>CM038041.1:36397500-37820049 GCA_021397845.1 Areca catechu
TGTGATGCATATTAATGTTCAATTAGAAGCCCTGCTTGATGGACGAGATCCCATCAAATTGGTACGATTACAGGGCTTAGGTCTTTTATCATCACTTTTTCTATTTGCATGAGTCACTTGTTATATGATAGATAGTTGTAATCCAATCAAATGCAATGCAGATGATGCCGTTGATCTTATATTTGGTGATAGAGCAAGGGTGTTTTTGTTTTTTAATACAGGCTCAACCCAAAAATATAGAATTATGACAATCTTCCGTGGGATTTTTTAAATTAATATCTTTTTAATAAAAATTTATCAAAATGGGATGGGTTGAAACAAATTTATCAAACTTGAATAGTTTGGTATGCGTGACAGCTATACTAGAAGACACGGGTTCAACTCATGTCTTTATTTTAATGAAGACGCGGGTTAAATCGGTGTCTTCATTAAATGAAGCCACTGCTTTAAATTTTAACATAATTGTAGCCGCCGAGATTGTCATGGCCCGTAGCTGTATCGGCATCGGAGTGCGCTCCTCCTGCCGCCCGCGGTTCTCGGTTCCCGGATCTCCTCGCTGGGTGCGGTCGCCTTGTGGCCCGGCGGTCCTCCGTGCATGGACCTGCAAGACAACGGTTAGAGACCCGGTTCGGGGTTTCCGGCGAGGGCACCCCGACGATCAAGTTAGTGACGATCCAGGGAAACAGATCCTCCTGGTCGAGCCTCTCTTGATGGACTCCGCTCTAGGAGTGTAAAATGTGGGTGAGGGTGAAAACGTTGCCAGGGAAGAATGATAGCGGGGACAGAGGGATGATCTGTTCCTCCGCCTCTCCTTGTATCCCTCGCTTTTCCCTCCACTGTGGTGGTATTGGCACTTCACCCTCTTGGTCGGGCTTGCGCTTGTGTTTGTGGTGATGGTGGTGGTACCGTCCCCTCTTGTGGAAGTTGCACTTCTTTTTCTTTTTTGTCTCTTGAAGTTGTTGTGTGTGTGTTACCTCTGGGTTTGTTGTGAACCAGGTTACCGTTCGGCACTTGTCTCGGGATCCCCGCCGGGCTGTCAAGCGCATGCGGCGGTGTCCCAAGGGACCTTTCTTTATTCATGATAGGGGGTGTTGTCAGGCACTCCGACACTCCTCTTGGTTGCCTCATTCTTGAAAATTTGAGGGTGCTTCGAATGGCGGGCCATCGCCCGCGGGATTCGAATCCACGGATTGGTGTAATTGGCGGTCGTAGGTGGTTAGTATGGCCTAAAAAGTGCTTCAGTGCAATCCTCGGGCGGCTCGTCGGTGTTCCGGGTTGATGAAGACCTTGTCCGGACTGGGGCCGAGCTGGGGCGGCATGACTCGCTCCGACCTTGACACTCCGAGCTCGTGGGGGCGCCTCGGTGGAGGAGGGCGGAAGGCGGACCCGGTCCAGAGGGCGCGCGCTCGGAGAGGCTCCACATCGGCGGGTGAGTTCTTGGCTTGACCTCGACCGCAGGGCATTAGCCTCCGAGGGTCTCGCTCTGGAGGGCGGAAGGCAGACCCGGTCTAGAGGGGTGCACTCGGAGAGGCTCCACATCGGCGGGTGAGCTCGTGGCTCGACCTCGACCACAGGGCACTAGCCTCCGAGGGTCTCGCTCTGGAGGGCTGAAGACGGACCCGGTCCAGAGGGCGCGCGCTCGGAGAGGCTCCACATCGGCGGGTGAGCTCTTGGCTCGACCTCGACCGCAGGGCACTAGCCTTCGAGGGTCTCGCTCTGGAGGGCAGAAGGCGGACCCAGTCCAGAGGGCACGCGCTCGGAGAGCTCCACATCGGCGGGTAAGCTCGTGGCTTGACCTCGACCACAGGGCACTAGCCTTCGAGGGTCTCCCTCTGGAGGGCTGAAGGTGGCTCCGACCTGGCATCGAGCTCATGTGCTCGACCTGGCAGAGGATTGAGCTCGGCCTGCTGTTATGAAAGAGCTCAGCTCAGCTCGGTAGTGGAATACGAGCTGGAGAGTTGACACGGTGTCTTTTCTTGATGTTGCGCCCGTCGGTTCCTCCACGTCAGTGATCCTGCCACATCATTTGCCCCCCACTCCCGAGGCTCGTTAGTGCGCGGCACTCGGGTCGAAGGGAGTAATTACAGTGCTGACGTGGAAAGAAGAAAATCTGGCATGATGATGGCCATGATTGCTGGCAGTTCGGGGGCCGGCCCTACACTCCAATGCGGGGATGCCATGTGGCCACGTCCGAGGAGCAGTTAATGTGAGTGTGGAATTCAGAGTAGCCGGGATGCCATTCTTGTCGATGGGCGGCACGTGGCGTGGTTCTGTTGGCGGAGAGTCTAAACCGGTACGACTCCATCAGGTCATTTTGAAATGAATTCTTTTTGAATTCTCCGTGCCTGCTGCCGCCGCGCCCAAGCTTCCTCCTTCCAATTCTCCCGAGTTTTCTAAAGGAACAGGTTAGCTTCTTCCTCCTCCCCCCTGCTAGGATAGAGTTTTTTTTTCTTCGTGCCTGGGGTCTTCTCTTGGGTTGAGTCTTCTTCCCGGTCTTCCGTTTGGTGTTCTTCCTCTCCTTTGTCCTTGAGGATGTCCCGTTTTGGTCCGGGCTTCCGCCCCTCTACTAATTAGGGCGGAGGCCGGTCCTTCCGAGCGGAGGCCGGCATCTTCTTCTTCTTCTGACGGAGAGGGAGGCGTAACCCGCTTCGAGCTCAGTAGGAGGCGTCCTCCTGGTCCAGTAGTCATCAGGGAACCGACATCTAGCCCTTCTTCGCCTCCTTCTTCCTCTTCTGTTCCTATCTCTGAATCAATCCGGTGCACAGGTCCTAGTGGGGTCGCTTCGACGATCACTGCCGGGGACTTGAGGACCATCTGGGATGTCTATGGCATCCCGGCTTCCGTCCAGCTTATGGTCCCTCGTCTGGGGGAACGGATCACTTCTAGTGGCCCGGGCCGTCTTTCCTTCTATGAGGAGACCTTCTCCGGGGGTCTCCGGTTTTCCTTCCATCCTTTCTTTCTGTCAGTCCTAGACAATTATCGTCTGGTCCCGACGCAATTGGTGCCAAATGCTATTAGGGTCATTTTCTCCTTCGTTGTGTTTTGTCACCTCCACGGGTTCATAGCCCAGTTTTCTTTGTTCAGGGCTTTCTTTGCCATGAAGCGCCACCCAACCGAGGATGGGTGGTGGTCTTTATCTTCCAGCCCAAAAGGTATCAGGTTTGAGCTTCCCTCTTCCATCAGGGGATGGAAGAGAAAGTTTTTCTTTGTTGAGGTCGAGGGGGTCGATTGGGTCTGGAGCGATCCGGATCAGTCCCCCAACCGAAATCTGTGGTCGATGCGGCTGATCGGGATGATTACGAGCAGCTTGGCACCACACAGATTCCTCCCCTCGAGGTCCTGTTGTCTGAACAGAACCTTATCGACTCCAGGGTCAACCCGACGGAGGGGTTGGGTGAGTTCGACTTGAACTTTTTCTTTTCTTTTGTTCTTGCACCTCTTGCATTGTTTCTCCCAGGCTCTAACTATTGTGTAATTTGTATGCAGGTATGATTTTCTCCAAGAGTGATCTTTTGGCCATCACCAAGAAGAGGCGACCGACCGGGCTGGCCAGGGAGCCCACTTCCAGGTGGGCCCGGGGTGAGAGCGCTTCTGCGATCACCCCCACGGTGGTGATCGGTCTAAGCTCGATTGCACCTGCTGGCCCGAGCTCAGAGGTGCCCCACATCACTCCTGTGCCGGTGGAGAGGGTAGCTTCTGTGGTGCCGAGGCCAGTCCAGTAGGCCCCCACTGCAGAGCCCGAGGTGGTAGTCCAGGCGAGGGCTACCGCTGCTGCACTGCGCCCCGCGATCCTCCGAGTCCCCCCGTCGTCGCTGTCAGGGGTGAGGAGACCCGGGTTGCACCCAGCGCCTCGACAGAGGTGCCACCTGCGCTGGCGCCGGCCTCCCAGCCTGCCCCCCAGGGTCCTTCAGTCAGCGGTGCAAGGCCGCCTGCTCATGGAGAGAGCTGGAGGGAGGAGGCACGACGCCATCTCCCCTTCAGGATGGGACCGGAGAACTCGGTCCTTCGGAGCCCCGAGCTTGCCAAATGCTTGATGGACTTCTCCATCCAGGCGTGCGATCGATAGGAGATGGCTAGGATGCGGGTGACCGATGTCATCCGCACCCTCTTCTCCCAGCTGTACTCGGTAAGCCGCCTTTACTTCTCTTTCTCTTCTCTTTTCTCTTTCTTTCTTTTTTTTTTTCACTAACCTCTTCTTCTTTTTACGGTGCAGATTGGTACCGAGGCCCTCTACATCAGGGGCCACTTCCAGAGTGGGGAGCGTCTCGAGCGGCAACAGGCCGTCGAGATCGAATCTTTGAAGGCAAACCTGAAGGAGAAGGTCGGGGCAAGTGGGGCCCTTAAGTTGAAGATCAAGGACCTCGAAAGAGAGCTCGCCGATGTCGAAGGATGAGCGAAAGGACTCTTGACGGCTTGCGACTTGGAGCGGAGCCGTTCGAAGAAGGCAATCGACGACCTCTCCGTCATCGAAAAGAAGTTGAATTGGTACAGTGCCGAGGTCGACCGGCACAAGGAGATCGCCCGAGTTGCCCAGGTAGAACTGGTGGCCGTGAAGGAGAAACTTGCCACTGCTGAGAAAGCGGTAGAGACGGCAACCAACTCGGCGGAGGCAGCCAGGCTGGAGGCCGCCGAGTCGAAGAGGGTGGCCATTGAGGCCATGAAGGGCGCCGAGAATGCCGTCGCCAACTTTAAGGCTTCGGAGAAGTTCGTCGCCGATATCCAGCAGATGGCGTCGGACTCCTTTTATAAGGATTTCATGTACCTGCATGGCTGGGTCGAGGCGCTTGTTCCTGACAAGGACCGTGGCTGCCTCGAGTACCCTTCGACCACGAAAGAGGAGGCTGATGAAGAGGTCATTGCGAGAGGTGTAGGCTCGGAGTCTCAGGCACCGGTTGAGGGTGGCCCTTTCGTGGCCATCGCAGCTCAGCCGAAGACTTCTGAGGGCAGGAGCTCTCAGCCTCAGGATCCAACAGCGAAGCCGATCAGCGCGGAATGACCCTTTTCTTCCTTGCTTTGCTTTGTAGTTTCATTTCTTGTACTTAGTCTAGGTCACCCTGTATGTCGGGGGCCCAGAAGACACTTGTACTTTGTGTTTGATCAATGAAGTAAAATTTGAGTTTCTTTATCATTTGTTCTCTTTGCTTGGTTCTTCCCTTCTCTTTCTTTTCTTTCTTGTATGGGGAGCTCAGGGAGAAGGGTTTCGCCTTGCTTGAGGTTAAGTCATAACACTTGAGGGCTGCTGGGCTTGAAGTTCTCTTGGCCGGAGATCTGAGCTCCGGTCTTGAGAAGGGGCATCCTGCAGCTGGGCTCCGGGACACTGATGACTGAGAGCTGCTTGGCTCGAAGTTCTCTTGGCCGGAGATCTGAGCTCCGGTCTTGAGAAGGGGCATCCTGGAGCTGGGCTCAGGGACGTTGATTGCTAAGAGCTGCTTGGCTCGAAGTTCTCTTGACCGGAGATCTGAGCTCCGGTCTTGAGAAGGGGCATCCTGGAGCTGGGCTCGGGGACGTTGATTGCTAAGAGCTGCTTGGCTCGAAGTTCTCTTGACCGGAGATCTGAGCTCTGGTCTTGAGAAGGGGCATCCTGGAGCTGGGCTCGGGGACGTCGATGACTGAGAGCTGCTTGGCTCGAAGTTCTCTTGGCCGGAGATCAGAGCTCTGGTCTTGAGAAGGGGCATCCTAGAGCTGGGCTCGAGGACGTCGATGACTGAGAGCTGCTTGGCTCGAAGTTCTCTTGGCCGGAGATCTGAGCTCCGGTCTTGAGAAGGGGCATCCTGGAGCTGGGCTCGGGGATGTTGATTGCTGAGAGCTACTTGGCTCGAAGTTCTCTTGGCCGGAGATCTAAGCTCCGGTCTTGAGAAGGGGCGTCCTGGAGCTGGGCTCGGGGACATTGATGACTGAGAGCTGCTTGGCTCAAAGTTCTCTTGGCCGGAGATTTGAGCTTCGGTCTTCAGAAGGGGTGTCCTGGAGCTGGGCTCGGAAACATTGATTGCTGAGAGCTGCTTGGCTCGAAGTTCTCTTGGCCGAAGATCTGAGCTCCAGTCTTGAGAAGGGGCATCCTAGAGCTGGGCTCGGGGATGTCGATGACTAAGAGCTACTTGGCTCAAAGTTCTCTTGGCCAGATATCTGAGCTCCGGTCTTGAGAAGGGGCGTCATGGATGGTGTGGACACCAGAAGCCGAAAGAAACTTCACTCCAACAAGGTTAGCCTTATCCCAATTTGGATCAAAGATAATTAGGTTATCTTGTATCCTTTAGTTCAAAAATATTTTATTTTCAAGAGTCATTTCCTTTTCAAGAGTCCTGTAATTAATTTTGAGTTTCAAATCAAGAGTGTTTATTGAGTCCTGTAATTACTTTTAAAATTTCATTTCTTGTAAGTCCATTTCAAGTTTTAAAGTCTAGGTCAGTCAAGTCAGTTAAGTTGAGTTAAGTCTAATTCAGTTGAGTTAAGTCTAACTAAATCTTAAAGCCATGAAAGCCAACAACAAGACTCAAATTCTCAGAATTTGACCACATGAAGAAGAGAAGACACATCAACCAAGCAAGAGAAAAGGACCATCAACTAGGACCACTGGGCGCCACATGTCATTCTTATCCAAGTAGAAGACCACCTCACCATGCCATGTCATCAGGTGCAACTTCACCAGACACCTCATCACCCTTTGGGTGCCAACAAGGGAGATTCAAATTCAAGGAGGTTGGCCACATCCCTCCAAGTCCTCCACCAAATCCTCCAACCCCCCCCACATCCCTCCAAACTCTCCACCAAATCCTCCAACCCCCCTTGTAATCCTCCTCGATTTGGGGAGTTTTTAAATTTCAAAAGCTAGCTTTGTAAGGCTATTAAAAGCCTTGGACGTCCATTGTAAAAGAGATTGATTTTGGAAATGAATGAAGTTTGAAGTGAAGTTGTCTTGAGTTTTATGTGTGAAAATTTTCCTATCTTCTTTTTCCAAGCCCAAAGCCACTCTCTTCCCTAGCAATTCATCATCCAAGCTCAAGGCAAAGGCATTAGAGTCGGCCAGATCTTCTCAATTATCTTTTCTTTGTTCACAAGTTCTCCCATCCCTTCTTTATGTTTGCATCCTTCAACCTTAACTTTGATCTTCATTGCAGGGTCCTTCGAAGTCCTTGAGTTGTGAACAGGGTTCCCCTTGACAATGAACCAACAAGCTGAAGCCCAAGTCCAGGGTTCTGATCACTGTTATCCAAGTTCTCCAGTCCAGAGCATCAGTAGTTTCAAGTTTTGAATCATAGGAAGGTTGGAAAACTCATCAAGGTAAGTCCTCAATCATTAGCCCCTATTGTCTAGATCTTCTTCCTTCTTAGTTTTAGAGTTGTGTCTAATCATGTAATAGTCCCTTTTCATATAATCCTTAAGTCTTATTAAGATGAGTACAATGCTAAGTATAATTAGGTTTCATTGCTCTACAAACCCCATATTCAAAACATTAATCATATGCGTGCCGCATCAAATTGGTATCAGAGCATGGTTGCATTAGGGTAGAATAATTCTCTTTAAATCCCAGCAAGATCTAAAATTCACGCCTCCTGAGCGAGTGTACTCCAGTACACAGTCACGACCCATGGGAATAATGAGCCCCTGGCCGGACGTGAATTTTTTAGATTGAAGTTTGGGTAAGCCATTGCACTTGTTTGATTAGGTTCTGTTTTCTTAAAATTTGCATCTATTTACTGCAATCCGTCTGCATCTCCAAAGGCAAGTTGCTAATTTTTTATTGAAATATTTTTTTTCTTGTTCCGTTTTAAGTCAGTTATCACCATATTAAATTTCATCATCAGAAAAAAATTATAAAAAAAATAAAATTTTTTGCAGTTCGACACTATCATTAGGGTTCTGTTCTGTCCTTTTTATTTCTCTTCATTTGTAGGATCTGGTTAGAGTAGTACAGATTTTAGGTTTAAAATTCCTTTCATATGCATTGAAACATATAAGTTAGGAATCCTTTGTGAATTTTTCAGGATTTTTGGGCATTTTTTTCATCAAGTTTTCCACACCACTTTCAAACTGCAACACACTTCTGCAGCACCTTTGCATTTCATTCATCTCATGAGAAATCAAATTAAGGGCATCAATTTGACATAGGGTCAGGGTTTCATCACCTGTCCCTAGCCCAAAAATCACCAACCAGCATATCGATCCCAGCCCGTTAATTAAAATTGAGTAAAACGTTAATTGCCCTAGTGGGTTAGGGACACCAACAAGTTGGGTTCAGGTTAGGGTCAAGTTAACTGTGTCAGCTAATTGGTGTGTGCTTACTGGCTTGGTGTCTAGGATTGGTGCATCAGGGCTTGTGATTTGGTCCACCTACCTGGCCAATCTCAGATTGGTGTCTAAGGATTGGCAATCAGGGACCTCCACTCCCCACCACCTACCTGGCTAAGTCCCATAAGTACTACTAGCTAGTTTGTTCACTTAATTAGACCTCTAATTTGTGCTCTAGGTCTAGGAAACCTTAGCTCGAGCTTGATTCTACTTGCATGCATGAAAACTAGATCAGGAGCCTCATACTCACCAGTCCAGACCCAGTCCAGTGTAGCCATGGACCCGAATCTTGAAACCATGCTGAGAGGCCTAAATGATCTAATGGCCCAATTGAACCAAATGCTGGCTAAACAATTTTTCTTAGACCAACCAACTCCTACTATCCCATTAGCTCATATGAATGATAAGAGTAAGAACCCTGAAGTACAAGTTGAGTTCATGAATACTCAAGACTTAGGGTATCCTCAAACTGAAGGGCTAGGGAAGGAAGAAGGCAAGTCTGAACCTAGTAAATATGTGTATGAGACTAACATAAGTTTAATAGATGAATATGAAAGGGAAGACTGTGAAGAGAACAACTTTAATACCTTACCTGAGGAAACCTTTGGTAAAGAAAAGATTATTGAGCCTAGTCCTGAAACATCAGAACAACCAAAATTTAGTGAGGACTTGGTTCCCGTAAGACAATGCCCTCAGGAAGAACCCAATACTTTAGCTTCGACACAAGAACTCCTTCAGGTACCTGAGAAGAACCCAATCATTATTTTAGAAGACTTTCCTGATGACCTTCAACTACCTAGAAGCATCCCACCTGTAGATCAATATTCAAATCTTAAGGTCATCATGAGTAACCAAGGTCTGTTTCAAGATTCTCCTAAATTATCTCAAGACTCGGATTCCTATTTCCTGCCTTTCCTTAAGTCTTATCCTAATTTTAGAGCCATTAAGTTTCATTTTGATGAGATTACTAGGTTGCATGAGCCTTTAAAGCCTATTCCTTTTGCTACCTACTTTTGGAAAACCTTATGACATTTGCTAGGAACCCATGGTAAATTCTCATGTGCATACCAGACTAGGGTCAAACCTAGAGAGTCATTAATCTATTAGGTTTAGACCCTAGAGAGTCCAATAAAATTCCTCTCAATAAAGATGCCTAGTTCAGTCTGCATTTCGTAAGTGCTTGTGTAAGTTTCTGAGTCTGCTGAGTCTTTTGCACAGCATGTCACAAATCTGCATAAAGAAATCAGTAATAAGATCAACCTGAGCAATGAAACTTATAAACACTTAGCTGACTCACATAAGAGGGCTAAAGAATTCTGTGAAGGGGATTATGTGATGATTAGGCTCAACCATGAACGGTTTCCCCCTGGAACCATAAAGAAGCTGCATGCCCGCGGAGCGGGACCTTTTAAGATCTTAAAGAAAATAGGGCCTAATGCATATATTTTGGAACTTCCACCTGATATGGGTATTAGTACAACCTTCAATGTTTCAGACCTAGTAGAATACAAAGAACCACTACTAATACCTAGTAAGCCTTTTGAGCCAGAAACTTTCATTGAGAGTGAACATATTTTCGAGTGTCCACCACCAACCTTACCTGAGCAGAGAGATAGGATTGAGAGAATCCTGGATGACAAGATCATTACTACCAGGAATAAGGACTATCAGCGATACCTGGTTCAATGGCAAGGTCGACCTGAGTCCGACAACTCTTGGATTACTCGAGAGGACCTGCAAAGACTTAACCCAGACTTGTTCGAGCATTACCAGGGCAAAACTGAACCGTACTCGACTGGGTCGAGTTCTGCCCACCCCAGGAGATTGGTGTGGACACCAGAAGCCGAAAGAAACTTCACTCCAATAAGGTTAGCCTTATCCCAATTTGGATCGAAGATAATTAGATTACCTTGTATCCTTTAGTTCAAAAATATTTTATTTTCAAGAGTCATTTCCTTTTCAAGAGTCCTGTAATTAATTTTGAGTTTCAAATCAAGAGTGTTTATTGAGTCCTGTAATTACTTTTAAAATTTCATTTCTTGTAAGTCCATTTCAAGTTTTAAAGTCTAGGTCAGTCAAGTCAGTTAAGTTGAGTTAAGTCTAATTCAGTTGAGTTAAGTCTAATCAAATCTTAAAGCCATGAAAGCCAGCAACAAGACTCAAATTCTCAGAATTTGACCGCATGAAGAAGAGAAGACACATCAACCAAGCAAGAGAAAAGGACCATCAACTAGGACCACTGGGCGCCACATGTCATTCTTATCCAAGTAGAAGACCACCTCACCATGCCACGTCATCAGGTGCAACTTCACCAGACACCTCATCACCCTTTGGGTGCCAACAAGGGAGATTCAAATTCAAGGAGGTTGGCCACATCCCTCCAAGTCCTCCACCAAATCCTCCAACCCCCCCCACATCCCTCCAAACTCTCCACCAAATCCTCCAACCCCCCTTGTAATCCTCCTCGATTTGGGGAGTTTTTAAATTTCAAAAGCTAGCTTTGTGAGGCTATTAAAAGCCTTGGACGCCCATTGTAAAAGAGATTGATTTTGGAAATGAATGAAGTTTGAAGTGAAGTTGTCTTGAGTTTTATGCGTGAAATTTTTCCTATCTTCTTTTTCCAAGCCCAAAGCCACTCTCTTCCCTAGCAATTCATCATCCAAGCTCAAGGCAAAGGCATTGGAGTCGGCCAGATCTTCTTAATTATCTTTTCTTTGTTCACAAGTTCTCCCATCCCTTCTTTATGTTTGCATCCTTCAACCTTAACTTTGATCTTCATTGCAGGGTCCTTCGAAGTCCTTGAGTTGTGAACAGGGTTCCCCTTGACAATGAACCAACAAGCTGAAGCCCAAGTCCAGGGTTCTGATCACTGTTATCCAAGTTCTCCAGTCCAGAGCATCAGTAGTTTCAAGTTTTGAATCATAGGAAGGTTGGAAAACTCATCAAGGTAAGTCCTCAATCATTAGCCCCTATTGTCTAGATCTTCTTCCTTCTTAGTTTTAGAGTTGTGTCTAATCATGTAATAGTCCCTTTTCATATAATCCTTAAATCTTCTTAAGATGAGTACAATGCTAAGTATAATTATGTTTCATTGCTCTACAAACCCCATATTCAAAACATTAATCATATGCGTGCCGCATCACTGGAGCTGGGCTGGGGGATGTCGATGACTGAGAGCTGCTGAAAGTGGTAGCTTCGATGATGCTGTATTTATTTCTTGTTCTCTCTTTCTTTCCTTCCTCACTCTTCTTCTTTCTCTTTTTTTTTTGTCGTTTGTTTTTTGTTCTCTCTCTCTCTTTTTGTTGTTGTTGTTGTTGTTTGTTTTTTGTTCTCTCTCTTTTTTTAGAGTGGGGAGATCAGAGGAGAGGAAGCTGGTTGTACCCTAATTTTATTCTCTTTCTTTCCTTCCCCCCTCATCTTCTTTTCGAGTGGGGAGATCAGAGAAGAGGGCTGCTGGGCTTCCCCATTTGTTCTCTTTCTTTCCTTCCCCTCTCGTCTTCTTTTCGAGTGGGGAGATCAGAGAAGGATGCTTACCAGTCTTGATTGCCTTGGAGCTAGGCTCGAGGCCTTCCTGGATGTGGAGCTAGGCTCGGGCCCAGGGGGTTGCCTGAGATCTTGGCTTAGGTCTTTGGTGCCTTGGAGCTAGGCTCGAGGCATTAACGGGAGCTGCGTGGCCCCGTGATCTCTTGGCATCTCGGAGCTAGGCTCGGAGATGTTTGAGATAGAGAGCTTCTTGGCTCAGAGTTCTCTTGGCCTGAGGTCTGAGCTTCGATCTTGAGAAGGGCATCCTGGAGCTGGGCTCGGGGATGCTTGGAATTGTGGAGCTACGTGGCTCGAGGTTCCTCAAACATCTTGGGACTGGGCCCGGGAATGCTACGTGGCTCAGAGATTTTTTGACATCCTGGAGATGGGCTCGGGGATGCTTGGAGCTGGGGAGCTACGTGGCTCGGAGATTCTTCGACGTCCTGGAGCTGGGCTCGGGGATGCTTGGAATTGGGGAGCTATGTGGCTCGAAGTTCCTCTAGCATCTTGGGGCTGGTCCCAGGAATGCTGGGAAGTGGTAGCTACGTGGCTCGAAGATTCTTCGATGTCCTGGAGCTAGGCTCTGGGATGCTTGGAGTTAGGGAGCTACGTGGCTCGAAGTTCCTCTAGCATCCTGGGGTTGGGCCCGGGAATGCTGGGAAGTGGGAGCTATGTGGCTCGGAGATTCTTCGACGTCCTGGAGTTGGGCTCGGGGATGCTTGGAGTTGGGGATCTATGCAGCTTGAAGTTCTTCTAGCATCCTGGGGCTGGGCCCGGGAATGCTGGGAAGTGGGAGCTACGTGGCTCAGAGATTTTTTGACATCCTGGAGCTGGGCTCGGGGATGCTTGGAGCTGGGGAGCTACGTGGCTCGGAGATTCTTCGATGTCCTGGAGCTGGGCTCGGGGATGCTTGGAATTGGGGAGCTATGTGGCTCGAAGTTCCTCTAGCATCTTGGGGCTGGTCCCAGGAATGCTGGGAAGTGGTAGCTACGTGGCTCGAAGATTCTTCGATGTCCTGGAGCTAGGCTCTGGGATGCTTGGAGTTAGGGAGCTACGTGGCTCGAAGTTCCTCTAGCATCCTGGGGCTGGGCCCGGGAATGCTGGGAAGTGGGAGCTATGTGGCTCGGAGATTCTTCGACGTCCTGGAGTTGGGCTCGGGGATGCTTGGAGTTGGGGATCTATGCAGCTTGAAGTTCTTCTAGCATCCTGGGGCTGGGCCCGGGAATGCTGGGAAGTGGGAGCTACGTGGCTCGAAGATTCTTCGACATCCTGGAATTGGGCTCGGGGATGCTTGGAATTGGGGAGCTACGTGGCTCGAAGTTCCTCTAGCATCCTAGGGCTGGGCCCAGGAATGCTGGGAAGTGAGGGCTACGTGGCTCGGAGGTTCTTCGAAGTCCTGGAGCTGGGCTTGTGGATGCTTGGAGTTGGGGAGCTATGTGGCTCGGAGATTCCTCTAGTGCCCTGGGGCTGGGCCCGGGAGCACCGTTGATCCTTTCTTGCAAAATATGCGGATACCCATGCAGGAGGAAAAATTGCTACCATGATCGTTGGTGGGGGAACTTACCTCACTAGGGGCGCCTTTATAGGTTGTAGGCCTTCCTCCCCCGGGGAGTCTGACATCACCGAGTTCTTTGAGGTAACGGACCCCTCCTGATGGAAATTAGGCCGCCTCGTGGAGGCCTTCCTGTGGTGGTTCGCGATCATCGTCTCGACATCCGCCACAACTTTATTTACCTTCCTCCTTCGCTTTCTCCTCCCCTCATGGTAGGGAAATGACTCTCGGGTGCCCCTGCCCCCCAAGCCTTCTTAGACGCATGTGCGACCCCCCAGGCGGCGATGCCCGCCGATTTCGCGGTAAGGTAGCCGTCGATGGTTGAAGCCGATGGAAAAGTGGCAAGCACTTAGGGTCCCACTCGAGGCCTACCCCCCGCAAACCTTCGGAAGTGGGTGTAGGGTTCCGGTGCAACGCAGCGGAAGGGTAATTTCAAAATTGAAACTAAATTCATACCAAAAATCCTAAACTAGGAACTCCTTAAATAATACTAGAATATATGACAAGCATATCTATGCAAATTAGGATTAGGGTACCAACCTGTAATCACTTATTCCAACAAACTTGAAGTTGAAGGGGCTAACTGAATTCACCAGGCATCCAGGTGTCCGCCCTCCGATGGTGATCCACACAGAGCAATGATCAAGAACACTATCTTCTTGTCCAATGGTTTCTCCTATTGAGTTCTTTTTCCTAGAACTTAATTCTTAGGATTATGGCTGGAATTCTTCCACACAAGAGGTTGCCTCCCTTTCTTTGATCTCTTCTCCTCCTTCCACTAAGACCTTGACCCTCTAAGACACCCTTGTCTTGAAGATAAGACCTTGTCCTAAGAGGATTTAGGCTTGTCTTAAATTGGAGGAGAAATTAAGACAAGAATGTCTTAATGTAAGAAAGAAAAGAAAGAATAAAATCAGAACTCTTTCTTTCCTTTACCGTCGGAGACTTTCGCTCTTGTTCTTGTTCAGTAGCAGAGTTTCGACAGAGGTGTACTCTGTAAAGGAAATAATGCAAAAACAAGAAAGGGAGAAAGAGTCTTTAGGAGAGGAAGAAGAATAAAAAAAATTTCAGATTACCCGGTTCTGATTTTTCCTGACCCCTTAAATAGATTTCAGAGAGTCGCCCACACAACTCTTCGTGAAAGACTTCTCACGCCCTTTCTTATTTTCTCATGCCCCATCCTTCCTTCTCATGGCCTTTCGGATAAATCCCACAGCTTTTCTTAAATAAAAAGTCGCGATGTTTTTAAAAGAAAGGAGTCGCGACTTTAAATCTCCGAGGAGATGTTATTTCGCGCAACCGGGAAGCAACGAATGCTTCCTGCCTTTCTCAAAAAGCATCAACCCTTGGATTCCAATCCAAAGGGGGACGTCTGAGGTGCTAATAAGAGAGAAGAAATGCCGCCCCATCTTAATTCATCAAAGAATTAAGTGGGCGCGCCAAGAGTCCAAGCACCCATGGACTCCTTCATTTGGCGCGCCAAGAGTCCATTAGCGCATGGACTCTTGGCATTTTGGCATGCAAGGGCTAAGGAGCGGGTGGGGGGCTAGCCTAGATACCTGGTTAGCCAATAGGGTTAGCCATAATCCCTATAACCTCAATTAGGGTCTAATTAGATCCAATTAGAACCCAAATTGAACCAATCCGGAACCCTAATTCGAATCTAATTCGAATAGAAGCTAGGATTTGCAACACCTGCTAGAGTGTCATCATGCAAAGATGATTTAATTATAAAATTAAACCCTTGATCAATTCTCTTAAGTGTGTGACCCATTGGGTTCCACATCTAGCCAGCAGTGGGTTCGAATACAAGTTGACCTAATTTGATTAGAACTCTTTCTAATCGATTTAGGTCAAATCGGGCTTACCCGATTATGATCAATTAGGACTCTTCCTAATAAGTAATCATTCAATTTAATCAACCCACAAGACAAGATTGACGTCTAGCAACATGTCATGTCTACCTGGAAGATATGGAAATTCTGGTGAAATACCAAAACTACCCTTCAATAGAAAGTTACCGTACAATTAAATCCTTCGATCAGCCTGCACCCAGAATATAATTATGGATATGGATAAATGTCAACTCTAATATTATATTCATTTCTAGCTCAATCTTATATTGATGATTCAATTATCTTGATATTAGAAATCATCTCTAATATCTTTACTTTGATCAAAGATTCCCTGAATCATCATCCAATCGATAACTAGCTAGATGCAATCTCCTCTTACTAAGAGTGATCGATTCCTTGTTGACCTACTCATTACCTTCATATCCAATTCACCATTCCCAGTATCAATCCTGTGCATGACTCAGTGTCATGATTAAGATTGAACCAAAGCATGTGTTCATGTACATAAGGTACTTATGGCAGTCTCAGGTCAAAGGATTACTTGTACCACTCCCACTATGAGAACCTTCTATTGACATGTAGCTAAGACTTCATTAGATGTTCTCAAGTTGGATCATATCAGTGAACTCATTCTTTAATGAGAACCCACATCCTAGTATTAGTGTCATACACAAGTGACTATGAGAGCAGTCACCCTCTCCAGTATACATGGGATGTGCTAGTCTTACCGCAAAAACCCTGATCCCCTACTCAGGGTTTCTTTGACTAGGAATATTTTAGATTAAGGTTTTAAGACTTTATGTCTCACTGGTATGATCTCATCATAACCCTAAAATCATAGCCCTAATCTATGGGGTTCATCATATAATAATAAACACAGCGTATGATGAAAAATAATGCCTTTATTAGAATATTGTCAATTACAATGGTTTGGGAGATACAACATAGATTGACTTGTAGGGCATATCCGTTTCAGCGGGCCTCCTTGTCGAGCTTCTCAATCCCTTATTCATGGTTGCAACATTTTTTTCTTTTTGATGCCATGGCCGTGATCACGGTGGAAGTGATGATACTCCGCCTCACTGCGACCGGTGAAGGGCTCCGTCGGTGGTGGGCATTGTAGTTCGGTATCTCGCCGGTCGAACCTCATATATTAATGAACTGGCGGAAGAATCCCACCATTTTATGCTCACGCTTCTCCAGGCACACTTTCGCTGTGTGCCTGATGGTTTCGTCGGTGGGTTCCCCGTCGAAAGGGATGGAGGAGGTGACCGTCGTGGAGAGGCCTAGGGGAGATTGCCACTCTACTGGCCTTTCTATCTTGTGTCGTCATCGTCCTTCTGCGGTACATTGACTTGGGGAGTGATGAAGGACTTCGTCATGCCCATCTTTCCCCCTACCTGGCATGCCAATCTATTGCCACCGAAATCATCATGGCCCGTAGCTGCATCGGCGCCGGAGTGCGCTCCTCCTGTCGCCTGTGGCTCTCGGTTCCCTGATCTCCTCGCTAGGTGCGGTCGCCTTGTGGCCCGGTGGTCCTCCACTCCTGGACCTGCGAGACAACGGTTAGAGACCCGGGCCAGGATTTCTGGCGGGGTCACTTCGACGATCAAGTTAGTGACGATCCAGGAGAACAGATCCTCCTGGTCGGGCCCCTCTTGATGGACTCCGCTCTAGGAGGAGTGTAAAATGTGGGTGAGGGTGAAAACGTTGCCGGGGGAGAATGATAGCGGGGACAGAGGGATGCTCTGTTCCTCTGCCTCTCCTTATATCCCTCGCTTTCCCCTCCATTATGGTGGTAGTGGCACTTCGTCCTCTTGGTCGAGCTTGCGCTTGTGTTTGTGGTGATGGTGGTGGTGTCATCCCCTCTTGCTAGTGGGGGTTGCACTTCTTCTTTTTCTTTTTTGTCTCTTGGAGTTGTTGTGTGCGTTATCTCTGGGTTTGCTGTGAACCAGGTTACCATTCGGTGCTTGTCTCGGGATCTCCACCGGGCTGTCAGGCGCATGTGGCGGTGTCCCGAGGGACCTTTCCTTATTCATGATAGGGGGCATTGTCAGGCGCTCTGACACTCCTCTTGGTTGCCTCATTCCGAGAAATTTGGGGGTACTTCGAATGGCGGGCTACAGCCTGCGAGATTCGAATCCCCGGATTGGTGTAACTGGCGGTCGTAGGTGGTCAGTACGGCCTAAAAAGTGCTTCAGTGCAATCCTCGGGCAGCTCGTCGGTGTTCCGGGTTGGTGAAGACCTCGTCCGGACTGGGGCCGAGCTGGGGTGGCATGACTCGCTCTGACCTCGACACTCTGAGCTCGCGGGGGTGCCTCGGTGGAGGTGGGCGGAAGGCGGACCTGGTCCAGAGGGCGCGCGCTTGGAGAGGCTCCACATCGGCGGGTGAGCTCGTGGCTCGACCTCGATCGCAGGGCACTAGCCTCTGAGGGTCTCGCTCTGGAGGGCGGAAGGCGGACCCAGTCCAGAGGGCGCATGCTCGGAGAGGCTCCATATTGGCGGGTGAGTTCTTGGCTCGACCTCGATCGCAGGGCACTAGCCTCCAAGGGTCTCGCTTTGGAGGGCGGAAGGCAGACCCAGTCCAGAGGGTGCGCACTTGGAGAGGCTCCACATCGGTGGGTGAGCTCATTGCTCGACCTCGACCGCAGGGCACTAGCCTCCGAGGGTCTCGCTCTGGAGGGCTGAAGGCAGACTCGATCCAGAGGGCGCATGCTCGGAGAGGCTCCACATCGGCGGGTGAGCTCTTGGCTTGACCTCGACCGCAGGGCACAAGCCTCCAAGGGTCTCGCTCTGGAGGGTGGAAGGCGGACCCCGTCCAGAGGGTGCGCGCTCGGAGAGGCTCCACATCAACGGATGAGCTCGTGGCTCGACCTTGACTGCAGGGCACTTGCCTCCGAGGGTCTCGCTCTGGAGGGCTAAAGGCGGCTCCGACCTAGGCGTCGAGCTCATGAGCTCGACCTGGCATAGGACTGAGCTCGGCCTGCTATTCTGAAAGAGCTCAGCTAAGCTCGGTAGTGGAATACGAGCTGGAGAGTTGACGCGGCATCTTTTCTCGACGTGGCGCCCGCCGGTTCCTCCACATCAGCGATCCTGCCACATCAATAATAAAATTTAAAATAGCATAATAAAATATTTAAAATAACATAATAAAATAAAAAATACCTAAAATAATATAATAAAATTACAATATATAAAATATTAAAATAACATAATTAAATTAAAAATAAAATAATTAAAATAAGCTACAGGTAAAGTAAAGTCGCAGGTGCGACCTACGATTTCATCTTATTCATGCACCTCTATTTTTAAAATAAAAATTTTTTAAAAAAATAAAACATATATAAGTAAAGTCATAAATTATTACCTTAATAATATATAAAATATTAATATTATAAAATAAGATTCATTATAACATATAATAAATAATATAAATAATATAATAAATATAATAAATATTTTATAATATAATATAAAATTATAATTTAGTCGGTGCTAATCTAGTCACCAGTTTGGTCGCTAGGTTGCCTATCGAGTCGGTGCCAGTTCGACCGTCAACCCGGTCACCAGGTCGATACCAATCTAGTCGCCAGTCTGGTGCTAGTTCGGTCGGCAGCTCGATACCAGTTCGATTACTAGTCCGAGTCGGACTGGCACCAGCATGGTGGTCGGACTGGCACCAGCCTGGCAATCAAATCGATGACTGGACTAGCTGTCAGATCGGTAGATGGATTGGCAATCGAATCGATGGATGGACTGGCAACTGAACTGATGGTCGGACTGACACTGACCTGGTGACCAGACTGGTTGTTGGACTACTAGCCGGACTGGTAGCTAGACCGACGATCAGACTGGCAGCTAGACCGGCGATCGGATTGACAACCAGTCCTGGCACTGTCCTAGCAGCCAAACTGACTGTCGAATCATGAGCTGGACTGGTGGCCGGATTGGTGACCATCAAGTGTGATGCATATTAATGTTCAATTAGAAGCCCTGCTTGATGGACGATATCCCATCAAATTGGTACGATTACATGGCTTAGGTCTTTTATCATCACTTTTTCTATTTGCATGAATCACTTGTTATATGATAGATAGTTGTAATCCAATCAAATGCAATCCAGATGGTGCTTTGATCTTATTTTTGGTGATAAAGCAAGGTGTTTTTGTTTTTTGTCACATACTCAACCCAAAAATATAGAATTATGACAATCTTCTCTATCCAATCTTATGGTGATGCTTTCATCATGGTTGGTTCCTGCTCAGGTGAGGAGGCCACACTTATCATCCGGATCCTAATTTTGATATCACCTGTTATGGGTTTATAATTCAAAAGCTTAGGCCATTGGAAGGAGAACTAGTTTAAGCTAATGAACTCGTGGCATTTTTGGTGAGATGGGCCTCAATTTTGTTTCTTATGGGTAATGATGTGGTCAGGGAGAGGTGTAATTTTTTGTGCACTGGGTGCAGTGTAGGAAATCCAACATGCACACAATGTCTCAATTGGGCCACGTTGTGCTTACATGGCATGATGGCATTTCCATTTTTCGGCATCAAATCAAGCATCAAAATAGTTAAAAATGGAAGGGCGTGTAGCTTGCCAAACATGACTAGAATTTAATAGATGTCGTAATCAAAATTTCAAAATTTGTAGGATGAAATGCCTTTTCCCTTCAAAATAAACTTTTTTTTCCATTTTCTACTTGTACCAAAATATCAGTCAGATAGATTCCTATTCTCTGTTTTCTTCCTCCTTCCATTCCTTTTTTGTCTGAGTGCCAAGTGTTCAAGCTCTATTTCCTTATCATTACTCCATATCCGACATTGTTAGTAACAACTTCCCTATTTAAATTACTACGAGACAATATGTCGGAGCCATCAAGAAGTAAAAAATCTCCTGTAGCTCCTTTTCTTTTATGCGGTCCCATTATTAGAGTATCCTATTGGGTTGTTAAATGAAGTTAATATATTTGGTAGGTTTGTCATGGCCTAAATACTTCCTAAAATAGTTTTTTTTATGACCTTATGATAGCCGGTAGTCAATTTATGACATCTCCTTCCCGAACTGAGCCTTTTCAATAGCTTATAACATCCCGTGGCCCAATTTTGATGCTTGTTGGACAACTTATAACATGTCGTGGCTAGACCAAGCCCTTTTAATACTCGATGACATCCTATGGCCCAAGTATGATGTTTGTTGGCCAATTTATGAGATACCGTACCCAATTGAATCTTTTCATTTGTTTCTGGTAAACTTATGACATCTCGTTCCTAGAAAACTCCTCGAATTGAGTGTTTTCAGCATCTTATGATATCCCATGGTCCGATTATGATATTTGGTGGTGAACCTATGACATTCCTCATCCAAAGTATGCCCCATCCAACACTTTTCATCTATTCATGATATCCTATGGCTCAATTATGACATCCTATTCTTAGCTTATGACACCCCATGGCCAACCTATGACATCCTGTAACCTCTTTGGATCAAAAGGCAGGCAAATTTGCTGACCTATGATCAAAGATGCTAGCAAATTTGCTGACCTCTAGTTGAAGAGGCTAGCAAATTTGTCGACCTATGTGTTCTGGTCTTTTATTTTTTGGAATGGCTTTGGAAGCTTAGATGGGTTGGTGCACGGTTCACCTATTTATGATATCTCGTGACCCAATTATGATACGCCGTGCCTAATCTATGACATCCTATGTGCAAAATACTCCTACTACAACATTTTTCACCGCCTTATGATACCTTGCAACCCGATTATGACATCCCATCATCGACTTATGACATCCCATCTCAAAAATACTCATTGAACCAATCTTTTTCATCTATGATTACATCCCGTGGCTAACTTATGACATCCCATGTCTAGCTTATGATGTTTTCCATCCAAAATACTCCAAGAACCAACCTTTTTGACTACCTTATAACATCCCGCGATCCGATTATAGCACCCCTTGACCCACTTATGACATCCCATCCCCAAAGTACTTCTTGAACCTATCTTTTTCACCTACTTATCTATTTCGTGGCTAATGTATGACACCCCATCCCTAAAATACTCTTCGAACCAACTTTTTTCATCAACTTATGATATCCGATGCCCAACTTATGGCACCTAGTATCCATTTCATGACATCCCCTAGATAAAATACTCCTCAAACTAGACCTTCTCACTATCTCGTGACATCAAGCAGCTTGATTATGACACCCTGTGTCCACCTTATGACATTCCAGCCGAAACTATTCTAGGAACTAACTTATTTCACCACCTTGTAACATCTTATGGCCCGAATATGATACCTCATGTCCACCTTATGACATCCCCTATCCAAAATATTAATCTAGCCAAATTTTTTCACCACCTTATGACATCCTATAGTCCAATTATGACATCCCATATCTAGTTTATGACATTCTCTGCCCCAAATACTTCAAGAACTACCTTTTTTATCACTTTAAGACATCCTGGGACCCGATTATGATACCTCATGACCCACTTATGATATCCCATCCCTAGAATACTCATCGAACCAACCTTTTTCATCTATTATCACATCCCGTGGCCAATGTATGACACCTCATTCCCAAAATACTCCTCGAGTTAACCTTTTTCTCCTACTTATGATATCTCGTGATTAACTTATGATACATCGTGTCCAGCTTATGATATCCTCTAGCTAAAGTACTTTCTGAATTAGATCTTTTTACCATATTATGACATCATGTGACCTGATTATAACACCTTGTGTCCACCTTATGACATCTCGTGCCCAAACTACTCTTCCAACCAACATTTTTCTCTTACTCATGACATCATGTGCCTTGATTATGATACCTCGTGCTCAGCTTATGACACCCCCCATCCAAAGTACTCCACGAACTAACATTTTTCACAACCTTATTTTATCTTGCACCTCATTATGATACCCCGTGTCTACCTTATCACATCTCCTATCCAAATTACCGTAGGAACCAAACTTTTTCAAGTGTATGATGTCCCATGGCCTGATTATGATATCCCATGGCTGACTTATGACATCCCATCCCTAAAATATCTCCTAAACTAACCTTTTTCACCTGCTCCTGACATCTTGTGGCATGATTATAATATCTTGCACCCGATTATGATACTCAATGGTCCACTTAGAACATCCCATCCCCAGAATACTCATTGAACCAACCTTTTTCACCTACTTATGACACCCCGTGGCCAACTTATGACACTCCATCTCCACCTTATGACTTTTTCCATCCAAAATACTAACCTAAACCAAACTTTTTCACCACCTTATGATATCCCGTGGCTTGATAATGACGTCCCATATCCACCTTATGATATCAGGTGCCTAAAATACTCCCCTAATCAACATTTTTTACCTACTCATGACATCCTGTGCCTGATTATGCTATCCCGTGCATCAAATTATGACATCCCCTATCTAAAATACTCTAGAAACTAAATTTTTTCATCACCTTATGACATCCCGTGGTCCAATTATGATACCCCATGTTCACCTTATGACATTTCCCATCCAAAATACTTCTCCAACTAACATTTTTCTATCAAGGCTATTTTTGGGACAAAAGGCCAGCAAATTTGTCGACGTGTGCCCAAAGTGCAGGGGCAGACCACACCAACTTTTCTAAGGGAGGCCAAAAAATATAAAAATAAAAATATTAATAAATAATTAAAATTAATTTAAATATTTTTTATAAATATTTTTTATAAATATTATTTAAATTATACTTATCTTGTTTCATAAGATTAAATTCATTAATAATGGCTCCTTATCGATATAAGTGACTAAATAATCGATAAAAAAATCATCTCCATCTTGCTGCATAATCTGGTCTTGACAAATTTCATTTTTGAAAATATTTTCTCTATAGTAGTAATTGAAACGGGAAGAATAATAAACGTCATAAACTCATAGAGGATGCACACGCACCGGTCATAGTAGTGGCAGCATCATGCCGAGTACCGTTGGTGCTGCACAACGGGATGTGACATCCATCGAGCGATGGTGCCAAAGGTGATAGGATGTGAGTGCAGTAGCATTGGTAGGAGCCTAAGGCATGACGGGCGCCCACCCGTCTGTGCCCTCAAAGATCTGATTATGCTATGCGATGGATCCAGTCGCTAAGATGATGCATGACTTCACTGCACGCAGTGTTCGTTAGTGCGGCGAGGTTGATGAAGGCCACCGAGATGGCAGTCATAGGCCAGCGCATCGATGGTATCCGGTCTTGTATAGCACAATCACTTGGTCTCATCGTGGGAGTGTTATCGTCGATCACATCACATGATAAGTCTGGCCACCATTTTATCTATCGGTGTGGTAAATGAGATAGTGCTGATTGCGTGCAGTGGCTTCGACTACAGCGAATTATGGAGACAGGCGCTGGTCGAGTAACAAAAAAAAATTTCTTTGTCTTCTCCTAAAAAATTATCAAAAAAATTAATAAAAATAAAAAATAAAATTGGTAGTGATCCAACTTTCAAGTAGAGAAAGCTAATTTATAGTATTTGTTTCATTTTAAATTCTTTTCTAAGATTCTTCAAATTATATTTAATATCCCCAAGTTTAGAAGGGCCAAATATATATATATATATAAGTATACATAAAATCTTAATTTATAAAAAAAAATTAAAAAAATTAAGGGGGCTAAGGGGCCCCCTTGCCCTCTTGGTGGTCTACCGTTGTACATATTTAAAAATTTATAAAAAAATCTTAACTTATAAAAAAAATTTAAAAAAAAATTAAGGGGGGCCAAGGACTCCCTGCCCCCCCGGCGGTCCACCCCTGCCAAAGTGGTTGGCAACCAATTTTGAAAGAGGCCATCATTCAAAGAGGCCGGCAAATTTGCCGACCTCAGTATTTTGGTGTTCGTTTATTTTAAATGCATCTATAATCATCTAAAATATTATCATCTATTTCAATCCATGGCCTAAATACTCTCCAAAGCCATTTTTTTTTACCAACTTATGAATCTTGTGACCCAATTATGACATCTCATGGCCAACTTATAATATTCTATTATCAATAATGACATCTTATTATCTATTTTATGACTTTTATTATATTGTTATTGATAACGAATCATCTTTACATCTTTAACAAAGCTTGCTATAAATGATCAATTTAATGAGCCTATAGGTGGTGGTTGTCTTGAGAATCTACCTTGTTCTACTATACTGCATGCAGATAATGATAATGTTGAACCTCTTGTTGAAATGGAGTTTGTTCAGTAATTGATGTATATAATTTCTATAATGGATATGCAAGAAAATCAAGTTTTGAAATCTTAATAGTATATAGTAGATTGAACGATAAAAAATAATTAAGCTTCAAGAACCTAGCATGCTGGAGGGAAGGAAAGTCTAGAAAAAATGATATTTCCATGAATCATAGGGACACCACCAAAATTAATTACAAGGCCTCAATTAAGGCTAGATTTAATTCAAAGACAAGTAAGTGGAGATTACATGAGATATTCTAGAATACAACCACGGGCTCTCTATATCAACCGTTGGTTATCTACGATCCCATAGAAGAATCAGCATACTAGAAAGGATAGAGATTTGCAACATGCATGCCGCAAATATACCCATAACTCAAATTTACTCTATCATGACAAGAAGAAAGGGGGGTAGAAGATAATTAAAATTCATAGAGAAAGATACTCATAATCTCATCTATCAGAAATATCACAATCAGTTAAAAGGAGATGTATAGTCAATGTTAATCCGCTTCACACAAATGCAAGTTAAAAATATAAATTTTTCTACACATGAGACTTAAATAGGAATGGGTAGCTTAGGATTGTGTTCTGGATTCATCCAAGGTCAAGAATGGCATGCATTTATTTTGGTGATGTATTAACTTTTGACTCCACTTACCTAATGAACACATACCAAATATCATTATCTATTTGTTGAAGTTAACTACCATAGATAGTTTACTTTGCTTGGCTATGCATTGTTGTCAAACAAGAGAACCAAAACATTCAAATGAGTATTCCAATCATGGCTAGATGAAAATGGTGGTCAAACATCCTATGCCATAATCACCGACCAAGATAAGGCTATCGAGCCATTGTTAGGGAGGTGTTTCCCAATGCACATAATCAATTTTATCTCTAGAACATTTTGAAGAAAGTTCTAGAGAAGATATGGTATATATACATAGCACATCCTATATCTATGGTTAAGTTTGATGAGGCAGCATATGACACTGTTATGATACAAGATTTCAAACAAATTGGGCACAGCTCGTGGGTAATTATGAAGGATGCAAGTATGTGGATTGGTTGCATGATCTTTATGAATGATGTGATAAATTGATTCCAGTTTACATCAAGGATACATTCTTTGTAGATATGTTGGATTAATAAAACTTGAGTTCTTATCATTGAAATATTGCTTTCCTAATCATTCTATGATATATCGTGACACTTTCTAAGTTATCTTTTCTATTTCTGACATCCTTTATTGGCATGTCTTTCTCCTAGAGGACTGAAAGCATTAACTATTTATTCGATATGTTTGTGAATTCAAAGACTATCTTAAATGAATTTATCAAGAAGTATGAGGATGCATTGGAGAAGAGATATGAAGCCAAAAATGAGCAAGACAATAAATCCTTGCAAACTAATTCTTTCCTTAAGATATTCTCATCTTTTGAGAGACAAGCAGCAACCATATACATGAGATGCATATTCAAAAAATCTTAGAATGAGGTCCTTCAGATGGCTACTTCGAATGCTAAACTAATCAAAGAAGTTGACAACTATGCTATTTATTTTCTGAAGTTGTTTGAGAGAATTGAAGTTAATAGAATTGAGAAGATTGTCAAAAATTTTATTTTTTATTCTCCATTCACTTTGAGGAAGTCAAATGCTAGTGTTGATTATTTCAGTTCAAGGGATACTTGTGTAGGTACGCCTTATTGGTTCTCCATCAATGCAAAGTATCTTGCATTCCATGTACATATTTCCTGAAGAGATGGTGCAAGGTCATGAAATACTAATTCAATGATTTTAACTATGATATACAATTTTGTGATAGGAGTACTAGAAAAAACAGGTGTGTCATTCTATAGTTAAATTATGATATCCCATATGATATTGACGATGTCATGTTATATATTATTACATCTCTTCCTCATATAGGTATGCTTTGTTTGAGTCATCGGATAATGGAGCATGTAGATGTTGCCTTCATGTCTAAAGATGCCTTTAACTTAGTTATGGCTAATCTAACTCTATTATTCAAAAAAATAGTAGATGTTAATTGTTTAGCATAGCCAATATCCTAACTTCTTATCCGAGATCCTGACAATATTACCATAAAGGGTCAGCCAAGAAAGAAGAGAATTAAAAGCAAAGTTAAAAGGAAATAAAAAAAGGTAAAGAAATAAGTGAACAAGACCTCTGGGGATCCATGTGTTGATAGAAATAGCACAAGGCATGCTAAAAGATAGAGGATGACTCTAAACGAAGCATAGGAGATAGTCCAATTAACAAGTGAAACCACACAACCATCATTTGATCAATTTTTGGATGAGTTTATGCTTACGTGTGCAACCAACTAACATAGGATATATTATATATATAGTAAAAAAAATTGGGTGGAAATAGTTGGCAGCGTGTGAGAAGGAATCAAGAGGAATAAGGGTGTGGATGTCATGACAAGGGATGTCATAAGATATTACTTAATATAGCTACAATCTCATAATATGGTGCAACATAAGATAATCTCATAATATATGTTTCCAATAGTAGCTTCATCTTCTCAAATGCTGGTAACCACGAACAAGAGCCAAAAAGATGTAGGAAGTAGGTCTAGGAGCCTATGGCATTCCTTGGTTACCTTTTATAAGTCAATCGGATAAGGGAGTGTCACTTTACCGTCTAGAAGTCACATGCCAAGTGTCATATGAAGACCATGCCCTCCATCAAAAAGGTACCCTAGCTTCTCCTCTTCATGAACATTCTATTTGGAGACTGAAATCTAGTCAAGTGCCCAATTTACTAGAAGAAGATGCACTTTTTGATTGGTAGTTTAATAGAATTCCCTCGGGATGTCATGAGTTGATGCTAAACCTAATTCTGGGACCTATTTGGATATCGAGATGTCATAGAATCCCTTCAGGATATTATGAGTTGGTGCCAAACTTGATTCCGGGATCTATTTGGATACCGAAGTATATAGAATCCCCTCAGGATGTCATAGAATATCTTTGGGATGTTATGAATTGGTGCTAAACCTGATTCTAGGATATATTTGGATATTAGGATGTCATAAAGTCCTCTCAGGATGTTATAAATCTTCTTGGGATGTCATGAGTTGGTGCCAAACCTGATTCTAGGATCTATTTAGATACTGGGGTGTTATAGAATCCCCTTACAATATCATATAATTCCTTTGGGATATCATGAATTGGTGCCAAACCTAATTTTAGGATCTATTTGGATACTGGGGTGCCATAGAATACCCTCAAGATGTTACAAGTTGGTGCCAAAAATAATTCTAAGACCTATTTAGATATCGGGATATCATTGAATCCCCTTATGATGTCATAAAATCCTTTTAGAATGTCATGAGTTAATGCCAAACTTGATTCTAAGACCTATTTGGATACTAAGATGTCATAGAATCTTCTTAGTATGTCATAAAATCCCTTCAAAATGTCATGGTTGGTGCCAAACATGATTCTAGGATCTATTTAGATACCAAGATGTCTCAGTATGTTATAGAATCTTCTTGGGATGTCATGGGTTGGTGCCAAACCTAATTCAAGGATCTATCAGGATACCAGAATCTTCTTGGGATGTCATGGGTTGGTGCCAAACCTAATTCAAGGACCTATCAGGATACCGAGGTGTCATAAGATTTTCTCATGATGCCATAGAATCCCCTCGGGATATCATGAATTGGTGCCAAACCTGATTCTGAGACCTTTTTGGATACTGGGGTATCATAGAATCCTCTTAGGATGTCATAAAATCTTCTCAGAATGTCATGAATTAGTACCAAACCTAATTTCAGGATTTATTTGTATATCAGGATATCATAGAATACCATTGGAATATCATAGAATCCCTTCGAAATGTCAAGAGTTGGTATCAAACTTAACTTTGAGATATATTTGGATATCATGGTATCATAAAATCTCCTTAGGATATCATGAGTTGGTGTGAAATCTAATTATGTGATCTTTTTGGATACTAGGATATCATAGAATCCCCTCAGGATATCATATAATCCCTACAGGATGTCATGAGTTGGTGCCAAACCTAATTCCAAGACCTATTTGGATATCGGGATATCACAGAATCTCCTTAGAATATCATAGAATCCCCTTAGGATATTATGAGTTGGTGCCAAACCTAATTCCAAGACCTATTTGGATATCAGGATATCATAGCATTTCCTTAGAATATCATAGAATCCCCTTAGGATGTCATGAGTTGGTACCAAACCTGATTCAGGGACCTGTTTGGATATCGAGATGTCATAGAATCCCATCAAAATATCATAGAATCTCCTTAGGATATCATGAATTCATACTAAACTTGATTCTGGGACTTATTTGAATACCTAGTTATTATAGAATCCCCTCAGGATGTCATAATAAATCTAAAAAACATGATCCATCATATTTCAAAGAGTCAAAAAAACTAGAAGACTTATTTACCAAGACTTTTATTTGAATCAAGAACACTGACGAATAGCTTTGACATCCTATACCAATTCTCATGCAATGATCAAATGAAAATATTCCTGATTGCTATTGTAGGCGATCAAAAATAAAACTTAACTCACTACTATAGCTAGGATGAGTCAGGATCGTATATACGGGGATCAAGGGCAATTATTTCATGAAGAAAAAGAGCAAAGAAGATTGTTTATGGAGGATTATATTAAGAATAGCGGTTATTAAAAGAAAGCAGCTAATTAATTAATTAATTATGACAACAGGAAAAGTAACCCAGGAATCTGAATCTACCATGCAAACAGATTTTATTTTATTTTCTTTATGTTGCAATATTAATAGTACTTGCAAATTAAGTGTTAGAATAATTTATCTCTTGTTAGGCATGGGATGTATCAAGAGATTACGACGCATCCGCTTAGAGTATAAACTATCTAATTTGATTGTAAGGTTAGGGATTAATTAATATACTAACTACGATCTACCTCACTTAGGTACGTAATGTATCCTGAGATCACAACATGTTTGATGGAGGAGTTAGGCCATGTATGCCATATCAAAACCTCAATCAGAAAAATAAATCAAAACATGTAAGAAAGAAGAGCATAATTTTTATTACATAGGAATCAAGTACAAAAAGAAATAAAACCTAGTTACAGGCTTCATCATTATCCCAGGTTGAAGGAATCTAGTTGTGCATCACTGCTGCTAGCATCTTCTCCATAATTTCTATATGGTTTTGTATGGTGCTCCCAAGCTTTGAAGAGACTTAAGAGGCCATGGAAGGGATATTCGAGGTGATCCCTGGGTGCTTGGAGGCATGCCAAGCTGGTCCTGGAGGTGTTCTAGGAGATTCATGATGTATTCATGATGTATTCATGGGTGTTTAGGATAGGTTTGGGAGCTTGAGGTTTATTAGTTTCTAAGGCCCTTTGAGTCATGTTGGGTTAGGGGGCTTGATCCAAGGTTGAGAGAACATGTGAGACATAGGTGTACATGGCTGGTTTGAGTGTTTTCTCACATTGACTTGTTGGTGGGAGTTTTTGAGAGATTGTAACATAACCCAGTTGGTTATGGGGTTTGGGTCCAGGTCTAGCCGGCTGCTCCTAGGTGTGAAAGAGGGTTCAGTTAGTTAGTAGGTTAGCTTAGTTGGTTGGTTGGTTAGTTGGTTGGTTGTAACCACTTGGAAGCCTAACTACTAAGGAGTCCTAACCAGTTTGGTCCTAGGAAGCCTAACTACGCAAGAAGACTAAGCCCAACAAGAACCTAACCACTCAAGGACATAACCACCACCCATCTATATAAAGGAAAGAGGGTGTGTGCATGAGGATCTTGGGGGAGTCCATGGGGCGACTTCATGGTCTTGAGAAAGGCGGGGCTTCTTAGCATGCATGAGGGCTAGGTCGGTTGTGATGGTATCAGTGCCTAGAATCTCTATAAGTGGTATCAAAATGGGGTTCGAGCATTTGGAGAGGAGGATTCAAGCAAGAAGGAGGTGCTGCTCCCTAGTTCATCCCCAAGAAAGAGGAAGATGCTGGCTTGAAACCGGCTCTGCTACACTCGCCCGCATGCATTACGAATTTCTATCCTAGGATCCCTTCGAGATATTTTTGAAATCTAGCCTTTTGAGTTGTTCTTTGTGGACTGATCAACCATGAATAGCGGTAGCAAGGTGGAGTTTGAGAAATTTAATGGGAAGGGAAGCTTTTCTATTTGGAAGGTTCGGATGGAGGATTTGTTGGTGCAAAATTTTCTGGACGTCGCTTTGGAGGAAAAGCCAGAGGGGATGACAGATCGGGATTGGTTGTCTTTGTATAAGAGGACATGTGTAACCATCAGAGAGAATGAAGGTAGCAAGCATGAGGGACGGTCCAAGTCCCGGAAGGGCAAGAGGGAATCAAGTGCTACAGGTGTGGTGTAGCAGGGTACTTTAAGCGAGAGTGTCCGCTTAGGAAAAAGTGAAGGGATGGAGAAAGGAAAAGCTTGGATTTCTTAGGTTCAGTCGCTGAGTCAGAGAAAGAGTCAGATGAGCTCTTGGTTGTTTTGGAGGAACTGCGAGGTGCAGTGTATCCGAAATGGTCTTGGAGGGGTTCGTGGGATGCAAAGGGTCCGAGGAGGTAGCGATGGAGTATGAGGTGTAGCGACAAGCTCAGCAGGGCAGCATTGAGTGGCTGGCCTCAGGATTTCATTTTGTGGCATCAGTGGACTTCAGTCTCAGGTGGAGCACCGGGAGAGGTGGCTTCACGGGTGAGGCAAGATTCGACATAAGGTTAGAGTGGAGGGGTGCACGGGGAGGAGTCATATCCCAGCACCAGCGCCAAGGGTGCACCAAGATAGGTGGAGCAGTGTGTACAGGTAATGAGGCATGGCTCTGAGAAGATAATGTCAGGTAGAGCTACAATTATAGCAAGTACCGATTCAAGATCGCTGCGGTCTCTCCAGGGAAATCCAAGGAAAAGACTGATGCAACTACCAGGCAGAAGGAAGGCTACAATGGTTGTGCCAAGGTACAAGCAAGGATCTTTAACAGGGAAGGCGGTCATCCCAAAGGCCTCCAAGGGAGCTCAATAGCTAAAGGGTGTTGGCAGAGATAAGGAGATTCGTACAAGAGGCTGTCAGGACACGTAGTTATATCAGGATTGTGCAGGGGGACATTGCCAGGCTTGCCAAGGCTTGGGGGCACCAAGATGGAGATTGTAGAATTTTTATGGTGCTCCCAAGCTTTTAAGAGACTTGGAAGGTAATGGTAGGGATATTCGAGGCGATCCCTGGGTGCTTGATGGTGTGCCAAGCGGGTCCTGAAGGTGTTCCAGGGGTTCATGATGTATTCATGGGTGTCTAGGATAGGTTTGGGAGCTTGAGGTTATTAGTTCTCAAGGTTCTTTGAGTCATGTTGGGTCATGGGGCTTGACCCAAAGTTGAGAGAACATGTGAGACATGGGTGTACATGGGCTCAGGTTTGAGTGTTTTCTCACATTGACTTGTTGGAGGAGTTTTTTGAGAGATTGTAACATAACCCAATTGGGTTATGGGGTTTAGGTCCAGGTCTAGCCGGCTGCTCCTAGGTATGAAAGAGGGTTCAGTTGATTAGTAGGTTAGCTTAGTTGGTTGGTTGTAACCACTTAGAAGCCTAACTAACTAAGGAGCCATAACTGGTTTGGTCCTAGGAAGCCTAACTACCCAAGAAGACTAAGCCCAACAAGACCTAACCACTCAAGGACATAACCACGCCCGTCTATATGAAGGAAAGAGGGTGTGTGCATGAGGATCTTGGGGGAGTTCATGGGGGGACTTCATGGTCTTGAGAAAGGCGGGGCTTCTTGGCGTGCGTGGGGGCTTGGGCTTGCATGAGTGGAGCTCACGAGTTTTGGAGAAGGAGGCTTGGCATGGGGCTTCTTGGTTCTAGAAAGAATGGATGCCATCTTGTGTATTGTAACAAGGATTTATTCTCCAACGAAATAAAAGCAATCTCTTTTTTCTCTTATATCATTTCTCCTATATCTCTTCTCCTCCTATCCCTCCTTGAAATCTAGGAATCCAAGAATAGGTTGTGCTAGTTTCTTGAATCAAGAAGGCTGATTCTTGATCTCTCCCTCGTTGCTTCCATGGTATAGGCACCGATCCAAATTCCTAACAAGTGGTATCAGTGCCTAGAATCTCTACAATTTGTCTCTTTTCTAAGCCTATATAATGATCTAAATAAAAGAGCAAGAAAATAAATTAATACAAAATTTGCTATGAAAACTGATGCCTGAATTATTGTCTGGGCTCCTTCTTTCATAAAGCTCATCAAGCGCTTTCTCCTAGTCAAATTTGGAGTCAACCTAGCTTAAAATTGACCATATATTGTGAGGAGCAACCTCAACATTAATCTATCGCTTGATGGATTGATCACCGCTTCCTTCCTTCTAAGGCAAATAGAGTCTGAACCTTATTGAATCTTGGATTGATCACCACTTCTCCCAATTCCAGTGCAGTGGATGGATGATGGTGTTGATGGTGGCGGGAGGCGATGAACAGTGATGGGAGGCAGTGGCATGGAGGAATGAACAACAGGCAGTTTGAGCAGCCGATCAAGGGAAAAAATGGATGCCAGTGCCTTGATGGCTTAAAGGGAGCTTCTTTAGCAGCCTCTCTAGTGGTGGATGGCGATGGGAGGCGGCAAGAGGTGGCTTGTGGCAGTGACCAAATGGAGGATAGAAAGAACATGAAGGATGATGATCGAAAAATGGTAGGTGGCTTTTCCAGCCATGAGGGAGCTCCTAGTGGTGAGGGGGTGGTCTCCGATGGTTTTACGTTGATGGGAGTAGCGCCTAGGTGAAACACTGCCATTTTCTGCCCACGGTCCATAGCTCTAAGTCATGGACTGAAACTATGGCTGCTGTGGACCAGCCAGCCTCTCTATGAACCAGCCAGCCAGTCCAAGGTGGACCGGCTACTTCAAAATTCATGTGATTTGTTAATGACCTTCAAACTTGAATTTTGGACTTGTTTGAACTTTGATTTGAGTACCATTTATGCCGTTGGACTCCATAATTAAGTTCTTTCAATTCATGAACTCCTTTTCCATAAAATATCAATAACAAATATTAATTCTTAATAAATATAAATTAGTTAATATTTATTTTAATGATTAAATTGGGATAATTACTAGACTTATCAACTCCTCCAAAATAATATATGCTACAAAGAAGAATGATAAAAAAGGAAACGGCTACATTCTGAACTTCAATATCTCCAGCATTACATTCCATGCCATCCTCTTCTTTATGATTGTCAATCAAGCTCCGCCTAGTATTCGGTGATGTCATCTTCTATGATTTTCTATCGATTTGACCTATCCTTGCAAGCTAAATAATCCATGTACTTAGATAGTATAAGCCGTAATCTAAAAAATTATCGGCTTGGAAAGGACAATCAAAATCTTCCTCTATATTCCACTTCATCACTTCAACATTGTCATAGCAAATATGAAACATAGCTCCAATGATCTTGTGCCACTTTTTGGCACTAGCTTTGTATTTCACATTACTTTTGTTAGAGTTTAGATGAATAAACCATTTGCACTGGAGGTCCACCACCATCAAGTGCTAGTGGATGTTATTCGTGTTGATGATGATAAAATAAATGCCATTTATTTCTTATCATCATCACTAATTTGATAAAAATCATACTCCATGCCATGCTAGCAAACTCTTAATGTGGTGATTGTGAGTTGATTTACAGACCAACTATGTTGATGGGGGAAATAATGCATTTGTGCTACTTATCTGGGCATGAGTTACATTTGTTAAGCAAGAACTTTTACCTCGCATCAATAATTTGTGCATATAAAAAAAGACTAGTATATAAAAAATGGATGTTTTAAGTAAATAATTAAGTCAATAAATTATAGAGTATAAGCAATACATCATGTCACCAAAAATGAAGTCATAGATATTAAACTTCATGATGCTATGATGCAGCCTCCATTCCCGTTTATGAAAACAACATTACTGATAGATTAATACAAGATGTTATAAAATCCTAAATATATTTCTTATAACCATACATGATGTATGAAATTTCTTATGAAGTCACTTTTTTACCAAAAAAATTATTGATGAGAAAATCGACATCCTCGAATAAGCCACTTTTGCAAACATATTCTTGACTAATTGGGATGATTCCTTGCAATATTAGTATCTATAAGGTAAAAGAAATCCATATGATAAAATTAACCTAACATTTAAAACTGAATGTAATGCTACCTCATCTTATTGTTGTTGTTTGGATAGCAAAATTGATTTTTTTGGACATATGGACCTTCTTGACCCTTTTCTAAGGATAGTCACTTATAAATTATGGATCTTCTACTAGAAATAAGGCCTTTCAAGCCGGATCAATTTTGACCCTCCTCTCCAAAGAAAATGTCAAGGACCATGGCTTAACCCTAGCCTTCTCCTTCCTCTCTTCCTCCTCTTCCTTCTTCTTCCTCTCTTCCTCCTCCTCCTCCTCCTTCCATTTCTTCTCCTCCTTCCTCTCCTCAACCTCCTTCTTCTTCTCCTCTCTACCTCAACCTCCTTCTTCTTCTCCTCTCTACCTCATCCTCCTTCTTCCTCCTCTCCTCCACCTCCCTTCTTCTCCTCTTTCTTCTTCCTCTCTATCTCATCCTCCTCCTCTACTACTTATTTTTCTTCTCTTCCTCTTCTCTTCTTCCTCTCTTCCTCCTTCTCCTCCTCCTTTTTCTTCCTTACCTCCTCCTCCTTCCTCTCCTCCTCCTTTTTCCCTTTCTTCTTCTTCCTCTATTCTTATCCTCCTTCTTCCTCTCTTCCTCCTCCTACTTCATCCTCTCCTCAACTTCTTCCTTTCCTCATTATCTCTTCTTCCTTTCCTTCCTCCTCCCCTTCTTCTTCCTCTCCTCTTCCTTCCTCTCCTCCTTTTTTTCATCCTCTCTCTGCTTCTTCTTGTCCTCTTCTTCTTCACTTTTATATCCTTCTTCATTTTTGTCCTTTCCTTTTCCTTCATCTATATGTTCTCTTCATCATTATCAACTTCTTCAGCCTCATCATCAATTATAAAGACAACTTCATTTTCTTTTATCATCCTCATACTCCACCTCTTTTTGCTCCTTCTTCCACTCCTCAACTCTCCTCCTTTTCCCCTTTTTAAGCAATGATTTTACCATATTCTCCTAGATTAAGAGTCTTCTCCTGAGCTTTTAAATTTTGATCCATAGTTTTGTACATCCTTACTGTAAGATTACATGGCCATGACCAGTCTCTCTTCATCATGTATGAGAAGCCAGTACTCTTATGAAAAAGGCATAAGAATGTTGTTGATCTAGTGACAAAAAAATAGAAGATGAAATCGCTAAATTATTAAAATATGACATCCTATAAGTATAATTAGGATATAATACTTGATGATGGTATGACTTCCTTTGAATTATGGCTATCACCTTATCTCATGAGGTTGGATCTTGTCAAATCTACTGTCATGGCTTCGTATCTAGCAATCATACCACCTTAATAACCATGACTTCAAAGAATCTGCTGGGTCTCTTATATTGGTATATCCAAAGAACCAAGCATGTAGATAAAAATTTAATCAAATCAGAAAATACATGAATAATTAAATATTTTTACATAGTATGAATGATTTTTTTTATATTATCTTTACCAAAAGGGTTGCTATGCAGCCAAAGAGGGTGGGCTGTCTCCTACACTTGTCTATCATTTTAGCTTGGCCTGGCTCCCTACATCTCAAGCACTCAGCAACCTTTGGGAGTTTCTTAAGCATCACATTTCTGATTGCAATAATCCATGTGATAAGTCTATTAATTATCCTAATTTAACCATTCAAATAAATATTAATTACTTTGAATTTATAAGAATTGATACCTTTTATTGATATTTTGTAAAAAAGCTCAAAGATTGAAAGAACTAATTTTTGAAGTCCAACGATACAAACATCACTTAAATCGAAGTTTGAACGAGCCCATAATTCAAATTTGAAGTCTATTAAAATAAATGCATGCATTTTAAAGTAGCCGGTCCACCATATACTGGTTGCTGGATCTACAAGTCATGAGATGGTTCCTAGGTAGCTATTGTTGCCAGTCCACGGACCCTGTCTGTGGACCATCATCATTGTTTGGAGCCGTTGACCACTAGAGATGCCATTCGTCACCACCCATCATCAGAGACACGTCGAAGGAGATGCCAGGAGCTAGTTTCTGACCGGAGAAGTGCCCAAGCACTGCCCTCCACCATTGCCCCCTTATTCGCCGACGTCCGTCCACCACTGAGCCTCCTATAGCCAGCCAATGATTTGCACTGCTACTCATTCCTCAAAATCATACCATCGATGTCCGTCCACCATCGTCACCGTTCGTCGTCGCCCATCACTATCTCATGCTACCTGCTGCTGAAGAAGCTCTCCAAATCCCAGTGGGAGAGGGTGATCCGAGATTCGACGGAGTCTAGATCAGACTCGATTCGCCCAAGAAGGAAGAAGAGCTATTTCACACAAATTTTGGCATGATTTAAAGCCTGTGATGTGGAATGGATGGCTGAGAATTTCCTACATGATATCTAGCCGATCTTGAGCTTGATTGACTCTAAATTTATTCAGGAGGAAGCCTTAAATGAGCTCCATAAAAGGAGGACTCCAAGCAGTAGTCCAGGCATCAGTTTCTACAGTAATTCTTATACTAATTTATTTTCTTTTTCTTATTTAGATCATTATAGTTTAGGCTTAGAAAAGAGAAAAATTATGGAGGGGATGCTGGTGGCAGCGATGCGTAGTTAGACTCCTTCAACCTGGGATGAGGATGAAACCTATAACTAGGTTCTATCTCTCTTTTGTACTTGATTTCTATGCAATAATAATCATGTTCTTCTTTCTCTACCTTTCGAGTTATTTTTTTAGTCGATGATTTGATCTGGTATACATGGCCTACACCCTCTACCGATGTGTCGTGATCTCAGATATAGTATGTGCCTAAGAGAGGTAGATCGTAGTATGGTAGATTAGATCCATAACCTTGTAAATCAATTAGAAAGTTTATACTCTAGTGGACATGTCGTGATCTTTGGATATTGTCTTTGCCCAATAAGAGATAAATTATTCTAACATTGAATCTACAAGAATTATTGATATTTCAACATAAAGAAAAGAAGATAAAATCTAATTGCATAGTGGATTCGGATTCCTAGGTTACTTCTCCTAAAGTCCTGATTTATTAAGTAATTAGGTGTTATCTTTTAATAAATACTACTCTTAATCTAATCCTTATAAATAATTTTTTTTACTATTTTTTATGAAATAATTATCCTTGATCTCCAAGGATACGATCATGACTCACCGCTAGCTATAGTAGTGAGTAGGTTTTATTTTTGACCGTCGACGATAATAGTCAAATTTTGGCACTATTGCTGGGGATCCAGGCATGATTATTTCATGAAAAAAGTAATTTTTTTTCATATTTTTATTGCTCTCTTTAGTTCATTACTTTCTTTTAGTTACCTTAATTAGTAGATTCTCTTATTTTCTTCTTAACAAAAAAAAATAATTTTTCTTCTTTTTACAAACCAACTTCTAACCTAATTAACTTTTTACTTTAATTAACTTACCTTAAATAATCCAAAAGAAAACCATAATTCACTTTCCATAAAATATAATTAATTTAAGGAAATAAATAATAAACTTTAAAAATTTTCTAACTTGTTTAGATACCTTATGTGATTGGCATTGCATTTACATAAAGCACTTTAAAGGCATAGCCCCTAAACAATATAAGATAGGGATTTCATCACCCTTCCTTAGCCCACAAACCACCACCTATATATTGCATTAAGCCAAGCCTTAATTTAAAATTAATTAGATGTTAGCCCCTAAGAATTTTTTAGTTCACTAGGATAGGGACCTTGAGAGTTGGACTAGCTCAGAATTAACTAGTTAACTGGTGTCTAGGAAAGGGGTTCAAGAATGATGCAACCCTGAAGGATAGCGGTTCTTTAATTGGTTCCATTGTCTGCCTGGCTAATTAATTTGGTATCTAAGAAAAGCAATGAGAAGACCCTCACCGATCTTATCCTTACTTGGCCAGTGGCTAGTTAGTATCCGACTTCAATGATTCAAAAGCAACTTTAGTAGTTATGAGCTATTTAGATATAGGATAACCTTAGAATAGAGAGTCCATTGCTTGATAACTTATTTTTCTAATAGAAACTTTAATCTAATTAAGACACTCTCTTCTATCATCTTTAGATTTAGAAGTCCTTAGGCTCTCACCTTTAGACTTCTTCTCTCTTTTTTCCTCCTTCTTCTTCCCTCTCTCTCCTTATAATAAAAAAAGATAAAAAAATTAAAAAACTTTTGCTAAGATAAAAGATGATTGGTTAGATACGGTCTAAACCATACAAGATTAAAAGGTCATGGATCCTACTAGATGATCCAAATGTCTAATGGATTATTACTACCCTGATTCTACTGAACGACCTCAAACCCTACAAGACTATTGGTATAAGATTGACTCGACCAACCATTTAGAATAAGAGCCCAAGCTAATAATTTCATGAATCAACCATAACAGATTGATATGCATCCAAAATTCATGAGATTCGACGATGCATACAATCATCCAAGGGAACCTAAAGAATCTACACTAGCATCTACGATCCATAGTCTTGAGGAAGTCTTAGAATGTAAAGGATATACCCAGTTGCACCATGTGCACCAGTCCATGTTGTAGAGGAATATCCTTACTTGATGCACCCAACCCAAAATGGGTTTACACAGGGGATTATAGCCAAGAACATATATATGACTAAACCTTATGCCTTAACCTATAACCCAAGATGGGATCATCATCTCAATTTTATGTGGTCACAAGATGCGACACTGAGAGCCCCTAATCTTGACCAAACTTACCCTAGGCCTGGCTAAGTACTGAATAATCAACCAAGTTTAGATCTTGAGGAGAAACCTAGTCTTTTAAAAAAAGCCCTAGAAGCTCCAGCTAAATCCCGTGCTGACCTTGAAACTACAATTAAAAGTACTAATGCCATCTTAAATAGTTTCATGCAAACCATGAGCCAATGTATAACTCCCAAATCCAACCTTGTGCCCATCTGGAGATAAAATTAGAACCATTAGCCATAGCTACGAGTGGACAAGCTGTCTACAGCTCAAAGAGTTATCTCGATAGACAATACCTAATTGAAAATTTTAATATCAATGTGACTATCCTAACCAATTGATTATAACTCCCGAAAATGAATTGGTCATAGAACAACCTTGCACAACCAAAGAGACCAACCTAGATAATTTTACTAAGGCAAAAATATATGAAAATAAATCAAAATGGAGGGATGAACCACTTCCGTCATCACCCAACGTACCTATAGTCTCAATCCTAAGAACCCTAGAATCATCCATTACTTTAATGGAAAGAAAGAACAAATAGGTGTAATGATGGAATCAATTAAGACTTCCAAGAATCATAAATATATAATGTAATAGAGGAAGCTATATATGAAAGTTCTCCTATGATTTGTTAAACCTTAGTCGGCTCACTTTGAGGTAGAGGATCTTGATATAAAGGGATGCACCCTAGAGAGGAATGACCTAGTAGAAATACCTAACCGTAACACCACCCCACTTTGAAATGAGAAATATGAGCCATCACCTAGACCCCCAATAGCTCTCTTGTTAGAATCACCACCTAACTTGGGAGGCTATGGCAGGGATGCTGGAGACGATCCTTGGGAGCTTGGGATGTGCCAAGCAGTTTCTGGAGGTGTTATAGAGGTCTTGGAGGTATTCCAGGGAAGGGCCCCAGAGTCATGTTGGGTCAGGGGGCTTGACTTAGGGTTGAGGGTTTTCTCATATTAATTTGTTGGAGGAGTTTTTTGAGAGATTGTAACATAACCCAATTGGGTTATGGATTGGGTCCAGGTTTGTTAATTGGTTAGGAGGTTAGCCAATTGGTTGGTTAGTTGGTTGGTTGTAACCAATTAGGAAGCCCAACCATGTGAGGAGTTCTAACAAGTTTGTTATTGGACCATCCAAGTCCTAACCACCCAAGAAGATGTTGTCCAACAAGAAGTCCAAGATCTAGGCACCCAAGATCAAGAAGACCACCGCCCATGTGCTTATTTAAGTTGGGGCATGCATGAAGTTGAGATGGGGAGTCCGTGAGGACTTCTTACAGTCTTGGATTGATTATGAGGGAGCGCCCTCTTGGGGCAAGGCTGCATGAAGGGAGTTCATGTGGAGGACTTGGCCATGGGAAATCCTACATGAGGGAGCCCACAGGTGGAGCTCTTCTCGGTCTTGAGAAGGCATAGTCCAAGGGCTTGGGCATGAGGGCTTATGAGAAGACCATGGGGTGTTCCACGGGGATTGGAGAAGGGAATGCACATGAGATATTATCCGTGTGTGGCCGCACGTGAGTTCTTGGGGTGTGTGGCCTACAAGAGAGAAGATGTGTGGGTGATGGCAAGAAGCTTCTGGGATTTTAGAAGGGATGCCATGGAGTATTATGTCTTATCTTGTAACAAGGTTCTTCTCCAAAGGATTAATAATACAATCTCTCTTTTTCTCCTACATCTCTTCTCTATATCTCCTTTGTTGCATGATCTTGAATCCAAGAGTAGGTTGTTTCCACTGCATATAGGTACTGGTCTGGATCTCCCACCAAGTGGTATCAGTACCTAGGAATCTCAACAAATGGTATCAGAGTGGGGTTCGAGCATTGGGAGAGGAGGATTCAAGGAAGAAGGAGGCTTTGCAGAAAAGGTTTGACATTGGCATTAGGTTTGCACAGCTATTTGGATGCATTGTGGAAGCATAGGTTGGTGTTGTAGTCATGGGGACAAAGCAGGAAGACATCAGTTTGAGATCAAGAGTGCAGTGGAGCACGAGTCTCAGGAGCTATGAAGCATGGGTTGATGTTCCAGTAGGGGAGGCGAGGTGGCTTTGATAGGAAGATGTTAGCTCTGGAGACAGCAGGAAGGGTGCAGACGATCATGTAGAGCTTGTCAGGGATGAAGAAAGGAAAAGCCCAGATTTCTCAGGTTTTGTCGCTGGGTTAGAAGAGTTGGGATGAGCTCTTTGATTTCGAAGGAGCCTGCGAGGTGCAGTGTATCTAAAATGGTCTTGGAGGGGTTCGCGGGATGAGAAGGGTTCAAGGAGGTAGCAACTGGGTACGAGGTTCAGGCAGGCTTCATACGACAGTGTTGAGTGGCTGGCCTCTAGATTTCTTTCTGTGGTATCAGGGGACATTAGTTTCAAGTGGAGTACAAGGAAGAGGTGGCTTCACGAGTGGAGCAGGATTCGACACGAGTTCAGAGCAGGAGGTACAGGGATCTGGCCATATCCTAGCACCAGTGCCAGGGGTGCAGTTAGCTAGGTGGAGCATAGTGTAAAGAGATTGGCATGGCTTTGAGGAGATGGTGTCTGGTAGAGCTCCAATTATAGCGAGTGCTGGGCTCAGGTTTCTGTGGTCTCTCTAGGAAAGTCCAAGAAAAAGATAGATGTAGTTGCCAGGCAGAATGAAGGCTACAATGGTGGTGCCAGGATACAAGCAAGGATCTTCAACTGAGGTGGCGGTCATTCCAAAGGCCTCCAATGGTGCACATCAGCTGAAGGGTATTGGCGGAGGCAAGGAGATCCACATAAGAGACTGTCAGGACACATAGTTATAGCGGAGTTGTGCAGGAGGACATTGCTAGGTTTGCTAAGGCTTGGGGACACCAAGATGGAGATTTAGGATTTTGCATGGTGCTCCTAAGCCTTGGAGAGACTTGGGATGCCATGGCAGGGATGCTGGAGGCGATCCTTTGGAGCTTGGAGGCATGCCAAGCGATTTTTGGAGGTGTTCCAAAGGTCTTGGAGGTATTCCAGGGAAGGGCCCCAGAGTTATGTTGGGTCAAGGGGCTTGACCCAGGGTTAAGGGTTTTCTCATATTAATTTGTTAGGGAGAGTTTTTTGAGAGATTGTAACATAACCCAATTGGATTACAGGGTTGGGTCCAGGTTTGTTAATTGGTTAGGAGGTTAGCCAGTTGGTTGGTTAGTTGGTTGGTTGTAACCAATTAGAAAGCCTAACCATATGAGGAATTCTAAGCAGTTTGTTATTGGACCATCCAAGTCCTAACCACTGAAAAAGATGTAGTCCAACAAGAAGTCCAAGATCAAGGTGCCTAAGATCAAGAAGACCACTACCCATGTGCTTATTTAAGTTAGGGCATGTGTGAAGTTGAGATGGGGAGTCTGTGAGGACTTCTCATGGTCTTGGATTGACCATGAGGGAGAGCCCTCTGGGGCGAGGCTACATGGAGGAAGTTCACATGGGGGACTTGGCCATAAGAAATCCTACATGAGGGAGTCCGTAGGTGGAGCTCTTCTCAGTCTTGAGAAGGCACGGTCCAAGGGCTTGGGCATGAGGGCTTGTGAGAAGACCATGGGGTGTTGCATGGGGATTGGAGAAGGGAATGCATGTGAGGTATTATCCGTGCATGGCCGTACATGAGTTCTTGGGGTGTGTGGCCTGCAAGAGAGAAGACGTGTAGGTGATGACGAGAAGCTTTTGGAATTTCAGAAGGGGTGCCATGGGATATTGTGTCTTGTCTTGTAACAAGGTTCTTCTCCAAAGGATTAATAATACAATATCTCTTTTTCTCCTACATCTCTTCTCTATATCTCCTTCGTTGCATGATCTTGAATCCAAGAACAAGTTGTTTTCGCTGCATATAGATGTTGGTCCAGATCTCCCACCAAGTGGTATCAGTGCATAGGAATCTCAACACCTACCGTATCCACTGATACCTTACCAGTAATATACAATCAAGAAGCCTAAATTGTAGATGTTCGAAAAATATATAAAGAAACTGTTAGATGGGATAGTGCATATATAGGAGATAACGAAGTTAAAACTTTTATATCCGATTTCTCTATATTTGACACTATTTTTGAGAACTGCCTCCAAAATTTATCTATAGTATTGAAATGATGTATGAAGATAGAGTTGATATTGATTTAAAAGAAGTACCAAGTTATAGATCAGTAAGGGCTTACACTAAGATCTAAATTATTAACCGAACCCCTTATGGCACTGGTTGCACCTTGCCTATGAAGGAAGAGGCATCAAATGGAGATCCTAAAATACTTTCTTTATACATCGAGCATATTGAGTACATAGATCTAGGTACATTAGAACCTCGACTATTACTTAGGTTATACCTAAATCTAATTATAAGCAAAAAATATTAACTATCAGGGGAATGAACCACTTAATGGTCTCATGCGGGAAATACTCTATAGCTGAACCTGAATCACATAGGAAATTACAAACCTACATCAAAATTCAGGCAAGAATAGGATAAGAATCCTAAGAGGCCTGGCAAAAGACATTAAACTTAGTGCTTTTTGGGAGGCAACCCAAATTTTTATTTTTTGATCTCTATTTTAGTGATTCTTATTTCTAAGAATAAGAGATTACTCTGCACGGTCACTCTTGGCATTACATAAGGCATATCTCATCCAGGTGATATCTCTCCTTATTTTATTCTTCCTTACTCCATTGTGGATAATGAAAATTAAGTTGGGGGTAAAGGAACCTTTTTGAAAAAAATATATTTTAAAATACCTTGGCAATTTGAGAAAAAATTTATATTAGCAATCTATGAAAAATTTTTATAACCATATGCCATGAAAAATATTCTTGAGCAAAACAGACTAGAAAAAGGTAATAGAGTCAAAAAGTATTGTCTAATTACTCTAGTGAGCCAAGGAGTAGACTAGCTGGTCAGACTTTTAGCAGCTTATTTAAGTCACCTAAAGGCTATCAGTCTTTCATTGCACATGTACATTGATGAGGTAAACTAGGTATTAGTTGTGAGGTCAATTGGAGATTCATTTATTACTAAAAATTGGTAATTGATATACATCCCATTGAAAGAAACTTGAATTTGAGGAAAGAGCTACCTGCTTGATAAAAAAAAGAGAAAAAGAAAGACAAGTTCTAAACATTGATTTTCCATCGAGTAACCTTCATCTAAGTAAGCATTGTTGATCTTATCAAAAAGTAGGTAATGTGAAAATATCATCAGAAAAAAAGTTCAGGTAGTGTGAAAGCTATCTCAGCTCATGTGCTTCATTTGGACATGTATAGAAATTGATCAAAGTAGGTGATAAGCGAAGATACCATTGTTCCTTACAAGCTAGTACCAAAATACTAAGTTAGCCATCACAAGTACAAATACTGTAGATCTTTGGATGAACTCTAAGAAAGTTTTTGATAGTTCTGACTATAAAATTTACTTCAAAAACTCAATACTTAGTTAGTAATAATAGCTAGCTTCTGTCAACCTTAAGTCCAGATCTAATTTTGCAAAGGAGGATCTTAGTGGCACGTGACTCTGTTTTAATTACATTACTAAGGGATTAGTGATGATTAAGTGGGGGGTGTGATAAGTTTATTAATTATCCTAATTTAACCATTAAAATAATATTAATTACTTTAGATTTATTAAAAATTGATATTTTTATTTATATTTTTGTAGAAAATGGATCATATATTGAAAGAGCTAAATTTTTGGAGTCCAACGATATAGACGACACCCAAATTGGAGTTTGAACGAGCTTAGAATTTAAATTTAAAGTTTATTAAAATAAATGCATGTATTTTAAAGTGTTGATCCACCATGGATCGGTTACTGGATCTACAAGTCATGAGATGGTTCACAGGCAACCATTATTACCAGTCCATGGACCATCATCACCGTTTGGAGCCGCCAACCGCCGGAGATGCCATTCGTCATCTCCCACTACTGGAGACACCGGAGGAGATGCCAGGAACTAGTTTCTGGCCAGGAGAAGTGCCCACGTGCTTTTTCCTCTTCCTCATTCAGACATCACCCTTGCTAGCATCCTTCATGTCATCGCTGGACACCACCTTTCATCATTGTTTCCCCCTCGTCTGTCAGATTCGTCCACCACTGAGCCTCCCTACAATCGCCAATGATCTGCACTACTACTCATTCCTTAAAATCAATGCTACTGGCATTTATTCACCATTATCATCATCCACCTCCATTGCTGCCTTACCTCACCATGCTAATGAAGCTCTCCAAACCCCAGTGGGAGAGGGTGACCTAGGATTTGGTAGAGTCTAGATCATACTCGATTCACCTAAGAAGGAAGAAGAGATGTTTCACATGAATTCTAGTGCTATTTGAAGCCTGTGAAGTGGAATTGATGCTTGAGAATTTTTGCATGATATCTGGCTGATCTTGAGCCTGATTGACTCCAAATCTGACTAGAAGGAAGCCCTAAAGAGCTCTATAAAAGGAGGACCCCAGACAATAGTCCAGCATCAGTTTCTATAGCAATTCTTATACTAATTTATTTTCTTTTTCTTGTTTAGATTATTGTAGTTTAGGCTTAGAAAAGAGAAGAATTATGGAGGGGATGTTGATGTCAGTGATACACAGCTAGACTCCTTTAACTTAGGATGGAGTTGAAGTCTATATTAGGTTTTATCTCTCTTTTATACTTGATTTCTATGTAATAAAAATTATATTCTCTTTTCTTTACCTTTTGAGTTATTATTCTGATCGATGATCTGATCTGGTATACATGGCCTACACCCTTTACCAATGTGCCGTGATCATAGGATGTAATATATGCCTAAGAGAGGTAAATCATAGTATGGTAGATTAGATCTCTAACTTTGCAAATGAATTAGATAGTTTATACTCTAGCGGATGTGTCATGATCTCCGGATACCGTCCATGTCCAATAAGAGATAAATTATTCTAACATTGAATATGCAAGAATTATTAATATTATAACATAAAAAAAGAAGATAAAACCTGATTGCATGATGGATTCTAATTCTTAGGTTACTTTTCATGAAGTCCTGATTTAATTAAGTAATTAGTTGTTATATTTTAATAACTACTACTCTTAATCTAATCCTTACAAATAATATTTCTTTTTACTATTTCATGTGAAATAATTATCCTTGATCCCCAAAGATATGATCCCGACTCACCTCTAGATATAGTGGTGAGTAGGTTTATTTTTGATCGCCTATGATAGCGATCACCATGCAAAAGCTTCCAATAAAGAAAGGTCATCTAAGAAGGGGATCATAAATCTTGGACATGTTTGATATGACCTTGGAGCTAAAAATAGGCAAGCAAATAGGCTATCCAAAGCCTCACAATATGCTTGATGTCCTCCCTCTTCTTGGAGTCCATTAGTACCTTGATCTTCCTCTCTAGTCCTTTATGATGTAAATCCAAACAACCATTGAACCTGTCAACTAGCCTTTGCTTCCTATTGGAGGCTATGATTTTATATCGTGACATAGAAGGTCTAAGATAAGTATTGCTTCCTCTGCACTGAAGCTTATTACCGTTCCAATAATAATAAATTGACCTCCTCCTACATGTTATCTTAGACCTTCAATAATAAATGGTTGCATGTCAACAAAGGGGCCAAATGGGTTCTTCTAGATAAGCTCTAAATGAGCAAGAAAAAATCTCATTTTTTGGACATTTTCTACATACATAGCCTGCTTGCAAGAGTTTTTATAAAGTTAAGAGGCCTTAACCATATTAATCAACAGGACTTTCCACTGTAACAAACAATTAGGCATAAGTATTAATCAATAAGACATTATGCTTTTGAACATGAAGTTATACTTTTCCTACAAGATGTCATATATTCCTTCTAAATGTCATATTTCACTATTGGATATCATAAATTTAAACTAGATGTCATATTTTGTAACAAGATGTCAATTTTGTATAGGATAAAAGACCATTATATGCAAGAAATCCTGAAATACCTTTCATACCTTCTTTAATTGTTGTATCTCTCCTCTTCCACTAGAGGAAACAAGAGCATCCTTTCTTTATAGACAACCATTGCTGTGCTCTCATGGCTGGGTTGGTTGTCTTCTTTTTCTTTTCCTCGATGCCTTTTCACCATGTACTTTCTTCTAGACATTTTTTGGGGAGATAGGAAAATACATGCCACTTTTGTGTTCCTGAAACAAATATCATAGTGTGATTTAAGGCAAACTACTCTAACATCGATGCTCTATTAGGGGTTTGAACCATACTACCAAGGTACTATGAATGGCGTACTAATGAAAAACAAAAATGAGACAAGAGAACAAACTCTGCTCACAAGAGAGGTGAGCAAAATATCAATAGCAGAAGAAGGAAGATTTAAGAAGTCAAAGTGGTTCTTTCTCTCATCTATAACTTTTATTATATATGAAATAGGGGTAACATGGATAGTTTCTTCCTTTAAAAAGAATTGTCCAATGGTGGTTGTGCAATCGATGTCAGGATCAAAATATCAAAATGTCATAAGTTGGCTACTATATATCATAATAGGGTTCACAAAAGGCCATAGGTTGGTTCCTAGAGTGTTTTTGATGGGGGATGTCATATGCAAGGCATAGTGGTGTCACAATCAAGCCACGAGATGTCATAAGTAGTGAAATGGTTTGGTTCCAAGAGTATTTTGGGTGGCTAATGTCATAAGCTGCACAGGGAGTATCATAATTGGGCCATCAAATATCGTTAGTTGTTGAAAAACTTTGATTTGGGGAGCATTTAGGTCACAAAATATCATAAGTTGGAGACAAAGTATCCTAATCAGGCCACAGGATGTCATAAAATGGTGAGATACCTCGATTCATGGAGTGTTTTGGGACCAGGATGTCATAAATTTGTGATAGGGTATCATATGTAGGTTAAAATAGTTGTTACGGATGTAACTTTGCCAACCTTTTACCGAGGGATGCTGATCTCTTTTATAGTAGTTGGCATATTTGCTAACCTCTTTTAATCTGCATTTTGGAGTGGTTTGGATGGGGGATGTCATAAGGTGAGCACAAGGATGTCAAGATCAGGGCATAGGATGTCATAAGGTGCTAAAAAGTTTGGTTGCGTTAGTATTTTGGATGGGGGACATCATAGGCATCATAATCGAGCCACAGGATGTCATAAGGTAGTGTAAAAGTTTGGCTTAGGGAGTATTTTGGCCGAAGATGTCATAAGGTGGACACGGGTGTCATATGGGACTGCAAGATGTCATAAGGTTATGAAAAGGATTGGTTCCTGAAGTATTTTCAGTGGGAGATGTTATAAGGTGGACACGAAGTGTCATAATTAGGTCGTATAATGTCATAAGGTGGTGAGAAGTCTAGTTCAAGAAGTATTTTGGCTAGGGATATCATAAACTGGACACGGAGTATCATAAATTGGACATGAGGTATCATATTAGGTAAAAAAAGTTGGTTCAGGAAGTATTTTAGGGATAGGGTGTCATACACTAGCCATGGGGCATGATAAGTGTTGGGAATTGTGTCCCAAAGCCAATCGCCTGGGTTGTAGGCGGTTATGCTGAGTATTGTATTCATTTTATGAATTAATAAAATATTTTTTTTTGCAGCTCATCACATATTGTATTTCCCTGAAATGAACTCTTTCCATGTGATGAAGTCCTTAGGACTACACTGACTTCGATACAGAGAGGATGTATCGAGTGGTCCTTAAACCCGGTTCACAACCAAAGGATATATTGTACTGGACGGCAATATATCAAGTATAGGTTATTGCAGTTCACATCATTTGGTTGTCCTCTTGACCAAATGAGTGTGGTGACACTGATGTGATCTGCAAGTGGGATATGTGATATCTCATTGATCGTGACTCCATACAGCCCCTTTCTACCAAAGGGAAACTCATGAATGGATATGGGTATATGTGTCCCTCTGACCTGAGGTCATCACGGTAGCTTGCAAGCAACTCCCTGTGCTTTGGTGCCGAACTATCTGGATTTTTAATCCGGTGATGGAAGGTTTCTGGGTATAGGCAAGTACTTGTGGAGTAGTGATGGACCAAGATGGAATTGACCTGTCCAAAAATTTGGATTGAATGTCTCGCAGTATCTCAATTTAGCAAATCCTCGACCGGGGTAGCCCTAGTGAAGAGACACTGGGCTTGTGAGGTTGAGACACGTAGTAGACTGACTCTGTCTGGGTTGGCAGCCCAATCTCAGTCGTCCTGAGCATTAGAGGTCAAAGGGATGAATTATACGGTAACCATATGCCAGAGGTTCGATAGTTTGCTCCCACATCTTCGACCTATCCGGACGCCGGGACCCATTGCTAGATGGTTCCTGTGCTGTACTAGAATTATTCTAGTGCTACCGTTTAGGTTTGAACCTATGAGGTCACATGCACAAGGATAACTCTCTGATCCGGATACCGTTACATTGGAATCGAGCGATTACGATTGGGAATCGTCTCAGTTTTATGGTCACAGTATTTTTGAGCACTCTTTTTCCCATCTTGCCCTTGTCTGCTTCAACCGAAAATTGTTCCGGGCTACCAGGACTGCGCCAGGATTTTTCTGAATCAGTTTTGAACTGATTCGGAGTTCGTTTCGGCCTCCAATTGGTTGTGAACCAATTGAACCCAATTCTTTGGGCTTGAACCAATTAAATTGAATTGAACCCTTTTAATTGGACCGATTTTTGGACCAAGGGATTGGACCATTTTTTGCTTGGACCGGTTTGAACCGGTGTTCCATTATCGTGTAAATGTTTACACGTTGCTGGTTGGACCCCAAGCGTGGAAGCTCAAACGACCAAAACCCTTCATCCGAACGTCGCTGGGCGTCTCTTCTCCTCCCTCCACCCGTCCTCTTTAATCCCTATTTATTGGCTGTTTAATGGGTGAACAGCAGCTGCTGCCGCTTGGCTTTCCCAGCCTTTCCAACTCCCTTCTCCTTGCTATTCTTTATATATTCCAGCAGTCCCCTGTTTCAAGGTAAGTTTTTTTTTTACACCGTGCAATAGCAACTAAGGAGTGGTCTTCTTTGAGAGGCTGAGTGTTCTTTTTTGAGAGCTCAAACCTTGCTTCCATTAAGTGTTCCTTGAGCTGGGATTTGGAGTGTTTGAAGGAGAGAAACAAGGCATCAATCCCCTCTTTGAAGTGCTCAAAAATCTGCTCTGCAGCAAAGAAAACATTGCTGCAACTTACTGTGACCATTGCTCCTTCCAGCGCTAGCACCGCTCGTGGAGAAGGATCGGAGAACCCCGGGCATGTCTCCCCTCTAGAAGGAGTATCCTTTTACTCCTGGGAGCAAGAGGGTCAAGCCGGATTCGTTGCTACAGCTCCAAATGCAAGGAAGAAGGCTGCTTTTTTTCTGTAGCAGAATTTTTCTGGCAGCAACTTGGGTGATTTTGTACACCCTATACATTGTGTTTTTCTTGTAGATTCAGTTGAAAACGAAGAAGACCATTCTCCCTTGCCGCTGCTTCGATTCGGGAGGAAAAGGAGCTCCGGACATCGCCGTTTGGTCGCTATTTTGAAGAGCAAAACAGAGCTCCCAAACATCCAAAGGAAGAAGACAGCAGGAATAAAGTTATTCCTATTATCCCAGCTATTCCAGCAGTTATTCCAAAGTTATTCCAGGTGGAATAAAGGTATGAAAAATTTTATTTTATCATGCATAAATAAATGTATTTATTTATATATTTTACAAATATTATATGCTTTGTTACATGCCTATTTTAATACATGCAACTTGAATAGATTAGGTTCTGGGCGGAGCAGTTTTTCGTTGCATGATTTTTAAAATTATTTTAAAATCCATTCTACTCCCATAACTGTTTGCATGCCTAGCGTAGGATCTTGTCAATCACCTGCACCCTGTTCTTTCAGTGGTATCAAAGCCAGGTTACAGGTGTAATTTATTCATGTATGCATATATGTAGATTAAATAGTTTAATCAATGAGTGTATCAAATTCTTTTTGGAACCTAGTTGAGACCTTCACCTCGATCGTGTGTCTTTGACACGATACGGATCATCTGTGTTGGCCTTTTCAGAAGGATCCTTAAGGATATAAAATTAAAAAATTGTTTTAATTTTTAGATACATGAAATTGGCATGTTTTTAGGCATTTTTATATTGGATATAAATTTGTAAAATATATTGATGCATGATTTTTGTTATGTAAAATTATTTTACATAAGACTTAATTAAAAATTATTTTAATTAAGAATTTGGCTTATTAAATTATTAGGTTTATGAAATATAATTTGACATGAATAGGCCATTTTGGGTTAATTGGGTTAGTTCTCTAATTGGGTCCTTAACTGAGTTAGACCTAGGTTTAGTTGAACCGGATAAAAGAAGATTAATCAAAAGTTGATTAAGGTCCTTCTTTAGAACTATCTAATAGTTAGATTAGTTGATCTGTTCATCTAAAATGGATCCAATTAGTAGCTCAGTGGATGCCCAAGTCTTTAGGCTAGTCTAATCGAGTCTGGTAAACGACTGGTGTCGAGGTAGGTTTGGCATTGTGATCATGGTTGTATGAGGCTACCTCTTTCCTGGCCAACTTGGTTGGTGTCTAGGAAAGATGGTTAATGGCGGATACTCACCCATGATCTCACCTACCTAGCTAGTCGAGTCGACCAGAACTGATTGGAAAAGCTCAATGACTCAAGTTAACCCATGTCACCTAGGTTGATCGGTCTGACTAATCTATAGGTGCCCATGGATCGTTTGTTGATTCATATCAACCCTCCTGGAATCTGATTGATTCAGTGGGAGGATGATCCATGTCCTTGTCTTTTTCGTCTGTCATAACTAAAAATCCTCTAAAATTATTAGGTCCTTAAAAAGACTAAGTCAAGGTGTTGACAGTGTCTTAGCCTCCCATTAAGTCAGTTAGAAATGTCCACTAGCTTGGTGTGCATCGGCAGTTCCAAAGAATGGGGTACATCCGGCGACTGGAATTTCTATCTGATCGATGATGGTTCAGTGCAACCTCCTTAACGGGACCAGGTGGGCCGGCCAAAGTTGGGCTTGGTCTTAGTTAGTTGGAAGCATTGGATTTATCATTTTAATGGTTGGACCTAACCAGAGACCCACAATAGGAGGCCCCAAGGCTGATTGGGGTGTTTTCTAGGGCAAAATGAAATACTGAAAATTGTTTAGGGAAGCAATTGGTTTACGAACTACCTTTAGGCTCGTATGGGTGAGCTGGCCAAAGTCGGGCTCATGCAAGGCCTATTGGATTTCAGTACCCACTTGAAAAAGTGTTTTCATGGATTGGAGTTAGAGGCTACCAATCTTAAAAAATTAGTGGGGAAACCTTTAGACTAAAATCCAAGTCTTTTGGTTAAAATTATTCATACACTAATGTGGTCTTGTTTTCTTTTCAGATGTCTTCTAACTTATCGCTCCGGTCACTTCTCGACAACGAGAAGTTAAAGGGTCACAACTTCAATAGTTGGTATCGAAGATTAAGAATCATTCTGGAGCATGAATGGCCTCTATGTGATAACGGATCCGGCACCTGAAATCCCTCCAGCTAATGCACGGAGTGCGGTCAGAGACGCTTATCTGAAGTGGGTCTCTGATCGGACTACTGTCCGTTGCATTATGTTAGCAGCGATGAATGACGAGTTCAGTCGCAAATTCGAGGAGGCCCAACCTGATGAAATCCTTCAAAAGTTGAAGGAATCCTTCGGCACCCGGATGATGTAGAACGGTACAAAGTGTCTTGTGCCATCTACAATTCCAAGATGCCGAATGGTGGTTTCAGTCATGATCATGTATTGTACATGATCGAGTTGATTGAAAAGTTGGGCAAACTCAGATGCCCCTTGCACGAGCAGCTCGGCAAGGATGCGATCCTGAATTCTCTTCCCTCTCTATCTTGATTTTCTCGATCATTACAGAATGAACAAGTATGCAGTAAACTACCATGGTCTTTTGGGGTTGCTGCAGACTTTCGAGAAAGACCACCAACTGAATAAGGGGTTGGTGAATTTAGTGGGAGGAAGTAGAGGTCGTCGTCCCCTTAAGAAAGGGAAGAAGAAAATAATAAGAAGAAAGGGAAAGAGGTGCAGAATGTTCCTGGCCCTAGTCAGACTAGGAAGTATAAGGCTGATCAGTCTTCTGCAGAGTGCTTCTACTGCAAGAAGAAGGGACACTGGAAGAGGAACTGTCCTCTTTATATTGCGTCCCTTGATCCGAACAGGCCGAGGAAGCAGAAGTCTGCTGAACAAGGTATTTATATGATAAAACCTTGTAATTACTCAATTGTTGATACTGCTAACTGGGTATTGGATACTGGTAGTCCAATTCATGTTTGTAATTCGTTACAGGGACTTCAAGTTAGCAGAAGATTTGAAGATGGAGAACAATTTCTGAGCGTCGAGAATGGAAATCGTGTTCCAGTACTGGCGGTCGTAGTCTTGCATCTTGTCTTTGAGTCTTGTACTGTCGAACTAGTCGACTGTCACTATTGTCCTAGTTTCATTATGAGCATAATCTCTGTAGGCCTTTTGGCCAATTATGGTTTTGAACTATCAATAAAGGGAGATTTTTGCAATGTTATTTTGAATAACTCTATGATAATGAAAGCTAGATTAAATAATGGCATATATGTACTATTAAGGCCTGTTAGTAATGTACACTTCTAGCAACAAACCCAAGGTTAGATAATGCCAACGATTTTCTATTGGCACTGTAGGCTAGGTCATATTAACCAAAATAGGATAAACAAGATGCGAGAAGATGGACTCCTCGAGATTAGTGATTTTGAATCACTGCCCACTTGTGAATCCTGTTTACTTGGTAAAATGACCAAGTCACCTTTTCCGAAAAAGGTGAACGAGCTACAGAACTTCTAAGTCTAATACATACTGATGTTGTGGACCGATGACAGTTAGTGCCAGTGGAGGATACAAATATTTCATTACTTTACAGACAACTTTTCAAGGTTCGGTTATGTCTTTCTAATGAGACATAAGTCTGAGTCGTTTGAAATGTTCAAACGATACCGTAATGAAGTAGAAAACAAACTGGAAAAGTATTAAAACTATCGATCTGATCGAGGTGGTGATACTTATCTGGTGCTTTTTTGACATATCTTGAGGAGAATGGAATTCTCTCTCAGTGGACTCCTCCAGGAACACCACAGTTGAATGGTGTGTCCAAAGGAGGAATCGAACCTTGTTGGACATGGTTCGATCCATGATGGGTTTTGCAACTTTGTCGCTATCCTTTTGGGGATATGCGCTTCAGACAGCCTGTTACTTATTAAATGATGTTCCAAGTAAGTCTGTTGTCTCCACTCCGTATGAGATGTGGACTAGACGTAAACCCTTAATCTCACACCTTCGGGTCTGGGGTTGTCCGGCTTACATAAAGCATTTAGACTCAGACAAACTTGGTCCTAGGTCTGATCGATGTTTATTCATTGGTTATCCTAAGGAAATCAAAGGGTATTTCTTCTATTTGGAGAATGAACAAAAGGTGTTCGTTGCTCTTAGAGCTATCTTTTTGGAAAAGGAGTTCCTTGGAGAAGGAACTATAGCCTCTAAGATTGAACTTGATGAAGTTCAGCCAATAGAAGAACCTGCACACTCTAAGGACATCGTAGAACCGGCGTGTGATTGAATCACACCCATAACCCATTAGGAGATCGGTAGAATACCGTGTCAGCCGAATAGATACTACGGTTTCTTGGTCCGGGACGATGATCCCATTGCGCTCGATGAGACAATGAGGATTCGATCACCTATATGGATGCACTTCAGAGATCTGACTCTAAGGCATGGCTTGGAGCCATGCAATCCGAAATGGAGTCCATGGAAATCAACAATGTTGGACATTGGTTGATCCGCCTGAAGGAATAAAACCTATTGTGGAGTAAATGGATCTTCAAACGAAAAAGGGGCACAGATGGGAAGGTAGAGACCTATAAAGCCCGTCTGGTTGCCAAGGGGTATTGTCAGCGATATGGTATCGATTATGACAAGACTTTCTCCCCTATGGCAATGCTCAAATCCATTCGGATCATACTTGCTCTGGCAGCATATTTTGATTACGAGATCTGGCAGATGGATGTCCGACTGCTTTCCTAAATGGGGAGCTGGAAGAGGAGGTGTATATGATACAGCTAAAGGGTTCACATCCACAGATGAATCAAAAGTATGCAAGTTGCAGAGGTCCATCTATGGACTCAAGCAGCATCTCGAAGTGGAACTTACGGTTTGATAGGTGTATCAAATCATATGGCTTCGTTAGGAACGGAGAAGAAGACGTGCATCTATAAATGGGTTAATGGTTCTCTGTGATTGTATTCCTAGTACTGTATGTTGATGACATTCTCTTAATCGAGAATGATGTCGCAGCATTACAAGGAATAAAGGTCTGGTTATCATCTCTGTTCTCCATGAAGGACTTGGGTGAAGCTTCTTACATACTAGGTATGAAGATCTATAGAGATAGATCTAAAAAGCTTTTGGGATTGTCCAGTCTACGTACATTAAACCGTGCTGAAACGGTTTCAGCATGGAAATTTCAAGAAAGGCTATCTTCTGATAGGTTCTGGAATTACTCTTCCAAGAAGGATTGTGCGACAACTCCTGAGGAAAGAGAGTTCATAAGTAGGGTACCTTATGCTTCTTAGTAGGCTCTATCATGTATGCTATGACTTGTACTAGACCAGACGTGCGCATACGCATTAGGAGTAGTGAGCAGATACCAGTATGACCCAGGTGAGGCGCATTGGAAGGTGGTTAAGTCCATCCTTAAGTATTTGGAAAATACTAAAGATCAATGGCTGATTTATGGAGAACCTGACTACTAAACTTGTGGGTACTCTGACTCTAGTTTCCAGTCAGATAGAGATAATAGCAAGAGTGTGTCAGGGTTATATTTACCTGAAAGGAAACGATCTGCTGAAAAAGTTCCAAGCAGCCAACTGTTGCAGACTCGTATGCGAAGCAGAATATATTGCAGCATCAAATGCAGCAAAGGAAGCTGTATGGTTGCGGAAGTTCCTTGGAGAGCTAGGGGTGGCACCTTCCCTAGATGGTCCTGTTCCAGTGTATTGTGACAGCTCTGGAGCCATTGCTCAAGCTAAGGAGCCTAAAGCTCATCACCGCACCAAGCACATTCTGCGGCGCTACCACCTCGTCGTATCGAGAGATCGTAGAACGAGACGATATCAATCTTTTGAAGATCGAAGGAAAAGAAAATCTGGCCGACCCCTTCACTAAAGCCCTCGGAATAAAAGAGTTCGACTATTGTAAATGGGAAATGGGTATTAGATACTCTTCTGATTGGCTTTAGTACAAGTGGGAGTTGTTGGGAATTGTATCCCAAAACCAATCGCTGGGTTGTAGGCGGTTATGCTGAGTATTGTATTCATTTTATGAATTAATAAAATATTTTTTTTGGCAGCTCATCACATATTGTATTTCCCTGAAATGAGCTCTTTCCATGTGATGAAGTCCTTAGGAACACTGACTTCGATACAGAGAGGATGTATCGAGTGGTCCTTAAACCCGGTTCACCACCAAAGGATATATTATACAGGATGGCCATATATCAAGTATAGTTTGTTGCAGTTCACATTGTTTTGGTTGTCCTCTTGACCAAATGAGTGTGGTGACACTGATGTGATCTCAAGTGGGATATGCTGATATCTCATTGAACATGACTCCATGTAGCCCCTTTCTGCAAAGAAAAACTCACGATTGGATATGGGTATGTGTCCCTCTGACCTGAGGTCATCACGGTAGCTTGCGAGCATCTCCCTATGCTTTGGTACCGGACTACCCGAATTTTAATCTGTGGTGACGGAAGGTTTCTGGGTATAGGCAAGTACTTGTGGAGCAATGATGGACCAAGAAGGAATTGACCTGTCCAAACAGTTTGGATTGAATGTCTCACAGTATCTCAATTTAGCAAATCCTCGACCAGGGTAGCCCTTGTGAAGAGTCATTGGGCTTGTGAGGTTGAGATACGTAGTGGACTGACTCTGTCTGGGTTGGCAGCCCAATCTCAGTCGTCCTGAGCATTAGAGGTCAAGGATGAATATACGTAACCATATACCAGAGGTTCGATAGTTTGCTCCGCATCTTCGACCTATCCGGACGCCGGGATCCATTGCTAGATGGTTTCCTGTGCTGGTACTAGAATTGTTCTAGTGCTACCGTTTAGTTCGAACCTATGAGGTCACACGCCACAGAGGATAACTCTCTGATCCAGATACCGATTATGATTGGAAATCATCTAATTTTATGGTCACGGTATTTTTGAGCACTCTTTTCCCCGTCTTGCCCTTGTCTGATCAACCGAAAATTGTTCCGGGTTGACCAGGACTGTGCCAGGATTTTCTGAATCAGTTTTGAACTGATTCAGAGTTCGTTTCGGCCCAATTGGTTGTGAACCAATTGAACCCCATTCTTTGGGCTTGAACCAATTAAATTGAATTGAACCCCTTTTAATTGGACCGATTTTTTGGACCAAGGGATTGGACCGTTTTTTGCTTGGACCAGTTTTGAACCGTGTTCATTTTACCGTGTATGTTTACACGTTGCTGGTTGGACCCCAAGCGTTGGAAGCTCAAACGACCAAAACCCTTCATCTGAACGTTGCTGGGCATCTCTTTCCCCTCCTCCCTCCGTCCTCTTTATCCTTGTTTATTGTGCTGTTAATGGGTGAACAGCAGCTGCTGCCGCTTGGCTTTCCCGGCCTCTCCCAACTCCCTTCTCCTTGCTGCTCTTTATATATTTCAGCAGTCCCCTGTTTCAAGGTAAGTTTTTTTTTTTACACCGTGTAATAGCAACTAGGGAGTGGTCTCTTTGAGAGGCTGAGTGTTCCTTTTTTGAGAGCTCAAACCTTGCTTCCATTAAGTGTTCCTTGAGCTGGGATTTGGAGTGTGTGAAGGAGAGAAACAAGGCATCAATCCCCTCTTTGAAGTGCTCAAAATCTACTCTGCAGCAAAGAAAACATTGCTGCAACTTACCGTGACCATTGCTCCTTCCAGCGGCTAGCACCGCTCGTGGAGAAGGATCGGAGAACCCCGGGCGTTGTCTCCTCTAGAGGGAGTATCCCTTTACTCCTGGGAGCAAGAGGGTCGAGTCGATTCGTTCGCTACAGCTCCAAATGCAAGGAAGAAGGCTGCTATTTTTCTGCAGCAGAATTTTTCTAGCAGCAACTTGGGTGATTTTGTACACCCTATACATTGTTTTTCTTCTGCAGATTTCGGTTGGAAATCGAAGAAGACCATTCTCCCTTGCCGCTGCTTCGATTCGGGAGGAAAAGGAGCTCCGGACATCGCGTTTTGGTCGCTGTTTTGAAGAGCAAAAACAGAGCTCCCAAAGTCCCGTCCAAGGAAGAAGACAACAGGAATAAAGTTATTCCTGTTATCCCAGCTATTCCAGCAGTTATTCCAGAGTTATTTTCAGGTGAAATAAAGTATGAAAAATTTTATTTTATCATGCATAAATAATGTATTTATTTATATATTTTACAAATATTATATGCTTTGTTACATGCCTATTTTAATACATGCAACTTGAATAGATAGGTGGGCGGAGCAGTTTTCCGTTGCATGATTTTTAAAAATTATTTTAAAATCCATTCTGCTCCCGTAACTATTTGCATGCCTAGCGTAGGATCTTGTCAAACCACCTGCACCCTGTTTTCTTTTCAATAAGGTGGTGATAAAGGTTGGTTGGAGGAGTATTCTGGGGATGGGATTGTCATAAATGGACCATGAGTATTATCTAATCGGTCTCAAGTGTCATAGGTTGTGAAAAAGACTGGTTCTGGATTGAGTAGTTTTAGATGGGGGATGTCATAAGCTGGACATAGTAGCATAATCCGGCTGTAGGATATCATAAGGTGGTAAAAAGGTTTAGTTGATGATGGCTTGTCATAGGGCAGTCAAAAAATAAAAATCTAACTTAAACTATGTAGCTAGGATGAGTAGGAAGCGTATCCTTGGGGATCTAGATAGTTTGTTTCATATAAGAACAAAAGAAAATTAATTACTAAGAAATTAAAATAACATAGTAGTTAAAATAAAAAAAAATAAGTCAAATAGAAATAACTCAGGAATCTCAAATCCACCGTGTAAATAGATTTTTATTATTTTCTTATTATTTTTCAATAATAATAATTGTGATTAGGGTATGACATACTTTAATCCTACTAGGTATGGACCATATTTGTAGATATGACTCGCCTGTTTAGAGTATAAACTATCTAAATCTAATTACAAGTTCAATGTTCAATATAACATACTACGATCTATCTCTTCTAGGCACATACTATATCCAGAGATCATGGTATATCTATAGGGGTATAGGCCAGTAAGCTAGATCAAAATCTTAAAAAAATAAATCAAAAAAAATATGAAAAAGAAGTATATTTTATTGTTTGAAATTTAGATAAAAAGAAATAAAAACCCTTTATAGGTTCATCATCTTTCTGAGTTGAAGGAGTCTAGCATGCATAGTTGCCAATACTTCCTCCATATTTTTCCTTCTCTTTCCAAAGCCTAAACAAATACTAGAAGAAAAATAAAATAATTTTTCTACTGCTAAACTAACTCCCCCCCTTGCTCCCTATAGCCTCCTTAATATGAGCTCACATAAGCTAATTCCTAGTGAGATTTGGACTGAAATTGAATTAAAATTAGCCTTGAAAATGACTCAAATCAACTCTCTGCCATCCCGATCACTCAAATCCTATTGATCATCCTTGTTAAAGCCCAAACAGGTCAGGATCATGCTTGGCCATTGGATTTGTTGTTAGGCAGTCTTAGAGCTCTTGGATCGTATGAATTGGGGCATAGATCTCATGGTTGAATCCTTCTACCATTAGGAATTTATGATGACCATTGGATCATCCCTTGGATCACTCTTGCTGTGTTGATGATGCAAAAAGTGCTCTTTCTAGCTTGCACCACATGAAGAGATTACTTTATGTTTTCATGGACCACGTTAACGAGTGGTGGACCGATTGGTGTTGCATGCACCATGACAAAACTCTCACATGAACTATGGTAAGGATCCATGGATTAGATAACATGGTCCATGCCTTCCCGTGGACTAGCCACTGGTCTACCATGAACCAAATGGGTTTTTGAGTTGGGTTGGATCCATTTGAGCTCGGTTTTGCATCCTGTTTGTCTTTTAAACTTGCAGACCGAGCTCTTTCATCTATAAATAACCTATACCTTCCCACAAAGTAAAAGCATCCATTCTTAACAAATAAAGATAATTAGTGGGTATTTTGATACTTTTATTGGGATACTGTTATATTTATTATACCTCCCAACTTGAGCTTTGTTCATCATTGAGTAAAGAAAGGATTTAGTACTAGATATCATCATATTTTGAAATGAATATTTATCAAGCAACTTTCTAAATAAACTATAACATTCAGAAGAACTTTACTGAGATAGGTCATTGGGATATTAAATACTGACTAATATAATGGTTAAATAAAGAACAAAAATTATTTTCAAGCTTTTTTCTAGATAATTCCTACTTTTATCTCCAATTATCTACTTTAAATTTTGTTCCCCCTTTTTTTTCTTTTTTTTTTCTTTTTCTTTTTTGAATAGAGGCATCTTTACACTAACCACTTTTTTGACATGAACATCAATGCTTCCTAAGTCAAAGAGACTCGGTTACTCGGTGGGAGATCAATGTTTAAAACTTGCTCTCTTTGTTTTCAAATTATTTTTTGTTTATTATTACTTTGGTACAAAACTTAATGCTTACTTAGATGAAGAGGCCCGGTACTCATTAAAAAATGCTTAGAATTATTTTTTAATTTTCTTATATTTTATGAAGGAATGTATAGATACTCTATTTATGCTTATAAAACATAGATCTTCTTTGATGCCAATAGGGAAAGTAAAATTGTTAGAATGATTTCTATCTAGACTTAACCATTTATTAGATTTTCTTAAACTTGATCCCTCGGTATCTCAAAAGTTTTTAGTAAACATCAATTGATATTTTAAAATTTGTTAGTTCATTCAATCTAGGTAATCATATACTTGAATACTAAATACTCACTTATTTGAGGATTTTAAATTTTTTATTTATTTACCCTCACTCCCCTTAATTTAATTTCTATTTTCTTATTGGTAAGGAAAAATAAAATAAAGATATGAAAAAAATATAGAGAGATACTACCTGAAATAGAATCATGTTTATTGACATGTGCTCCATATAGAGAGTCTATATTCCAAAAAAAAATGAAAATCACTAAAGCAAAGATTAAAAAAAATAAAAAGTTCAGGTTGCCTCCCAAAAAGTGTAAGTTTATGTCTTCAGCTAGATATCATGTATATCTTACACTCGGATGATTAGAGAAGATAGAAAAGGATTGTTCATTCGGAGAGTCCTTTCCTAGTAACCTCGGTACTTGTGTGTTTCACAATCTAGTGTGGGGTTGGTTTTGGAGTAGGATGTATTTAGTAGAGCATTCACTTTCCTAACATATATATCAACAGCAAATTCATCCACTCCACCCTAATCCAGGCAAGTGATTAAGGGGTCCTGATAGAGAATTTCGGGGGTAACTTTCTCACAAGGGTTATCGTGGATTAGGTTCACTTCCAAAAATTGGTTAGATTAGTTTCTCAAATTAAAATATTCAAGTCAATGGTCATATTTTCAAAGGAGAGCTTTATAAGTCCATTACGATAATTGATTAGAGCATTGGCAGTCACTAAATATATCTTTCTAAAATTACTGGAATATGATCTCTAAGTTTAGTATTGCTTGGTTTTTAAAACTACAAAATCTACAGGATAAATAAATTTTCCAACCTTAATCAGTATATCCTCCAATACCCCCTTAGAATTTTTCTCAGATCGATTTGCTAGATGCAGCGTGATCTCTATTGGCTTTAGTTCCCCCAACCCTAATATGTATACACTGAATAGGGTAAAATGTTCACACTAGCCCCTAGGTCCAACAGTGCTTTGTCTATTATGGTCTCCCCTATAATACATGAGATTGTGGGAGACCCTAGATCCTTATAAATGACTAGTATGTGGCTCAATGGGTACGAGCTCATACTAGTAGCCAAGAATGCTCTCTTGGGTATATTAGTGGTCTTCTTTTTGGTGCATAGATCCTTTAAAATTTTGCATATATTGGGACTTGTTGAATCATGTCGAGTAAAGGAATGCTAATCTTAACCAGCTTGAAGATTTCTAGAATTTTGTCTAATGGATTGACTGTCAATCAAATCTTAGTCTCTTAGGAAAGGGTGCACTGGCTTGGTAACTGGTTCCTCTACTCTTTTGGCATTAGAATCGATACATGGGTTAGGTGACTCATCTAAATCGGATGGTCATCCTCTTCAGACTGGCCCTGAGTGGCAATGGTTTAATGAATGGCTATAAGAGAGTCTACTAGATCTTTAATACTCCTACTCTATTGTCCACCTTTCCCAGACCATAAGGTATGAACTTCATTCACTTGGTTGACTTGATTGCTAGGCATGGATTTAGACCATTCTAGGCCCTAGGGTTAACCTCAAGTTGACTGGGTAGTCTACCTTTTCTCTCTCACTCATAGTAGTGGCTAATTGACCCAACTATATTTCTAGATAGGTGATGGCTTGGGTATTTTCTATTAAAAGTTGGCCCGTAGTTTGCATAAAGTCAGCATTGGTTTTAGTTAGGGCTTCTAGGCTTCTTTTTAAAGAACTAAATTTCATTTCATGGTTGTTAATGCCTGGTGGGTTGTTTATTATAGTATTGGGCCTGGGGTTTGGCTAATTGAAGCTGGGACCACCTGCATTATGGCCTTGTGATCATAAAATGTTTGGATGGTTCCTCCATCCTAAGTTGTAGGTTGGTACATAGAGATCATCGATAGATCTTTAATAGGCCACATTCATTGGTGCATAACCATTTTTAGTTTGGATCATGAAGTAGGGACACTCATCTAGTACATGATTTAGGTCACTCCATCCATTGTATAATGGTACAAACACTTAATTTACTTGATTAACAGGGACATGTTTCTTGAGTTATAGGGCCTCTATCCTATAGATTAAAGATACCATTTTAGCTCTTTGGCTAGGAATGTTGGGATTTGGTGCATACCATTTCTTGATGGTGTGTTTCTTTCAGGTTTCCTAGTTGCCTCCCATTGCAAACTCTTTTCTGCTAAATTCTCTAAAAATTGCCAAGTCTCATAGATTCTTTGTACATAAACTGGCCCTAGGATATTGACTTAAGCATAGTTTTGGAACTTGGATCTAGACCTTCATAAATGATTTGGCATAGCCTCCAGGTCTCTATTCTATGGTGTGGATATTAACTTAAGAGGTTCTAAAAATAGTTTAGGCATTTCTAAAAAGACTCTCCCCTTAACTAAGAAAATTAGTTAATCTCATTCTAAACTTGGCTATTTTGTGATGTGGAAAGAACTTTCTCAAGAACAATTTAATAAAGCCATCACATGTTGTGATTGACTGGTTAGCCATACTATATAGCCATTTTTGGTATTTTCTTGCGGGCAAAATTAATCAGCCTAAGTTTAATAGCATCTTTCAAGAGTTCGTATGTCCTCATGGTATCACATACTTTCTCAAATTCTCTAATGAAAATATATACGTCTTCAATTTCAATAAATTTAGGGAGCATGTTAGTGATTTGAGATTTAATCTTGAAATTGCTAGCAATAGTTTGAGATAGTTAGATACAAGATGGTTGGGCAAATCCAACTAGGTAGCAATAGTCCCTTAGACTTTCGAGATGTTTTATTTTCCCCATGGTGAACTCTATAACTACTGAGCTTGGTTTAGGGTCAATTTCTGTTCTAACTAGCCACCCGATACCCTTGTCTAAGAGCAAGGTTGAGACTCTTTTTATTTGTTCTCATTTCTTTTAAAGGGAATAAGAAAGAAGAAAAAGGAGAGATAAATGGGAAGAGAGTTCTAAAGATGAGTTCTAAGGAGTCCTAAATCTAGAGACGATAGAAAAGAGTATTTTAATCATATTAAAGTTTCAAAAATAAGCAAGTTATCAAAATAAATTTAAACTTTACTTAGGATTATCCTGGGTCTAGATAGCTCCTAACTGCCAAAATTGCCCTTAAGCCCTCCAAGTCAAAGGCTAACAACCAACTGCCCAGGTAAGTGTAAGGTCAGTGGGGGTCCCCCCATTACTTTTCTTAGATACCAATTTAATTAGCTAGGTCAATAAATGGAACCAATTAAGTAACCACCTTCCTTTGAGATCTTGTCCCTAAACCATATGCATAAACACCAATTGACTGACCAACCCTAACCCAGCTCTTAGGATTCCTTGTCCTAGTGAACTCGAGCATCCTAAGGCCACCATCTAATTAATTTTAAATTAAGATCTAGGTTATGCGAATGCAAAGAGATTATTTGTGGACTAAGGAAGGGCGATGAATTCCCACCTTATTGCATTTAATAGGTTAATACCCTTAAAGTATTTTATGAGTGTACGATGCAATTAAATAAGATATCCAAATAAATTAGAAAGTTTTTAAGTTTTTTTATTTATTTCTTTAAATTAATTAAGTAGTATGGAAAAGGTATCTCTCTGTTTTTGAATATTTAAAGCAATTAACTTAAAAGGGAAACTTAAATTAGGTTAGGAGTCAATATTGCAAATAAAAGGAAAGTAAATATTTTTTTCTTTTATGCTATCAAGAACAAAAGGTAATTTAGAAAATAAGGCAACTAAAATAAAATAATAATAATTAAAGCAATAAACTAAGAATCCAATAAACTTAAAGAAAGTAGTAAATATAATAGCAAATTTATTTTTAAATTTTTTTTCAAAAAATAATCATGCCCAAATCCCCTGTAATGGTACTAAAATTTGATCACTTATTATAGGATAGTCAAAAATAAAAATCTAACTCAAACTATGTAGCTAAAATGAGTAAAGATCGTATCCTCAAGGATCTAGGATAATCGTTTCATGAAGAGAAACAAAAAATTGATTGCTAAGAAATTAAAATAAAATGATAGTTTAAATTTAAAGGAAACAAGTTAGAGAAATAACTCAGGAATCTTAAATCCACTGTGTAAAATAGATTTATTTTCTTTTTTAATATTATGTATAATACTACTTGTGATTAGGGTATTAGTATAGTTTATCCCTGCTAGGTATGGACCTTATTATCCATGGATCATAGCTTGTCCGTTTAGAGTATAAATTATCTAAATCTAATTACAAGATTTGGGATTTAATCTAACATACTACGATCTATTTCTTCTAAAATGTACCATATCTAGAGATCATAGTATGTTTATAAAGGGTATAGTTGTGTAGGCTAGATCAAAACCTCAAAAAATAAATCAAAAGAAAATATGAAAGAGAAACATAATTTTATTGCATGAAATTTAAATACAAAAAGAAAATAAAAATCTATTTATAGGCTTCATCGTCTTCTCGAGTTGAAGGAGTCTAGCCATATATAGCTGCCAGTACTTCCTTCATATTTTTCCTTCTCTTTCCCAAATCCTAAACAATACTAGAAGAAAAATAAAAATATTTTTTGTGCTGAACTGACTCCCCTGGCTGCTCCTTATAGCCTTCTTAACTAGAGCTCGACATAAGCTAATTCCAAGTGAAATTTGGACTGAAATTGAATTAAAATCAGCCTTGAAATTGCTCAAATTAATCTCTACCATCCATCTTCATCAAATTCCATGATTATGCCCATCAAAGCCTAAAATAGGTCAAGATCATGTCCTGGCCATTGGATCTATTGTTAGGTGTTCTTAGAGTCCCTGGATCACATGAATTGGGGCACAGATCATGGTTGGAATCCTTCTACCACTCGAAATTATTGATGATCATTGGATCATCACCTAAATCACTCTCACCTGCATGATGGTGCAAAAGAACCCTCTTTCCAGCCTTGCACCATGTGAAAGATCGACTTATTTTGCCATGGACCACATTAACAAGCGGTGGACCGACTGGTGTTGCATGGGCCACGACAAAACTCTCTCGTGTGCCATGATAAGAGCTGTGGACTATGATGACATGGTCCATGCCTTCCTATGGATCGGGGACCATTGATCTACCAATGAATCGAATGGGATTTGAGATGGGTGGGATCCATTTGAGCTCCGTTTTGAATCCTATTTGTGTCCTTTAAACTTGTAGATCGAGCTCTTTTCGTTTATGAATACATTTCCTATAAAATACAACTAAAAGTGTCAATTCTTAATGAATAAAGATAAATAGTGGGTGTTTGATGCTTTTATTGGGATATTTATTATACTTATCAGTTGGGTTAGTATTTTGCATAGGGGATGTCATAAGGTGGACATGAGGTGTCATATTTAGGCTATAGGATGCCATAAGATGGTGAAAAAGGTTAGTTTCTAGAGTAGTTTGGATGGGGAATGTCATAAAGTGGATATAAGGTGTCATAGTTGGGTTGTATGATATCATAAAGTAGTTAGAAGGTCTAGTTTGGGAAGTATTTGGGTATGAAGTAGGCAAGAAAGGTTGGTTTGGAGAGTGTTCTTGGGATGAGATGTCATAAGTGGGCCACGGGATATCATAATCGTGCCATGAGATATCATAAGATAGTCAAAAAAGTTGGTTCATGGAGTATTTTGGGTGGGGAATGTCATAAGCCGAACACAGGGTATCATAAGTTGATCATGGGGTATGATATTTAGATGAAAAGGGTTGGTTTGGAAAGTATTTTAGGGATAGGATGTCATAAATCTATGATGAGGTGATATAATCGGCTACAGGGTATCATAAGGTGGTAAAAAAGGTTATACTATAGGTATATTGTGCATAGAATGTCATAAGTTGGGTGCAAGGTGTCATAATCAGACCATAAGATGTCATAAATAGGTGAATTGTGTGCCAACCCATTTGAGCTTCCAAAGCCATTCCAAAAAATAAAAGACCAAAATATAGAGTTGGCAAATTTGCTGGCCTCTTTGGTCACAGATATCATGGGATGCCATAAGCTAGCGATGGAGTGTCATAATTGAGCCACAAGATATCATGAATAGATGAAAAGGGTTAGATGGAGCATATTTTGGATATGGGATGTCATAAGTTCATCACCAGGTGTCATAATTGGGCCATGGAATGTTATAAGATGCCGAAAAGGCTCGATTTGGGAAGTTTTCTTGGGATGAATAACATAAGTTTGCCATAAGCTAGTGAAAAGGCTTGGTTCAGACATGAGATATCATAAGTTGGCAAGAAGGTGTCATAATCAGGTCACAGCTGTCATCAGGTATTGAAAGGGCTCGATTTGGACATGGCATGTCATAAGTTGGCTAGCAGGCATTATAATCAGGCCACACAATGTCAAAAACTAGTGAAAAGGCTTGGTTCAGACATGGAATGTCATAAATTGGCCACCAGCTATTGTAGGATCATGAAAAAGATTGCTTCAGGGAGCATTTAGGCCATGGCGAACCTACCAAATGCATTAACTTCATTTAACAACCTAATAGTGTGCTGTAATAAAGGAATGGCATAATAGAAAAGGAACTATAGAGGGTTTTTTACTTCTTGATGGCTCGATATGTCTCACAGCAATTTAAGCAGGGAAACTACTACTAACAATCTTGAATGTAGAGTAATAGTAGGGAAATAGAGGTTGGACACCCGGTGCTCAAACGAAGAAGGAACGGAAGTAGGAAGAAGAGAGAGAACATAAACCTACCTAATATTTTGGTACAAGTAGAGAATGGAAAAAATGACTCGTTTTAGAGGGAAATGGTATTTTGTCCTACAATTTTTAAAATTTTGATTATGACATCCATTAAATCCCAGTCACATTTGACAAGCCATTTGTATCTCTATTTTTCACTACTTCAGATGCCTAATTTGATGCCGAAATGATGGAAGTCCCATCGCACCATGCAAGTGCAACATGACCCAATAGAGCTGCGGTGCACACCATGTTAGATTTCTTGCACTACACTCGATGTACAAAGAATTACCCCTCCCTAACCACCTCAACGCCCACAAGAAACAAAATTGAGGCCCATCTCACCATTTTTAGCCTAGTAACTAGATTATAAAGTGTCAGTCCCACATTGGCTAATAAAAAAATGTCGTGAGTTTTTTAGCCTAAACTAGTTTTCCTTCAATGGCTTAAGCTTTCAAACTATAAATCCATAAAAAGTGATACCAAAGTGAGGATCCAGATCAGGATTGTTGGGACAAGCTATACGACCCGACACATTAAAGGCTAGATTAGGCCCAAGGAAGAAATAACAGGCCAGATTAGGCCCGAGAAAGGATGAGACAGTAAATAGCTGACCAGCGTATAAAATCCGACCAGCATATAAAGTCTGACTGGCACATAAAGGTCGACCAGCCCGTAGAGGCTGACCAATACATAAAGGCTGACCAACTGCAAGAAGAGGTAGTTTCTCTACCAAAATAACCAATTACTATTATAACAGGCACGGGTTAGTTTCTAACAGAACTAACTGTCAGAGGCTCTTTCAACTAAATTATGTTAAGGCCCACACCTATAAATATTGATAAAGAAAGAATCCAGGGGTAAGTAAGATCAACTAGCTGGAGTACTCTCTTATCCTTCAACCCATTTTCTTTAAGATTTGTATTTGTTTTCATCAACCCTTGCTGACTTAAGCATCGGAGTGTCCCCCACCAGAAATCCTCTAGTGAGTGGGTCTATTTTGCAGGGCCATGAGAAGCCTGACTGAGCAAACCAAGAAGGTGCAGAAGGGTTACTTTGGTTCAACCACAACAGAGCGCTCCAGGTAAGGGTCTAAAAATTAAATCTTGAAAGAATCTTGAAGAGAAAGATGGTAAAAAGAAGAGTATAGAACACTTCGGCTGGAAGGGCCCGTCCACCATCCAAGAAGAACAATCCATCCTTGGATGGTGAGGATGTCACCCCAGCAGCAAGCATAGGATGACAACAATTAGATGTTTTTCTAAACAAAATGGAAGTCTTAACTGCTGCCATCCAGAACCTTCAAGAAGTAGCAATCAGTGGGCAAAAATGCCCGATCGCCTCCAGATGTAGCCGACAATCTCTCTATAGGAGGTTCGATGTCCAAAACCAAGCCACCATGCCCGTTGTACCACTCCTCCAGTCGATGCTCTCCCACATGACAAGACTCCCGACTCCATGGATATAAGGAAGAACGGCTCAAAAGAAAATGCCTAAGATCTTATTCCATTCCTCCAATGAATCCATCCCAAAAAGTACCCATTGGAGCTAGGAAATTCGATGATGGGATATCTTAGAGAAGAAATTTTGCAAGCTAGAATTACATGTCGCCAACTCGATGACCAAATGAGAAATGATGAAAGGCGATGACCTACAACCACGGTGTTTGTTCTACCCTATGATTTTGATGAATAACAAAATGTTGAGTACATATTTTGTACTAATGATTAGTTCTAGTTGTGAGTTTTCAGGAAACAAGCACCTCAAAATCTCAAAATTAAGAGTATCAAGGCACGCTTTGGCATCACAAAGCATTTTTCATGATTTAAGGAGTCTTTTCCATCCAAAAAGGGTACAAATACGTTTAATTATTGTTTATATATATTGTATTTAAGTTTCATGAACAATCTTTATGTTTTTGGCTTAATTGACACTTATTTCTGAAAATTGCAGAACCAAGTATCGACACCTGAGAGCCCAAGTATCGACACTTCAGCATTTGGCACGCAAAAATTTTCATGGCATGCCAAGTGTCAACATTCAGAACTCAAGTGTCGACACATGAAACTCAAGTGTCGATACTTAAGTTTCCAAGTATCGACTCAAGGCCTGAGACTTTTTGAAAATCCAAAATTGGCCATGGAAAAGTTTTTGTGTCAAGTGTCGACACCTGTGAGTCAAGTGTCGATACTTGAAAGTTCAAGTGTCGACACCTGGAAGCCAAGTGTCGACACCTGACAGCCAAGTGTTGACACCTGATAGCCTAAAATTATTATTTTTAGCTCTTAACAGCTAGTTCTTGATCCATAACGGTCTAAAATGGTTTTTTGGATGTTTTTCATGTATTTAAGCTTCACCAAACTAACTTATGAAGCAAGAGAAAAGAGGAAAGCAAAGAAATATCCAAGAGTTAAAGCCCTTCTTCAAGAACTCCACTTCCAAAGCTAGAAAGGAGAGATTCTACTGAAATAGCCTAAATTCCTTTCATTTCATCTTTCCAAAAGTGTTCTTGAGAAGATTCCAAGTCAAGTCACATCAAGCAATCATTCAAGAGCTTCAAAGATTCCTCATCTACTCTAAGAAGAGAGTTTGTTTGTGTTTAAATTTTGTATTCTGAATTTAGTTTTGTTTGACCTAGCTTTCAAGGTTTTTGAAAGTAGGTTGTAAAGTTGTTGGTGAGCCAAAACCAACTAGGGTTGACTTGTGAGCCCAAAGATAAAACAAGTGTAAAGGTTTGTTGGTGAGCCTAGGTGACAAAACCAACTTAGGTTTTGACTTATGAGCCTTGGAAAACAAGTCTATTGTAATCTTTGAAGAGATTATAGTGAAAATTTTCAAGAGGAGCTTGGGGAGTGGACATAGGTGTTTGGAGAACACCGAACCACTATAAATATTGGTGTTTGTGTGTGATTATCTCCTTTTTCCTACTTGCACTTCAATTCCTGCACTTTACTTATTGTTTTCTGCTGCATATACTTAAGTGCATTATTCACAAAACACTACATGACCTTCACATAATTGTTTTAATTTCTAAAACACCCAATTCAACCCCCTCTCTTGGGCTCCATCTATGGGCAACAAGTGATATCAGAGCGCCGGTACTCTCTTGTAGGTCCAAGGATCTTGAGTAAAAGTTCATGGCAGCCCTAATAGGAATGGATGTTGTTGAAGGTCAAGCTTCAAACCGTCCTCCACTATTTAATGGCACAAATTACATGTATTGGAAGACTCGCATGCGCATATTCATACAAGTCATTGATTATAATCTTTGGAGGACAATCATCAAAGGTCCTTATCAACCTACTATGTTGGTTAATGGCTTCTCACTCCAAAAATGGAAGATGATTGGGATGAGAATGACATTAAACAACTAGAGCTTAATGCTAAGGCTATGAATCTATTGTTTTGCTTATTGGATCTGAGTGAATTCAATAAAATCTCTAACTGTCTCTCCGCTAAGAAAATATGGAACATACTTGAGGTTACCCATGACGGTACACATCAAGTGAAAACAACTAAAGTTAACATGCTCATTCACACAAATGAAATGTTCAAAATAGAACCTACTGAATCTATAAGTGAGATGTATACTAGGTTCATAAATATTATGAATGGCATGAGAAGCTTAGAAAAGATTATATCTAACGGTGAACTTGTAAACAAACTTCTCAGATCTCTTCTGGTTTCATAGGATGCCAAGGTAACTACTACAGAAGAAGCCAAGGATGTCAACACTCTTCCACTCGAGTAATTGTTGGGCTCATTGATGATATATGAGCTTTCATTGAAGCAAAAGAATGTGGATGTTGACAAGAAGAAGAAAGTGATCGCTTTCAAGTCAACAAATAAAGATGACTCAAGTGAAGACTCCAAAGAAGAAGATGAAGAAGATGAGACAGCTCTCATGGCTAGAAAATTTAGGAGGTTCAAGAGAAAGAAGAAGTATAATTTTAAGAAAAAACCTCTAAAAGGAGAGCCTAGCAAAGAGAAGGAGAAGGAGAAAGAGAAGGAGCAGCCCATGCTTTGAATGCAAGAAACCGGGCAACTTTAAAATGGACTGCCCCCTACTTAAGAAGAGCAAAAGAAGACTAAGAAAGAAGGCCATGATGGCAACTTGGAGTGACAACGAGGACTTCAGTTCTAAGGAAGAACAGCAAGAAGTTGCAAACTTCTGTTTGATGGCTGATCATAATGAGAAATTTTTCAAAACCAAAAATGAGTTTACTTTTGATGAGTTGCATGAATTTTTGATGAACTAGTTATTGAATTTCAAAAACTGAAATCAAAACATAAAGAACTAAAAAGATAAAATTTGGATTTAGTTAAAGCTAATGACAAGTTTTTAACTGAGAATGATTGCTTGCTTCTTCAAAATAAAAAGTTAAATGATAAAATTCTCCTTGAAAAAGAAAAGAAAGCTTTGAAAAAGAAAAACTCTTCTGTATCAAATGAAAACTTTTCAAAATAAAATAATGAGATTTTGAAAGAAAACAAAAAGTACAAAGAAGAACTTGAAAAGTTAAAATCATTTATCAAAAAATTTACATACAGTTCTGAAAAATTGAACATGCTTTTAAATAATCAAAGGGATATTTTTGACAAAGCTGGTTTAGGTTTCAAAACTCAAAAGAAATAAAAAATCTTCAAGAATTTCTTTATGCCTACATCATCATCTATTACTTGCTATACTTGTGGCATTGTATGATATAAATCTTACTTATGCAATAAAAGGAAATATAGCAATGTTAAGAAAGTTTGGGTTTCAAAAGAAACCATTACCACTAACCAAAAGGACCCAAGATGACTTGGGTACCTAAAGTCTCAACCTGATTTTTATTGTAGGTATGCCTTGTAACCAATAAATGAAGAATGTGGTACCTCGACAGCGGTTGCTCAAGGCACATGACCAGAGATATGGAGCAGTTCTCATCGCTTGTATATCAAAATGGTGGTAATTTAATATTTGGTGATAATGGAAAGGGCAAGATTGTCGAAATTGGTAAAGTCCATATCACCCCTTCTACTTACATTGATAATGTATTGTATGTTGATGGTTTGAAATATAATTTACTTAGCATTAGTTAATTTGTGACAAGGATTTCAAAGTTGTTTTCGAATCTTTATGTGCATTGTTTCTAGTCTAGATAACAATGGCATCAAGTTCATTGGTCATAGGCATGGCAATATTTATATGGTTCGTCTTGATGATCTTCCTGTTCAAAATGGTCAATGCCTAGTGGCAATGGAAGCTGTTACAGCCGTGACAGTGACGTGGCCAGGCTCAGGTATCGTCGAATACGAGCGAGCCACGTGTAAGTTTCCCCGGCCTAGTCAGCGCCATATCCTCAAAGTTAGGGTCGGCAAGACTACACTACATGACGACCGCCTAAGGCAAACCGCCCTCGCCGAGGTCGAGCTCGGCTCGGAGTTCCTCTACCACCTCATTGGCGCCCGGGACCGGAGGGTTCCGCTTAAGTGAGGTCGGCCGAGGTCGGGCGACCTCTTGCCGCTCGCCAGGTGTCCACCCAGGAGGGGTCCACCGAAGCCGAGGTCGGCTGATCCTTCGTCCTTCGCCAGGTGGCCACCCGGAGACGGGCCCACCTCGGCCGAAGCCAGGCGACCTCCTGCCACCTCGCCAGGTGTCCACCCGGGAGGGGTCCACCTAAGCCGAGGTCGGCTGATCCTTCGCCCTTCGCCAGGTGGCGACCCGGAGACGGGCCCACCTCGGCCGAAGCCAGGCGACCTCCTGCCACCTCGCCAGGTGTCCACCCAGGAGGGGTCCACCTAAGCCGAGGTCGGCCGATCCTTCGCCCTTCGCCAGGTGGCGACCCAGAGACGGGCCCACCTCGGCCGAAGCCAGGCGACCTCCTGCCACCTCGCCAGGTGTCCACCCAGGAGGGGTCCATCTAAGCCGAGGTCGGCTGATCCTTCGCCCTTCGCCAGGTGGCGACCCGGAGACGGGCCCACCTCGGCCGAAGCCAGGCGACCTCCTGCCACCTCGCCAGGTGTCCACCCAGGAGGGGTCCACCTAAGCCGAGGTCGGCTGATCCTTCGCCCTTCGCCAGGTGGCCCCCAGAGACGGGCCCAACTCAGCCGAGGTCAGACCGCTCGTACGGCAAGGGCCCTGGGGAGCGAGAGACAGGCCCCGAGGCCGTCCCTCGGGCCATACGAATCCCAGACGGCGTCCTGTACGGAGGGCGGCGGCACGCAGAACATCGCTAGCATCGGCCCGACAGGCCCCGCAGCCGAGAGACGCAACCCTGACGACACAGGCCCCATAGATAAATGGCACCCACGCTTGGGAAAGAGGGCGCTCTCACCGGGCCCGAGGCCTGACCGGCCGCCCTGCCAGCGCCGCCCTCCCCTCTCTCTCTTCTGTCCTTGCCTTTCCCATGCTGGGCCCGGCAGACGAGGTCGGAAAGCCGCCTGGCACCCTTCACCAAAAAGGGAAAAGAGAAGAGGACGGGGGAGGGGGGTTCCCGAGGCGGAAAAAGACAAATGCGCGACGGAAGGGGATAAAGAAGGAAGAATCTGGGGACGACAAGGTAAGCCAAATTAGCCTGGGGACAAGGAGGAAGCACCGGCACAAGGCCTTGCGCTGAGGAAGAAGCCAGAAATCCGAGAGGGAGAGACTGGGCGCGAGCTCGGCAAGGAGGCCCAGCCGAGATTCTGGTCCCCAGAGCGTTTCCTTCATCAGTTAACTCTCTAAGTCCGAAACCCTTTAGAGGGTCCGGCTGGAGAGTCTGTTCCTTCTCGTTGTCTACTGACTTGACCGTCGGAGCTCCCTCGCCGGGATCCCCGGCCAGGGTCCTCTAATCCCTTTGTTGCAGGTTTTCTGCGGGAAGGGAGGCTCCCTCACCAGGCGGTCAGGAAGGATCGGCCGATCTGAGGCACGGGCGCGGCATTAGTCAATTTTGTGACAAGGATTTCAAAGTTGTTTTCAAATCTTTATGCGCATTGTTTCTAGTCTAGATAACAATGGCATCAAGTTCATTGGTCATAGGCATGGCAATATTTATATGGTTCGTCTTGATGATCTTCCTGTTCAAAATGGTCAATGCCTAGTGGCAATGGAAGCCAAGATCAATAAAACTAGTTGCCTTTGGCATCGTAGACTAGGACCGACAAGTATGCATTTGATTTAAAAACTTAGCAAAAAGAATTTGATAAAGATTTACCGAAACTTAGTTTTGAAAAAGATAAGATTTGTAGTGCTTGCCAACTTGGAAAACAAACCAAATCATCTTTTAAACCAAAAGGGGTAGTCTCTATATCTAGACCCTTAGAGTTGCTTCATATGGACCTCTTTGGGCCAACTAGAACATCTAGTTTGGGAGGTAAGAAGTACGGTCTAGTTATTATAGATTATTTCTCACGTTTTACATGGGTCATGTTTTTAGCACACAAAGATGAAACATTTTTTGTATTCATTAGATTTCATAAAAGAGTTTCAAATGAAAAAGGTATTTCAATTGTATCTTTGAGAAGTGACCATGGAACCGAATTTGAAAATTCTAATTTTGACAAATTCTGTATTGAAAATGGCATTCATCACAATTTCTCTGCACTTAAGACACCTCAACAAAATGGGATGGTGGAAAGGAAAAATAGAACTCTTGAAGAAATGGCACGCACCATGCTTTGCAAAAATGACCTAGCTAGGTATTTTTGGGCAGAAGCCAAAAACACTGCATGTTATGTTTTGAACCGTGTTTAATCCGATCAATTTTAAAAAAACTCCATATGAGCTTGGAAATGGTAGAAAACCTTCAATTAGATATTTTCGAGTTTTTGGATGCCGTTGTTTCATCTTAAACAATGATAAAGATAATTAAATAAATTTGATGCCAAGTCAGATGATGGTGTCTTTCTAGGCTACTCTACATCTAGCAAGGCATACAGGGTCTTCAACAGAAGAACACTTGTTGTTGAAGAATCCATACATATTGTATTTGATGAATCTGACCAGAACTCTTCTAGAAAAGAAGATATGCTTTGTGATGAAATAGGTACAAAAAGAATTGAAGATGTGAACAACAATGAAGAGCCTACCAAGGAACAAGAAGATGATCAAAACATTGAAAGATGATAAGATCAAGAAAATGAAAATGCATCATTACCTGATCCTCTACCTAAAGAATGGAGGTATGCTCATGGACACCCCAAAGAACTTATCATTGGTGATCCATCTAAAGGTGTAAGTACTCGATCATCTCTTAAAAATGTTTGTGATTATTAGCATTTGTATCTCAAATAAAACCTAATACTATTGAAGAAGCTGAAAATGATTGCAATTAGATTAATGCTATGCAAGATGAACTTAATCAATTTAAAAGAAATAATGTTTGGACTTTAGTAGATAGACCTTCAAATGTTTCAATTATTAGCATAAAATAGGTTTTAGAAACAAACTTGATGAAAATGGAATTGTTACAAGAAATAAAGCTAGACTAGTTGTCAAAGGATACAATCAGGAGGAAGGATTGATTTTGATGAAACCTTTGCTCCTGTGGCTAGACTTGAGGCAATTAGGCTATTATTGGCTTTTGCTTATTTTATGGATTTTAAATTGTTTCAAATGGATGTCAAAAGTGCCTTTTTGAATGATTTTATCGAAGAAGAAGTTTATGTTGAATAACCTCCCGGTTTTGAAAATCATGAATTTTTAAACCATGTTTTTAAACTTCATAAAGCTTTGTATGGTTTGAAACAAGCTCCAAGAGCTTGAAATGATCGTTTAAGTTCTTTCTTGCTCAAAAATGATTTTACTAGAAGTAATGTAGATACTACTTTATTTTTGAAAAAGAAGAATGATGATCTCTTAGTAGTACAAGTGTATGTGGATGACGTTATGTTCGGTGCTACTAACGAATCTCTTTGTCAAGAGTTTGCAAAGTTAATGCAGGATGAGTTCGAGATAAGCATGATGGAAGAACTTAACTTCTTCCTCGGATTCTAGATAAAGCAAACCAAAAAGAGGATCTTCATCAACCAAGTTAAGTACACAAAGGAAATACTAAAAAAGTTTGGGATAGAGAATACCAAGCCTATAGGTACACCAATGAGCTCCTCCTGTAAACTTGACAAAGATGAATCAGGTAAATCTATTGACCAAAAGCTTTATAGAGGAATGATAGCTCATTGCTATATCTAACTACTAGTAGGCCAGATATTATGTTCACTATTTGTATGTGTGCAAGAAATCAGTCTGCCTTTAAAGAGTCTCATCTTTTAGCTATTAAATGCATACTTAGATATTTGTCTGGCATAATTGATATTGGTCTTTGGTACTCTAGAGATTCTTCATTTAAATTGATTACTTATTCTGATGCTGACTTTGCTGGGTGTAAACTTGATCGTAAAAGTACTAGTGGAACCTATCAGTTTCTTGGAGTTAATTTGATCTCATGGAGTTGTAAGAAAATGAATTCGGTGCTCTATCTATGGTGGAAGCCGAATATATAGCAGCTGGAAGCTGTTGTGCTCAAATCCTATGGATCAAACAACAACTCAAAGATTTTGGCATTAAACTAATTAAGACACCCATTAGATGTGACAATACTAGTACAATTAATCTAACTAAGAATCCTGTGCAACATTTAAGAAGTAAACACATTGAATTAAGACATCATTTCATAAGAGATCATATGCAAAATTCTAATGTGATACTTGAATTTGTGTGTATTGATGATCAACTAGCTGATGTGTTTACCAAACCCTTGAGTGAAGAGAGATTTTGTATGATTAGAAGAGAGTTAGGAGTCATTGATCCATTATCTTAGAACTCTCTTAATTTCTACCTTACCTAATTTATTTTTGCTCAAAATTACTTTTATTAAGTCCTAAAACCTTTTAAAATACTCCTTGATTTTTTGAGAGTTTTTTTGGTTTTCTTGGAAATCTCTTGGCCAAGTGTCGATACTTGGATTTTGCAAAGTGTCGATACCTGACCAAGTATCGACACTTGAAAAATTTGAAGTGTCGACACTCACGAAAATTTCAGGTTTTTTAGGGCATAACCGAACCTTTTTGTACTTATTTTCCCCTTTTTTCAAGTGCCGTAGTGGTCCCCTTCTCTCCTCTAACCTCTGGATCAATCGTTTTCCCCCGTTACCCCATCAAATCAAGGTATTTCACTCCCTCCTCTCTCACATTCAAACCGTAAACCCTTGATTTCCTCTATTTCATTCATTTTATCTCATTTAAATCTAGTTTTTCATGGTTTTGGATTATTTTGGCTTTCCAATCGATGGGAAATCACCTTATCCATGTTTTAATGGATTTCTTCTCGTTTTTGGACCGGTTCCCCACCGTGAACGTGTTTTCACCCTTTCACTGTTGCATTAAGTGTTTTTGGCTGAAAATCCCCTTTTTTTCATGGATTTCAGTTATGATTTCTTGGTTTTCTCTCATTTAGATAGTTTATGTGTTTGATTTTACAACCTATGCTTCATTTTGCCCTTTATTTTACTTGATTCTACTGTTGGATTGATTTTTTTTTTTTTTGGTCAAACCACACATTTGATATTTTTCCCTACTTAAATCGATTTTCTACCAATTAAAATCTTAATTTCATTCAGCATTGTTGATTTCACAGTTACAACTATTTTCCTAAACTTTATCCTCCAATTTCATGTTTTGCGATTAATCCCAAGCCTAAAGTCTATTTAATTTCATTCCTGTTTTAAAACAAACACTAGTTATTTCTCCTTAAACTAGTATCCTTTTAAAGCAAACCTAAACCTGTTTTCCCTCTCTTTCAGTCACATCCTTGGCCGAACCACTATTCTTGACTTGTTCAGACCGATCCCTATTCATTATGTTTACCCTTTTCTTCCTTCCCTTTCTTCCCTCAGCCTAATAGACATGGGTCCTAGGAAGAGATTGGCAGTGAAGAGGAAGGTTGGATACAGTTCAGCAGAGAGGAGATTGAAGGCCAGGCATGATAGTGTACAGACCGGTAGTTCAGCTGCCCCTGTTTCACCCCTTATAGAGAGGATGGCAGGAAAGGTAGTGGCAGCTGGTAGATGGATAGATCTTGAGTTCTTCAATCAGCAGCATTTTCAGATCAGATAGACACTTTCAGATGCTGGTTAGTACCTTTCTGTACCATGCAGGAGAGGTACTATCCTCATTTGGTGCGGGAGTTTTATGGAGGACTGGATTGTCGTCGTCTACTATGGAGCACTACAGTCAGAGGTGTGCAGATTTCTTTATCCGAGGAGGTTCTGAGTCGGGTATGGGAGATCCCACATAGAGGGATTTGTATCTTTTCTATTGAGGATTGTGAGGAGGCCTTTCTGTGCATCCTAGAGAGAGAGGATGTTCACGGAGTGACAGTGGTCACCGCAAACCAGCTATCAGTCGAGATGCACCTACTCCATCACATCACAGCATAGATTTTGCTCTCGAAGACTGGCAGGTTTGATTTTATTACGGAGCAGGAGCTGATGCTCATGGTGAGCTTGACCCAAAGGACTCAGATAGACCTCCCATCACCTATGTTGGCACAGATGCGAGACGCAGCGACACAGAGGAGACACTGCTTGCCATACGGGATGGCACTCACTCATCTTTTCTGAGCTTATAGAGTTTCTTTGGAGGGGGAGACCTCCAAAGAGATACTTCACATGGATGTATATGATAAGAGATCCTTGCACTGTATGGGTTATAAACTGGTCGCTGGATGTGGATTCGCAGGGAGTCTGGTCAAGAGCCAGATGAGGAGATGAGATAAGAGAGGCTGAGGTTGGGCCATCAGGGCCAGTTGGTACACCTCCCATGTTGGTCCTGCATCAGAGATAGAGCGGTGACTCCTGCAACTACCCCTTCAGCTCCTCCATCTACTACTGTATCTTTCGAAGAGCATGCTAGGCAGTAGTTCACTGAGCTGAGGAACGAGATTGTTGGATTAGGTATCAAGATGACTCAGTTACGGATCGAGATTGAGGGCCTTAGAGCCCATACTGCTATGGAGCACATTGAGTTGCGTCGCACCATGGAGACGGGATTTGCTCGTATCGAGGATTTGCTTAGATTCCTTCTTCCTCCAGCAACTCCTACAGCCCCACATGATGATGATGATGTTGATGATGATGACCACTAGGATGGACTCGATGATACAGTCAGTGGTGGTATCCGAGATGATAGGAGTGATGATAGAGTGACTGATATTATTGGTGATGACAGTGACAGCGACAGTGACGGTGGCGCAGATAAATATGAGATGGTCAGCCGAGAGTCGCAGACTCCTGTTATTCCTTTGCTGATCCGAGTGACACGCTGATCTCTACTGATCCTGTGTTCATCACACCTGCTGAGGCTCTTCCACCTCCATATACTCGATCTTCTAGGGTTGTACCCCGCATAGGACCCTCTACGAGGACTAGGAGATGTAGTATTTTGAAGACTCCTAGAGGTCTAGCTCATAGGTCCAGGATCACCGGTCCTATATCTTTTGAGATTCCATCTGATGAGGATTAGCCTCACAAATGTTCATTATGTTGTTGTTATCTTTTATCATGTATGTTTCATGTTTATGTACTCTAGTATATGTACTCTGTTATTTGTTTCAGTGTTGCTGATTGATTCAGCAAATTTTGTACTAAAAACATTCTATATATATATATATATATATTCCACTTTCATGCTTACATTGATTGAATTCACATTGTTTAAATTTTGCTTTGACAATATTGACTTTGATTCCCTACTCTTAAGCTCTGATACCTGTTTATTTTTGAAAAACTAAACCTTGTATGAGCTATGGTGCCTTCTTTGTCTAAGTACATTTATTGAGGGGGAGTTTACTCCCTTTCTGTTTAATGATTGATAAAAAGGGGGAGTAGGATAAGTTTTCAAATTTTATATTTCATACTTCAATTAAATCTTGCTCTTATATGAAATATTTCACTAAGGGGGAGAGTAAATGTAGTTTACATGCTTAAATTATCCCTCTCATCTATTAATTTTGTGTTGTATGAGTTTGAGATCATGTTTATGAAGTATCATATCTAAAAATTGAATTTGAATGCTTATATACTCAAGATTTTGTCATCATCAAAAAGGGAGAGATTGTTGGCTCTACGCTGTGATTTTGATGAATAACAAAATGTTGTGTACATATTTTGTACTAATGATTATTTCTAGTTATGAGTTTTCAGGAAACAAGCACCTCAAATTCTCAAAATTAAGAGTATTATGGCACACTTTGGCACAAAGCATTTTTGCAATTTGAGGAGTCTTTTCCATCCAAAAAGGGCACAAATAAGTTCAATTATTGTTTATATAAGTTGCATTTAAGTTTCATGAACAATCTTTATGTTTTTGGCTTGATTGGTACTTATTTCTGAAAATTACAGAACCAAGTATCGACACTTGGGAGCCAAAGTGTCGACACTTCAGCATTTGGCACGCAGAAATTTTTCATGGCATGCCAAGTGTCGACACTCAAAACTCAAGTGTCGACACCTGAAACTCAAGTATCAACATTTAAGTTCCCAAGTGTCGACTCAAGGCCAGAGACTTTTTGAAAATCCAGAACTTGGCCATGGAGAAATTTTTGTGTCAAGTGTCGATACCTGTGAGTCAAGTGTCGACACTTGAAAGTTCAAGTGTCGATACCTGGAAGCCAAGTGTTGATACCTGACAGCTAAGTGTCGACACCTGACAGCCAAGTATCGATACTCGGATTCTAACAGCCTCAACGAAACTATTTTCTGATAGCCTGAAATTGTTGTTTTTAGCTCTTAACAGCTAGTTCTTGATCCCTAACAATCTAAAATGATTTTTTGGATGTTTTTCATGTATTAAGCTTCACCAAACTCACTTATGAAGCAAGAAAAAAGAGGAAAGCAAGGAAATATCCAAGAGTTAAAGCCCTTCTTCAAGAACTCCACTTCCAAAAGCTAGAAAGGAGAGATTTTACTGAAAAAGCCTACATTCCTTTCATTTCATCTTTCCAAAAGTGTTCTTAAAAAGATTCCAAGTCAAGTCACATCAAGCAATTATTCAAGAGCTTCAAAGATTACTCATCTACTCTAAGAAGAGAGTTTGTTTGTGCTGAAATTCTTGTATTCTGAATTTACTTTTGTTTGACCTAGCTTTCAAGGTTTTTGAATGTAGGTTGTAAGGTTGTTGGTGAGCCAAAACAACTAGGGTTGACTTGTGAGCCCAAAGACAAATAAGTGTAAAGGTTTGTTGGTGAGCCTAGGTGACAAAACCAACTTAGATTTTGACTTATGAGCCTTGGAAAACAAGTCGGCTATAATCTTTGAAGAGATTATAGTGAAAATTCCCAAGAGGAGTGATGCAGAACAAATAAAGGGATACGATGCGGAAGTAAATTAAGATTAACTTTTTTTTTTGTTTTTTTATATGTTTGTAGAAGTTGGCTTCAAATCAAAGAAAAGTTAACCTAACATTGAAAGATACTAATATGATAATGAAAGCACAATTTTAAGGAAACTAATTATCAGAGTAGTTCAGAAGCAACGGATCGCTGGGGTTGAGAAAACTCCCAGACCTAGGGTTTCGCTCCGAACTTTCAACAGAACAGAAATAAAGAGAAGAGATGGTTTACCTAACCAGACAATGATCTTCACAGATTTTGGTGGAAGAAACTCCCGAGCAGATTGTTGGATCCTCGGATTCAGATATCTTCGCAATGGATCCTCCAATACTGGTCCTTGGTGGGTTGGCTTCTCTGAACTCAAGATCTGGAAGAGAAGAAAAACAATTGATGGAATCAGAGAGTCAAGGGAAAAATTTACCAGGTTGATGAACTTGAAGATTGAAATTGCTGAAAACTGGATTCTCCTGGAAGCTGATGTGATTTTCCTTGGAACTTGCTCTGGATCTGAAGTAGCCGGACTGGATCTGGATGAAGGTGGACGGCCTGGACTTGTAGAGAGAGAGAGGCCGTGGGAGATGGAAGGAGCTAGGGTTCGATGGATTGAAAATAATGAAGGGCGGCTAGGGTTTTGAATTTTTAAGTGGCTAACCTAGGGTTTTGGATAAAGATGGAGATCTCTCACCTCCTCAAGGCTCCAATGGAACCGGATTACCCCTCACTGAGCTCAACACTTAGAATAGTGCAGAAGAAGTGAAACCTAGGTTACTCAACACAAGAGAATAGCAAAAATAATTTTTCTTCATTGATTTCTAAAGTTACAAAGAGAGGTCTATTATATAGACCTAAATTTTTCTCCAAGTTTGTACAAATTCCCATGTGGGACTAAACTCCTCCAACCTCTAGATTAGGTAGAAAACCTCCTCTCTTGACCGACCAAGAATTCAAAAAAATTTGGGACGGCCATAAAGGATTTTTTTGGAAATTTTTTTTTTTTTTTATGGCGCCTTCTTTGGAGTTGGATTTGGATTTGGAGTCCTCTTCTCCTTATGGCATTTCTTCTTTTCTTCCACTCCAAGTTAAGCTCTTTGATTTTGATTTGAACTTCAATTAGGAGTAGGTTGGATGTCCTTCTTTGATTTTTTCTCCAAGAGAAGTCCCTTTCCTTCTTTGCTTAGACAAAATTGGCAGGTATGGGCGCCTCCTTTAAATTGGCTTCCAATTTGATTTTTTTCTTCTTTGGATGTGGGACCATGACACTGGGATGCCTCTGTGGCGCCTCCTGGACCCTGGCGTGTGCTCGGAGTGTGGCTGGGCGTGTGGCTTGGAGTGTGGCCTCACTTGCTTGGACCTTGATTTGATTGGAAGACAAATGTGGCACCATTTTGGACCTTGATTTGATTGGAAGACAATTGCGGCACCATTTGGATAAAATTGAAACCACATCGGGACTTGCACCGAGTCAACATGACTCAACAAAATTTAAATGGTGACTCAAGAAATAAATAAAAATAAATAAACTGGTTGACCAGGTCAACCTTTATTACAAACCCTAATTTCTGGGCAATGTCAATCAGAGATCCAAATGGAGCTCTGAAGTCTTCTTATGAGTCTGGTGCCCGCACAAGGAGCTTGAGAGTGGACGTAGGTGTTTAGAGAACACCGAACCACTATAAATATTGATGTTTGTGTGCGATTATCTCCTTTTTCCTACTTGCACTTTAATTCCTATACTTTACTTATTATTTTCCGCTGCATTTACTTAAGTACATTATTCATAAATATTACACAACCTTCATATAATTGTTTTAATTTTTAAAAGATCCAATTCACCCCCCTCTTGGGCTCCATCTCTGGGCAACACACGGCCACCCCTCCAGAAAAATCATGAAGGAGAAAATTCCGTCCCATTTCAAGATCCCTTAATTGGAGCCTTATGATGGAACCACTAACCACTTGATCATTTAGGCAGCTTCAAGGCCCATATGATGATTCAGGGGGCAACTGACACCCTCCACTATCTTGCTTTCTTAAAACACTAAATAAAGCCGTAAGGATGTGGTATTCGAGTCTTCGACCAAGTACCATTTATTCTTTTGAACAACTAGAAAAATTATTTGTGACTTATTTCAAGACCAGCCAAAAGATGCCTCGCAATTTGGATAGTCTCCTCTTCATTCAGCAGCAAGAGGGCGAAACTCTGAGAGATTATGTGACCCATTTCAATTCTACCATGCTGGAGATTCTAGATTTCAATGAGCATGTTGCCATGTCAGCTATGAAAAAGGGACTCCAATCATTTAGATTTGCTTCTCCCTGGACAGAAGTTCTCCACAAGCTACTCTGAACTACTAGCTTTGCGCAGAAATATGTACAAGCTGAGGAACAAGCTACTAGTCGGTGCCAAGTTGAAGGAAAACCTACCCTGAAGAAGAAAAATCCAAAGAACAATGAGCTACAACCATCTAGCAATGAGAATACCTTGAATCAACTGCATAGCCCGAAGTCGAAGAACCTAGTCGGCAAGTTCGATACTTACACCTCTCTCTCTTCCAGAGAAAAGATATTAATGAAGATTGAGAAAGAAAGCTTTTTTCAAAGACCCCGACCGATGCAAGCACTCCAACCTCATGCAATAAGGCCAAATATTGTTAGTTCCATAGGGATCACGAATACACCATGGAAGAGTGCATCCAGTTGAAGGATGAAATCGAAGGCCTGATCAAACATGGATACTTGAAAAAGTACATCCACAGTCAAGATAGCCTAGCCGAGGTGGCTACCCTAAGGCAAATCCCTAATGGTGCGAAGCTCCCCAACCAGTGATCCACCGATGGAATGGTTGGCAAGCTGCATCGCTAATCACATTACAGAGAAGATAATGCTCTAAAGAGACCTCGAACAAGCAATGTCATCAACTTTTTCTGACGATGACCTGTAAGGGATCCAATCCCCCACGATGACCCTATTGTAGTCTCTGCTATTGTAGCAAACTATGATGTAAGAAGAAATTTTGGTGGATAATGAAAGCTTGACTGAGGTCTTACTTTATGATGCTTTTTTCAAAATGAACTTATCAAAAGACAAATTACAAAGAACCTCAGCATCCCCTACTGGATTCGGAGGAAATCCAGTAGGAGTAAAAGAGAGATAACCCTTCCTGTAACTCTCGAAATGGAACCAAGGCAGAGAACACTTCCGATCACATTCATGGTTATCTAGACATCATCAACATTCAATGCCATTTTAGGATGACCTGCCTTACACAAATTTCAAGCCATTATCTCTACTTACCATCTACTAGTATGATTCCCAACCAGGAACGGAGTCAAAGAAATGAAGGGAGATCAACGGATAGCCCAATAATGCTTGATGATTCAAGACTGACAACCCATCGACAAAATGACACCAGAGTAGATAAACCCACGAGATCAAATAGAAGAGATTGGAGAACCGATCAAAAGAACCGTCTCCATCCTCTTATAAAAGACAATCCGACCAAGGTCGTACAGATTGGGAGTCTGCTCAAGAAGACATGAAGACAAGTTTAACCAACTTTTTGCAGAAGAATGCTGATATCTTTGCATGGTCGGCCATTGATATGTTGGGGATCCCTCCCGAAGTCATTACTTATGAACTCAAAGTTGATCCTGGGTATCGACCGATTCGACAGAAGAAAAAAACTTTGCTCCAGAAAGACAGAGGGTCATCAACGGGGGGGTAACCAACTCCTCGATGCAGGGTTCATTAGGGAAGCCCATTACCCAAATTGGCTCATCAATATGGTCATGGTAAAAAAGGTAGACGACAAGAGGAGAATCTGTATCGACTACACCAACCTCAATAAAGCTTGCCCAAAAGATAGCTTTCCTCCATCCAAAATTGATCAGCTTGTCGATGCTACCACTGGGCACAAGCTCCTAAGATTTATGGATACTTTCTCTGGCTATAACCAAATTCAAATGAATCCTGAAGATGAAAAGAAGACAGCCTTTATCATAGACAAGGGGCTGTACTATTATAAGGTGAGCCCTTTGGCTTAAAAAATGCCGGAGCGATATACCAGAGGCTGGTCAATAAGATCTGTAAGAGTCAGATCGGCAAAACCATGGAGGCATATGTCGATGACATGATTATCAAGAGTATCTGGGCTAATGACCACATCAAGGATCTCCAAGAAGCTTTTGACATACTACAAAGACATCTGATGAAATTGAATCCAACAAAATGTGTCTTCGAGATCATGTCGGGAAAATTCCTGGATTTTCTTGTTACCAATCAAGGAATTTAAGCAAATCCAAAGAAAAATCCGAGCTATCCTTGAAATGAGACACCCCTCCGATAAGAAGAAAATCCAACAGCTACTAGACAGATCACCTCATTAAGTCGATTCATCTCTCGGTCAGCTGAAAGATGCCTTCCTTCTTTAAAGCCTTGTCACAATTGAAGGACTTCGAGTGGTCTAAAGTTGCCAACACGCCTTCGAGGAGCTGAAGAAGTACTTTGCCCAACTTATAGCCCAACAGTGGGGTGAATTGGGCTTTTTTAAAACAAACTTTTCAAGATATGTGCCAATGAAACACAATTCAAGTGCTAGTGTATTGCAAGTGTTTGTGCAATGCAATTATATGCAGCAGAAAGAAGTAAGCAATTACAAAGTAAATTAAGCAAATAGAGATAAAGCAAGCATCACAGACATAATAATTTATAGTGGTTCGTTGCACACCAAGCACCTACATCTACTCCTTAAGGTCCACTTGAAAATTTCACTATAATCTTCCTTGATTACAGCCGATTAATTTTTGGCTCACTAATCAAAACCCAACTTGTTTTCACCTGAAATACAAGTCAAAACCCCTTGGTTTTACAAGGCTAACCAAAACCTTCGTTGGTTATCCGGGCTTACCAACAACCTAACTTGGGTTTATAAGGCTAACCAAAAACCTCTTTAGTTTTCTAAGGCTAACCAAAACCAAACTTGGTTTTCCAAGGCTAACCAAAAATCTCTTACAAGAGAATCAAACAAATGTAAGAAATACAAGTAAGCTTTCAAGTAACCAAAAACCTCCTATTAGTCGACACTTTGATCTTCATGAGTTGATACTTGACTAAAACTGACTTAAAACCCAACTGAAATACTGTTGAATTTTCTTTAAACTTCAAACTTGAGTTCCTCCAAGTCAATCTCATGTTCTTAAGTCCATTTACCTTGAAATTCTTCATCAAAAAGAGGACTTCTTCAACCATTCAATAAGCAGTCATATAACTAATTTGAAGAGTACCTATTTTAATAAGACATACTTTAACAACTAGTAGTACTCAAATATACTTAAGTATTTTGTTAATCATCAAAATCAATACAGAAGTCAACAATCTCCTTCTTTTTGATGATGACAATATCTTTAAATATATTCATGTAAAAAGATCAAAATATTTTCAACAAGTATGCAGCTTTTGTCAAAAGGGTTCATAGCTAATGATGATTATTGTTAGAGTCTATATTTGTAAAATTATCAAGGAATGAGACTCATTTTCAATCTATCAGAGCTATATATATGCATGATGAATTTTTAGAGAATTATAGCTTCAGTATTAGAGCTATGATTATGATGTTTTAGAGTTATAATTAAAATACATCAACGCTCGAAATTATAAGATATCAGTGCTTATGAATAATGGGGCTTAGATGTATATTTATATGAGATGCCCAAAAACAACATTGTTTCAAATTCGAATGATTTGCATTTCAGCATGATGAATGTCAGAGCAAGGTTAGTAAGGAATTGCTTCTAAAGATATCAAAGCATGAAACATGTATGAAAAAGATAGATAGTATCAGAACAGAATTGATAGATCATGGGTATCAGGATATGCAATCAAAATAGAAATGAAAGCATCAGAGCAAAGAGTTGAGAGGTAGAATATGAAAATCAAAGCAAAAGCTCCCCATCTACCTATGATCTGAAAAATTTTCTTGAAAAAATTTTAAAAATACTACAATGATAATTTTCTTGATAAATTACTTTTTGCTCCCCCTTACTTATTGCTTCTTTCTTTGTTTCATTTAATTTTCAATTAATTCCTTTTGCTCTCACCATACATTATTTTCATTATTCTCCCCCTTATAAACCATTTTACTCTCATTATTCTCCCCCTTTTTGTCATCATTAAAAAAGGTAAAAGAAAAGATACAAAATAGTCATGAAACATTGTAAAAGATTGAAACATCATGCTCACATAAAATTTAACAAGTTTAAGAGAACATCAAACATAAGATTCATTATACTGAAAGTTAATACATTAGATTCAAAAGTTACTACATCAGAGAGATACAGTTTAATACCAGAAATACATGTAACTAAAATTTACATAGCAAAGAAATGAAAAGTACAGGACTGCAGACTAACTAATACATAGATCAACCCAAAGAAGTGCTCTCCTCGTCAGAGGAGGACTTGATCTCAATCGGTCCGGTATCCCTAGAGGGTCAAGGTCGCGGCCACATCAACTGGGAGAGATAGATAATCTAGTCCGGGTCGATCTAGATGCAATCCACAGCCTCAGCCTCTATGTCTAACATATGCTCTACCTTTGGCTGGTGTCATTAAGGAAGAGGCTACATCAGTAGCAGGAGCGCAAGGACAAGGACAGTATCAATGGGAAGGGGAGTAAGATCAAAGATAGGACTTGACTTAAGAATGTGGAAATCAGGAGTGTAAAAGCCTAGTTCCTTGATCAGGAAGGATGTAGAAGGAATAGGTGGAGTCCTAGTAAGAGTACTAAAATAGGGGTAGGGTGATCGAATGAGTCAGTGGGAAGAATGGGGTGAAAGCAAATGTATCTGAAGGATCAGGAATGGTGTGATGAGGACTAGAAAGAATAGGAGTATGAAAAGATGGACTGGAGAAATCTGGAACTGGTGTCCTAAAAGCAACTCAGGAGCAACCAGCTCTGGCTCTGTCATGAAGTCTCCAACATCGAACTCTATGGAGGAGTCTGTCTGATCATCTCCTGAATCTGGTGCTGGTAGATGGTGTCGGTGGGACAGGTGGTGCTGTATGAGAGTTTGTTTGTAAAGAGGGTGGTATTTTGCTCGACAATCTATCCAAGCTACAAGTATGGTAGAAATACCATCTTTAAATTATCCATGATGCTCAGCTCTCATCTCATGATGCATCTAATCAACCCACTATCTAATGATCAAGGTCTCTGTCTCCAATCGGGCGATCCTATCTCCAAGAGAGTCTCCAGTGCCAGATGTCTCTGATGGTGCAAGAGCAGTAGTAGTCTTGGCTAAATGGTAGGCTCGGGCTAAGTGTATGGAATCTCTTTATATGGTACCGATGGCCCGCCTCCTCACTGAAAATGCACTCCTCCTATACTGCCTCCTCATCTGTGTTAGTAGTCTGTCCTGATACACACAAGGCTGGAACTGGGTCAGCCCAAAGCCCATTGCCTGGAACTGGGCTGGGCTAGCTTAATAAACTTCAGGCCAACCAAAAATTGGTTCGAGTTTTGGAACAAATTTTAAGCATATCAGGCTAGACTTTGGGCTGTAAAATAGAGTCCATTTATTTTTGGGCCAAAGGGTGCCTAGATTCGGTCCGAAATTTCTTAAAATATGGTCCAAAACCTAATCCAATTTTGGACTGAGCAAGTCCAATGGGTTTGGCCGACCAAGTTCTAGCCCTAGATACACGTCATCTCCACTGACCTCTGACCAGATGATACCCCATCCTGTGAAGAGATCTCATATCAAAGACATCAGTATACAGAAGCTACCTGTATGGCTCTCCATTTACGATGACTCCATATGCCCTAAATAGCATCATCAATCCCATGCCGTAGGGCAGGCAAAGTCTTCGACTAGTCACTGCCTCCATCATCTAATTGACCATAAGTATGGTAGGTAGATAGGGGTGTGCTGTATGAGTGATACCATGAATAGTAGCTCCCGCTCAGTGATAAAGTCGAAATGTCTGGTCTTCAGTAGTAAGATCCGAGCGATGATGTGGTGTAGTAGCCTCATCTCTGGCGTAAGTTAGAGGCAACAACTATGGCTCCCTTTACCAAGTCATCTATCTCAAAAATGCATCGGAGTCCACTCATGCGATCCACTAAGGTGTCCACTATAGAGCCTCTCATAGGTAACTCCCAAACTCTGCTAAGAACCTCTACGGAAAGTGGAACCTCAATGCCCCATACCACTGCAATCCAACCATCACCACCTCTGGCTAGAGTCCCATAAAACTCTCTAATCAAACCAGGATAGAACCTCTAAGACAGGGTGCTGAAGTGCTCCAAGCCAGCATCTCGTAGCCAATCTCCAATCTTGAAATGCTGCTGGTCCAGGAAATCAAAGTTGACACGTCATCCACCAATAATAACCTTGGAACTCATCCTATCTATTGCGGGAATCGACGGTTTGATCAGAACATCTGACTAAACAAGGGGTTCCACTTCCTGATCTTCATGCCTAGCCTTTGTCCGACGCTCTACCTCCTGAACAGATGGTCGAGTTCTCCAGACATGTTGTTTTCTAGGACCCATTTCCAAGAAAACAAGAGGAAGAACAAATGGGAGAAGGAAAGATGGGTTTTTCTCGATGAAAACTGTGAACAACGGTTGAGGAATGGAGAGAAAGCGAGGGAAGAAAGGCTTCAAACAAGAAATCCACATTAATGAATAGTAAGCAGAAGGAAATGGATGGTTTGGAGGGGCTTACTAGTGAGTCGGCTCGTGGATTTGGGAAGAAAAAGTGAGAAGAAAGTGAACGATTACCCTATTTGATTTTGAAAATCCATCTGTCAAGTGTCGACTCATGACTGAGAGTCAAGTGTCGACACTTGCAGGTGTCGACACTTCAAAGTGTCGACACTACGACAAATAATCTAAAAAAAATGGGAAAAAACCAATGAAAATCATGGAAATTTATTTCAAAGGATTATGTATGACTAAATAAGATTTTCGAAAGGGTTTCATCAATAAAAAAAATGAAATTAAAGAGTCATGAAAAGATCAAAATTTAATCGAATGGATTAATGACCCCTAACTTTTTTCTAATCATACAAAACTGATCTTCTTGAAGTGGTTTGGTCAATATATCAGCTAGTTGCATTTCGGTACACACAAATTCAATCATAACATCATTATTTTGTACATGATCTCTTATGAAGTGATGTCTTATTTCAATATATTGCTTCTTGAATGTTGAACAGGATTCTTACTTAAGTTAATTGCACTTGTGTCATTACATCTTATGGGTGTTTTAGTTAATTTAATTCCAAAATCTTCAAGTTGTTGCTTAATCCAGAAGATTTGAGTACAACTTCTTGCTGTAATATATTCAACCTCAGCTGTAGATAATGCAACTGAAGTTTGTTTCTTGCTAAACCATGAGATTAAGTTAACTTCAAGAAATTGGCAAGTTCCACTTGTACTTTTTCTATCTAATTTATACCAAGCAAAATCAGTATCAGAATAACCAATTAAATCAATTGAAGAATCTCTAGAATATCATAATCTAATATTAATAGAACCAGATAGATATCTAAATATGTATTTGACAACTAGTAAATGAGATTCTTTAGGAGTAGACTGATATCTAGCATATATGCATACACTGAATATAATATCTGGCCTACTTGCAGTTAAGTACAGTAAAGAACCGGTGATACCTCTATATAGTTTTTGATCAATATTCTTACCTAATTCTTGTTAAGTTTACAAGAAGAGCTCATAGGTGTACCTAATGGTTTAGTTGACTCCATTCCAAACTTCTTTAAGATTTCTCTTGTATATTTGTATTGCCCGGGTAGCTTTTCCAAGATGAAAGTGAATTGGAAATTTAAAAAATTTAAACAGATATATGCTCTTTTAAATCTTCTTATGTGGTAGGTGTTGTGATTTAGATATTTAAAGTAGAAACAAATAAAGAAGAAAAAGCACAATCACAAACACAGCAATTTTATAGTGGTTCGGAGCAACCTCGCTCCTACGTCCACTACTCAAGATACCACTTGGGATTTCCACTATATTCACCACCGGAATACTGTTGGATTGTTTTATCGGGCTCACAATCCAAAACCCAACTTGGTTTTTCAACCGGGCTCACCAAAAACCCAACTCTTGGTTTTTAACAAGATCACCAAGAACCTAACCTTGGTTTTGACCGGGCTCACCAAAAACTCTTACAACATTAGTTTTAAAATGGGATCACTAACAACCCATAGGTTTTTAATCAGGCTCACCAAGAACCTAACAACTCACAAAAGAGTTAAGAAAAAGTAAGCAACTAGTGACAAACACAAGTTGTCTGATGGTTGCAGTTGCAGCTCAAGAGAAGCCTTCTTAAATGTGCTTTAATGCACTTCAATGGCTTCTTCTTCTTCCTCAATGAGTGCCTCAAGCTTCTGATTAGAGTTGGTGAAGACTTGAAGTCTGACTTGAATGTTCTTCTTTTGTGCTCTCTTGCTCACAAGCTCATTTAATATTCAATCATTCATTAATTTCTTCAAAGGTTGTCCAAATCCCTCATTTATAGAGTCTTGTACTCTTCTTAGTTGGATATAGTCATTATAGACCATTGGGATTTGACATTTGACCATTGAAGCACTTTATAAATTCAAAAATGAAGTTCTGGAACTAGCCGTTACTTACCTAGAATTGACATTCGAGTCGGCTCGGATGCTTCGAGTTGGCTGGATCCTCAGAGAGTTGACTCTTCACTTTGGTCGAGTCGGCTCGCCATAATTGAGTTAGCTCGAATCCTTAGGTCTTCAAAGTTGTACTCTGGAGGAGTCAGCTCACCTTAGTAGAGTCGACTCTCCTGGCTGTTCTTTCAAAACTTATTTTCTCTGGACTCTGGAGAAGTCAGCTCGGATTACTGAAGGGTTGACTTGGATGCCTGACTGAATGGTTGAGTCGGCTCAGATTGCCTTTGGGTCGGCTCGCTTGTCTGATTCAAGAAATGAAGCTCTGGACGAGTAGGCTCTGGTTCCTTTAAGTCGGCTCAGATCTCTGCGTGCTAGAATTCTTCAACCGTGCCATGAACTAGAGTCGACTCTCCTTACCGAGTCGGCTTGAGTGAATTTTTAATAAAATCTTCAACTCTTCTCTAGAAATCATCTAGCAACTCTTAATCACTCAAGACTCTTCCCAACTCAACTAACAACAGATTTTAAAGAAGTTTAAGCTTAAAAAACACAGAAGCAACCCATTTTCATGAATATTACATCAATTTTTCTTTGGATTCTTCTTTACATGAAACTTTTACAACACTATACATGATATAAAACAAGGTTGTAGGAGTTGCAATTGTTCATTAAGATCATCCTACAAAAACTTGTAATGCACTTGAAAAATTGTTGGTAAGACAAATGCATGCTTCAATATTTTGTTATCATCAAAATCACTCAAGGAGTCAACAATCTCTCCCTTTTTGATGATGATAAAACACCGGGCATGGAAAAACTTTATAATTACATGTATAAATATATTTGGAAGTAAATATTAACATGTATGAGTTGTATACCAAGAATGTATTTGAAAGAATTAAGGCATATTGACAATGTATCAGAGCTTTTGAAATAAGTCCAACTCGTATCATAATAAACACTTATCAAAAGCTATTTTTGGCTAAAATGTATCAGAGTTTCAAATTGGCAAAACTATCAGGTCTTGAGATATCAACAGATGCTTATAGCAATTCTAAATAGAGCAAATTTTTAAATTTTGAGAGCATACTATAAGATAGATGAAAATTAAACTAAATGTATTCAAGCCATTCAGTTTCAATAATTTTTCTCCCCCTTTTTGTATGTTCTTAAAATTTTGAAACCTCATGTTTTTCATTAAAAACCATTATTTTTCATTAAAATCATTCTTTTTCATTCTTTTCTTCTACCATTTTTCCATGCATTCATTATCAATACCATCTCCCCCTTTTTGCCATTAATCAAAAAGGTATTCAATTAATATCATTCTCCCCCTTTGTTAAGTATACTAAGCTCAATTTGAAATAGAATGAGAATATTATAAACATTGTTTGGGATAATTTGACTTTCTCATAAAAGTTTTGATAATCTAATATAAAATCAACAATGCATACACAAATAATCATCATTGCACAAGTCACATTGCATACACAATAAGTTAGAAAGGAAATACTTTCATTTCTAGCAAAATGTTCAACACAAACAAAAATACAAAAGATTGGTCTATTCATTATCACTAGGTTCTTCCTTGATGGGTTCAGATCTACCGTGACAAGATCTAGGTTGACTAAAGGACCTCTAGTCCTAGTAGAAGGTCCAGCTCTAGTAGAGTGAGGTGGGGGCTATCTAGGAGGATAGGATGAAAAAGGTGGATAGGAGGATATGGGTTCTGGAGCAAATAATCCAGGAGGTACAAAAGGTGGTGGAGGAGGTGCTTGCTGTTTGATAGATGCTCCAAGAGTCTCAATGACTGAAGAAAGCTTTGCTAAACAACCCATACAGTGCTCAGCTCTGTCTGAATCTTCTTGTTTCCCTCATGGTGAGCAATGAGCTCACTAGCCTGAGCATTTGCAAAAGCCTCAACTGAACCTCTCAATCTGCTAAATTTAGCCTTGAGAATCCCCACACCTTTAGTATAATCATCTTCCATTTTCCTGCTCTACTCAATAGATCCCATCCTATAGCTCATCTCTTGCAACTTAGATCTGAATTCCTCAATGCTATGTGCTACAGTCTATCGGATGTCATCAGATACTGACCTAAAGGAGTCTAACAGTGACTATATATCAATATGTGGCTTTGGGATGGTAGACTCAACATTGTCTACCCTGGAATGTAGCTGTCTGATCTCACCATAGATCTCCTCAAGTTTGGTGTCGACTGTTTGGCGAAGCTCACCAAACATCGAACCAATGGAGCTGGTCAGGGTTTGAGATAGCTGTCTCATCGGCCGTGAAAGAAGGCATGAGACACAAAAGGTCTCGTGATATCTACAGATGATCCCAGAGCAGGTGTTAGTGCTGAAGCTGGTGCTGAAGCTGGTGGAGATGCTGGAGAAGTCCTAGGACTCCCAAACTCTCTCTCTCTATGCTCAAACTCCTCAGCATCAAGAACAAAAGGCTCAGCAATAGTACCAGTCTCCTCAACAGGTAACAGCTATGTAGGCTCCTCAACATCAGGTACTGAAGGCTCAGTAGCAGTGACAATCTCCTCAGGTAGCTGCTCCTTAGGCTTCTCATCATCATCATCACCATCACTAGATGAGCCTACTGCTCTCTGTCTAGATCTTTTCTTCTTCCATGTTCCATCAGTCAATTGGTAACCCATTCTCTGCAATGACTTGGAAGAGTAAGTGTCTGTATGGTGCAGTGGCCACCATCCTCACCAGTCAAGTCAACTCTGGAGGCCTGAAATAGTAGTATGAAAACCATTCCATACAGGGAACAGGCCTTTACCTTCCTTATTGCTTCCTTCATCTGTAATAGCATGATATGCGGCAAATTGAGGGCCTCCCCCTCAGTCAGATGTCCCATGAAGCACAGGTCTCTCTCACTCACCCAGTCAAATCGACCTATTCTTGGGAGAAAAATCCTGCTGATGTTGTGTAGCAGTCTCATCTCTAAGGAAAGGGAGTTAGCTTTTACATTTCCAACTCCACTCACATCACTCCTTTCCAAGATGGTTCCGAGGGACTTTTGTCTGTCCTTTAGAACTAAATGATTGATTCCCTCATTAGGAATTTCAAGCAAACTGCTCAACCTTTCTTTTGAAACTATTATTCTTTTTCCTTTGATAGTGGATTCAATGTGATGTCTTCTAAAATTAGATTTTCATAAAAACTTCGAACCAAGTTGGGATATGTAGGAACATTCAAAGAACAGAAGAATGACCAACCTTGATCTTCAATCATGTCACCAATCCGGAGCCCTAGGTCCTTGAGGAATGAAAAAATTATCCTTCTTCCACTTGTAATCGGATGGATTGCCATGGAAAGTACTTGTCTTGGTGGAGAAGGTGATGCCTCTTGTTCCTCTGCTTGTTGTCGACTCCGAGTCGACTCATCTTCTCTTCTTTTTGATCTTCTTTTTTTTTTAGTGCTTTTTTCATTGGTTTGGGGGTGTTTTGCAATAGCTTTCTTCGGTGCCACTACTCGAGCTTAAGAGGATTGCAAAGGTTTAAGCTAGAAAAGATTAGTCGAGAGCAAAGGGAGAGGTTCTTGGCTTGGAAACAAGAGTTCTAAGCAAAGGGAGAAGCAAATAAAAAAGATAGGGTCTTAGGTAAGTCCTACGGCTCCAACAAAAAATGCCTAACCCGACATCCGAGTTAGCTTGGCTCAACCTAAATTGCTAGAGTCGACTCGAGCAAAAACTCCATAGAATGTTCCAAATAGTTAAAAAATGGTCTCAAATGAAAGATATATACTAAGAGATATGGTCATTATCCTTAGTTTGATGTAGGAGGCTTTCTAGATAATGTTTCCTTAATTTTGAAGAATTTAGGTCAGGTTTTCTAAAATAAGTCACATAGACCTAATTCTCCTCCAATGAATTAAAATATATTTAAGTTAAGAGGTTTAGTGAAAATATCTTGATTTTTAGTAGGAATAAATTCAAGCATAATATCACCATTTAAAACATGATCCCTAATAAAATGATGTCTAATCTCTCTATGCTTTGTTCTAGAATGCTGAATTAAATTTTTTAAAAAATTAATAGCACTTGTGTTATCACATTTGATAGGAATTTTGGATTGTGTAATACCAAAATCTTCTAATTGTTGTTTAATCCAAAGCACTTATGCACAACTCCCTGTAGCTACGTACTCTGCCTCAGTAGTAGATAGTGTTATAGAGTTTTGTTTCCTACAGTGCCATGAGATTAAATCCAATCCTAGAAATTGGCATGTACCACTAGTGCTCTTTCTATCTATTTTGCATCTACCATAATCAGCATCACCAATTAAATTAAATGAAGATTGCTTTGAATACTATAGACCTAAATTAATTGTTCTTCTTAGATATTTTATTATTCTTTTTACTGCAAGCATATGTGATTCTTTAGGATTGATTGAAATCTAGCACAAACACATACACTAAACAAGATATCAGGTCTACTAGCAGTTAAAGTACAACAGTGATCTGATCATACCTTGATAGAGTTTTTGATCAATATTATTTCCATCTTCATCTTTATCTAATCTGCAGGTAGGACTTAAGGGGGTGCTTGCTTGTTTTTTTGCTTGTCCATACCAAACTTCTTAATGATTTCTTTGATGTATTTGGCTTGGTTTATGAAAATCCCTTCCTTTGTTTGTTTCACTTGAAGTCCAAGGAAGTAATTTGGTTCATCCATTAGACTTATTCAAATTCACCCTGTATCAACTCAGGAAATTCTCTATAAAAAGTTTTATTAGTTGCACCAAATATATATCATAACATAAATTTGTACAACTAACATATCATTATTTTTCTTATTGATAAAGAGAGTTTTATCTACATTTCCTCTTATAAAATCTTTCAAGTAAGAATTTGCTCAATCTATCATACCAGGCTCTAGGTGCTTGTTTAAGTCCATATAATACTTTATTGAGTTTAAAAACATGATTAGGAAAAGCATGACTTTCAAACCTGGTGGTTGTTCTACATACACTTGTTATGATATAAAATCATTTAAAAATACACTTTTAACGTCCATTTGGAAAAGTTTGAAATTCAAGTAGCAAGCAAATGCAAGTAGTAATCTTATGGCCTCTAGTCTTGCTACGGGTGCATAGGTTTCATCAAAATCTTTCTTCCTCTTGGTTGTATCTTTTAGCTACCAACCTTGTTTTGTTTCTAATTACTTTACCCTATTCATCTAGTTTATTTCTATAGACCCATTTGGTTCCTATAATGGGATGGTCTGATGGTCTATCAACTAGAGTCCCACATTATTTTCTTTCAAACTGGTTTAGTTCATTATGCATGGCCAACATCCAGTTAAAGTCATTTTCAGCTTCTACTAAGCTATGTGGCTCTATTTGTGGTACAAATGCTAGGTAATCACGTGCTTCTCTATGTAATAATGACCTAGTCCTAACACCTTGAGAGGGATCACCAATAATTAAATCTCTTAGATGAGAAGTTACATACCTCCATTTTCTTGGTATATTAGCACGATCCTTAATTACCATCTCTTCTCCTTCTTGAGTTGGTTTTCTTGTATGCTTATCTCGTTCATTTTCTTTTCAAGTGTACCTGCATCATTATCTATATACTCTTCTTCTTTGAATGTGAGGGGTTAGTTTCATCAAATATAACATGTACTAATTCTTCTACAGTTAATGTTCTTTTATTGAATACTCTATATGCTTTGCTATGTATTGAATAACCAAGGAATATAGCTTCATCTGATTTAGCATCAAATTTTTCCAAGTTATCCTTTACATTATTTAATACAAAGCATTTACAACCAAAAATATGAAAATAATTAATATTTGGTTTCTTTTCATTCCAAAGCTCATAAGGATTTTCTTTAATATTGGTCATATAAAAACACGGTTTAAAATATAACAAGCAGTGTTCACCACTTTTGCCTAAAATACCTTGGAAGAATGCCTTCACATAGCATTGTTTGGGCCATCTCTTCCAAAGTCCTATTTTTCATCTCTACAACACCATTGTGTTGTGGTGTTCTAGGAGCAGAGAAGTTGTAATCAATGCTATTTCTGTGCAATAATCATCAAAAAATTGATTTTCAATTTTATGCCATGATCACTCCTAATAGATACAATTAAAAGATTTTCTGGTTTGAAACTTTCGTATGAAGTTTTTGAAAAACTTTGAAAGTTTCATCTTTATGTGCAATAAACAAGACCCATGTAAATCTTGAAAAATCATCTACTATCACAAGTACATATTCCATACCACTTAGGCTTATGGTCCTAGTTGTTCAAATAAGTCCATGTGAAGTAGCTCAAGGGGTCTAGGAGTTGAAAAATATTTTTAGATTTAAAACTCCCCTTAGATTATTTACCCATTTTGCAAGCATCGCAAACATATTCAAAATCAACTTTAAATTTAGGTAAACCTCTAATAAGATCTTGAAAATTAATTTGGCAATAGTATGCATGCTAGCATGACCTAATCGTCTATGCCAAAGTAAGCAAGACTCCTTATTCTTAGCATTCATTGCTACTAGACTGGAACTACTATACATGGGTAGATCATTCAGATCTACCACATAAATATTTCTAAGTCTATGTCCAGTGAATTGTTGCTAGAATCAAGTGAGTTAGTTACTATACATATAGATGATTCAATGACAACCCTGAAGCCTTTATCACATAATTGACTAATACTAACAAATTATGCTTCAATTGTCTACTAGCAATATATTTTCAATAAAAGTAGAGGGGTTATTTTGATCTTACCAATTCCGATTATTTTTCCTTGCCATATATCCAAATGTTACCAAACCTCCTTCTTTCATCTCTAGGGTGATGAATTGATCCTTGTACCCGTCATATATCTTGAATAGCCACTGTCCAAATACCATCTTTTTTTCATTTTTTGGGTTGCAAGACATTCCTGCAAAATAATGAAGAAGTTTTTTTAGGTACCCAAGGTACCTTGGGTCCTTACAAGTTAGCAAAGGTGGTTCCTTTGGGAACCCAAATCTTTCTAATTTATTCTTTGCATTTCCATTTTTCATTAACAAATTGCATTGAAAAAATTGTGTCCAACCCCATGACATGCATAACAAATAATTCTAGTATTTGAAAAGATGTAAATTTGAAGTTCCAGATGCAGAAGCATGTGATGCAAATGTAGAACCTGTTAACTTAAAAGACTTTGGATTTGAAATCTTAGGTATGTACTTTGAAGCTCTTGAAATGGATGTGGAAGCATTTGATACAAGCTTTTTTGGGTATAGATATTGGTGCATATGCTTTGAAGATATAAATTTAGTAGCTAAAATCAATTGTATTTGAAGAGTTATAACCGATTCTAGCCTTGTTACTTGAATTTCTTTGCTCTTTTAAAATCAACTCAAGTTATTAACTAAAGTAAGCTTTTCAACAAAGGATTGATTTTTCCATACTGCTTTTGCAAATCAGTATTGTTCATCAATCAAAGCTTTGTTTTTCTCAAGATATAGATTTTTCTCAATTTTTAAAGCTTTGTTATTTTCAAAAAGACAGTTAATTCTTTTTGCAATAACTTATTCTTTTATGAAATCTCTTCATTTTCATTTAACAAAGAATCATTATTATTCTTTAAAACTCTAATTTTTATTCCAGCCTTTTCAAATTCTGAAAGCAAATCATGGAATGCAAAATTTAGTTCATCAATAATAAATTCAACTTGAGGTTTAGGGGACATTACCTCGTCTTCGAGACCCATAAGGCATAGATTGGCAGTTTTTGTGGTATCTTCTTCTTCAGTTGAAGTTAACTCCTCACTATCGCTCCAAGTCACAACCATCTCTTTCTTTTAGTTCTTCTTAAATGTTTTATTTAACAAAGGACAATCGAGATGGATATGCCCAGGTTTCTTACACTCATAACATGTAGGAATTTGATCCTTTTCTTTTTCTCTTCCTTTTTTTTACTGTGTTCACCTTTCTTGTGAAACTTTCTGAAGTACCTTCCCTTCTTCTTTTCCATAAACCTTCTGAATCTCCTCACGACCATAGCTATATCTTCATCTTCTAAGTCATTTTCGAAGGAGTAGCAATCATCTTTTGATTTTTCATCTTGTTTCTTTGATTCTGATGCAGCTTTGAAGGCAATGGTCTTTTTCTTTTCTAATCATTTTCATTCCTATGCTGCATGGCCAGTTCATGTGTGATGAGAGAACCCATCAGTTCATCCAGAGGTAGTAATGGGGACATCAAAACCCATCCAGGTTTTTCTTTTTTTTATCCCAATTTTTTTTTCTTTTTTGATTTTTTTATTCCATCTATTCTACCTATCCCCGCTATTCCAACTTTACTCCTGATTATTCCAGACATATCCCTGACCTATTCCTGTCATCTTCAACCTCACGTTTAACTCCCAGAACTCCATTTTTTTTCATTTTTTCTCCCGTTTGGCTTGGATTTGCCATGCCCGACCACCGGCGACCCCGACTGCCATCCACCTCCCCCCAACATCGATCTCCTCGTGGGAACGCTGACAAATCCCATTGAGCCGCTCACGGTCGTCCGCCCCTTGCCGCTCTGCCATGCCATGCAACACTGTTGTCCGCCCCTGCAGCTCGGCCCAGGTGCCCCTCTCCCGGCGCCGTCGTTTGTCGCTGCCTGAGCCATCTCCACCGGCTCCAGCCTCCCCATGCCGTGCCCTCTTCTCTGCTCGCCACTGCATCTCACAGCCGGTCCATCTCCGCCATCTCCACTGGCCATGCCACCGCCTTCCCCAGCCACCGACCGTGCCGCCGCCTTCCCCAACCATCGGTCGTGCCTCCCCGCAAGTCCGTCGATGCCAACCGTAACCAGAATTTATGGATCTTAATCAGGCAATTTCAATGGTTTACTATTATGCTTCTTCATCTAAGCCTGCACAAGTTCGTGGCAAAACTATCTATATACATTATTCAAGTAGGAAGGAAATTATAATAATAAGAGCTTTGGAGATGTTGCTGTGGATGTCTTGTTTGTGACTATTGAAGATGTTAAGCTTGAAGATGTAGAGTCTTTCTTTGCAAAGCATGGGAAGAAGAAATTTATGCATGGATCTCAAAGCTGCACACTCTTCAAAGCAACATGGGTTTCAAAGCTGCACCCTTTTTCAAAGCAACATAGATTTTAGAGCAGGTACTAATTTTAGTGAATCCAGATTATGCCTAATTTATTTATTTTAAATCTGGATGTATTAACCAGTTGGAAATTTTTTTTAAAATTAGTTTTAGATTAGGTTTAGTTTGATTTTTTTCATATGGAGAGGATTGTGTTTAATTTTCTACCATGATTTTAGGCTACAGACAAATCAGGTTTGGGATGTCACTTTTCTTGGATTGCATGCCTTGTATTTATTTCTTGGGCTCCAAGTTTGTAAGCCTATACAAAGGCACCTCCTCTCTTGAATAAAATCAATGATGATGATTAATATGAATTTTTGAAAAGTATTCTTGGTTCAAGTGGGCATGAGGCCCGTCTTTCCTTCACCTGCGGGTGTTGAGGGGTGTGAGGCTCCAATTATCTTCTCCCTAGCTGAGTCCCCTCCATGATCTTGGAGCTTCTCCTTCACGGCCCCAGGTAGTGATTTGGGTGGGACGCCCTAAGCTCCACATGTAGTGAGATGGGTGGGACGCCCTAGACTACATATAGTGGGGTGGGTGAGATGCCCTAGAGGTGCGACATCTCTCCGTGAAGGTGAGTCCCAAGTCCATAGAGTATCCATCTTTCTTGCCCCCACATTTTTCCTGCCTTCTTGACCCTAATCACAGGAGACTTCTCAGCTCTCCAACGATCCTCCTAGGCCCCATTTTGTCCCGCATCAATTTTGGTATCAGAGCTTCATCATGCATCAATTTGGTATCAGAGCAGGAGAGGATTAGGTTTGAAAAAAAAAATGAAAAAAAAAGAAGAGAGAAAAAAAACAGAGAGAAAAAAAAGAGAGAGAAAAAAAATTGTAGTGAGCCTGACTCGACGGAGTCGAGATTTCCCCACTCCAGGGGAATGATGGGGACATCAAAACCCATCCGAGATTTTCTTTCTTTTATCCCAATTTTTTTTTTTTATTTTTTGATTTTTTTATTCCATCTATTCTACCTATCCCCGCTATTCCAACTTTATTCCTGATTATCCCAGACTTATCCCCAACCTATTCCCGTCATCTTCAACCTCATGTTTAACTCCCATAACTCCATTTTTTTTATTTTTTTCTCCCGTTTGGCTTGGATTTGCCATGCCCGACCACCGGCAACCCCGATGGCCATCCACCTCTCCCCTGCTATCGATCTCCTCGTGGGAACGCCGGTGGATCCCACCGAGCCGCTCACGGTCGTCCGCCCCTTGCCGCTCCACCATGCCAAGCCACACCGCCGTCCGCCCCTGCGGCTCGGCCCAGGCACCCCTCTCCCCGGCATCGTCGTTCGTCGATGCCCGAGTCGTCGCCACCGGCTCCAGCCTCCCCATGCCATGCCCTCTTCTTCGCTCGCCATCGCATGCTCACAACCGGTCCATCTCCGCCGTCTTCACCAGCCGTGCTGCCACCAGCTGTGCCACCGCCTTCCCCAGCCGCCGGCCGTGCCTCCCCACAAGTCCGTCGGTGCCAACCATAACCAGAATTTATGGATCTTAATCAAGAATTTCAATGGTTTACTATTATGCTTCTTCATCTGAGCCTGCACAAGTTCATGGCAAAACTATCTATATACATTATTCAAGTAGGAAGGAAATTATAAATAAAAAGAGCTCTAGAGATGTTGCTGTGGGTCTTTCTTTGCAAAGCACGGGAAAAAAATTTATGCACAGATCTCAAAGGGCACACTCTTCAAAGCAACACGGGTTTCAAAGCTGCACCCTTTTCAAGGCAACATGGATTTTAGAGCAGGTACTGATTTTGGTGAATCTAGATTATGCCTAATTTATTTATTTTAAATCTGGATGTATTAACCAGTTGGGAAGCTTTTTTTAAATTAGTTTTAGATTAGAATTAGTTTGATTTTTTCACCATATGGAGAGGATTGTGTTTAATTTTCTACCATGTTTTAGGCTACAGACAAAGCAAGTCCAGATGTCACTTTTTTTGGGCTGCATGCCTTGTATTTATTTTTGGGCCCCAAGTTTTGTAAGCCTATATAAAGGCACCTCCTCTCTTGAATAAAATCAATGATGATGATTAATATGGATTTTTGAAAAGTGTTCTTGGTTCGAGTGGGCATGAGGCCCATCTTTCCTTCACCTGTGGGTGTCGAGGGGTATGAGGCCCCAGTTATCTTCTCCCTAGCTGAGTCCCCTCTATGATCTTGGAGCTTCTCCTTCACAGCCCTAATTAGCGATTTGGATGGGACGCCCTAGGCTCTGCATGTAGTGAGATGGGTGGGATGCCCTAGACTATATGTAGTAGGGTGGGTGAGATGCCCTAGAGGTGCGACGTCTCTCCGTGAAGTTGAGTCCCAAGTCCATAGAGTATCCATCTTTCTTGTCCCCACATATTTTTTCCACCTTCTTGACCCTAATCACAGGAGACTTCTCAGCTCTCCAACGATCCTCCTAGCCCCCCTTTTGTCCCGCATCAATTTTGGTATCAAAGCTTCATTCCGCATCAGGTAGAGTATTTAGATCTTTTGTTTCCTGGATGGTAGTTACTTTGGGGTCCCACTTGTCCGGAAGTGATCTTAGAATCTTCTATACTAAGACTGCATTAGAATAAACCAAGACAAGACTTTTCAAGCCATTAATAATATCTGTAAACCATGAAAACATGGCAAAGATAGTTTCATTTTGCTCCATTTTAAAAAATTCATAGTTATGTACAAGAAGATTGACTTTTGAGGTCTTCACTTGGAAAGTTCCTTCATGGGTCACTTCGAGTTTATCCCAAATTTTCTTAGCTGAATTGCATGTAGAAATTTGGTTAAATTCATTTGCATCCAAAGTATAATAAAGTATGTTCATGGCTTTGGCATTTAGTTCATCCATTTTCATGTCGTGTTCATCCCAATCCTCAGGTTTTGGGACATCCATGCCATCAACTTTAATTATGGGTGTATATGGACCCTTAAGAATGACCTTCCATAATTGAAAATCAACAACTTGAATATATATCTTCATTCTAGCTTTCCAATAAGAATAATTCATGCCAGTGAACAGTGGAGGTCTATTAGTGGATTGGCCTTCGGCCAAGGAGGTACTCATGGGATGAACCATTAATCTTTACTCTAAAAAGTTCATAGACACTGCTCTGATACCAGTTGTTGCCCAGGTGGCTTTTTCGAGAGGGGGGTGAATTGAAAATTTAAAAAATTTAAACAGATATATGCTCTTTTAAATCTTCTTGTATGATAGGTGCTATAATTCAGATATTTAAAGCAGAAGCAAGAAAAAGAAGAAAAGGCACAATCACAAACACAGTAATTTTATAGTGGTTCGGAGCAACCTCGCTCCTATGTCCACTACCCAAAATACCACTTAGAATTTCTACTATATTCACCATCGGAATATAGTCGGATTATTTTACTGGGCTCACAATCCAAAACCCAACTTGGTTTTTCAATCGGGCTCACCAAAAACCCAACTCTTGATTTTCAATAGGATCACCAAGAACCTACCTTGTTTTGACCGGGCTCACCAAAAACCCTTACAACGTTAGTTTTAAAACAGGATCACTAACAACCCACACTTGGTTTTTAATCAGGCTTACCAAAAACCTAACAACTCATAAAGAGTAAAAAGTATGCACTAATGAAAAAAAGTTTGTCTGATGTAAGTGACAAAGAGACCCAAGTTGTTTGTAGTTTTAGCTCAAGAGAAGCTTCTTAAATATATTTTATGCACTTCAATGCTTCTTCTTCTTCCTCAATGAGTGCCTCAAGTTTCTATTAGAGTTGGTGAAGACTTGAAGTCTGACTTGAATGTTCTTCTTTTGTGCTCTCTTGCTCACAAGCTCATTTAATGTTCAATCATTCATTAGCTTCTTCAAAGGTTGTCCAAATCCCTCATTTATAAAGTCTTGTACTCTTCTTAGTTGGATATAGTCATTGTAAACCGTTGGGATTTGACATTTGACTGTAGGAGCACTTTTTCAATTCAAAAATGAAGTTCTAGAACTAGCAATTACTTGCTTGAAATCGATATTCGAGTCGGCTAAGATCCTCAGGTCTTCAAAGTTGTACTCTGGAGGAGTCAGCTCGCCTTAGTAGAGTCAACTCTCCTGGCTGTTCTTTCATAATTGATTTTCTCTGGACTTTGGAGGAGTTGGCTTGGATTACTGAAGGATCGACTCGAATGCCTAACTGAATGGTTGAGTCAGCTTGGATTGCCTTTGGGTTGGCTTACTTGTCTGATTCAAGAAATGAAGCTCTAGACTAGTCAGCTCGGATTCCTTTAAGTCGGCTTGGATCTCTACATGCCAGAATTCTTCAATCGTGCCATGAACTAGAGTCGGCTCTCCTTACACGAGTTGGCTCGAGTGAATTTTCAATAAAATCTTCAACTCTTCTCCAGAAATCATCCAGCAACTCTTAATCACTTAAGACTCTTTCCAACTCAACTAACAACAGATTATAAAGAATTTAAGCTTGAAAAATACACTGAAGTAACCCATTTTCATGAATATTACATCAATTTTTCTTTGGGTTCTTCTTTACATGAAACTTTTACAACATTACACATAATAAAAATAAGGTTGTAGGAGTTGCGATTGTGCATTAAGATCATCCTACAAAAACTTGTAATGCACTTGAAAAGTTGTTAGTAAGATAAATGCATGCTCCAATATTTTGTTATCATCAAAATCACTCAAGGGGTCAACAATTTGTCTTGGTTGATGAAGATCCCTTCCTTGGTTTGCTTGATCTGGAGTCTGAGAAAGAAGTTCAATTCTTCCATCATGCTCATTTCGAACTCACCCTGCATGAGCTTGGCAAACTCTTGACAAAGTATTTCATTAGTAGCATCGAAAATGATATCATTAACATAAATCTATACTAGTAAGAGATCATCATTTTTCTTTTTCAAGAACAAGGTGATATTAACATGGCCTCTAGAGAATTCATTTTCAATCAAAAATTTACTGAGTCTTTCATGCCATGCACGGGTGCTTGTTTTAAATCATAAAGTACTTTGTGCATTTTAAAAACATGATTAGGATGTGCATGACTTTCAAATCTAGGTGGTTGTTCAACAAATACTTCTTCAGCAACAGATCTATTTAAAAATGAACTTTTAAATCCATTTGAAAGAGCTTGAAATTCATAAAATATGCAAATGCTAAAAGTAATCTAATTGCTTCAAGTCTAGCAACTAGAGAAAGGTTTTATCAAAATCAATACCCTCTTCTTGATTATAACCTTTGACCACTAGTCTAGCCTTGTTTCTAGTTACAATGCCATTTTCATCTAATTTATTTCTGTATACCAATTTATACCAATAATTGAAACATTAGGTGGTCTTTCTGTTAGGATCCAAAATTTGTTTCTTTCAAATTGGTTTAATTCTTCCTGCATAGCCATTAACCAATTAGGATCTTTTTCAGCTTCTTCAATATATTTGGATTCTATTTAAGAAGAGAAAGCAATGTAATCACATTCATTTCTAATAGAAGATCTAGTTCTTACCCCTCTCGATGAATCACCTAAGATTAATTCCTTAGGATGTCCATGAGCATACCTCCATTCCTTGGATAGATCTTGATGCTTTGATAAGGTTTGAGTAGCTTCTTCTTCATCATCATCTTACTTTGACCTTCTTCAGCTTCTTTTAATGGGGAATCATCCAAAATAGGCTTCTTCATCCTTCATCATCTGTACATGCATCAGAAGTATCCTCTTTTCTCGAAGATTTGTTAATAGATTCTTCAAATACTACATGCATTGATTCTTCAATCACTAGTATTTTTTTATTAAAAATTTTGTATGCCCTACTAGATGTAGAATATCCTAAAAAGACCTTCATTGACTTGACATCAATTTACCTAACTTATCTTTACCATTATTCAAATAAAGCATCGACAACAAAAAACTCGAAAATATTTCAAGTTAGGTTTTCTTTTTTCCAAAGCTCATATGTGATTTTCTTTAAATAGGTCAAATCAAAACATGATTTAAAATATAACAGGCAATATTTATGGCTTCAGCTCAAAAATATCTCGACAAATCATTTTTATAAAGCATTGTGCATGTCATTTCTTCTAAAGTACAATTTTTTCTTTCTACTACCCCATTCTGTTAAGGTATCCTACGTACAGAAAAATTATGCTCAATTCCTTTTTAATTATAGAAATATTTAAAATCTTGATTTTTAAATTCAGAACCATGATCACTTCGAATACAAATAACTGAAGTACCTTTCTCACTTGAAACTTTTCGATAAAACTTCATAAATGCTGAAAACGATTTATCTTTATGAGCCAGAAATAAAATCTATGTAAATCTAGAAAATCATCCACTATAACTAATCTATATCTTTTGCCTCCTAGGCTTATTATCCTAGTTGGTCCAAAGAGATCCATATGGAGTAGCTCTAATGGTCTAGAATTGAAACAAAACCTTTTAGTTTGAAAGATGTTTTTACTTATTTGCCAAATTGACATGCTTCATAGATTTTATCTTTTTTAAAACTAAGATTTGGTAAATCTTACTAACTTTTTTTTGCATAGTTTTGAAAGAAAATACATGCTTGCATGATCTACGATGCTAAAGCCAGCTAGTCTCATTAATTATGAAATTCATTGCAACTAGGCATTTACCATCATTTAAATGTAAATTATCAAAATCAACAAGATAGATGTTGCCATGCCTATTTCCAATAAATTTCACTCCATTATTGTCAGGACTAGCAATCATGCGAAGAGATGATTCAAAAATAACTTTAAAACCTTTATTGCAAAACTGGCTAATATTAAGCAAGTTATGGTTCAAACCTTCAACTAGTAAAACATTGTTAATAAATGTAGGAGAGATATAGACTTTATCGATACCAATAATTTTTTCTTTGTTATTATCACCAAAGTCACACTCCCTCCATTCAGTGCCTCGAGAGAGGTGAATTGATTCCATCTCCTGTCATGTGCCTTAAGCAACCATTATCAAGATACCATAATCTTTTCTTTTCCTTGGTTGCAAGACACATGATGCGGGATGACTCTAAGATTGCTAAACTGCAAAAAAAATAGTAAAATAATTTTTTTTATGATTTTTATAATTTACTTTGTAAGCTAAATTCTCAATAAAGTAAGACTAGCAAGAAGAAGAGCAATGCATAGAATCATCGTATTGCAGGCAAATTCATGCAAAATAATAAATTCCAGGACCCGAGGATTGAGAAACTCCCGGATTAGGATAGCTTATCTTCATCAAATCAGAAATTAAAAGAAGGGAAGGATGTTACCAATCAGTGATTAAAGAACGTCCGATGAAGAGATCACACAGCACTCTGATTGGAGTCTGGATAATGAAGTTCGGTTCCCTTGATTAGATGGCTGATTTGGATGGTTTTGGATGCAAGGAAAGCCTCCTCTAGGGAGGTGAAACACCTCAGGGATCCTGCAAAATGTCAAGGGTCAATCAAAAAAGCAAGTAAGAAAAAGAAAGGGGATTATGTTTAGAAGGAATCAGGTTAGGGTTTAGAAGCGGGGCGGCTTGAAGCTTGATGAAGATCTCCTTGCTTGGTGGCCTAGGGTACTCCTTCTTGGATGTGTGAAGGCCTAGATGGCAATGAGTTAGTACGTGGAAGGATGCTAGGGCAGCAAGGAAACACAAACACAACCAAAGAACTAAAAAAGTAAAGTAACACAAGCTCGCAAGCTCAAAATAAATCACCAGGGTTTTGATATCATGAATAAAAGTTGATAACAAGAGGGGGAGGGATGGGGTATTTATAGAGTTCTCATTCCCTCACTAACCATGGTTACACTTGGGTTATATGTCCTCTTCCAAATTGGAATACAAGTCCTTTCCTAGCTAGGTTAGAAAAACATCCCTATTAGATTAGGAATTGACCTAGTCTTCTCCTTTTTCCTTCATGCTTTGACTATTTCACTTAAGGACACCTCTTGGACTTGGTCAACACTTCAAGGATGCCTAGGAGGGCATGTTGGGCTTCTAGGGGCAGAAAGGGGCCAGTCCAAGGGGCTTGGGTGTATGGGTTTGGGCCTCTGGAAGCTGGGGTGGCCTGGTAGCCTGGTAGCAGGAATATTCCATAGAATCTTGCTTCTTAAGGGCTTGGGTTTGGCACTTGGACTTGATTTCTTTGGGCTAGGATGTAGAGGGACCTTTGGAATCATGGATTCCCTGGTTTGGAATATGCTCTGGCATCTGGATTGGAATCTGGGCATCTGGAGGACATCTGGAAAGAATCAGGGTTTCTAGAAGCATCTTGGATCCTGGGTTGTCACACAAGATCCAATGGACTGATGTAGCAGCCTCTGACTCCTAGATGTGGCCTGGTGGAACTCCAAAATAGGGTGACCTCCTCTCTTGTACAAAAATTGAGCTCATACTGGACTCATAATTGATGTACAGAACTCAAAATACTGACTAGTTGAGGGTTGAGACAAATCAACTAACCTCAACTTATTACAGGACTCAATCTTAATTGATTACAAAATTTTCAAAACTTTGACACATGACAATTAAACCATATGGGATCCATGGATCTATGTCTAATCCTGGTGTCCCCACCAATTCTCCCGGGTGGGAGGAACTCGACCCTATCGAGTATGGGTCAATTTGGCTCAAGGAGGGTCTAGGTTGAGGTGCTGCAAATCCGCACCAGCGTTCTACAAGTCCTCAGATTCTGGCTGACCTTGCCACCAGACCAGATACCACTGACAGTCTCTATCCTGGGTACCGATAGGTTGATCATCGAGAGCTCTCTCAATCGTTTCCTCACCATAAGGCCAATTATATGTGGTCGCTCTGGGGTGGGTTCTCTCTCAAAGAATGGGAGTGGCTCAAAAGGCTCTTGAACAGTCACATATTCCTCTGCATAAAAATCTTTATCTTTCTTTTGGAAATTAGCCAAGTTATTATTTAGTTCATTAATTATGTTCAGCTCTTGACTAATTTCATGATGCATATGCTGTGCGGAGGCTAGTGCATGTGTGGACAGGTAGATTGGGTATGTAAATTTATTGGACTCAACTAACACCTAATAGACTCGACTAGACTTCTCTATCAAAGGAAATTTATTGGACTCTATGGGCCTAAACTTTAATAGACTATAGGCTCTCTAGGTTTAACTCTGGTTTGGTATGCACATGAAAATGTGGCATGAGCTCCTAATAGATGCCAGGGGGTCTTCCATAGTAGGAAGCAAAAATGACAGACTCAATGAATGAATGCAATATGCAAACCTCTATAAAATGCATATGAATGACTAAAGAACATAAGAAGATCCAGGAAATGGTAGAAAATAAGGGGTAGGTTCAGGGTCAGCTGGGTAGGGTAAGAAATAAGAAGATGGTTCAGGGTTAGTTGGATAAAGTAGGATATAAGAAGGGGTATCAGGGATTAATCCTAGCTAATGAGGTTAACCTTCTAGGGTTGATGTCTATCTAAAGGGTCTGTATTATGAAGAAAAGGTCGTTGATTTCAGGGAAGAGATGAAGTGGAGTTAAAGAGGTGGCTTCATCCTGAGGGTACTGATTCAAAGAGATTAGGTCCTTAATGAATTCTTCTAGCTCATAAAATAAATGACTAGGCTCTATAGTTGGGCTTTTTGTTAGTGTCTCCTTAGGTAAAACTCTAGTAACAGTATCAGGTTCTCTTCTTCTAACAGCTCTTCCACTACTTAGTCAAGAGCTAACTATGTATGTTATTATTGGGTATGGCTAGGGTTAGCTAAATCTAGGTCGGATCCTACTTGGGTATGGTCAGGATCAACTATTGTTGGGTGGTCATCTACCTGGGTATCTATTGATTCAATTAACTCTAAGTCTTCTATAGGGAACTCCTCTTCTTCCTCTCATACTGTTCCATTAAGCTTGGTCAGCCTCATATATCTCCTCTTCTAGGTCATCTTGGTGAACCAATGAGGTGGTAAAAGGGAGAAGACTAAGAAAAAACTGACTAATGACTAGGGTGACAAAGGTTGGTTGGCTAAGGTGTTCCTGACTAACACTGGGTTCATATCTAAGGGTACTAATCCTATTAGGCTCAGGCTGACTAAGGGTTATGGTTCATAGGTCATGGGTTCAACTCTATGGGTCTTGTCTAGGGTTCCTAACCGATCTCCTACTTGGTCAAAACTAGTGGTTAACTGGTTGATCCTAGTAGTTGCCTAGTAAATCGTTGGTCTACTTGGTTGAGTATATGGTTCATTTGGTTCTGGGATTGGGTCAATTGGGTTATCTGGTTGAGTTGAGTGGTCAACTGGACAAGCTGATTTTAGGTTTGATCATGTTTGAGGTCCATCTGAGCTAACTATTTTGGGTTTGGATGTTGGATTGGTTGATCTGGGTGGTTAATTGGGCAACCATCTATTCATTCATGGCTTTTATGAAAGCCTCAAAATTGGGATCCATGGTTGAGTTGGGTGGGGTGTAGACTTATGGTATTGGGTTCCTAATCTAGTGGTCATGCAACAAATCAAACAATCAAAGTGGAATGATGCAGCTAAGCATGCAAAAGAAAAATGTTAGTACAATCTAGGGCTTGCTAGACCTAGAGTTAAAACTGAATGGGTCAGCTCAACTTACACTTAACCCAACAGCTAATCCTTCCACTGGCCAGGTAGGGGTGGGATGGTGGGAGGCTCCCCCTGCTTGTAATAGGGTCCTAATTATAAACCACTAGTCCACTTAGGTTGTTTGACTCTGGACCCTCAGCCTTAGACACCAGCTTTCAGTAATAGCTAAAGGATTAAATGCATTAGTTGGCCCACACGGTTCGGACCCGACCTGGGTGTCACCTAGCCCACTAGGGCAAATTAAGTCTAATTAATTTTAATTAAGGCTTGGGTGGAAATGCTGGATGGTTGTTTTGGGCCCAAGACAGCTTATGACCTCCTGCCCTGATGTTATATTGATTACCCTTAAGATTAGATTAAAAGATGATGAACATTCAATGGTCCTGATGCAATCTAAAACAATCAAAAATAAAATAATTTTTAATTATTTATGAGATGTCAAGTTAAGTTTAAGTTTACTGGGATTAGCAAACAAAATTTGGCTTGGGATTGGAGGGTTGGAAGTTGATTAGGTTAGGTTGAGTCAAAATGCAGAAATAGCAGAATTCAGGATATTATGGTTTCAACCGATACAGAATTGACACAGATTCCGATGCAAGAAAAAATCAAAAAATTCTATAACAGTGGATGGATGGTGATGATTCTAACTACCAAATTTTGTGTAGAAAATAAATCAAATGATGATACAAATATTAGTGGTTTGGACTGCTACAGAGATTGTTTGGATTCTATTAAGGTTCCTATGATGCTGACTTTTAGAATTTTAGGGTTTATTTAAAAATAATTAAAAATTATGATAATTACTATGATAGAACAGAGGACATGTAGTGCAAGTTTCACAGAAAAAAAAATGTTTAGGATGCCAAAATCAAATGAAACCTAGACACCTAATGCAGTAGACAGAATGCTGAATTAGGATTTGTGAATGCAAAGCAAATAGAAAACTATCCTAAACTGTTCTGATACCAAACTGATGCAGGACGACTCAAAGATTACTAAACATGTAGGAAAAATAGTAAAATAATTTTGAATGATTTTTATAATTTACTTTGTAAGCAAAATTCTCAAATAAAAGTAAGAACTAGCAAGAAGAAGAGCAATGCATAGAATCATCGTATCGCAGGCAACTCATGCAAAATAATAAATTCCAGGACCCGAGAATTGAGAAACTCCCAGATTAGGATAGATTATCTTTATCAAATCAGAAATTAAAAGAAGGAAAGGATGTTACCAATCAGTGATTTGAAGAACGTCCGATGAAGAGATCACACAGCACTCTGATTGGAGTCTGGATGATGAAGTTCGGTTTCCTTGATTAGATGGCTGATTTGGATGGTTTTGGATGCAAGGAAAGCCTCCTATGGAGAGGTGAAACACCTCAGGGATCCTGCAAAATGTCAAGGGTCAATCAAAATAGCAAGTAAGAAAAAGAAAGGGATTAGGTTAGAAGGAATCAGGTTAGGGTTTAGAAGCGGGGTGGCTTGAAGCTTGATGAAGATCTCCTTGCTTGGTGGCCTAGGGCACTCCTTCTTGGACGTGTGAAGGCTTGGATGGCAGTGAGTTAGTGCATGGAAGGATGCTAGGGCATCAAGGAAACACAAACACAAACCAAAGAACCAAAAAAATAAAGTAACACAAGCTTGCAAGCTCAAATAAATTCACCAGGTTTTGATATCATGAATAAAAGTTGATTACAAGAGGGGAAGGGATGGGGTATCTATAGAGTTCCCATGCCCTCGCTAACCATAGTTACACTTGGGTTACAAGTCCTCTTCCAAATTGGAATATAAGTCCTTTCTTAGCTAGGTTAGAAAAACAATCCCCATTAAGTTAGGAATTGACCTAGTCTTCTCCTTTTTCCTTCATGCTTTGACTATTCCACTCAAGGACACCTCTTGGACTTGGTCAACACTTCAAGGATGCCTAGGATGGCGTGTTGGGCTTCTAGGGGCAGTAAGGGGCCAGCCCAAAGGGGCTTGGGTGCATGGGTTTGGGCCTCTGGAAGCTGGGGTGGCCTGGTAGCCTGGTAGCAGGAATATTTCATAGAATCTTGCTTCTTTAGGGCTTGGGCTTGGCACTTGGACTTGATTTCTTTGGGCTATGATGTAGAGGGACCTTTGAAATCATGGATGCCCTGGGTTGGAAATATGCTCTGGCATCTGGATTGGAATCTGGGCATTTGGAGGACATCTGGAAAGAATTAGGTTTCTGGAAGCATCTTGGATCCTGGGTTGTCACACAAGATCCAATGGACTGATGTAGCAGCCTCTGACTCCTGGATGTGGCTGGTGGAACTCCAAAATAAGGTGACCTCCTCTCTTGTATAAAAACTGAGCCCATACTGGACTCATAATTGATGTACAGGACTCAAAATACTGACTAGGTTGAGGGTTAAGACAAATCAACTAACCTCAACTTATTACAGGACTCAATCTTAATTGATTACAAAATTTCAAAACTTTGACATATGACTAATTAAACCATATGGGATACAGGGATCTGTGTCTGATCCTGGTGTCCCCACCAACACACTTACAAAAATAAGTCACATTTTGATTTTAGGTACCCAAGCCATCTTGAGTCCTTTAGGGTTAGTGGTAAGAGTGGTTCCTTTTGAAATCCAAATCTTTCTAGAATTATTGATTTTTCTAAAATCACATTGATATGCTTGATGACCTAACTTTTTACATGAAAAATGTGATGCTTGATGATGCAGAGATAAAGAAATTTTTAAGATATTTTTGCTATTTTTGAGGTATAAAACCTAAACCAACTTTGTTTAAAAAAGCTCTTTGATTGTTTAGTAAAAAATTTAATTTTTCAAAACTATATAAAATTTTTCAACAAAAGGTTTTACTCTTTCAAGCTCATCTTTGTATTGCTTATTTTTAGTCTCAAGATCCTTATTTTTTTTCAAAAGTTCATTATTTAAAATAGTAATCTTAGGCCTTTTCAAAACATTAATTTCCATTGATAAAGCATTAATTTGTTTTTGTAAAACATCAATCTTTGTTTTCAAGTTTTTGTTTCATTTGAAAGGTTTGTATTTTCATGGGAAATAAGTTTGCATGCTTTTTCAACTTTTTATTTTCAATTATTATTAATTTATAATATGCATGAGCTCATCAAATGCATTTTTAAGTTCATCAAATATAAAATCAACTTCAAATTTAGAGTGTACCTCTTCTTCTTGTGCCATGAAGCAAAGATTGGCGATTTCAGTTTGTTCTTCTTATGAGTTGGAGTCTTCACTGTCACTCCAAGTGCCATCATTGCTTTCTTTTTTAGCTTTTTTCTTGACTTCTTTAGGAGAGGGCAATCATACTTATAATGTCTTGGCTTCTTGCACTCGAAGCATATTGGTAGTTCCTTCTCCTTGTCCATTTCTTTCCTTTTTCTTTTTCCTTTTCCTTGCTTGGTTAGGGCTTTTTCTTGTAAGGGAATTTCTTTTTCTTCATAAATCTTCTAAAAATTCTTGCAATCATAGCCTCTTCATCATCATTTTCTTCTTCTTCCGATTCTTCAGTAGAAGACTCATCTGGTGTAGTAGACTTGAAAGCTATGGTCCTCTTCTTCTTTTCCACATCCATTGCTTTTTGCTTCAAGTTCAACTCATAAGTCTGAGTGAACCAATTAATTATTCCAAAGAAAGTTTCTCAACATCTTTGGCTTCTTGAATAGCAGTCACTTTAGGATCCTAAGATGTTGGCAAAGACCTGAGGATTTTATTCACAAGATCAGCATTAGATAAAATTTTTCAAGGCTTCTCATACCATTTACAATGTTAGTGAATCTAGTATACATATCAGTAATAGATTTATTTAGCTCCATTCTAAACATTTCATATGTATGAGTAAGCATAAACTTTAGTATTTTTTACTTGATCGGTACTCTCATGAATGATCTCAAGTGTGTCTCATATTTCTTTGACTGAGGTGCATGGGGAAATCCTATTGAACTCACTAGGATCCAATGCATAATAAAGGAGATTCATTGCCTTAGCATTGATCTCGGATTATTTAATATCATTTTCATCCCAATCCTCTTTGAGTTTTGGAATGGAGACGGCATTAACAATAACTAAAGGAATATGACAACCTTTATCAACAACTCTCAATAAATTATAATCTATAGAGTGCATATATATTCTCATGCATGTTTTCCAATACATGTAATTTGTGCCATTAAATAAGGTCTATTTGAGGCTTGTCCCTCAACTACACTTGAACCAAGTGGGGCTGCCTTACTCAAGGTGGTTAGACCATATACTAAGAACAAGGCTCTGATACCACTTGTTGCCCAACTAGCAGTCCAAGAGGGGGGGGTGAATTAGGCTTTTTTAAAAAAACTTTTCAAGATATGTGCTGATGAAACACAATTCAAGTGCTAGTGTATTGCAAGTGTTTGTGTATAATGCAATTATATGCAGTAAAAGAAGTAAGCAATTGCAAAGTAGATTAAGCAAATAGAGATAAAGCAAGCAATCACAAATATAATAATCTTCCTTGATTACAGTGGTTCGGTGCACACCAAGCACCTACATCCACTCCTCAAGATCCACTTGATAATTTCACTATAATCTTCCTTGATTATAGTTGATTAATTTTTCGGGCTCACTAATCAAAACCTAACTTGTTTTACCAGGAATACAAGTCAAAACCCCTTGATTTTACAAGGCTGACCAAAAACCTTTGTTGGTTTTCCGGGCTTACCAACAACCTAACTTGATTTTTACAAGGTTAACCAAAAACCTTTTGGTTTCCAAGGCTAACCAAAAACCTCTTACAAGAGAATCAAATAAATGTAAGAAATACAAGTAAGCTTTCAATAAAGGTAGATATCTCTTTGAAGCTCTTTGTAGATGCTTGTCTTGGAGTGGTTGAAGCCTCAATCAATGCTTGAATGGATGGACTTGAATGCTTTGGTGCTTAGAGGCTCAACTTCACTTGAAGGTAGATGAACTCTTAATGAATAATCAATGCAAACTCATCCTCTACTTCCCTCTTGAGTTTAAATCACTTTAAATACCTTTCTAAGCTTCAAATAGCCATTTATGATTGTTTGAGAGATGAAAATAGTCGTTGGGGGCAAAAAGGAGAGTTCTACATTTGGAAAAATATTAGTCATTACTGTTCTGTAGAACTTCAAGTGTCGATACTTTAGGTCATGAGTCGACATTTAGGTCGACACTTTGCTTCTATGAGTTGACACATAGTTCAAAAATTATCCCTTAAAGCTCTTTAAAATCTCAGGTGAGTCGACACTTCTTCTGGTGAGTCGATACTTGAGTCGACACTTGGCTTCTGTGAGTCGACACTTAAGAAAAACTTCTGAATTCAGCATATTGTATAACTTTTTTCTCAGGCCTTGAGTCGATCCTTGAGTTGACACATGAGTCGACACTAGATTTTTGTGAGTCGACACTTCAGGCGTGCCGGCTAAAACTTCATTCTGCGTATCAGCTGAAACTCCTGTGAGTTGATACTTTAATTCATGAGTCGATACTTAACTAAAACTGACTTAAAATCCAACTGAAACACTGCTAAATTTTTTCAACTTCAAACTGAGTTCCTCCAAGTAATCTCATGTTTTTAAGTCCATTTACCTTGAAATTCTTCATCAAAAAAGATGACTTCTTCAACCATTAACAAGCAGTCAGATAACCAATTTAATGAGTACCTATTTCTAATAAGACACACTTTAACAACTAGTTAGTACTCAAATATACTTAAATATTTTGTTAATCATCAAAATCAATACAGGAGTCAACATTACTTGGCCAATCCAACCCTACTCTCGAAACTTTAAGAAGGAGAGACTTTATATTTCTACCTCGCTACTTCAGATGAAGCTATCAACTCGGTGCTGGTCAAGAAGGGACCTGATGGTGCTCATAAACCGATCTACTATTCCAGTAAGGTGCTTCATGATTCTAAGGTGAGATACCTAAAAACTCAAAAGTTGGTGTATGCTTTAGTGATAGCAGCAAAGTACCTGAGACCATATTTCTAGTCTCACCCTATCAACGTGCTGATGGACCAACCACTGAGAGCCCTCTTGCAATGCCCTAACACCTCAGGTAGAATAGCTAAATGGGCTATCAAATTAGGAAAATTCGACATCACATATTAACCCCGATCAGCAATGAAGGCCCAAGTAGTAGATAACTTTGTCACCGAATGCACTTGGAGTGACAAAGAGGCACCTACTGGAGAAACGCCCATTGAGTTTGACGACGACTCTGACTCCACATGGATTCTTCATATGGACGAAGCATCTAACTCTTCTGCTATAGAGTCGACCTGATCATAGCCAGCCTCAATGGAGATGTCATGGAGTATGCTCTTTGCTTCTATTTCAGGGTATCTAATAATCAAGCCAAATATGAAGCTATTTTGGCAGGACTTAGAATTGCCAAAGAGTTGGGCATTCGGAAGATGAAGGTATTCTAAGACTTCCAATTGGTGGTAAACCAAGTCAGAGAAGACTTTGAAGCCCAAGATGCAATTATGGCAAAATACATGGAAAAGGTTTGAGACCTCATGACTCGATTCGATTCTCTTGACATCACTCATGTTCCCTGAATAGAGAATTCTCAAGTCAACTCACAATCCCGCCAAGCCATAATGGTGCCCAACTCCCTAGGTTGGACTTTTATCGAATACTTGGAGACTCCTAGCATTATGGCTGAAGAAGGAGAGGAAATACACCAAATCAATCGAGAACCAAGCTGGATGGACCTGATCACCAAATATTGATCGAAGGAACTCTACCAAAAAATAAGACTGAAGCTAAGCAGCTCCAATGGATGACCTCTCAATATGCCATCCTAGAAGGGTCTCTCTATAAGAGGTCCTTCACGCATCCCCTTCAAAGAGCTTAGGATCTTCAGATGCTGATCATGCCCTAAGAAAAGTTCATGAAGGCATATGTGTGTGATCATCTGGGGGATAGATCATTGGCTTATAAAATCATACGCCAGGGATACTACTGGCTGACCATCTAGAAGGATGCTGCTGATTTTGTACGAAGGTGCGACCAGTGCTAAAGATTTGCCAATTTCAAAGGCATCCAACCAGTCAGCTAACCCAGCTAGTCACCCCGTGGCCATTCGCTTAATGGGGAATGGATATCCTTAGTCCATTTCCTTCAGCCTCCAAACAATGGACGTTCATGATTGTGGCCATCGATTACTTCACCAAATGGGTTGAAGCTGAACCTTTAGCCCAAATCATCGAAGAAAAATGGAAAGCTTCATCAAAAACTCCGTAATCGATCGATTCAAAATTTTTATGCTAATCATCATCGACAATAGAAGGCAATTTGATAATAAAAAATCCAAGAACTTCTATGCTCAATATCACATTCTTCATAAGTTAACTTCCATCGGACATCCTCAATCCAACGATGAAACTGAGGTGATTAGTCAGACAATTTTTCATGGCTTGAAGACTCAACTGAACAAAGCAAAGGGACTTTTGATGTGGAACGCCAGCTCTGATACCAAAACTGATGCGGGACAGACCCTAATCAGGATTATTTTAAAGGGTGGATCGTTGGTTGCTAGAAAACGAACTTTAAGCTAGGTTCAACCATGTCCAAATTATTTTCCTAAATTTTTAGTCAAATAAACCCCTTTTTTTCATATTTTTTCTTTTTCTTTCTACTTTTTTTTCTTTTTTTTTCACGTTGTTGGCTTTTGCTCCTTGATTTAATGAAAAACAAAATTTAGTATATGTTTGGGACTAATGTTTCAATTGAAGTATGAATTTTAGACCTTAGGTACATCAATGGAGTATCAAGTGTACTAATTTGAAAGCAAGAGGTTTCTCATGTTTAATTGATCTTCTAATCTTGGAATATTGTCAAAATAACCACTTTGGCTCTTGTAAAGAAGTATCTAAAAGATTAATGAACAAATCTTTAAGAATTCAAAGTTTGGCATGCATTTTTGGATGGCACGGATCAAGTATCGACTCAAGAGGTCGACTCACAGCCAAGTGGCAACTCACAAGGTTGACTCATGAAGAAAATCCAGAAGTTCCAGAAGATTGGCCCGCAAATTTTCAACTGGCATGCCCAAGTGCCGACTCAAGAGGTCGACTTACACTTCAAGTATCAACTCAAGAGATTGACTCATCACCTGAGACAAGTTTTGGAACAGAATATCAAGTTTTTTGTATTCAGCCTGAAGTGTCGACTCAAGAGGTCGACCCACACTCTAAGTGTCGACTCATGCTGTGATGGCTAGTTTTTCAAAATTTCAAAATTATCTCCAAATGATTACTTTTTCAATTTCAACAGTCTTCAATGGTCTTTTCAGTGGATTTGAGATATTTAACACTCACCAAACCTCTTCAAGTCAAAAAGAAAGACATGAATCATATGAGACAAACTCCAATCATTTGAAAAGACAAGAAGAGAGTTTTTGAGAGATTCCTTTAATAAAAGGCTTCCATTTTTGAGTTGTTGAGCATTCAAGTGTTTAGCCATAAGTGTGCATTCAAAGATTTCAAGAAGAAGAAAACTCAAGCATTCAAGAAGAGCTACATTGACTTTAATTTCTGCTCATTTTAGGAGCTATTTTTTGTGCATTTATTGTATACTTGATTTCTTTTGTTGTTCTAGTTTCAAAGGTTTTAAAAAAGTGTTAAAGGTTGTTGGTGAGCCTAAGAGATAAAACCAACTTGGGTTTGACCTGTGAGCCTGGATAAAACAAGTTATAAAGGTTGTTGGTGAGCCTAGGTGAAAACCAACATAGGTTTTGACTTATGAGCCTTAGAAAATAAGTTGGCTATAATCTTGGATAGATTATAGTAAAGATTTCAAGGAAAAGCTTGGAAAATGGATGGTAGGTGCTAGGATGCACAAACCACTATACATCTTGTTGTTTGTGGTTACTTGCTTCCTTCTCTACTTGCTCTTTATTACCTTGAATTTTATTTATTACTTCTGCTGCACATTGAGCACTATCACTTAGTTACACAAACTACTAAGAAGTGCACATAATTGCTTTTTTTTTTTAATACCCAATTCACCTCCCCTCTTGGACTCTATCTTTGGACAACCAAGTGGTATCAGATGCTAGTACTCTTCTTGTAGGTCCAACGATCTTGAATTAAAGATCATGGTAGCCCAATAGGTATTGGTATTGTAGAAGGACAAGCCTCTAACCGTCTACCTTATTTAATTGCATGAACTACATTATTGGTAAGACAGCATGCGCATTTACATTCAAGCTATTATTATAATATGTGAAGAAACTATAGTTAAGGCTCTCATCAGCCCACTCTTTTGGTTAATGGCATTCTCACTCCCAAATTAGAAGAAGATTGGGATGAAAATGACATTAAGCAAGCTGAGCTAATGCTAAGGCCATGAATTTGTTATATTGCACTTGACCCAAGTGAATTCAACAGAATATCAAATTGTGTTTCAGCCAAAGAGATTTAGGATACACTGAAGTTACCCATGAGATACACATCAAGTAAAAACTACAAAAGTAAAACTGCTCATTCACACTTATGAGATGTTTAGGATAGAACCAACTGAAATTATTAGTAAAATGTATACTAGATTCACTAATATTGTAAATGGCATGAGGAGCTTGGGTAAAGTGATTTCTAATGCTGAACTTGTTAATAAAAGTCTTTAGGTCTCTTCCAGCTTCTTGGGTCAAAGGTCACATCCATTGAAGAGCCAAAAATGCAATACTCTTCCACTTGAACGTTTTGGGTTCATTGATGACTTATGAGCTCTCATTAAAGTAGAAAATAGTGGACAATGACAAGAAGAAGAAAGCCATTGCATTCAAGTCCACTACCAAGAAGAATCAAGTGATGAATTTGATGAAGACGATGAAGAAGATGAAACAGCCCTCATTACAAGAAAGTTCAGAAGATTTATGAAGAGGAAGAAAATTTTTTACAAGAAAAAGCCATAAAAGGGTGATCATAGTAAGGATAAAGAAAAAGAAAAGAAAAGGGAGCAACCAATATGCTTCAATTGTAAGAAGCCAGGTCACTACAAGTTGGATTGCCCCATTCTCAAGAAAAGTAAGAAGAAATTTAGGAAAAAAGGATATGATGGCAACATGGAGCGAAAGTAAAGATTCAAGCTCCGACGAAGAATAACAAGAAGTGGCCAACCTTTGCTTTATAGCCAATGAAAAAGAGGTAAGACTTGAATTTGAAAATGACTTTACATTTGATGAATTACATGATGTTTTCAATGAACTAGTTATTGAATATCAAAAGCTTAAATTCAAATACAAAGAATTGAGAAAACAAAACCTAAAGCTTTCAAAAATATCTGATAAGTTTTTAATAGAAAATGAAAGCTTGATTCAAGAAAATAAGAACTTGAGTGAACAAATAAATATTTTGAAAAATGAAAAAAGAAGATTTTTTAAAAGAAAAAGACTCTTTGAAAAATGACAAGATTTTGATACAAATTAAAAACTTGTAAAACAAAACAAGGAGTTTTTACTAGAAAACAAAAATATAAATAAGAGCTAGAAAAAGTAAAGTCATTTGTTGAAAAGTTTACCTATAGTTCTGAAAAATTAAATATGCTTTTAAATAATCAAAGAGCCATTTTTAACAAAGCAGGCTTAGGATTTAAACCACAAAAATAGTAAAAGTTTTTCAAAAGCTTCTTTGTACCTGCTTCTTCTAGTATTACTTGTTATGCATGTGGTATAGTAGGACACAAATCTTATATGTGTAACAAAAGAAAATGGAATGCTATTAGGAAGGTTTGGGTTCCAAAAGGAACCAATTCAACTAACCCTAAAGGACCCAAGATGACTTGGGTACCTAAAGTTTTCACTTGACTTGTTTTGTAAGTGTGTCTTGCAATCAAGGATAAAAGAAGAATGTGGTATCTTGATAGCGGTTGCTCAAGATATATGACTGGGGATGTGAGTCATTCTCATCTCTCGAAGCTTTGAATGGTGGAAACATGACTTTTGGTGATAATGGAAAGGACAAAATTATCGGTATCAGTAAAATCCATATCACCCCTACTACTTGTGTTGATAATATTTTATTAGTTGATGATTTAAAGCATAATTTATTTAGTATAAGTCAATTTTGTGATAGAGAATTTAAAGTAGTTTTCGAATCTCCTATATGCATTGTATCTAGTCTAGATGACAATGGCATCAGGTTGTTGGTCATAGGCATGGAAACATTTACATGGTTGATCTTGATGATCTATCCATGAAAAATGGTCAATGTCTAGTTGCAATGGAAGCCAAGATCAATGAAACTAGTTAGCTTTGGCATCGTAGACTATGACATGCAAGCATGCATTTGATTTCAAATTAAATAAAAGAATCTTGTAAAAGATTTGCCAAAACTCACTTTTGAAAAAGATAAGATTTGTAGTGCATGTCAACTTGGAAAATAAACAAAATCTTCTTTCAAACCTAAAGGAGTAGTATCTACCACTAGATCCTTAGAATTACTTCATATGGACCTCTTTGGACCAACTAGAATAACTAGTTGGGAGGTAAGAAGTATGGTTTAGTGATTGTAGATGACTATTCACGTTTTACTTGGGTAATGTTTTTGGCACACAAAGATGAAACTTTTCGGCATTCATTAAATTTCATAAAAAGGTTTCAAATGAAAAAGGTGTTTCAATCATCTCTTTACGTAGTAATCATGGTACTGAGTTTGAAAATCATGATTTTGAAACATGTTGCAATGGAAATGGTATTAATCATAATTTTTTTGTACCTAGGACACCTCAACAAAATGGGGTGGTAGAAGAAATAATATAACTCTTGAAGAAATGGTACGCACAATGCTTTGTAAAAATAATTTACCTAGATATTTTTGGGTGGAAGCCATAAACACTACATGTTATGTTCTAAATCATGTTTTAATCCAACCTATTTTGAAGAAAATACCATATGAACTTTGGAAAAATAGAAAACCTACTATAAAATATTTTTGTATTTTTGGATGCCATTGTTTCATTCTAAACAATGGTAAAGATAATCTCAGTAAATTTGATGCCAAGTCAGATAAGGGTATCTTCTTAGGATACTCTACTTCTAGCAAGGCATACAGGGTCTTCAATAGAAGAACTCTTCTAGTTGAAGAATCCATCCATGTAATCTTTGATGAATCTAATGATAAATCTTCTAGAAAAGAAGATACTATTGATAATGAGACAGGTATTTAAAAGCTAAAGTTGGGAAGAATGACAATCAATGAAGAAACTTTCAAGGAACAAGGAGGTGATCAAAATAATGAAGAAGAACAAGTACAAGAAGTAGGAGCCTCATCTACACCCAATCCACTACCTAAAGAATGAATGTATGCCCATGGACATCCTAAAGAGCTTATAACTGGTGATCCATCAAAAGGGGTAAGTACTCGTTCTTCTTTGAAAAATGTTTGTGATTTCTTAGCATTTGTATCTCAAGTAGAACCTAAATCAATTGAAGAAGCAGAAAAATATTCTAATTGGTTAAATGCTATGCAAGATGAATTAAATCAATATAAAAGGAATAATGTTTGGACTTTAGTTGAAAGACCTTCAAATGTTTCAATAATAGGAACAAAATGGGTTTTTAGAAATAAACTTGATGAACATGGTTTAGTAATAAGAAATAAAGCTAGACTAGTTGCAAAAGATTATAATCAAGAAGAAGGTATCAATTTTGATGAAACATTTGTACCTGTTGCTAAATTAGAAGCAATTGGATTACTACTTGCTTTTGCTTGTTTTATAGATTTTAAGTTATTTCAAATGGATATCAAAAGTACTTTTTTAAATGTCTTTATTGAAGAAGAAGTTTATGTTGAACAGCCCCCTGGTTTTAAAAATCATGATGCCCTGATCATGTTTTTAAACTTCATAAAGCTTTGTATGGTTGAAAAAGGCATGAAGGACTTGGTATGATATATTAAGTAGATTTTTGCTTAAGAATGATTTTTCAAGAGGCAATATTGACACTACACTATTTTTGAAAAAGAAAAATAATGACTTATTAGTAGTACAAGTATATGTCGATGATATTATTTTCGGTGCTACTAATGAAGTTCTTTTCCAAGAGTTTGCCAAGCTTATGCAGGGAGAGTTCGAGATGAGCATGATGGGAGAGCTAAACTTTTTCCTCGGACTCCAGATCAAGTAAACTAAAGAAGGGATCTTCATCAACCAAGCTAAGTACACAAAAAAAATTTTAAAGAAGTTTGGGATGGAGAACACCAAATCATTAGGTATTCCTATGAGCCCTTCTTGTAAACTTGATAAGGATGAATTAGGTAAGAATGTTGATCAAAAGTTATATAGAGGCATCATTGGTTTCCTGTTATACTTAACTGCAAGTAGGCCAGATATAATGTTCAATGTATGTATGTGTGCTATATATCAATCCACTCCTAAAGAGTCTCATTTATTGGCTGTTAAACGCATACTAAGATATCTTTCTGGCACTATTGATATTGGACTTTGGTACTCTAGTAAATCATCAATTGAATTGATTGCATATTATGATGCTGATTTTGTTGGATGTAGACTAGATAGAAAAAGTACTAGTGGAACCTGTTAATTTCTTAGAGTGAATTTGATTTCATAGTTTCGCAAGAAACAAAATTCAGTTGCTCTATCTATGGTGGAAGCCGAATATGTAGCAGTTGGAAGTTGTTGTGCTCAAATCCTATGGATCAAACAACAACTCGAGGATTTTGACATAAAATTAAGTAAAACTCCTATAAGATGTGATAATACAAGTGCAATAAATCTAACTAAAAATCCTGTACAACATTCAAGAAGCAAACACATTGAAATAAGACATCATTTTATAAGAGATCATGTGCAAAATGATGATGTAATGCTTGACTTTGTATGTACTCATAATCAACTTGCTAATAATTTTACGAAACCTCTTAGCGAAGATAGATTTTGCATTATTAGAAGAGAATTAGGAATCATTGATCCTTTTGTCTAAGCTCTTCAAATTCTTGTTGAAATCCTCTACATTGATTCAAAATCCTTCAAATATCTTTTAGGATATCTCCTAGATTTTTCTTAGGATTTTTTTAGAATTTATTGAAATTTATTTTGCTTCCTGTGGTCAAGTGTCAACACTTGAAAAACTGCCCAAGTGTCGACTCACCTGAAGTGTCGACATTTGAGCAATTTTGAAGTGTCGACTCATGACCGTCGGGACTGAAATTTTAGGGCATCCCATAAACCCTTTCTAACCCATCTTTTCTTCCTTCCTTAGCACCATGTGCTCCCTAAAAGCCCTTCTAAGCTCAAGAACAGTGGAATCCCATCTCCAACCTTCTGTTTTTAGGTAAATTTCCTCTTTTTCTCTTGATTTTTTCTGGTCGGATCGTCTTTCCTTCATTTCCTCTGGTGCTTGCTTCTGGTCGGTCCAAGTTCTTCCTTGATTTCATTATGATTCAGCCCAATTTCCTTATTTCTCTCATATTTTTTTTCTTCCGAATCGTTCCCATCCTTCTTATCGGATTTGGTCCAATTCTTCCCACTTTTTCTTCTTTTCCATAGTTTCATTTCTTCCTCTTTGGTCCTCTCTCGGTCCTTTGCTTATTCTCTTCCCTTCTTGGCTGACACTTCCTTTCTTCCCTCTTAGCTTCTCTAGTTTTCTCCTTCTTCATGCTCTTCTTTGCATTGTCTCTGTGTAGTATGGCTCCCCGAAAGCAGTTGGCACACCGTAAGAGAAGGTCTGAGCATGGAGAGTCTAGCCGGGAAAGGACTAAGGCTTGTCAGGACTCGGTTGAGCAGCCTAAGCAGGATACCCAGGAGCAGCCTCCACCCGCATCTCCTCGTGCAGCAAGAGTAGTTGGGAAGACCATAGCCAGTGGTGGGAGAGTAGACATTCAGTTTTGGGACTTTTAGAGTTTTATTATTGGTGATTTGCTAAGAGCAGCTGGGCTAGTACCCTTCTGCACTACTAAGAGGTATTATCCACAGTTGATGAGAAAGTTCTATGGGAGCATGGCCACTAATGGTCTTAGATGGACTGCTACTGTCAGGGGTGTTGAGATTCATGTGAACCCTGAGGTGATCAGCAGAGTCTAGCAGATTCCTCTCCATGGCAGGGCAGCGAATTGTGTTGGAAACCATGAAGCAGCATTTTGGTGCATTCTAGAGCACGAGGATGTTGATGGTGTTTCTGTGGTTTCAGCTAACCAGTTATCCCTTATGATGAAAGTCCTACATCATATCATAGCTCGAATCCTGATTTCGAAGATAGGCAGATTTGACTTCATCACAGAGAGGGAGCTAGTACTGATGGTTGCATTGAGGCAGCAGACTCCCGTCAACCTCTCCATGATCATGGTTCATCAGATGAGAGAGGTCGCCACTCAACATCGTCTGTGTTTGCCTTATTACATGGACCTGACTAGGATATTTTGAGAGTTTGGAGTCCCATTAAAGGGAGAGCCCTCCAAAGAAATTCTCCACACGGACACGTATGGGGAGAAATCTTTGCACCGAACAGGATTTTGATGTATTGGAGGCCGATGGGTTTGCAAGGAGTCTAATCAAGAGCCAAACAAGGTCGATGAGATTTGAGCAGCTGAGGCAGGGCCATCTGGGCCTACTGAGCACATTACACCTCCAAGACCTACACCAGTGCCAACTTCTGAGTCTAAACCAGCCACTCTAGCACTTGTTCCTACTACTGCTCCTCGTACCACTATAGAGTCATCTTTTGAGGAGCATGCTAGGCATCAGTTTGCAGAGATCAGAGGTGAGATTATTGATCTGGGAGTCAGGACTACACAGCTCCGGAAAGAGGTCAAGGGATTGAGAGCACAAACTAATGATCAGCTCTCAGGCATCAGGCAGACGATGGAGGATGGTTTCACTGAGATATGGATCTTCTAAGATCTCTCTTGCCTCTTGCTGCACCTTCAGGTCCTCCTCCTCTGCCAGCAAACGATGATGACCACCATGACAAACATGATGACACTCTAGGTAGTGGTGACAGAGATGGAGGTGGTGATGATGATAGAGGCATAGATATTCTTGATGGTGATGACAGTGATGATAGTGATGATAGGCTGGAGATTATGAGATTGTCAACAGAGAGACTCAGACTCCAGATGCTACTACAGATGCTCCCAGAGATACTCAGCTTGCCACTGCCCCAGCATTCCTAACACCAGCAGAGACCTTACCTTCACCTTCTACTAGGTCTTCTAGGGTCATTCCCCGCTCTGGACCAGCTCTTAGGACTAGGAGCCATGGCACCCATAAGATCCCTAGACCCCTTGCTTCTAGGACTAGGATTAGAGCTCCTATCTACTTTGAGCTTCCATCTGATGAGGACTAGCCTCTCAGATGTTTATCATGTTGTTTATGTTTATGCATTAGTTTCTTTTCTGCTATGTATTAGTCTTTTAGTCATGTATCAGACTTTGATTGTGCTGTTGTTGTAATGAAACTCTATATATATATATATATATATATATATATATATATATATATATATATATATATATATATATATATATGAAAGTTCACTTTTATTTAATGCTTACTCTTCTTTCTATCAATTTGCTCTGATACCAGATGTAAGATTGACCCCCAACCAACTTTGTATGCTTTATTATAATAAAATGCACTAATTCAGGGGGAGCAACCTTTTTATGTTGACAAAAAGGGGGAGTAGAAAGTATATATATAAGCAAAGCAACAATTTTTCAAGTTTACAAGTCTTGAAACATTGCTTTGTAAACAATTGATCTGATACCTTTTTTGAACTTCAGTATGAAGAATGTTTGATTTATTAAATTACAATGGTCATACTTACGATGATCAATTTCTTTTTGAACTCAATTGCTTATATACTTAAAATTTTGTCATCATCAAAAAGAGAGAGATTGTTGGCTTTGGCTCCTTGATTTTGATGAATAACAAAATATTGAGTATATGTTTGGACTAATATTTTAATTGAAGTATGAATTTTAGGCCTTAGGTACATCAATGGAGTATCAAGTGTACTAATTTGAAAGCAAGAGGTTTCTCATGTTTAATTGATCTTCTAATCTGGGAATATTGTCAAAACAACCATTTTAGCTCTTGTAAAGAAGTATATAAAGGATTAATGGACAAATCTTTAAGAAATTTAGAGTTTGGCATGCATTTTTGGATAGCACAGATCAAGTATCGACTCAAGAGGTCGACTCACAGGCCAAGTGTCGACACACAAGGTTGACTCATGAAGAAAATTCAGAAGTCCTAGAAGACCAGCATGCAAATTTTAACTAGCACGCCCAAGTGTCGACTCAAAAAATCGACTTACACTTCAAGTGTTGACTCAAGATATTGACTCATTGCTTGAGACAAGTTTTGGGGTAGAACATCAAGTTTTCTGTATTCAACCTGAAGTGTCAACTCAAGAGGTCGACTCATGCTCCAAGTGTCAACTCAAGAGGTCGATTCATGCTATAATGACTAGTTTTTTAGAATTTCAGAATTATCTCCAAACGGCTCCAAACGGCACTTTTTCAATTTCAATGGTCTTTAACGGTCTTTTCAGTGGATTTGAGATATTTAACATTTACCAAACCTTTTCAAGTCAAAAAGAAAGATAAGAATCATATGAGACAAACTCCAATCATTTGAAAAGACAAGAAGAGAGCTTTTGAGAGATTCTTTTGATAAAAGGCTTCCATTTTTAAGTTGTTGAGCATTCAAGTTTTGGCCATAAGTGTGCATTCAAAGATTCCAAGAAGAAGACAACTCAAGCATTCAAGAAGAGCTACATCAATTTTATTTCTGCTAATTTTAGGAGCTATTTCTTGTGCTCATTTATTGTATACTTAATTTCTTTTGTTGTTGCTAGTTTCAAAGATTTTGAAACTAGTGTTAAAGGTTATTAGTGAGCCTAAGAGATAAAACCAACTTGGGTTTGACTTGTGAGCCTGGATAAAATAAGTTGTAAAGGGTGTTGGTAAGCCTATGTGATAAAACCAACATAGGTTTTGACTTGTGAGTCTTGGAAAACAAGTCGGTTGTAATCTTGGATAGATTATAGTAAAAATCTCCAAGGAAAATCTTGGAAAGTGGATGTAGGTGCTAGGGTGCACCGAACCACTATACATCTTGTTGTTTGTGGTTGCTTGCTTCCTTCTCTACTTGCTCTTTATTACCTTGCATTTTATTTTTTGCTTCTGCTGCATAATTCATTGAGCACTATCACTTAGTTATACAAACTCAATAAGAAGTGCACATAATTGCTTAGTTTTTTTTAATACCCAATTCACCCCTCTCTTGGGCTCCATCTTTAGGCAACACATTTTTTTTTTTTATTTCCTATGCTTGAAGTCGGCATTGGGAAGCCGGCTATGCTCTGAGAAGTGTGTAGAAGAATCTGCACTTGAAGTCGGTATGGGAAATCCAAAATGGCTTTTACGTTCATGCACAACTCTCTCTTCTTCTCCACGGACCGAACCAGGAATAGGGAGGCTTGTGGAAGGGGGATTTCACTGGTGATTTCAATGGAATCGGTGGTCTTCATCAGCACCGATGATGGGAAGTGGGCAGCGGCACGGGGAACACGCGGCGACGGCATTTGGCGATGGAGGTGAGGCATCGAGTGTTGCGGCAGGGAACATCTTTGGAGGGGTTTTGCCGGTGTCAGCACTGGGTGGAGGTGACGGCATGAATGGGAGGCTGGTCGGCATGTAAGGGGTTCCGACGGATTGCTTTGATAGCAGTGATCATGGACTGGGCGATTGGTGGTTTGGTGGCATAGGCTCGATGATGCACTCGATCTTGGGTGGTTATGGTAGCAGCAGACTTGATCTGACGGACGACGGGGGCGACGGGTGGCCGATGGGAAGCAAGGAGGAGATTCGGTGGGGCACGGGCGGTCTCGACGAAGATCTTCCAAATAGGAGGCATCGCATGGAGATTTGTGCACAGGGGGTTTCGGTGATTGATCGGATTTGGGAAAGAACTGATGCTCGAGATTGGGTGGTGGAGGTGGATTGAGCGGGTTGGAGGGATTGATGATGGGCTGGATTATTCGAGAATTGGAGCATTCGGGATTGGAATAGCGAGGGGAAGAGAGAAGAGTTCGGTAATCCAGAGAAACAGGGGAGCAAAGATGAAGAACAAGAGATGGAGAAGAAAGACGGGATGGAACATTTAGGAAAAAAAAGAAAAACCATGGTTGGGTTACCCACCCAGGCTTCAGCGCCCACTCTTAACCAGAGCGACCATGTAAGGCATCAGCACCCTCTCCTTAACCAGAAGTTTTTGTTTTCTCTTTCCAAATATTCTTTGTCTAATTTTTATTCGAAGAATGATAAAATAATTAAATAGGCTAATCTGAAATATCCGATATCCTGATCTCAGGTACCTCAACCTCAATCCTAATACATTCAAACTATTAAAAATGAACCAATCCAACTAAATCCTAAACTAATGATAAAAATAAATTCTAAAACAATGTATGAAAACTAATCCTAAAATCTTGAGATATTCCAATCCCTCGTACACCCATAAAAAAATTACACTTATCTTCATTTGGATGTGCTTCGAGATTTGTGCTGCTCTAGGATATGTGCTACATCGACTTCAGGATTTGGGCTGAGCTAGCTTTAGGTTCTGAACTAGGCTGGGCTGGCTTGAGGTTCTGAACTGGGCTGGGCAGCTTCAGATTATGGGCTAGTCGATGTCCCCATCAACTTTGGACCGAAGAACTAAATTCGGTTCTCAGGCATACCGAATTACTTCTTGATCCACCATTGGAGAGTCACCATTCAATTTGACCTATGGGAGCGAAGCAATGATACCAATGAAAATCACCCTCCTATCCAGGAGGACCGACCACTTCATGGAGCTAGCCAATTCAGAACAAAGAAGAGTCGACTTGGACCTATTGGAGGGCACAAGGCTTCAGGCACAAATACATATGGTCGTATGTAGACAAAAAGTTGCCCGATACTATAATGCAAGGATGAAAGCTAGAGTGTTTCAACTTGGAGATCTAGTACTATGAAAAGTGGAGGTGTTGCGATCCACAGATTAAGACAAACTTGTCCCTAATTAGGAAGGTCCTTACCGGATCACTGAAGTGATACGACCCGGAATCTACTGGATCGAAAGCATAGACAGCTACTAGACGGCCTGACCTTAGAATGTAGAGAACCTATGCAAGTACTATCAATAAAGTGATCTCTTCTTCCTCTTTATATTTGTTGTCATGATCAATTTGATAAATGAAGAGTAGGCCTCATCAGCTGACTCAATCAGTGTATCCGATAAATAAAGAGTAGGCCTAATCAGCCGACTCAATCAGTACATCTGACAATTAAGAGGTTGGCCTAACCTACCGACTCACATCTAATGAACAAAGTTGGTCTAGCCCACCACCTCATCAATACATCTGAAAAAAGCTAGCTAGACTAGCTAGGCCATAATATTCCACAAAGAACATTGACATCCCTTAAAACCATTTTTGTACCTCGAAACCATTATTCCAATGGCATGATTCTTAGCGAAAGCTATCCTAAAACTAGTAATATGGAAAAAGCTGACAAGTCCATACTTAGAAAATTTTCGAGGCACATTCATTGGAGAACACAGTTATAAAAGATATATGGGATAAAAAAAAAAAAGAAGATTTCATTCATGTAGTGAATCCTTACATTCCAGAAGACATGATTTACAAAAAGCATGAAAAGAAACAAAAACTATATCATTAATTTTCTTGAGCCGGTTCAGATGTTACAATGGGGTCAATTATTTCCAGGATGGAGTTGTCTGGTTCGTTAGCTGCAGGATCAGGAATGTCCTTAGCTTGTTCATCTACCCATCCTCTTCGTCGATCTCATCCAAAGTTATCTTAGAAATATTCAAGTTCGGATAAAGTTTCTTCATCTTTTTCAGACAATCTTCAAAATCGATATTATAACTATCTACCCTGGCTTCATGCATTTCGTCATCAAAGGCTGCGGATTTCTTATATTCCTCCACAGCCTGAAAAGCCTATTGTTCAGTCGATTCTACCCTTCTCTCAACCAGTTCGGCTCTCTTCTCGGCCGTAGTCTTCTGGGCTAAGATGTCCTTGGCTTTCTAAAGGCTATCTTTTATTAATTCTTCGGCTGAGCGGAGCTTCTTCCTTTCTTCTTCAAGTTAGCTTCCGACTCAGCCATTTTTTTGTGCCATCTTCAGCTCATTCTCTAGAGAAATATTCCAAGTGGCACTTTGCTCCAACTTATTTTCAAGAGCATGTCTTAGCTCTTTGGCTACCTCCTTCTCTGCCCTTGCCGCCCCTAGCTGGTCACATAGGTTGTGGCTGAGTTTGGCGAAGCTAGAAATACTCTCTTCGATAAGAGAGATCTCATGAATAATCTACAATTACAACAACAAACAGAGTTGGTCAGATTTAGCGAGATTGCTATTACTAAAAGGCATGAAGCATCGGATTTTACCTTGAGGAGACCTGGATAAATAGAAGGGAGGACATCCTCTAGTCTTCGGGCTTTGGTTGTCTCCCGGTCTTTGGGAAGGATGACGGCCTTCAGTAGCCATCGAGCTAGTTCAAGATAATCTAGGCCCGTCTCGTTAGCACAGACATTAAAGTCTATGACTTGATCTTCAATGGAATAATCCCCTCCCTCTGCTTCCACCTGAGGAACCTTTCCTTTGTCAAGTCGGCAAGGTTGAGTTGATGAAGGATCAACAGTGGAAGTTGCCATTGACTATCCTACTGTTTGTTCGGTAGGGATGACTCTTAGGTGAAGTTCAGTCAGGGGCACATCATCATCATCTAACGTACTCCTTATTAGTATTGGAGAGCTCGTTTTAGTCGAGACCTCCGGAGGGATATTATCCGACCTTGGCCTCTTCAGTCTCTCGGATTTTGGTCTTTTTGATTTCGCTGGAGGGGCTGTTGCTTGCCTCTTCCTGGCAACTTGGTGGAGTTTTTAAGTATCGAGCTTCATTTTTGTATCTGTAAATAAAATAAAGCAGCAGCCATTCTATCCAACCATGATAATGCCAGGAAGATGACAAAATACTAACTCAACGACATATACCTAAAAAAGGGAACGGCTAACTTGAGCCGAGTACAGACCCTACTCATTTAACATCTCTTTCATCGAAGAGACTTCAACTCCAAGGAGCTTCTTGTAGTCCTCCTTATCGACTAGCAAACTTTCTTCCCGTCATTTGGAGTCAGACGAGGCTCCCTCCACTCGATACTGAAGCCCTAGGGATGATCCAGATAAAAGAAGCAGGGCTTCTAACCATGAATGGCCGAAGGAAGTCCCACGACAAACTTCTGACTAGGGTGGGGGCCGATGACCCACCACCCTCGACCGTGAAAATCCTTCTTCAAGACGAAGAAGGCAGTAAAAAGAGAAGTCCTAGGTTATGTCTGAAGATCATGACAAAGGACTAAAAAAGCATATATGATCCTAATGCTGTTCGGAGTCAGTTAGGCAGGAACTATATGGTATAAGTTGAAAATCCTAATAAAAATTGATAGAGTAGGAAACGGAGTTTTACTTTTAAATGGTCTTCGTATATTGCTATACTACCAGGCAGTAACCAGTCTATTCTTTCATAGGAATGAGGGGCGACCGCAGTAAACCCTTGCAAAATATTATACTATTTCCGCAAGGCAGAAATCCTAGACTCACACAGAGAACTCCTAATAGACTATAATCCTAATCCTTCCCCATAATGACCTCACCCCCTTTGGTGGCTAGGACTATCAGACCCAGCGGCAATAGAAGTTCCTGATGTTCTAGCCATGGCAGAAAAAGAAATCTAACCTAGAAGGAAGGTCTGAGAAGAAGAAAGGCCGACTCAAAGATGGAGACCCTTCCCTCAATAATTAGAAATAGAGATGGCGGAAAGATCTGGCCTTCAGGGAGAAGGGTCACTTATATAGAAGACACTGACGGCCCTGATTTATTCCTCAAGGCACGAGAGCCATCTCTGATCACACCAAGTGTCCAAATCCCAACAGATAGATACAACCCAACGAGGAGAAGATGAGGTAACCGACACGAGGAGAGAAAAACCAAAGCATCAGTGTCGATCCAAGGGGGATCAACAGACAAGGACGATGATGGCTCTGATCATGAGTTTGTGCATTTTGAACGACTCCGATCTCACCACGGACTTGAATCTTGTATCAAATACTGATGATGAAAAATAGTAGTATGACATTGAGATTCGAATAATAACTCCCTCGCCTATGAGAGAAAGATACCTGGCAAAGACGTTATGCTTAAGAACGGATGCCTTAATACCACTGACCGAAACCAAACACGCCATCATTAGAGAGATATTTTCTCTCACAAAAAAAAGAAAGAAAGAAGAAGATAGAGAAAGAGAACTCTCGTTATCCTCGTTAACTCCCGTCATTCAAGACATTTAAAAATTACTTGAACTCAGGAGTTGAGGGATAAATGTTGGGACAAGCTATATGACCCGATACATAAAAGGCTAGATTAAGCCCAAGGAAGAAATAACATGCCAGATTAGGCCTGAGAAATGATGAGATAGTAAATAGCTGACCAGCATATAAAATCTGACCAGTATATAAAGTCCGACCAGTACATAAAGACCGACCAGCCCAAAGAGGCTGACCAGCACATAAAGGCTGACCAATTTCAAGAAGAGGTAGTTGTTCTACCAAAATAACCAATTACTGTTATAATAGGCACAGGTTAGCTTCTAACAGAACTAACTGTCGAAGGTCCTTTCGACTGAATTCTGTTAAGGCCAATACCTATAAATACTAGTAAAGGAGAAATTATGGGGATAAGTAAGATCAACTAGCTGGAGTACTCTCTTATCCTTCTATCCATTTCTTTTGAGATTTTGTATTTATTTTCTTGAACCCTTACTAATTTAAGCATCAGAGTTTCCCCCACTGGAAATCCTCCGATAAGTGGGTCTATTTTGCAGGGCCGTGAGGAGCCTGACTGAGCAAACTAAGAAGGTACGGAAGGGTCACTTTGGCTCAGCCACAACAAGGATCATGAGTGTGGCCCCCTCACTTAAGTAGGAGCCAACCGTGATGAAAGCATCACCATAATATTGGATAGAGAAGATTGTCAAAATTCTAGATTTTTAGGTTCAGTGGCAAAAACCAAAACCACCATTGCTTTATCACCAAATATAAGATCAAAGCATCATCTGGATTGCATTTGATTATGGGTGCAAATGGGTCAGGTCAGATTGGGTTATAAGTGACCCCAATCCGATCCGGTTCTTTGATCGGGTCCTAATATTAGACCCATATCCAACCTATTAAAAAATCGAATCGGATCGGGTTGGGTGAACTATCAGAATTTTTAACCCAATGGATCATTCGAATTGGATCAGGTCCATAAATAATCCAGTTCTAATCTAAAAAATTTGGATCTAGATATGATCCAAATAAAATATAGACAACTATATTTTAATTATTACATAGCCAATTACTATTAACCATAATATAGATAACAAACAATATTATTTTTAAAATAAATTAAAATATAAAAATAATTATAATTTTATTTCTATATTAAAAATAAGTTTCATATAAATTTTAAATTATAATTTAAAGTTCCAAATACATATTATCCTAACAGTATTAATATGTTCAAGTCGGATCAGGTCGAGTCGAGTCCGAATTTAGTAAACTTAAACCCGACTCAAAAAATGGAATGGATCTAATTTTAGGATCTAATCTTGATCTACGGGTTCCTAAAAATGGATTGGATCGGATCTAAACGGGTCAGGTTGGATCGGGTCATGGGTCAACCCGATCCATTTGCAGCCTTACATTTGATTGCCATAATTCTAGATTTTTGGGTTGAGTCCATGGCAAAAAACAAAAACACCCCTGCTTTATTACCAAATATAAGATCAAAGCATCATCTGGATTGCATTTGATCGGATTACAACCATCTACCGTATAACAAGTGATTCATGCAATAGAAAAAGTGATGATAAAAGACCTGAGCCCTCTAAACGTACCAATTTGATGGGATCTCGTCCATCAAGCAGGGCTTCTAATTGAACATTAACATGCATTGCACTTGATGGACTTGGAACAATTTATATTCGAATGAACAATTAGTCTCCCAAATCAAAATGTGTCGTAAGTGATGAAATCATGTTTATTCATTATATGGCACTCATATATTCAACAAATTCAATTTCTTTTGCTACTCTTTTAATATATTAGTGGCGAAGCATCTGTCTTACTTCATTTTATCTCAAAAATAAAAAATAAAAAATAAAAAATTCTTGCAACTCCTGCCGTGTTGTCCTGGCCTACCCACATTTATACTTTGAAGATTAAAAGCAAGTAAAGTTTTGTAAGCCGAAAATATCTCGGCCGCCCATAGCCCTGCCCAATTTGGTAGGCACCCCGCCCTCCGAAGGTCATAGTTATGGTCCAATTCAACTCGAAACAGAAGGTGACTTCTTTTCTGCCTTCTTTTTGGCCCCCTGCTCCACCTCCTCCCACCGAGGTCCTCCGAGGTTTTTTTTCTCACTAAACAATTTTTATCAAATATTTCAATATCCAAGCAAAATAATATTATTAAAATAAATAAACTTCCAGCATTTAATGACTGGTACAAGCAAGTATACTTTTTTAAAAAATCATTATTCATTTTTCTTGTTTTAACACTATTTAATTATTATTGTGATAGTTTTTTATTTTATTTATTTTAAATATTTTATCTCGCCAAAATAAACCCCGCCCCCCTCCCCCCGCCCCCAAGCCTCTTCCCGTCTTCTATTACAAGGGTCCTATGATTTATTATCATAGACTTTGGTAAGGAATAGATATATATAGTTTTGCCCTTGCCTACTGAGATTATTTTCATGTTTCCATCTATGGCACATGTTGCGGCGTCAACTCCTGGATCGGGGTCGGCAAGATGTGCTGGAGCACTTCTCTTCCAGGTGAACCTGCAACAAAATTCTCAAGAATGCCGGTGGTGTTCCGACGAGGACCCTTCGATGCCTAAATTAGCAAGAGGTTGAAAGCAACATAATGGAGGAATCCATGAAAGAACAGTGTATAGAGAGGGAAGAGCACTTCTCCCTTCAAATCGGATCCCCTGAGTACCTTATATAGGCACGAAACAGTCCAAAATCTGTTAGGGGAGAGGCTGAAAAAGATCGGTCTACCTCTAAGAGAATCTGGAGAGTGGCCATGTGACGCGCAGATACGGCGACATCATGGAAGTAGTGGAGCAGGGCTGTTGAGAGGGTAGGATCCCGCAGTAACAGAAAGGTGCTTCTGGAATTTCCTAGATGCTAAGACATGCTTGTCGGATGTTGGCCGAGGGAAAGCCGGTCGGCCGGACCAAAGGCCAAACCTCTAAAGGAGAGCGACGAGCCGGACCCCTGCAGGAGAGGGTCGTTTGGACCTCTACTCCGATGGGTCGAACCTTTGAAGGAGTAGCAGTCGGAGCCTTGAAGGAGAGCCATGGGTCGGACCACAGCAGGAGAGGGTCGTTCGGACCTTTGCTCCGGTGGGTCGGACCTCTAAAGAAGAGCGACGGGCCGGACCCCAGCAGGAGAGGATCGTTCGGACCTCTGCTCCGGTGGGTCGGACCTCTGAAGGAGAGCCATGGGTCGGACCATAGCAAGAGAGGGTCATTCGGACCTTTGCTCCGGTGGGTCGGACCTCTGAAGAAGAGTGACGGGCCGGACCCCAGTAGGAGATGGTCGTTCGAACCTCTACTCCGATGGATCGGATCTCTGAAGGAGTAGCAGTCGGAGCCTTGAAGGAGTAGCCCGGTCGGACTGCAAGAATGGATCGGTTCTGACTGAGGGTGAGCCGTCAAGGTACAACAGCACGTAAAAAATAATGAAGTAATCTTATCATTGCACCATGGGTTCTACGTAGACTCCCATCTGCACCATGAGTTCTATGTATCATCGCTAGTAGTAATTGAGGTATTGGACCATTTCAGTCTTTGAAAGATCCAAACTCATATGATAAACCTAAAATGATTGAATCTAGTAAAAATATCAAAACTTCTCGAGTTTGAGGACCAAACTTAATAGTTTAGCTCTTGAATTAGATTGTACGTGTATTGTGGGATGATCATGATACAGTAGGGCTCATGTTGCACGTCGGATGGGATGGTGGTCCTCAAATACGTAGTGCTAGACACATTACATCTATCTTGTAACAGACAAAAAGCCATGGCTGGGAATTCGACAATCAAGCTTGATAGGATCCAAACTCTTATTATGTTGGTTGAGATTTTGATATCTCAAATCGGAAATACCGATCCAGGATTTTGAAAAATCCTGGGCATGACTGAGAAGGTCTACTATAAGCATCAAGTGCTTGCCTAGATGATATCACCATTGTCACTTGGGTTGAGGAGGCGAAAGTTCAAGCTGGTATATGATAAAAGATGGGATCGGCCCTTCTTAACTTCAAAAAAAAAACAAAAAATCTGCTTATAAACAACAATTTTATCAAAAGAACAATTGACTCAGGTTGTAGCTGGCTCAATCTTGGAATGGAATATAGTAATATATTAATAAATTCATAGAAATTGAGAAAAAAATATTTGGTGTTTGTTTATTTTTGATTTTTCAAAATTTATTTTCATTATTTCTTAAAAAATATAAAGAGTTTTTTCACTATTTTCAAAAATAAAAAAATTATATCTTTTATCACAACCATCATCATCATCATTTTTATTGTATAATCATTGTTGTTGTCGCCACCATTTCTATTATTGTTGGGATATCCCGGTTCAACTGTAAACCAAACTCCGGTTCGACTGGTTGAAGCCCGTTTCTCCGGACTATGGACTTCGGACCAAGCAAAGGACAGGCCAACTACAGGCAATCCAAGGCTTCATACCGGGCCACAACATCCGAAGGCCAGTCCTTTAGGCAACGTCTTCGGCCCCGGCCGAAGATCGAACTATCCATCGACTTCCGAAGGCACGTACTTCGGCCCCCGCTGTACACACGATCTCCGGCCTCCAGGAAGTACCAAGTCTTCGGCCCATGCGAAGGAAAATCCGAGGCTTGGACCACAATCTGTTCCATAAAGGCAACTGTGACCAACAGTTATAATGGACACTCATCATGCCATGATCATGGCGCGCAACTCTTGCTACTACGCCTCCGATCTGGCCGGAATCGCTCCATGACAACCCACGATCACCAATCATGAAAGAAATTGGCTCCCCATGATCACCGGAAAAAGAGCAAGACACAGGCCGGAGGCCTTCTTTAAATAAGGGTAAGAAGGATTGCTGGGGAGGTACGCGAACATTCTCGCTCACATACGCTTACAATCTTCAAGAGCCCCTTTTTCTCTTCCACTCTCCACATCTTCCTCATTCTGTGGCTTGAATCCACCACTGACTTAGGCATCGGAGTGTCCTCCGCCGAAACAACTCCGACAAGGAACCTGTTTTGCAGGTGAACCAGGGAGGGATCCTGCGACGCTGCGGCTCCGACCAGCCGACCCGGGGACTCCATGCCAATAGATTGGCGTGCCATGTAGGGGCCAAGTTTAACATTTTTTAAGCTCCCTCCCAGACAATGGAAAGAAAAAAGTTTTTTGATGGAAAGAGGAAAAGCCCCAATTGCTTGTACAAGCCGGAGTCATGCTCCGTCTCAGGGGGGTGCACCCCCCGGAAGAGAACGATGCTCCACCTCCCACAGTTGTTGTGGGAGCACAACAGTTTGAAGCTCTTATGAACCAGGTCACCAACCTAACGACCATGGTTCAAGAATTCCAAGACAGAGCTTTTCCGGTGGGAAACCCACCGGCTGTTTCTAGACATAGCTCTCGATCCCGAAGAAGGAGAGCTATACGAAAAAATTCTACGCATCCCTCCCCCCATTCTCGGCCCTCTCCTGAAGGCCGAACTTCGAGATTGCCCAGGTCCGCCAATTCCCCACACAAAGGGAAGAGGCCTAGGCAAACTCCCTCGCCCTCCTCCGAAGACTCCACTTCTGTCGAGAGAGCGCCGAAGCAGACTCCTGATTATGATGGGAGGTTCAGAGCCATTGAATTAGAGATGGCGAAGGCGCAAGAGCATAGGATGCGGGATCTTAAGGATCCCGATGACCTGATTGTGGGTGACCTATGCCCACCCTACACGGACAGCATTATGGCCGAGGTCACCCCTCGGCACTTCAAGGTTTCCTAGATGGAGCCCTACGATGACACCACCGACCCCCTTGATCATTTGGGCAACTTCAAGGCCCATATGATGATTCAAGGAGCTTCGGACGCGATGTACTGCTTGGCGTTTCCAGCTACCTTGAAGAAGTCCGCTCGGATGTGGTACTCGAGCCTGCGTCCAGGTACCATCGATTCCTTTTCCGAGTTAGAAAAACTGTTTGTCTTGCATTTCAGCACCTATCGCAAGACTCCTCGGAATACGGACACACTGTTCCTCCTTCACCAGAACGAAGGAGAAAGCCTGCGAGATTATATCTCCAGGTTTAATGCGGCCATGCTTGAGATCCCAGATCTTAACAAACACGTGGTCATGTCAGCACTGAAGAAGGAGCTTCGTACCTCCAGGCTTACTTTCTCCCTAGATAAGAAGTTCCCTAAAAGCTACGCTAAGCTCTTGTCAAGGGCTCAGAAATACGCCGAAGCTGAAGAGCAGGCGGCGAATCGACGATTAATTGAAGGGAAACCCCCTTCAAATTAGAAGAATAACAGGGAACAAGGTCTCCAAACTTCTAATAACAACGGCGGCAGATATGCAGACCGCCGAAGAAGTCCTTCCAAGCCCAGAGCATTGGGAGGAAGATTCAACTCCTACACCCCCCTTAACCTCCCTCGAGAGAAGATCCTCATGGAAATAGAAAAAGAAAACTATCTCCAACGGTCCCATCCCATTAAGGCCTCCTCTTCCATCATGAACAGGAACAAATACTGCCGATTCCATCGAGACCATGGCCACAATACAGAAGAATGCATCCAGCTGAAGGACGTAATTGAGGATCTCATCAAGAGAGGGTACCTGGGGTGGTATATCGGTTGCCAAGGCCCCGGGTCGAAAGCAACTGTTCCCCAGCCACCTCCTGAAGAGGCCGAATTGCCAAATCAAAGGCCCACCAACAGAGGTGTAGGGATGATACACCGACCCACCAACTGGAGAAGGGATGAGGATGATGCTCCAAAGCAACTCAAATACAACAACGCCATCCTCTTCTCCGATGACGACCTTGCGGGAGTTCGGCTCCCACATGATGATCCTCTTGTAATTTCGGCCGTAGTGGCCAATTATGATGTATAGCGAATCCTTGTAGATAATGGAAGTTCGACAGATATCTTGGTGTACGATGCATTCTCTAAAATGTGTTTGCCTAGACATCAACTGCAAAGATCCCCCATACTGCTCTCTAGTTTTGGGGGCAACCAAGTTTTTATCGAGGGGGAAATTATGCTGCCTGTAACCCTCGGCACCGAACCTCGACAAAAGACACTGCCGATCAACTTTACGGTAGTCCAGATCCCCTCAGCATACAATATTATTCTGGGATGGCCTGCCTTGAACAAGTTCCGGACCGTAATCTCCTCTCACTACCTCTTAGAACGCTTCCCCACCAGGAACGGTGTTGGAGAAGTTAGAGGAAACTACAAGATGGCACGACAGTGTTTGATGATTGAAGACAGACATTTTAAGGATTCGACTACCCCGAATCAGCTGGATCCGAGAGACGAAACTACAAATCTTGGTGAGCCCATAGAGAGGACCGTTTCGGTGCCTTTGAAAGAGGAAGATCCCTCCAGAGTTGTGCAGATCGGGAGCGCACTTGATGAGGAGACCAGAATGGAGCTGATCCGTTTCCTTAGGGATAACACCGATGTCTTTGCCTGGTCGGCTTCGGACATGCCCGATATTCCTGCCAAAGTAATTACTCATTAGCTGGAAGTGACCACCGGGAATAAGCCGGTGCGGCAGAAGAAGAGGAGCTTCGCCCCCGAAAGACAACAAGCTGTAGACGAAGAGGTTGGCAAGCTCCTCAAGGCAAGGTTCATCAGAGAGGCCCGCTATCCTGAGTGGTTGGCCAATGTGGTAATGGTGAAGAAAGCTATTGGCAAGTGGAGGATCTGCATTGACTATACAGACCTCAACAAAGCCTGCCCAAAAAATAGCTTTCCTCTCTCAAAGATTGATCAACTGGTCGATGCCACCGCTGGCCACCAGTTGCTGAGCTTCAGGGATGCCTTCTCCAGCTACAATCAAATTAGAATGAATCTACAAGATGAGGAGAAGACGACATTCATCACTGATAAGGGCCTCTACTGCTACAAGATGATGATGTTTGGCCTCAAGAACACCGGGACGACATTTCAGAGGCTGATCAACAAGGTGTTCGAAAAGTAATTGGGCAGAAATATGGAGGCCTATGTTGACGACATGATCGTCAAGAGCCTCCATCGGAGAGATCACATCCACAACTTGGAGGAATCATTCAGCGCTCTCCGGTGCTACCATATGAAGCTAAACCCGGCAAAGTGTGCCTTTGGGGTCACTTCGGGTAAATTCTTGGGCTTCCTTGTCACCAAACGAGGGATTGAGGCAAACCCTGAGAAGATTCAAGCCTTGAAAGATATGAGGCATCCCTCCTGCAAAAAGGAAGTCCAGCAGTTGACAGGGAGGATTGCCTCCCTAAGCAGATTTATCTCTCAGTCAGCCGATAAATGTCTCCTGTTCTTCAAGGTGCTCCGATAATCAAAGGGCTTCGAATGGTCCGAAGACTGTCATACTACCTTTGAGGAACTAAAGAAGTATCTGGAGACCCTGCCATTGCTCTCAAAGCCAAAAGAAGGCGAGGTTCTCTACCTGTACCTCTCTACTTCAGACGAAGCAGTGAGTTCGATTCTTGTTCGGAAGGAAGAAGACGGGTCCCACAAGCCGATTTACTACATCAGCAAGGTCCTGCATGACGCAGAAACGTGATATGCAAGGATGCAAAAGCTGATCTACTCCTTAGTGATTGCGGCAAAGCGACTATGGCCATACTTTCATTTGGGAGGCAGATCTCTGGCGTACAAGATCATTCGACAGGGATATTATTGGCCCTCCATCTAGAAGGACTCAGCGGATTTCGTGCGGAAGTGCGACCAATGCCAGAGGTATGCCAATGTACAGAGACAACCTGCGAGTCACTTGACTCAGCTGGCAGCCCCATGGCCTTTTGCTTAGTGGGGGATGGACATTCTTGGTCCATTCCCATCAACATCAGGGCAAAGGAAGTTTCTCCTAGTGGCCATCGACTATTTCACGAAGTGGGTAGAAGCCAAACCACTGGCCCAGATCATGGAAGGCAAGGTGAAAAATTTTGTAAAAAATTCCATCATATTCAGGTTCGGCATCTCACATGTCATCATTACGAACAATGGGAGACAGTTCGACAATCCGAAGTTCAAGGACTTCTGCGCTTGGTACCATATCCGGCATCGGCTAACATTCGTTGCTCATCCACAGTCCAACGGAGAAGCTGAAGTCACCAACCAGACCATCCTCCATGGTCTGAAGACGAGGTTGAACGCCTCCAAAGGACTTTGGGCCGAAGAGCTGACCTTCGTTCTCTGGGCATACCGAACTACCCCGAGAACGGCCACCGGCGAATCTCCGTTCAACCTGGCCTATGGTATCGAAGCCGGTACTACCTATCGAAGTCTCCCTACAGTCCCTGAGAATTGACAACTATGAAGAGCATGAGAATTCCGATCGCAGAAGGATTGATCTGGATTTGCTATCAAGCATCAGGCTACAGGCCCAGATAAGGATGGCGGCATACCAGCAAAAGGTTGCCAAGTATTACAACTCAAGGATGAAGGAGCAAACTTTCCGCACGGGGGACATGGTATTGCGAAGAGCAGAAGTATCCAGGCCAACGGAACAGGGTAAACTCTCCCCCAACTGGGAAGGTCCGTATCAAGTTGAAGAAGTCATTCGACCAGGGACATATCGACTTAAGACCCTGGAGGGGAAGACCCTATCCCGGTCATGGAATATACATAACCTTTGCAAATACTATCAATGAAAAAGTTCCAAAAACTCCTGTGCAAAGCTTCTCAACCCTATTCAACTCAGAACAGCTAGTTGCATCGACTGAACGACAACATCCTGAATGACTCGATCTGAAAAATCGGTCAACTGCGCAAAGGAGAGTCTAATCCACTCACCTTATCGGTATGCCCGATGAGCGCAATGGATGGTCTAACCAAGCCACCAAAAAGATCAAAGGCGTAGGGATGGTTCTCGTAACCTACCCTACGAAAAATCCGAACATGCACCGGGACGGGCCTGAACATCCTACCTTAATCATGACAAAAAGTGCACAGGGATGGTGTATACACCTTACCTTACGAAAAATCTGAATACGTGCCTAAAAGGACCACTGTCATCCTTTCTGTCAACAACAAACATTCTCAGGACGGTCCAATTGACCTCACTTCTTCCCTGAAGACCAAAAGTGGTCTACGAAGTCTACATTACAGACAAATCATCGCAAAGAGTGTATGGGAAGAGGTAACAGAAAAGATTTCTTCTTTCCTTTCAATTTTTTATGCAAAAAAAAAGAAGAAAAAAAGAGAAAGGAAGAAACTCTCCTAAAGAGAGAGTAAGAAAAAGGAAAAGAAACTCTCCTAAAGAGATATAAAAAAAAAGGAGCAGCAGCAGCAGAATCTGGAAAATTTTCAATAACTCCCCGACGGCTTTTTCCCGTACCATCGGTGAGAGACCTGGTGGGACGACGAAGGGCTCCCGGGATTCCCGTCCGAACTCGAGTCCAACCTCTCATCGGAGTCAGAATCGAATTCGTGGCCAGGGAAGGGAACGGATGGTTTGATATTGTCCAAGCCCTTCAAGTTGTAAAACTTGGAGGCTTTCCTCCGGCACTCCCAAAACCTTGGTGGAAGGAGTCCAGGGCTACCCCGGTGAGCTCGTCCTTGAAGGCGACAGAAGCTTTGAAGTTTGCGACGGTGTCAGCCGCCTCCTTCCTTGCCTCCTTCGCCGCCGTGGTCGCCACCGTGACTTGAGCCCAGGCTTTCCTCAACCAAGCCTCCATCTGGCGGACCTTCTTCTCGAGATGGTCCATGAGAGGCTCTCCCTCTTCATCTCCTAGCCCAGGTGACTCCAGACTCCGCTTCCTTTTTGGGTCAATAACCCTTCTCTTCGCCGCCTGGCGAAGCTTAGAAGTGCTGAACCTCATGGTTAATGAAGGGAAGAAGCCTACGGAAATAATGGCCTTCGATAGCGGAGGGCAGGATTCTATTTATAGAAACCCTGCACCCACGATCGACTGCAGGGAGGCGTGCCTCATGTCCTTCCCAATCGCATAAGAAAGTGCCACATGTCCGGGCGATGCTTCGAGAACCAGAAAAGTCACTCGGAGTCATCTCCGGGACAACAACCGCCACCACTTCGAATCCGGAGAAATCCTCATCGTGCGATGGCATCATTAATGGCTCCTTTTTGGAAAATGGAGATTCGACGGCTCACAAGGCGTAAGAAATCACGACTGTACAAATATCGACGTGTCACGTGGACAGCAATAATCACGATCAGATCTCCCAGATCACTGATTGGCGGAGAAACGACTCTTGTCCACCTTAACGGACAAACCAGCAACAGAGTTCTAGTCCATTCCGGAGTTCGCCTCACCAATTGAATGGCCTTCGGCTATGGCTATTCGACTAAGCAGAAAAAGAAACGGTAAAATCGTTTCGAGCTACCCATGAAGCACAACATGATGTATGCAAAGGAAGGAAAATTCATTCCAAAATTTAGAAAAGCTACCATATAAAGTTCGTTGATCAAGCAAAAAAGAAAGGAGGAAAATACATCTAGAGTGACCCAAGTCACTCAACATCAGCAGAAGAAGGCTCCACACCACATGACTGGATCACTTTATCGATTTGCTCTGAGAGGACCTCGTCAGTCTGGACTGGGACTGGAGAACCATCAGCTTGAACTTCTCCAGCCTGGGTTTCCTCCTGGACCGGAGTCAGAGTTGGGGATACCTCCGGATTTTCGACTGGGATAGTAGCCTCCTCCTCCGGGAATGGAGCCTCCTCGGCCTCTACCATGGCTTCAGCCCCCTCCACTTCCTCTTCTTCTCCAGCTATATCGAAAGGTGGGATGCTGGAAAGGTCGAGGTGAGGGAAGGCCCCCTTCACCCTGGAGAGTCCATCGTTGAAGCAGTGCTGGTAGCCGTACAAGATTACTTTATTGATCTCCACCTGGAATTACGGAGACGTCTTGAAGTTCGCCACGGCTTCATCAACCTGCTTCTTCAAAGATGCAGACTCCCTCTTAGCAGCTTCGGACTCCAGGATCGCCTCTTCGGCCCTCCTGAAAGCCTCCTCCGCTGTCTTGGTCAGGCTCCCTATCTTCTCTTGATCCTCCCTAGTAGCCTGCTCCAGGGATTCGACCTGCTTCCTGCTCCTCCTCCACCCTGCCTCTTGCCCCGTCATTGTTACATGAGCGCTTCTTAGTTCACCCTTTAGTTCGCGAACTTCATGAATTGCCCAGGCAAGACGGTCCTCCATGGATTCCTTCAGCTCCTCGGCTACTTCCTTGGTAGCCCTAGCAGTCTGGAGCTCTTCCTTGAGATCGTGAATGAGGCTGTCTACATTTTCTAGGCCCTCCTCCATGAAGGTGAGGTCGTAGACCAGCTACGTCAAAAGGGAGGGGTCATGAGTCGAACAATCCTCAAGACAAAGAGGAATGGCAGGATCATACCTGTTGTAGAGCAAAGAAGGCAGAATCGGACACCCCGGGAAGGCTCCGGTTCCAAAAAATAGCCAAGTGGTGAGGCAGAAGTGTACCCTTCAGTGCCTGCCTGGCTACGGCCGGGACCAGCAGTCCCCTCGTAGGCAAAAACTCCAGAAAGTTCATCGAACGGACTCCGGCTGAGGAAGCCCCACAGGCGAACTCTCCTTCAACTTGTCGCGCCTCGCCTTCACCAGTAGCAGGGGGGCAGAACGGCGTCATTTCCGCTCCCTGAGGCGGGCTCCCCATGGTACGCATTGGGGAAACAGCCGCCAGCAGAGCTTCGACTGGATGGGGTCTTGACGGAGCCCCTTCCGTAGTTATTACGTCTTCCCCTGAGGTCCCCCGGGAAGACGAAGTGCTTTGGTCCCCTTTGGGACCATCCTTCCGAGCTTTCTTCTGCACCGTAGACCTGGTAGGAGGGGCCTGTGCCACCCTCTTTTCCGAAGTCTGCCGAAGCCAGATCAAGCCGGGCCTCATCCCGTCACCTACAAGCAAAGGATTCCACTTTAATTGATTAGACTACAATAAATCCAAAAAAGATGACCAGAAACTCCTATTGCTATACCTAATGAGGGGAATCTACTAATTCCCGCCCGATGGAGATTTCTCTCCTCCAATAATTCCCGAATGGGAGCAACTTCAGAGTTGACCAAGAGGTCGTAGTCCGGTTGGTCGGCCGCCATGACCTTCTTCTTATCATTGGCGATCAGGCGAGGCTTCTTCCACACCGTATCGAAGCCCCATGGATTGAGAGACAACACAAATACAAAAACGGATTTCCACCCGTGGATGGCGCTGGGCATATCCTTGATAACCCTACGGCCTGATCTAGGACCAATCACCCACCATCCGTTACTGTGGAAATCCCTCTTGAGGACGAAAAGGGCCATGAATAGATTGGTCCTAGGCGCTATTTTCGCGGTGCTGCACATAACTAGGAACCCACATATGTTCCTGATGCTGTTCGGAGTCAACTGCACTGGCACTACTAGGTACAAGTGGAAGACCTTGATGAAGAAAGGGTGCACGGGAAACCGAAGACCAGCTTTCAGATGATCTTCGTATATAGCTATACACCCGGGGGGAGGTTCGTTCACCCGCTCCTCAGACACGGAGAGGACGAAGGAATACTCCTCAGCGATGTGGTAGCGTTCCCAAAGGAGGGCCGCCTTACCCTGAGAAACCAAGCTGGGAACCGACTCCAGGCCTACTATGTCTCCGACCCCCGAGGGCCCAACCTGTTTCCCTTGACTCTCTACAGTCTCTTCCATGACAATGGAATAAAGCAAGGGAACAGAAAGAAGATTCTACCTAAAGAATAGACTGGTAGTCCGGAACAGTTCGGGCGGAGGATGAGACGAGGTTGAAGAAGCTTCCTTTCCCAGACCTTCGCCCTTCCCCAAAAGAAAAGTAAGGGTCTCTAGAGCCCCGCCGGGATTAAATTGACTCAAGGTTACCGTGGGAGGTAACCCACCTGCAACTGACCTCCAGGATAAGGTATACCCTTCATCCAACAAACAGAGGACGGCCACCACAACCATCCAAATCCCAACCAAAAGATTGCCTCAACCACCATGCAAGGGGAAAAGAAAAGATGGCCCCAGGGCCACCTACTTTTTCCCAATCCGGGAGTGACACCTGTCCACCATCTGATTCTCAGATCGTGGTAAACAGTCCAATCAATGATCTCGTAATCATTCACTGTACCGTCTCTCAGGAGAAAAATGACAAGACCTTAATACTCTCACTTCTCGAGGCAGATCTCCGCTTCAAAAACTGAGAGTAGGGGGCATCTATTGGGATATCTCGGTTCAACTGTAAACCAAACTCCGGTTCGACTGGTCGAAGCCCGTTTCTCCGGACTACGGACTTCGGACCAAGCAAAGGACAGGCCAACTGCAGGCAACCCAAGGCTTCATACCGGGCCACAACATCCGAAGACCAGTCCTTCGGGCAACGTCTTCGGCCCCGGCTGAAGACCGAACTATCCATTGACTTCCGAAGGCACGTACTTAGGCCCCCGCCGTAGACACAATCTCCGGCCTCCGGGGAGTACCAAGTCTTCGGCCCACGTGAAGGAAAATCTGAGGCTTGGACCACAATCTGTTCCAGAAAGGCAACTGTGACCAACGGTTACAATGGACACTCATCATGCCATGATCATGGCATGCAACTCTTGCTACTACGCCTCCAATCTGGCCGGAACCGCTCCAGACAACCCACGATCACCAATCATGGGAGAGATTGGCTCCCTATGATCACCGAAAAAAGAGCGGGACGTAGGCCGGAGGCCTTCTTTAAATAAGGGTAAGAAGGATTGCTGGGGAGGTACGCGAACATTCTCGCTCACATATGCTTACAATCTCCAAGAGCCCCTTTTTCTCTTTCACTCTCCACATCTTTTCCATTCTGTGGCTAGAATCCGCCACTGACTTAGGCATTGGAGTGTCCTTCGCCGGAACAACTCTGGAAAGGGACCTATTTTGCAGGTGAACCAGGAAGCGGTCCTGCGACACAGCGGCTCCGACCGGCCGACCCAGGGACTCCATGCCAACAATTATCATCTTCATCACCATGGTTGCTAGTATTAATGCCATAATTTCGACCACCCTTATCACTAGCTATCCTCATGGTCTTTATTATTGAAAGAGGGGTGATAAGTCACAACTCTCAAAAGTATAGCATCTTAGACTACACGTCCATGATCATTATAGGAAGAATATGCAAAAGTAGAAAAAGAACAACTAAATTACAAAAGAATAATTTCTATGAACCTTTGATTCTTACAACTTAGATACTTGAATACCTAGCACACCTATCTCATAGCTAATCCTTCATTTATATATAACACTTCATATGCGCTTATATTTAATATAAACAAAACCAAAAGTCCTTTAGGTAAACTAAAGGACAACTAGAAAATTCGAAATATATCATTCATGCATGAATACTAAGAGCCATCACAAATGAAACAAACATTTTGATCAAGAACACTAAAAATCTTGGATAAATCAAGAATCAAGAACACCAAAAACACATAAGTTAGTGTAAAATTCAATAATTACTGTATTAAAGCACTCTGTGATTGTTGGAGCCGCCATGCTCGCCACCTCCATGATACCATCCTCGTCAGCATAGCCTCCACTACATCACAAACCAACATCATCACTGCTACTACAAAGTCCGCGCGCCCAATAAATACTAATTCTAAATGAAACGTAAACATGTCATGCACTTGATAGATAGGCTTCGAGTATTTTTTTTATATATTTTACAGAATAATTAGTGTCCAAAATCAAATTGTGTCGTAAGCGATGAAATCATGTTGATTCATTAAATGACAATCATGACTCATATGTTCAACAAATTCAGTAACTCCTGCAACTCCTGCCGTGTTGTCTTGGTCTGCCAACAGTTATATTTCGAAGACCAGAGCAACCGAAGTTTCGTAATCCGAAAATGCCCGGACGATGCCCATAGCCCTGTTTAAACTAGAAGGCAGCAAGCCGCCCCAAGGTCTTATGATACAATTCAATTCAAAACAGAAAGTGACTCCTTTTCTGCCTTCTTTCTGGCCCTCGGTTCCTACCTCCTCGCAGTGAGACCTTCCCCAGAGGTTGATGCACCCAGCAGTCAGAGGAATATTAGCAGTCCTGAACCAAAATTTCGTTACTGCACGTTCCTCTTCCCACCTGAAATTAAGTTGGCTCGACATTGTGGTTGTTATGAAATATTTAGATATTCTAGCCAAATATATATATATATATATCTATATTAATAAACAATTTTTTAATATGTAATTAATGATTCGTGCAAGCATATATATATTTTTATTATCATCATCATCATTATTATTATTATTAATCATTTTTTTGCTGTAACTATATAATAATATTATAATAGCTGTTCTTTATTTTAAATATTGTCTCTCTAAATAGATTTTCATGGAAAGAATTTATGGCATTCGATGCTTTCCGGCATTATGAACCAAGCTGTCAAGTTACGTCTTCAAACTTGGGAGGATCTAACTCTTTCCGGTCAAGTTTTTAATTTCTTTAATATAAATTGTCAGTCAAGATTTTAAAAAAATGACTGGGATTTTAAATGTCTTGGATATAACCAACAAGCCCAGCTATCACCATCAAGTGCTTTCTTGGACGATATCACCATTATCACGTGTGCAAGGAGAAAGTTCGATTCAGCTTCCCATTGGCTAGCAAGGAGTTTTTTTTTAAAATAATATAAAAAAAATTTTTAATTATAAAAATAGGTAATTCGTAAAATATTTACGGATCTAGGTGGCACGTGGCAAAAAGTTCGGGAAAAAAAAAAAAAAAATGACACGTGGCCAGCAGGGTGGACGCGTGGCCGAATTCGTCTTTTCCAAAGACGAATTCATCCAGTCCGAAATTGATAGTCTAAAATCGGCTTTTGAAAAGACGAATTTGAATTCGTCTTTTCAAAAGCCGATTTTAGGTCTCTACCGTCTGGACGAATTCGTCTTTTCAAACGACGAATTCGCCTGAGAATTCGTCGTTTGAAAAGACGAATTCTCACAGACTGAAACAAGTAAAATCGGCTTTTGAAAAGACGAATTTGAATTCGTCTTTTCAAAAGCCGATTTTAAGCCTCTGTCGTCGCCCCGCTTTGACACGTGTCGATCGGGAGGCTTACCGATCGACACGTGGCTTTGGTTTTTAGCGGTGGTAAGACGAATTCGTCTTTCCAAACGACGAATTCGCCTGAGAATTCGTCGTTTGGAAAGACGAATTCTCACAGCAACCCTATTTCATGCCTTCCCTTTTTTTTTTTTTTCGGCTGTTCTTCCTCCTCCGTTTTTTTTTTTTGTTTCCTTTCCGGTGGTCCCTCCCCTCTCCGATTTATTATTTATTTTTTTTGTTTTATCTTCTTGTGGGGTCAGAAATATTGAAGATCACTCTTCCTCATCCTTTCCGGTAAGTTTTTTTTTTTTTTATTTATTTTTTTAGTATTTAAATTTTATTTTGATTAATATTTATTTTTTTTGTGTAGATCTGAATATTGGCTTTTTGTTGGATGATCTAGATCTTGTTCTTCCATATTTTATTATCCGGATTCAAGGTAAATATCTTTTTTAAAATTTATAAATATTTGATTGTATAAATATTTGATTGTTCTTCCTACTATTAGCACCATTCCTCTTAGGTGTAGATCAAGGAGAGAGAGCTCCAGCTAAGTGGGACTCAATGATTTCTAACCCGTTTCAAATTAGGTTTAGTCCTAACCTATTAGAAATTAAATCCTAATCCAATCAAGACTAGTAAACCCAATTAGATTTGAACTAGACCAAAATCCAATCAAATTAAATTTAATTAAATTCAACTAGGATTAGAAATCTAATTTGATCAAATCAAATTAGCTTTGCAATATTTGCAATTAGATCCTCCTCTTACTAACTCTTAGAAAGTTGTTCCAAGTCTGCTACAATTCGAAAAGGATGCATCAATCATTTGATCGAGTCAATCCCCTATTATGTGTGGTCCCATAAATTCTATTATATCTAGTAGTAAGATATACTATGATCTCCAACAAAGCATCAATAAAACTTATTTTAATGGATTAGAACAATTCTAACTCTACTGATTTAGGATCACCGATTATCAAAATTATCCTATCAGTCTTACAATCCATCAGTGACACCTAGCAACATGTAGTGGCAATCCAATAGAATAGAAGTAATAAATTTCTAGGTGTAGTTAATATATGATTCAGTTTTTCTATCGAGAGTTTCGATGAGATAGAAGTTATGAAAAACTTATCAAACCCTATCATCTATTATATGTAAGATTTAATTTGTTTAAGTCCAAGTTATGAAATCATATAGAAATGCTTTTCCATTTATCACATTATCATGATCAAAGTCTTAAGAACTTAGCTTCATAAATCACATAAGACTATCCTTTAACTGCTAAGGTTGATAGATCATATCTAGATGTATACCCTACTTCTACAGCTATTATACTGTAGCTAATATACACCTCAAGGATCCAAATGACTAGAAGACAAGTGATTATGCAATCAAACTACAGCAAGCTTATTGTGAGTAGCGAGGCATCGCAGGTTTATACTATTACAGTATCGAAAAAGTTACTGACGAGTAAGTAGATATTTAAGTGACTTCTCATATTGGTCATGTTTAGTACTATTATTGTCTAATACCACTCGCACTCTTGCTCTAGTATCCTTATATTATAGACTCAAGACTCATCTATCCAAAAGAAAGTAATCTATGTATCAATTTTGATAGATCAATCATTATTTCTGTAATGATCTAATGATTGGAAACAATTTAGGAATTAATCTATAATGACACATGCCTCAAATTCTTAATTCTTGAGAATATGTATTATCATCTATTAATTTCTTTGATGATTCAAGGATACATTATACAAGAATATAAATAAAAGGCCCATTTTATTGATAAGTGAATTGATTAAGTAAAAAAATTATGCCCTAAACTATTACAATGTGAATTGATAAGTGAATTGATTAAGTACAAAAATCCATTTTATTGATAAATGAATTGATTAAGTATAAAAATTATGTCCTAAACTATTATAATATGTCAGCCGATTGGCTTCCAGGAAATATATCTAATAATCTCTTACTTGCATTAAAGCTAATATGCCATAAACCTAAGTCTCATCTTCTCAAGGTGGGCTTTAGTTTTCTGTTCGCTAAGTGGCTTAGTCAGTGGGTCTGCCATATTGTTCATGGAATCTACTATCTTCACCTTGATGCATTTTTTTTAAGTAGTTGTGTATGATGTGGAATCACCACTCGATGTGCTTGGACTTCTATTGAGACCTGGACTTCTTAGCAATGACTATGGTACCGTTATTGTTGCAGTACAGTATGATGGCATTTGATGGCATGATATCGAGCTCTACAACAAACTTCTTATATCAGAACTCTTTCAACTGGTTGAACCATCATAACTCTTCTAACTAGTTGAACCATCAATGCACAAGAATACATATCCTAATGTAGACTTTCGTATCCAACATCGACCTTTATTAAAAATTTGAATAAAATTTTTATTTAGTAATACTTAGTTATGAATAAAATTTGAAGTTTATGTATTTGTAGTTTTTTTTTTATTAAATAAATATGTAGCATGAATTTTTATAGCATGTATTGTGTACATATTGATATCAGTGATGTAATTATTATGTAATTGTAATTGTATTTAAATGATTAATTATGATGAATTTTCTATATGTATTTTTATAAAATTTGCATTTCATTGAACCGTAGACCCGTCAATTGCTTGATATGCATATTCTGTATTATCCGTACATGTTTTTATACTTGTACAGATATGAGAATTATGCATGTTGATCAATTGATTGTCCAATTTGGACAGTTTGGGAATTGCAAATAATTTTACAGGTCAATTTATAGTAATCAAACGATATGCAATGAAGGCCGAATAAAATTTCGATCATCATTTTCCTTTTGTTCTTCGCATACATAAATATTTGTATGTGGAGAACTAAGGGAAAATGCTGCCGAAATTTTATTTGGTCTTCATTGCATACCGTTTGATTACTATAAGTTGACCTGTAAAATTAATGCAATTCCTGAATGGGATAGGGCCTTTACCTAGTAGTTGATGATAGGATGCATTCATCATGATAGACAAATAATTATGTTTTGAATTTTATTGTCATATTAATTATGTGATTTAATTAGTTTGTTAATGATATCAATATATGAGAAAGTTATTTCTAAATATATTTTGTTAATTAAACATGTAGGATATATAATGGGAGAAAGAATCACAGCATTATATTATATGGGTGGTTCTATGATTAATGGATCAAATGGAATTGAGTACAATCAGGGACCAAAAAAGGCAATTAGAATCAGTTCTGACATGACATTTCAAGAGTTGGAGAACAAAATATGTAGAGTTCTCCGTATTGCCGATCTCGCCACCGCGCATGTGGCTTCAGAGCCACTGATTTGATTAGACTGTCTCGTAATGAGGTCTCCTGGCTCTCAGTCCTGTAATACAAGGTCAGAGGCCCTGGCCGGGGGTCCCGGGGAGGGAGCTTCGACGGTCAAGTTAGAGAACGACGAGAGTGACCGTCTCAGGGGGCCACCTGGCGAGGGAGCAAGGGGCCACCGGCTTCGGCCGAGTCCGGTCACCATCCCGATTGCCAGTCCGGCTACCACCAGGATCTGATCATCGGTCCTGTCACCATCTCGATTGCCAGTCCTGCTACCAGTGACCATCGGTCCACCTATCGGTCCTGTAATTTTTTTATTAATTTTTTATTTTTTATAATAAAATATTGATACATTTATATAAATTTTCATGGGTGTTTTTAAAAATGTGTCAAGCCAACATGGCTTTCAGGGCATACATCTAACATTTAGAGAGGCTGACCATGTTGTTGACTTGGAAGAGGCCTTCAATAACTCATCATGTGGAAACTAGGTATTCCAAATCCAAAAAAATCATTTTTGCTCTAATTGTTTATGCTTAGCATCTCAGGGCCTACTTTCAAGCTCATCATGTCATCATCCTAATCGACCAACTCCTAAAGGCTATCCTACATCAACTTGACACCTTTGTGCGACTGGTGAAATGGACAATCAAGCTCGATAACTTTGATATCTCTTATCACCCGAGGTCATATGTGAAGGTGCATGTCTTATTGAACTTCTTGGTCGAGTGCACATGGACCGATGATAAACATGTGGAGGTACCCGGTAAGCAACTTGCTGAGTTGTCCAATGTGGACCTAGCTTGGATCCTTTACGTGGATGGCACCTGAAATTCTCGAGGTAGTGGAGCCGGAATGATCTTGATGAACTTTGAATAGGTGGTCATCAAGTATGCCTTGCATTTTCTATTCAAGGCAACCAACAACTAATTTGAGTATGAGACCCTGTTCACATGACTGAAACTTATCAGGGAGCTTGGAGTAAAGCCCTTAAAGGTGTTCACCAACTCATAGCTAGTAGCGTCAAGTCACAGAAGTACGAAATGTGGAACTCGATAATGGTCCATGTTTTGGGCATTTTGGGCTGAAGTCGCCCTTGCCAACTTCACCCGGAATCCAGAAAAAAAATGGGAGAGTTGAACTGAATTCGTCCCATGGGAGAAGGAATTTAGTTGAGCTGAGTTCGTCCTTTGGAAGGACGAATTCAGTTCAACTGAATTCGTCTTTTCGAAGAACGAATTCAGTTCAACTGAATTCGTCCTTCCCAAGGACGAATCCGTCCACGTCAGCCGCTCCACCTAAATCTGTAAATAAGTTTTACCGAACCTATTTTGGTAATTATTTTTTAAAAAAATATTATTTTAAAAAAAAACTCGGCTAGCAAGGGCTTCGAAATTGGCTCCCCTTCTTTTCTTTTTATTTTTTTATTTTTTATTTTTATTTATTTTTAATAGAATAGGAGGATTTGGCTCCTTCTTGAAAGAAATTCAAAGGAGATCTATCATCGGGATATATTAATTTTATTTTTAAAAAAAATCTCTAAAGGGAAGAGAATTGCAAAAAATAAAATACTGCTAAGACAATGGCCCGGTTGATAGAAGCTTAAATTTTTCACTCATCGATTAAATCTAGAATACATCGTGAAGCGCACTATTTTGTCGATTTAGCGGGATAAATTGATATATTCATCTATGATGAAGAGGGCATGTGAAAATATACAATCCGAATCAGAATATTCAACCGGGAAGGACACGTGAAAATATGCGATCCGAATCAAATATTATCGACAGGAAAGGAGTCCGGTGAAATATCTATGACGGAATTTATTTATTTATTTTTTTATAAAAAAATAAAAATTAAAAAATTAACCTGAAGTCTAAAGAAGCCCGGACCCGAAACTTAATATGTCAGTACCGAGCAAAAAGCATTTATCCGACTTTTTAATTACTAGATGTCGAATTAAATTAATCCGGAAGGAATGCCGGAGCCAAAGCGCCGCTTTTCGTGACCTGGCGAGGGTGTCCGGTTTCTGGTTCCCGGGGAAAGGAACACGCAGGTCCCACATGTATCTGGGACGGGGTCTGGGGTTTCATGGTGTGCATCTTTGGGACGAAGAAGGATTATCTTCCTTTAGCGAATCCACTGTTGGATCGTCCACCGATCGCTTTGACAACCGTGATCGATAGATGGGGAAGACGTACAGCTTTGAGAGTTGTGCTTGGCTTATCCAACGGTAGACTCTCGGAAAGGGAGCTAAATCGTTCTTTCACAATAAGGATACAACCCCGATCTCTGATTCCATCAGTCTTTGCGGGCCCCGCTTCTGCAGTTGCCCTTAGTTTCGGACACGGTGCCGGATGATGTCAGGATTCTCTCGCGATCCGCGGAAGATTGGGATTTTTTTAAAAATATTATATTTTGAAATCAATATTATTAAAATACGGCCATTTCAAATAAATTAATCATTTTAGTGTTGTTTTTCCCCTCAAATTTTTTTTTTTTAATACCACACGGAGAACCTGCACCTTCCCGTAAAATTTTAAAAAAGAATTGACCAAAGACATAGATTAAATCTGTATATCCTCATAAAATTTAAACAAAAATTTAGTTCAAAACTTAAATACAACCTGCACCTTCTCATAAAATGTAAAGCAAAAAAATTCAGCTGGAGGCGCAAGTTAAACTTGTGCTATCTCATAAAACTTAAAACAAAAAATTAATCTAAAGGCATAGGTGACCATGGATAAATAAAAAAAAAAAAATTTTGCATAAAAACTTAAAAAACAATTAAACCAGTGGTAGGATCTTGCAGGCCGGATCGGTGACAAGATCCTAGTGACTGGATCGATAATTTGATCGGTGAAAAGACCCTAACGACCGGACATGTGGTAGGACCCTGCTGGCCAGACCGGTGATCAAACCGCTAGCAGGATCCTAGCGATCGGACCGGTGGCAGGATCCCGGCAGCCGGACCGACAGTTTGACCTATGATAGGACCCTAGCGGCCAGACCTGTGACAAGACCCTGCCAGCTAGACCAGCGATCAGGCCGGTGGCAGGACCCTAGCGACCGGATCGGTGGCAGGACCTTGGCAACCGAACCGACGGCAGGATCCTTGCAACCGGACCGGTGGCTTGACCGGAGACAGGACCCTAGTGGATGGACTTGTGGTAGTGTTGGCTCTACCTTGTGATTTTGATGAATAACAAAACGTTGGGTATATATTGTGCACTAATGTTTATTTCTAGTTGTGAGTTTACAGGAAACAAGCACTTCAAATTCTCAAAATTAAAGTATCATGGCATGCCTTGGCACGGAATATCTTTCATAATTTGAGAAGTCTTTTCCATGCAAAAAGGGCTCAAACAAGTTCAATTATTGCTTATTTATATTGCATTTAAGTTTCATAAATAATACTAATATTTTTGGCTTTATTGGCACTCATTTTTAAATTTTGCAGAACCAAGTGTCGATACCTGGAAGGCTAAGTGCCAACACTTCAGCATTTTGCACGCAGAAAATCTCCTTAGCACGCCAATTGTCGACACCCAAAACTCAAGTATTGGCACCTGAAATTCAAGTGTCGACACTTAAGTTTCCAAGTATCGACTCAAGGCCTAAGACTTTTTGAAAATCCAGAACTTGGTTATGGAGAGTTTTTGTGTCAAGTGTCGATACCTGTGAGTCAAGTGTCGATACCTGTGAGTCAAGTATCGACACTTGAAAATTCAAGTGTCGATACCTGGAAGCCAAGTGTCGATACCTGACAGCCAAGTATCGATACCTGATAGCCAAGTATCGACACTCGGATTCTGACAGCCCTAACGGATCTATTTTTCTGAGTTGCAGAAACATCTTTTCAAGCTTCCAATGGCTAGATTCGAAGCTCCAATGGTCACAAACTGTTTTTTGGAAGTTTGTGAAGTATTTAAGCTTCACCAAACTCATAATTGAAGCATTGAAGTCCATTGAAAGCTCAAAAGCCAATATTCCTTCAAGAACTTCACTTCAAAAGTCATTAAAAGAGAAATTCCTTGAAAAAGCTTACAAGCTTATCCTTTCATCATTCCAAAAAGAAAGCTTGAAGAATATTCCAAGGAGAAGACAAGACAATCATCAATTAGAGTCTCAAAGCTTCCATTTGACTCTTGAAAAGAGTTTGTTTTGTTTATTTAAATTGTATCTCTGAAATTCTCTTGTGATTTGACCTAGCTTTCAAGAGTTTCTTGAAACTAGGTTGTTGTGATTATTGGTGAGCCAAAGGGACAAAACCAACTACGGTTGACTTGTGAGCCCGAAGACAAAATAAATGTAAAGGTTTGTTGATGAGCCTAGGTAATAAAACCAACTTAGGTTTTGACTTGTGAGCCTTTGGAAAAATAATTTGGCTGTAATCTTGGAGAGATCATAGTGAAATTCCCAAAGGTGGCTTGGGAAGTGGATGTAGGTGCTAGGTTTGCACCAAACTACTATAAACCCTGTATTTGTGTGTGATTATTTCTTTTATTTCTTGCACTTTATTTCTTGCACTCTAATTATTATTTTTCGCTGTATATAATCTAGTACATCAATCACATTATTCACAAACACCACAAGGCCGCACATTATTGCTTTAAATTCTTAAAAGACCCAATTCATCCCCCCTCTTGGGCTCCATTTCTAGGCAACAAGTGGTATCAGAGCACCGGTACTCTCTTGTAGGTCTAAGGATCTTGAGTAAAAGATCATGGTAGCCCTAATAGAAATGGGTGTTGTTGAAGGTCAAGCTTCGAACCATCCCCCATTATTTAATGGCACAAACTACACTTATTGGAAAACTCGCATGCGCATATTCATTCAAGCCATTGATTATAATCTTTGGAGGACAATCATCAAAGGTCCTCATCAGCCTACTATGTTGGTTAATGGCATTCTCACTCCAAAAATGGAAGATGATTGGGATGAGAATGACATTAAGCAAATAGAGCTAAATACGAAGGCTATGAATCTATTATTTTGCTCCCTTGATCCGAATGAATTCAATAGAATATCTAACTGTCTCTCCACTAAGAAAATATGGGACACACTTGAGATTATCCATGAGGGTACACACCAAGTGAAAACTACTAAAGTTAACATGCTCATTCACATATATGAAATGTTCAAGATGGAACCTACTGAATCTATTAGTGAGATGTATACTAGGTTCATAAATATTGTGAATGGCATGAGAAGCTTAGGAAAGATTATATCTAATGGTGAACTTATAAATAAACTTCTCAGGTCTCTTCGAGCTTTATGGGATGCCAAGGTGACGGCTATAAAAGAAGCCAAGGATGTCAACACTCTTCAACTCGAGCAATTGTTGGGCTCATTGATGATATATGAGTTTTCGTTGAAGCAAAAGAATGTAGATGTTGACATGAAGAAGAAAGTGATTGCTTTCAAGTCAACAAATAAAGATGACTCAAGTGAAGACTCTGAAGAAGAAGATGAAGAGGATGAGACAGCTCTCATGGAAAGAAAGTTTAGGAGGTTCATGAGAAAGAAGAAGTATAATTTCAAGAAGAAACTACTAAAAGGAGAGCCTAGCAAAAAGAAAGAAAAGGAGAAAGACAAGGACATCCCACATGTTTTGAATGCAAGAAACCGGGCCACTTTAAAATGGACTGCCCCTTACTTAAGAAGAGTAGAAGAAGACTAAAAAAGAAGGCCATGATGGTAACTTGGAGTGATAGCGAGGACTCCAGCTCGGAGGAAGAACAGTAAGAAGTTGCAAACTTTTGTTTGATGGCCGATCATGATGAGGTATTATCCGAAACAGAAAATGAGTTTACATTTGATGAGTTGCATGAAGTTTTTGAAGAATTAGTTATTGAATTTTAAAAACTGAAATCAAAACATAAAAAACTAAAAAGATAAAACCTAGATTTGGTTGAAGCAAATAATAAGTTTTCAACTAAAAATGATTGCCTACTTCTTCAAAATAAAAGGTTAAATGATAAGATTATTGTTCTTGAAAAATAAAAGGAAGTTTTGAAAAAGAAAAACTTTTCTATATCAAATGAAAATCTTTCAAAATAGAACAAAGAAATTTTGGATGAAAACAAAAAATACAAAGAAGAAATTGAAAAGTTAAAACCTTTTGTTAATAAATTTACATATAGTTCTGAAAATTAAACATGCTTTTAAATAATCAAAGAGCTGTTTTTGATAAAGCCGGTTTAGATTTTAGAACTCAAAAGAAATCAAAATTTTTCAAGAATTTCTTTGTACCTGCATCATCATCCATTACTTGTTTTACTTGTGGTACTATAGGGCATAAATCTTACATGCGCAATAAGAGGAAGTTAAGTAATGTTAAGAAAGTTTGGGTTCCAAAAGGAACCATTACCACTAACCTAAAAGGATCCAAGATGACTTGAGTACCTAAAGTCTTCACCTGATTTTTATTGTAAGTGTGCCTTGCAACCAATAAGAAAAGAATGTGGTATCTCGACAACGGTTGCTCAAGGCACATGACTGGAGATGTAGAGCAGTTCTTATCACTTGAATATTAGAATGGCGGTAACGTAATTTTTGATGATAATGGAAAAGGTAAAATTGTCGAAATTAGTAAAGTCCATATCACCCCTTCCACTTACATTGATAATGTATTGTATATTGATGGTTTGAAACATAATTTACTTAACATTAGTCAATTTTGTGATAAGAATTTCAAAGTTATTTTTGAATCTTCTATGTGCATTGTTTCTAGTTTAGATGACAATGGCATCAAGTTCATTGGTCATAGGCATGGCAATATTTATATGGTTAATCTTGATGATCTTCTTGTTCAAAATGGTCAATGCCTAGCAGCCAAGGAAGCCAAGATCAATGAAACTAGTTGGCTTTGGCATCATAGAGTAGGACATGCTAGTATGCATTTGATTTCAAAACTTAGCAAAAAGAGTTTGATAAAAGATTTACCAAAACTTAGTTTTGAAAAAGATAAGATTTATAGTGCTTGCCAACTTGAAAAACAAACCAAATCATCTTTTAAACCAAAAGGAGTAATTTCTACATCTAGATCCTTAGAGTTGCTTCATATGGACCTCTTTGGGCCAACTAGAACTTCTAGTTTGGGAGGTAAGAAGTACGGTCTAGTTATTGTAAACGATTTCTCATGTTTTACATAGGTCATATTTTTAGCACACAAAGATGAAACATTTTCTGAATTTATTAGATTTCATAAAAGAGTTTCAAATAAAAAAGGTGTTTCAATTGTATCTTTGAGAAGTGACCATGGAACCGAATTTGAAAATTCTGATTTTGACAAATTTTGTATTGAAAATGGCATTCATCACAATTTTTCAGCACCTAGGACACCTCAACAAAATGGGATAGTAGAAAGGAAAAATAGAACTCTTGAAGAAATGACATGCACCATGCTTTGTGAAAATGACCTACCTAGATATTTTTGGGTGGAAGCCATAAACACTGCATGTTATGTTTTGAACCGTGTTTTAATCCGACCGATTTTAAAGAAAACACCGTATGAGCTTTGGAAGGGTAGAAAACCTTAAATTAAATATTTTCGAGTTTTTGGATGCCGTTGTTTTATCTTAAACAATGGAAAAGATAATTTGAGCAAATTTGATGCCAAGTCAGATGATGGTGTCTTTCTAGGCAGTATAGGATCTTCAACAGAAGAATACATCTAGCAAGGCATATAGGATCTTCAACAGAAGAATACTTGTTGTTGAAGAATCCATCCATGTTGTATTTGATGAATCTGACCAGAAATCTTCTAGAAAAGAAGATATGCTTTGTGATGAAACAGGTATCAAAGGAACTGAAGAGGTGAACAAAAATGAAGAACCTAATAAGAAATAAGAAGATGATCAAAATAATGAAAGAGATCAAATACAAGGTGATGAAAACACAACTAAAGTTGATCCTCTATCCAAAGAATGGAGGTATGCTCATGGACACCCCAAAGAACATATCATTGGTGATCCATCTAAAGGTATAAGTACTCGATCATTCCTTAGGAACGTTTGTGATTACTTAGTATTTGTTTCTCAAATTGAACCTAAAACTATTGAAGAAGCTGAAAATGATTGTAATTGGATTAATGCTATGCAAGACGAACTTAACCAATTTAAAAATGGATTTTTTAAATTATTGTTTGGACTTTAGTGGATAGGCCTTCAAATATTTCAATTATTGCACAAAACAGATTTTTAGAAACAAACTTGATAAAAATGGAATTGTTACAAGAAATAAAGCTAGAACTAGTTGCAAATGATACAATCAGGAGGAAGGGATTAATTTTGATGAAACATTTGCTCCTATGGCAAGACTTGAGGCAATTAGGTTATTGTTGGCTTTTGCTTGTTTTATAGATTTTAAATTATTTCAAATGGATGTTAAAAGTGTCTTTTTGAATGATTTTATCGAAGAAGAGGTTTATGTTGAACAACCACCTGGTTTTGAAAACCATGAATTTTCAAATCATGTTTTCAAACTTTATATAGCTTTGTATGGTTTGAAACAAGCTTCTAGAGCTTGGTATGATCGTTTAAATTTTTTCTTGGTCAAAAAAGATTTTACTAACTGCTAGTAGGCCAGATATTATGTTTAGTATTTGTATGTGTGCTAGATATCAGTTTAATCCTAAAGAATCACATCTTTTGGCTGTTAAACGTATACTTAGATATCTATCTGGCTTAATTGAGATTGGTCTATGGTACTCTAAAGATTTTTTATTTGAATTGATTTTGAATTGATTACTTATTCTGATGCTGACTTTGCTGGGTGTAAACTTTATCATAAAAGTACTAGTGGAACTTGTCAGTTTCTTGGAGTAAATTTGATCTCATGGAGTAGCAAGAAATAAAATTCGATTGCTTTATCTATAGCGGAAGCCGAATATATAGCAGCCGGAAGCTGTTGTGCTCAAATCCTATGGATCAAACAACAACTCAAAGATTTTGGCATTAAACTAATTAAGATACCCATAAGATGTGATAATACTAGTGCAATCAATCTAACTAAGAATCCTGTGCAACATTCAAGAAGTAAACACATTGAAATAAGATATCATTTTATAAGAGATCATATACAAAACTCTAATGTGGTACTTGAATTTGTATGTACTGATAATCAATTAGCTGATGTGTTTACCAAACCCTTGAGTGAAGAGAGATTCTATATGATTAGAAGAGAGTTAGGTATCATTAATCCATTCTCCTAGAACTCTCTCAAATTGCATCATACCCAAGTTATTTTTAAATCACTTTTATTTAGTCCCAAAAGGTTTTAAAACTTTCCTTGAATTTTTGAAAATTTTTCAGATTTTTTTTGAAAAATCTCTTAGCCAAGAGTCGACACTTGGATTTTGCGAAGTGTCGACACCGACCAAGTGTCGACACTTAAGAAATTCTAAGTGTCGACACTCACAAAAATTTCAAACCTTTTTAGGGCTAATCCGAGCTTTTGTATTTCTTTTCCTCCCATTTTCTCTCAAGCTGTTGTGGTCCCCAAGAGTCCTCAACCCTTCGAAATATATTTTTTTCCTCTTTACCCCGCCAAATCCAAGTAATCTTTTTCCCTCTCGCTCATTTTTCAAACCGTGAACCCTAGTTCTTCTATTTTTGTCCATTTTAATGCATTTAAATCGGGGTTTTCGACATTTTGGAATGTTTTTAGGTTTCCATTTGGTGGGAAATTTGTTTATCCGTGTTATTCTTGGATTTTCTCTCGGATTTTGACTGATTCCCCACCTAAACCATCCGATTTTCCCCTTTTCACTATTACATTGCTTTATTTGGCCGAAAACCCCAATGTTTTCAACTTAATTTCATATTTCTTGGCTAAGAATTAGGTTTTCTCAGATTTCATTCATTTGGAAGGTGTGTATGCCTTGATTTCATGTTCCACATTCCGTTTTTACTCCTCATTCCATTGTTTTACTATTGGATTACTTAAAACCCTAATATCTTTTGATTTCATGGGTTTATTTAATCTAAACATCTTATATGTTGAATTTATTTTTGGTTCTTCACCTTGCCTTAGTTTACTTAGTTTTAATGTTTGGGATAAATTTCTTTTTGGAAAAACCACTCATTTGATAGTTTTCCCTCTTTTTAAACTATTAAAATATTTATTTTACTCGGCATTGTTTTTATCCCTCGAATTCATGTTGTAAAGTATATCCTTAAATCAATTTAATTTTTATCCCAGTTTTTAAAACAAACTCTAGCTTTTTCTTTAAAACAGTATCTTTCTTAAAGGAAAACCTTGACTTGTTTAGTCTCTTTCAATCTAACCCTAGGCCGATCGTTAGTTCCCATCTTGCTTAAAACCTTTCCCCCCTTCAGTATGTTTACCCAATTCTCTTCCTTCCCCTTCTTAGCTCAGCTTGTAGTAATGGGTCTGCGGAAGAGGTTAGCAGTGAAGAGGAGGTTTGGGCAGAGTTCTGAGAGGAGGACAAAGAGCCGGCATGATGTTGGTCAGACCAGCAGTTTTGCAACTCCAGTTTCCTCCCTGCAGAGAGGATGGTAGGGAAGGCTGTGGTGGTGGGCAGACAGATTGATTTGGAGTTCTTTGACCAACACCACTTCCAGATTCGACAGACGCTCTCAGATACTGGATTAGTACCTTTCTATACTATGCAGGAGAGGTACTATTCTCATCTAGTGAGAGAGTTTTATGGTGAACTGGACTGCCGACGACTGTTATGGAGCACCGCCGTCAGAGGAGTGCAGATTATCCTATCTGAGGAGCTATTGAGTCGAGTTTGGGAGATTCCTCACCGAGATGTCTATATTTGATCAATTGAGGACAGGGAGGCAGCATTTAGGTGCATACTTGAGAGGGAGGACGTTCGCGGAGTGACAGTGGTCACAATGAACCAGCTGTCCATTGAGATGTGCCTATTACATCACATCACTGCACGGATCTTGCTTCTGAAGATAGGCCGATTTGATTTCATCATGAAGCAGGAGTTGATGTCAATGGTGAGTTTGAGCCAGAGGACCTTGATTGATCTACCCTCATTTATACTGGTTCAGATGCGCGTTGCGGCGACCCAGAGGAGACATTGTCTGCCATGCAGGATGGCACTAACCCATCTGTTTCGAGCCTGTAGAGTTCCTTTGGAGGGGGAGATCCCCAAGGAGATTCTACACACTGATGTGTATAACAAGCGGTCGCTACACCAGATGGGCTATCGTTTGGTCATAGGGCATTGGGTTAGGAGAGAGTCTGGTCAGGAGCCAGATGAGGAGGATGATCTCAGAGAGGTAGAGGCCGGGCCATCAGGGCCAGTCAGTACACCTCCTCGTGTTGCTCCAGCATCAGAGGCCGAGCCTGTAACTCCTACTGCTACACCTTTGGCTCCTTCCCCGTCGACTACTGAGATATCTTTTAAGGAGCACTCCAGGCAGCAGTTTGCTGAGGTGCAAAGCGAGATCGTCGGACTTGGAGTGAGGATGACTCAGTTGAGGATTGAGATAGAGGGCCTTAAAGCCCATACAACTTCAGAGCATGCTGAGTAACGTCGCACTATGGAGGTGGGATTCGCCTATATTGAGGACTTGATCAGATCCCTCCTTCCTCCAATAGCTCCTGTAGCCCCACCTGTTGATGGTGACGATGATGATGGTGGTGGTGATGATGATGATGGTGGTGATGCCAGTGATGATACAGATTGTGGCTCGATGGTCTAGCAATGGCAGTTCTGATGGCAGTGTAGATCTTGCTGGACATTACCAGATGGTCAGCAGAGATGATCATACTCCAGCTACTCCTGACATCCCTCCTCCAGCTGACGTGATCGATTCCACTCTAGACTTTATTACTCCAGCTGAGATAGTTCCTCCTCCATCGACTAGATCTTCTAGGGTTGTACCTGCACTAGGACCTTCTGGCCACACTAGGATCGTAGGGCTTTATCCTAGGGACCTCCTAAAGCCTTAGTTCCTAGATCCAGGTTTAGTGCACCTATTATTTTTGAGCTTCCATCTGATGAGGATTAGCCTCACAGATGTTCATTCTGGTGTATGTTATCTATGTTTTATGCTTATTTACTCTTGTTGTATCATGTTGTTTCAGTGTTGCTGATGAGTCAGCAAATTTTGTACTGAAAACCTAACTTGATATATATATATATATGCATTTCACTTTGGTGCTTACACTCCTTGAATTCAATGTGTTTGATTTTGGCTTTGACAATCTTGAATTAGATACTTTACTTTTCGGCTCTGATACCTGTTTACTCTTGAAAAACTAAATCTTGTATCAGCTCTAATACCTTTTATCTATATGCACTTTTTGAGGGAGAGTTTACTCCCTTTTCTATTTAATGATTGACAAAAAGGGGGAGTAGGATATAGGATATTATTTGGTTAATTTAAATTTCAAATTTAATATTTCATACTTCAACTTGCTCTTCAACTTGTTCTGATACGAATTGTTTCACTAAGGGGGAGAGTCATCCCTTTTAACTATTTAAGTTATGATTGTATGAGCTTGAGATCATATTTTTGAAGTATCATATCTAAAATTTGAATCTAAATGTTTATATACTCAAGATTTTGTTATCATCAAAAAGAGGAAGATTGTTGGCTCTATCTTGTGATTTTGATGAATAACAAAATATTGAGTACATATTGTATACTAATATTTATTTCTAGTTGTGAGTTTTCAGGAAACAAGCATCTCAAATTCTCAAAATTAAAGTACCGTGGTGCGCCTTGGCACGAAGTATCTTTCATGATTTGAGAAATCTTTTCTATGTAAAAAGGGCTCAAACAAGTTCAATTATTGCTTATTTATATTGTATTTAAGTTTCATAAACAATACTTATGCTTTTAGCTTTATTGGCACTCATTTCTGAATTTTGCATAACCAAGTATCAACACCTGAAAGTCTAAGTGTCAACACTTCAGCATTTGGCATGCAGAAAATATCCTTGACATGCCAAGTGTCGACACCCAGAACTTAAGTATCGATACCTGAAACTCAAGTGTCGACACTTAAGTTTCCAAGTGTCGATTCAAGGCCTGAGACTTTTTGAAAATCCAGAACTTGGCCATGAAGAGTTTTTGTGTCAAGTGTCGACACCTGTGAGTCAAGTGTCGACACTTGAAAGTTCAAGTATCGATACCTGGAAGCCAAGTATCGATACCTGACAGCCCTAATGGATATATTTTTTTGAGTTACAGAAATATCTTTTCAAGCTCCCAATGGCTAGATTCGAAGCTCCAACGGTTACAAACTATTTTTTGGAAGTTTTTGAAGTATTTAAGCTTCACCAAACTCATTCTTGAAGCATTGAAGTCTATTGAAAGCTCAAAAACCAATATTCCCTCAAGAACTTCACTTCAAAAGCCATTAAAAGAGAGATTCCCTGAAAAAGCTTACAAGCCTATCCTTTTATCATTCCAAAAAGAGAGCTCGAAGAATATTCCAGGGAGAAGACAAGACAAGCATCAATTAGAGCCTCAAAGCTTCCATTCTACTGTTGAAGAGAGTTTGTTTTGTTTATTTAAATTGTATCTCTGAAATTCTCTTATGATTTGACCTAGCTTTTAAGGGTTTCTTGAAAGTAGGTTGTTGTAGTTGTTGGTGAGCCAAAGGGACAAAACCAACTAAGGTTGACTTGTGAGCCCGAAGATAAAACAAGTGTAAAGGTTTGTTGGTAAGCTTAGGTTATAAAACTAACTTAGGTTTTGACTTGTGAGCTTTCGGAAAAACAAGTCGGCTGTAATCTAGGAGAGATTATAGTGAAATTTCCAAGGATGGCTTGGGGAGTGGATGTAGGTGCTAGGTTTGCACCGAACCACTATAAACCCTGTATTTGTATGTGATTATCTCTTTTATTTCTTGCACTTTATTTCTTGCACTATAATTATTGTTTTTTGTTGTATATAATCTAGTGCATCAATTACATTATTCACAAACACCATAAGGCATGCACATTATTGCTTTAAATTTTTAAAAGATCCATTTCACCCCCCCTCTTGGGCTCCATTTTTGGGCAACAAGTAGGACCCTGCCAGCCAGATCGGTGATCAGATCGGTGGCAGGACCCTAGCGGCTAGATCGGTGGCAGGACCCTGGCGGTTGGTCCAGTGGCAAGACCCTGGTAGCCGGACCGATGGTTTGACTAGTGATAGGACCCTAGTGGCTGAACCTGTGGTAGGACCCTACCGGCCAGACCGGTGGCAGAACCTTATCAGTTGGACCGGTGGCAGGACCCTGACGATCGAATCGATGATTTGACCGATGACAAGATCCTAATGGCCGGACCTGTGGCAGGACCCTACTGACCAGACTAACGATTATACCGGTGGCAGGACCCTAGCGACCGAATCGATGGCAGGACCCTGGCGGCTAGACAGGTGGCAGGATCCTGGCAACCGGACTAGCAGTTTGACTGGTGACAGGACCCTAGCAGCCAGACTTGTGGCAGGACCGGTGGTAGGACCCTAGTGGCCGGACCGATGGCAGGATGCGTCAATTGGACCGGTGGTAGGACCCTGGTGATTGGACCAGTGGTTTGATCGGTGATAGGACCCTAGCGACTGGACCAGTGGCAGGACCCTGGTGGCTGCATAGGTGGCAGGACCCTGGTGACCGGATCGGAGGTTTGATTGGTGACAGGACCCGAGCGACCAGATGGTGAGGACACTAGAACTAGGAAGAGACATCAAAACCCTCCAAGCTCATTATAGAACACTAATGAGTAGCTTGTCTTAATTCAGTCATGAATAATTGAGTTCTTGTAAAGAATTGATTCATGTAACTAAAATTAGTTTACTTTGAATTACAAATTGGTCAAGTTGAGTCTTGTAATTAGTACTTGCATTAGTCAAGGGGGTTCATAAGTTAGCCAAAGTTCTAGCCTAATGGATGAAGCCATGTCAACATTGTTGGGAATTGTGTCCCAAAGCCAATCGTCTAGGTTGTAGACGGTTGTGCTAATTTTGTAATTGTATATGAATTTCTTGATAAATAAAAGTTATCCTTTTTTGGCTATTCATCACATGTGCATTTTCTTGGAAAGAACTCTGTGTGATGGAGTCCTTAAAACTATATTATATTTGATATAGAGAGGATATATCAGGTAGTTCTTAAAACGTTCACAACCAAAGGATACATTGTTATAGGATGATGATGTCTCAAGTATAGGTTGTATCTCACATTGGTTGGTTATCCTCTTAACCAAGGAGTGTTGTGACACTGATGTGACATGCAAGTGGAATGTATGACATCTCACTGAACGTGACCATCTGTGGAGCCCCTTTCTGCCAAAGGGTTGCTCGCGATAGGATATGGGTATATGTGTCCCTCAAACCTAAGGTCACCATGGTAGCTTGCAAGCAATTTACTGTACTTTGGTGCCAAACTACCTAGATTTCTAATCTAGTGATAAAAGGTTTCTAGGTATAGTCAAGTACTTGTGGAGCGGTAGTGATCAAGATGGAATTGACTTCTATGAATAGTTTGGAGTGAATAACTTGCTGTCTCAATTTAGCAAAACCTTGGCCAGGGTAGTTCTTATGAGGAGTCACAGAACTTGTAAGGTTGAGACACGATCTGGATGAAACAAATTAGGGTTGGCAGTCAAACCCTACATCATTCTGAGCATTATGAGGTCAAAGGAATGAATTATACGGTAACCATATGCCAGAGGTTTTAGAATATTGCTCTGCAATCTTTGACCTATCCGGACGTCGGGTATCATTGCTAGATGAGGACTTTGACTGGTATTGGAAGTGTTTCAATGCTACCGGCTTAGTGTTCGAACCTATGGGGTCACTCACCATAGGGGTTTTTATCTGATTTAAAGGCTGATCGACGATTGAGAATGGTTTTTCATCACTGGAGGTCAATGTGATTGACCATGTTGCAGGTGTCGACACTTGGATATTTTTGAAGTATCGACACTTGACTGATGAGCAAAATTTATGGAAAGATTTGACTTCGAATTTTGAATTCGAATTTCGATTTTTGGGTGTTTTTGGCTTCGGGCTTTCTTGGTATGATAGTCATACTTGCTGTTTTTGGCTTGGACCCATTTGGTATGGCCCTCAACCTTCTTCCCCAATCACTCCTCCTTCCTCTTTCTCCCTCTCATGGCTGCCCCTATAAATAAAGGTTATTCTATAGGGCTTTGGCTGACTTTTTGGTTGTTGGTTTTGTTTTGTTGGCTGGTTATAAGGTCTCCACGCCACAAGAGAAAAAGAGGGAAAAGGGTTTGTGAGGTCTTTGGGATTGGGTGTAAGAAACCTAGCATTCAAGCTAGGTCTTGGGAAGAGAGTTTCGTAGGAAGGGTTCCACCTCTCCTCCTTGTCTTTCCGGAAGAAGAAGATCAGCTCGAAGGATCCCGAAGAGCTAGCACTCCAAGGGAGTTGGTCAGTTTTGAGCCATGGTGTGAACTACTTGTAGAGGCCAGACGCGTGTGTGGCTTGAGAGTATTTTCATCACCTCCATCCTAAAGGTATAGTGGTAAGGTACCCTTATGCCTCCATCCTCTTTTATGTTGATGTTTTTAGTAACATGCTTCATTATTATACTAGATCGTGTTGCGGGTATATTAGTAGATCATTTTGATCTATCTACCGAGCCTTCTGTTGCTTATTTTAAAATTATTTTAAAATATTCTTCTTCTGCCTAGCATGTTTTTCCCTTCAATGGTATCAGAGCACATGTTCTTTTCATAGTATAATAATGCTAGCGTGATTTAACATCACATTTTCTTAAGTACTTAGATTGAGTACTTCACCTTGACCGTCTGGTCATAGGAGAGAAGTAGGGCTGCAAGACCCTCTCTTCCCATTTAATGGGACCTCCTATGGCATGTAGGGGTGCCACTGTGATCGACTCTTGAAAAAAAAAAAGTAGATTAACAATATTTTAATCTAATGACATGATCATAAAATGATTTTAGATAAGATCTAAAAGTTTCTTTTTGATCGACTTGATTAAAAGTTTGGAGAAACTTTGGATTTGAAATCACTGTCTCAGGCCGTGAGTCAACATTTGGCCTTGAAAGTGTCGGCTCATGAGCAAATTGCCAGAAAACTGGCGTTCTATTTTTCTTCCTGTCTCAGGCCTTGAGTCGACACCTGGCCCTGGCAAGTGTCGACACTTGGCATCAGAATGCGAGAAAATAGTGAATTCAAAATTTTATTTTATTGTAAAATTATTTTGCATGATAAATTAAAATTATTTTAACTTATTAAGGCTATTAAACTTAATTAAGAATTAAGAATGATAAAGAACTCTAGGAATTTGATTCAAAGATTTTAAGGCATTTCAATAAGCCTTAAGGGTCATGGGTTAGCTTCTATTAGGTCCTTAATTTGGTTAGACCTAAGTTTAAATGCATTGGACTAATTAGAGAACTAATATAATCAAATATTGAGTTAGGATTTCTTCTCTATAGATCTCTCTAATATTTAGATTAATTAGTCCATAAATCTAAATGGACCTAATTTGTAGCTCAATGGATAGCCCGAGTTTTTAGGCTTGTCTAATTGAGTCTGATGAACCAATTGGTGTCTAAGATAAGTTTGGCATTTTGATCTTGGTTCTTTGGGACTACCTCTTACCTAGCCAACTCGGTTGGTGTCTAAGGCAAAACGGTTAATGACGAAACCCAACCCGTGATCTCACTTACCTGGCCAATGTGGTCGATCAAAATTGATTAGATAGCTCACTGACTCGTGTTAACCCATGTCACCCAAGGTTAATCAATCTTGACCGATTTTAGGTGCCCAGGGATCATTAGTTATGAGTAACCCTCCTTGATTGCTGATGTGTTCAGTGTGAGGTTATTCCATGTCTTCTCATCTCTTCTTCTGTCATAATAAGATTAAACCCTCTAAATTATTAGGTCCATAAAAAGATGAAGTTATGGGGATAACCGAGTCTTAGCCTCCCATTAAGTGGGATGGTAATGGGTTCAATAGTTGAGAGTTCATCGACAGATCCAAAGATCAGGTGTTCATTGGGCTATTGGAATTGCTATTCCTAATATGATGGCTTAGTGTGACTTTCTTAATGGTGGTCAGGTGGGTCGGCCAAAGTCGGGCTTGACTATTCATTAATTAGAAGCATCGAATTTTGTCATGTTAATGGTTGGACCTAACCGAGACCTTCAATAGGAGGCACAAAGGCCATTGAAGTGCACATTGGGGCAAAACCTAAATAATAGAGGTTACTTGGAGAAGTAATCGATTGAAGAACCTACCTTTAGACATGTGTTGCCGACCTTACCGCTGTGTCCTGTAGCTGCGAGTTGGCGCTGGACCTCGGTCCCCTTTACCTCTGAATCCTAGCATTCTCAGACCTGCAAAACAAGGTTAGAGACCCGGGCCGGGGATTCCTGCGGGGGCACTCCGACGATCAAGTTAGTGAGCGGCAAAGAAGAATAGATCCACTAAGGCGGATCCCCACTCAGTCTCCATGCTTAGGAAAATCCTTAATGAGGAGATGAGTAAGAATGAGGGAGAACGAGAGGGGGTCAGCACTCCGGTTCTTGCGATTGGGCTCGTCGGACCCGCTCCTAAGAGTCCCTTCGGAGCCTTTGTCTCTCAATCGCTTGTTCCCTCCCTCCATGCAATTTCCTTCTTGATTGCCTACCTTCTTCCACACCCGTTGGTGCCTTTTTGAGATCACCGGGTGCTTTGGTGCCTCGATTCTCTCCCTTTGAGGGGCCTTGGAGGTCAACAGTGCTCATTGGCCATTCTCCTAAGGTCGCCTCCCCTTATGGTTAGGAGTTAAGTGGCAAGGTCATCTCGTTCGCCGTGCTGTCATGAAAGAGGGAACTAAGCAGGACTTCGATCCAGGAGCAGGCGCCTTTGGGTTCGAGGTGTTGACCGTGGCTCTCCTCTCCGGGGGTTCTAGGTCACCTACCGTAGTATCTGATACCTCGATCAAGGCATCCCTCCCAAACTGGTGCAAACGAGGTTACGTGCACTATTACAGATCTGGGGGCGCCGTACTGGGCATGCTGCACTGCATGCATCGGCCTCAGCAGCATCCTCGGGGCTGGTGGCTTTGGTCCTCTCGATGCTCCATGGAAAAGGCACAACTTCGACCGATGTGGACCCACCTAGGGGTGCCACCTGGCGAAGGAGCAGGAGCGCCTGGCTCAACTTCGACCGAGGTGGACCCATCTCAGGGTGCCACCTAGCGAAGGGGCAGAGGCAAGCTCGACTTCGACCGAGATGGTCCCACTTGGGGGTGCCACTTGGCGAAGGAGCAGGAGCGCCTGGCTCGACTTCGATCGAGGTGGACCCATCTGGGGGCGCCACTTGGTGAAGGAGTAGAGGCAAGCTCGACTCTGGCTGAGATGGTCCCACCCGGGGATGCCACCTGGTGAAGGAGTAGAGGCAAGCTCGACTCTGGCCGAGGTGGTCCCACCTAGGGGTACCACCTAGTGAAGGAGCAAGAGTGCCTGGCTCAACTTCGATCGAGGTGGACCCATCTGGGGGCACCACCTGATGAAGGAGCAGAGGCAAGCTTGACTCTGGCCAAGGTGGTCCCACTTGGGGGTGCCACCTAGCAAAGGAGCAGGAGTGCCTGGCTCAACTTCGGCCGAGGTGGACCCATCTGGGGGCGCTACCTGGTGAAGGAGCAGAGGCAAGCTCGACTTCGATCGAGGTGGTCCCACCTGGAGGTGCCACCTGGCGAAGGAGTAGGAGTGCCTGGCTCGACTTCGATCGAGGTGGACCCATCTGGGAGCGCCACCTGGTGAAGGAGCAGGGGTGCTTGGCTCGACTTCGACCGAGGTGGACCCATCTGGGGACGCCACCTAGTGAAGGAGCAGAGGCAAGCTCGACTTCGATCGAAGTGGTCCCACTTAGGGGTGCCACATGGCGAAGGAGCAGGAGTGCCTGGCTCGACTTTGACCGAGGTGGACCCATCTTGGGATGCCACCTGGCGAAGGAGCAGGGGTGCCCCACTCTGGTCGAAGTGGGTGGAGCGGACACCAGAGGCACCAGAATAAGGCAGAGGCTTCTCAACCCTCTGTGGATCACTTAATGACATTCGAGTCCATTGTAATAAAGCTTAGTTCAGCTAAGTTGTCTTTATTTGAGTCCTATATTAGTTAGCTCATGTTGAGCTAGTCCAGTCTAGTATTAGTCAGCTCTTGTCGAGCTAATTTTATTTTTTTGAGTCTTGTCCAAGTACACTGAAGACTCAAGACCACATCATACAAGTGAAGACCAAGTCCAACCATATTGAAGACATGAAAGTATAGCCCAAGTCCAACCCAACTTGAAGATTTGAAGACCCCAGGAGGAAAATTCAGAAACCTTGAAGCCTTGGACCAATCGGAAGCAAACTGGGCCAGCCCAAGCCCAGGAGAGGAGCTAGGGCGCCAAGCTTAGTGGTGACCACCCCTTGGTCAGCCACTTAGGGTCACCCCCTTGGCCAACCAAGACAAGGAGTGAGGGAGAGTTCTTAGAGAATTTCTCTACCTATTGTTTCCTAATTTTCTAGCTAGGATTTGAGTAGGAATAAGAGTCCTATGTATTTAATTTTATGTCCTTACTTGGGGCCCAAGACTAAGGGTCTATTTAAAGGACCCTAGTCTCTTGTATGAGAAATTGATTATTGATATATGAAATTCTATTGAATCTTCTATTACTGTGTGCCTCCCTGCTGTGTGCATCAAGGGATCCTGTGTGCCTGAAGTCCTACCGAAGAGCTACCCGAAGAAACCCTAGCAAACCAACCACTTTCAAACCTTTTCACCCACATGCCCCTTGCTATTTTCCTAAGATTTTTCTTATTTCCCATCTTGTTTTCTCATCCTTGATAGTTGTTTGCAGGTCCCCGAGTTCCTACGAATCCAACAACTCCAACCGGGCCGCAATCGGACCACCAAGCAGAAAGTCGGGAATCTGCGGGTCTCTAGCTTGGTTTTCCAGGCCGCATCCATCGAGGAATGTGAGATCTCTTTGCTGCAATCTTCACCAGGTGCATTAGACATTGCCAGGTACAGTCCCTCTGCCATCAATAATTTTATTGTAGGAGAACTTGCCCTAACCAAGGCTTTTTAGTCCCGGCGATCCTTTTACCGCTTTCTTAGGTCCAAATCTGCATGCATAGTTTATAAAATTCATATAGAATCCCCTACAACTTATTTTGATCCAATATTTGGGATTTAATCACTTCACCCCATATATAAAATTCATAAAATTAATCGCATGCATATTAGTTCCGCACCATCTGGTATCAGAGCTTAGATTAGGGCATGTTTTCTGCATCCTTTGCAGTCCATATATGCCCTGTTCTTTTAATTATTTCTCTCTGCTTAGAAATCCAAAAATTCTGAAATTTAATTTTTTGGATTCAGCTCAATACAATGTATTTTATAGTCATTTTTTAGATTTTGTTTCAGTCTGTGCAATTTCTACAGGCCAAAATATAGCCTACAAATTTTTGGCTCTATTTTTTTTAGCAAGACAATTTTGAAAGGTTTAGGGTTTTGTTTAGCATATCTTTTATTTTTAGTATGTTTCTAGCATATTAGGTCATTTGCTACAAATCATATCTCTATAAAAGGACAAAAAAAACTTTTTTAAAAAAAATTACATATATAAAAGCTATCAAAACATCTAACCCTAATTTGCATCATCTGCCTGCCATCATTGCATAATCTACCTTTAAGGGCACTCTTGCTATACTAGATAAGGGAAGGAGTTGATAACCTCTCCTTAGCCCAAAACCATATCCCTTACATTCGGTCGCAAGCCTTAACCTAAAATAAACTAGACCTAATTTGCCCTAGTGGGCTAGGGACACCAACTGGTCGAGTCTGGGCTAAGTGTTAGATCACTGTGTCAAGCTAACCAATGTGTGCTTTGTGCTTGGTGTCTAGAACGGTGGTTCAGGGATTCAGTCCCGAAGGGTTTGTGTGCTGGTCCGCCTACTTGGCCAATCTCTGATTGGTGTCTAGGATTGGCAATCAGGGACCTAACACTCCCCTTACACCTGCCTGGCTGAGTATAGGATTACTATAGGCTAGTTTGCCACCATGATTGAGCACTTAGTTTTGGGCTCTAGGTCTAGTCAACTGTAGTCGGTTTGATCGAGTCTTGCATGAGCACTAGATCAAGGGTTTCATATCATCCACCACCTTCACAAATGGCTGAATCCATGGATCATCTTGATGCTAAATTTGATGCCCTTGGAGAGAGGTTAGCCCAATCCATCAATCTTAGGCTTGATAAATTAGATGCCCAGTTGATCCATAGGCTTGAGCAAGCAAATGCCCAGTTGATCCATAGGCTTGATCAATTAGATGCCCGACTAGGAACCCTAGAGGAGACACATAGGACCCAGCCTGAACCAGATCTTGAGTCACCTCCCCATCCTAGGAGAACCCCTCGCCATGACCCTTACTATAATACTGAACCTAGGAGGACCCCAAATCCTGATCCACATTTTGAGGTTGAACCTAGGAGAGCCCTTTGTCATGACCCATATTATGATCCTGAACCTAGGAGGACCCCTAACCCTGATCCATACCTTGAGGCTGAACCTAGGAGAGCCCGACATCATGACCCAATCCCAGATGTTCATCCTAGAAGACCTAATTAGGATTTTGTAGACCAGGAAGATAGATCCTATAGACACATTAAGCTTGATGCCCCCACTTTTGATGGTTGTCTTGATCATAAGGTCTATATAGATAGGGAAGGTGAGATTGATCAATATTTTGAGTGGTATGATATGTCGGAGGAGTGTAAGTTTATGTTTGCTAAGCTTAAGTTGGTCCAGGAGGCCAGGTTACATTGGGCTAGTGTTGAGAGAACCCTTGGACAAGGAGGGCATGATCCTATAGTCACCTGGTGGGCCATGAAGGGTAAGCTTAAGACAAAATACATTCCACCATCATATCATCGTGGGTTACTGGATCAGTGGCAGTGATTGAATCAAGGTAGCAGGAGTATAGATGAGTACATCACAAAATTTGATGAGTATTCTATGCGATGTGATTTGAATGAGTCTGAGGATATTGTTCTGTCTAGGTTTAGGGCTAGACTGAGAGATGACATTAAGAATAAGCTCTATATGAGAGAGGTTAGAGACCTGGACCATGCCTACCAGATTGCTAGGGATCATGAGCATTTCCAGAGAGGGGCCGTCTACCGTAAACCTGAGCCCACTAGATATCCTAGTCAATACCCAGGAGCCGACCCATGCCTAGCCGACCTAGTCCAAGTCGATCCAGTCCTAGTCAGCGAGGCCCGAGTCGACCCCAGCCTAGTAATCCTGTGGCCCGTAGGGATGATCGAGGTAAATCTGTAGAGGTCAATAGAAACTACACTCCCCAGAAGACCTGTTTTAGATGTAAGAAACCAGGCCACTTTATGAGACAATGCCTAGTTAGTGCCCTCCACTTAGGTGAGCAAGTAGAAGAAGAGCCTGAACCCGTAGCTGAACCTGAGGGAGAGATTTATGAGGCTGATGATCGGTTGATAGACGAGTATGAGGGTGAGGAGGAGGAACCTGAGTTTGAGAACCAATTAGGAGTGGTTTAGTGCATCTTAACCCAAACCCCAGTTAAGGAAGATTGGCGTAGGACTAGCATCCTACAGACTTTTGTTAAGATAGGGGGTAAGGTACTTAAGATCATCATAGACAGTGGGAGTTGTGTTAATGCCGTCTCTGCCAACATAGTTAAATCTTTAGGATTGACCACAGTTCCCCATCCTAGCCCTTACAAAGTTTCTTGGATAGATTCAACCTCCATCCATATTAAAGCTAGGTGTCAAATCTTAATTAGACTGCAAACCTATGAGGAAAAGATTTGGTGTGATGTCATCCCCATAGAAGTGAGTAGTATCATTCTAGGTAGACCTTGGCTTTTTGATCATGATGCAACCCTGTATAGTCGAACCAATGTTTGTGCTTTTAACTATCATGGGAATAAGTTTGTTATCCACCCAGCTCCCCCTAGAGACCCAGTTAAGAGGGGTTCTAGTAGCCTTAAGGACAAGAAACCTGGAGTTAACCTGATTAAGGCTAGGGAGTTAGAAAAGGAGATTGCTGAGGGTAACCCTATTTGGATCTTGACCACCAAAGAAATACATGAGCCGATCCAAAAGGAGCACCCTAAGGAAATTATTGAGGCTCTAAAAGAATTTGAGGATGTCTTCCCTGAGGATTTACCTGATCAATTACCATCCCTTAGAGACATCCAACATGCAATAGATTTAGTCCTAGGAGCCACCTTACCTAACCTTCCTCACTATAGGATGAACCCCAGTGAGCATCAAGAATTACAAAATAATCACAGGCATATTAGTTCCGCATCAGTGGGCCCCACCTAGGGGCGCCACCTAGCGAAGGGGCAGAGGTGCCGAGCTCGGCTCGAGGTGGGCATGATCACTGGTCAGGCCAGCTCAAAAAGGAGCATGGCGCGGCACTGCTTGGCCACCAGCTGGGTCTGACGCATGCTCGACATCAGCGATCTTGCCATATTAGTTGCCCCCTACTTCCAAGTCCCATCAAAGTGCCACGGCTGGGACGTGGGGAGTTAATGCAGAGATGACGTGGGAGGAAAAAAATCTTGTATAATAATTGCCACGATTGTCGTCACTGCGCTCATTGCACCCGAGGTCCAATGTACAGGCACCATGTCTGCATGTTCGACGGACCATAATTACACCATGCCAGACTCGAGGCAATTTTCAGCAAACCGAAGCATCGTCGTTGGGCATTTCCACATGTGGCGCTCATCCGATGGCTCAGTCCAAAAGAGGCTGTATGGTTGCTGTCAATTGGTTTTGAAAAGAGAGGGGACTTTCTGAAAATGAGGTATCTTGGCTTTCTCACATCTCGCTAGCGGTTGCAGCGGTCCTTCTTCATCTCTCGGGTCACCTTTCTCCGCTAAAATAGCCTGGTGAGTGTCTGGTGATCCTTGTTTTTCTTCCGCTTCTTCTCAAACTCCAGTCCTCCCTCCTGTCCTAGGTGAACCAGTTCTTTTTCTAACTTTTTCCTTCTCGATGGCCCCTTCGAGTCATTGTCCTCGCTTCTCTTCTAACCCGAATAAGGCTGGTCCGTCCTGGCTGAGGACTCCATCGTCCTCCTCGTTGAAGGATGACGTTCCCCTTGACATCCGGAGGTGGTTGCGACTGGGCAGAATTACCATTGGAATCCCTAGGGCCTTTAGGGCTCCTCTTGTTACCCCCGTTCTTCCCATCTCCGTCGTCGCCCCTTCGGTGGCAGAGGCTCCTTCCGGTCTCTCTGGTTTCACTTCGATGATGATTGGAGATGATCTTTCCTGGATCCGAGACATGTTTGGGATCCTGGACTCCATTCAACTCTCACTCCCGAGGTCGGGGGAGCGAGTTACCTCGAGCATGATGCAGAACAAATAAAGGGACGCGATGCGGAAGTAGATTAAGATTAACTAATTTTTTTGTTGTTTTATATGTTTGTAGAAGTTGGCTTCAAATCAAAGAAAAGTTAACCTAACATTGAAAGAGACTAATATGATAATTGAAAGCACAATTTAAGGAAACTAAAGTATCAGAGTAGTTCAGAAGCAACGGATCGCTGGGGGTTGAGAAACTCCCAGACCTAGGGTTTCGCTCCGAACTTTCAGCAGAACAGAAATAAAGAGAAGAGATGGTTTACCTAACCAGACAATGATCTTCACAGATTTTGGTGGAAGAACTCTCCCGAGCAGATTGTTGGATCCTCGGATTCAGATTTCTTCGCAATGGATCCTCCAGTACTGGTCTTTTGGCGGGTTGGCTTCTCCTGAACTCAAGATCTGGAAGAGAAGAAAAACAATTGATGGAATCAGAGAGTCAAGGAAAGAATTTACCAGGTTGATGAACTTGAAGATTGAAATTGCTGAAAACTGGATTCTCCTGGAAGCTGATGTGATTTTCCTTGGAACTTGCTCTGGATCTGAAGTAGCCGGACTGGATCTGGATGAAGGTGGACGGCCTGGACTTGTAGAGAGAGAGAGGCCGTGGGAGATGGATGGATCTAGGGTTTGGTGGATGGAAAATAATGAAAGGTGGCTAGGGTTTTGGAATTTCAAGTGGCTAACCTAGGGTTTTGGATAAAGATGGAGATCTCTCACCTCCTCAAGGCTCCAATGGAACCCGGATTACCCCCTCACGGAGCTCAACACTTAGAATAGTGCGGAAGAAGAGAAACCTAGGTTGCTCAACACAAGAGAATAGCAAAAATAATTTTTCTTCATTGATTTTTTTAAAGTTACAAAGAGAGGTCTATTATATAGACCTAAAATTTTCTCCTAGCTTGTACAAATTCCCATGTGGGACTAAACTCTTCCAACCCCTAGATTAGGTAGAAAATCCTCTCCCTTGGCCGACCAAGAGTCCAAAAAAAATTGGGACGGCCATAAAGGAATTGTTTTGGAACTTTTATGGCACCTCCTTTGGAGTTGGATTTGGATTGGAGTCCTCTTCTTCTTATGGTATTTCTTTTTTCTTTCACTCCAAGTTAAGCTCTTTGATTTTGATTTGAACTTCAATTAGGAGTAGGTTGGATGTCCTTCTTTGATTTCTTCTCCAAGAGAAGTTTTCTTCCTTCTTTGCTTAGGTAAATTAGGCAGGTGTGGGCGCCTCCTTTAATTTAGCCTCCAATTTGATTTTTTCTTCTTTGGATGTGGGGACCATGATACTGGGATGCCTCTATGGCGCCTCCTGGACTCTGGCATGTGCTCGGAGTGTGGCTGGGCGTGTGGCTTGGAGTGTGGCCTCCACTTGCTTGAACCTTGAGTTGATTGGAAGAGAAATGTGGCACCATTTTGGACCAAATTGAAACCACATTGGAACTTGCACCGAGTCAACATGACTCAACAAAATTTAAATCGTGACTCAAGAAATAAATAAAATAAATAAACTGGTTGACCAGGTCAACCTTTATTACAAACCCTAATTTCTCGGGCAATGTCAATCAGAGATCCAAATGGAGCTCTGAAGTCTTCTTCTGAGTCTGGTGCCCGCACCAGAGCAGCCCTGGCTGGGTTGCTTTCTACGAGGACTTCCTTGCCAAGGATCTTCATTTTCCGCTTCACCCTTTCTTCCTTTCCTTTCTTAGCAACTTCCACTTCGTTCCAGCCCAGTTGGCTCCTAATGCCATCAGGGTTATCTTCACCTTCATCGTCTTCTGCCACTTCCATGTGTTTGTCGCCCGATTCTCACTATTCAGGGCCCTTTTTATCCTGAAACGTTACTCTACTGATGATGGCTGGTGGTACCTCTTCCCCCGGCCTAGGTGCCTCCGGTTCGACCTCCCCACATCAATCAAGGGGTAGAAGAATTGATTCTTCTTCACCTCAGTTGGGGACGTTGATTGGGTCTGGAGTGAGCCAGACCGGTCCCCAATCGGAACTCCCAAGTTGAGCCGGCTAACTAGGAAGTCTACTCCCAACTGTTAGCTGATGTGGTTCCTTCCCTCGAAGTTCTGCTCTCGGAGCAGAACCTGTTCGAGGCAGGAGTCAGCTCGATCTGGACGATTGGTGAGGCTCCAGGCCTTCTTTTTTCTTCTTTTCTCCCCTTTTTTTGTCTCCTCTGACTTTTCTCTCTTTTTAAGGATGAAGTCTTTGTGGATAGCCTGGTGGAGTCAGCCCAAAAAAGGAGTGCTTCAGGCGGGGCCTAGGACACTCCATCGAAGAGGGCTCACGTGGAGACGAACCAAGGGCTCGGGCCCGGGCCCACTCCAACCTCGGAGCCCACGGGGCAGACATAACCCTCAGCCATCTCAGCAGCAAACTCCCACCCCAGAGGTTGTCGACATCGATGGGTGCGGGGAGGAGGAGCGACCGGTGCCTTCTACGGCAACCGTGGCGACCAGTGCTCCGATAGTAATAGTGATGATGGTGGCAACCCCATAAGCTACGGCTCCACCGGCCGGAGGGACTCCTGCTCAGCCCTCCTCCGAGCCCTATCCCGCACCGGCAGGGCTCCCTGGCAATGCCTCTGTCATCCAGGACCAGGGCCTAGCGAAGAGAATGATGGAGTACGTGGCCCAGCCCGGGACTGCCGCCTGAGGGGTGGCCGGGACTACGCGGCCGCATTGCTTGGGATCCTTCCCCAGCTCTTCACGGTAAGTATCCATCACCTCCCTTTTAATGTTCCAGTTGGGTTGCTAAAGAATTCTAAACTCATTTTCAATGCAGATCGAGACTGACGTCCTACTCCTTCGTGACTTCCTTGTTTCTTCTACGAGGAAAGAGGTCGAAAGGGAGAAGAAGCTGGCCAAGCTCACGACCAACGTGAAGGACCTGATGGAGAAGGGGCATGAGTATAGGGAGAGCAAGGAGGCTCTCCGAGGGGACCTAGCCCGTGCTGAAGGGCGCATCAGGGACCTCGAGGCCTCCCGGTCCGAGGAGAGGATCTTAGCTCAGTGCCGTGCTGAGGAGGATGCAGCAAAGATTTCCCATCTCAGGGGGTAGTCTCGGTCACTAGAGAGCCGGGTCGACAAGGTCCTGGTAGAGCTGACGATGGCTAAGAAGAAAACCTCTTACATCTCAGGGCTACTGGAGGCCTCATAGAGAAATGCCCAGGAGGCCATGCCTAAGTTCTGGGCCTCCCAGGAGTTCAAGGACGAGGTCCATGAGGCTGCCATGGACTCCTTTTTGAAGGGCTTCGAGGTCTGCTGAGAGAAGATGGCCTCCCTCTTCCCGGAACTTAATCTGGCTGAAGTCATTTTTGGCGGCCCCAGGGAGCAACTTGAGGAGGCAGCCGGGTAACCTACTGGGGAGGCAACTAGTGATGAGGAGGCTTCCCAGCCTGGGGCGGAGCCGGCGATGGAGTGACCTCGGGTCATCCATTCTGTACTCTAGCGCAGGGCTTCCTTTTTTGTTCTTTTGGGTCACTCGGTCTGTCGGGTCCCTTTTGCTTGTAAGAAACCCTTGCACTGGAAATGAAGCTCCTCTTCTCTTCAATCTTCATTGTTTTTGTCTTGACTCTTTATTCTACTCTTTGTTGATGATGTGTATGAATTTCTTGTCATTGTTTGTTGTTGTTTTTTTTGTGGGAGCCGAGTCTGCAACTCTGATTTGTAGTTTGACTTTGACTCTCAATTAGAAATCAGATTCAAGAGGCCTTTAGGCTTTGGGAAAGAACTCCTGAAGCTTTCGGCTTGTATTTTATAAGTATTTGGTGCCAGGACTTTGGTTGCAGGAGCTGGGTTCCATCCTTTTGCACCAGAATTGGGTTCTGGGCCATCTTCCAGACTGAGCTCCAGGACTTCATGGAGAAACTAGGTTCCGTGCCATCTTTCAGACTAAACTCCGGGACTTCATGCCGGAACTGGATTTCGTGCAATCTTTCAGACTGAACTCTGGGATTTCATTGAGGAACTGGGTTCCGTGCCATTTTTCAGATTGACCTATGATACTTCATGCCATAACTGGGTTCTGTGCGATCTTCCAGACTAAACTTCGGGATTTCATGAAGGAATTAGGTTTCATGCCATCTTCCGGACTTAGCTTCGGGACTTCATGCCGGAACTGGGTTCCGCGTAATCTTTCAGACTAAACTCCAGGATTTCATGGAGGAACTGAGTTTCGTGCCATCTTCCAGACTGAACTCCGGGACTTCACGCCGGAACTAGGTTCCGTGCCATCTTCCGGACTGAACTCCAGGATTTTATGGAGGAACTGGGTTCCATTCCATCTTCCGGACTGAACTCTAGGACTTCATGCTGAAACTAGATTCCGTGCCATCTTCTGGACTGAACTCCGGGACTTCACACCAGAACTAGGTTCCGTGCAATCTTCCAGACTGAACTCCAGGATTTTATGGAGGAACTGAGTTCTGTGCCATCTTCTAGACTGAACCTTTGGACTTCATGCCGGAACTAGGTTTCGTGCGATCTTCCGGACTGAACTCCGGGATTTCATGGAGGATCTGAGTTTCGTGCTATCTTCCAGACTAAATTCCAGAATGTCATGAAGGAACTGAGTTCTGTGCCATCATCCAGACTGAACTCCGGTACTTCATGGAGGAACTGTATTCCATACCATCTTTTGGACTAAACTCCAGGACTTCACACCAGAATTGGGTTCCGTGCGATCTTCCGGACCGAACTTCAGGATTTGAATTTCCCACGAACCGCTTGCAAGACTTTTGCCTCGCCTTTGTCCGTCAGACCTAAGGTCGGGCGACGATAGTCCTACGAGACTGAAACAAGCATTACACTAAAGAGAATTTTATCATTAATGTTCAGGAAGTCTTACATCATTGGTAATACATCCTTAAATTTACGATGTTCCATGCCAGATAGTTGGCGCCGTGAGGGCGTACTTCAACCACCCTGTAAGGGCCTTCCTAGTTTGGAGAGATCTTACCACACTCCAGAGGTTGGGAGGCCTCGGCACGTCACAGCACCAGGTCTCCCGGGCGGAAGGACTTCGATCTCACCCTTGAGTTATAGTATCTAGCCACCCGTTGCCGGTAGGCTACCATTCGGACTCGAGCCTTGTCCCTCATTTCTTCAAGCAGGTCTAGATTAAGTAGGAGCCGTGCTGGGTTCTCGGCTTCGTCGTATTGCTCCACATGCAACATCGGTAGGCTTAGCTCCACCGGAATCACCGCTTTTGCACCGAATACAAGGTTGAATGGAGTTTCATCCATGGCCGTTCTTGGTGTTGTGTGGTATGCCCACAAGATGCTAGGAAGTTCTTCAGCCCACCTTTCCTTGGCCTGGTCTAGCCTAGTCCGGATCCCTTGAAGGATGGTCCAATTGGTCACCTCGGCCTCCCCATTGGTCTGAGGGTGCGCTACTAAAGTGAAACGATGATAGATGCTGAGGTCGTTGCAGAACTCCTCGAACTCTCGATTATTGAACTGCCATCTGTTGTCGGTGATGATGGTGTGAGAGAGCCCGAAGCGGCATATGATCGACTTCCAGAAAAATTTGTTGACATTTGCTTCCGTGATCCGGGCTAACGGCTCAGCCTCGACCCACTTCATGAAGTAGTCGATTGTGACTATCAGGAACTTATGCCCCACTAGGCAAATGGCCAAGGGGCGAAGAGCTGGGAGAGCAGCGTAATCGGTTGGCGTTGCACAACAGCATGATGTTGACAGCGGTCACACCTCTTGATAAAGTTGGCTGTATCCTTCCTCATCATTTCCCAGAAGTATCATTGGTGGAGGGCCTTGTATGCCAGAGTCCTGCCCCCACATGATTCCCGCAGAGGCCCACGTGTATCTCTTGGAGCACGAGTGCCGCTTCCGTGGGTCTCAAACATTTGAGGAGTGGATAGGAGTAGGACCTCTGGTAAAGCAATCCATCCATCAACACAAAGCGTGTGGCCTTCCTTTTGATGAGGCTAGCCTCTATTCGATCCTCGGGCAAGGTACCGTCGGTGATGTATTTGACATACTTGTCCATCCAGCTGGGCTCCAGGGTGACCTGCTGGATTTCTCTGGGGGCCTCATAGCTTGGGTCCTGAAGATGTTCGATGAAAGCGCGGCCCAATGATGAGTCCGGTAAGGTTGCCAGCCGAGAGAGGGCGTCAGCGTGAGCATTTTCTCCATGTGGGATGTGGGAGACACTGAAGTGCTTAAAACTTGCCGCACTTGCACATACCAGCTCCAAGTACTTCGACATTTGAGGGTCCCGGGCCTCGAACTCGCTTGAGACCTACCCGATCACCAATTGAGTCGGTGAAGACCCTCAAGCTGGTCACGCCCAGTTTGCGGGAGACTCTCAGTCCCGTGAGGAGTGCCTTATACTCCACCTGGTTATTGGTGGCAACGCCCAGTTTGCGGGAGACTCTCAGTCCCGTGAGGAGTGCCTTATACTCCACCTGGTTATTGGTGGCAACGAATTGGAGACGGGCACTCAGCAATGACTCCCTGCTATTAGCAAGGATGAGTCTGGCTCTGCTTCCACCAGAGTTGGAAGCTCCATCCACATGTAGGACCCAGATGTCCTCCTTTGGTTCAGGTCCTGATTATTGATTTTAGGGGCTCTCTTCCGACCCCTCGTCCAGGCCTGCACACTCAACTAGAAAGTCAACTACTACCTACGCCTTCATGGATGACCTCGACCGATACACGATGTCGAACTCACTGAACTTCAGTACCCACTTTGGTAGTCATCCAGACATATCAGGTTGGCTGAGCATGGCCTTCGATGGTTGATCCGTCAGGACTGTGATCGGATGCGCTTGGAAGTAAGGCCTGAGGTGCTGAGCAGATACAATGAGCACAAAAATTAACTTCTTGGATCGAGAATACATGAGCTTGGCATCGTGGAGAAGCTTGCTTGTATAGTATACATGTCTTTGGATCCCTCCATCATCCATCCGAACCAGGACTAAGCTGACGGCCTCTAGAGTGATCGCCATATACAGGAGGAGCTCTTCTCCCTCCTCTGACCAGGAGAGCAGTGGTGGTGATGCCAGGATCTTCTTTAACTCCTTGAATGCCTCCTGGCACTCCTTCATCCAGGCAAAGTCATGCATCTTCCTCAGTGTCTTGAAGAAGGGCTAGCAATGATTGGTAGATCATGAAATGAACCGGCTCAGGACTGCTATTCGGTCGGTAAGTCACTGGACTTGCTTCTTGGAAGTGGGCTGCTCCATGTCAAGGATCGCTCAGACCTTCTCTGGGTTGGCTTCGATCCATCTTTGAGTCACCATGAAGCCAAGGAACTTTCTCGCTGCCACACCGAAAGCACACTTCGCTGGGTTCAACTTCATTTGGTGGAGGTGAAGGTTGCGGAAGGTCTCCATCAGGTCGTCGACATGGTCCGAGGTTGGCTTGCTTATTACAAGCATGTCATCCATGTACACCTACATGTTGCAGTCAATTTGGTCTTTAAAGAATTTGTTGACCAGCCATTGGTATGTGGCGCCAACGTTCTTCAGACCGAAGGGCATCATCCTGTCACAGTATGTCCCTTAATCCGTGATGAAGGTGGTATGCTCCTCATCCTCTAGATGCATCTGGATCTGATTATACCTGGAGAATGCATCCATGAAGGAGAGGAGGCGGTGTCCCGAAGTGGCATCCATGAGTTGGTCGATCTTCGGGAGGGGAAAGCTATCTTTCGGGCAGGCATGATTGAGATCGGTGTAGTCCACACAAATCCTCCAATTTTCGTTGTTCTTCTTGACCATCACCATGTTCCCCAGCAAACTGGGGTACTGCACTTCGTGAACGAAGCCAATGGTGAGGAGCTTCTCCACCTCGTCGTTGATTGCTTTCTGCCTTGGCAAAACTTCTTTTCTTCTGTCGAACTGGGCGGCACTTCGGGTCAATCTTCAACTGATAGGTGATGACATATGGAGGAATTCCTGGCATATCTGCCGTTGACCAGACAAACACATCCGCATTCACAGAAAGGAAACTCAGCAAGCAAGCCCGCTCGTCTTCCGGGAGTTGGGTTCTTATCTGCATCATCTTCAGTGGGTCTGAGCCAAGGGGGTATGTCAGTAGGCGCTCAACGAGGCCACCCCTGGGATCTTGTGCCCTTTGATCGAGGTCATCGAAGTTAGCATCGAGCTCGGCACTCCGAGCCCCTAGGACAGCCTGCAAGCAACACGGGACGGGCTGAACTGCCCCCCTCACCTCTCCCACCCCAAAGGCGATAGGGAACTACACCAGCAACCTTTTGGTGGAAATGACTGCATTGAGCTGGTTGAGCCCAGGGTGGCCCAAGATAGCTTTGTATGGTGACCGGAGTCTGACGACAGTGAAAGTCATCATGATCGTGCTCTGTCGGGGTGGAGTCCCGGCTGTGACAGGGAGGGTGATCTCTCCCTCGACTCTCACAGAATCTCCGGTAAAACCTATTAGAGGGGTGTGCACTAGCCTTAACCGATCACGGGACAAGTTCATCTGGGAGAAAGCATCGTAAAAAAGCATGTCTGTGGAGCTCCCACTATCAATCATAATATGATGTATAGGATGCTTAGTGATGGTCATCTCGATCATGACAGCATCATTATTTATATTTTCTTCTTCACCTCCTTTCTCCTTCTTAAAGGGTAGTACATTTTCTAGCTCTCCTCCCTCCCGGGCTCTCTTCACTACGCGCCCTATTCCCCAAGAGATCATACCCACCGACTTCTTCGTAGGGTGGTTGTCGATTGTAGGAACAAGGGAAAGGGTCGTAAGTGGTTGATCCTCCGTTGGGGCCTCTCTTTCCATGAATTTCTTGAGAAAGCCCCTCATGATCAGGTCCTCAATTTTTCTCTTCAGGTTGTGACAGTCCTCAGTGTCATTGTCGTAGTCGTAGTGGAACTAGCAGTACTTCATCTTGTCATGACTACTTCTCGACTTCTAAGGGAAAGGTCGGTGAAGGTAGCGCTCGCCCTCGATCTCCATGAAAATCTTTATCCTTGGAGCTAGGAGGGGAGTGAAGGTCTGCTCGAGAACGGGACCATTCTTCAACTTCGATCCTGACCAGATGTCTGCAAGCGGCTTGGGCCTCCAGGTTCCAGGCACATCCCTTGGGGTAGGCTTCTTCGAAGGCTTCCCGTCCAGCTCTCTTCTGGTACGGTCAACCTCCTCAGCATGGATGTACTTGTGAACATGGAGGAGGAGTTCAGAGTACGTCTTGGGCGGCTTTTTATCTAAAGAATATGTCAGACGGGAGGTCCTGAGCCCTCGCTTTAGTGCCAGCATGGCGACGGGCTCGTCTAGACTATAGATCTCCAGGGCAGCAGTCTTGAAGCGGGTGACATAGTCTCGCAGGAGCTCATGGTCTTGTTGCTAGATGGAGAAGAGGCTATCCACCTCCCGTGGCACCTTTCGATAGGTGTCGAAGTGCACCACAAACCTCCTCTTCAGCTGCTGGAAGGAGTCGATGCTTTCGGGCTCGAGGCGGGTGAACCAGACTGAAGCGACCTTCCGAAGGGTGGCCGGAAAGGTGATGCACATCAGGGCATCCATCGCCCCCTGGACTCTCATGAGAGCTTTATAGCTCTCTAGGTGGTCCAGGGGGTCGGTGGTCCCGTCATAGGGATCCACCTAAGGCATGCAGAACCGACTCGGGATTGGTTCCTCTTGGGTCTCCCAGGAGAAGGGGGTCGAGCATTATAGCCCACTGGCTCATTAGTGGAGCCCTACATGTTGGTAAACTGGCAGGAGAGCTTCGTCAGTTTGTGCTCTTACTCTTCCAGGCACCTTTCAGCTTGGCGCCTGATGGCCTCGTCAGTGGAGCGAGGGGCCATGCCCCGACGGTGCTTGCTATGCCTGGCAGCATCATTGTCATCCATCAGGGATCGGCTCTCATGGTCCACCAACCTAGTGTGATTCCTTTTAGCGGGGGTCTGGTGACTCCCGCGAGGGCTAGTTGCTACCCGTGGATGGGATGGCCTACCTTGGATGGAGCGCAAGCTTCCATGGGGGCCCGCACCTTGGGCCGCGAGGGTCCCTGGCTGGGGTTGAGTGACGAGGGAGCATTGCTGATGATGCAACTGCCTCATGACCACGGTCAGTGTCTGCATCTGCTAGATGAGTGCAGCATACTGACTGTCTATCGAGGGTAGCTAAGGAGGAGCAGGAAGTTTTCTCTCTGGGCTACGGGGGCCTGGGGGAGAGGGAACCTCTCCTGCCCGGCAGGTGGAAGCTTCACATCCACAAGTTACCACCATGCTTGGGGTCGAGTTGCTCTCAAGCTCATGGGGGGCTTGTTCGTACAGGGGCTTTCATACCCCCTTCCTGGCGTGCCAATCTATTGCCATCCTTATCGCTGAGGCCTGTAGCAGCGAGTTGGCACTGGACCTTGGTCCCCTTTACCTCTGAATCCTAGCATTCCCGAACCTGTGAAACAAGGTTAGAGACCAGGACCGAGGATTCCTGCGGGGGCACTGCGATGATCAAGTTAGTGAGCGGCAAAGAGGAACAGATCCACTAAGGCGGATCCTCATTGGGTCTCCATGCTTAGGAGAATCCTTGATGAGGAGATGAGTAAGAATGAGGGAGAACGAGAGGAGGTCAGCACTCCAGTTCTTGCAATTGGGCTCGCCGGACCCACTCCAGAGAGTCCCTTCGGAGCTTTTATCTCTCAATCGCTTGTTCCCTCCCTCCGTGTGTTTGCCCTCTTGATTGCCTACATTCTTCCATGCCCGTTGGTGCCTTTTTAAGATTGCAGGGTGCTTTGGTGCCTAGATTCTCCCCCTCTGAAGGGCCTTGGAGGTCGATGGTGCTCATTGGCCATTCTCCTAAGGTCACCTCCCCTTATGGTTAGGAGTTAAGTGGAAAGGTCATCTCATTCATCATGCTGTCATGAAAGAGGGAACTAGGCAGGACTTTGATCTAGGTGCATGTACCTTTGGGTTCGAGGTGTTGACCTCGGCTCTCCTCTCTGGGGGTTCCAGGTCACTGGCCGTAGGATTTGATACCTCGATCAGGGCATCCCTCCCAAACTGGTGCAAATGAGGTTATGCATATCATTACAGATCTGGGGGCACCATACTAGGCATGCCGTACCGTGTGCGTCAGCCTTAGTAACGTCCTTGGGGTTGGCGGCTTTGGTCCTCCGATGCTCCAAGGAGAAGGCACGACTTTAGTCAAGGTGGACCCACCTGGCGAAGGAGCAGGAGCGCTTGGCTCGACTTCGACTGAGGTGGACCCACCTGGGGGCGCCACCTGGCAAAGGGGCAGGGGCAAGCTCGACTTCGGTCGAGGTAGTCTCACCTAGGGGTGCCACTTGGCGAAGGAGCAAGAGTGCCTGGCTTGATTTCGGTCAAGGTGGACCCATCTGGGGGCGCAACCTGGCGAAGGAGTAGAGGCAAGCTCAACTTTGATCGAGGTGGTCCCTCCCAGGGGTGCCACCTAGCGAAGGAGTAGAGGCAAGCTCGACTCTAGTCGAGGTGGTCCCACCTGGGGGTGCCACCTGGCAAAGGAGCAGGAGTGCCTGGCTCGACTTCGACTGAGGTAGACCCATCTAGGGGCGCCACCTGGCGAAGGAGCAGAGGCAAGCTCGACTTCAACCGAGGTGGTCCCACCTGGGGTGCTACCTGGCGAAGGAGTAGAGTTAAGCTCGACTTCGGTCGAGGTGGTCCCACCTAGGGGTGCCACCTAGCGAAGGAGCAGGAGTGCCTGGCTTGACTTCGACCGAGGTGGACCCATCTGGGGGCGCCACCTGGTGAAGGAGCAAAGGCAAGCTCGACTTCGACCGAGATGGTCCAACTTGGGGATGCCACCTGACGAAGGAGTAGGAGTGCCTGGCTCGACTTCGACCAAGGTAGACCCATCTGGGGGCGCCACCTGGCAAAGGAGCAGGGGTGCCTGGCTCGACTTCGGCTGAGGTGGACCCATCTAGGGATGCCACCTGGCAAAGGAGCAGAGGCAAGCTCGACTTCGATCGAGGTGTTCCCACCTGGGGGTGTCACCTGGCGAAGGAGCAGGAGTGCCTGGCTCGACTTCCACTGAGGTGGACCCATCTGGGGGTGCCAGCTGGTGAAGGAGCAGGGGTGCCCCACTTCGACCGAGATGGGCCCTACCTGGGAGCACCACCTGGCGAAGGGGCAGAGGTGCCGAGCTTGGCTCGAGGTGGGCGTGACCGCTGGTCGGCCACCTAGTAGGGGAGCTCAGAAAGGAGCACGGCACTGCTTGGCCACCAGTTGGGTCTGATGCATGCTCCACGTCAGCGATCTTGCCATATCAACGTGCATGGGTGGACCGGCCAAAGTCGGGCTCATGTGTTATCTATTGGACTCTAGTACCCACTTAAGAATCAAAGTGATTCCTCGAATTGCATGTAGAGGCTATCAGTCTAAACAAAATAGTGGGTGGGTTTTTAGACTAAAGTCCAAGTCTATAGGATAATAATTCATATACACTAAATAGCTTTGGTTTTCCTTTCAGATATCTTCCAACCTGTCACTCTGGTCTTTTCTCGATAACGAGAAGCTTAAGGATCCCAACTTTGATAGCTAGTATCGAAGGCTCAAGATTGTCTTGGAGCATGAACGGATCTTGTATGTGATATCGGATCCAACACCTAAAATCCCTGCTCCCAATGCTAGAGGTTCGGTCAGAGACATTTATCAGAAGTGGCTCTCTGACAGGATCACTGTCTGATGCATAATGTTAGCAATGATGAACGATGAGTTCAGTCACAAATTTGAAGAAGCCCAGCTGGAAGAAATCTTTCAAAGGTTGAAGGAGTCTTTCGGGACACCATATGATGTTGAAAGGTACAGGATCTCCTGTGCTATCTACAATGCACGGATGCATGATGGGGCCTCAATCATTGATCATGTATTGTACATGATCGAGATGATTGAGTGCCTGGGTAAGCTTGGATGTCCCTTGCATGAACAGCTTGAGAAGGATGCGATTCTGAATTCCCTTCCAACTTCCTATCTAGATTTTCTCGATCATTATAGAATGAATAAGCCTACAGTTAACTACCACAGTCTGTTGGGGTTGCTGCAGACTTATGAGAAAGACCACCATCTGAATAAAGGGGTCGTAAATCTAGTGGGAGGATATTCAACAGGGCGTCATCCCTTCAAGAAAGGGAAAAAGAAAAGTAAAGGGAAACAGGTGCATAATGCTTCTGGGCCCAGTCAAGCCAAGGAGGAGAAGGCTGATAAGAGCCAAGCAGAGTGCTTCTTCTACAAGAAGTGGGAATATTAGAAGAGGAATCATCCTCTTTACATTGCATCCTTTGATCCGAATAGGTCCAAGAAGAGGAAGTAGCCAGAGGTGCTGGACAAGGTATTTATATGATAACACCTTGTAGTTTCTTTATCTATGATACTACTAATTGGGTATTGGATACAGGAAGTCTAATTCATATTTGCAATTCTTTGCAGGGACTTCAAGTTAGTAGAAGATTCGAGAATAGCGAGAGATTCTTGAACATGGAAAATAGAAGCCAAGTTTCAGTCCTGGCATTGGGAGTCCTCAAACTAATTTTCGAGTCTTGTATAATCATGTTGAATAAGTGTCATTATTATCCATCTTTTCTTTTAAATGTCATTTCTATAGGCCAATTGGCCATGTATAGTTATAAATTATCAATAAAGAATGACATTTACAAAATCATTTAGAATCGTTCTGTTGTAATAAATGGATATATGAATAATGGCATTTATGTACTATCGTGACCTGTTAGTGTAGTGTACATGTCTAGAAAATGTCCTAAGATAGATAATGTAAGCGATGCGTATCTATGGCATTGTAGGCTAGGTCATATTAACAAGAACAGGATAAACATGTTGAAGTGCGAGGGTCTCCTCGACTTTAGTGAAAGTAGTTCACTTCCAACCTGTGAGTCCTGTCTTCTTAGAAAGATGACAAAATCACCTTTTACTAAAAAAGGTGAACGAGCAAAAGAAATTCTAAGTCTGGTACATACTGATATACATGGACCCATGAATATTAGTGCCAGAGGTGGGTATAGTTATTTCATTACATTTATAGATGACCTTTCAAGGTATAGTTATATCTTCTTGATGAGACATAAATCTGAATCGTTTGAAATGTTCAGATGATATCGTAATGAAGTAGAAAAACAAACTGAAAGATGTATCAAAATTCTTTGATCAGATTGAGATGGTGAATATCTTTCTGGGGAGTTTCTGATATATCTCAAGGAGAATGGGATTCTCTCTTAGTGGACACCTCTAGGGACACCTCATTTAAATGGAGTGTCTGAAAAGAGGAATCGAATCCTATTAGACATGGTTCGGTCCATAATGGGCTTTGCTTCTCTACCGCTGTCTTTTTGGGAATATGCTCTGGAATCAGCTTGTTACCTTTTGAATAGGGCTCCGAGTAAATCCGTTAACAAAACCCCATATGAGATATGGACTGTAAGCCGACACTCTCACACCTTCGGGTCTGGGGTTGCCCGACTTATATAAAATGTTTGGAAATGGACAAACTTGGACCTAGGTCTGACCGGTGCCTTTTTGTTGGGTATCCAAAATAGTCTAAAGGGTATTTCTTTCACTTGGCTGAGGAATAAAAGTTGTTCATCAGTCTTAGGGCTATCGTTTGGAATAGGAGTTCCTTGGTAAAGGGACTGTAGCTGCTAAGATTGAACTTAGTGAAGTTCAATAAGTAGAAGAACCGACATGCTTAAGGGATAACATAGAACCGGTTGTGATTAGATCACACCCTGAGCCCATACAGGAACCATTAAGAAATCCGGTAGGGTACCGAGTCAACCAGATAGATACTATGATTTCTTGGTCCAGGATGGTGATCCCATTGAACTCAATGAGAACAATGAGGATTCAATCACCTATATGGATGCGATGCAGAGGTCCGACTCTGAAAAATGGCTGAGAACCATGAAATCCGAAATAGAGTCTATGAAAATCAACAATGTATGGACATTGATTGATCCACCTAAAGGGATAAAATTCATTGGGTGCAAATGAATTTTCAAAATGAAAAGGGACACAGACGGGTAAGTAGAGACCTATAAAGCCCATCTGGTTGCCAAGGGGTATCATCAACGTTATGGTATTGACTCTGCCGAGACGTTCTCTCCTGTTGTAATACTTAAATCCATTCGGATCATGCTTGCTTTAGCAGCATACTTTGACTATGAAATCTGGCAAATGGATGTCCAAACAGCTTCCCTGAATGGTGAGGTGGAAGAGAAGGTGTATATGATACAACCTGAAGGGTTCACATCCATGATGAGTCAAAGGTGTGCAAGCTTTAAAAGTCCATCTATGGACTAAAGCAAGCATCATGGAGTTGGAACATGCGATTTAATAAATGTATTAAGTTGTATGACTTCATTAGGAATGAAGAAGAGCCTTGCATTTACAAATGGGCTAATTGTTCTGTAATTGTATTTCATGTGTTGTATGTAGATGATATTCTCTTAATCGGGAATGACATCCCATCACCGCAAAGATAAAGGTTTGGTTGTCATCTCAGTTCTCTATGAAGGACTTGGGTGAAGCCTCTTACTTACTAGGTATGAAGATCTATAGAGATAGATCTAAGAGACTTCTGGGACTGTCCCAATCTACGTATATCGACACTATGCTGAAGCAGTTCAGCATAAAAAATTTCAAGAAAGGCTATCTTCCGATAGGCACTGGAATTGCTCTCTCTAAAAAGGATTATGCAACAACTCCTAATGAGAGAGAGTGTATGAGTAGAATCCCGTATGCTTCGATAATGGGTTCTATCATGTATGCCATGACATGTACTCGACTAGACATGGCATTCTCATTGAGTGTGGTGAGCAGATACCAGTCTGACCCAGGTGAAGCTCATTCGAAAGTGGTAAAGACCATTCTTAAGTATTTGCAAAATACTAAGGACCAATGGCTGATTTATGGAGAACCTGACTTGAAACTTGTGGGATATACACACTCCAGTTTCCAGTTAGATAAGGATAACAGCAAAAGTGTGTCAGGATTTATCTTTATCCTGAATGGAGGAGCTGTCTACTAGAAAAGTTTCAAGCAGCCTACTATGGTAGACTTGGTATGCGAAGCAGAGTACATTGCAGCATCAGGTGCAGCGAAGGAAGCTATGTTATTGTGGTAGTTCCTTGGCGAGCTGGGAGTGGCACCTTCCCTGAATAGTCCTATTCTGGTGTATTGTAACAACACTAGAGCCATTGCTCAAACCAAAGAGTTGAAGTCTCATCACCGCACAAAGCACATTCTGTAGCGCTATCACCTTGTACAAGAGATCATGGAATGAGGTGACATTGACCTTTAGAAGATCGATTGAAAGGAGAACCTGGCTGACCCCTTCACTAAAGTCGTCAGAATTCAAGAGTTTGATAGTTGTAAATGAAAAATGGGAATAAGATTTTGTACCGATTGGCTTCAGTCCAAGTGGGAGTTGTTGGGAATTATGTTCCAAAGTCAATCATTTAGGTTATAAATAGTTGTGCTAATTTTGTAATTGTATATGAATTTCTTGATAAATAAAAGTTATCCTTTTTTGGCTGTTCATCACATGTGCATTTTTCTAGAAAGAACTCTTGTGTGATGGAGTCCTTAAAACTACATTATATTTGATATAGAGAAGATATATCAAGTAGTTCTTAAAATGGTTCACAACCAAAGAAAATATTGTTATAGGATGACGATGTCTCAAGTATAGGTTGTTATATCTCACAGTGGTTGGTTGTCCTCTTAACTAAGGAGTGTTGTGATACTGATGTGACATGCAAGTGGAATGTATGACATCTCACTGAACGTCACCATCTGTGGAGCCCCTTTCTGTCAAAGGGTTGTTCATGATGGGATATGGGTATATGTGTCTCTCAGACCTGAGGTCACCATGGTAGCTTGCAAGCAACTCACTATACTTTCGTGCCAGACTATCTAGATTTCTAATCCAGTGATGAAAGGTTTCTGGGACAGTCAAGTACTTGTGGAGTGGTGGTGGATCAAGATGGAATTGAACTCTCCAAATAGTTTGGAGTGAATGACTTGCAGTGTCTCAATTTAGCAAAACCTTAGCCAGGATAATTCTTGTGAGGAGTCACAGAACTTATAAGGTTGAGACACGATCTGGATGAACCAAATTAGGGTTGGCAGTCAAACCCTAGGTCATTCTGAGCATTATGATGTCAAAGGGATAAATTATACAGTAACCATATGCCAGAGGTTCTAGATTATTGCTCTGCAATCTTCGACTTATCCGGACATCGGGTATCATTGCTAGATAAGGACTTTGACTGGTATTGGAAGTGTTCCAGTGCTACCGGCTTAGTGTTCGAACCTATGGGGTCACACACTATAGGGGTTTCTATCTGATCTAAAGGCTGATCGATGATTAAGAATCGTTTGCCATCACTGGAGGTCAATGTGATTGACCATGTTTCAAGTGTCGACACTTGTAAGAGTTGACACTTATAAGTCTCGACACTTGGATATTATTGAAGTGTCGACACTTGACCGACGAACAGAATTTCTAGAAAGAATTTCTGGAAAGATTTGACTTCAAATTTTGAATTCAAATTTCGATTCTTGGGCATTTTTGGCTCCAGGCTTTCTTGGTATGATAGTCATACTTGCTTCTTTTGGCTTGGACCTATTTGGTATGGCCCTTGACCTTCTCCTCCAATCACTCATCCTTCCTCTTTCTCCCTCTCATGGCTACCCCTATAAATAAAGTTTATTCTATAGGGCTTTGGCTGATTTTTTGGTTCTTGGTTTTGTTTTGTTGGCTGGTTACAAGGTCTTCACGCCACAAGAGAAAAAAGGGAAAAGGGTTTATGAGGCCTTTGGGATTGGGTGTGAGAAACCTAGCATTCAAGCAAGGTCTTGGGAAGAGAGTTTCTTAGGGAGGGTTCCACCTCTCTTCTTTGTCTTCCCGTAAGAAGAAGATCAGCTCGAAGGATCCCGAAGAGCTAGCACTCTAGGGAGTTAGTCAATTTCGAGCCCTGGTGTGAACTACTTATAGAGGCTAGATGCATGTGTGGCTTGAGAGCATTTTCACCACCTCCATCCTAAAGGTATAGTGGTAAGGTATCCTTATGCCTCCATCCTCTTTTCTGTTGATATTTTTAGTAGCATGGTTCACATTATACTAAATCCTGTTGCGGATAGATCGATAGATCATTTTGATCTATCCACCGAGCCTTCTGCTGCTTATTTTAAAATCATTTTAAAATACTTTTCTTCTACCTAGGGAATCTCTTTGTCACCCATATAAAGGAGTGCCACTTTTCAAGGAGTGCCTCATCCACTCCTTGTCGCCTATCTTAAAGAAGTTTGAATTCAAGGGGGTGCCTATCATGAAAAGAAATTCAAATGTCAAAGAAGACCTTATCTATTTGGAAGATCAACCTTATCTTAGAGTTCAAATGCACAAAGAGTTAGCACCAAGATGGAATTGTTGCCCATGAATTCTTTCTCATTTGTCGCCCATTTGAAAACCATCCAAATTATTACCAATTGTGATGAGCCGGTCAAGAAAAGAAAAGGTGCCTCATCTCATTTCTCATTCTGGTCGCCCATCACATGGAAGAGTCCAAGAGCATAGGGAGCCTATCCAGTTTAAATTTCAAGAAGTTTTCATCCAAGTCTAGAAAAAGAGTAGAGTATTGAGTTATCTCATTTATCTTGTAGAATTTTATTCTTATCATTCTAGCTTGTATGGAGGGTCTATAAATACCACTCCATCCTCCCTTTGTAACTAATTTATGCTTTGTTAATGAAACTCTATTATTTTCTCCAATTGCTGGGTAAGCATTGAGAGTGCAATTGCTGGGTAAGCATTGTGTTTATGAGAGTACTCTGCTGGGTAAGCATTGCATCTGCTGGAGTGGGGTGCTGAAGCCCTAGTTATCTTCCAAGTCCAAGTCTGAGTTCCAAGATCCAAGATCCAAGATGCCTTCCACCATTCCTTTTCCCTTTTCCATTCCTTCCAACATTTTCTCTTCCCTCCAAGTTCTGATTATTGTTCTTTTGCAGGATTCCTGGTGTTCCAAATCTGAAGAGGAGGTTTTTCTTGCCATACAACCATCTACGGGAAGATCCATTCTAAAGGAACTATAGTTTGAAATCTGACCGTGAGATTTTGAGAGTTGAATCCAGATCTACTACACAAGAGGAAAAAATCATTATTGGTAAGTAAATCTATTCTGAATCTCATTAGATCTAGTTAGTTGAAGCATGGATGTCCTAGTTTCGGTGGTTTCTTAATCATCGAATCCAGGGTTCTTATGTGATTACTTGCGAATACATTGCGGGTAGTTAGTAGTAATTTTCTTGTCTATCTCTCTTAAATCCTTTGATCGCTTTATTTGAGTTTGCTGCCATTGCTCATTAAAAATTTAAAATTTAAGTCTTATTCATTACATTAGCATTGCATCCATCCCGTATCATCTTTGGAATCAAAGCGTTTCATCCAGCATCAATTTCGGTATCAGAGCCAAAGGTTAGACTAGGATATATAGTTATTTGCTAAAATATCTGCATCAATATAGAATTAGATCTGAAAAGCTCATCTATAGCTCTTCAGATCTTAATCTCTTTTGCATTAATTTTAGTGATTTTGCCAGATTAAAACCATATCTATAATCTTCTCTCATAGATTTTAGATCTGAAATTTTTTCAAAAAAAAAATTGCATTATTTTCTTAGTATTTTCTGGTGGAAGGAAATCATGCCTCCTGAGCAGGTATACGAAAGTATACTGTCACGACACATGGGAGTAATAAGCTACGGTCAGATGTGATAACCTGATATCAGAAATTAATTATGCTTAGTGTATGCGAGTTTGAATTGTTAATTGCTTGAAAGATTGCATGTTAATCTTCTAAGCACAACTTAGGATAAGATTTTGGCACATTTAGAATTCTAAAATTATCCAACCTAATCCCTAAAAAAAAATTAAAATGTAGTTTATGCAATTTAAAATTTGAAATCTAAAAATTCAAAACTCAAAATTCAAATTTAAATCTAAAATCCAATCTTGAAATTTAAAGCTTAAATTTTGAGTTGCAAGTTTATCTTTATCTTCTCATGCTAGCTAGTTTGTTTGGTTGTGCATTCATCTTATCTGAAATCACTTAAAGGCATGCTATCATAAGATAAGGGAAGGATTTCATCACCTTTCCTTGGCCCACAAATAACCAACCTCATCTTGCATTGTTCTAGCCCTAATCTAAAACTGAGTAGCAGCCTAATACAGCTTAGGGACACCAACAGGTCAGGTTCGAGTCTTGTGAGTAAACTAGTGCACTCAATCTTCCAAATTATTACTGGAGTTGGTATCTAAGGCTAGAGGTCCAGAGACAAACGCCCTAAGCGGATTGGTGATTTTTAATTAGGATCCTATGACAAGTAGGGAGAGCCTCCCACCACCCCACCTCTTACCTGGCCAGTGGAAGGATTAATTATTGAGTTGGGTGTAATTTGAGTTGACTCATTCCACTTGAGCTCTAGATCTAGGAGCCCTAGAAGCTAGGATTGCATTGCATGACCACTAGAGCAGGAACTCCATATTAACAGTCCCAAACCTAAACCTGTCCCATCACAGACCCAAATATGGAAGCCTTTATGTGAACTACGACCGAATAATTTATCCAACTGAACACTAGGTTTGATCGATTGGATGAGCAATTCGAAAATCTAGAGAGAATCCATAGGACCCGTACTAACCCTGGTTCACCTAAACCAACTACCCTTGGCCCCAGAACCCATCAACCCGAACCCACTAAGATAAGTGCACCGAGTCAAGACCCCAAAATCGGTCAACTTTCTCTTAGCCGATCCACCCCTACTATCATAGATACTAGTCAATTTTCCCTTAGCCAACCAACTCCTACTATCCCATTAGTTTGCAAGAAAGAAGCTCCTTAAACCATTGAAGAGCCAAAGGTAGAAATATATGAAGTCGAATCGAGTTTAATAAATGAGTATGAAGAAGATGAAGAAGAGATTGAACCCACTGAAGAATTAGGGAAAAAAGCTCCTGAACCTTTTAAAGAACTCAAAGAAGAAGTAAACGAAGCAGGATCAAAAGATTGTTCAATCACCAATATAGAAGAAAAAATTAATATAAGCTTGACCCCACCTAAGGACAATATCATAAGAGGGTCCAGTAACCTGAAAGAAGAGACATGGGACTTAAATTTGATCAATGCTAAGGGTTCACAACAAAAGATCATTGAAGGGCCATCCTAGAAAAGTCAACCCCAGGAAGTCGTAGAAATTTGGAAAGATTTACAATATGTATTCCCCAAGAATTTTCCTAACATATTCCACCATTCTAGGACATCCAACATACCATCGACCTGGTCCCGGTAATATTCAATAGTTATTTTTGGAAAACTTTATGGCACATGCTAGGGACCAAATTGAGATTTACAGCCACCTATCTGAAGTTGTGTATAAGAGTCTTGGAAGTCTAATAAGGGGAGAATATTGGAAATTTAGGATTGCTTACAATAAATTAGTCAATAGGTCTATTAAATAATAATAATAATAATAATAAAGCTCATTTGAGTTTATTTTTGTATCATTGGAACTTGTCAATATGACCCTATCCTTCTTGCCTATGCATGCACGCATTTTTGAGTCTGCGAAGTCATTGCACAGCATATTAAGGAATTGCATAAAGAAATAAGTAAAAAAATTAATGAAAGCAATAAATCATATGAGCATATGGCTAACTCATGTAAATGATTCAAAGAATTTAATGAAGGAGACTTTGTCATGATCAGGCTTCGACCTGAACAGTTTTCAACTAGAACCATGAAGAAACTACATGCCCGTAGTGCAGGACCATGCAAGATTATAAGAAAATTGGGTCTAATGCCTATGTATTAGAATTACCACCTGAATTAGGTATTAGTCCAACCTTCAATGTATTAGATCTCATTGAGTATAAGGAACTAATAGTGATACCTAGTGAGTCATTTGGGCCTGATTCTATTTTAAGAGTGACCCTACCCCTGAGTGTCCACCAACCAAATTACCAGAACGGAGAGATAAGATTGAGCATATTTTGGATGACAAAACTATCACTACTAGGAGTAAAGATTATCAACGTTACCTAGTTCGATGGCAAGGTAGACCAGAATCGGATGATTCATGGATCACTCAAGAGGATCTGCAAAGAATCAACCCAGACTTGCTAGAACATTACCAGAGCAGAGCTGACCCATACTCGACAGGGTCGAGTTCTTCCCACCCCGGAAGAATTGGTGAGGATACCAGAGCTAGGAAGAGATGCCAGAACCCTCCAAGCTCATTATGGATCACCAATGAGTAGCTTGTCTTAATTCAGTCATGAATAATTGAGTCCTTGTAAATAATTGAGTCTTGTAATTAAAATTAGTTTACTTTGAATTGCAAATTGATCAAGTTGAGTCTTGTAATTAGTACTTGAGTTAGTCAAGGGGGTTCATAAGTTTGCCAAAGTACCAATGGATGAAGCCATGTCACCATACCATATCATCATGCCATGTCATTATGTCACATCATCATCTTATGCCACCTTACCATGTCATGGAGCCTGTCACCCGCCACTTGAAGTATAGTATGCCTCACCACATCACCTTGGATGGCCAACTCAATGTCAAAAGAAGGTTGTCTTTATTTTTTATCAAGACATCAAGATATTAAGACATCTAAACATCAAGACATCAAGACATCAAGACATCAATACATCAAGACATGGGAACATCAAGATATCGGGACATCAGAACATCAGGACAATAGGATATTTAGACATCATCTGAAATTCAAGCTTATCTAAGAAGAGGGCGCCCACAAATTTTCTTCTCTTTGTCACCCATATGAAGGAGTGCCACATTTCAAGGAGTGCCTCATCCACTCCTTGTCGCCTATCTTAAAGAAGTTTGAATTCAAGGGGGTGCCTATCATGAAAGGGAATTCAAATGTCAAAGTAGACCTTATCTATTTGGAAGATCAACCTTATCCTAGAGTTCAAATGCATAAAGAGTTAGCGCCAAGAGGGAATTGTCACCTATGAATTCTTTCTCATTTGTCACCCATTTGAAAACCATACAGATTATCGCCAATTATGAGGAGCCGGTCAAGAAAAGAAAAGGTGCCTCATCTCATTTCTCATTCTGGTCGCCCATCACATGGAAGAGTCCAAGAGCAAAGGGAGCCTATCTAGTTTAAATTTCAAGAAGTTTACATCCAATTCTAGAAGGAGAGTAGAGTCCTAAGTTATCTCATTTATCTTGTAGAATTTTATTCTTATCATTCTAGCTTGTATGGAGGGTCTATAAATACCACTCCATCCTCCCCTTGTAACTAATTTATGCTTTGTTAATGAAACTCTATTATTTTCTCCAATTGCTAGGCAAGCATTGAGAATGCAATTGCTGAGTAAGCATTGTGTTTGTGAGAGTGCTCTACTGGGTAAGCATTACATCTGCTAGAGTGGGGTGTTGAAGCCCTAATATCTTCCATGTCCAAGTCCAAGTTTTAAGATCCAAGATCCAAGATGCCTTCCACCATTCCTTTTCCCTTTTCCATTCCTTCCAGCATTTTCTCTTCCATCCAAGTTTTGATTATTGTTCTTTTACAAGATCCCCGATGTTTCAGATCTGAAGAGGAGGTTTCCCTTGCCATACAACCATCTACGAGAAGATTCGCTCTGAAGGAACTATAGTTTGAAATCCGACCGCGATATCTTGAGAGTTGAATCCGAATCTACTACACAAGAAAAAAAAACCATTATTAGTAAGTAAATCCATTCTGAATCTCATTAGATTTGGTTAGTTGAAGCATGGATGTCCTAGTTTCAGTGGTTTCTTAATCATCGGATATAGGGTTTGATGCGGGATGGACTCGATGTACCCTGGATTATTTGGAAAGGGAAACACCTAAACAAACTAGGACCGTGGGAGGGCTAAGAAGCCTCCCGAGACTAGGGAGAACTGATACTAAAATCCTAAAATAGCTGATCTCTTTTGGTTTTCAATTTTCTTGGTTGAGGAATAATGGGATGGAGGGTAGGAAAAATGGACAATCAAGGACTAGTGACCTACCTTCACGGAGAGACATCGCACCTCTAGGGCATCTCACCCACCCCACTACATGTAGTCTAGGGCATCCCACCCATCTCACTACACGCGGAGCCTAGGGCATCCCACCTAAATCGCTACCTGGGGCCGTAAGAAAAATCCCGGAGACCTAGAGGGGGACTCAATGGAAAAAGGGGATAACTAGGGCCTCGCGCCCCTCGATGCTCGAATGGAGCGAAGGAAGTGGGGTCTCACACCCCTCGACACCTGCAGGTGAAGGAAAGATGGGCCTCAGCATAGAACCAGAACCAGTGGCTAAACCAAAAATTTTTAATAATCTTCAATTATTACTCGGGGAGAGGGGGCCTTTATATAGAAAAACCAAACCCTCAATTACTTAGCCTACAAGCAAACCTAAAATGGAAAATAAATTACATCAAAATCCATGCTGCATCAAAATGGGTGCTGATTTGCTCTGAGAAGCATGTTGGCTTGATGAAGTACTCTGAAGAGCGTGCTGCTTGGACTGCTCCAGAAAGCGTGCGGACTCATCTCGTGACCGTGCATATGCAGAGGGAACCATCTCCACCGAGTACCGGCGGATGGCCGTGGCCGAGAAGCGAGTGGCGGACGAGGCCGACGGATGGTGAGCGACGAACGACGGGCGACGGGCTGCAGGTGGGGTGGCGGCACAGGGTGGGCATGGCATGCCCTGTGCATGCCGTTCGGCCTTCCCATGATCGTGGGACCCCTAGGTGCCGGTGAGGACCTCCGACGGTCGAGCTTTGGCCGCCGGACGGCGAGACGATGGACAGCGACCGGTGGTGGCTGCAGGCGGGGCGGCGGCAAGCAGGGGCACGGCATGCACGGGCATGCCGTTTGGCCTTCCCATGGCTGTGCGACCTATGGGCACCGGCGAGGACCTCCGACAACCGGGCATGGGCCTGCGGATGGCAGGCGGGCGACCGGCAGCAAGCTGGAGGTGGCAGGCGACAGCGACGGCCGTGGGCGGCAGTTGGTCTTCCCACAGCCATCCCTTCATCTTCCATGAGCATGGGCGGTGGACGCCGTTTTCCGGCGAGAGTGGGGTCGGCGAGCACCGGCGGGCGGGCAAGCGGGTGCAGCCGGGGTCGAGCAGCCCGGATCTGGGGGTGGCGGGGTGGTGGGCTAGGGTTTGGGAGGTTTTAAAATCACGAGAGGAAGATGGAATAAGGCTGGGATAAAGTGGGGATAAGTTATGGATAAAGCTGGAATAGTGGGGATAGGTGGAATAGCGGGAATAGGAAAAATAAAAAATTACGAGAAAAATAAGAAAAAATGGAAAAATACTCGGACCTGCCCTGGATCCTCATCATTCTCCTCGATTGCGAAGAACTCGACTCTGTCAAGTTCGAAAATGGAGCACATCCTAATCCACAACTCGCTCTGATACCAAATTGATGCGGGACCGACTCGATGTACCCTGGATTATTTGGGAAGGGGAACATCTAAACAAACTAGGACCGTGGGAGGGCTAAGAAGCCTCCCGGGACTAAGGTGAACTGATACTAAAATCCTAAAACAGCTGATTTCTTTTGATTTTCAATTTTCTTGGTGGAGGAACAATGGGATGGAGGGTAGGAAAAATGGACACTCTAGGACTGGGGACCTACCTTCACGGAGAGATGTCGCATCTCTAGGGCATCTCACCCACCCAACTACATGTAGTCTAGGGCGTCCCACCCATCTCACTACATACGGAGCCTAGGGCATCCCACCCAAATCGTACCTGGGGCCATAAAGAAAAATTCCTAAGACCTAGAGGGGGACTCGATGAAAAAAGGGGATAACTAGGGCCTCGTGCCCCTCGACACACGCTTGGAGTGAAGGAAGTGGGGTCTCACACCCCTCAACACCCGCAGGTGAAGGAAAGACATGCCTCAGCCCAGAACTAGGACCAGTGGCTAAACCAAAAATTATTAATAATCTTCAATTATTACAGGGGGAGAGGGGGCCTTTATATAGAAAATCCAAACCCCTCAATTACTTAGCCTACAAGCAAACCTAAAATAGAAAATAAATTACATCAAAATCCATTTTGCATCAAATGGATGTTGATCTGCTTTGAAAAGTGTGTTGGCTTGATGAAGTGCTCTGAAGAGCGTGTTGCTTGGACTGCTCCAGAAAGCGTGCGGACTCATGTTGCGATCGTGCACAAGGGGAGGGAACCATCTCCGTCGAGTACCGACGGATGGCCGGCGGTCGGGATGCGGGCGGCGGACGGCGAGTGGCAGACGGCGGGTGGCGGGCTGCAGGTGGGGTGGGGCACAGGGTGGGCACGACACGCCTTGTGCATGTCGTTTGGCCTTCCCACGGTCGTGGGACCCCTGGGCACCGACGAGGACCTCCGATGACCGAGCTTTGGTCGACGGACGGCGAGACGGTGGACGACAGGATGGCGGCTGGCGGCGGCTACAAGCGGGGTGGTGGCAAGCGGGGGTACGGCATGCACGAGCATGCCATTTGGCCTTCCCACGACCGTGGGGCCCATGTGCACCGGCGAGGACCTCCGACGGCCGGGTGTGGGCTGGCGGGTGGCCGGCAGCAGGACGGCGGTGGCAGGCGACAGCGGCGGCCATGGGCGGCGGTTGGTCTTCCAACGGCCATCCCTTCATTTTCCATGGGCATGGGCGGGAATGCTAGTTTTCCAGTGAGAGCGGGGCCAGCGAGCACCGGCGGGCGGGCCTGCGGGGGCGGCCGAGGGTCGGGCAGCCCGAATCTATGGGCGGCGGGGCAGTGAGCTAGGGTTTGGGAGGTTTTAAAATCACGGGAGGAAGACGGAATAAGGCTGGGAAAAAGTGGGGATAAGTTATGGATAATCTAGAATTGTAGGGATATGTGGAATAGCGGGAATAAGAAAAATAAAAATTATGAGAAAAATAAGAAAAAATAAAAAATACCCGGACCTGTCCTGGATCCCCATCAGGGTTCTTATGTGATTACATGTGAATACATTATGGATAGTTAGTAGTAATTTTCTTGTCTATCTTTCTTAGATCCTTTGATCGTTTTATTTGAGTTTGCTGCTACTGCTCATTAAAAATTTAAAATTCAAGTCTTATTCATTAAATTAGCATTGCATCCATCCCGCATCATCTTTAGTATCAGAGCATTTCATCGCACATCACTTTTGGTATTAGAGCCAAAGGTTAGACTAGGACATATAGTTACTTGCTAAAATTTTTGCATCATTCTAGCATTAGATCCGGAAAGCTCATCCATAGCTCTTCAGATCTTAGTCTCTTTTGCATTAGTTTTAGTGATTTTTCCAGATTAAAACCAGATCTATAATCTTGTCTCATAGATTTCAGATCTGAATTTTTTTTTTTAAAAAAAATTGCATTATTTTCTTAGTATTTTCTGGTGGAAGGAAATCACGCCTCCTGAGCGAGTATATGAAAGTAAACTGTCACAACCCATGGGAGTAATGAGCTACGGCTGAACGTGATAACCCCATATCAAAAATTAGTTGTGCTTGGTGTATACATGTTTGAATTGTTAATTTCATGAAAGATTGCATGTTAATCTTCTAAGCTCAACTTAGGATAAGATTATGGCACATTTAGAATTCTAAAATTATCCAACCTAAACTCCAAAAAAAATTAAAATTTATTTTCTACAATTTAAAATTTGAAATCTAAAAATTAAAATTAAAAATTCAAATTTAAATCTGAAATCCAATCTTGAAATTTAAAGTTTAAATTTTGAGTTGCAGGATGCCGAACCCCTGGTTGGATCGATGGCAGGACCGGTGACTGGATGCTTGGTCGGACCTGTGATCAGACTAGTGGCAGGACCGGTGTCCGAACTGGTGGCAGGACCGGCGACTAGACTGGTGGCCAGATCGGCTATTGGACTGATAGCCAGACCCCTAGTCGGATCAATGGCAGGATCGGTAGCTGGATCGGTGGCTGGACCGGCGGTAACACTAATGGCTAGACTAGTAGCAGGAATGACAGTAGGACCGGTGGCCAGATGGGTGACCGAATCGGTGGTCGAAATGGCAATTAGATCCGATCGTGGATCCAATCTAGTCGCCAGTCAGGCCATAGATCCGATTACTGGTTCGACCACCAATCCGACCATCGATCTGATTACTGATCCGATTATTGAAATGTTTCAATTTTTAATTTTTAAATTTTTTATTTAAAAATTGAGGTGCAAAAATAAGATGAAGTTGTAGGTACGGTCTGCAGCTTCACTTTACCTACAGCTTCTTTTAATTTTTTTTTTTTTAATTTTAATTTTAATTTTATTATGTTATTTTTATTTTTTAAATATTATAATTTTATTATGTTATTTTAAATATTTTTATTTTATTATTTTATTTTAAAATATAAAATATTTAAAATATAAAATATTTAAAATATAAAATATTTAAAATATAAAATATTTAAAATTAAAAATATTTAAAATTAAAAATATTTAAAATAACATAATAAAATTTAAAATTTAAAAAAAAAAATTAAAAAATGAAAAGAAGCTATAGGTAAAGTGAAGCCGCAGGTCACATTTACGACTTCATCTTATTCTTACGTCTCAATTTTTAAAATAAAAAATTAAGAAATTGAAACATTCTGGTAATTGGATTGGTGATCGGATCGATGGTCGGATCGGAGCTTGGATCGGCAATCGGATCGTTAGCTGGACGGCGACTGGATTGGACAGCGTCGGATTAGTCGCATTCCGGTTGCTGGTCCAATGACAGGTCCTGCAACCAGTCTGGCCATTGATGCTGCCCGGTCTGGCGGACCAGCAAATCCTGCCATCAGTCTAGGCACTAGTCCTTCCACCGATCCGGTCACCAGTCCTGCCATCGATCCAGTCACCAGTCCTGCCACCGGTCTGGTCGCTGGTCCGATCAGGAGTCTAGTTGCAGTCCAGCCATCAATCTGGCAACCAGTCCAACTACCGGTCTAGTCACCGGTCTGGCCACCAATCTGGCCATCAGTTCTGCCACCAGTCCGGCCACTGGTCTCGTATCGATCCTGCCACGGTTTGGCTGCCCGTTCGATTAGGGTTTGGTAACCGGTTTGATCACCGGTCCAGCCACCAATCCGGTCGTCGATCCTGCCACTGGTTCGGATACTGGTCTTGCATTTAGTCCGACCACCGGTCCTACCATCGATCCGATCGTCGATCCTGCCACTAGTTTGGCCGCTGATCCTGCCACTGATCAGGCTGCCTATCTTGCCACCGGTCAAGTCGCCTGTCCTGCCAGGTCCAGACGCCGATCCAACCAGGGGTCTAGCCACCAGTCTGGTAGCCAGTTCGGCCACTAGTCCTGTCATTGGTTCGGTAGCCGGTCCGATCACTGGTCTTGCCACCGGTTCGATTGCCATTCCGATCAAGGGTCCCGCCACCGGTCCGACCAATGGTTCGACTACTGGTTCTTCCACCGGTCCAGCTGCCGGTCCAACCAGGAGTTCGATCGCCAATTCGATCATCAATTTCGACCACCGGTCTGACTAAATTATAAATTTTATATAATATTTTTTCTGATTTTTTTGATTGATTTAGAAGATATAGGTAGAATCTTTAAACCATATTTATTTTTTTAATTCAGTTTGTTTAGAAGACATGGGCAGAACCTACATCTTCATGGTATTTTTTTATTGATTTAGGAGATCGAGGTTCTACCTACATCTTCAATAATTTTTTTATTTTTTTGATGAGTTTAGAAGATGCAGGTTATACCTGTGTTTCCAAGTAGGTTTTTTTTTTGGGGATTGGTAAAACGGGTGGTATAAACTTTTTAAACCTTTTTTTTTTTATGAAACAAAAGGGATGGGAGGAGGGAAAACCCCCGCTGTAGCTGGCCCCACTGGGCCCCTGCCCTGCCAGGCCATGTTTGATTCGGGCCGTAATTTTTGCAAGTACCCTCCCCACCCGAAGGTGAGTACGTCAACCTGATCCCACTAAGCTACCAGAGTGGAGAGCTCCCCCGCCCTCAGTCATGTTTTAAACCTTTTAACACGCGGCTACGAACGTTAGTTTGATAAAATTCTCTATAGTTACGGTACTTTGATAATTTTTTAAAAGATATTATTTTAAAAAAAATCCGAAGATTGCATGTTGGAGGAAATCTCTGGCCCCCGTTAACTGAGATTTGGTCAGGCCGGCAAGTTCGATGACCATCAGATTGATTTATTTGCCTTCTTAGCTTAGTTTTTTTAAAAATAATATTTTTTATTAAAGATTTTCGAAACTAAGGTTATCCTAAATATATTTATTAATTTAAATATTTTTAAACAAGTGATAAGCACAGAAGGGATCTTTTGAAAATGAGATGAAAAAGTCACATATTATACCTATGATTTCTCACCTCAAAATATAATAAAAAATATTTTTTTAAAAAAATTTATAAAATTTATAAAATTTAAAAAACAAAAAAAAATAATATAATAATAATATTTTATAAATATTTTATATTATAATAAATATTTTATATTTTAAATATAATAAATATATTATAATATATAAATTATATTATAAATTATAATATAGTATATTTATTGATGCACGTGCATTGACCATGATAAATATATAGTATATATAATATATTATAATTATTACCTATAATATACTAAGTAATATATAATATACTATATACAATAGCATATTATACTATATATAATATTATATATTATAGTATAAATATTATATATTATAGTATATAATAGTATATTTGTTGTTAAAATAATATATAGTATATTATATCTTATATATAAATAGTAATATATATATTACTATTTACATTATAATATATTATTTTAAGTGTTCCCATCAATTGCGGTGCCCGTGCTATACTAACGGGTGCCACATGTGATAGAGCCACACAACACCGTGGTGGTCGGACCCATGCGACATCTGGGAAAGCCCCTATGGCATGGTTGGGTTGCTACGTGTGCGCAAGGCTGGATACTACCAATGTGCCGAGTGGCGGTTGCCATCCCGTTGGCCTCCATCAACCTTGCCATACCTATAGACATTACATGCAATGGAGCCATGTACCTCTATGATGACTGGACCTGTTGCATGACAAGATTGCCTGGAATGCTTCTAATATGGCTGTATCCGCTAATGTGGAGTCCATCTGGATGCCGACTGTCAGCTGGTAGGTGGAGGTGCCACCTGAGCATGGCGTCCAAGCAAGGAGCCGAAGTGAGCCCCCTGCCGAGGTCAGCTCTCGGCTGGGGTCGAGCTCACACTACCACCAACTGAAGAAAGGAGGACGGTAGAGATTCAAATCATGACGGGAAAGGGGGTTGCCTTCACCAAGACCCCATCACTGGGATGGTACGACTGACAAGCGGCGACCCGTCACTGAGGCTTATGGAGGGAGATGCCTCGCCGGAGCACCAGGATCCCCTCAAGCCTTGATTTACACCAATCGGGAAAGAACGCCCCATTCGAGGTGCGGCGCCCCTTAACCTACTGTCTGCATCACCCACAAGAAGGTCGTGCTAGAGGATTCAAACCCTGGGATGGTCGCCCGCATGCCAATGCTCTGCCAAGCTTTCCAAAACATGGCGACCAACTAGAATGTCAGAGCCAGCGACATAACTCCCTGCCATGAAGGGAGAAAGGGGAGCTCATGCACAGTCCCCGAATGCTACCAGATGTCAACCCCTGGGACTCCCCCAAAAGGAGAATATATGGGAAGCAAGCTCAAGGGGCAATACTGCCTCCCTATAACAAACTTCAAGGGGCCTCCGAACAAAAGGAGAGGACAAGCAAGCAAGGGGTAAGCGAGATAATCGTTGGCATATAGAAAGGGAGAGCAAATCAGACGAAATGCTTTGAGGCTACCAAAGAATTCGTCGGAAGAATCCCACGAACACGGCTAACCCTACTCAGGCTCTCCTTCTTTGCTGACACTCCTTTCTCACTTCTTTTCTCTAAAAGATAACCTCTGAACGTGGAGACCTCACCGGGATCCACCGAGAGAGATCTATTCTCCTGGATCGCCCACTAACTTGATCATTTGAGTGCCCTTGCCGGAATCCCTGGCCCGTGTCTCTTTTCTTTTATAGGACCGGGTATGCATGCAAGATTCCAGACAAGGAGGGTGATTCCTGATGTCACATCAGAGCTACAGGCCATGATGGTCCAGGCGGCAACAGATTGGCATGCCAAGAAGGGGCCAGGACATGGAAACGTCAGCCAAACTAGTCCCCCCACACAAAAGCAGCTCCACTGAGGCATGGTGGTAACACATGCGCAGGAAGCCTCCACCAGCCCGAAGGAGGTCCTCCTTCTAACAGAGGCCCATGTAGCCCAGAGGAGGAGCTCCCCGCTCCATCGCAACCACTTTCGGTAGATGTTCAGCTCACCACGCTCGCCTGGTAGATGCAGACTCTGACCATGGCCGTGCTGTAGTTGCAGCATCAACAGCTATCCTTGGCACCCAACAATAGCTAGAGACCCCCACGGCCCTAGCCGCTCGACCCCGCGGTAGCTTGCGCTCCTTCCAAGGAAGGCCACCATAACCACTGGACATGACTGATCCTCAGGGTAGCCTCTGGACCCCAGCAAAGCGACAGAGGTGCGGGTCGATCGATCGGGAGAGCCAATCCCCAGTCTTGAAGCATGCCACCCTCAGGCACCATAGACACTACCAGAGCAAGGCCCCCTATCATAACTCTCCTCAGTGATCACCTCCGTCTTCTCTAGCAGCCTCAGTGGAAGGTTCCACTAATGAGGCTATCGGGCGCATGGTAGAGAAGCGCCTGGAAGAATAAGAGTGTAGGCTGGCTGAACTGTCCCGCCAGTTTGCCAACATGCAAGGCTCCTCCCACGAGCCAGTAGGCCATGATGACTGACCGCCCTTCTCCCGAGAGATCCAAGAGGGGCTGATCCTGAGTTGGTTCTGCATGCCCCAGGTGGATCCTTATGATGGGACCGTCGACCCCCTGGATCGCTTGGAGAGCTACAAGGCTCTCATAAGAGTTCAAGGGGCAACAAACGCCCTCCTCTGCTTAGCCTTCCCCGCTACTCTTCAGAAGGCTGTTCGATTTGGTTCACTCGCCTTGAACTGAGAGCATCAGTTCCTTCACGGAGCTCTAAAGAAAGTTCGTGGCATACTTTTATGCTTGCCGAAAGGTGCTGCGAGAAGTCGATAGTTTTTCTCCATCAAGCAACAGGACCATGAGTCCTTGTGGGACTATGTGGCCTGTTTCAAGGTCACCGCACGCACTGGAGATCTACAATTTAGATGAGCCCATCGCCATGCTGGTGCTGAAGAGAGGGTTTCAGACTTCTCGCCTGACCTACTCCCTAGACAAGAAGCCACGAAGACGTACTCTGACCTCCTCCTCCACATCCACAAGTATATTCGTGCTGAGGAGGTGGACGTGCCAGGAAAGAGCTGGATGGGAAGCCTTGGAGAAACAAACCCTGGGGGAAGCCCCAGGGGCATGTAAGCCCGGGCCAAACCCGAGTTCCCGAGCTAGGCCCAAGCCGAAGAGCCATCCCATTCTAGAAGAACATATACTCCTCTCCTCGCTTTGAGGTCAAGATTCTCATGAAGATTGAGGGTGAGCACTACCTACGTCACCCTCCCCCACTAGGGCCGTCCGGTGGTCGTGACAAGATAAAAATACTGTAGGTTCCACCATGACCAAGGCCACGATATCGAGGAATGCCGCCACCTCAAAAGAGAAATTGAAGATCTGATAAGGAGGGACTACCTCAGAAAGTTCATGAGGGGCAAGACCCCGACGGAGCCTCAGACACTTGTGGCCTTTTCAACTGTCCCTATAATTGATAATCGACCCACCGAGAAGCCTGTGGGTATGATATTTTAGGGGACAAACTCTCCTTAGACTGGGAAGGTCCATACGGAGTAGTCGAGACACTTCCCCTGGAGCCTATTACCTTGCCAAACTTGATGGTGCCCAGTTTGCACGAGCCTGGAATGATAAAAGTCTAAGGACATATCGCCAATAATGTAAGGCTCCCTCCTTTCAATAAAAGATTCCTTTCAATGCAACGTTGTCTTTTCCTTGCAAGAAAACCATCGCCTGACCTCAGGCCTGGCGATCCAAGCCGAGAAACTCCTGAAGCCCCACACCTGCTACTATGCTCACAGTCCAGAGATGTTAGTGGCATGCCCAAAAGTTTCTCCATCTACTGCCTGACTCATAGTTCGACGCCTTAAGCCCGGAAACTTATGAATCCTGGCACCTCAAGCTCGAAAACTTACGAAGCCCGGTAGCTCAAGCCCAGAAACTTATGAAGCCCAGCACCTCAAGAATGGAAACTTACGAAGCCTGGCACCTCAGGCCGGAAACTTACGAAGCCTGGTACCTCAAGTCCAAAAACTCCTGAAGCCCCGTACCTGCCACCATCTTCACAGTCTGGAGATATCAGCGAGACACTCTAGAAGTTCTGCCATCTACCGCCTGAATCACAGCTCGGCACCTCAAGCCAGGAAGCTCCTGAAGCCCTGCACCTACCGCCATCCTCACAGTCCAGAGATGTCAGCAGAACACTCTAGAAGTTTTGCCATCTATCGCCTGACTCACAGCTCAGCACCTCAAGCCGGGAAGCTCCTGAAGCCTCGCACCTACCACCGTCCTCACAATCTAGAGATGTCAGCGGGACACTCCAGAAGTTTCACTATCTACCGCTTGACTCATAGCTCAGTATCTCAAGCCAAGAAACTCCAGAAGCCCCGCATTCAACCCACTGGACCCCCAGTTCGGTGATGGCAAAGTAGGGCACTCCTAAAGGCCCACACTCTATCGGCCAGACTCAGAACTAGTGGGGATAATTTCGAGACTCCTCAAGTCAAGTGCCCCAACTTGACGGTCTCCTAGGGCCGCTCAGGCCCCCCTCAAGCCATCCACTAGCTCTCGACTTAACTAGAGAGTTCCCAAGACAAACAGCTGCTGAAGAGGTTCAAGGTAACCATAAAAATGAGAACTCAGTGAAGAAAAAAGGACTACATTGATATTGCATGAAAAAGATACATCATCAAAGAACCCCCGACAGGACGGGCGGTCTCAAAATAGAAAGGAAGAACATATTCAAGAAGGAAATCGGAGACTATCCCTCTGCAGGCTCCTTCCCGGGATGATGGATAGGCATGCCAGCACCCCCTTGGGCCTCTACAACCCCCGTTGGCTGGACATCCTTAGTGGTAGGAGCAGGCTCCACCTCAGCCATGATAATAGGAGTCATAGTTCCTCTTGAGCCTCCATCAAGGCCACCCGGGACCACGACCTCGTCTAGCTTCAGCTTTGGGAAGAGTCGGGCCACCAGAGATCTGTAGACCCCAAATCCTTTGATGAAAGAATCCAGGCTACCTCCCGAACTTCATCGAAAAATATTGCCGAGGCCCTGAACATGGGCACTACCTCAGCAGCCTCCTTCTTGGTAGCCTCCATCAGAGTCACCTCCCCAGCGGCTCTCTCCTCGGCTACTGACAGCCAAGCCTACATCCTACCAGGCCTCATCTAGGAGTCAGAGGCCACCACAACAGCTTATTGGACCTTGTTGGATACCCCAGGGTCCAAGATACCTTCCAGATGTCCTAGATGCCCTCCAGATGCTCTTCTGATGTCCAGATTCCTCTCCAGATGCTAGAGCATATTTCCAAACCAGGGCACCAATGATTCCAGAGGTCCATCTGCACCCCAGCCTAAAAGAAATCAGCCCAGGCACCAGGCCCAAGCTCATAAGAACCAAGATTTCAGGTATATTCCAGCCCAGAACTAAGATTCCAGGAATATGCTAGCCTAAGCATCCCAGGCTTCCAAGGGTCCCAAAGCCCATGCGCCCTAGCCTCTTGGCCACCCATTCTTGCTGCCCATGAAGCCTACACACCAAGGAGAGGCATCCTTAATGGTTGACTTGGTCCAAGCTAGGAGGAAGAATCCAAGTAGAATGAGGAAATCAAGTTTTTATTTCATTCAACTTTGTAATCCTAGTTCTAGGTTAATATTGTAGTCCTTCTCCACTCAAAGCTTGTAAACCTATCCTAACTAGGATAGAGCTACAATCCTAATAAGTAAAGGGTATGGGAACTCTATAAATACGCCACCCTCCTCCTCTTGTAATCAATCAACTCTTATGAAATATTATTCTGCTGAATTGTTTTAAGACTGGTGTCTTATGTTTGGTTTCTTTGGTTTGTGTTCTTGTATTGGCCGACCACTATCCTTGCAATTCCTCCATGCCCAAGCCTCCAACCTCGCCTCTTGACTTCAGCCTTGGTGTTGGGAAGGAGCCCTGAAGCCGTCCCTGAAAGCAGGAGCCTCCCTTCTCCAGGCTGCCAGCCCTTCTTGCCCTGATCCCTTTCCTTCTTATTTTATCTTATTATTTTCTCTTTATTTATTTATTTCATGCCTAACCTTGATGCTTGCAGGGTCCTCAAGGTGTTTTCCCTCACTAGAGGAGGCTTTCCTTGCCTTCAGACTAGGTCCAGATCGCCTTCAGATTCGGGAACCAAAGGCTTCATCTTCTAGGCATCAATCTGATAGCTGTGTGACCCTTATCAGCAAGTTCTTCAATCTCTTCCTGGTACAAACCTTTTCACTCTTATTTCTATTTAGGTTGAAGGTTAGCTATCCTAAGCTGGGAATTTCTTAATTCTTGGGTCATGACTTTTATTATTTTGCATGAGCATGCCTACGATTATAATGATTCTTTGTATTACTATTCATCCTGCTATTTACTTGATTTTGAAAATCTAGCTTGCAAATTAAAATTATAAAAAAATATTAAAAAATAGTTTACTATTTTTCCTGCATATTTTGTAATCTTAGAGTCATCTCACATCAAGTATTATTGTGCTGCATTCCTTGGACCATGGAAGCCAGATTGCGGACTAGTTGGACCAAGTCATTAAATTGGTTCGGAGTTACTCCCATGATGGGTGAAGGTTGCTACACTAGTGGCTACACTAGTAGTGATGTGGGTGTGGGAGCCCTGCTATTCGATCAGGCTCTAGTATTTTTAATATCACATTCTTGGATGGCATCATAGATGCTTTGCTCACTTTCCTTCCCTAACATAGGCCTGGACCCTTCCTCTAGCAGCAATCTGTTGTGGTAGATTCAGGCTAGAGGTCAAAAAATGCATTAACCATTGAGAACCATCGCTAGACTGACCTGCAAAAAGGTTCTCAACTAGAGTTAGCTCTGACGAGGATCCTCTGATGCTCAAGTTAAAGATCTAGAATAGAAGGGAAGCAGTGAGCATGAGAAAGAGTTACTTACCAAGGGTCCTTAGGACTATGGTTATTTATAAAAGAGGGCTGAACAAAATGGACAACCTCGAGAGTATCTGGCCATGATTGCACCGTTGCAAGATTGCGACCATAATTTACTCTCATTGATCATGGGGCCACTGTTACAAATAATATCATCGGGATGGACAACTATTCCCATGATTTAGGCATTCGGTGATTTGAAATCCCAGAGATAGCCATGTGAGGAGGGGTGTGCCGAAGGACCACACCTGATGATGGCTAAGTATTGCACACTCTGGCATATGGCTCGACATGCCGATAGGTCGATAGATGGGTCGGTAGGTGAACCTTAGCATCTGACTACTTAGCTGTAATGGTGTCTCGGCAATATGCTTTGGCCGATAGATAGGTCAGTGGATGGGTGACTAGTGATGTATCCATCTCTGGAACTAAGTTTTGAATATATATCTAGGCATCCAGAGTACCCATAACAAGAAGAATTTTGAATTTTCCCCATGACCTAGCCTTATTTTTTTTCAAATTTAACCATAAAATAACGTCAAACAATTGCATCGTTAAATTCTATTATTATTAACTAAATTAGGACAATGATGTTGCCCTTGGAGAATTGACCAAAAAAGAACAACAATGCACCTCAAAATTATACCAAATTTTACATCTACATCCTTTAACTGATGTAGTTTAATGTAGTTCTAGGCTAATTCCTAAGTCTAGACAGGGGGGTGTTGGATTGGCTAGAAAATTTCTAAATTCAAACTTTTCTCCCGACACTTGGATTGGAATAGGGTACATACTCACCGGTTAGTAAGGAAGGACTGAGCCACCTCTATTGTCGCCCTATATCGAACATTTCAATAAAGTGGGGATCCTTATGATCTCATCCAAAGGGAATAGCTATGCTGGTCTTCCTCCTTTATTCTTTTTTCATTAAAAAATACAAATTTTATATGGGCAAATATGTATAGATATTATTTTGTAACCTTTCAATTAATTTTTTATAGTTTTTTTTATTGGATATCATTTTGGTGCATAAAATAGTTGAAACTATGTATTGCACTAGTTTTCTAACATCAAAGAGGCAAGTTTTTTTTTTCAAAATAATATTTTAAATAAATATTTATTAAAAATATGGCTGTTCGAAATATATTTATAAAAATAGAGTTATTTGGTTGATTGGGATGCCACATCTGAAGCTACAAGCACAACTTACTGCTTCATTTTGAGTAAAATCACATGTACAATCTCAACTTCGAATTCTAATATCATAACAAAATAAAAATTTAAAAAAGTACCATCGCAAGTCATACCTACAACTTAATCTTAAGTGAAGCTGCAAGTCATACATGTAGCTTTAACTTAACCATGAACCTCCCTTTTCCAAATAAAAAATTTTAAAACTAATGAAAAAAATACAAAAATATATGAGTCACATGTTATAACTTAATAATATTATAAAATATTAATAAAAATCATTGTAAATATATAAAATAATATTGATATGATAATAAATATAATGATTATAATAAATTATAAATTTTATATTACAATATAAATAATATATATTTATTATATTTATTATATTATTATATTATTATATATATTACAATGAATTTCATTTTATAATATTAATATTTTATAATATTATTAAGGAATAACTATATTATAATGAATATTTTATATTCTAAAAAAAATAATTAATATATTATAATATATTATATATATAATATAATTTTATGATGTACATGCACCGGCTACGGTGGTGGCGGCGTCACACCCAGTGTTGTCCGTGTGGCATGATGGGATGGGACATTCATTGAGTGGTGAAGCTGAAAGTGATGATGGGGCACGGCACAACGATGTCGGTGTGAGCACGGGGCACGATGGGCACCTGCCTATTTGTGCCCTCTGAGATCTGATCATGCTACGTGACAGGTCTGACTAGCAGGCCAACATGTGGCTCCACTGCACATGGCATCCATCGATGGTAGTAAGGCTGATGGAGGCCACCGGGACGGCAACAACTTCCCATCACATCAGTAATATCCAGTAATTCCTTTTTCTCTTATTGTTATCTTGCTCTTTACTCTCTTACATATTTAATAATTTATTTATTTAATAATTTATTTACTTGTAATTTATTTTATTTATTTAATATTTTAGTTAAATATAAAATAATAAAAATATATTAATTATTTATATTTATCAATATTTTACTAAATAAAACATAATTATTATTATATTATAATACATTAATATTGTTTGATGGGTAAGTCGTTGATGTGGCGTCACGTCCGACGCAACTAGCTAACGAGGTGGTAGAGAGTGCCACCTGGCCCAACTGAAATCGACTCCCAGTCAAGGTCAAGCTCTCGTCTGAGATCGAGCTCCCATCCGAGGTGAGCTCCCAGCCGAGATCAAGCTCCCGTTTGAGATCGAGCTCTCGGTCGAGGTCAAGCTCTTGTCTGAGGTGAGCTCCCAGATGAGGTCGAGCTCCTGTACGAGGTGAGCTCCCATCCAAGATCGAGCTTCCATCTAAGATGAGCTCTTAGTCGAAGAGAGCTTCGGATCAGTTGAGCTCCCGGTCGGACCAAGTCTCCAAGGGTAAGAAGACATTCCCCTCGAGCATAGCGGGAGGAACAATAGAGCTCCCGTCCGATGTGAGCTCCTAGTCAAAGAGAGCTTTGAACTAGTTGAGCTCCCGGCCGGACCAAGTCCCTATAAGGGCAAGAAGATATTCCCCTGAGCACGGCGGGAGGAATAGTAGATGGCGAGACACGACTCTCAGAGGACAGACACGAGAGAGGCTCGGATGGTGACATAAGGGTGCAACATCGTCATCTTCGCCAGGCCAGTAGCAACTCTTATGGAGGTATGTGCTCCACCAGGGCTCCAGACCCTGTAGCATACTACCTGCACTTCCTGCAAGAGGCGTGTGCATCACCAGGGCTCCAGGCCCTGTAGCATCCTGCCCAAACTTCCTGTAAGAGAGGGGCTCCACCGAGGCTCCAGGCCCTGTATCACGCTGCTTGCATCTCCTGCAAGAGGAGTGCTCCACCAAGGCTCTAGGCCCTATAGTATGTCGCCTGCATCTCCTTTAAAGGAAGTGCTCTCCAGGGCTCCAAGCCTTAAGCATGACGTCAATAGTTCCCGCAAGAGGAATGCTCTACTAGGGCCCCGACTCTATGGCACATCGTCTGCACCCCTATAAGTGAAAATATTCAGCTATGGCTTTAGACCCTATGGCATACCACCTGAACCTTCTGCAAGGGATCGCTCCACTAAGAGGCAGTCTTTGCAGCACGTCAACTGCATCCTTGCAAGAAGACCTTCTTTTGGAAACCTCGAACCTTGTCCAACGAGGCTCTAAAGAACTCATATCCCTTCCGTAGGAGATGCTCTAGGAGAGGCACCCAATCAAGGTTCTTGTTGCCTAGGTGGCTATCCAAGAGGGGGGTGAATTGGGACTTTAATAATTTAAGCAAGTAATGTGCAATTTCAAAATCTTTGCAAGTGGTAGGTGCTGTGATAAAGTTATAGAAAGTAGAAGCTAAACAAAATCAAGAGAGCACAACATAAACACACCAAACTTATAGTGGTTCGGAGCAACCCAGCTCCAACGTCCACTACCCAAGATACCACTTGGGATTTTCACTATATTCACACCCGAATACAGTAGGATTGTTTTACAGGATCACAATCCAAAATCTCTACACTTTGATTTTACGAGGTCACCAAAGAAAACCCAACACCCTTTGATTTTGAATAGGCTCACCAAAGAAACTCAGCTTGGTTTTCACAGGATCACCAAGAACCTATCCCTGGTTTTAATAAGGCTCACTAAGAACCTATTTGGTTTTTCAACCGGGCTTACCAATAACCCAACAATTCAAAGATTGAATTGAAAATAAATGCAACAAGAATTGACAAACTCAAGTTGTCGGAAAGTTGCTGGTGCAGCTTGTTGAAAGTCCACTTGAATGCACTTGAATAAGCTTTAATGACTTCAGTGGCTTCTTTTCAAAGTTGCTTCAAGCTTCAGTTTGGAGTTGATGAAGACTTGAAAGCTGACTTTAATGCTCTTGTGCTCTTTTGCTATTATTGGTTAGATATTCAATGAAGCTCTCTTTCTTTAAAGAACTCTTTTTTTCTCATGCTTCAATGAAGTTCAAATCCTTCAAATTTAAAGTCTTTCATCATCCCAAGATAGTTCTGGCCATTGTAGACTGTTGGAAAATGATTTTTTGAATGTTGGAGCACCTTTGAGCATTCAAAAACAAATTCTGGAACTAGCCGTTAGATACCTGGAAGCAATATTCGAGTCGACTCGGATCCTTCGAGTCGATGAGTCGAGTTGCCAAATCTTCAATGTAGTCGGCTTGTGTCTCAAGACGTAAAACAATACTCTGGACGGGTCAGCTCTTGATAGCTCGGGTCGACTCAAACTTAAATCTTGAAAATCTTGAACTCGAGAAGTCGGCTCTTTTCAGCTTGGGTCGGCTTTTCTTCTCAGGTTCAGAAAATCTTACTCTGGAAGAGTCGGCTCGAAGCAGTTTGGGTCGGCTCGCTTTCTCAGGCAGTTAGAATTAGGTCTGGTGGAGTCGGCTCTTTCTGGTTCGGGTTGGCTACCTGGCTGTTCTTAGAAAGCTTCAAAAAATAGACTCTGGAGGAGTCACTTGGACAGATTCCAGTCAACTCGGATTCCTGGAGTCGGCTCACTTTTCATCGAGTCGGTTGGATTGCTGCGTTCCAGAATCCTTGCTGCGTGCCAGTAAGCAGAGTCGGCTCTTCTTTTCTTAGGATCGGCTCGAGTGTCTTCTTCAGGATTTTTACAATTTGAACTTAAAAAAACTCTCACCAACTCTTTTACAATTTCACACAAACCAACTCAAAAACAAAATCAAGGCACACACGCTTATAGAAGTAACCCTTTTAGTTGAATTTTCTTAGCATTTTTGGTTGGGTTCTTCTTTACAATAACACTTACTACACAACTTAAGCAAGAAAATATGAGAGTAGGAGTTGAAGTTTGAACATGAAATTCACCCTACAAAAACTTGTCAAACACTTGAAGAGTTGTCAGAAATAAATGTACATGCTCTAATGTTTGGTTATCATTAAAATCACTTATGGGGTTAACATTTTCTCCCCTTTTGATGATAACAAAACACTGGGTATGAAAAATCAGTAAGACGCTTTACATGTATAACAATATTTGAAATATAAATATTGACATGTAATAGAGCTAATTGGATTTAAAAGAAAATCAGAGCTCAGCAGATGATATTACTATATATCATCAAAATGTTAACCTTGTCATGCTTCATAATATTATAATGGCATAAAACATGGAATATCAGAGAGTTAAAATATGCAATTATGATCAGAGAAATGGGATTAATTTGAATATAAGTCAGAGCAAAAATATTCAGGAGAAACTCCCCCTTTCTCTAGATTTTAAAGTAATTTAAGCGGTGCTATTATTTTTGTGCTCTCCCTTTTTATTGCACTTTAAGAATAGTTGATAAGAAGCTAATTTCCCATATTTTTCATAACTCCCCCTTTTTGTCGATCAATCAAAAGGTGATTTTAAATAAAGCTTAGATTTTAAAATAGATTGAGAAAGTCTTTAAAATTTGTTGAGATAATTTCACTTTCTCAAACTTGAAATTCTAATTAAAATTTCATTACAATTATATAAGCTCAATTTCTAAACAGAAAGCATTCATTTCATTAAAAAGTTTACAAGACAGAAAGTACATTGCAATTTTAAAAGATAACAAGTGGAACAAACATTCATTTCAGAAATACAACCAGAAGACTAACCACACAACTTATTCTTCTTCTTCCTCAGATGAAGAAGAGGAGCCTACCTCTATAACTCTATTAGAAATCTTAGTTTTCAGGGGTTTAAACCTTAAATCCCTGAATCTAGTTCTAACAGGGGCTCTAAAAACTTTGGTCTTCTTGGCTTTTGGTTCTTTCTTGGTCTTGGTAGGTTTAGGTAGATCAGATGAAAGAATAGGAATGTCAAGTGACTCTTTGATGATCTGTTCAGAAACATCTTCAGTGGGAGCAGTAGTTTCTTTCTGGGATTGTAGTAGAACGCTTCTGATTTCTTCCTTGAAATCCTTCATTTCTTTTTCACTTTTTGCTGGTGAAGCTCTTGTTCAGATTTCAATTCTTGCAATTTAATGTCCACTGATTTTCTGATTTCTTCAATTGCAGAATTCATATGATCTGTCAACGAGTTGGAGATAGTTTCCATCTTTTGAAATATCAGATTTTTGAGTTCAGATGGAGTAATCATAGTGTTTTCAGTCCTTTTCTTTAGCAGCAGCTTCATCTTCTTCAGAAATAATAGCAGCAACCTGACTAGGCATCTTCTTAATCCATTTTCTTTCTTCTAACTTGTAACCCATTCTTTTAAGTGAGTTGAAGGAGTAGATATCAAAGTGATGTAGTGGCTTGCCTATTTCATTTGACAAATCAATTCCTGCCTCTTCAAATAATAAAGTGAAGACCATACCATAAGGTAAACAAGCTTTGACCTTCCTTGCTGCTTCAGTCATTTGGATCATCATTATGTAGGGAAAGTTGAGAGGCTCTTCTTTGATCAAATGTCCCATGATGATCATGTCCTTCTCACTGACCCAGTCGAAATGGCAAGTTCTAGGAAGGAAAATTCTACTGATCATACTATGCAGCAATCTCATTTCCCTTGACAGTAGATTGGCTTGAATATGTCGGACCGTGCTTACTTCCTCTTTTTCTAAAATGAGTTTCAGAATATGCTCCTTGTTCGATAAAAGAAGTTCAGTAGCACCAATCGTTGGCATTTGTAGCAGCTTGCTCAATCTTTCTTCATCAATTATAACTATTTTTCCCTTGACAACTGATTCCAAATGAAATTCTTTAATAATAATATTCTCATAAAATGTCCGTACCAATGAAGGGTAGGTCAGTATGTCTAAAGAACAGAAATGCTTCCACCCTTGGCTTTCTATCCAATGTCCGATTTTCATTCCCATTTCCTTTAGGAATGTAAAGTCGATCCTTCTCCGCAGGTGACGGGTCGATTAATCATTGAGACTGCTGCCCGGGAGGAGAAGGAGTTTCTTCATTTTGTTGGACTGGAGCAGACCTTTTTCTCTTTTCTCTTCTTTCTCCTGTATCTGTATTGCAATTACTTGATTCGTCGAGTTGAAGAACTTTCTTCATAGATTTTCAAGGAGCCATTGCAAAGGAATCAAAGGACTTTAAGCTTTAGGAAATGATTTCTGGGAGAATGGTATAGCTTCCAAGAGAAGTAGAGTGTGTTCAAAGTAATGTGAGGGAGTGAAGTATTGAGAAAAGATAGATCAGACATTCCTAAATAGCGATTTCCCGACTTTCGAGTCGGCTCGCTCTGCCCTAAAAATATCCGAGTCAGCTTGACCAGAGCGAACTCAGAACAAATAGAACACCGAGTCGGCTAAGCACAGGCTTAGTCGGCTTGACCAAAGCAAGAGCAAGATATTCAGATATTCGAGCCGGCTCGACCAGAGCAAGATTACTCGAGTCAGCTCGAACAGAAACTTTCCAAAAGAGATCAAATGATCTAGAAATTTAATTCAACTACACTGAGAAATTCAAGGAAAGTTGTTAAAAATCATGAATAAATATAGGAGGCTTAGATAATTTTTTCTTAGGTTTACTAAATTTAGAAAGGATAACATAGCCCTAATTCTCTTCTAAGCAACTCAAATCTATCATGATTTAGTGGCTTGGTAAAGATATCAGCTAGTTATTTTTCTGTAGGTATAAACTCTAGTTCTATATCACCATTCAAAACATGGTCTCTAATAAAATGGTGTCTAATCTCTATATGCTTAATTCTAGAATGTTGAATAGGATTTTTAGATAAATTTATAGCACTTGTGTTATCATATGATAAGAATTTTGCATTGTGAAACACCAAAATCCTCTAGTTATTGTTTAATCCATAACACTTGTGCACAACAACTTCATGTAGCAATACTCTGCTTCAGCAGTAGATAGTGCTACCGAGTTTTGTTTCTTACAGTGCCATGAGATTAAATTCAACCCTAGAAATTGACAAGTACCGCTAGTACTTTTTCTATCTATTTTACAACCAGCATAATCAGCATCAGAGAATCTGATTAAATTTAAAGATGATTCTTTTGAAAATCAAAGACCAAGATTACTTGTACCTTTCAAGTATTTTAATATCCTTTTAACAGCAAGCATATGTATTTCTTTGAGATTACATTGAAATCTAGCACATACACATACGCTATACAAGATATCTAGTCTACTTGCAGTTAAATATAATAAGGATCTGATCATACCTCGATATAGCTTTTGGTCAACAATGGATCCACTTTCATCCTTATCCAATCTACAGGATGGGCTCATGGATGTGTTCATTTATTTGCTTGTCTCCATACCAAACTTTTTGATAATTTCTTTGGTGTATTTGGATTGGTTGATGAATATCCCTTCCTTTGTTTGTTTTACTTGAGGTCCGAGGAAGTAGTTTAGTTCACCCATTAGGCTCATTTCAAATTCTCCCTGCATTAACTTAGCAAATTCTTCACAAAGACTTTTATTAGTTACACCAAAGATGATATTATCAATATAGATTTGTACAACTAATATATCATTATTTTTCCTTTTAATAAAGAGAGTTTTATCAACATTTTCTCTTGAAAAATCATTTTCAATTAAGAAAGTTCTAAGTCTATCATACCAGGCTCTAGGAGCTTGTTTCAAACCATATAAAGCTTTATTGAGTTTAAACATATGATTTGGAAAAGCATGATTTTCAAAACCTGATGGTGTTTTACAAAACTTGTTCGACAATAAAACCATTTAAAAATGCACTTTTCACATCCATTTGAAAAAGTTTGAAATTCATGTAGCAAGCAAATGCAAGAAGTAATCTAATGGCTTCTAATATTGCTACAGGTGCATAAGTTTCATCAAAATCTATACTTTCTTCTTGACTATATCCTTTAGCCACTAATCTAGCTTTGTTTCTAATAACATTTTCTTGTTCATCTAATTTGTTCCTACAGACCCATTTGGTTCCTATAATTGGATGGTCTTTAGGTCTATCAACTAGTATCCAAACCTTATTTCTTTTAAACTGATTCAATTCTTTTAAATTGGATGTTCATCATTTTCTGCTTCTTTTAAGGTATGATACTCTATTTAAGATACAAAGGCTAAGTAATCATGTACAGTCCTATGTACAGATCTAGTCCTTATACCTTGAGAAGGATCATCAATAATTAATTCTTTAGGATAGGAAGTAGCGTACCTCCATTCAGTCGGTATATCAGTATGATCCTTATCATTTCTTCTCCTTCTTCAATTTGCTTTTCTTGAATACTTAGTTCTTCCATCTCCTTTTGAATGGTACCTACTCATTGTCAGTACACTCATCTTTCTAGATGATGATGGGTTAGTTTAATCAAAATAACATGCATTGACTTTCAACAGTGAGAGTCCTTTTATTAAAAACCCTATATGCCTTGCTATGTAGTGAATAACAAGGAAAATGGCTTCATCAAATTAGCATCAAATTTTCCCAGATTATCCTTACCATTATTAAGCACAAAGCATTTGCATCCAAATACATGAAAATATTTATATTGGGTTTCTTTTCATTCCAAAGCTCATAGGGGATTTTCTTCAAGATAGGACGGATCAAAACACGGTTTAAAATATAACAAGCAGTGTTCACCGCTTCTGCCCAAAAATTTCTTGGAAGATTACCTTCACATAATATTGTTCGGCCATTTCTTCCAACGTCCTATTTTTCCTCTCTACAACACCATTTTATTATGGTGTTCTAGGAGCGGAGAAGTTGTGATCAATGCCATTTTCTGAACAGTAATCATCGAAAAATTGATTTTCAAATTCTGTGCCATGATCACTCCTAATTGAAATTGTAGAAAGATTTTTCTGATTTGAAACCTTTTTGTAAAATTTTCTAAATACTTTGAAAGTTTCATCTTTGTGTGCAATAAATAAAATCCATATAAATCGAGAAAAATCATCTACAATCACAAGGACATATTTCATACCTCCTAGGCTTATGGTCCTAGTTGGTCCAAATAAGTCTATATGTAGTTCTAAAGGTCTAGATGTTGAAATCAAATTTTTTGATTTAAATCTTTCCCTGGTTTGTTTACCCATTTGGCATGCATCACAAACATGATCAAAATCTACTTTAAACTTAGGCATGCCTCTAACAAGATTTTTGAAAATTAACTTGGCAATAGTATGCATGCTAGCATGACCCAATCTTCTATGCCATAATAAGCAAGACTCCTTGGTCTTAGCATTCATTACAACTAGACTGGAGCTACTTGACATGGCAAGATCATTTAGATCTACCACATAAATATTTCCTAGTCAGTGTCTAATGAATTTGTTGCTAGGATCAAGAAAGTTTGTTACTATACACATAGATGATTCGAAGATAACTTTGAAGCCTTTATCATACAATTGACTAATACTCAATAGATTGTGCTTCAACTTATCTACTAGCAAAACATTTTTAATGAAAGTACATGGGGTTATTTTTATCTTACCAATTCCAATTATTTTTCCATGCCATTGTCTCTAAATGTAACCATACCTCCTTTCATTTCCAGGGTGATGAATCGATCCTTGTCACCCGTCATATGCCTTGAACAACCACTGTCGAGATATCATTTTTTCTTTAATTTCTGGACTGCAAAACATTCCTGCAACAAATTAAGGAATGCTTTTAGGTACCTAAGCTAACTTGGGTCCTTTCGGGTTAGCTAAGTTGGTTCCTTGGGAACCCAAATCTTTTATTATTGGACATTTCTGATTATATTGTAGTTAAAAGCTTATGTCCTAATCTTTTGCAAGCAAAACATTTGATTCTAGAATTTTGAAATGATTCCATTTTTGAAATTCTAGATGCATGAAGTGCAGAAATAGCAGGTCTTGCATTTAAATTCTTAGGAATATATGAAACAGGTTTTGAAATAGATATAGAGTCTTTTGTAACAAAGATTTTATAAGAAGTAAACTTTGAAACAAAGTCTTTTTGTTTTACAAAAGTAGTAGCTGAAACATAATTTGAATTTAAAGCATTAAAATCTATTCCAGCTTTATTTCCAGAAATTTTTTGTTCTTTAAGAATTAACTCAAGATTATTAGAAGATAAAGTTAATTTTTCAACGAGTGGCTTGAGTTTTTCTACCTCCTTCTTCAGCTCATTGTTTTCTTTTAGCAAAACTTTATTTTTGTCATTCAATTCATTATTTTCATTTTTCAAATCATTGCATTTTTCAGAAAAGATGTGAAGTTCCTTTTTCAGTAAATTGTTCTTTTTGAAGTTTCATTTTTTTCTTTGAGTAAAGAATCATTGATATGTTTAATGATCTAATCTTTACTCCAGCCTTTTTAAATTCAAATAGTAAATCATGGAATGCAGAATTTAATTTTTCAAAAGTAAATTCAATCTGAGTATCAGGAGAATTTACCTCATCCTCAAGACCCATTAGACATAGATTTGATGTTTTTATGGTCTCTTCTTCTTCAGTTGAAGTGGAGTCTTCACTATCGCTCCACGTGGCAACCATCGCTTTCTTTTTCTTCTTTCTGAAAGATTTCTTTAGTTGAGGACATGTTAGATGAATATGCCCCGATTTCTTACATTCATAGCAGGTGGGAACTTCTTCTTTATCTTTATCTTTGTCATTGCCCTTTTCTTTTGAATGTTATCCTCGTTTATGAAATTTTCTGTTACCTTCCTTTCTTCTTCCCATAAACTTTCTGAATCTCCTCACGACTATTGCGATGTCTTCATCTTCAAGATTTCTTTGGAGGAGGAGTAGTCACCTTCAGTATCTTCATCATCTTTAGATTCTAAAGCAGCCCTGAATGCAATCGTTTTCTTCTTTTCTGATTATCATCCGTTCTATGCTGCATGGCTAATTCGTGAGTGATAAGCGATCCCATTAATTCATCCATTGATAGAACATTCAAGTCTTTAGTTTCTTGGATGGCTATGACTTTAGGATCCCATTTGTCAGGAAGTGATTTCAAGATTTTCTGTATTAAATCAGCATTTGAATATATCCTGCCAAGACTTTTCAAACCATTAATAATATCTATAAATCTAGTGGACATGGCAGAAATACTTTCATTAGACTCCATCTTAAACAATTCATAATTATGCACTAAAAGATTTATCTTTGAGGTTTTCACTTGTGAAGTTCCTTCATGGGTCACATCAAGTTTATCCCAAATTTCCTTCACTGAGGAGCAAATGGAAATTCGATTAAACTCGTTTGAATCCAAAGCATAGTAAAGCAAGTTCATGGCTTTGGCATTCAATTCCCTTAATTTCATATCGTGTTCATCCCAGTCCTCTTTAGGCTTAGGGACATCCATGCCATCAACTTTGATCATGGGAAATACTTGGCCCTTTAAGAATGACCTTCCACATTGAAAATCAACAGCTTGAATATAAATCTTCATTCTAGCTTTCCAATATGCATAATTTGTGCCAGTGAAGAGTGAAGGTCTGTTTGTTGATTGGTCTTCGGCCAAAGACGTACTCATGGGATGAGCCATCAATCTTCACTCTAGTATATTCATAGACTCTACTCTGATACCAGTTATTGCCCAGGTGGCTACCCAAGAGGGGGGTGAATGGGACTTTAATAAATTTAAGCAAGTAATGTGCAATTTCAAATCCTTTGCAAGTGGTAGGTGTTGTGATAAAGTTATAGATGCAGAAGCTAAATAAAATCAAGAGAGCACAATAAAACACACCAAATTTATAGTGGTTCAGAGCAACCCAGCTCCTACGTTCACTATCCAAGATACCACTTAGGATTTTCACTATATTCACACCCGAATACAGTAGGATTGTTTTAAAGGATCACAATCAAAACCTCTACACTTTGGTTTTACGGGGGTCACCAAAGAAAACCCAATACCCTTTGATTTTGAACAGGCTCACCAAAGAAACCCAGCTTGGTTTTCACAGGATCACCAAGAACTTATCCCTTGGTTTTCATAAGGCTCACCAAGAACCTATTTGGTTTTTCAACCGGGCTTACCAATAACCCAACAATTCAAAGATTAAATTGAAAATAAATGCAACAAGAATTGACAAACTCAAGTTGTCGGATAGTTGCCAGTGCAGCTCGTTGGAAGTCTACTTGAATGCACTTAAATAAGCTTTAATGACTTCAGTGGCTTCTTTCAAAGTTGCTTCAAGCTTCAGTTTGGAGTTGGTGAAGACTTGAAAGCTGACTTTAATACTCTTGTGCTCTTTTACTGTTGGTTGGATATTCAATGAAGCTCTCTTTTCTTTGAAGAACTCTCTTTTTCTCATGCTTCAATGAAGTTCAAATCCTTCAAATTTAAAGTCTTCCATCATCCCAAGGTAGTTCTAGCCATTGTAGATCATTGGGAATGATTTTTTGACCGTTGGAGCACCTTTGAGCATTCAAAAACAAATTCTGAAACTAGCCGTTAGATACCTGGAAGCGACATTCGAGTCGGCTCGGATCCTTCGAGTCAATGGGTCGAGTCGCCAAATCTTCAATGTAGCCAGCTCTGTGTCAAGGCACAAAACAACACTCTGGAAGGGTCGGCTCGAACTTGAATCTTGAAAATCTTGAACTCGAGGAGTCGGCTCTTTTCAGCTTGGATCGGCTCTTCTTCTTAGGTTCAGAAAATCTTACTTTGGAAGAGTCAGCTCAAAGCAGTTCGAGTTGGCTCGCTTTCTCAGGCGGTCAGAATTAGGTCTGGCAGAGTCGGCTCTTTCTGGTTCGGGTCGGGCTCGCCTAGCTGTTCTCAGAAAGCTTCAGAAAATGGACTTTGGAGGAGTCAGCTCGGACAGATTCCAGTCGACTCGGATTCCCTGGAGTCGGCTCTCTTTCCATCGAGTCGGCTCGGATTGCTGCGTTCCAGAATCCTTGCTACGTGCCAGTAAGCAGAGTCGGCTCTTCTTTTCTTGGGGTCGGCTCGAGTGTCTTCTTTAGGATTTTTATAATTTGAACTTAAAGAAAACTCTCACCAACTCTTTTACTATTTTACACAAACCAACTCAAAAACAAAATCTAAGGCACACACGCTTATAGAAGTAACCCTTTTAGTTGAATTTTCTTAGCATTTTTGGTTGGGTTCTTCTTTACAATAACACTTACTACACAACTCAAGTTAGAAAATATGAGAGTAGGAATTGAAGTTTGAACATAAATTCACCCTACAAAAACTAGTCAAACACTTGAAGAGTTGTCAGAAATAAATGTACATGCTCCAATATTGGTTATCATCAAAATCACTTATGGAGTCAACAGTTTTAGACCAAGTTTGGTAAATCAATTCTTATATAATGGTAAGAGAAACCTCTAAGATGAGGGGGAACCAAGAGAGAATGATTGACCAGCCATGATGGCGTGAGGACAATGAATCAACATTTTCGGAAAGGCCAGCTCAACCAGATCCCATCAGAACCACAGACCATGATGACCTAAACATCAACAATATTATTATAAATATATTAAATATTATAATATTTTATTATAACATTTAAGATGAAGTCCAAAATATGATCTATGATTTCACTTATTTTTTATATTTTAAATTTTTTATTTATTATAATATTTTTAAATATTTTTAATTTCTTTAATATTTAAAATTACGATAAATCAAGCATCCCAATCAATCAATCAAACAATTCCACTTTTATAAATATATTTTAAAATATTATTTTGAAAAGAAACCGTTCCACGTATTCATGCCGATAAAAAAACGTCAGCAGGCGGCGAAGCGGATGACGGCTGCGTCCTTTGACCCACCCAAGGGTATCCGGACATCCCGGGCTTCCTTTCCCTCGTATAATTACCCCGCCGACTCCACTTCTGACCCCGGTATTCTCTCTCCTTCGCATTGTTTCCACCCATGGCGCCGACGAATCACCGCCGTCCAATCCCGTCTCCCTCCGCCGCGCGCTCAATTTCCGCCCTCCTCCTTTCCCTGCTTCTCATCACCCCTCGGTGCTCAGTCGCCCAGTCCTCCCCTTCCTCCGGCAGCAGCAACAAGACGACGACGACTACTCTTATTTCGACATGCCGAATTACAAACTCTTCGACGGGGATCTTGATCGGGGTGTTGATCACCGGGTTCTTCGTTTTAGTGTTTTTTTTCGATGTATCTGGTGGTGCTCCGGCGGCGGCATGGAGTCGGTCCGCTTCTCCGTGCGCGGCGGCGCCGAGTGGCGGCCGTGGCGGCAGAGGGGGCTCGACCCGGCGGTGCTGGAGTCGTTCCCGACGCTGGTTTACTCGGAGGTGAAGGAGCTCAAGATCGGGAAAGGGGCGCTGGAGTGCGCGGTTTGCCTCAGCGAGTTCGAGGACGATGAGACCCTCCGACTCCTCCCCAAATGCAGCCACGTGTTCCACCCGATTGCATCGACGCCTGGCTCGCCTCCCACGTCACCTGCCCCGTCTGCCGTTCCAATCTCGTCCCGGCCCCGAGCCGCCCGAAACACCGCAGCCGATCCCAACCGCCGGCGCCTGTCACCATGGAGGGGGGAGGAGGGGCGGGGAGAGGGCGGATGCGGGCGCCGGCGACGGAGCAGGTTGGGTCACGGTGGAAGAGGAGGCGGCGGAGATGGAGACGAGGGAGGAGGGCAGCGGAGCTGGAGAGGATCAGGAACCGGAAGCGGGAGATGCGGTCGAGGTCGGGGCGGCGGCCGGCGAGGTTCCCGCGGTCGCATTCGACGGGGCACTCGACGGTGCAGCCGGGGGAGAATCTCGACGGTTTACTCCCGACTGCCGGAGCACATTCTGCTGAAGATCGCCGCACCAGGAAGCTCCAACGATCGACGAGCTGCGTCGCCCGCGGGGGCGTCCCGATCGGGGGAAGGGAGCTAGCGGCAGGAATTACCGCGGTGGCGGAGGACGGAGGGGGGAATGGATGGAAGGGGAGTAAGCCGCGGGGCAGGTTCATCCGGCTCGGGGCGTCGGGACGGTGGCCGTAGTTCTTGTGAGGAGGGTGGGACGGGGAGGGTTCCGTGAAGAAGGGGGATAGGGAGGGATCGACGAAGGGGAAGCGCTCCGCCGTTGCGTCCTTCGATTGCCTCGGTGGCGGCGGGAAGACCGAACGCCTCGCCGACGAGGGCGAATCGTCCGGCGCCGCATTGGCCCGTCGGGTTTGACCCACCGAATTTTCTTTCCTTCTTTATTTTTTAAATATTTTAAATTTGCTATTTCATTAAATCGCGAGGAAGCAGATGTTGGCGTTTTCGATTCGTCGTTGCTGGGACAGATGTGAAGATTTGTTATTTAATTGAACAATTTTTGCTTCATCCCAAGATATATGTTCCTAGGTTTTTTTTTTTTATTTTTATTTTTTTCCAGTGATGATGGCAATTTGAAGGAGGTTTCTGAGCCAAGGCTTCGATGAACAATAGACGAAAAAGAAATAGGGATGCAAAAAAAACATGGAAAATAGTGGCAAATAAGAGAAGAGAAGGTTTAATCTAAAATTATGTATAAACTTTGATGGAATATGGATGGCATATGTTATGCTGGGAATTGCATGTTTTCATTTTTAGATGTTTTGACTTCTAATTAGCTATTTCAAGATAGTACTTTAACGTTGACCAGGTGGTCCATCTCATCAATGATCCCTTATTCTATATGGATCGGATCCATGCAATAAAATATGCAACTTGACCCATTGATTCTCTATTTAGCCATTCCGTTTGACCTACCGGTCCACTGCAAAGAATATTTTTAACTCAATATGATTGATATTGTAGATTCTTTTAATATTTTGGTAATTGATTTGTGAATTATATTTTATCTTTTCATAAAAAAAGAAAAAATATAAAGTATATTTATTTGATGCTAATATATGTGTATTCATTGAAAAATACATTATGACACTTAAAAATCCCTATTTTTTATGGTAAAAAATAAATATTATATACATAAAATTATCATTGTCTATTTTTTTATATTTTTATATTTTTAATGTTCAGCTATTTTTATTAATTAATAATTAAATTATTTATAGTGTGATGGTTAATGAATTGGTGGTTGACAAGCTGAATTGTGATTCCGGAGCCGGGTTCCACAACATATTCTTGCTGTAAACTGATTCAACTATAGAAAATGGTAAAGTTTTGGTGTGGATGATGATTATTGTGCTTCAACCAAAATTCTCCATTTACATGTGACCCCTAAAACTAAACATTGAATGTAGTTCCATTCATAGAAGATGGGAAGGATGGTTTAAAACCAAGTTGTTATGGAAAAATTGGGAAAAAAGGAAAAGATAGAAAACAAAAATTACAGTAGCTCTTAAGGGGTCATGGTATTTTGAAAGTTTACATTGTACTATAAGATAGATGGATTACTACATTGATCAAGGAAGGTTCACAAGTTTTCATCTATGAAGAAAACCAAAGAAAAACTAAAATGAGTTTTGGATGGTAGAGCTGTGAGAAAACAAATGGGAATGAAACAGAGAGAGAGAAAAGGATTGATAACCTATTTCTACATGACTCTTGTTTTATAATAAGTTATGAAAGATATGCTAATTTTGATATTTAAGTTGCTTAAATGTGGTGTGTCAAGATCCTATCTAAAATTCGGACATTTAGATGGATATGTCTAAGAGTATATGCATCAAAAGTGTGCTTAACATTAGCACACTTTTGATGTAGGACTGCTATTCTTCGACACACTTACGTGATCTTGGTGGGCAAAAAGGATTTGTGAACCCTGCACCTATGCTAAGATCCTATTTAAAAATCATGGCATTTAGATGATGGGTCTAAGAATATATATTGATGTGAATAGGTAAATTTTCTTTGCAAATACTAAGCCTCGAATCATTTGACCCAAGCTGTACAACCTTGAGCCTTGTCCTCCCTTACAGCCATTGGGCCTTGTATCCTAGTACCCTAACTCCGAATCACCCAACTCTACCAGGCCGACCTTGCACTTGGATCAATCTAATGCTTGAGCCCTTAAACCCTCTTCTTTAATAAGTTACCCTCGGACCATCTAGCCTAGCTCGGTTGACCCTATGTATTGTGGTTCCACTTTAGATTTGCTGACATGGCTGGAAGTTGCTGTTGAGTCAGACGGTTCCAGATTTCCCTCCATTGAGTGCGAGCATTCCGGAACTTGCAAAATGAAGAAGGTATGGAAGTCCAGCCATGATGGAATGGTTTTCTATGATGGACTCCCCGATGTCTAAGTCAATTTTTCACGGAAGTAAATAGAAAATAGAGAAAACTATAGCTTCTAGATGAATGGTTTAGCAGTATAGTAGGAGTGGGCGAGGTAGTAGAGGTGGTTGGTAGATGTGGTGGAGTGTAGGTAGGTGGTAGAGATCGGAGTTGGAGAGGCCCAAGAGAGTGAGCAAGGTTTATGTGAGATAAGGTAGTTCTAGCCTTCATCCAAACAAATTTTGGATAGTTCTGGAAGGACTATTGAATCTTCTAAAAGACTTAGAACTTTCAAGAAAACTTGTATGGGGAAAGCCTTTGTGAAAAAAGACTTACTTGGAGAATCTGATAAACAAATTTATAGACGAGGTATCTGGAGTACCTAATACCTAAGAAATGTTATGCGGTGCAGGGAATGGTGATCGGTATGTCACTGTAGAGCGCATATCCTAGACGAGTAGTTGGAGATGGTGTAGAGTTCATCTTTACGGGTAGGCATGCTTCCATAGGGTGCCTACTTAATGAGTAGTGGCTAATGTCAGAGAGTCATGGTATAAGGTTACCTGTCTTTTTGTAGGAGGAGGGCAAGCCAGGTTTTCTTGTGTGATCTCTGGGATCATGTATTTGGATCTAAGGGACTTGCTTCTTGTATTGAGCTAATGGGTAAGGTGACGAGCCATGCGAGGTCCACATAGGCTTGACCATTTTGAATGTATCAGATATCCCCGACTCCCTAAGATGAGGCATCTCCTTTACCTCGAACATAGGAAGTAGAGGTTGATGGTCATAGGGCTCGATACTGGATCTTCACTTGTTGAAGTTGGTTGCTCGGATGGTTCACCCCCGGTCTTGGTGGATGAAGCAATTGGAGGATGTTCGCTCCATATTGGGTGAGGTGGTCGATGTCGTGGTGTGGGCTACAGTGACTCGAGATGAGTCCAAAGTACCATGTCCAATTGGATTGTGCCCATTTATTGCATTTAATTGGGTGCGCACAACAATTCAGAGAAATCAAGAAGGTGTGATGGCGATTTGCTACTCGAAATGGTTGGCAACTCAAGTGATGCAGTGCCGGGCTCCACTAGGACAACCACAATTTGATCTCCATATGGGAATGTCTGTCTGGTCTCACTGGAGAGGAGAGTTTTGACTGCAAGGGAGGCAGGGGCGCGTCTGGTGGTATTGTATATAAGATCATGGTAGCATTTAGGAGTGATCTTCGTTGTAGTTAAGGCCGCCGTTCACTGGGGCTTCGGTCGTCGGCTCCCCTGTCATCAGGTCACTAACTTCCTTAACCTTCTGGCACTGGGCATGCGTCAGCCCCCATACATGGTCTTACGACTTTGTGGAGACCTGTGTTTTTGGTAAATTCGCTCGGGCCTGGTCACTATGACCCCCTTTGTGAGGAGGCATGATTCTACTGCTACTGCTTCATTGAAGTGCCTATTACCACTGGCAGCTCTTACAGCTTCTTCCACTGAACCGAACCGCCAGCTGACTATTACCGATTGCCTTCCCTTACTGCTTTCCCGCTGCTAGCTTTTCTGACCTTCCTTATCCTTCTGCCCATGGAGCCCTTAGATCTGGAATTTTTTCAATATATATATGAAGAAGACTCCAACTCCGACATAATCTGGCTTCGCTTCATTCGGCATAAAACATTTGTCTTTCGTCAATCTAATTCAGTTGAGCTGTAGCCTTATTTACCCAACCACTTTGCAATTCAACTTGGCTATTGTCAGAGTAAGGTTGGTAACCCAAATACTGACTTAGCCCAAGAGGTAATACGGTTGATGCTGGCGAATGTCAGGTCAGCCAAAGCCAATCAAATAGAAACTCTTGTTCTTGTTAGCTGGCATATATCCAATCCCACATTTGAGTCTACAATGTGGGTGTCCCTGGAAGATGACTATTGGCTTAGCTCATCCTCTCTTCAGAGGAAATAGAGTGAGTAGTAGGACTGGCCCCTCCCTTTATAGGGAGTTCTAGCAATGGGTACGTGTCCACTAGCGAACCATAGCCAAATATTGTGGTGTACAGGCTGCCATTACTGGCTGAAGCCTTAAATAGGAATGGAGTGGGATATCATCCATTCACATCTGCCATTTGCTATGGGAGATGTTGGGTTCGGTTACTAGGGCGGAATCATGGATTTCAAAATATTATGAAATCATAACCTAACCCTTAATCCCAAGAACACCTTATAAGAACATAAATCATAAAATATAAATTAGGATTTAAACACCAACCTCGATTGCAAAAATCCAATTCGATGTAGAAACCTTAATCAAGTCTTTCTGATCTACTCACCAGGCGCCCAATTGTTCGCCCTCCAACGGTGATCCACACAGGGCTTTGATCAAGACAAACGCACCGCTTCAAAACCGGTTCCTCCAATTAGACCTCTAAGGCCTAATTTAATTCACGCAGAAACTCCTCTTATTTGGATTGATATTCCTCCTATCAACCTTTCTTTCCTCCTCTTTCTTTCTCTTTCCAATGCCTGTAAGATCACTCAAATAGGACTCTCCTAACCAAAGTTAAGGGCTTGTCTTAATTTGACTAGAGATCTTCTATGACAAAGAAAGAGAATGCAGGAAAGAAATGTTTTCAAAATAAAAACTCTGAACACCATTCCCCGGGCGCCCATCTCCTTAAATAGTAATCTGAGGGATACTTTAAGACATCCCTTCCATGCCATAAGACATGTCCTTTCCAATAGAACGTGTCCCTTATCCAGACAACACTTCTCTTCGTTCAAACTTAAGAGAATTAAACAGAAGGATTCTTCGGATAAAAAACTTTACAAAGAGTCGCTTCCTTTTATTTATGTTGCACGAATATCCTTGCATCATGGCCACCCATCAGCCATCAAATGGCCACCTTTATCCATGCCAAATGCCATATGGCATGAAACACCAAGGGGCGTGAAGGAAGAGTCCACGCCCTTGTCTTTCTTGCTTTGACGAGTCATAGGAAATAGCGCATGAAAAATATCAAAGACTTATCTACAAGGGGCGGCAAGGATGATGGTTTATCTGGTCCTCTACTGTGTTTCAACAGCAGAAGGACTCTTCTAATATGGCGCCTCTTCATAAATTTTTTTTTAACGTAACTATTACGTAGAAATAGTTTGACCTAGTCAAACCTTTAGGTGCTTAATTTAGGATAGAGTCCAATCTGAATCAAACCAGCCATGTGGCTGATTTAAAAGTCCATTCCCTTGGTTAACTAGCTAAGGGTTAGCCCAACACATGAGCCTAAATTGATTTAGCCTTAATTAGACCAAATCAGCCCAAATCGGAACCCGATTCGAACATAATTCGAATCAAGGTGCAATGGTTTGCAACATGTGCTAGCATGTTCATCTTGCAAACATAGTTTAATCCAATTAAACCCTTAATCAATTCCCTTTGTATGTGATCCATTGGGTTCCACATCTAGCCAGCAATGGGTTGGGTGCGATTTGACCTAATTTGATTTAGGCTTTAACCTAGTCGATTTAGGTCAAATTGAGCTATCCCAATTGACAATTAGAATTCTTTCTAATTCTTGATCTAATTAAACTCTTTAATTAATCAAAAACACACAAGGCAAGATTGACGTCTAGCAATGTCATGCCTACCCAGAAGGTGTGGAATTTTAGTGAAAATACCAAAAATACCCTTTAGTGAAAGTTACCGTGCAATTCAATCCTTCGATCAGCTTGCACCCTGAATATGACTTTGGATATGGAACCATGTCAAATCCAATATCGCATTCAATTCTTTCTCAATCTAATAATGATGATTCAAATGATGTAATATTAGAAACTATTTCTAATATTCATACTTTGATCAAAGATTCCCTGAATCACCATTTGATCGAAATCAGTTGGATGCGATCTCCTCTTACTAGGGTTAATCGATTCCTTGTTCGACCTACTCACAACCTCCATATACAATTCACCATATCCAATATCACCCTGTACATGACTCAATGTCATGAATAAGTATGAACCAAAACATGGATTCATGCATACAAGGCACTATGGTAGTCTCAGGTCAAAGGATTATATGCACTACTCCCTCTATGAAAACCATCTATTGACAAGTAGATAAGACTCCATTAGATGTTTTCAAGTCGGATCAAATTCAGTGAACTCATTCTCTAATGAGCACCCATGTCCTTGTATTAGTGTCCTACATAAATAATTGTAAGATCAATTACCCTCATTAATGAGCATACAAAGGATATGCTAGTCTTTCCGAAAACATTGATCCCCTACTCAATGTCCCTTTGACTAGGAATATTTAAGATTAGGATTTTTATGTTTTAAGTCTTACTGGTATGATCTCATCATAACCCTTAAAACCATAGCCCTAGTCTATGGGGTTCATCATATCATAAATCTAAGACACAGCGTATGATAAAAAGATGCCTTTTAATATATATAATTGTCAATACAAAAGTTTAGAAATTTTCAGGATATCCCAATAAAATTACAAGTTTTAATTGGCTTGCAGGGCATAATCCTTTCAGGAGAGCCCAGAGTCTTTGCTACTTAGGAGGCCTGCTATTGCTATGGGAGGTGCTGCAACGAGCATGGTGGGTCTTCTTCTTCCTTCTCCTTTCTTTTTTTTTGTCTTGCTTTCTTGGTGTATTTTGGGAGGTACTGCGACAAGATCAATAGCAGTCGAAGACACTTCCAAGGTGATCAAGTCCATCCTGGGTGAGGGAGACTTGGTGAGGATATGGGAGGAGTTCAATATGCTGGCATTGATCGGACTTGAGCTATTAGGTTCTTCTAAAAGGGTAACCATGGGATCGGCAACCCGACTGGCTTTATTTGAGAAGGCATTCAAGGCTAGACTAAGACTTCCACTTCCCGCTGTTGTTATCAAGTTATTCAGTTGGTCTATGTATGTCCCACCTAGTTGGCTCCCAATGCTTGGTGGCTAATCATGGGATTCTTTTACCATCTGGTGCAATACAGGAAGATGCCTTATGCATGAGTCTTCAAAGTTTTCTTTCAGTTGAAGTCCAATTCGTAGAGCTGGTGGTATGTGATGTGGCATAATCGCTAACATGGAACCCGTGTCAAACCCAATTGGCAGCCACACTGACAAAAGATGCCACCAAGATATGGTGACCAAAGGAAGACCCAAGGTCAAGCCCCCGGCTGAGGTCAGCTCCTATCCAAGATCGAGCTCCTGGCTGAGATCGTGCTTCCGTCATTCGAGGTCGAGCCCCCGGCCAAGGTCAGCTCCCATCCGAGGTTAAGCTCCCGGTCGAGGACTTGCTCTTGCCATCCAAGGTCGAGCCCCCGGTCGAGGTCAGTCCCCATCCGAGGTTGAGCCCCAGGCCGAGGTCACGCTCCTGCCATCCAAGGTCGAACCCCTATTCGAGGTTGAGCTCCGAGCCGAGATCGCGCTCCCACCATCCAAGGTTAAACCCCCGGTCAAGGTCAGCTCCTATCCAAGGTTGAGCTCCCAGTCGAGGTCACACTCCAGCCATCCAAGGTCGAGCCCCTGGCTGAGGTCAACTCCCATCCGAGGTCGAGCTCTCAATCAAGGTCGTGCTCCCGCCATCCAAGGTCGAGTCCCTGGTCGAGGTCAGCTCCCATCCAAGGTTGAGCTCTCGGTTGAGGTCATGCTCCCACCATCCAAGATCGAGCCTTTGGTCGAGGTCAGCTCCCATCCGGGGTCGAGTTCCTGATCGAGGTTGCACTCCCACCATCCGAGGTCGAGCTCTCGAGATAGAGCTCTCGCTTTCCAAGGTAGAATCACTATCCAGGATCAAGAGGCATATCAATCAATAGGGGATCAACCAGGGATAAGGAGAAGAAGACCAGAAGGAATTCAAATCATAGCACGAAGGCTTTAGGTTACCTGCAGCCCCCAGAAGGTGGTGCATGCCCAACTGAAGGCTCCAGGCTCTACAACACGTTGCCTACACACTCTGTGCAATACGTGCTCCACTAGATTCTAAGCCCTGCAGCACGTGCCTGCGCCCTCCCCGTGCAACCGAGGATCCAGTTCCCGTGACACGCCACCTATGTCTTCTCCGAGAGGAGTATCTTATTAAAGCACCAAATCCTACAACACTTCGATGGTTCCTCCTAGAATAGAAATGCTTCACTATGGCTCTGGGCTCGATGGCACAACTCCCATGCCTCCCATGGGAAATTGCTCCACCAGAGAGATGGGACCTACATCCCACCGACAAACACCCCCGATAGAAAGATCTCCCTTCGAGGACCGGTCTCACAAGGGAGAGGCTGTTAACAGAAGAAAACCCCATCAAAAGAGAGTATCAGGAAAGCGACATCCCGATGAAGCCCCAGACCCGGTCTAGGCCCTTCCTCTCATATATAAAATAGAAGAAGGGACCTCCGGCGAGGGGGAGGAAACTGGCAAGACAGAAAGAGCAAATAGGAAAGGAACTAAGGAAGAGAACCTCCCTGCTCTCTAACTTCCACTCATTTTCCATCTCTCAGATCTCATCTTTTACTCCTCTACGCGGAAAGGCCCCGAGCTCTCCATCACAGAGGTTCTATTCTCTTAATCATCCCAACTAACTTGATCATCGAAGTATCCCCGCCAGAATCCCAGACCCGGATCTTCTCTTTTTTGTTGGGTAAGCCGATCAAGGAGCTGACCAAAAAGGAAGATCAAGCATCTAGAGGGAGCCCGATGAATCCATGACATATCAAGCTACAGGCTACGGCGATCTATGTAGCAATAGATTGGCGCACCAGGTAGGGGGGAACGAGCACCGTCGATTGTAGAAAGTTCAATAGCAAGTCCCCCACTACTAAAAGAGTATCCATGAACAACCATGGCCCCATGGTGATGACACACGCACGGGAAGCTTCCATTAGCCTGCAGGGGACTCTCCTTATCGTGATGACCAGCATAGCCCTGAGGGAGAGCTCCCCACTCCACCACCACCACCTCCAGTGGACCCCCACATCATCGCACTCACCCAGTAGGTCCAGGCCTTGGCTGCAATGGTGAGTCAACTTCATCAACAACACCAATCCCTAGCAACGCAGTAACAATCGAGGACACCGGCGACCCATGCCACCGACCCCCATACCATCCTACGATCCTTCCGGGAGGGACCATCACATGCGGCGTCTCACCTATAGAGAGACCATCAGGTGGTCGGGAAGGAACAGCTTGATGGCCCGACCGGCCAGGAGAGTCACTCCCCGGCCTCAGATCGTGGTGCACTCTCATGTCGATGGCACCGGCATGGCTAGGAATTGAGATGAAAGTTCCTCCACTCTACACCTCCTTCACCCTTGACGGCCTCTATCGAGGGATCCACAGACAAGGCTATCCGTCATCAGGCAGAAAGGCACCTCAAGGAGAAAGAGAGCTAGCTGGCTGACCTGTCTCGTCGGTTTATGAAGATTCAGGGATCCCCTAATGAGCCCATGGGTTACGACACCTATCCTCCTTTCTCCGTAGAATCCAAGAGGAACCAATTCCTAATCGATTCTAGATGTCCCAGGTTGACCCTACGATGGGACAACCGACCCCTTAGACCATCTTGAAAGTTACAAGACTTTCATGAGGATCCAGGGAGCTACCAATTCTCTCCTCTGCATCACCTTCCCAGCTACACTCTAGAAGGCTACTCAAGCCTGGTTCTCCTGAATTGAGTCTGGGAGCATTGACTCTTTGAATAGCTAGAATAAGAAAGTTTGTGGCACACTTTGATACATGCAGGAAGGTACCGCATGAGATCGATAACCTCTTCTCTATCCAATAGCAGGATCAAGAATCCCTCCAAGATTATGTATCCTGGTTCAAAGCCATCTCGATGAGCCAATCGCCATGCTGGCCCTGAAGAGAGGGCTCAGGACCTCCTACTTCACCTACTCTTTTGATAATAAGTCTTCGAAGACCTACTCGAAGCTCCTCCTCCAGGCCCAAAAATACATCCATGCAAAGGAGGCCGACCATACCAGGAGGGAAGGAGGCTGACCATACTAGGAGGGAGTTGGATGGGAGGCCACTAAAGAGGCAGGCCATGGGGGAAGCATTTAGCCTCCCGACCTTAAAGAATGTGCCAGCCCCTAGACCAAGCCCCAGGCCCAAGGCCGACCCAATCAAGGAAGAAAAGTTCACTCTCTCCTCATCCCGAAAGCAAAGATCCTTATGAAGATCGAGGGTGAGCGCTTTCTGCATCGTCTCCCCCACTAAGACCATCCGCTGGATGCGACAAGTCTTGTTACTGCCACTTCCACTGGGACTATGATCATGATACCAAGAATGCCACCATCTGAAAGGGAAATAGAAGACCTGATCAGGCATGGCAACCTTGGAAAGTATGTGGAGAGAGGAGCTTCCCTAGTAGCCTAGAGTAAAGAGTCCCAGCCACTCATCATCGATAACTGGCCCACTAAAAGTCAGTGGGAATGATCTCCTAGTGGGTAGGAAGGAGCTCAAAGAGGGCCAGGGGGAGGGGAATAGAGTGATGATGTACTCCCCTACTAGGGAGAAGGGTTGGTTAGGATAGATAATCCAAATAATGATACTGTCATCATAGAAATGACGATAGCTAAACATCCTGTAAAAAGAATAATGGTTGATAGTGGAAGTTCTGCTAACATCCTTTTTTATGATACTTTTGCAAGGATGAACTTGTCCACTAATCAAATAAAGCCAATGTTCACGCCTTGGTAGGCTTCACCCGGATTTGGTTGGAGTTGAAGGAAAAATTACCCTCCTGATAACTGCCGGAATGCCACCTTGAATAAGTACTGTATTGACAACATTCACCATTATAAGGCTCTCCTCGCCTTACAACATGATCCTGGGGCACCCTAGACTCAATATGCTCGATGCCACCATTTCCACCTAATGCCTCTTGTCCAGTTCCCAACTCCTTGGAAGACTGGGGAGATGAGAGGGTCCTGGTAGCTAGTCCAGTTCCACCTGTAGACCATCCCAGGAGCATGAGAGGCCAGACAGAGTCCATCCATTGACCAACCAAGCTTGACGGAGCTGGATCCAAGGGTAGAACAGTTGAGCCCCTACTATCGTTTCCTTTGGAAGAGGATCCACTGAAAATTGTGCAGGTGGGAGCCCTGTTGCTCGAGGAGGAGAGATCTCTCCCGCTCAGCTTCTTGTAGGCTAATGCGGACATCTTCGCCTGGACCACGGTGGACTGCCCGGGATCTCTAGAAGTAATCACTCACAAGCTGAATGTCGACCCCAATAGTTGCCCGGTCTGGTAGAAGAAGAGGAGCTTCATCTTAGAGAGGTAGAGGCAATCGATGGGAGGTCGAAAAGCTCCCGCTGCAAGCTTCATCCATGAGGTACGATATCCTGACTGGCTAGCTAATGTAGTGACGGTTAATAAAGTCGCTAGGAAGTGGAGAATCTGTGTGGACTACACCAACCTCAACTGGACCTACCCAAAGGATAGCTTTCTGCTTCCAAAGATTGACTAGCTGGTGGATGCAACCTCAGGCCTCAAACTCCTTAGCTTCATGGATGCATTCTTCGGGTACAACCAAATCTTCAAGCACCCAGAGGATGAGGAGCACACAACGTTCATGATCGACAGAGGTACGTATTGCCATAGGACGATGCCATTCGGTCTCAAGAATGTAGGGGCACTTACCAATACCTGGTCAGTAAGATCTTCAAAGACCAGATAGGCCACAATATGCAGGTCTATGTCAGCGACATGCTCATCATAAGCGGCCAGGAGTGGATCATATCACCAACCTGGTAGAGGCCTTCAATAACCTTCACCTTTATTAGATGAAGTTAAACCCCACTAAATGCATATTGGCATCACGGCGAGAAAATTCCTGGGTTCATGGTCACCCAATGAGGGATAGAGGCCAACCCCGAGAAAATCCAGGTGATTATCGACATGAGACATCCCATCTCCAAGAAGGAGATTCAATGCCTGACCAGATGCATCATGACATTAAGCCATTTCATCTCGCATTGCATCGAGCACTGCCAGCCATTCTTCAAGGTGCTATGCAAGATGCATGACTTTACCTGGATGGAGGGGTGTCAGGAGGCCTTCGAAGAATTGAAAAAGCTCCTTCCCTCCCCACCATTGCTATCTAAGCCAGAGCCTGAAGAGGAGCTCCTCTTGTACCTGGCAATCTCACCAGAGGTGGTCAGCTCAGTGCTGGTCGTACTGATAAGGATGGCTCCCAGCAACCATCTACTATAATAGCAAGCTGCTCCATGATATAGGAACCAGGTATACTCGATTCAAAAAGATTTTCTTTGCATCATTATGTCTGTACAGCATCTCATGCCCTACTTTCAAGCATTTAATTGCGGTTTCTCACCGACCAGCCTCTAAGGGCCATTCTAAGCTACCTTGATACATCGAAGTGCCTGGCAAAGTGGGTAGTGAAGTTCAATGAATTTGACATCACCTACCATTCAAGACCAGTGCAAAAGGTCCAAGTCCTTGCTAATTTCCTGGTGAAATGCACATAGGTAGCCGAGGATCTAGAGGAGATGGACAAGCGAGCAGAGCCTAAGTAGGACTCATCCCTGAAAGTGATGACATGGGTTCTCCACATAGACAGCCTGTCCAACATCGAAGGGAGTGGTGGTGCCGCTCATCCTCGCCAACTCTGATGGAGTCATCGCCAAATACGTGCTGCGCTTCCTCTTCAAAGCAACCAAACAAGCTAAATCTGAAATGCTCCTTAGGGGGCTAAAGGTGTCTCATAAGCTAGGCATAAGGTGCTTGAATGTCTTATCGATTCACAGCACATGGTGGGCCAAGTCTCCAATGAGTATAAGGCTTGGGATCCCATGATGGTGAAGTACCTAGACTAGGTATGCTCATACATAGTGAACCTCCAGTATTTCAGCATCTCCCACATCCCTCGTACAGAGAATGATCGGGTCGACGTCCTCTCCCGGTTGGCAACCCTACCAGATTCGTTACTGGGATGCACTTTTATTGAGTATCTGGAGACCCCAGCTATGAGTCTGTAGCAGAGATCTAGCAAGTCGCTTCCGAGGCGAGCTAGATGGACCCTATATCAAATACATCACCACTGGCACCCTACCCGAGAATCGCAAGGAAGTCGACCTCCTCAAGAAGAAGGCCACACATTTCATGCTGATGGATGGGCAGCTTTATCAAAGGTTTTACTCCTATCCCTTATAAAATTCTTAAGATCCTCAGAAGCTGCCTATGTGCTCCGGGAGATACATGAAGGCATCTGCGAGAATCATGTGGAGGGTAGGACTTTGGCCTACAAGGTGATAGAAAAATGCCCTAAGAGCCAATCATTGTATGGGCCTTTTTGTAAACTTCCAACTCATGTATGACATCATTATTTATAATAAAGGCATTTGATTCATCATATACTGCTATGTAATGTTTTTGACTATGATGAACCCCATAGAGTAGGGCAATGGAATTAGGGTTATGATAAAATAGCAGTGAGACCTAATTCCTATAAACCCTAATCTAGAATGTTCCTAGTCATTAGACCATCGATTCGGGGATCGATGAATCTGGTAAGACAAGCTTATCCTATGTATGCTCAGTGATGAGGGTGGTTGGTCTCATAGCCACTTGTGTAAAGATACTAATACAAGGATAAGAGTGCTCATTAGGTTATGAATATATTGAACTGATCCGCACCGGGACTATCTTATAGAAATCTTACTCCTTGTCAAAAGATAGGTCCCAGAGTAGAAGTATACATGTGATCTTCAGACTTGAGGTCACCATGGTTCATTATGCACACTAAGCCATACTTTGGTTATACTCATTCATGGCATTGCGACATGTACGGGGTGTTCTAGATATGGCGAAAGGTGTACGAAGGATGTGAGTGGACCAACAAGGAATTGATCAATCCTGGTAAGAGGATATGATATCCCGTGTAATCTCTTCGATGACTGACTCAAAGAATCTTTGCAAAGTGGGATGAGATTAAAATGGCTTCTAATTAGTCATCAGCTGAGTCCTCATGATCGAGCTGAGATTCGATATAATTAAGTGTTAGGGTTTGACATTTATCCATACCCATCACTTAATCAGGATAATGGGAGATCAAAAGATTAAATTGCATGGTAACTTACTCTGAAGGGTATTTTGATAATTCTACCAAATTTCTCATCTTCCAAGTAGGCATGACATGTTGCTAGACGTCCTTGGATTGGTTTCATGAGTCAATTTGATGTGTGATTTGAATTGGACAATAAGGTGAGCCAATTTGACCTAATTAGGTCAATCGGGTTCGATCGGATCGAATCAGCTCAAACCTAAACCTACTGTTGGCTAAATATGGAACCCAATGGATCACATACAATAGAGAGTTGGCCAAGGAAGTCACTCATGGTTTAATTAGGATCATGGGATCCTAATTGGTTAGCCAAATTGCATACTAGCATATGTAGGCTAACCCAATTCCTAATCCAATTGGATTGGGTCCGGTTGCTTGCTAATTGAGCTAACCTAATTAAGAGAAAAACTAAATTAGGTGAGTCCTAAGTGGGATAGCCAAATCAGAGCTTGATCTGATTTTATTTTGGTATTTTGGAATCTTATTGAAGAGTCCATTTGAGCTGGGACTCTAGATGCCAAAATGATACATTGGCATTCAAAAGGGCCTAGAAGAGTCAATAGTCCTCTTATTTGAAAATATTTATATGAATGGAAAGAAGACTTAATGCTCTTTCTTTTGACACCCATATTGTATATGCTTTGACTAGTCAAAGGTTTCATGGGGTGTGGATAAAGTTGACCACGAGATAAAGGGGCTCTTGCCCCTCTTGGCGCGCGCGGGAGATGAAGGTGCGCACAGAAGGACAAAAGTCCTACAGATGAAACACTGGAGTGTTTCATTCAAGGGGGCACCTTTTCATCTTACCCATGCATCTTGGATATGTTTGACTGGTCAAGGCTTTTTTGAAAGGGCATGAAAAAGGGATGGAAACAAATGCGCGCATGAAGAGACGCGTCTCTTCATATGGCACGTGCCCTGAAGCAGAGTCTTTCTGCTTTCAGGACTCTTCATATTCTCTGGTGTTTGGAGATTGAAGAAGCACCTCTTAGCTTCCCAGGGACCGGGACTTGCCATGTGGCAAGTCATAGATTGTCTAGGAAAATGGACGGATGCAATATATCTTTAGGTATATGAGGAGACATATTGGATATGATTTTTCAGTCTTGAAAAATCATATCTGATAACCTGTTGGAGGACATATCACACGCCTCTCTTAAAACTATAAATAGGGGCGGTGATATGAGTTTCAAATCTTCCTTTTCATCGAAAAGATATTCTGAGTGTTTTCCACTTCTCTCTCCTCCTTTTTACTTTAGGACAAGACTTGTCTTGTTAAGACAAGATCTTTTCTACTATGACAAGTCTTAGTTTTAGGACATAAGCCTAAGGGGTTCTAGAGGAGGGTTATTCTAAAACCAAGAGTGGTTTAGGATAGTGTCCAAAGAGCCCTACAGCAAGACAGGGTATCCTACAGTGGTCAAAGGTCAAAAGGCTGACAAAAGAGTTATGTTGAAGCAAGCAACCTCGGTAGGGATTCTTTCTTGGTACCATTCTTGTGTGGATCACTATTGGAGAGCTTGCACTTGTGAGCTCATGGAAAGGATTGGATTTTAGCGATCTAGGTATGTATTCTGACTTCATTTATGTTTCGTTGATTGGTATTGCATAAGGGTTCCTGGGAATTTGGATTTTCTAGCCATATTAGGGTTTCATGCTTAGAATTTGTTTTGAAATTCACTTCCGCATGTTGCATGATTCCGATACCCTGGGAGAATTCCCATCAGTGGTATCAGAGCCAGGTTTGTGGCATACCAGTTATGAACCATTTTTGGAGTTTTATGAAATTCCACTTTCGAGCCGACCCGAACCCTATCGAGTGGACGCGGACCTTGTCGAGCCGACCCGAACCCTGTCGAGTCGACCCGACTAAACTTATATATATGATTTCTAGTTTCTTTATGAAATGACGTGATAATACAATTGTATGAAATTTTGCATATTAGGGTAATATGTTTAATTTCAAGTTTTTTTGAAATGCTTGATATTATGTCAAGTATGAAATTATGCATGTTGATTGTATCTAGTAACTACTTTGGATTGGATTAGTCACCATGGCCATCCGGTCATAGGAGCCAAGTAGGGTTTAAAGGCCCTCTCTATCATTCAATGGGTATCCTATGGCATGTAGGGGTGCGCTGTGGCCATACCTATGAAAAAAGATGGTGAAAGGTATTTTATATATCTATCATGCCTTGATTTGCATATTAGTTATAATATGCTTGTTTAACATAACATGTTATGTTATGATGTTATGTTATGATGATATGTTACATGTTTATATATGTTATAAGCATAGTAATCATGATAATTTAGAATGTATTTTTGAGACCATCAAATCCCTCATAAAAATTATATTTAGTCATAGTAAAAAAACTTAGTCATGATGTAAAACTGATTAGGGTTTGATAGCCGATGGTGTCTAGGCAAGTGGTTTGGGATGGTAAAGGAAATGTGATTTTTAATTGGTTCCGTTGACTGACTTGGCCAATCTAATTGGTGTCTAAAGAAAGCAACGGGGGACCCCTCACCCCTTCCACTCACCTGGCCAATTTGGTCATATCTAAATCTTAATTGGTAAAGCTAATTGGTTAAGTGTACTATATTTTGCCTTCTTCCATGCTAAGCCAAAATTATGTCAAGACTATAGTAGGTTTGTTGTGCATACACAAAACCTACTCTAGGATTTGAAATAAGATTTATCTTGGTGCACTTAGTGCTTTATGGTATGGTTGAATTGGTTCTTTGTTGTGTATGTACAAGGATAACATTATTCAATCATGGCTATATGGAAATGAAGGGTCCGACTAAACCAAGACATTATGGTTTGTTGTGCATACACAAGGCCATAAGTGTCTAAAGGCAAAGATAATTGTTGAGAATTGCACGGGTTGCAATTGGAAAGGTTGTCCTACCTTTGAACTATGTGTGTTGTTGTGCATACACAAGGCACTCATGAGGAATAAGGATCTCAACCCCATAAGGAAACCAGAAAAAGTTTCTCGCTTACCATAGTTGAGGGTTATGGTATTTGAAGAAAATAGTGGGAGACATAATTAGATAGAAAGTCCTTATCTAGTTATGAGTCATCTTGAGTGGTCTGTGATATGTTCTTTAATTAAATATAGAACATTTATTTTATGGCTTCAAATTTATCATTGTATGGCATCTTGGATGCTAATAAGTTAACCGGTTCAAACTATATGGACTTTGAGGAAGAAGGCTGATGGAGCCTATTTCGTTGCAGCATTTTTGGGCATTGGAAGAAGGATTGCAAGACTTGTCTTGCAAATGTGAAGCTAAATGCAAGTGGTGCATCTAGGGGTTTGTACATGATACAAACCAATTTATCATTGAGTAAATCTATTTCTAATTCATGGTATTGGATACCGCATGTGGGTCACATATTTGTAAATCTTTACAAGGACTCCACAGAATTAGAAATTTGAAGAAAGGTGACTTCAAAATATGGGACAAGTGGAGAACCTATATATGCTGAAGCTGTGGGCACTATCTTATGTTATTACCTTCGAGTAATATCATAAGGTTGGAAGATTATACTATGTGCCAAATATTGTAAGAACATTATTTCTATACTCTTGTTGTTACAACAAGGATATGAAATAAGTGTAAAAAGCTGTGGCTGCTCTATTCTTCCTAATAATACAATATTTGGGCATGGTGCTTTGTGAATGGTCTTCTAACTTTAGTACTCAATGATGAAATACTTCTTGTAGATGACAAGAAGAAAAAATGAGATAATATCAATGTCACATATCTCTAGCATTGCCGGTTAGGTCATATCAGTGAGTCAAGGATAAACAAGTTAGTCAAAGAGGATTACTTTGACCTGATGATTTTCAATCATTAGGAACTTGTGAGTCTTGCCTCAAAGGAAAAATGACCAAGTCTCCATTCATTGGATATGAAGAAAGGGCAACTGAATTGTTAGGTCTTGTACATACTGATGTGTGTGGATCTATATCAACTCAGGCCAAGGAGGATATTCTTATTTCATCACTTTATTGATGATTTATCAAAGTTCGGTTATGTGTATCTTATGAAACACAAGTCCGAAGCCATTGATAAGTTTAAAGAATATCAGAGTATGGTTGAAAGACAAACTAGACTTAGTATTAAAGCTCTTCGATTTGATCGAGGAGGAGGGGAATACTTGTCTAGTGAGTTTTTGAACCATCTCAAGGACAAAGGCATTATTTCTGAATGGACCCCTCATTATACACCCTAGTTAAATGGAATGGCAGAAAGGAGAAGTCGAACCTTGTTGGACATGGTGAGGTCCATGATGAGCTTCACAGATCTTCCATTTTCTTTTTGGGACATGCCTTGGAGACTGCTGCATATATATTAAACAGGATTCCATCTAAGTTAGTAAGTAGCACTCCATTTGAGTTATGGAATGGTAAAAGACCAAGTCTTAAGTACTTAAAGATTGGGGTTGCCATGCTTATGTCAAGAATAACTTTGGACATAAGTTATGTGCTAGGCCTGACAAGTGTAGTTGTTGGTTACCCAAAAGAAGGTAAGGGATACCTTTTTTTAATGCTACTGAGCAAAAGATAATTGTCAGTAGCATGCTACATTCTGAACAAGAGTTTATCCAAGAAGGATGTAGTGATTCTTCATTTGAGTTATGTGAAGAGCAGAACCTACAAACCGATGAGCCTTCTAGTGAAGTTTTTCAACTAGAGGTTCTTGTGGATCAAGAATAGCCATATTACACACCTCCTCTCCGAAGGTCAAAGAGGGTGCGGGGAGCACCTCTTAGATATGGCTTGTCTATCGAGGAGACATGAAGCCAATATCATACAGGATGATCCTGTGACCTATTCGGAAGCTGTCGAGAGTAGGGACTCCGACAAGTGGCTTGGTGCCATGAAATCTGAAATGGACTCGTGTATTCAATCAGGTTGGACCTTGGTAGATCCACCTGAAGGTATTAACCCGATAGGGTGTAAATGGATCTTCAAAAAAAAGATTGGAGCAGATGGTCAAGTCGAGGCCTATAAGGTTAGGGTGGTAGCAAAAGGTTTTAGACAAAAACATGGTGTAGACTATGATAAAACCTTTTCTCCAGTAACCATGCTCAAGTCCATTCGGATACTGCTTGCCATACAGCATACCATGATTATGAGATCTGGCAAATGAATGTAAAGACTCTTTCCTCAATGGAAACCTTAAGGAAAAAGTCATATGTCATAGCCAGAGGGGTTTGTCTCAAGTGGGAGACCAAACCAGGTATGCAAGTTAAAGAAGTCCATTTATGGACTTAAGCAAGCATCGAGGAGTTGTAACATCCGTTTTGATGAAACAATCAAAGAATTTGGTTTTATCAAAAATGTGGATGAACATGTGTGTATAAGAAGACAAGTGGGAGTGCCATTATTTTCTTAGTTTTGTATGTGGATGACATACTGATCATGGGAATGATATCCCAATATTGCAATCGGTTAAAACTTGGCTATCATCAAAGTTCTTCATGAAGGATTTGAAGAAGCATTTTATATATAGGTATAAGGATCTATAAAGATAGATCCAAGAGGATGATGGGCTTATCCCAATCTAGGTACATTGACTTAGTGTTGAAGAGATTCAGCATGGATAGAAGTAAGAAAGGTTACTTGCTAATGAGTCAAGGCATACAACTCTCTAAGAAGATATCTTCTAAGATATCAGAAGAAAGAGAGTGGATGGCTATGATTCCTTATGCTTCGGCTATAGGATCGATTATGTATGCTATGTTATGTACCAGGCTGATGTTGCTTATGCTTGGGCATAGTGAGCAGTTTCAGGCAGATCTAGGGGAGGATCATTGGAAAGCTGTGAAAAATATTCTTAAGTACTTGAGAAGGATAAAGATATTTTTCTATATGTAGGATCTGAGTTGAAACTAGAAAGCTATACAGATTCTAGTTTTCAATCAGATCCAGATGATAGCAAATCCACATCGGGGATATGTCTTCGCCTGAATGGTGGTGCAGTGAGTTGGAAGAGTACAAAGCAGCTATGTTGCTGACTCAGTCACTGAGGCAAAATATATAGTTGCTAGTGAAGTCGCAAAGGAAGTTGTCTGGATGAAGAAATTCATCATGGAATTGGGCGTGGTTCTAATGTATAACAGCCAGTGCCATTATACTATGATGACACTGAAAGGGATATGCCCTACAAGCAATCTATGTTGTATCTCCCAAACCATTGTAATTGATAATATTCTAATAAAGGCATTATTTTTCATCATACGCTGTGTTTATTATTATATGATGAACCCATAGATTAGGGCTATGATTTTAGGGTTATGATGAGATCATACCAGTGGGACCTAAAGTCTTAAAACCTTAATCTAAAATATTCTAGTCAAAGGAACCTTGAGTAGGGGATCAGGGTTTTTCCGGTAAGACTAGCACATCCTATGTATACTTGAATAGGGTGACTGCTCTCACAGTCACTTGTGTATGACACTAATACTAGGATGTGGGTGCTATTAGAGAATGAGTTCACTGATATGATCAACTTGAGAATATCTAATGGAGTCTTAGCTATATGTCAATAGAAGGTTCTCATAATGGGAGTGGTACAAGTAATCCTTTGACCTAAGACTGCCATAAGTACCTTATGTACATGAAACCATGCTTTGGTTCAATTCTAATCATGACACTGAGTCATGCACAGGATTGATACTGGGAATGGTGAATTGGATATGAAGGTAATGAGTAGGTCAACAATGAATCGATCACTCTTAGTAAGAGGAGATTGCATCCAACTAGTTATCAATCGAATGATGATTCAGGGAATCTTGATCAAAGTAAAGATATTAGAGATGATTCTAATATCAAGATAATTGAATCATCAATATAAGATTGAGCTAAAAATGAATATAATATGGAGTTGACATATATCCATATCCATAATTATATTCTGGGTGCAGGCTGATCGAAGGATTTAATTAACGGTAACTTTCTACTGAAGGGTAGTTTTAGTATTTCACCAGAATTTTCATATCTTCTGGTAGACATGACACGTTGCTAGACGTCAATCTTGTCTTGTGGGTTGAACAAATTTAATGATCATTTGATAGGAAGAGTCCTAATTGATCAAAATCGGGTAAGGCCGATTTGACCTAAATCGATTAGAAAGAGTTCTAATCAAATTAGGTCAATTGATTCGAACCCACTGATGGCTAGATGTGGAACCCAATGGGTCACACCTTAAGAGAGATTGATCAGGGTTTAATTTGTAATTAAATCATTTTTGCATGATGACACTCTAGCAGGTGTTGCAAATCCTAGCTTCTATTCGAATTAGATTCGAATTAGGTTCCGGATTGGTTCAATTTGGGTTCTAATTGGATCTAATTAGACCCTAATTGAGGTTATAGGGATTATGGCTAACCCTATTAGCTAACCATGTATCTAGGCTAGCCCCCCACCCACCCTTATTCTTTTCACGCCAAAATGCAAGAGTCAATGCGTAATGGACTCTTGGCGCGCCATTTGGAAGAGTCCATGGCGCATGGACTCTTGGTGCGCTCCATATAATTCTCTGATGTTTTATATGGGGCGGCATTCTTTCTCTCCTTTAGCGCCTCAGATGTGCCCCTTGGATGGGAATCCAACGGTTGATGGGTTTTAAGAAAGGAAGAAAGCACTTGTGCTTCCCGGTTGCACAAAATAACATCTCTTCGGAGATTTAAATTCATGACTCTTTCTTTTAAAAACATCGCGACTTTCCTTAAGAAAGGCCGTGGGATTTAATCTGGAAGGCCGTGAGAAGGAGGGAAGGGGCGTGAGAAAATGAGAAGGGCGTGAGAAGGAGTTACGGAGAGATGTGTGGGCGCCTATCTGAAATCTATTTAAGGGGTCAGGAAAAATCAGAACCTAGTAATGCTTTTATTTTTCTTCTTCCTCTCCAAAAGACTCCTTCCCTCTTTCTTGTTTTACATTGTTTCCTTTACAGAGGACTCCTCTGTCGAAACTCTGTTGCTGAACAAGAATAAAAGAGAAGGTCTCCGACGGTAAAGGAAAGAAAGAGTTCTGATTTTATTCTTTCTTTCTTTTTTACATTAAGACATTCTTGTCTTAATTTCTCCTCCAATTTAGACAAGCCTAAATCCTCTTAGGACAAGGTTTATCTTCAAGACAAGGGTGTTTTAGAGTGTCAAGGTCTGGTGGAAGGAGGAGAAGAGATCAAAGAAAGGGAGGCAACCTCTTGTGTGGAAGAATTCCAACCATAATCCAAAGAATTGAGTCTAGGAAGAAGAACTTAATAGGAGGAACCATTGGACAAGAAGATAGTGTTCTTGATCATTGCTCTGTGTGGATACCATCAGAGGGCGGACACCTGGACGCCTGGTGAATACAGTTAGCCCCTCAACTTCAAGTTTGTTGGAATAAGCGATTACAGGTTGGTATCTAATCCTAATTTGCATAGATATGCTTGTCATATATTCTAGTCTTATTTAAGGAGTTCCTAGTTAGGGTTTTTGGTGTGAATTTAGTTTTAATTTTGAAATTACCTTCCGCTGCGTTGCACCGGAACCCTACAGTGGAAAGAGCCACCTTAATTAGGACAATAATCTATGATAGTTTGTATGTTACATATTAGGATTTTTAAATCCTAATATGCTACTACACTTAGCATATCTTTGATTGCATATATGTTTTGATGTATGCACTAGTTAGGGTTTTTCACTCAAACCCTAATTATTATAGAGAATATGTTTAGTTTTGAAGTACTCATACGAAAATAAGGTTGCCCTTGGCATAATGGTGGATCCATTATGTGGTAAATGGTTATCCTAGTATGATGACACACTTAGCACATATTTTTTTATTATAAGAGTGATATGTTGATTGTGATACGTTCTATAAGAATGTGCTGGCAATTTATAAATCCCTCCTCCTTAAAAGTTATATTAAGTCTTAGTATATTTAACTAATAAAGCATCACTAGTCATGATGTACAATTATCATGCGATTTCTAGAAAGGTGGTTCTGGGAAGGTAAAGAGAATTGTGGTTTTTAATTGTTCCGTTGACTGACCTGGCCAATTTTTATTGGTGTCTAGGAAAGCAATGGGGGGACTCCCACATCTCTTCCACTTGCCTGGCCGTTTGATTAAATTTAAATCTTGACTAAAAATGCTTAGTGTTAAAAATACTATATATTGACCTCCTCATGGATCATTATGTGTTATGAACCATATTAGGTTTGTGGTGTTATCTGCAAGGACCTAATATGGTGATTGAATAATACTAGTCTAGTGCATAGATATGCTTATAGTATATCAGTATAATGCTTGTTGTGTTATCGCAAGGGCATTAATTGGTATTGACTGTATAGAAATGAAAGGGTCTGACTTAACTAGAACATTATGGTTTGTTGTGTTTTCTGCAAGACTAATAATGTTCTAGAGGCCAAGTTACTCTTGAGAATTATATGAGATATAATTGGAAGAGTTCCTACATTTGAGCTTATAAAAGATTGTTGTATTTCTGCAAGATCTTTATAAGTCAGAGGATCTCAATCTCACTAAGAAAACTGATCAGGGTTCTTCTCGATTATCATAGTGAGGGCTATGATTTTGATAAAATAGTGGGAGACATAATTAAATTGAAGACCTAATTAATTATGTAAGTCATTCAGGGTGTTTTCTTATGATTGTCTTATTAAATGTAGATAAATGGCATCTTTATTATCACTGTGAAGTATCTTGATACCACCAAATGACTGGTCCGAACTATGTGGACATGGTTGAGAAATTTAAAGATTATGCTGAGTTCAGAAAAACTTTCTTATATTCTGATACCCTAGTCTTAATCCACTAGGAGACGATGCCACATAGGAAGATATGGCCACATACAAAATGTGGCAGAATGACTCCCTCACTGTCAAGTGTATCATACTAGCCTCTATGACCAATGAGTTAAAGAGACAGCATGAAAGCATGGATACTCAATCCATAATGCTCAATTTACAGAGCGCTTTATGGAGAACAAAAAGCATAACTGCTATAATGAAATATCTAAGCAGTTATTTGTGCTAGGATGACAGAGGGACATCCGTTCAGGATCATGTTCTGAAGTGTAATTGACTTAATCACCAGATTAGGTCAATTAGATTTATCATGGATGGGGAGTTGAATCAGGATTTAATCCTGCAATCACTCCCGGAGTCATTTTCTCAGTTTGTCTTGAATTATCACATGAACAAACTGAACACTTCCTTGCCTGAGCTGTTAAATATGTTAAAAACAGTGGAGAGCCACGTTAAGAAAGAAAAGGCTCCACTTCTTCTTGTTGATAAGACCAATAAGAAGAAATCAGGCAAAAAGGGTTTAATAGGAGGCTAAACCCTAAGAGTGGCATCAATAAGAATAAGAAAGGAAAGAAGGCCTCCAAACAGTCGACCTGTTTCTTTTGCGGCAAAGCGGGACATTGGAAAAGGAATTGCAAGGCTTACCTTGCAACTGTGAAGCCTGGTGCATCAGATGCACCAAAAGGTATGTATGAGATACATGCTATATTGACATTAAATTCATCTATATCAAATACTTGGGCATTGGATACCGCTTGTGGTTACCATATATGCAAATCTTTGCAGACCTCCACAAGCTTAAAGTATTGAAGGAAGGTGACTTCAATCTCTACGGTGCTAGTGGTGATATCATCTAAGCAGAAGCTGTAGGGACCTATATTCTGAAGTTGCCTTCAGGGAAGATCTTGGAGTTAGAAAATTGTTATTATATGCCTAAGATTATTAGGAACATTATATCTATTCCTTTGTTATTAAAATAAGGATATGTAATGGATGTAACGAGCACTGGTTGCTCGATAATGTTATCTAATGAATTGTTTGTTCTGTCATATTTAGCAATGGGCTCTTAACTATTTCTTCCAATGATAGTGTTTTTCATGTCAATAATAAAGAAAAAAAGAAGACTTTAATGATATTTTACTTTGGCATCATCGACTTGGTCATGTTAATGAGTCTAGGATAAGCAAGTTATACAAGGAAAAATTCCTTGATCCTTATGAGTATGAATCATTAGGAACTTGCGAATCATGTCTCATGGGTAAGATAACCAAGACTCCATTTACTGGACATGGAGAAAGGTCACCTGAGTTATTAGGACTTATACATACTGATGTATGTGGTCCAATGACAACTCAGGCCAGAGTGGATACTCATATTTTATCACTTTTATAGATGATTTATCTAGGTTCGGATGTATGTATCTTATGAAACATAAATCTGAAGCCTTTGATAAATTTAAGGTGTATCAAAGTATGGTCGAAAAATAAACCGGGAAAAGTATTAAAGTTCTTCGTTCTGATCGAGGAGTAGAATACTTATCCACGGAGTTTTTAGACTATCTTAAAGTTAATGAATTCTTTCTGAATGGACCCCTCCTTATACACCATAGCTAAATGGTATAGCTGAAAGGAGGAATCATACCTTATTAGATATGGTACGATCCATGATGTGCTTCATAAATTTACCCATTTCCTTCTGGGGTCATGCCCTTGAAACTGCTGTTTACATTCTGAACAAAGTACCTTCTAAATCCGTTGTTAGTACTCCATATGAAATTTGTAGTGGAAAGAAACCGTATCTTAAATATTTTAAGGTATGGGGATGCCCAGCTTATGTTAAAAGAAATTTTGGACATAAGTTGGAACCTAGAGCGGATAAATGTCTATTTGTAGGATATCCTAGAGAGGGTAGAGGATATTGTTTTACCATCCAACTGAACAAAAGATTTTGTCAGCAGACATGCTACTTTTCTAGAAAAGAGTTTATTTTAGAAAAGGGCAATGGTAAACTATGAACTTGGAGAAGTACAAGAAACACAGATAGACAGTTCTCAACCATTAGAACATATAGTTAGGACAGAACCAGAACACAAAACTCCTCCCCGTAGGTCTGATAGAGTGCCACGGGCACCTTAGAGGTATGGGTTATTATTGAAAATAATGAAGCCCAAGTCATTCAAAATGATGAACCTCTGACCTATACGGAAGCTATCTTGAGTACTGATTCAGATAGATGGCAAGAAGCCATGGAATCCGAGATAGACTCTATGTATGTAAACCAAGTATGGTCTTTGGTCGATGCACCAGAGGGTGTTAATCCTATTGGGTGCAAATGGGTCTATAAGAAAAAGATTGGGGCTGATGGCCAAGTTGAAACCTATAAAGCCAGATTAGTGGCAAAAGGTTTTAGACAAAAATAGGAAATTGATTATGATGAAACATTCTCACCTATTGCCATGCTCAAATCAATTCGGATTTTACTTGCTATAGCAGCATACCATGATTATGAGATCTGGCAGATGGATGTGAAGACTGCATTCCTCAATGGTTTCCTTGAGGAAGAAGTCTACATGTCACAGTCAGAAGGTTTTATTTCAAAGAATAAACCTAATCAAGTATGCAAGCTAAAGAAATCCATTTATGGATTAAAGCAAGCTTCAAGGAGTTGGAACATCCGCTTTGATGAAACTATTAAAAGGTTTGGTTTTGTCAAAAATATGGATGAAACCTGTGTTTATAAGAAGACTAGTGGGAGTGCCATAGTCTTCTTGGTTCTGTATGTATATGACATACTCCTCATTAGGAATGATATTCCAATGTTGCAATCAGTCAAGGTTTGGCTATCAAACCAGTTTTCCATGAAAGATTTGGGAGAAGCATCCTATATACTAGGTATTAAGATTTATAGAGATAGATCTAAGAGGATGCTAGGTTTATCCTAATCTAGGTACATTGACTTAGTGCTGAAAAGATTCAGCATGGATGAAAATAAAAGAGGTTATCTTCCTATGAGTCAAGGCATACATCTTTCTAAAAGGATGTCTCCTAAGACACCTGAAGAAAGAAATAGAATGAATTCTATACCTTATGCTTCGGCAATAGGGTCCATAATGTATGCCATGTTATGTACCAGGCCTGATGTGGCATATGCTTTAGGCATTGTCAGTAGGTTTCAGGCTTATCCAGGAGAGGATCATTGGAAAGCAGTTAAAATTATTCTTAAGTACCTGAGAAGGACTAAGGATATTTTTCTGGTTTATGGTGGTTATGATCTTAAACTAGAAGCTTATTCTGATTCTAGTTTTCATCAGACCCTGATGATAGCAAATCCATTTGGGATATGTTTTTACCCTAAATGGTGGAGCAGTGAGTTGGAAGAGTACCAAGCAGCAGACTGTAGCTGCCTCAACCACAGAGGCAAAATACATAGCTGTCAGTGAACCCGCCAAGGAAGCAGTCTGGATGAAGAAGTTCATCACAGAGTTGGATGTTGTTCCTGAGATTGAAAACCTAGTGCCACTTTACTGTGACAACACTGGAGCTGTTGCTCAAGCTAAGGAACCAAGAGCTCATCATAAGTCCAAGCGCATTCTGAGACGCTTTCATCTCGTCCGAGAAATAGTAGAGAGACAAGATGTCTACATAAATAGAGTTGATACAAAGAACAATATAGCAGACCCGTTCACTAAGGCTCTACCATAGCGAAAGTTTGATCGCCACCTCGAGTGTATGGGACTAAGATTCAAAGACGATTGGCTTTAGTGCAAGTGGGAGATTGAAAGGGATATGCCCTACAAGCCAATCTATGTTGTATCTCCCAAACCATTGTAATTGACAATATTCTAATAAAGGTATTATTTTTCATCATACGCTGTGTTTATTATTATATGATGAACCCCATAGATTAGGGCTATGATTTTAGGGTTATGATGAGATCATACCAGTGGGACCTAAAGTCTTAAAACCTTAATCTAAAATATTCCATGTCAAAGGAACCTTGAGTAGGGGATCAGGGTTTTTCCGGTAAGACTAGCACATCCTATGTATACTGAATAGGGTGACTGCTCTCACAGTCACTTGTGTATGACACTAATACTAGGATGTGGGTGCTCATTAGAGAATGAGTTCACTGATATGATCCAACTTGAGAACATCTAATGGAGTCTTAGCTACATGTCAATAGAAGGTTCTCATAGTGGGAGTGGTACAAGTAATCCTTTAACCTAAGACTGCCATAAGTACCTTATGTACATGAAACCATGCTTTGGTTCAATTCTAATCATGACACTGAGTCATGCATAGGATTGATACTGGGAATGGTGAATTGGATATGAAGGTAATGAGTAGGTCAACAAGGAATCGATCACTCTTAGTAAGAGGAGATTGCATCCAGCTACTTTTCAATCGAATGATGATTCAGGGAATCTTTGATCAAAGTAAAGATATTAGAGATGATTTCTAATATCAAGATAATTGAATCATTAATATAAGATTGAGCTAGAAGCGAATATAATATTGGAGTTGACATATATCCATATCCATAATTATATTCTGGGTGCAGGCTGATCGAAGGATTTAATTGTACGGTAACTTTCTACTGAAGGGTAGTTTTGGTATTTCACTAGAATTTCCATATCTTCCTGGTAGACATGACACGTTGCTAGACGTCAATCTTGTCTTGTGGGTTGATCAAATTTAATGATCATTGATAGGAATAGTCCTAATTGATCAAAATCGGGTAAGGCTGATTTGACCTAAATCGATTAGAAAGAGTTCTAATCAAATTAGGTCAACTTGTATTCGAACCCACTGCTGGCTAGATGTGGAACCCAATGGGTCACACACTTAAGAGAATTGATCAAGGGTTTAATTTTGTAATTAAATCATTTTTGCATGATGACACTCTAGCAGGTGTTGCAAATCCTAGCTTCTATTCGAATTAGATTCGAATTAGGGTTCCAGATTGGTTCAATTTAGATTCTAATTGGATCTAATTAGACCCTAATTGAGGTTATAGGGATTATGGCTAACCCTATTAGCTAACATGTATCTAGGCTAGCCCCCCACCCACCCCTTATTCTTTTCATGCCAAAATGCCAAGAGTCCATGCGCTAATGGACTCTTGGCGCGCCATTTGGAAGAGTCCATGGCGCATGGACTCTTGGTGCGCTCCATATAATTCTCCGATGTTTTTATATGGGGTGGCATTCTTTCTCTCCTTTAGCACCTCAGATGTGCCCCCTTGGATGGGAATCCAACGGTTGATGGGTTTTTAAGAAAGAAGAAAGCACTTGTTGCTTCCCGGTTGCGCGAAATAACATCTCTTCGGAGATTTAAATTCGCGACTCCTTTCTTTTAAAAACATCATGACTTTTCCTTTAAGAAAGGCCATGGGATTTAATCTAGAAGGCCATGAGAAGGAGGAAGGGGCGTGAGAAAATGAGAAGGGTGTGAGAAGGAGTTTACGGATAGATGTGTGGGCGCCTATCTGAAATCTATTTAAGGGGTCAGGAAAAATCAGAACCTAGTAATGCTTTATTTTTCTTCTTCCTCTCCAAAAGACTCCTTCCCTCTTTCTTGTTTTACATTGTTTCCTTTACAGAGGACTCCTCTGTCGAAACTCTGTTGCTGAACAAGAATAAAAAAGGTCTCCGACGGTAAAGGAAAGAAAGAGTTTTGATTTTATTCTTTCCTTTCTTTCTTACATTAAGACATTCTTGTCTTACTTTCTCCTCCTATTTAAGACAAGCCTAAATCCTCTTAGGACAAGGTCTTATCTTCAAGACAAGGGTGTCTTAGAGGGTCAAGGTCTTAGTGGAAGGAGGAGAAGAGATCAAAGAAAGGGAGGCAACCTCTTGTATGGAAGAATTCCAGCCATAATCCGAAGAATTTAGTTCTAGGAAGAAGAACTCAATAGGAGGAACCATTGGACAAGAAGATAGTATTCTTGATCATTGCTCTATGTGGATCACCATTGGAGGGCGGACACCTGGACGCCTGGTGAATTCAGTTAGCCCCTTCAACTTCAAGTTTGTTGGAATAAGCGATTACAGGTTGGTATCCTAATCCTAATTTGCATAGATATGCTTGTCATATATTCTAGTCTTATATAAGGAGTTCCTGGTTTAGGGTTTTTGATGTGAATTTAGTTTTAATTTTGAAATTACCCTTCCGCTGCGTTGCACCGGAACCCTACAAACACTAGGGCTGTTGCACAAGCTAAGAAACCAGGTCTCATCACAAGTCCAAGCACATTTTAAGACGTTTCCGCCTCGTTCGAGAGATTATAGAAAGACAAGATGTTGTCGTCGAACGAGTTGACACAAGAACATATAGCAGACCCATTCACTAAAGCATTAGCGAAGCAGCAGTTAGATCGCCACTTGAATTGTATGGGAATGAAGTATAAGGGCGATTGACTTTAGTGCAAGTGGGAGTTTGATAGAAAAATGCCCTAAGAGCCAATCATTGTATGAGCTTTTTGTAAATCCAACTCATGTATGACATCATTATTTATAATAAAGGCATTTGATTCATCATATACTGCTGTGTCATGTTTTGACTATGATGAACCCCATAAAGTAGGGTAATGGAATAGGATTATGGTAAAATAACAGTGAGTCCTAATTCCTATAAATCCTAATCTAGAATGTTCCTAGTCATTGGACCATCGATTCGAGGATTGATGAATTCGGTAAGATTAGCTTATCCTATGTATGCTCAGTTGATGAGGGTGGTTGGTCTTACAGCCACTTGTGTAGAGATACTAATACAAGGATAAGGGTGCTCATTAGATTATGAATACACTGAACTGATCTGCACCGGGACTATCTTATGGAAGTCTTACTCCTTGTCAAAAGATAGGTCCCAGAGTAAACATTGTGCATGTGATCTTCAGACCTAAGGTCACTATGGTTCCTTGTGCACACTAAGCCATACTTTGGTTCATACTTATTCATGGCATTGCGACATGTACGGGGTGTTCTGGGTATGGTGGAAGGTGTACGAAGAATGTGAGTGGACCAAAAAGAATTGATCAATCCTGGTAAGAGGATATGTTATCCCATGTAATCTCTTCGATGAGTGACTCAAGGAATCTTTGCAAAGTGGGATGAGATTAGAAGTATCTTCTACTCATAGCTGAAATGAGTCCTCCATAATGTAAAAGATCCGTACTCGCCAAGGAGTTTTTTAGAGTAAAAAAAAAAAAGAAAAGAAGAAAAGAAGGACACATTAGTTGGAAAAAGTTGTATTCATTTCTTAAAGTTTTTTTTCTTTACTTCTATCAAGACCCCCGACAAGCTAGGGAGTCCTTCAGAAACATAAGTACAGAAGGAAAAAGATGAAATCCTAGCTAAGCAGAGGTAGCTGGCTCCTTCCAGGCTGATGAGTCACTTTCTCGGGCACTAGCACAGTCTTGGTCGATGGGGTGTCCTGGGCAGCGGCGACCTCGGTTTCGACCTCCTATTCGATCGCCAGCTCCACATCTAGCCTCGGTTCAGCCTCGATGGTAGGTGATCTTGGCACCCCGATGATGATGGGAAGATCCGAAAGGAATTCTCCAGACCCTTTAGCTCGAAAAGCCACCTGGCCTTCCCCCGAAGTCTTCAAATCCCTTTTGGTATGAGTCCAGGATCGCCTCAGAGACCTCGTCCGCGAAGGCTTCTAAGGCCTTGAACTTGAGGACGGCTTTGGTGGCCTCCTTCTTTGCCGCCTCCATCAGCGCCACCACTGCTGTGGCCTTCTCCTCTGCCACCATGGCTCAGGCCGCCTCCTTGCTGAGCCGCACCTGGAGGGTCTGTGTCCTTCCCTCCAGGTGTGCCGCCTCCACCACGGTGTGGGCCTCCTCAGCTAAGCGGGAAGCCTTCTCCTTCTCCACCTTCAGAGCCTCCCCAAGGTCAACGGACTTCTTCTTCAGCTCCGTCGCCACTACTTGGGAGCTGGCCAGCTTGGCTTGGAGGGTCTTTACTCAATCCTCCAACTCCTGCACCTGGGCTATCTGGGTCTGGGCTTCGACCTCGGTGGCCTCCTCCTTGCGAAGGTGGTGGTCCTGCTTCATCAGCCCCAAGCATGAGTCCTGGACGAGCTGAGTGTTGGCAACCACCTGCAACAATACTAGAAAACAAGTCAGTTGGCATCTTCACAATTGAAAAGGAAGTGAGGCAAGTTAAAAATTAGCTTACCTACAAAAGTTAAGGAAATATGCCGGTGAGGACCTCCACAAGTGGCCGTCCGCCCTTCTCTCGATGACTTGTGGCTAGATGATGACATTGAAAATTTGTTCCACTAGCTTGGCATCTCTCATCATTACCCCGTCCGTGGCAAGTAGGCCATCATCCTTTGCACCCCCAGGCCAGGCATCACGGAAGGTGCTGTGGATCCCAGCATGGCAGTCAATGGGGGTGTGGTGGCCACAAGATAGGCATCAGCTCCTCTGGACATTGGTGGCGGTACCGGCCTCCCTGCGGTGGTGTCATCCACCACCTCTACCACCTTCGACTGAGGTGATGCTCTAATACAGGGAGGGGCCATCGAGGCTGCTGGCATAGCCCCCTCCTCCACTCTGACCTCTCTCATAGGCTGCAGGCTTGAGGCTGGGCCACCAACTCAGGTGCTGTTGGTACTGCGATAGGCACCCTCTTTGCTTTCCCATCAGAAGGCCCCCTACTAAGCCTCCACTCCAACTCCTCTCAGGCCTTCTTCGAGGGCTCCTCCCTGAGTCCTGCAGAGGCAGCCCTCTTCTTCGACATTTGGGGGAGCTACTCCATTGTAAACTTCATCCCTACACTAAGAGAAGAAATCGGTTAGTTACTAGCTAAAGCAGAATCTACCTTAAGGAAGAGAACCCCCGGTGTCGAGCCTTATCCTGAGATTAGGTCGGGCTGACCCTGGCATCGGCAATGTTCTGCTTGGTCAGTAGGTCCTGGAGAGCCGGGACCTCAGAGGTGATGAGCTGGTCGTACACCACCTTATCGGCTGGCTCAATAGAAATAGCTGGTTGGGAGAGCGATCTGGGTCACTCCTGACCCAGTCCACCCCCTCAACCAAGGTGAACAAAAACCTGCTCTTCCATCCCTTGATGGAAGAGGGCAGGTCCAGTTTGATAGCCCTTGGGTAGGGGGCCACATACCACCACCCGTTATCAGTCGGGTGGTACTTCAGGATGAAGAGAGCCTTGAATAAGGAGAATGGACAACAATCTTGTTGAAATGATAAAGGACAATGAAGCAAACAATGGTCCTAACAGCATTGGAAGTAAGCTAGGCCGGGACCAGACAGAAGTTACTTAAGAAAGATAGGAAGAAGGGATGGAAGGGAAGATGGAGGCACCCGAGGAAGAAGTCCTTGTATAGGACAATTTGGCCTGGGCCACTGGAAGTGACCCACTCCTTCAATCCCGAAGCCAAGAGCTGGATGGAATCCAGGATCACATATGTGCTCTGGATATGAAGAAGGTCTTCCTCAGTCATCCCCGAAGAAATGCCAGAGGGACTGGCCGATTATAGATAGGAGGAGGAGGAGGAGTTGCAGGGGGGCCTATGACTATCCTTGTCCAGTGGAGACCCCTGTGGACTACTAAGAGAACCTTGTCCTCCTCGCTATCCAAGGAGAGAGGTCATGGTTGAGATGGCCCGCCTCGTCGAAATAATCCGGATGGCGATGCCCCCTATCGAAGGAACTCATAGGAAGAGAAAGGAAAGATAAAAGAAGGATCGAAGACCTAAGGACTCTACATGATCCCCTTCAGCACAGGCCAAAGGAGAAGAGAGAAGAAGGGATTTTGCTATCCAAGGTCGAGCTCCTAGCTGAGGTCGTGCTCTCGCCATCGAAGGTCAAGCCCTTGGCTGAGGTCAGCTCTCGTCCGAGGTCAAGCTCCCGGTCGAGGTCTTGCTCTCACCATCCAAGGTCAAGGCCCTGACCAAGGTCAGCTCCCATCCGAGGTCAAGCTTCCGGTCAAGGTCGTGCTCCCGCCAACCAAGGTCGAGGCCCTGATCGAGGTCAGCTCTCATTCGGGGTCAAGCTCCTGACCGATATCATGCTCCTACCATCCAAGGTCGAGCTCCCGAGATAGAGCACCCACTTTCCAAGGTAAAATCACTATCCAGGACCGAGAGGCATCATCAACCGCTATGGGATCAACCAATGATAAGGAGAAGAAGACCAGAAGGAATTCAAACCATGGCCCGAAGGCTTTAGGTTACCTACAGCCCCCAGAAGGTGGCGCATGCCCATCCGGAGGCTCTAGGCTCTGCAACATGCCGTCCGCACACTTTGCACGATGCATGCTCCATCAGGTTCCAGGTCCTGCAGCACGCCGCCTGCACCCTCCACCGTGCAACCAGGGCTCAGTTCCCATGATATGCTGCCTATGTCTTCCCCACGAGGAGTATCCTATTAAAGCACCAGACCCTGCAACACTCTGATGGTCCCTCTTAGAATAGAAATGCTCCACCATGGCTCGAGGCTCGACGGCACGGCACCCGCACCTCCCATGAAAAACTACTCTACTAGAGAGATAGGACCTGCATCCCACCAGAAAACACCCCTAATAGAAAGATCTCTTTCAAGGACTGGTCTAATAGGGGGAGGCTGCTAACAGAAAAAAATCTCACCAAAAGAGGGTATCAAGAAAGTGATATCTCGATGAAGCCCCAAACCCGGTCTTGGCCCTTCCTCTCATATATAAAATAGAAGAAGGGATCTCCGATGAGGGGGGAGGAAACTGGTAAGACAGAAAGAGCAAATAGGCAAGGAACCGAGGAAGAGAACTTCCTTGCTCTCTAACTTCCACTCATTTTCCTTCTCTCAGATCTCATCTTTTACTCTTCTATACAGAGAGGTCCCAAGCTCTCTGTCATAGAGGCTCTATTCTCCTTGATCATTCCAACTGACTTGATTGTTGGAGTGTCCCCACTAGAATCCCCGGTCCAGGTCTCCTCTTTTTTGTAGGGTAAGTCGATCAAGGAGCTGACCAGAAAGGAGGATCAAGCATCCAGAGGGAGCCTAACGCACCCATGACACATCAAGCTATAGGCCACGATGATCTAGGTGGCAACAGTATGCTTCACCAAGAAAAGGGTACCAGTTTTCAAAGGATCCAGCCAAGATGTATCATTGGAGGGATGGTTCTGCTTTGCAACTTCCATGGTAGATTGGCCATTCCCAACCACTTGAGGGTTGCCAGAGAGGAAGAGGGCACAAGACTACCTGAACTATAGCTTCTAGAGTGCAAGATGGTGTAGAGGTTAGAGACGGTTGCTATTCCTCCCCTTGAAGATCTCTTACGAGAGGAGCTTCTAGTGGCATTGTGTTATAGGGACCTACCCGCTGTCAGTAAGTGTTTCTCCTGGCTTCGTCGAGTTGTCTCACTTTTTTAAAAAAAGAGGAATGATGATTTATCTTTACACGGGCCTATCAATTTAGAAGGTTGAGGTAGTGACCTAGAGGTTTGCTTCATCCATAGAAAATAGGAAAGGGAAGTGGGTTCGGTTGACTCAAAGAAGACTTTAAAAGTCGAAAGGCGACAACGACACTCAAAGGAACCCTTATTCCTAGAACAGGTGAGTCTTCCTCTAAGACCATCAATGTTTTGGTCAGTGAGGCAATGAGGGTCACTGATGTGGTTACTAAGATGGTGGAGGTAGGCATTGGCACTGTCATGGTCATGGATGAACCTGCCAATGGGGTCCGCTAGCCCTAAGTGAGGCTAGCGATGGCCATAATAGAAATGTAGAGGAGGTCATCATGTTGCCTATAAGGAAGGGTATGACTTCAAGGAGGTACCATCCAAAAGTGATGAAGGTGAGGTGGCCACCTGTATCTAGCCTTAAAACTCTTGACAGGATGACCTTCCATTCAATGTTGGAGAAGTTTGTGCCTCCCGAGTTCAGGAGGAACTTCTTTAGAAAGGTGTTTTAGACAATGCTTAGCAGTATAAGATTATTAAGCTTGGCATTTCTCTATTTTTGAAGAAATTTACTAGTAGCTTGACTGGTGGCTCCTTTATAGGGTACCTTTCTGGCATGGGGACAGCTTCAATGTCTGGCAAGGTTAAAGAATGATCAAGACCAGGTTCACTGGTGCATTTTAGCATTGGAAAGCAAACGGGACGATGCTGTAAGAGAACTAAGCATCGTCTCCAAATAGTTGATCATCGAGAAGAATCAGGGCGAGAAGACCATAGGTGAACTGGTGGTGGAACCAATATGGGATGGAGATATTCAGGTTGAAGTTGCCGAGTTGATGGATCTGGCTTGGTGGGAAGACAAGGCAACGATGCTGGTGAAGTTACTTACCAAAGCCAATAGCGAGGCATTGTCACTGAAAGATCTGCTTGCTGAGGCTAAGAGTGAAGCAACCACTTTGAAGGCCTCACTCATCGATATAGAGAATGAGGCAATCAAGTTGAAGGAGGAGATGACTAGGCTACAAGGGTTGCTCATGAAGCTGAAGAGAAAGCATCCTTGCCGAGCAACAGGTCTTAATGGTGGCTACTAAGGCTATCAAGGCCTTCCAGAAGGTAGAAGATTCTACCAAGAATTACTGGAATCCTATCAGGATGCTTATGCCAAGGATGCCTGATGGTACGAGAGGAAGGTGGCAAAGTACTACCCAAACATTGATCTTAATGTACTGTCTTTAGGGATTTCATGGCTCTGATGTAGAAGAGGGTGGTGAAGTGACATCATCTGCCCCTTGACCTTTGTTTTTGGTTTTATTTTTAGTTCTTCTTCTTTTGCAAAGGGATTGTTAAATCATCTATAATAAAGATTCATTTGAAAGGAAATGAAATAACTTTTAGTTTTTGTTTTTGCTTTGTGCACTTTCCCCTTTAGAGTATTCTAATGTGAGGCTTCACATATTGTTTGATTTTTAAACAAAAGATGAAGTTCTCTAAGAAGAAGTTGCATGCCAGAATTTTGAAGTTTCAATCACCAAAGAAGAAGAAGAGAAGCAGTGGCCATCAGGTAGCCACTGAGAAGGCCATGGAATGATAACTACAAGAAAGCTAGGTGCTACTTACCAAGAGGTGGCAAGGTAGAGGAGAGGTGACCCTCAAGTATTCGGAGTGCCTTAAGGATCATCATTAGCCATGGAACCTAGATGAAAGCTATTGTGATGTGGAGCTACTGGTGATGAAGCTTGCAACTTGCATTCTCATTCCCACCCCGCACCTATCAATGGCAAGAGTGAGACTGGCAGGTGAGGCACTCATGACTTGAGTGCACTATTCAGCACCATGATAGGCTAGTGAAGGAGAAGCACCTTACAGGCAGAGTGCATTTTCTGGTGCTGCTAGCGAAGCTAGTGTGGAAGAAGGTGAAATAGTGCACCCCATAGTAAAAAAGGTAGCTAGGAGAGGAGAAGTCCTGCAGAGGACACGATGGTCTGATCATGATTGTGCAAACCTACTATAAGAGATAAACTTCCTCCAAAACATCATCCTTCTGGAAGGAAGTGATGCTGTGTGGTGCTTAGCTATGGCATGGGTGGAGCTGTTTGAGTCCCTACACAGGCTGACCACTTGAAGGCCAAGTCAAAGAGGTATTTAAGCCTGTGCTGTGAGCTCAGAGGTGGGTCACCGGTCCAGTTTCTTAGGAGATCCCTATGGTAATGACCATTGACTCTTTCAATCGAGGCTTTCATGCTGCAAAATGATACTCCATGGCTACTGTCCAAAGATTGGATCGACAATTAGTCCCCTTGTTCTTGCAACTGTCTCCATAGAAGAGACGGTGAGGATTATAAAGGCTAGGAGAGTGAGGCTTCTAAAAGCACTCCAGTCTAGCTATGTATATTTTTCAAAGCAATGAAGAATTTCTTTGCTTCTTCTTTGACTTTGCTTTTCTACAATGTTCTATATGTACTTGATGTATTTTCGTGAGAAGGATGCTCTTGCATGCATCTTGAGATGCCTCTGAGTCCTTTGCATCTGTCCTCTTTATAGAGAGGAAGCATGCAGGTTTGACTTGTTCACTAATCAGGGGGTGCAACATGGTATGTGTGTTGCTGACATAGACTTGATCCTAGGAGGAGACTCTGACCGGCCATGGCTCTTAAGGAGAAGATATCACATTTATGGCATTACTTCGGTAAGGGCACTAAGAGCATAACCAGCTGCTCCTCGAGGAGATGTTAATCTGAGATGAAGCGCTTGATGTCTCATCTTCTGATCTTGGAGAAAAGTAGGCATTTGATCAATGTGACACATATAGATGTTGAGCAGTAGTTGGTTACTGGCATGGCAGTGATGAGTCCAATAAATATGTCAATAAAAACATTAATTTAGAGATTAATTCATCTCTATATTTAAGAATGATGATTTATTAATCTTTTATGAAAAAATGGTCACCAATACAAAGAACCTGATTTGTTGGTTAAAAGACTTAAATTGGAAACAAATCAGACATAAATTGAAGACCAAATAGAGATCCAAAGATGGCCCAAGTCCGAGCCAAATTTCAATCCAAAATGGGCTTAAAATCAATTCAAAATCTAATCTAGAACAAGGTTTAACATAAGTTTTAAAGCAACCGGTCCATGCTATATTGGCTGCTCAGTATAGATGCTAATGTAGTCCATAGAAGCTATGGCCATGGTCCATGGCTTGGCTATTCTGAAATTGGGTGTTGTGCTAGTAGACGGTGGTTGGGGGGGTTTGCTTGAGTGACGACAGTCCGACGATAGTCTAGCGATGACAATGGTGACTATTCTTGACAATTTTGGCGATGGCATAGCACCCAACCAGGCTTCTCAGGGTGATGGATGGCGGAGATCGATGGTAGTGTCTGGTGCACAGGATGGCAATAGCAGCAGGGGCTTCGATGGTGGCGGCATCATATAAAGAAGTGGGTTCCGACGATGACAGGCACGGCCATAAGGAAGCTTATAAGCGAGAGATCGATGGTTTTGGGTGGCTTTGGCAATGAAGGAGACGACGATGGTGGTGGTGAGGGCATCACAGTAATGATAGTAGTTCCGATGAGGCTTTGGCATAGATGATAGTGCTAGTGATGGAGGCAATGGAAGGGTAGATTCCACGGTCCTTGAAGCTAATGCCCAAGGAAGCAAGATGTTTCTATTAATTATGCAATCCAATGACCGAGCGTAGTTCTAAGCTGAATCCAATGGTGATGGGCTACTCCAACTTTGATGAGGCTTTCATCAAGGGATCCAATGGCAGAGAACCCATTAGCTGGTCAAACATTGAGTAGGAAGGGGATTTGGAGACTTTTGATGCAATTTTGACCATTGATGAGATGGGATTTTGGTCTTCAATTAGGATCAAATAGTTAGGAAAGTGCACATGGTCAAAGCAAGTTTGAAAGAGATTTTAACACCAAATTAGACCAGGATTTAATCTACTTCAAGTTTATTTAAGGGGAACTAGGGGAGGCATCAAGGAAGCAAGCAGAGAAGCAAGGGAGGCAATAGTGCAGTCTTCTATTTTCTTTTTCTTTTTCTTTTAATCATGTGTGCTTTAATGAGGGAGAGAGGTGGCAGGGGTTGATTCTTCATCATCTTCCTCCCTTGAAGGTGATGCTTGTGGACACCATGCATAGTTGATCTCCAAGTTTCTAAGAGAGTCGAAGAGGTTCTTTAATATTAATATTTAATTTCTTTTTATATAATTGGCTTGACTATAATGATCCTATTATTTATGAATAAATTCTTTTTTCACTATTTTAAGTACCATGCTTCATGTTTTGCACTATAATTTAGATTTTTGAATAATCTATGACCATGTAGAGATGAATCATAATGTAAGAATACGATTCATACTCGATGAGATAGATTATGCTCAAAATCTAAATTATGAAATATTTAATTATTTTGTATGATTTGATTCTTTGAATAGTTTATTATTATGTAGGGATATATTTATACCTAACGAGATAGGCTAAGTTTGGGTTTAAAACTTTAAATAGCCTATGACTATGTAGGGGCATGTATATACCCAGTAGATATGTTATGCTCGGGGGTCAATCATAGCTTCACTTATTATATAATAAAGAACTAATTTATATTTTATTAAATGATATCGAATCAAAATTTTGAGATACACATCTTATTTAATTTTACTTGTTAATTAGAATTTCTATTTACTTTGCTTTCTAGTTTTAATTACAATTATACTCTTTCCTAATCTAACTTTCATAATTTAATTAGGACTTTAAATAAAATCCTAAAAGTGAACATTACCCTAAGTGATCCTTAAGAATACGATCCTGACTCATCTAGTTATAGTTTGAGTTGGAGAATTATTTTGACGCTTACGATAGCGATCAAATTTTAGCATAATTATTGGAGATCATTGGCACTATAATTCAAAAAACTAAATTAAAAAATATAAATTAAGAAAAAATTGATTAATTAATTAATTTAGCATAATTTATTAGGACTTTTTTAAAGACTTATAACATTAAGCTAACTTGTTTGGATATCTAGTTGTGTTGCATTGTATTTGCATAAGCTATCTTAAGGGTAGTAAATCTTAAACAATATAAGGTAGGGATTTGATCATCCTTTCTTGGTCCACAATCCACCAACTTGCATACTGCATTGATCCAAACCTTTAAATTAAAATCAATTAAGATGTTGGCCCCTAAAGATTTTTGAGCTCATTAAGATAAGTCACCTGGAAGAGTTGAACCGGGTCAGGATTGGCTAGTTGACTAGTGTCTAAGAAAGGGGTTCAAGGATGATGCAGTCCTGAAGGAAGGTGATTCTTTAATTGATTTTGTTAACTAACCTAGCCAATTTATTGATGTCTAAAGAAAGTAATGAAGGGACTCCTACTGACCTTACCTTTACCTGGCAATTGGCTAGTAAGTTTTTGACTTGGAGGGCTCTAAGGTAGCCTTGGCAATTATGAGCTATCAAATCTAGGTTAACCCTAGGATAGAGAGTCTAATTATGCCAACTTGATTGGCAATCAACTAACCATAACTAATTCTTCTCTATCTCTCTGAGCTCTAGGACTCTTACCCTCTCTTTAGAATTTTTCTCTTTAAAATAATAATAATTTTAAAAAATAGAAAATGATTGTTCTATTCTAAAATCCTTGACTGTATATCTGAATAATCAAAATAATCTGATATATTAGAGTAGTGCTAGGAACATGGATCTAATAGTAGATTGGAAGAGTTGTCCCATAAATTAGATAGTAGAGTGGATGCACTGTTCCATAAATTAGATCGCCTATTAGCTACATAGACTCTTCTGCTTTTTTCTTCCTAAACAACAAGTTGTTCAAGCCCCACTCACATTATGAGTGAATGCCGGTGATGTATCAAGTTCCTGAGTTTATGTATAAGCCAGCCTATCAAGATCAAATCCAAATGGCCTATAGACTAGGAAATAACCTATACCTTCATGCTTATAATCTAGGTTGGGGGGCTAACCAGACTTTTCGTAGCAACCACACCTAGCGGTTTCCCGATTATGCAAAGACCTCCATTCGTAGATGCACCCTACTATGATCAGCCCTATCCATAATATCAATCTTTTATTATTTTAGCCCATCATTTGACGAGAAGGTTCTGCAAGCAATAGACTAAATAGAATACATTGATCAAAACCATCTCCTAACAGACTAATATAGACAATGATAGGTTTACCTAATTTTAATAACTAATCATGACCTAATAGCAATCTATCGATGAGCTAATGAATTAAACTGATCGACTATTAACAGAATTAATAGGGAGGAGGAAGGAGAGCTATTTAGTCAGCTTGAGAGTAACCTACGGAGACATACCAACCTAAGAATTTTAATGACCCTCCAATTTTTTTCGAATAATTAACTATAACTTTCATAAATGAATTGGTCATAGAATAACTCTACACTTTGATAAAGACCAATATAGATAAATCGACTAAGGCAGAAATATATGAGAAAAATTAGATTGATGGAACAAGTCAATTTCATCATTATCCTACTTATCTATGGTCCTATTTCCAAGTACCCTAGAATCATCCATGCCTTTTAATGGGAAGGAAACCAAAAAAATGACATAATAGAATTATTATGACTTTCCAAGAGCCACAAATGAATAACATAATAAGGGATGCCACCCTAATTCATCCCAAAATTCATTAGATTCCTATTGGCAAAATTCAGGGTAGAGATTTTAATATAGACGTGTATATCATGGAAGTGAATAACTTACTAAAAATACCCAACATCGAAACCACCTCACTTGGATTGAAAAACAAGAGCCATAACCCAATCCCCTAATAGCCTATTATTGAGAATTACCACTTGATCTAAAACTGAAGCACTTCTTGATGCATAACATAACACCCTATCGGTGATCTCGAACTAGGAAGCCCAACTTGTAGGTATTCTAAAAATGTATAAAGATGCTATCGGATGGGATATTGCTGATATGATGGATCATGATAATAAAATTTTTTAGATGATTTCTTTATATTTGGCACTACCTTCGAGGACTACTCCAAAAATCTATTTTAGCACTAAAATGGATATATAAGGGAGATGGTTAATATTAATTTGAAAAAAAAATGCCTACCTATAGATGATCATGAAGGGGTGATGCTAAATATATCATACCCATGAAAGGGGTTGGGATAGCTCAAGCTATAATTAAAGAAATTCTCAATTTACCATCCCAAATCTCAATACAACAAATACAATACCTTCTTGATTATCATAAAAACTATAATATATTTTTAGATCATGGTCTAGTATGTTTACTCAGTGTATTTTATTGATCTGGGCTAATCATTATAAAATACTCTATGAATATTTTTCTACCATAATAATAAGGCCTCCTAATTGATGCTATCCTTTGAGATCTTGAGGGACATACTTAAATTCTTTATCATTGAGAGTCCCTCATAGCATTCAGCCGAAGATGTTAAACTTAGAACTTGTTGGGAGGCAACCCAACATCCTTATTTCCTTACTTCTTTTCATTTTATTCTTTAGGTATTATGGACTCAGCTACTCCATCTTGAAGATTTGAAATAATATTTGCAAGCCACCTTCATCCTAGATCATTTTCAACTCCAAAGATTGACCCCAGGTGGCATCTATCCTTTCCACCCTCTTTACTTTATTTTCCTTTCTTCATTAAGAATAATGTCGATTAAGTTGGAGGAAGAATAATAATTATAAAAAGTTTAAGTTCTTGAGTCATGTTAGTATTTATTATTTAGGCATCCAATTATGCTTGAGAATCAAGCTGAACTAGATAATTTTTTTTAAAGTAAATAGATGCTCAAACCAGAGAGTTTGTGAGATATTGAGATATCAAGTATAAAGAAAAACCTAATAAAAAGTTAAGTCTAGAATATAAATATTTTTTTGAGTACTTCTAAGTTCTCTTACCAATATCAAAGAGAATTTACCTCTTATGGGCTAGCATAGGGTACTATATGTTTCTTCATAATCAAAAAAATAAATAAAATAGTTTCTAAGTACTTCTTACTGAGTAACCGGCTTCTTTGCTTAAGCAAGCATTGAAGTTTGCGCCAAAAGATAAGGAGGGCAAAGAAGCCTGTTGTTAGTCTAGTCCTAACCCATAGCCTATTTGACTCAAGCAAGTAAGCTTGAGGGATATTTTATACCTAGTGCCTTAAGGTCATCTAATTTGAAAGTCATTAGATGAAAACTCGCTACGTGGATCAAACAAAAAACTTAAAGGGTTAAGACATTCAATAGTAGTACAATGTAAAAAAAGAAAAGCAAGTAATATCTAAACATTGGTCTTCTATTGAGTAACCAGGCACCTTCATCTAAGTAAGCATTGTTTTCTATGTCAAAAGTAGGTAAGATGAAGATACTTCTATAATAAATAAAGACAGAAGTATAATACCTTCGCCCATGGAAAGGTTAATGATTCGGAGATAAAGGTAGGGATAATTTAGAAAAAGTACATAAAAGGTTTAATATTTTTTACTTAATTTTTATATTGGATAAGTATTAATACTCCAATAACGTACCTCACCACCGTTATACTGAATATTAATGATCCTTTAAAAAAATAGCTTGGTAAACCTGAAACTCTAAGCTAAAAGGTATCTAATTCTAAATTCTTTCTTTACTTGAGGATGAGTAAAGTTTAAGTTGGGGGATGTGATGAATCCTGTAAATATGTTATAAAATCATTAATTTATATTAATTCATCTCTATTATTTAAGAATTGATGCTCTTATTAATCTTTGTAGGAAAAATGGTCACCAATACAAAGAACCTAATTTATTAGTTAAAAAGAGTTATATTGAAAATAAATTAGACTTAAATTGAAGACCAAATAGAGATCCAAAGGTGGCCCAAGTTTGAGCCAAATTTGAATCCAAAATGGGCAGAAATCAAATCAAAATCTAACCCAAAATAAGGCTTAACACAAATTTTAAAGCAACTGATCCATGATGACTAGCCATTTGGTCTACAGATGCTAATGTAGTCCATAGAAGCCATGGCTTGGGCTATTCTAAAATTGGGTGTTGCACTGATAAATGGTGGTTGGGGGGTTTGCCGAGCGATGATGATCCGATGATGACAACGGTCTAGTGATGACAACGGTGATTGTCTCGACAGTTCTAATGATAGCATAGCACCCAAGCAGGTTTCTTTGGATGATGGATGGTGGAGGTAGATGGCAGTGTCTGGTGCATGGGACAGCGATAGTGATAGGGGCTTTGGCAGTGGCTGTGGTGCATGAAGAAGTGGGTTTTGATGATGGCGGGCATGGCCACAAGGGAGCTTTTGAGTGAGAGATCGATAGCTTTGGGTAGCTTCAACAACAAAGGCAATGGTGGTGGTGGCGGCTAGGGCATTGGCAATGCCAGTTGCAGTTCTAGTGAGGCTTTGGCATTGATGGCAGTGCCGGCGAGGTGGTGGTGGAAGGGATGACTCCACGGTCCTGGAAGCTAATGCCTTAAGGAAGGAAGATGGCACTATTGATTGTGCAATCCAATGGTCGAGCACAGATCTGGGCTAAATCCAATGGTGATGGGCTACTCCAACTTTGATGAGGTTTGATCAAGGGATCCAATGGTAGAAAACCCATTAGCTAGTCCAACATCAATTAGGAAGGGGATTTAGAGACTTTTGATGTAATTCCGAGTGTTGATGAGATAGGATTTTGGTCTCCAATCAGGATCAAATAGATTAGAAGCTGCACACAATTAAAAGCAAGTTTGAAAAAAATTCTAACACTAAATTAGACCAGGATTTAATCTACTTCAAGTCTATTTAAGGGAAACTAAGGGAGCAATCAAGGAAGCAGGGAGGCTTTAGTGCAGTCTTCTATTATCTTTTTCTTTTTCTTTTAATTATGTAAAAGCTTAATAGGAGTGAGGCGATAGGGGTTTGTTGACCCTGGAATGATTTTGATGATTACAAAACATTAGAGCATGCATTTGATACTAATACTTTTTAGGTATTTAAGAAGTTTTTGTAGATCATTTTTGATAGACATTCATCAATCCTATGTTTCTCAAGACCACTAGAATGAATCAATGTATTCAAGAAAAAGTTTCTTGTATTTTTTATACATTCAAGAGCCTGATGCGAGACGCCAACTCTGATACTAAAGATTGATGTGAGACAGACCCCGATCAATATTTATTCTAGGAGATCGAACCATTGGTCATTAAGAAACACCCTAGGCTAGGTTAAACCAGGCCCAAATTAATTTTTCTAGTTTTTTTTATTCAAATAAAACATTTTTTTATTCATATTTTTCTCTTTCTTTTTCTATTTTTTTTTCATTTCTCTTTTTTCTTTTACTTCCTGATTTAGCTTATTGCCCAGTAAGCAACCCAAGAGGGGAGGTGAATTGGGTCTCTAAAAATTAATTACTTGATGCAATGCAATAGTATGTAATCCAATTCAACAAATAATCAAGGAACTATGAATTCAATATAATGCTCTTAAGTAAAAGTGCAATGAATAAAGAGCAATAAATGAAAGAGCAAGTAGAGAGAACAATCAACCACAAAGACAAAGAAGTATAGCGGTTGGTGCTATCCAATGCACCTACATCCACTCCCCAAGATTCCCTTGGGAATTCTCTATAATCTTCCCAGATTATAGTTGATTAGTTTTCCCGACTCACTAATCAAAAACCCAACTTGTTTTGACAAGGCTCACAAGTCAAACCTCATTTAGTTTTATGGGCTAACCAAGAACCTAATGGGTTTAAGGCTCACGAACAACCTCCATTGATTTTTCGGGCTAACCAAGAATCTAATGGTTTTCAAAGGCTCACAATAACCACCCTTGGTTTTATAATAGGCTAAACAAGAACCCTTACAACAAATAAAGGTTTGAAGTAAAAAGAATAAAAGCTTTCTAATAAAAAGTGGGTATCTCTTTGAAGCTCGATGTTGTGGTGCCTTTGAACTTGTTGAAGCCTCTTTGATTGATCAAGAATGGATGATCTTTAATGCTCTTGAAGGCTCTTGAATGCTTGGAGGCTTGCTTTTGCTTGAGAGTGGTTGAATCTTTAATGAATATGAGTGAATGCTATCTTTTCTTCTCTCTTAGATGTTTCTATTTCATTCTCATCAATAATTATTGTTTTGATTTGATTTGGAGTATATAAATACCTTTCCAAGGCCTCAAATTTAGTTTCTAGCCATTAGACTTGAAAATCTAGCTATTGGAGGGCAAAAGGATCGAGTTCTATGTTTGAAAAACTACCCGTTACTGTTCCCAGAATTCCATGTGTCAACACTTCAGGCTATGAGTCGACACTTCAGATCAATACTTGAACTTCTTGAGTCGATACCCAGTTCAAATATCTTCAATCTGGTTCTCTGAAAATCTAAGATGTGTCAACATTTTCTCAGGTGAGTCGACACTTTGAGTCGATACTTTGCATCCATATGTCAACACTTCTGTAGTTCTTCATCTTCAGCAAGTTCTGTGACTTGAAAATCTCAGACGATGAGCTGATCCATGTGTCGACACTTTAGTCGACACTTCAAGTCCATGTGTTGACACTTCAGCCATGCCATCTGAAATATTCTTTGCATACGGCTTGAGTCGATACTTCACTTCATGTGTTGGTACTTGGTGTCATGTGTCGACATTTTGAGTCGACATCTCACCGAAATCTTCACAAAAATGTCTGAACTTGTGCTGAATCAAATTTATACTTCACTCAAATATCCATTCAAGCAAACTTTAACTGTCCAATTCCTCTTTGAGTAGATCTTTCATCTAAACTTGGCTTCTTCAATCAAACAATCATTTTTCAAATTTGTGAGTACCTTTTTCTATAAAACACACTTCAAAGAAATCATTAGTACTTAACTTATACTTAACTATTTTGCTTATCATCAAAATCGATAACGGAGTCAACAATCTCCCCTTTTTGATGATGACAAAACTTTTAAGTATAAATTGCATAAAAGCTTTTAAAAGAGTTTATCAAGATGCATAGAGCTAAAATAATAGGTATATCAAGGTAATTTGCAATATTGACATGATGTATCAGAATAAGTGTGATATAATGATTTAGAGTATCACAGCTTGTTATAATGATTGAGAGTATCAGAGCTTGGGATATATTTAAGACATAAACACACATATCATGATACTCTACAAGAAAATTCAGCAATAAACAAGGCTCCCCCTGAGTTGATGATCCATAAAAGAGTTTGTAAATATCTTTCAAAACATTTAAAGAAGGGATTTAAGATGAAATTTAATTTAAAAAGGATTTTCAATATAACCAAAGTAGTGCACCCCCTTACTTAAAAAATGTAAACAATTTTTAATTCAAGTTTTCAAAATAATTTTCAAATTTGTAAATACTCTTGTTACCCCTTGCACATCATATTTATACTCATCACATTTATACTTTGGTCTTATTACTCCCCCTTTTTGTTATCATTAAAAAGGTAAGAGCAAAAATAGCAATACATCCAAGATATAGCATTGAAGTATAATAAGAATTCATTCACTTATTTTAAAAAAAATGAAGACATAGAAGTACTGAGGAAAATTAGAGCATTCCATTCACTGGAAATCATAAACATGAAGTACAATATAATATTTCATTTAAAGTCAGAATTTGTACAACAGTAAAACATATAAAAGATGATATAAAAGTAAACTATCTAAAGATACAAAGATATCCTAATCCTCATCCTCATCATCATCAGAAGATCTGATCTCAATCGGTCCAGTATCAGTAAAAGAGTGAGCTCGAGGCCATATCGATCTGAGATCTCGGAGGTGGAAGCTATGTCCTGGTCAGTCATGGAGGGGTACGATGATCACGTCCTTTACGTCGAGCATACGTTCGACCTCTGGCTGGAGCAAAAGAGGTGGAAGCTATATCCTCGCAGCAGGAACAGAACAGATCAGGTCGACAATCTCTGCGACTGTTGAAAGTGGTGTACAATCAAAGGATGGACCAGAATCAAGATACTGAAAGCCAGGTGTGTAAAACCTAGCTCTCGAATAATAGAGGATGTATGGATGGTAAGCGAATCAACAGGGGGTATATCAAAAACAAGCGTATTAGTTGATGATAAGATAGGTGTATCAACGGTAGGTGCATCAGCTGAAGAATGAATGGGTGAATCTACAATCGGTGAATCAATAACAGGACTGTCAATCAGGGGTGTATACAACAATGGGTGAATCAATAATAGGTGAAAGAATAGGATCGGAACATGATCATCTGATCTGGAAGGAGGAGAAGATATGACTGGAGTTTGAGTAGGTGAGCTAGAAGGGTCACAAGTGGGACTCCTGGGCAAGTCTGCCATCACCTCTACCACTGGCTCTGAAATTAGATCTGGGAAGTCGAATCCACAGAGTCAATCTCCTCATCATCTCCATCATCATCACTGTCACCATCAACAACTGGTGCTGGAGCAGGTGGAGTTGTATTAGAAAATGAGTAGTACTTCCTATAGGTTTGGACAGTGCAATCAGAATAGTTGAGATGCCATCATTCAGTCCACTGTGGCTCTCTCTGGTCTCAGCATGAAGCAGTCAAGATGCTGTCTAATGATCAAAACATCTATCTTAATACATCTGACTCTGTCCAATAAACTTCTGAAACTGTTGGAGTCTCTATCTGAACTGGCTGAGGCTGTGCTGAAGGCTCATACTGAGATGCAGTCTCTGGCTATGCTGCTATCTAAAGCTGACTCTCTGTAGGTCCTGCTCACCGAAAAGGATGCGCTCTTCCTCTGCATCATCATCATCATCTTTGTCGTCGGCCTGACTAGATACTCTACTCCACTCCTTGAAACAAATGAAACATCCTATGTAATGACTGATGTCATACACATCAGTGTGAAGTAGCATGCGGAAGGGCTTGTCCTCAAAACTGATGCCATACTCCCTAAATAACAAAGTCAATCCCATCCCATAGGGTAGGCAGAGTCACTGACTCATCGAAGTCTGCATCTGATGAACCATGAGCACCGAAAGGCAGATGGGTGTGCGTTGTACCAATGAGACCATCACGAGCAACTCAACTCAGTGATGTAATCGAACCATCCGGTCTCGGTAGAAGGATCAGGGCGACAATGTTGGACACAGTCTCATCTTGCAGACATCGGGATGCAGGTATGGTGCTCCCTTAGGCAATATGTCTAACTCAAAAGACATACTAGAGGCCACTCACTCTATCAATCAGGCTATCCATAACTGACCCAGTCATCGAAATATCCCATACTCTGCTCAATGTCTCTGAGGTATCTGGGATGTCCCACCTCTAACCTGAGCCATCCAACCATCAGTCCCATAGGCTAGTGATCCATAAAACTGCTGAATAAGCCCTGGATAATATCTCTCGCTCAGAGAACAAAATGATGTTAAACCAACCTCTCGAATCTACTGTTCGATCCTGAAGTGCTGCTGGTCAACAAAACTGAAGTCTACACGTCGTCCTCCGATGACGGTCTTCGAACTCATCCGGCTAGAAGCTGTGAAAAGAGGTCGAGCAGGTGGATCTGGAGCTCTAGCTTCGTATCTGGCCTTCAGTCTTCATTCTTCCTCCTAATTGGATTGCTGAGGGCAATGGACTACTGTTTTCGGGGGTCCCATTGCACAAAATAAGGATTTGAACAACTTTGGATGGAAACCTAGGGTTTCTAGGGTTCAAATTTGAAATGGGAGGCGGAATGTCACTAAATCCAAACCAAAAAGTGTTCCGAACAAAGAATCGGATGGTTTTGAGCATGAAATAGAGGGAAGGAGGAGTGTGGAGTACCTTAGGGTATGTGTCAGCTCGAGAAGGGAGAAGAAATGAGGAAAAAATACTTCGGAAAGCCCTTATTCTGGTTTGTTGCCGTTCATGTGTCGACACATTAATGTGTCGACACATTGACTTAAAAATTAAAAATAAGAGAAATAAGGGTTGATCAAAAGCACTGCAAATTCCATTAAATTTAACACAATTAATAATGATTGAGTATGATTGATGTCAAATATAATTATTTTGAGTCAAAGATAGGAAAATTTTAATCAAAAGGATTAATGATTCTGAGCTCTCTTCTAATCATACAAAATCGATCTTTCAGGAGAGGCTTAGTTAAAATATCAGCTAATTGAAATTCAGTACTAATAAATTCAAGCACAACATCATTATTTTTAACATAATCTTCAATAAAATGATGCTTAATTTCAATATGTTTACTCCTAGAATGTTGAACCAGATTTTTGGTCAAGCAAATACCACTAGTATTATCACATTTTATAGGTGTACTAGTCAACTTGATTCCAAAACATTCAAGTTGTTGGTTAATCTATAAGATTTGAGCACAATAACTTCTTGCTGCAATATACTCAGCCTCAGCTATGGATAGTGCAATTGAAGTTTGTTTCTTGCTAAACCAGGAGATTAAGTTAACTCCAAAAAATTGGCAAGTACTACTAGTACTCTTTCTATCCAATTTACAGCCAGCAAAATTAGCATCAGAATATCCAATTAATTCAGCAGATGAATCTCTAGAATACCATAAGCCAATATCAATTATACCAGATAGATATCTAATAATGCGCTTAACAGCCATCATATGTGATTCTTTAGGTTCAGACTGATATTTAACACACATGCATACACTAAACATTATATCTGGTCTACTAGCAGTTAAGTACAGTAAAGAGCCAATCATACATCTGATAACTTTTGATCTACTGATTTACCATGCTCATCTTTATCAAGTCTATAAGAGGGGCTCATAGGTGTACCTATTGATTTAGTAGTCTCCATCCCAAACTTCTTTATGATTTTTCTTGTATACTTAGCTTGGTTGATAAAGTTTCCATCTTTAGTTTGCTTGATCTGGAGTCCGAGAAAGAAATTGAGTTCTCCTATCATGCTCATCTCAAACTCACCCTGCATTAGCTTAGCAAACTCTTGACAAAGAATTTCATTAATAGCACTGAAAATGATATCATCAACATATATTTGTACTACTAATAAATCATTATCTTTCTTCTTCAAAAATAATGTTTTATCAACATGACCTCTAGAAAATTCATTTTCAATCAAAATCTACTGACCTTTCATACCAGGCTCGAGGTGCTTGCTTTAATCCATAAAGTGCTTTGTGCAATTTAAAAACATGATCAGGATGTGCATGATTTTCAAATCATAGGTGGTTGTTCAACAAAAACCTTTTTTGTTATAAAACCATTTAGAAAAGCACTCTTAACATCCATTTGAAATAGTTTAAAATTCATAAAACAAGCAAATGTTAATAATAGTCTAATTGCTTCAAGTCTAGCAACAGGAGCAAAAGTTTTATCAAAATCAATTTCTTCCTCCTGATTGTAGCCTTTAGCAACTAGCCTAGCTTTATTTCTAACAATAATTCTATTTTCATCTAATTTATTCCTAAATATCCATTTAGTTCCAATAATAGAAACATTAGATGGTCTTTCTATTAATGTCCAAACATTATTTCTATCAAACTGAATTAGTTTATCTTGCATGGCATTAATCCAGTTAAGGTCTTTTTCAGCTTCATCAAAACATTTAGGCTCTACTTGAGAAACAAAAGCTATATAGTCACATTCATTTCTAATTGAGGCTCTAGTTCTTATCCCTTTAGATGGATCACCTAGGATTAATTCCTTAGGATGTCCATGAGCATACCTCCACTCCTTAGATAGATCTTGGTGCTTTGGAGTGTCTTCACCTTTCTCACTTTTGTCTTGATCTTCTTCACTTGGCTGAGGGAGTTGATCATTCAGTGTCAACTTTTGAAGCTTGTCAGCACCTGCACATTCATCAGAAGTATCCTCTTTTCTGGAGGATTTGTTAGTAGATTCTTCAAAAACATATGCACAGACTCCTCTACAACTAAGGTTCTTTTGTTGAAAACTCTATATGCCCTGCTTGATGTGGAGTATCCTAAAAAGATACCTTCATCAGACTTGGCATCAAATTTTCCAAGATTATCTTTTCCATTATTTAAGATAAAACATTTACAACCAAAAACTCGAAATACTTTAAAGTTGGTTTTCTTTGATTCCAAAGTTCGTAAGGAGTTTTCTTCAAAATAGGACGAATTAAAACTCAATTCAAGATGTAACATGCAATATTAATAGCTTCAGCCCAAAAGTATCTCGATAAATCATTTTCACAAAGCATAGTGCTTGCCATTTCTTCTAAAGTACGATTTTTTCTTTCTACTATCCTATTCTACTGAGGTGTCCTAGGTGCAAAAATTGTGTTTAATATCTTTTTCATTAAAAAGCTTTCGAAATCCTGATTTTTAAATTAGTTCCATGATCACTACGAATGCAAACAACTAAAACACCTTTTTCATTTGAAACTTTTGATAAAACTTTATAAATGTAGAAAATGATTCATCTTTATGTGCTAGAAAGAAAACCCAAGTAAATTTCAAAAAATCATCCACTATGACTAATTCATATCTCTTGCCTCCAAGACTTGATGTTCTAGTTGATCCAAAGAGATCCATATGATAGTTCTAGTAGCCTACTAGTAGTTACAAAGCCTTTAGATTTGAAAGAGGTTTTAACTTGTTTTCCAAATTGACATACTTGGTAAACTCTATCTTTTTCAAACAAAGTTCAGGTAAATCTCTAACTAAATTCTTTTTGCAAAGTTTTGAAAGTAGATACATACTAGCATGCCCTAATCTTCTATGCTAAAGCCATCTAGTCTCATCTTTAGTAGAATTCATTGCAATAAGGCATTATCCATTAGGCAAAGATAGATCATCTAAATCTACCAAATAAATATTACCATGCCTTTTTCCAATGAATTGCACTCCATTTATATCTTGACTAGCAATCATGCAATAAGACGATTTAAAAATAACCTGAGAATCTTTATCACAAAACTGATTAATACTTAAAAGATTGTGCTTTAAACCATCAACTAAGAGAACATTACTAATATAGCTAGGAGTTATGTGGAACCTTACCAATACCAATGATTTTTTCTTTACCATTATCCCCGAAAGTCACATTCCCTCCATTCATTGCTTCAAGAGAAGTAAATTACTTCACATCTCCTATCATATGCCTTGAGCAACCACTATCAAGATACCAAAGTCTTTTGTTTCCCTTGGTTGCAAGACACACCTGCAATAAAAATCAAGCTTTGTTTTTAGGTATCCAAGCCAACTTGGATCCTTTAGGATTAGCATTTGAAATGGTTCCTTTTAGAATCCAAACTTTTTCAAAAGAATTGATTTTTCTCAAATTACATTGAAAAGATTTATGACCTTGCCTTTTACATGAAAAACATGTTGTGCTAGATGATGCAGGTACAAAAAAGTTTTTAAAATTTTTTTGTTATTTTTGTAGTCTATAGCCTAATCCTGCTTTATTGAAAATGGCTCTTTGGCTATTTAAAAGTAGGTTTAGTCTTTCTGAACTATAGGTAATTTTTTAATAAATGGCTTCATTTTATCAAGTTCATTTTTGTACTTTACATTTTCTAATTCTAAATTTTTATTTTTCTTTAAAAGATCACCATTAAAAATAACAGTTTTGGATCTTTCAAAACTTCATTCTCCATTGTTAAAGCACTGTTTTTCTTTTACAAAACATCTAATTTAGCTTTCAAATCACTAACTTCATTTAACAAAGTATTGTTTTCATAAGAAAAACTATTTGCATGCATTTTCAACTTTTTATTTTCAGATAAAATCAATTATAATCATGCTTCATCAAAAGCATTTCTTAGCTCATCAAAAGTAAAATCTACTTCGGTATCAGGCATTACCTCATCTTGCTCTGGATGTGCCATAAGACAAAGATTTGCAACTTTTGTCTACTCTTCTTCAGAACTGGAGTCTTCACTATCACTCTAGGTGGCCATCATTGTTTTCTTTCTTAACTTCTTCCTTGACTTCTTTAGGAGAGGGCAATCAAACTTGTAGTAACCCGGCTTCTTGCACTCGAAGCATGTTTTATTTCCTTCTCTTTTCTTTTTCCTTTTCTTTCTCTTTCTCTTTTCCTTTTTCTTTATTTGATTGAAATTTCTTCTTGTAAGGGAACTTCCTCCTCTTCATGAATCTTCTAAATTTTCTAGCAAGGAGAGCTTCTTCACCTTCATCTTTTTCTTCTTCTTCGGACTCATCAATTAAGGATTTTCTTGTATGTTTGATTTGAATGCAATCCCCTTTTTCTTTTTATTCATGTCCATTGACTTTTGCTTCAAATTCAGCTCATAAGTCATTAGCGATCCAACCACTGCTCTAATGGTAGCTTGTCAGCATCCTTTGCTTCTTGGATTGTGGTCACCTTCAGATCCCACGATGTTGGAAGTGACCTGAGGATTTTATTTACAAGATCAGCTCTAGACATTACTTTTCCTAGACTTCTCATTCTATTTATAATATTTGTAAATCTAGTGTACATGTCAGTGATTGACTCATTAGATTCCATTCGAAACATTTCATAAGTATGCACTAACATGTTCACCTTAGTATTCTTCACTTGATTGGTACCCTCATGGGTAACTTCAAGTATGTCCCATATTTTTTCGACTGAAATGTAAGATATCCTATTGAATTTACTAGGATCTAAACACAATAAAGGAGATTCATTGCCTTAGCATTGATCTCAGATTATTTAATATCATTTTCATCCCAATCCTCTTCGAGCTTTGAGATGGAAACACCATTAACAATAACTGAAGAAATATGAGGATCTTTATCAACAACTCTCCACAAATTATAATCAATAGAATGCATATAAATTCTCATCTTAGTTTTTCAATATGTATAATTTGATCCATTGAAAAATGGAGGTCTATTTGAGGCTTGACCCTCAACTACGCTAGTACTAATAGGGGCTACCATAGATCTTTACTCAAGGTGGTAAAGCCTATACATTGAGAACAGGGCTCTGATACCACTTGTTACCTAGTAAGCAACCTAAGAGGGGGGTAAATTGGGTCTCTAAAAATTAATTACTTGATGCAATGCAATAGTATGTAATCCAATTCAACAAATAATCAAGGTATGAAATCTTTCAATAGTATGAAATCTTCATAAAAATGCCTGAACTTGATGCAATAGTATGCAATAGTATGAAATCTTCATAAAAATGCCTGAACTTATGCTGAATCAAATTTATACTTCACTCAAATATCCATTCAAGCAAACTTTAAATGTCCAAGTCCTCTTTGAGCAAATCTTTCATCTAAACTTGGCTTCTTCAATTAAACAATTATTTTTCAAATTTATGAGCACCTTTTTCTATAAAAACACACTTCAAAGAAATCATTAGTACTCACTTATACTTAACCATTTTGCTTATCATCAAAATCAATAACGGAGTCAACAATCTCACCTTTTTTGATGATGACAAAACCTTTAAGCAAAACAGTCTATATCTTTATTTTACATGAAAAAGAGCTTAAATAAAACTTACAGTCCCTGGTTAGTTGAGAACCATCCTAACTAGAACTCTATCCTAACCAACTGAGATATAAAAAAACAACGTACGGAACTAATCCTAAAATTTCGAGATATCCCATCCCTTGTACATCCATAAAAAAAATAGCTTATCTTCATTTGGATGTGCTCCAAGATTCATGCCGCTCTAGGATCCATGCTGCTCCAGGATATGTGCTGCATCAACTGAGCTTCATGGTTTGGGCTGGGCTGGCTTCAGGTTTTGGGCTAGGCTTCAGGTTTTAGGCTGGGCTGGATTTGGATTGTTTCTAGGTTGGGCTTCAGGTTCTGGGCTTGTTTCTTGGCTGGACTGGTCGATGTCCCCATCATTCCTTAAGGTGGGGAGAACTCGACTCTATCGAGTCAAGCTTAAGCATCTCCAGGATGCACGTGATCTGTAGACTAAAAAAAATTATATAAATAGTGTAATTAAATGAAATGACTAACCTAACCTAACCCTTACTCTGATACCAAACTGATGCGGGACACCGCTCTGATATCAAAGATTGATGCGGATAGACCCCGATCAATATTTATTCTAGGAGATCAAACTGTTTTTCATTAAGAAACGATCCTAAGCTAGGTTAAACGGGCCCAAATTATTTTCTCCAGTTTTTTTTATTCAAATAAAACCTTTTTTTTCATATTTTTTCTCTTTTTTTTTTTTCATTTCTCTTTTTTTTCTTTTACTTCCTGATTTAGCTGAAGTCGGCCAAGAGAGGCGGGCTATGCTTTAAAAAATGTGTAGATTACTATGAGTGCACAGAAGTCGGTGATGAACGCAGTCTTTGCATTCACATTCGTGCATGGCATTTCTCTATGCTTTGACGATCGTGCAAAACACCCAAAACAGGGCCGATCCTTGGAGGGGCATATTCGGCGAGCTTCGTCGGTGATGGGGCTGGGGATGAGGATGGCGGCCCAGGGAAAGGTGGCACGGCCCTGCTCTGGTGAATGGCGGTGGCTCAGTGGGGAAAGAACGGCATGGGCAGTAGAATAAGGGGATCAACATTGAAGGGGCAGATCCAGCGAGCTCTCGCTAGCGATGTTGGCAGCATGATGGCAGTGGCACGGGAAGGTGGTGGCGCGGCTCTCCAGCGGGCATCAGGCACAATGGGCAGCAGGAGTCGGTGACCGTCAGTGCGAGCATCGCGGGTGGAGACAGGGAACGGAGGAGACAGATGAGGGCATTAGGCCGAATGGAGATTTTTGATCGGTGGGGTGGTTTGCTCAGTCTGTCGGACGAGAAGATTGGGCAGAGGTGATCTGAGGCGTCGGCGAGGCAGAGAGGAGAAAGGTGGCACGGTTGCACGATCCTTCGATGGTCTTGTGAGGGCAGCAGTGAAAGGGATCCGGCGATGAAAGGCCTGGCCAGATCTGGGCTATGTCAGACTGATGGAAGGAGGAGGCTGGGGCGAGAACTTCGATCATGGCTTGGATCTCCCGGATCGGTGTCGGTGGCGCGATGGCATCGCATGGAGATCTGTGCACAGGGGGTTCCGGTGATTGGTCACTTGGGCGAATCTGAAAAATGGCAGTCAGGTAGATTCGGGAAGAAGGGTTGTTTCAGGAGAAGAAGGGAAACAGAGAGGAGAAAGGGAAAATAACGTGGATGAAGAAGAAAGATGGAATGGAAATTCGGGAAAGAAGAAAGTAAAAACCATGGTTGGGTTCCCCACCCAGGCTTCAGCACCCACTCTTAACCAGAGTGACCATGTAGAGCATCAGCATCCTTCTTAACAAGGAGAGATGCACCCTCTTCTTAACCAGGAGTTATTGTTTTCCTAATCCCAAAATTCATCGTTTATATCTTTATTTTCCATGTAAAAGAGCTTAAATAAAGCTTACAGTCCTTAGTTAGTTGAAAACCATCATAACCAGAACTCTATCCTAACAAACTGAGATAACTAAAAACAACGTACAGAAACTAATCCTAAAACTTCAAGATATCCCAATCCCTCGTACACCCATAAAAAAACTAGCTTATCTTCATTTGGATGTACTCCGAGATTCATGCTACTTTGGGATCCATGCTGCTCTGGGATATGTGCTGCATTGATTGAGGCTTCAGGGTTTGAGCTAGGCTAGCTTCAGGTTCTAGGCTAGGCTTCAAGTTTTAGGCTAGGCTAGATTATGGGCTGGGCTTCAGGTTCTGGGCTTGCTTTTGGGCTGGGCTGGTCGATGTCTCCATCATAGTCCTAAGTAAATTCAATTGTATATTCATGAAAAAGGGCCAAATCAATGTAATTTTAAGTATAAGTACTTTAAAAATAGGTTTAGAATGTATTTGGAAGAAGTTTGAAGCTATTTGGAAGCTTTAGAGAAGTTTTAACTCGAGCCGACTCTAATGAATAGAGCTGATACATTTCTTGGCACGACATAAAACTTTTCTAATACAGAACATCCGAGCCGACTCTAAGAAGATCAAAGCTGACTCTCACAAAGTGACAAAAATTTGCTTCTGAGATTTCACTCAACCGAACCGACTCTAATTTGATATGAGCCACTCTCACAGACTGTAGAATTACTTCACTAACAATCCGAGCCAACTCAAGCTCTGCGAGCTGCTCGCTTCCCAGGATTTCAACAGTAACGGCTAGTTCTAGAATTTAAATTTTTTAAAGTTAAAGCCTCACAATGGCTAGTTTTCAATTTCCAAGAGATTCCAACAGCCATATTCATCTGGGAACACTTCAAGAAGCTATAAATGAAGAATTTAAGAGAAGAAAAACAACTTTTATGGAGCTTTTATGAGAGCATTGATATTCTAAGAGCTTTCAAGTAAAAACTCAAGTTCTCCAACAACTTCCAACTACATTCTTAAGTTAATCTTTGAAGAGTTAAGAGAGCCTTGAAGAGTATTAAAGAAACATTCAAGAAGGTCTCATCAAGAGCTTCAACTATAACCATTCAACACATTGGGTTTGTTTTAGTGTTGCTTCTTTGTTAACTCTATTTTTGAGTTGTTACAAGTACAGCAGGTGGTTGTAGCTTGTGAATTTGCTTTAGATTGTTGGCTAGCCTTGAAAACCAAGTCGGATTGTTAATGAGCCCAAGAAAACTAATATTGTATTTGGTTTTGGATTGTGAGCCTGTAGGAAAACAATCCAACTATATTCGGGATGAATATAGAGAAATTCCAAGAGTACACCTTGGGTAGTGGATGTTGGAGCTGGGTTACTTTAAACCACTCTAAATCTTATGGTGTTTGTGTTTGCTCTTGCTTTTGCATTGTTATTGACTTCTGCATATAATATTCTATTTACTTCACTCACCACACTGGGTTTCAAAAGGCATATACTTGCTAAAGTTTTTTCTAACCCAATCACCCCTCCTCTTGGGTTGGCCAATTGGGCAACAAGTGGTATTAGAGCCACGTCTCAGTGCCATTAATCTAACGATTAAGAGAAAAGTTATATGGCAACCCAAATGAGCACATCTTTGGCCAAAGGTCAATCAAGTAATAGACCTCCACTATTCACTAGCACCAATATACCTATTGGAAAGCTAGGATAAAAATTTATATTCAAGCTATTGATTTTCAATTATAAAAATAATCTTGAAAGGACCACACATATCCATTAAGAAGGTAGAGGAATAGACATCCTAAACTGGAAGAGGAATGGGATGAATATGACATTGAAAATGGATGAACTGAATGCTAAAGCCATGAACCTTCTTTACTGTGCTTTGGATGCAAATGAGTTTAACCCGATTTTCACTTGTAGTTCGGCGAAGAAAATTTGGGATAAACTACAAGTTACACATGAGGATACTATCCAAGTAAAGACCTCTAAAATTAATATATTTGTGCATAATTATAAGCTTTTCAAAATGGAACCAAATAAGACCATATCTGAAATATTTGCTAAATTTACAGATATTATTAATGATTTAAAAAGTCTTGGCAGGGTATATTCTAATGCTCATCTGGTACAAAGATTCTTCGATCCTTATTGGATAAATGGGATCCCAAGGTCACTGCAATACAAGAAGCCAAAGACTTAAATGCACTTCCACTTGATAAACTTCTTGGTTTTTTTATTGCTCATGAACTGACAATGCAACACCGCAGTGAAGATAACAATAAGAAAAAGAAATCAATAGCATTCAAGGTTGTAGCGGAGATTAAGAAGTAAGAAGAAGAAAAAGGAGAAGAAAGCCCCTCCTCGGATGAAGAACAAGGAGATGATGATATAGCACTAGTTATGAGAAGATTCCAAAGATTTATGGGCTAAAGAAAGTCAAGATACTGGAGGAAGCACCTTAGCAAAGATGAACAAAGCAAAGAAAAAGACAAAGACAAAGACAAGAAAAAGGAGCAACTACCTATTTGTTATGAATGTAAGAAGCCAGGGCACTACCGTTTTGAATATCCCACACTGAAAAAGGGATACAAGAAGAAGAAAAAGAAAGCAATGATGGCTGCATGGAGTGACAATGATGAATCTACTTCAAATGAAGAGAAAAAAATATCAAAATTAGTAAATATATATTTTATGGGTCTAGAGGATGGATAATATCTAGAGAACCCATTTATGAATTTACTTATGACGAATTACATACTGCTTTTCAAGAAATTCTAACTGAATATAAGAAGGCTGGTTTGAAATCAAATCCTTGAAAAATAATTATGACATATTATTGAAAGAAAAGAATGAAATTTCTGAAAAGAACAATCTTTTACAAAAGGAATTAAGTAATGTTTATGAAAAATGTAAAGTGTTACAAGCTAAAAAAGATGAATGATTTGAAAAGAATAAAGGTTTCCAAATGAAATGGATAGACTCAAGCCTCTTGTTGATAAATTAACTTTAAGTTCGAACAAACTTGAGCTAATCCTAAAAATTAGAAAAAATCTAATAATAAGTTGGAATTGGATACAATACAATGCATATAACAAATTTTCAGCTTCAAAACCTTATGCATCAAAATTTTCAGCATCCACTTCTTTTTAAAAGTTAAAAGTAGTTTGTTTTTGCTATTATGGGGTTGGACATAAGGCATATGAATGCAATCTGAGAAGGAAAATAAAAATAAAGTAAAAAGGATTTGGATTCCTAAAGGAACCATAGCTACTAACCATGAAGGACCCAAGAAATCTTGCTAAAAATCTCACTTGATTATTTTGCAGGAATGTCTTACAGTCCAAACTTAAAGAAGAGATGGTATCTAGATAGCGGCTATTCAAGATACATGATGGGTGACAAAGATCAATTCAACACCCTTGAAATGAAAGAAGGTGCAATGGTTACATTTGGTGACAATGGCAAGAGAAAAATCATTGGAATTGATAAGATCAAAATTATCTCTTCTACTTACATTGAAAATGTATTGCTAATAGACAAATTGAAGCATAATCTATTGAGTATTAGTGTTGGGAATCCGGTGCACTGCAGCGGAAGTGTAATTTCAAAATGATGAAATTTGCACCATAATCCCTAGCCAAGATCTCCTTATTCAGGATTAAAACATATAATAAACATACAAACTCACATTGTTAGAATTAGGGCACCCAACCTGTTAACGCTAAATCCAATTTTGATGTAGAATCAAACTTGGTGTTGAATGCCCCTTTTGATTTCACCAGGCGTCCAAATGTCCACCCTCCAATGGTGATCCACAAGAAGATTGATCAAGATGCTAGCTTCTTCAAAATTCCTTCACTTGAATTCTTATCCTAGAACTCAAGAGGACTTGGCTTTAAAACTCCACGGTAGGGACTCCTTACTTCCTTTCTTTCTTCTTCCTCTCCCTTTCTTAAGACCTTGTCCTAAGAATGAAACTCTTGTCTTGAAGGAGGAGAAGGATTTAAGACACTAATGTCTTAATGTAAAGGAAATAGAAACAGAGTAATTCTTTTCTTTTATCGATCGAGAGATTCTTCCTATCCTTGTTTTGGACTTGAGTTTCAATAGAGAAGAGAACTCTGTAAAAGGGAAACTCTCTGTGTGTCCTAAACAAGCTAAGTGAAGCATCTCCTTGCAGAACAGAGACTAAAAACCTCTGTCGTAGGGAGAAATCAGTCTCCTGGAAAGAAAAGAAACTAAAACCTCTGTCGTACATTAGTCAACACCCGAGACCTCTGTTCCTTAAATAGATTACAAAGAGATGTCTTCACAACTCTCCGTAAACACCATTCCATTTTGTCTCACGCCCCTTCCCTATTTCTCACGCCCCTTCCCTCCTTCTCACGCCCTTCCAGATTAAAACTCACGGCTTTTCCTAAAAGAAAAGTTGGAAATTCCAGAAGAAAGGAATCGTGATGTTTCGGTCTCCGAAGAGACGTTGTTTCGCACAACCGGGAAGAGTCAGCGCCTTCCTTCTTTCTTAAAATCCCATCAGCCATTGGATTCCCATCCAAGGGGGGACAAGTGGTGCGCTATTTCTTAAGAAAGGAGGCCGTCCCATCTTAATTCATCGGAGAATTAAGCGGGGTGCGCCAAGAGTCCATGCGCCATGGTCTCTTCCAAATGGCGAGCCAAGAGTCCATAAGCGCATGGACTCTTGGCATTTGGCATGATAATGCAAGGGGCGGGTGGGGAGACTAGCCTAGTTACATGGCTAGCCAATAGGGTTAGCCATAATCCCTATTTTCACAATTAGGGTCTAATTAGCTCCAATTATAACCCAATTGAACCAATCTGGAACCCTAATTCGAATCCGATTCGAATAGAAGCTAGGATTTGCAACACCTGCTAGAGTGTTATCCTGCAAAGATGATTTAATCACAAATTAAACTCTTGATCAATCCTCTTAAGTGTGTGACCCATTGGGTTCCACATCTAGCCAGCAGTGGGTTCGAATACAAGTTGACCTAATTTGATTAGAACTCTTTCTAATCGATTTAGGTCAAACCGGGCTTACCCGATTTGATCAATTAGGACTCTTCCTAATAAGTGATCTTTGAATTTGATCAACCTACAAGACAAGATTGACATCTAGCAACGTGTCATGTCTACCCGAAGATATAAAAATTCTGGTGAATACCAAAATTATCCTTCAGTAGAGAGTTACCGTACAATTAAATCTTTCGATCAGCCTGCACCCAAAATATAATTGGATATGGATATATGTCAAATCCAATATTATATTTATTTCTAGCTCAATCTTATATTGATGATTCAATTATCTTGATATTAGAAACCATCTTTAATATCTTTACTTTGATCAAAGATTCCCTGAATCATCATCCGATTGTTAACTAGCTAGATGCAATCTTTTCTTACCAAGAGTGATCGATTCCTTGTTGACCTACTCATTACCTTCATATCCAATTCACCATTCCCAGTATCAATCCTGTGCATGACTCAGTGTCATGATTAGGATTGAACCAAAGCATGGGTTCATGTACATAAGGAACTTATGGCAGTCTCAGGTCAAAGATTACTTGTACCACTCCCACTATGAGAACCTTCTATTGACATGTAGCTAAGACTCCATTAGTGTTTTCAAGTTGGATCATATCAGTGAACTCATTCTCCAATGAGCACCCACATCCGTATTAGTGTCATACACAGGTGACTGTGAGAGCAATCACCCTTTCCAGTATACATGGGATGTGCTAGTCTTACCGGAAAACCCTGATCCCCTACTCAGGGTTCCTTTGACTAGGAACTTTAGATTAAGGTTTTAAGATTTTAGGTCTCACTGGTATGATCTCATCATAACCCTAAAATCATAGTCCTAATCTATGGGGTTCATCATATAAAACACAGTGTATGATAAAAATAATGCCTTTATTTAGAATATTGTCAATTACAATGGTTTGGGAGATACAACATAGATTGGCTTGTAGGGCATATCCCTTTCAATCTCCCACTTGCACTAAAGCCAATCGCCTTTAAATCTTAATCCCATACACTCGGGTGGCGATCAAACTCTCGCTGTGGTAGAGCCTTAGTGAACAGGTCTGCTACATTGTTCTTTGTATCAACTCTATTTATGTAGATATCTTGTCTTTCTACTATTTCTCGGACGAGATGGAAGCATCTCAGAATGTGCTTGGACTTATGATGAGCTCTTGGTTCCTTAGCTTGAGCAACAGCCCCAGTGTTGTCACAGTAAAGTGGCACTGGGTTTTCAATTTCAGGAACAACACCCAACTCTGTGATGAACTTCTTCATCCAGACTACTTCCTTGGCGGCTTCACTAACAGCTATGTATTCTGCCTCTGTGGTTGAGTCAGCTACAGTCTGCTGCTTGGTACTCTTCCAACTCACTGCTCCACCATTTAGGATAAAACATATCCCGAAATGGATTTGCTATCATCAGGGTCTGATTGAAAACTAGAATCAGAATAAGCTTCTAGTTTAAGATCAGAACCACCATAAACCAGAAAAATATCCTTAGTCCTTCTTAGGTACTTAAGAATATTTTTACTGCTTTCCAATGATCCTCTCCTGGATCAGCCTGAAACCTACTGACAATGCCTAAAGCATATGCCACATCAGGCCTGGTACATAACATGGCATACATTATGGACCCTATTGCCGAAGCATAGGGTATAGAATTCATTCTATTTCTTTCTTCAGGTGTCTTAGGAGACATCCTTTTAGAAAGATGTATGCCTTGACTCATAGGAAGATAACCTCTTTTACTTCCATCCATGCTGAATCTTTTCAGCACTAAGTCAATGTACCTAGATTGGGATAAACCTAGCATCTTCTTAGAGATATCTCTATAGATCTTAATACCTAGTATATAGGATGCTTCTCCCAAATCTTTCATGAAAACTGGTTTGATAGCCAAACCTTGACTAATTGCAATATTGGGATATCATTCCCAATGAGGAGTATGTCATCTACATACAGAACCAAGAAGACTATGGCACTCCCCTTAGTCTTCTTATAAACACAGGTTCATCCACATTTTTGATAAAACCAAACCTTTTAATAATTTCATCAAAGCGGATGTTCCAACTCCTGAAGCTTGCTTTAATCCATAAATGGATTTCTTTAGCTTGCATACTTGATTAGGTTTATTCTTTGAAATAAAACCTTCTGGCTGTGACATGTAGACTTCTTCCTCAAGGAAACCATTGAGGAATGCAGTCTTCACATCCATCTGCCAGATCTCATAATCGTGGTATGCTACTATAGCAAGTAAAATCCGAATTGATTTGAGCATGGCAACAGGTGAGAATGTTTCATCATAATCAATTCCCTGTTTTTGTCTAAAACCTTTAGCCACTAATCTGGCTTTATAGGTTTCAACTTGGCCATCAGCCCCATCTTTTTCTTATAGACCCATTTGCACCCAATAGGATTAACACCCTCTGGTGCATCGACCAAAGACCATACTTGATTTACATACATAGAGTCTATTTCGGATTCCATGGCTTCTTGCCATCTATCTGAATCAGTGCTCAAGATAGCTCCGTATAGGTCAGAGGTTCATCATTTAGAATGACTTGGGCTTCATTATTTTCAATAATAAACCCATACCTCTCAGGTGCCCGTGGCACTCTATCAGACCTACGGGGAGGAGTTTTGTGTTCTGGTTCTGTCTTAACTATATGATCTAATGGTTGAGAACTGTCTATCTGTATTTCTTGTACTTCTCCAAGTTCAATAGTTCTACCATTGTCCTTTTCTAAATTGAACTCCTTTTCTAGAAAGTGGCATGCCTGCTACAAAAATCTTTTGTTCAGTAGGTGGTAGAACAGATATCCTCTACCCTCTCTGGGATATCCTACAAATAGACATTTATCCGCTCTAGGTTCCAACTTATGTCCAAAATTTCTTTTAACATAAGCTGGACATCCCCATACCTTAAAATATTTAAGATACGGTTTCTTTCCACTCCAATTTTATATGGAGTACTAACAATGGATTTAGAATGTACCTTGTTCAGAATGTAAACAGCAATTTCTAGGGCATGACCCCAGAAGGAAATGGATAAATTTGTGAAGCACATCATGGATCGTACCATATCTAATAAGGTATGATTCCACCTTTCAGCTATACCATTTAGCTGTGGTGTATAAGGAGGGGTCCATTCAGAAAGAATTCCATTAATTTTAAGATAGTCTAAAAACTCCGTGGATAAGTATTCTCCTCCTCGATCAAAATGAAGAACTTTAATACTTTTCCCGGTTTGTTTTTCAACCATACTTTGATACTCCTTAAATTTATCAAAGGCTTCAGATTTATGTTTCATAAGATACACACATCCGAACCTAGATAAATCATCTACAAAAGTGATAAAATATGAGTATCCACCTCTGGCCTGAGTTGTCATTGGACCACATACATCATATGTATAAGTCCTAATAACTCAGTTGACCTTTCTCCATGTCCGGTAAATAGAGTCTTGGTCATCTTACCCATGAGACATGATTCGCAAGTTCCTAATGATTCATACTCATAAGGATCAAGGAATTTTTCCTTGTATAACTTGCTTATCCTAGACTCATTAACATGACCAAGTCGATGATGCCAAAGTAAAGTATCATTAAGTCTTTTCTTTTTCTTTTATTATTGACATGAAAAACACTATCATTGGAAGAAAGAGTTAAGAGCCCATTGCTAAATATGCCAGAACAAATAATTTTATTAGATAACATTATCGAGCAACCAGTGCTCGTTACATCCATTACATATCCTTGTTTTAACAACAAAGGAATATATATAATGTTCCTAATAATTTTTGGCATATAGTAACAATTTTCTAACTCCAAGATCTTCCCTGAAGGCAACTTCAGAATATAGGTCCCTACAGCTTCTGCTTGGATGACATCACCACTAGCACCATAGAGATTGAAGTCACCTTCCTTCAATACTTTAAGCTTGTGGAGGTCCTGCAAAGATTTGCATATATGTAACCACAAGCGGTATCCAATATCCAAGTATTTGATATAGACGAATTTAATATTAATATAGTATGTATCTCATACATACCTTTTGGTGCATCTGACGCACCAGGCTTCACAGTTGCAGGTAAGCCTTGCAATTCCTTTTTCAATGTCCCGCTTTGCCGCAAAAGAAACTTGACTGTTTTGAGGCCTTCTTTCCTTTCTTATTCTTATTGATGCCACCCTTAGGGTTTAGCCTCCTATTAAACCCTTTTTGCCTGATTTCTTCTTATTGGTTTTATCAACAGAAGAAGTGGAGCCTTTTCTTTCTTAACGTGGCTCTCTGCTGTTTTTAACATATTTAACAGCTCATGCAAGGAAGTATTCAGTTTGTTCATGTGATAATTCAAGACAAACTGAGAAAATGACTCCGGGAGTGATTGCAGGATTAAATCCTGATTCAATTCCCCATCCATAATAAACCTAATTGACCCAATCTGGTGATTAAGTCAATTACCTTCAGAACATGATCCTGAATGGATGTTCCCTCTGTCATCCTAGCACAAATAACTGCTTAGATATTTCGTATCTAGCAGTTCTGCTTTGTTCTCCATAAAGCTCTTTTAAATTGAGCATTATGGATTGATCCATGCTTTCATGCTGTCTCTGTAACTCATTGGTCATAGAGGCCAGTATGATACACTTGACAGTGAGGGAGTCATTCTACCACATTTTGTATGGCCATATCTTCCTGTATGGCATCATCCCCTAGTGGATTAAGACTAGGGGTATCAAGAATATAAGAAAGTTTTTCTGAACTCAGTACAATCTTTAAATTTCTCAACCAGTCCACATAGTTTGGACCAGTCAGTTTGTTGGTATCTAAGATACTTCGCAGTGATAATGAAGATGCCATTTATCTACATTTAATAAAGAACAATATATAAGCAAACCCATGAAATGACTTACATAATTAAATTAGGTCTTCAATTTAATTATGTCTCCCACTATTTTATCAAAAATCATAGCCCTCACTATGATAATCGAGAAGAACCCTGATCAGTTTTTCTTAGTGAGATTGAGATCCTAATAACTTATAAAATCTTGCAGATAACACAACAAATCTTTTATAAGCTCAAAGGTAGGAAACTCTTCCAATTATATCTCATATAATTCTCAAGAAGTTACTTGGCTTCTAGAACATTATTAGTCTTGCAGAAAACACAACAAACCATAATGTTCTAGTTAAGTCAAGACCCTTTAATTTCTATACAGTCAACTCAAATATAATGCCCTTGCAAATAACAACAAAGCATATATTGAATATATTGTAAGCATATCTGTGCACTAGACTAGTATTATGTCAATCACCATATTAGGTCTTGCAGATAACACAACAAACCTAATGTGGTTCATAACACAATAATGATCTAGCATGAAGGAAGGCCAATATATAGTATTTTTAACACTAAGCATTTTAGTCAAGATTTAAATATAATCAAATCGGCCAGGCAAGTGGAAGAGATGTGGGAGTCTCCCTGTTGCTTTCTTAGACACCAATAAAAATTGGCCAGGTCAGTCAATGGAACAATTAAAAACACCATAATTCTCTTTACCTTCCCAGAACCACCTTTCTAGACACCGAATGATCAATTGTTCATCATGACTAGTGATGCTTATTAGTTAAATATACTATGACTTAATATAATTTTTAAGAGGATGGCTTTATAAAATTTCCAGCACATTCTTATAGAACATATCACAATCATATCACTCTGATAAACAAATATGTGCTTAGTGTGTCATCATACTAGGACAACCATTTACCACATAATGGATCCACCATTATGCTAGGGCAACCTTATTTCAGTATGATGACTTCAAAACTAATCATATCTCTATAATAATTAGGGTTTGAGTGAAAAACCCTAACTAGTGGCATACATCAAAACAAAAATTATCATATATGCATCCCATAATATGCTAAGTGTATCAGCATTCAGGGTTTAAAACCCTAACATGCGACACTACAACAAAAACACATATAAATAATTTTCATATGTTTTAACTATAATAAGGGTGGCTCTGATACCACTGTGGGAATCTGGTGCACCGCAGCGGAAGTGTAATTTCAAAATGATGAAATTTGCACCATAATCCCTTAGCCAAGATCTCCTTATTCAGGATTAAACATATAATAAACATACAAACTCACATTGTTAGAATTAGGGCACCAACCTGTTAACGCTAAATCCAATTTGATGTAGAATCAAAACTTGGTGTTGAATGCCCCTTTTGATTTCACCAGGTGTCCAAATGTCCACCCTCCAATGGTGATCCACAAGAAGATTGATCAAGATGCTAGCTTCTTCAAATTCCTTCACTTGAATTCTTATCCTAGACTCAAGAGGACTATGGCTTTAAAACTCCACGGTAGGGACTCCTTACTTCCTTTCTTTCTTCTTCCTCTCCCTTTCTTAAGACCTTGTCCTAAGAATGAAACTCTTGTCTTGAAGGAGGAGAAGGATTTAAGACACTAATGTCTTAATGTAAAGGAAATAGAAATAGAGTAATTCTTTTCTTTTATCGATCGAGAGATTCTTCCTATCTCTTGTTTTGGACTTGAGTTTCAACAGAGAGAGAACTCTGTAAAAGGGAAACTCTCTTGTGTCCTAAACAAGCTAAGGAGGAATCAGTCTCCTGGAAAGAAAAGAAAATAAAATCTCTGTCGTACATTAGTCCAACACCCGAGACCTCTGTTCCTAAATAGATTACAAAGAGATGTCTCCACAACTCTCCGTAAACACCATTCCATTTTGTCTCATGCCCCTTCCCTATTTCTCACGCCCCTTCCCTCCTTCTCACGCCCTTCCAGATTAAAACTCATGGCTTTTCCTAAAAGAAAAGTCATGAAATTCCAGAAGAAAGGAATCGTGATGTTTCAGTCTCCGAAGAGACGTTGTTTCGCATAACCGGGAAGAGTTAGCACCTTCCTTCTTTCTTAAAATCCCATCAGCCATTGGATTCCCATCCAAGAGGGACAAGTGGTGCGCTATTTCTTAAGAAAGGAGGCCGCCCCATCTTAATTCATCGAAGAATTAAGCGGGGCGCACCAAGAGTCCATGCACCATGGTCTCTTCCAAATGGCGCGCCAAGAGTCCATAAGCGCATGGACTCTTCGCATTTGGCATGAAAATGCAAGGGGCGGGTGGGGAGACTAGCCTAGTTACATGGCTAGCCAATAGGGTTAGCCATAATCCCTATTTTCACAATTAGGGTCTAATTAGCTCCAATTAGAACCCAAATTGAACCAATCCGGAACCCTAATTCGAATCCGATTCGAATAGAAGCTAGGGTTTGCAACACCTGCTAGAGTGTTATCCTGCAAAGATGATTTAATCACAATTAAACTCTTGATCAATCCTCTTAAGTGTGTGACCCATTGGGTTCCATATCTAGCCAGCAATGGGTTCGAATACAAGTTGACCTAATTTGATTAGAACTCTTTCTAATCGATTTAGGTCAAACCGGGCTTACCCGATTTGATCAATTAGGACTCTTCCTAATAAGTGATCTTTGAATTGATCAACCCACAAGACAAGATTGACGTCTAGCAACGTGTCATGTCTACCCGGAAGATATGAAAATTCTGGTGAAATACCAAAATTACCCTTCAGTAGAGAGTTACCGTACAATTAAATCTTTCGATCAGCCTGCACCCAAATATAATCTTATATTGATGATTCTATTATCTTGATATTAGAAACCATCTCTAATATCTTTACTTTGATCAAAGATTCCCTGAATCATCATCCGATTGTTAACTAGCTGGATGCAATCTCCTCTTACCAAGAGTGATCGATTCCTTGTTGACCTACTCCTTACCTTCATATCCAATTCACCATTCCCAGTATCAATCCTGTGCATGACTCAGTGTCATGATTAGGATTGAACCAAAGCATGGGTTCATGTACATAAGGTACTTATGGCAGTCTCAGGTCAAAAGATTACTTGTACCACTCCCACTATGAGAACCTTCTATTGACATGTAGCTAAGACTCCATTAGATGTTCTCAAGTTAGATCATATCAGTGAACTCATTCTCCAATGAGCACCCACATCCCAGTATTAGTGTCATACACAGGTGACTGTGGGAGCAGTCACCCTTTCCAGTATACATGGGATGTGCTAGTCTTACCGAAAAACCCTGATCCCCTACTCAGGGTTCCTTTGACTAGGATACTTTAGATTAAGGTTTTAAGATTTTAGGTCTCACTGGTATGATCTCATCATAACCCTAAATCATAGCCCTAATATATGGGGTTCATCATATAAAACACAGCGTATGATAAAAATATGCCTTTATTTAGAATATTGTCAATTACAATGGTTTTGGAGATACAACATAGATTGGCTTGTAGGGCATATCCCTTTCAATTTTTTAATTATATGATAGAGATTTCAAATTTTTATTTGAATCTTCAATATGCATAGTAACTACTAGCTCTCTTGATTCTAGCATTAGATTTGTTGGTTATAGACTTGAAAATATTTATATAGTATATTTGAATGATCTAGCTATGTCAAGTATAGTACAAGTCTAATGGCTATGAATGCTAAAACTAAGAAATCTAGTTTACTTTAGCATAGAAGATTAGGTCATGCTAGCATGCATACATTAGAAAATTAATTTTCAAAGACTTAGTTAGAGGTTTACCAAAGTTTAAGTTGATTTTGATCATGTTTGTGATGCATGTCAATATGGTAAATAAACTAGGAGAAATTTTAATCTAAAAATATTATTTCAACATCAAGACCCTTAGAACTACTATACATCGACTTATTTGGACCAATTATGACCACAAGCCTAGGAGGTATAAAATATGGACTTGTGATTTTTTACGATTCACTTGGATTTTGTTTTTGGCACACAAGATGAAGCCTTCAAAGTTTTTCAAAAACTTCATAAAAAGGTTTCAAATCAGAAAAATCTTTCAATTATTTCAATTAGAAGTGATCATGAAACTGAAATTGAAAATCAATCTTTTAAAGAATTTTGCATAGAACATGGCATTAATCATAACTTTTTAGCCCCTTGAACACCATAACAAAATAGAGTTGTAGAAAGAAAAATAGAATATTGAAAGAGATGGCCCAAACCATGTTGTGTGAAGGCAATCTTCCAATGACTTTTGGACAGAAGCTATGAACATTGCATGTTATATATTAAACCGTGTTTTGATTAGACCAATTTTGAAGAAAACTCTCTCTAAGCTTTGGAATGATAGAAAATCAAATATTCATTACTTTCATGTTTTTGTATGTAAATGTTATATCTTGAACAATGGAAAAGATAACTTAGAAAAATTTGATGCAAAATATGATCAAGGTATATTTCTTGGATATTCAACCACAAGCAAAGCATATAGAGTTTTTAACAAAAGAACTTTAACCATTGAAGAATTAATTCATATTGTTTTCGATGAATCTAACCTCATACCTTCAAGAATAGAAGAGTATATGATAATGATGCAGGTTTCCTGAATGATGGAGTAAAGGACATGAGCTTGAAAGAAAAGCAAGTTTAACAAGAAAAGGAGAAGGTAAGTGCAGAATATGATGAGCTACCAAAGGATTGGAGGTATGCACATTCTCATCCCAAAGAATTAATTATTAGTAATCCCTTATAAGGAGTAAGAACTAGGTCATCTTTTAGAGACACCTTTGACTATTTAGCATTTGTTTCTTAAGTTGAACCTAACTAAATAGAGAAAGCTGAAAATGATCCATATTGGATGATGGCTATGCAGGAGGAACTTAATCAATTTGAAAGGAACAATGTATGGACCTTAGTAGCTAGACCTAAGAAACATCCTATCATAGGTTCTAAATGAATTTTTAAAAATAAATTAGATGACAAAGGCAATGTAGTTAGAAACAAAGCTAAATTAGTTGCTAAAGGATATAACCAAGAGGAAAAAATATATTTTGATGAAATTTATGCACCTATAGCAAGATTAGAAGCTATAAGACTCTTACTTGCATTTGCATATCACATGAAATTTAAACTTTTTCAAATGGATGTAAAAAGTACTTTTAAAATGGCTACATTGAAGAAGTTTTTGTAGAACAACCTCCTGATTTTGAACATCACTCTTTTCCAAATCATGTTTTCAAACTAAACAAAGCTTTATATGGTTTAAAAAATACCTAGAGCATGGTATGAGAGGTTGAGCAAGTTTCTTTTAGAAAATGATTTCAAAAGAAGTAAAGTAGGTACAAATTATTTATCAAAAGACAAGATGATGAATTATTAGTTGTATAGATATATATTGATGATATAATTTTTAGTGCAACTAATAAAACTTTATGTCAAGAATTTGCCAAGCTTATGCAGGAAGAATTTGAAATGAGCATGATGGGTGAACTCACTTTCTTCCTTGGATTGCAAATTAAACAACAAAGGAAGGAATATTCATCAACCAACAAAGTACATCAAAGAACTCTTGAAGAAGTTTGGGATGGAATCTATAAAAAAAATTGGCACACCATGAGCCCAACCTGCTATTTCAAAACTGTGGATTGATCTATCTGGAGAGGACAGTAGACCCCTTCTGCACACTAATAGATATTCTGAAATCACTTCACAAATGGGGTATCATAAAGTTGAAGGAGTATGGGTAAAGAAAGTATCAGGACAGAGAGCAGTTCACTCAGATGATGATGAGGATGACATCCCAGATGATGTGAGACTATTGAGCAGAATGGAGATGACGAGGATGAACATGATGATGTGGCTGGACCCCGAGCCAGCACCTACTACCACCTCCATCAGTACCTTCAGAGCCCAGCACTGGTGGACAGCAGCATGATTCTGAGCATATGAGGATACCTAGAGATGATATTTCTGCTCTCAGATTTGATCTTCAGACAGTTCAAGCAGAGGTTCACTCTAGGATTGATCAGCTACAGACTAAGGTCAGAGATGGTTCAATAAGATCTTAGCAGCTCTACATCTGAGTACCTCAGCTAGACCTTTTGCATCACCTTCTTCACCACCAATGATGGACAGGATTATGGACACAATACTGATCAACAGGCTGAGTGCACTCTACAATCCACATGTTATGGACATACCAGCACCAGAGGCAGAGCAGCTAGAGTAGTGCATTCATGATTCTCTTGCCACACAGATTCTATCTAGGACCAGTACTTTAGCATTGTTTGATGCTTTTACTGCTTAGAGGACTCCATTGATTTTAGCTTTTGAGTCAGAGCTACTCTCCTCCACTAGCACATACTGAAGCCAGACCTACACTAGACAGTATCATAGATCTAGAGCTCTTGCTTTGAAATCGGCAATTATCTTTTTTGAACCAGTTTATCACAACAAGAAGCATTTGGTTGATGGTCATTCAAACCATCCATATTGGTCGAGCATTAGAAGAAGAAGAAGGATGCTACAACATTGCTGGACCATCTGCTTAAAAAAAAATGGAAGGAGATTTAACGACAAAGCTAGAAGGCTGAAGAATTATATTGCATACCCTAACTATAACAACAGGTCCAAAGTCTATCTTGAGGTGAGGGAAGTCATGCTTGTACTTAACATCTCTTGGTTTTGTACTGGTTCATTGCTTTGGCTAACTTTTATATTCCAGAATAAATCTTAGATTTGGACTTGGTCAAATTGAGATCATGTGACCAGTCCCTCTATCGGTTGATTATCGATCTCGGCCTAAGTCAACCACTAGCTAGGGTTTGGATATTGGGTTGGACTCCTCCTCCATGGATACATTTTCTGAGATAGCCACATCGAATAAGATCTTCAATCTCTCATCTCAGCTAGTGGCATTTCTCAGTATGATGGTCATAGTTTTGATGGAACTGGCAATATTTGCTCTTGCACATAAGGCTGAAGGCTTCAGTGGACGAGGCCTTCGTAGGTATTGCTCGCCTTCTATCTCCATTAAAATTTTAGCTTTAAAGGCGAGAAGAGAAAGGTGCTTCTCCGCACAACAACAAGTGATATAAGAAATCCATGATCAACCTCCATACATTAGGGACCAGTTGGGTCGGACATATTTGGTACACCATAGCAACTCAGCCACGATGCCAGAAAGTGGAAGCCTCAGTCTAGCCTTGAATGCTCTCTAGTATAAGGCCACCCGAATCACAACCCCATGGTCACCCTGTTAGAGGGGCCTAGCAACTCGAGCCCTATCAACTCTGGAATATCGTACTCCTCCTAAATCCATAGCAAAGCTTCCTCACTCAAAGAAGACACGATTGTTTGGAGAGCATCTTCAACCACCATTGATCCCAAAATTGAACCCTCGAAAAGCATAAAAGGGACAAAAGAAAAGGAAAGGGAAGGGAAGGGAAGAGAGAAGAAGACTGACCACTTCAGTCGCAACAGTAGAGCAGTAGACCCTTGGCAGTAAAGACTCTGGACTCCCTCGCTATGCAACAAATGGAGAATATGGAGGAATGGTAGCCCCACTCCTCTCTTATTTATGGCCTCCCACCAAAGATAGCAATCCAAAAGCTATGGCTCCATATGATAGGTCACGAGTAGCCACGTAGCCATTTCTTAGTGGATGCTTTGCATCGCCCCAATCATTAGCCATTTTTTACCTCAATCCACCATCATGCCTCCGCAAGTATACCGAATCATTATATGTGCCTCATAATGCAACCAACATGCAGTACATCAGATGCGACACCCAGATTGATGGAAAATCTAAGCAATTTCATGCATACATTTTCAAACTTTTGAAACATTAGGCTACATAAATAACTAGATTAATCATATTAATCTATGCATACAATAGATTATATCTACAGATACCTACATAAAGGATCATGGCATGAATATGATGCATATCAACAAAAGCTAAAATGTAAGAGAGAATGCATAAATCATATATGCAGATCATATCTATACATTGAAACTACACTATAGATACATATATAATGTACAAGAGTTTGAAAACTCTATACCTTTATATGCAATGACAATCATCGTTGCTGGAAGGTCAGGAAATGAAAACTTCGCAATCCATACAAGATGTCTGGCCTCTATACATGATCCACACAGGAGCCCTATCCTGACTAGTCCCCTCAAAGTGCTAGCTCATCTCTAGAACCTCGACAATTGATCACCATCTTCTTCAAATGCCAAGATGCTCCAGGAGTCGAAGAAGAACCTTTGGAGGAGAGGATGAGGTGGTAGACAAGCTGGAAAACCATTTCTCTTTTCACTCTTCCCAAATTTAGTAAAAGTACTAGGTAGCTCGCACCCAATCACTTTCTTCTCAAATCCCACTTTATCTTTTTTCGTAGATAGAAAACTATTTTTTTGACTTTTTCTTTAAGCCTTCCCAAGACTTCCCACATGCCTACCAGCAACACCCTTTTAATGAGGTGCCCATGAGAGGTTAGGAGGTTAGGGAGTTAGGAGAGAAATAAGGGGAGAGAGGTTAGGGAGTTAAAATTAACTTGAATTCAAAATTCAAGTTCAAATTCAAATCCAAAATTAAATTTTAAATTCAGTTTGAATTTGACTTCAGAAATCAATTTAAATGAATTTCAAATTAAAATTCAAATAGAGCTAAGGTGTATGGGTGTGGTCCAATCTAATTGGACTTAACTCAAGCTCTAACCAAATCACATTTGGTTTTGACCCAAATCTCATCCCTCAATCAAATTAAGCTAACCAGCAATCTAATTGCTAATTAATCCTCCAATAATTCACCAACTTTTAGTGAAAACCTTTGTCATAACTTTTGTAACACTGATGAGTCGATACGTAGAAAACCTCAACTATCGATTCATCAAAGTGTCAACTCATAAAAATATCGACTCAAAGATAATTATCAATCATATTGACAATTGATCCTAAAAATGATTCACAATCATTGATCAGCTATCAGGTAAGGTAGAAACTCCTATTGTATGTGATCCTATAGGTTCGAACATTAAGCTAGTCACAGTACTCGATGTCCGGATAGATCAAATAATTGCAGAGCAATATTCAAAAACTCTAAAATATGGTTACTATATAATTCTTCCCTTTAACTCTCAATGCTCGGGATGACTTCAGGATTTAACTACCAATCTTTAAACAGTTCATCTATAATGTGTTTCAACCTTACAGGTCCTATGAATCCTCACAAGGATTATCCTGGCAAGATTTTGCTAAATTAAATATAGGACATTCACTCTAATACTTGGAGAGGTCAATCTCATCTTGACACACACTAATTTCACATATACTTGATGGTACCTAGAAACTTTCCATCACTAGATCAAAGATCTAGATAGTCTGACATCAAAGTATAGTAAGTTGCTCGCAAGTCACCACGGTAATCTCAGGTCTGAGGGATACTTATATCCATATCTCTTCATGAGCAACCCTTGGCAGCAAGATGCTTGTTAGGTGGGTCACATTCAATGAAATGTCCTACATTTTATCTACATGCCTATCAGTGTCTCCACACTCCTGGTTAAGAGGATAACGAATCCATAAGGAACATAATGACCTATACTCAATATATTATCATATTTTAACAATGTATCATTTAGTTATGAACAAGTTTAAGAATCATACGATAAATCCTTTCTTTTATATTAAAACTAGTTCTAAGAACTCCATCATAAAAGAGTTCACTACAAGAAGATGCAATATGATGAACTACCAAATAACTTTTATTGATGATAATTCATATATAATTATAAAAATACCACCATCTACAAGTTAGATGATTGATATTAGGATACAATTTTCAACAACTCCTACTTGGACTAGAGCCAATTGAAACACTATCTAATACCCATCTTCCATTTGTGATCATCGAACTCTTTTGATTTTGAGTACTTTAGTAAATGGATTAATCATGTTTTCTTTTCTATCGATCTTCTAAAGCTTAGCGTCACCTCTTCTATGATCTCTAGTACAAGGTAAAAGCGATACAGAATGTATTTGGTATGTTGATGGGAGTTCAGTTCCTTCACCTAAGCTATGGCTCCAATGTTATCACAATACAAGAGAACTGGTCATAAAGGAAAGGTGCCACTCCAAGCTCACTAATAAACTTCTATAACCACATAGCTTCCTTGCAGTATATGATACTGTAATATACTTCGCCTCACACATAGATCAGCTATAGTGTGCTGCTTGAAATTTTCTAATAGATCGCTCCACCATTCAAGATAAAAATAAATCTCGGCATGCTCTTATTGTCATCCCTATCAAATTAAAAACTAGAATCAGAATACCCCAATAGTTTTAAGTTAGGTTCTCCATAAATGAGCCATGGTCTTTAGTATTTCTCAAATACTTAACGATTATCTTTATAACCTTCCAATAGGCCTCACAAGGTCAAACTAGTGATGCGCATCACAACGCACTGATTTAATACCTTAATTCCACTATTCTTATGTAGAGTAGTGAGAGTAAGGATCGAATCCACAGGGATCTTTGAGTTATTTCAAAAGAAAAATGCACAATAGAAAAGAGAATTAATAGAAAATTAGTAATGAAAATAATCTAAATATGGTCTATCCTAACCAGAGTACAGCCTGTACCCATAGATCACGACCCATCCTTTTAGGAATAGAGAAAATTAGCAATAAACATAATCTAGATATAATCTATCTTAACAAGAGTACGGTCCGTACTCGTAGATCACAGCCCGTCCCTTTTAGGAATAGATTAGTCAAAATTATATTCACAACTCACCATTATAGATCAGTGAACATAATCCAAATATGATCTATCTTAATGAGAGTACACCCCGTACCTGTAGATCATAGTCCGTATCTTTTAGGAATAGATCAGTCAAAAATTATATTCACATAGAGAAACTTACCTTAAAAGCTTATCACTGCTCATGAATCTGCTTCAAACAAGATAAAAAAATATCAATTAATCAAAAGCTCTTTTCATTTCATAAAATGAGAAATACAACAAATGAACACATCTAAAACATAAATTCATTTTTCCAAATAGGCTTCCAGAGTGAAGCTACAGCATATTCGAGGATATCAGAAGATGGAGCAGTCCAGTGATGCGGTGGAGAGCGGAGAGTGGGAACCAAGACTAGTGCGGTGGAAGTGGGAACCAGTCAGGATGGAGGGGGTCAGAAAGATGGAAGAGAGTGGAAGCAAGGAAAGGAAAAATGGAGAGAGAGAGAAATTGAGTGGAGTGGAGAAGGAATTGAGAGAAGAAAAGGCTATTTTTGGACTCCCTAGTTTTCCCCCTCGATTGAGAGATCAAGGGAGATTTTATAGGCAGAGAGTGTTAACAACCTACGGTTTCTTCAATAAGAATTTGTTCCACTATTCCAACCGAGCTCCAACTACTTCAACCGAACTCCAACTTCATTCGGTTTCTAACGATCTAGCGAATCTATTCGTCAGCGGTCCAACAAATCGGCATTCCAAACCAATCTTCACCGCCTCACGTCACTTCATCCAACGATCCAACAGCTCAACTCCTAGTCAGTTCCCATCATTCCACGGATTCTGATCATAGCTCATTCTTGTTCCAACGATCCAACAAATTCCAGCACCCTTTGTTCCAATGAATTCGATAGCGTGGACAGTAGAGGCGTGGTCGGTGATGGGTAGCATGGCTGAACAGGGACAGTGAAAAGAGGGCTATTGCAGGTGACCGACGGCTTAGGATCATCATGATTCTGGCCATGGGAGCCTTCTTGACAGCGAGGGAAAGGGCGCCGACGGCTTCTCCAGCAGGAGGTCTGATGGCTTGGAAAATCTGCTAGTTGAGAACTGTGGAATAGCAACAAAGAAAGAGAGGCACATCGCTTTTTGATGGGTTTTGCGGCCATTGGAGCTTCTCTGGCTGGCAAAGAACATGCCAGAGGCTTGGGTAACGATGGGGCAGTAATTCCGACAAGTCTCGGCTCAAACCAAGCTTCGTGGTCCATGGCTCTATTTCGTGGACCGGGGCAATGGCATCCCATAGACCGACGGGCGAACCATGAACGAGGCAATCGATCACCACCAGACCAATTGCTCTAAACTTCGTGCTATTCCAACTTATTCCAACTAAATTCTTTTAAAATTATTTTTTAGCATGTTTCAAGTCCGATTTGAGTACTGTTATGCCATTGGACTCCTAAAATTGAGCACCTCACATTGTTGGGGTTCTTTCCTGCAAAATAATACATTAAAGTATCAGTTTTAATTAATTAATTAAGATATTTTTTAATAACTATCACAACCTCCCAATTTGAACTTTACTTGTTCTCGAGTAAAGCAAATGAGTTAGCTGTGTGTACTAACTTGTCCAAGAAGTGAAAATTATCTTATTTATTCTAAAATCAGTTGATACAGTTAAACCATTGAAATGGTATTTCATCGAATTACCAATTCTATCCATTTAATGGTTGAGTGAATACCGTAGAAATTTCAAGGGTTCTTATTTCCCAACTTTTTACCTTACTCTTTTAAATCCTCCAACTTACTTTGGTCTTGGTGTAGTATCAATTCATTTAGTCTATTTTTTTTTGAAAGTAGAGTCAGTGCAATCCTGGACATCTTGCTTTCTAGATGACCTTTGTAGCAAGCTTAGGCCAATGACTCCTAAACCAGTTGGCTTTAAGGAATTAGGTGTAAAACACCCTTCAGGCTTAATGACTCGAGTCAAAAAGACTGTGTTAATACTTGTCTCTACAAAGGTTTCTTTGCATCCTCACCTTTTGACATGAAAACAATGCTTACTTAGACAAAGGGGCCCGATTACTCAGTGAGAGATGATAAAAATCTTATTTTTATTACACTTTAAATTGGACTTTTTAGATATTTCCACCTATACCATTATAGGTAGAGTCTTTATCAAGATCAGTAGGTAGAGGGTCTGGAATTGCTTTAAAAAAAATTTCTGGTTTAAACTTTACTATTTATTAGGTTTCTTTATATTTTTTCTCAGTATCTCTAAAATTGTCTAAACTATTAATCATTCATCAGTTAGTAAGCTTGATTATTTTTGAAATGAAATAATGTTTGGTACACAAAACTTATTAAAATTCTTACTCGAGGATTTGATTTAATTCTTCCCCCAACTCAATTTTCATTATCCCTAATGGAAGGAGATATTAAAAATACATGATAAGAAAAGATACCACCTGGAAGGGTGCTTTAAGCTTGGATGTTCCTTTGTCACCATATTCCTTGCACTTTATTATTCTTCTAAAAAAATGTAACTAGTTAAAAATAAAAGCATACACTGGGTTGCCTTCTAGGAGCGCTAAGTTTAAAGTTTTCAACCAAACTTAGTGGTTCTTCTAGATTATGTCGATTGATACATCCCTACATTATTAGATATACTTAACCATGGTGGATGGTTGGACGAAGTCCAATCAGTATATCCCCCATGATATCTTTGTCATGCATATACAAGATGTATCTCCTGATAGTAGATACCCGGAGATGGCTTGATGAGCATAGTAGATATGGGTCTAGTGTAGGGGTTAAGTAAAAAGTGGAGGGTGCAACAAATTGCTCAAACTTTGGTGTCCAAGATGGATCTAATAAGTCACTTAGCTTCCCCATGCTATCTATCCTAGTATAGTTCATATGTTTACGAGATGGATCCCGAGTAAAGTTGTTATAATCATATTATATACACATATATAAAAGTATTAATTTAATAATTAAATTATCTTTATTTATAAAATTGATACTTTTATACATCATTTATAGGAAATAGGACTGTCATTGTGAAAAGCTTAATTTTTGGAGTCCAACGGTGCAAACGGCTCCCAAATCATAGTTCAGATGGGCCCAAAATTGATTTTTAAATTTTATTAAAGAAATTGCATGATTTTTGGAGTAGCCGGTCCACCATGGACCAGCCTCTCGGTCTACGAGAGCAGGTCTGGTCCACAGGTAGCCATTGCTACCGATCCATGGACCCTGTCTGTGGACCATCTTCCTTCCCGAGCCCGTCTTCACTGGAAAAGCTGCCAGGAGCCGTCCCTCGTCGGGGAGCCATCCTCGCTGAAAAAAACCACCAGGGAGAGCTAGAAAACCTATTTTTGAGAAGCCACAGTCCTCCTTCTTCCTCCCAGTCATTCGCTCCAAAATTTACCCACCATCGAATCCACCAACTCGACGCCGCTCGCCGAGCACCCCTTCCATCACCGACCATCTCCCCGAGCCGCTAGCCGTCGCCTAGCTCCGCCTAAGAAGCACCGAGAATGCTTGAGCCACCATAGTTTTCCCAACTCTGCCATCGTCGGCCACCGTTGATTCTATAACCGGTCTTCCCAGCCACTATCCACCTCCAGTTGCAGTCCTCGTCGCCACCGAGATTCCACTTCCCATCCTCCCGGTGTCGCACTCCCGTTGCCTATGCCCTTCCTTCCCTATATCGCCCTCCTCTTTCCTTCCATCTATAGTTCCCAGCATCGCCTACTGCCTTGGCATACTCCTGCCACCACTGACATGCACGAAAGCCCTCCTATCCACATGCCGTTCCCCTCAAGAGGCACTTAGAGTCGTGCAACAACAACCAGCTGCCTAGGCTGGACTCGGTAACCAGAAGTGGACCCGGCCAAGAAGCCTCCCAAGCAACAAACTTGCCACGCTAGAGGAAAAGCATTTTGCTCTCTAACTCTAACAAGGTGGGAAGTCACGTCCCATTAGATCCGTCCCGCGCTGAGCTAGAGCACCAGACGCAGTAGGACAGCAGGACAGTAACGCCTCTCCCTCCATAGTCCAGGCTCACAGCCCTCTCGTCAGTCCGCTGAGAGGACCACGACAGGCAGAACAGAACGATCCGCGCTTGAACCACCATGTCACTCGTAACAGACACCGTCCCACCTCACTCCGGCTGCAGTAGGACTGCAACAGAACCAGCCGGCTACCTTTGAACCCGCATTGACGAAATCACCCACAAGCGTCAAACACAACTCCATCGAGGCCTCCCTGAACTATAGCCACGTAGTGCCTGAACTCCAAGTCTCTCCACCCCACAACCACTCAAAGTGCTACACTGCCGAGAGAAGCTGATGACAAAGGTCCCTCGGCCCTCCTCTCAGTTGCTTCGGAGAAAGCCCGGGACCTTCCTTCGAAGCTCGTGCTGGGACGTTAAAAGGGCGAGGTCTCGACACCCTCCCCAACCCCCGGAGGGAAGACTATCCTGGAGGCTACGACACCCTGCTGAACACCCCGAGAGATTACAGAAGCAGCAAGACGAGCGATGGAGGAGTACATCGCTGAGATAGTGATCGGCAGAAAGCTGAAGGGGGGCAAGTGTATGATCCGTGCCTTTTCTGTGATCTTGGGAGAGCCGCACATCTGTCCCATGCGAAAGTCGCTATCAATCCCAGGTGGACCCTATGACGGCACCACCGACCTGCTGGACCATCTGGGCACCTACAAAACCCACATGATGGTATAAGGCGCCTCTGACGCTCTCCACTGCATCGCCTCCCTGCCACCCTCAGGAAGGCCGCCGGATATGGTTTTTCATGATCCGGCCAGGTACGACCCACTCTTGTCCCAACTTGAAAACCTTTTTCTCTCCCATCAGGACCTGTAGTCAGACTCTGAGGAACACCGACTGCCTCTTCCTTGTACAGCAAAAGGAGGGAGAGATTCTCCGGGATTACATGCCCGTTTCAACTCAGCGGCAATGGAGATCCCGGATCTGAACGAAGATGTAGCTATGTCAGCCTTCAAGAAAGGGCTCCACTCATCCAGGCTCACGTTCTCCCTGGACAAGAAGTTCCCGACAAGCTATACCGAGCTGCTGGCCAGAGCACAGAAATATGCCCTGGTAGAAGAACAAGCGGCGAGCCGATGCCAGGCTGAGGAGAGGTCGGCTCCAAGAAGCGAAGCGACAAGGCTCTCGAAGTCTGACCTCTGAGCAATAGTAACCGGTCCGCCCAACACCAAAGTCCGAAGCCGAAGGACTTTCACAGGAGGTCGAGACCTATGCACCCCTCTTCCTTCCAATGGAGAAGATCCTCCTGAAGATTGAAAATGAGACCTTCTTGCAAAGGCCTCATCCGATGAGGGGCCCCTCTGCCTCCAGAAACAAAGACAAATACTGTCGGTTCCTTAGAGACCACGGCACAATACCGAAGAGTGCCTCCAACTAAAGGACACCATTGAAGACCTCATCCGAAGGGGTACCTGCACAAGTACATCCAACCCTGCCGGGATCGGGCCGAAGCGTCAACCGCTAGGAAACCTCCTAAGGAGGCAGAGCTTCCCAACCAACATCCGACCGGTGGAGATGTCGGCATGCTACATCGGCAGTCCGACTGGAGACATGAAGATGACCCTGACATTATTAAGAGGTCAAGGGGTTTCCAACATAATCACCTTCTCCGACGAAGACCTCCTAGAGTCTTTATTTTTGAAAATGATCCTGTAGTCGTGTCAGCAATAATTGCCAACTACGATGTAAAAAGAATTCTTATAGATAATGGAAGCTCGATGGAGGTATTGTTGTATGATGCTTTTATAAGAATGAACTTATCCTGGTCAGTATGTGAGAATCTCCCATACCGCTGATGGGCTTCGGGGGAAACTCCATCGGAGTTGAAGGAGAAATAACCCTACCGGTGACGATCGGGACTGAGCCTTTTCAGAAGACTCTTCCCATTAATTTCATGGTCGTATGTATGACCTCGACTTAAAACGCCATCCTAGGCCGACCGGTCCTCAATAAGTTTTCGGCCATTGTATCCACTTACAATATATTGGCGAATTTTCCGATCAGGTGCGGGGTTAGAATATGAGGGGAGATCGTAGGATGCCAGACAATGCCTGACTATTCTGGATCAACAGTCCCTTGGCTGTCCTACTCTAGAGTAGCTTGACCCAAGGGCTGAATTCGATGGCCACGGTCAACCGGAGAAAGAATTCTATTTGTTCCCCTTTGGAGGACGATCCAACAAAGTCCTCCAAATTGGAAGTTCCCTCAACGAAGATTTTAAGTGGAGCTGATCAACTTCCTGAGGAGTAATGCTGATGTCTTTGCTTGGTCGGTGTCGGACATGTAGGGCATTCTGTCGGATGTCATCACTCACCAGCTCAAGGTGGATCCGACCTACAGGCCCGTCCGGTAGAAAAAGAGGAGTTTCATAGCCAAAAGGTAGAAGGCTATTGATGAAGAAGTGAAAAGCTCTCTGATGCTGGCTTCATCAGGTATGCCCATTACCCTGAATGGCTAGCAAATGTGGTGATGGTGAAAAAAGAAAATGGGAAGTGGAGGATCTGTGTGGACTACACTGACCTCAGCAAAGCCTACCCAAAGGATAGTTTCCCCTTGCCTAAGATTGATCAGTTGGTGGACGCCATGGCCTGCCATCAGCTTCTGAGTTTCATGGATGCCTTCTCCGGCTACAACCAAAATAGGATGCACCCGGAGGATGAGGAGAAGACCACCTTTGTCACCGACAAAGGCTTATACTGTTACAAGATGATGCCCTTCAGACTGAAGAACGCCGATGCTACTTTCCAAAGATTGATCAACTGGGTCTTTGAGGGACAGCTCGGAAGAACATGGAGGCGTATGTGGATGACATGATAGTCAAGAGCCTCCATAGAGCCGACCACATCAAAGACTTACAAGAGTCCTTTGATGCATTGAGACACCATCGGATGAAGCTGAATCCTGCCAAATGTATCTTGGGATGACTTCAGGAAAGTTCCTTGGCTTCTTGGTTTCTCAAAGAGAATTGAAGCCAACCCTAACAAGATCAGAGCTGTTGTCGAGATGGGACATCCAACCAACAAAAAGCAAGTGCAAGAGCTAACGGCCAGATAGCTACTCTTAGCCGTTTCATCTCCCGTTCGGTCGAGAAATCCCTTCCATTTTTTAAGACACTATGCTAGTCGGATCATTTCAGTTGGACCGATGAGTGTCGGTCAGCTTTTGAAGCCTTGAAAGAGTACTTGAAGAACCTCCATTGTTGGTCAAGCCGATGGAGGGGGAGCCTTTGTATCTTTAATTATCGGCATCGGACGAGGCAATTAGCTCCGTACTCATGCGAGTGGGAGGAGATAGTCAGCAGAAACCTGTTTACTACATTAGTAAAGTTCTCCATGATGTTGAGACAAGGTACCCCAAAATGCAGAATTGAAGTGGTCTATTCCTTGGTCATAGCTACCAAACGACTCCGACCCTACTTTCAGGCACATCCGATCGTCGTGCTTACTGACCAACCACTTAAGGTGATACTTCAGAGTCCGGACATGTCTGGCCTGCTCGCCATGTGGGCTAACAAACTTGGCGAGTTCAATATCTCTTCCAATCCCGTTCGGCTTTGAAGGCACAGGTTATTGCTGATTTCATTATTGAGTGCACCTGGAACCAGAGGTCATCCCGTCAGGCGACCACGGTACCTGAAGCTGATGCCATCAACGAAGCTGAGCCCGCTTGGATGCTTCATGTGGATGGAGTGTCCAACCTTGCTGGCTATGGGGCTGGCCTGATCCTAGCCGACCCCAACAAAGAAAGCTTGGAGTATGCTCTCCACTTTTCATTTCAGGTGTCAAACAACCAGGCAGAGTATGAAGCCCTTCTCGCAGGATTACGGATTGCCAATGAACGGGCATTAGCTGAATCAGGGCCTTCTCTGACTCCCAACTGGTGGTCAATCAAGTGAAGGGTGAATTCGAAGCAAGGGATCCGATCCTGGCCAAGTACTTAAACAAGATACAAAGCCTCGTCTCTTGGCTTAAATTCTTTGAAATTCTCATATACGTCGACTGCAGAACTCCCAGGCGGATGCTTTGTTACGATTGGCTACTACTATCACCACACCACCGATCGAACATTCGTAGAGACCTGCAGTGCCCAAGTATTAATGAAGGGATGACCGAGGTCCACCAAGTTGAATAGAAAGCTCCTGGATGGATCCAATCCTCACCTTTCTTGTCGGAGGAACCGTACTAGAAGATCCGACCGAAGCCAAGCAGATATGCTCGATGGCTTCAAAGTATGCATCCTTGAAGATGCCCTCTACAAGCGATCATTCTCGCAACTGCTGCTAAAATGCTAGGAGCCAAATGATGCAGACTATGCTCTCAGAGAAGTCCATGAAAGCATCTGCGGCGACCATCTCGAAGGGAGATCCCTATCCTACAAGATATTCCGATAGGGATACTATTGGCCCACAATTTAGAAGGATGTGTCAGACTTCGTCCGAAAGTATGATGCGTGTCAAAGATACTCCGATATTCAAAGAAGGCCTGCCAGCCAGCTGACTCCACTCACTGCTCCGTGGCCATTCGCATAGTGGGGGATGGACATCCTGGGGCCCTTCCCTCCGGTGTCCGGCCAGCAAAAGTTCCTTATCGTGGCCATTGATTACTTCACCAAATAGGTGGAGGCCGAACCACTGGCACAAATAACAGAGACCAAGGTGGAGAATTTTATCCGAAACTGCATCATCTTCTGATTCGGCATCCCACGGACAATCATCACAGACAACGGAATGCAGTTCGATAATCTCAAATTCTGAGACTTCTAGAGGAATATCACATTTCTTTTGGCTCACGACGGTCGGTCATCCCCAGTCCAATGGAGAGGCCGATTACTAATCGAACGATCTTGCATGGACTGAAGACCCGGTGAACGACGCCAAAGGACTTTGGGCGGAAGAGCCCCATTCAAGCTTTGGGCATATCGGATGACCACCCGAATAGCGACAGGGAGACTCCATTCAACCTAACCTACGAAAGTGAAGCCATCATCCCCGTTGAGGTTTCTTTGCATCCCTATGGATTGATCACTACGCCGAGCCAACCAACTCTGAGCAGTGAAGGGCACCTAGACTTACTTAAATAAACCAGGCTCCGAACAAGCATGAAGATGGTGACCTACCATCAGAGGATGGCCAAATATTACAACTCACAGGTCAAGGCATGAACTTTTGAGTCGAAGACCTGGTCTTGCGGAGGGCGGAGATTTCAAGGCCGACCGAGCAAGGGAAGCTTTCCCCCAATTAGGATGGCCCTTACCGAGTTGTTGAAGTAATTCGAGCTGGAACCTACCAACTCGAACATTTGGATAGACGAGCGACCGCTCGTCCATGGAATGTAGACAACCTCCATAAGTATTATCAATAAAGTCCACAACTTCTCCTATGAAGCCCACTTCGAAAGTCAGACTCGGTCGGCAAAGGCTCTAAGGCAGCCCACTTTCAAAAGTCTGACTTTGGTGGCAAAGGCTCTAGGGTAGCCCACTTCTGAAAGTCTAACCCTGGTCGGCAAAGGCTCTAGGATAGCCCACTTCAGAAAGTCCGACTCCGGTCGGCAAAGGCTCTAGGGCAGACCACTTCCGAAAGTCCGACTCCGGTCGGCAAAGGCTCTAGGGCAGCCCACTTCCGAAAGTCTGACTCCGGTCGGCAAAGGCTCTAGGGAAGCCCACTTCCGGAGTCTGACTCTAGTCGGCAAAGGCTCTAGGGCAGCCCACTTCTGAAAGTCTGACTCCAGTCGGCAAAGGCTCTAGTGCAGCCCACTTCCTAAAGTCCGACTCCGGTTGGCAACATCTTGGATTCTGACGAGCCGACGAACCAATGCTTGGGAAGAAAATCCTAAGTACCTTGGTTCAGTTTGAGCTACCGCCCGACATCCACTTCAACTATCTTTGGATTCGGATGAGCCGACAAACCAATGCTTGGGAAGAAAATCCTAAGTACCTTGGTTCGGCCTGAGCTACTGCCCGACGTCCACTTCAACTACCTTTGGATTTGAATAAGCCGATGAATCAACACTTGGGAAGGGATTCCTAAGTGTCTGGGTTCGATTTCTATCATCTACTTGGAAGGCCTGGCTGTGCCATCAGATAAGCCGAAGGGCCCACACTTGGAAAGATTTCCAAGCTATTAGTCACCAGGCTACTGTTCAGTGACTACTCCTTGCAGTCCTATCAAGCCGACTCATGATACTTAGAAATATTTTTAGAAGAAAGAAAAAGCTACAGTCGATCTGACTGACCACATGCATATTCAGAAACAGACAGTGAAGATGTGACAAAAGGATTCTATTATATGTGAGGTCATTACAAAAGAAGAGGTCAGACCTTTACAGTTAATCTAGGTCTCACCTGCCGAAGTTACATTGGTTACTATTACTATTGCTTTAGCTTCGGCCCCCCTGGCTCGGCTAGAGTACTCACTAGTGCACTCACCACGTCCACTTCGGTTTTGGCTTGGACATCCGATCCAAGCTCCTCCATCTTGGCTTCGGTATGAGGCTCAGCACCTCCGTCAGATGGGACCACCTTTTCTTCGGACCCTTCCCCTTCGTCCCACTCCAGCAACCGTAGGGAGGAGAGAGATCGAGCTCCGGAAGGCAGCACTGACCTTCTCCAGGCAGTCCTCGTATCTGAAGTCAAAGCTGTATGAACCGACCTCGTTCATCTTAGCTTTGAAGTCTTCGGATTTCTTGTATTCTTTAATAACCGCTTCGACCACCGTCTTCATGACTCCTGAGTCTTCTTTAGCAGACCCTTGTATCTCTCGGCCTCGACTTGGTAGCCCTTGGAGCGCCTCTCGGACTCACACAGCTGTGCAGTCCCTTCGGCCACCCAGCGGGCCAAGGACTTTACCCTCCGCCTCTAACTATTTAGCCTAGCGGCCAGGTCGTCCTGTTGAACCAGCAACTCTGTTAGCTATTTCTTCTGAGCCTCTGCCTCGGCCCACAGGATAGAGTGCTCCTCTTCGGCCGCACGTAGGATGGACACTCCACCCTGGCAGCCATCAGTGCAACCTCCGTGGCTTCCCTCGTTGCTTCGACCGTCTCAATTTTGTTGGCTGAGTGGTCCTTCAGGCCAGCAGTGCACCCAGGCCGTCGTCCATCAGCAAGATATCCTGAGAAGCTGCAAGTAGTAACATAAAGTTAGTTTTGTAAACCAAAGTTATGAGGTCAAATGCAGACATCTTACCCCCATCATATGGTGAACACAGCTCCTCACTGCCTCGTTACCGACCACTGACCAGACTGTTCCAGTCGATGCCCTCGATGGCCCTCATGAGCTGACACCTAACGTAATCGGCATCATTAATGGCATTCTCTATCCGGTGCACGTCATCGCCGACATCGACAGCTTTCATCTGGTCGGTCATCTTCTCTTCGACTATGGCCTCCCCTTCGCCATCGGGGGAGCCTCCTTCATCAGTCAATGGGCGGAGAGATTAGAGCTGTTCCCTCGAAAGACAGTTGCAGCTACTCTTCTCCTACCCGAGTAGCCGACTGCCTGATTGAGGATGAGCGCTCCGCCATCTTTGCCGCTAACCTCTCCGACAGCGGCACCTCGTCTTCGGACTCAACGGAGACCATAGTGGCGACCTGTTCTTCTATTTGCTTCTTCGATGGCCTCCCTCCCTGATGTCGGCTCCTCCCACCGCTTCCTCTTGGGTTCCGGACTGCTGGCTCCACAGTTTGAACGGTCCTCCTCTGAGCCGCCAACGCTGAGACGATCGACCGATCTGGCTTCATCTTGCCACCTGCCAAAAAGTAAAGATAGAGTTAACAAAAATAATGCCAACAAAGGAGCTTATTCAATATGGTTATCTATCCTACCCAGCTATCGGTGTCGGCTGATCCCAGCCCGATGAAGGCTCTCCTCGTGGAGCAAAGGATGCATGAAAATCAGGTCATCATCATTCAGTTTGTGGAAGTCGGCCTCATCGGCCCATAATACCTTCCTTCCGTCAATGGCCTTCAGCCTCAAATCCCTCCATGTCAGCTCGAAGCCCCAAGGTTCTAAGCTATCTATGAAAAAATACCAGGACTTCCACCGTGAATGGCTAATGGAAGCCCCCGTAATATCTTCCGACCAGGGCGGGGACTGAACTCAACCACTCCTGGCTTCGGAAGTCTTGTTTTAGAAGAAAAAGGTGGAGAACAAGGATGGCCTTGGCTCGATTCCAGCCTCCCGACAAAGGACCAAGAAGCCACAGATGATCCGAATGCTATTCGGGGTCTGCTGCGAGGGGGAGTAATACTATAAGAATTCAAAATTGGATGAAAAAGCTATGGAGGGGGAATCGGAGCCGGCCTTGAGATGGTCTTCATACAGAGGGAGGGCTCCTAGGTTCAAAGGACCATTCACCCTCCCCTCCTTACTGGGAATGGTAAGGTGCAAGGTGGTCAGTATGCCATAAATGACCTTAAGGCTCTCTACCCTATCTCGCATCATGGTCATGGGGATGTCGTAGGGACCTGGTTCCCTATCCCCGCGGGCAGAGCTCCTACTACTAGATGCCATTGCAGTAAAGGTTAAGGAGGAGGAAGAAGAGGAAGGTGGTTGTGGGACTACACCTGATGACTGGTTTCCTATGGACCAGGAGTGGCGAGGGAGAGGGGATCCTTTCTTCTCGAGCATGAAGGCAGCAAAAACTCCCTCGTTGTCTCCCCATTCTCCTTTTATAGGCACTGAGGGGACGTTTCCTAGCATCCCTCGAGTGCCACGATCCAGCGGCTGCCGACGCGACTCTTTGATTCGACATGAGGGCCAAGGGGATGCATCAGATCGTGTCTAATCATGATCCATGTGACCATCCAATCAACGGTGGATGAACCACTCCGAATATCGTGCCAACCACTCGGATTGCCACGTCACCCATGTCACACCAGGAGCTCGACGGGCATGCATTTCAGGCTGGCAGCCATCATTGCGCCATACCGGCATTAACTGCTTCCCCTAACTCCACCATTGCGGTGCTGACACCTGTCCAGGGGCAGAGTTTCGGAGTAGAAGATGGCCCATCACAGCACACCGAATCGGATTCGCCATCATCTTGAGGATTGGCACATTTATTACTGAGTAATGCCCTTATCCTTCGAGGCTGCAGAACCACTCGAAGGCCAAGGGCAAGGGGGGCAACTATATACCCTACCAGCTCACCGCCAGACTGGACCTGTCTCTCTTTGCGGTTCGATCGGATCGCTTCTAAAGCCCCGACGGACACACTCCTTCAAAAGTCTGATCCACCGGAGCAGAGGTCCAAGTGACCTACTCCTGCCAAGGTCTGGTTCACTACACTCCTTCAGAAGTCCGACCACCGGAGAAGAGGTCCGAGTGACCTACTCTGCTGAGGTCCGGTTCACTGCACTTCTTCAGAAGTCCGAACGACCTACTACTACTGAGTCTAGCCCATTGCACTCCTTCAGAAGTCCGATCCATTGGAATAGAGGTCCGAACGACCTACTCCTGTTGAGATCTGGCCCATTGCTCTCCTTCAAAAGTCCAACCCGCTTAAGTCCCGACGGACGCTCTTCTTTGGAGGACCGATTGGCCCTCCCAGTCAGCATCCAACCGACTCACTTCAGGACTCGGAGAATTTCAGAAACCTCTTTCTATTATAACAAAACCCTGCACATCAGCAGTACTGCTCCACTACTCCATGATGCTGCCCCATCCGGGCCACGTGGCCACTCTTCGAATTCTCCTAAGGGCAGATCAGTATTCCTCGACCTCTTCCCTAATAGATTTTGGATTGTTTCGTGCTATATAAGGTACCTAGGGGACATCGTTTGAGCTAAGTACACCTTCCCTCTCCATACACTGCCTCTCTGATTCTGCCATTCTGTTGCCCTCAAGCTCCTACTAACTTAAGCATCGGAGTGTCCCCTGCCAGAAACACCACCGGCCCTTGGAGACTTTGCAGGTCAACTGGGAGAGGAGCGCTCCATCACCATCATCCAAGCCCGGCCCAGGAGAAGTTGCAGCAACAGGAGGAGCTCGCAGAGGAGTCCAAGTCAGAATCGAAATGGGAGTCCCACAAATTCGAGGATTCGAAGACCAGGAGAACCCTTCCGAACTCTGGGTAGCCAAAGAAGGAAGAAAGCGCCGATCACCTAATCAGGCCACACATCAAATGATCGAGAATTCTTCATACGATATCATCCGATCTATAGCATGATTGAGTCAATTTGATTGGGATGCAGTCTTTAATGAGCTATATTAAAAGACCCTTGGGTTATAGTAGAAGCATCTTAGAGACAAGAGTATGTATAGAGTAGGAGATCCAATTTTGGGTTGCAGGTTGATCTCTAAGAGTAAGGCTTCTTAGAGAAGAAGCTGTACCGTCTATACCATCCTCAAGCCTATGCCGATTTCCAGATCAAGATCCAAGGAGGAAGAAGAAGAGGAGGCCTAGTTCGCTCCATGGAGTATGACGGAAGAAGGGGACGTGACATCAACCAACTTCTCGACGAGGCTACGCCAATCGACTTCGAAATCTTTGTTCTTGTTTTTCTTAGTTTATTTAATTGTTACTTTTAATTTCTTGTAATTGATTTCTCTTTTAATTGAAGCATATCTATTTTTATGCACTTTAAATTTCTGTTATTTACTTTCTTGCAAGTAGATGCTAAGATCCGATTAGCAGATCGAACATACCAGTTTTACTTTTCTTTTGCATGTTTAAATTTTATCTCTCAACTTCAAAATATTTTCTTATTTCATAAAAATCAAGGATTTCAAAACTCTCCCATGCATTGCCTTCTCCATGGATTCGACCCGACTTACTACTATCGACCTATTTTCATTTGTTAGAAGTTGGTTATTAAATTAATAGCCACGGTGTTTTAACGACAACATCATGGTTTATCAAGTTTTTGGCATCGTTGCCGGAGAAGGCATGATAGTTAATGTTTTGATTTCTTAATTTTTTATAAATTCAAGTGTACTATTTTTTGTTTGTTTTTTGGCAGAAAAAAAAGAGAAAACAAAAAAAAGAGAAAAAGAAAAAAAAAGAGGAGAAGGAAATTTCTAGAAAACTGGTGAGATCAATCCTAACCCTAGATTACTTTCCTTTTTTTTATTAGCTACTAATTAATTTTTACTTTTTCATATTTGCCAAAAAGAAAAAAATATCTTTTTTTGTTTCAAATTAACATTAAAAAAAATCTTTTAGGTTCTTCCTTTTTTAAATTAACCCTACAAAAAAACTTCTTAGCTTTTTAATTATTATCTTAAATATTGATTTATTTCTTACCTAATAGTTTCTTTATTTGCATAACCTAATTTGTTTTTTTTTTCCTCATACCTAATTAACCAAGATTAAAAGCTGCCTTTTATTTCTCTTGCTTAAAATAACATAACCAAAAAGAAAACACAAACACCTCATAACAAACTAAAATAGAGTAACTAACTAAATTTTAAAAGACTATTACCTGTTTGGGACATCTTCTTGTCTTGCATTGCATATTTTATAAGCTATCTTAAGGTCATAATCCATAAACAAGATAAGGTGGAAAGTTGATAACCCTTCCTTGGCCCATAAACCACCACCATGCATCCTGCATTGACCTAAGCCTGATAATTAAAATCAATTAGATGCTAGCCCCTAAAGAACTCGAGCTCAATAGGACAAGGCATCCAAAGAGTTGGACCAAAATAGGATTGGTAGATTAACTGGTGTCTAGGAAAGGGATTCAAGGATGATGTAGCCCTGAAGAAAGGTAATTTTTAATTGGTTCCATTGACTGACCTGGCCAATTTTGATTGGTGTCTAAGGAAAGCAATAGGGAGGACCCCATTTATCTTACCCTTACCTGGCTAGTTGATTAGTGAGTTTCTAACTTGGAGGGCCCCAAGGTTAACTTGGCAGTTAGGAGTGTTTAGATTTAGGGTAATCCTAAGATAGAGAGTCCATATATGCTAACTTGTTTGTAAATCACATCAACCTAACTAGTTCTCTTTTTCTTTCTCTCTTAGATTTAGAACTCTTAGGCCCTTTTCTTTAGAACTCTTCTTCTTCTTCATCTTACCACTCTTAAAAAAAAATAGTAATCTAATAATAAATAAAAACATGAATAAATAAGGATTGCTCTGATCCAAATCTTTGATTGCATATCCCAATGATCAACACAATCTGATAGACCGAATCTATGCCAGGATAATGAATCCTTATAGTAGAATACCCTTTCTCCTGGTAAACCAAATTTATTCGAGCCCCACCTACTTTGAGAGTGAGTGCCCCACTGGGTACCAATCTCTTGAGTTTAGGTACGACCAAATTTATCAAGATCAAACCCAACCGGTTTACAACTCAGGAGAACACATACTTAATGCCTATAATTCAAGTTAGGGGGCTTGACCAGATTTTTATGGCAACTATATTCAATGGTTACCCGACTATCCAAGGATCTATGTCTATAGAGGAACCTTATTATGATCAGCCCTATCCACATTATCAACCTTCTTCACTTAATTATAGTCCATCATTTAAAGAGAAGGTTCAGCAAGCACCATATCCACCTCCCTTATAGACCAACTATATATCAATAGGTTTGATTAATTTCAATAAATGATTATAGAACAACAGTAATCTATCGATAATCAAATGGACCAAACGATCAATGATTGATTGAGCTCAATAGAGAGGAGGGAGTTGAACTGCCTAGTCAACCCGAGAGTAACCTAGAGGGACCATACCTAGCTCAAACTTTAACAACTCTCTAGCTTTCCTGAACAATCAACTCTTACTCCTAGGAATGAACTGGTCTTAGAACAACTTTGCACAACCATAAAGACCAACATAGATAATTTTGCTAAGGCAGAAAAATATATGAAGGCATTAACCATATGGGACGAACCAAGTCCATCATTATCCAACTCACCTATGGCCCTATTCCCTAGTGCCCTGGAATCATCTATGCTTTTAATGGGGGTGGGAGAATAAATGATGCAATGAAGGAATTGGTCGAGACTTCTCAAGATCCACAAATGCATGACTCAATAAAGGAAGCCACCCTCACAATTCTTTTCCAGGATTGTTAGAGGGATTTGGATCAGTTAAGGATAGATGATTTTAATGTAGATGGGTATAGTATAGAAGTGAATAATCCAATACAAATACCCCACCTTGAAACTATTCTACTTTTGATTGATGAACAACAAGAGCCATCACCTAGCCCACCAATAGCCCCTTGCTAAAAGCACCACATGAACTAGAACTGAAATCACTTCCTGATGCATCCATTGAAACTCTTCCAGCGAACCTTACCCAGGAAGCCCAACTCAGTGGTATTCTAAAAACACATAAAGAAGCAATCAGGTGGGATATCACTAAAATGTGGGATCAAGATCTTAAAATTTATAGTTATTTCTCCACATTCGGCACCAATTTTGAGGACTGCCTTCAAAAATCTTATCATAACATTAAAACAATGTATGGAGATAGGCCTAATATTAATCTAGAAAAGGTGCCCAAATTTAAATGGAAAGGGACCTTGACCAAACATATCATACCCGAGAAAGAGACTAGGATAAACCAACCCATGATTGAAAAAATTTTAAACTACCACTTCCAATCTCGACCCAACAAACACAATCCCTTCCTAATTATCATATAAACTATAATAATCATTTTAAATCCTGGAATAACATGCTTGCCCAGTGTACCTTACTGATTCGAGCTAATCATCATAGAGTACTTTATGATAGTTTTTCTACCATGATGACTAGGCCTCCTGATTGGCCCTATCCTTTTAATGTTATAAAGGACACACTAACGTTAATTTCTACTGGACTCCCTCATAATGTCTGGCTAAAAGATGTTAAACTTAGCGCTGGTTGGGAGGCAACCCAATAATCTCATTTCTTTCTTCTTCTTTAGTATAATTACAGGAACTTAGATTGAAGTACAAAGCCCACTACTTCAAAGCCCACTACTTTACGAAGCCTTCTTCAACTCCCAAAGCACATTAACCCCAGGTGTACTCTTTCCTATTCCTTTTACAATTGCACCCTTTATTTTTCTTCTCCATTGAGGACAATGTCAATAAGTTGGGGGGGAGAATAACTAATCTAATTAAGTCTTCAAGTATAATCAAAAGTAATTAATTTTGTATCCAAATTTTATCTAATTTGAAGTAAATTAGGCATCCTAATCAATGATTGATTAACAGCCTAGATAGTTTTAGAGATACTAAGGGGCAAATCACTAAGAAAACCCGATAAATGGTAGGGTGTGACCAAGTTAAATTTTGGAAGTGATTTTAGAACTCTCTCCCTTCTTATATAATAAAGAATTTGCTTTTGAGAATTAGGATAGAAATGTTTGAAAAGTCCTCAAAAAAAAAAAAAGAGTCAGTCTAACCTTACAACTCTTCTTGACTATTATTGAGTAACGGGCCCCTTACCTAAGTAAGCTTGTGGTTCACATCAAAAAATGAAAAGGTCAGAAATCTGTTAAGCGCGGGCACCCCACTGAGTAACCGGGCCCCTTCGCCTAAGTAGCATTGTGATTTATGTCAAAAGGTAAGGTACTAATACTTAAGAGGTCAAGACATTACACTAGATCCAAAAAAAAAAGAAAAGAAAAGAAAGAAAGAAAAAAGAACAAAAAAGAGAAAGAACAAAAGGGCTAAAGTGTCAAAAGATAATAAACCCAACTCAAATTAAATTAGAAGATTTAGAGAGTAAGTTGGGGAGATATGTAAGGAAGACTCTAAAGATTTCTATGGTCAACATTCAACCATAATTAGGTAGACTCCGTGATCCAACGAAGTACTTTGTTAATGTTCTGGTTCGATCAGCTGCTTTAGACTGCCTGCAAACTTCAAATCAAGTATAAGTTGTATACTTCGCTATTCATTGGCTACGAGGATAAGCAGTTCAAGTTGGGAGGTGTGATAGATCATATTACAATCTCACAGTATTAATTTAATAAGTAAATATCTTTATTTCTGTTAACTTGATATTTTTTTATATTATTTATAGAAATATGACTATTTTATGAAGATCTCAATTTTTGGAGTCCAACGATGCAAACGGCTCTCAAATCAGAGTTCAGATGGGTCCAAAATTGAATTTTAAATTTTATTAAAGAAATCGCATGATTTTTGGAGCAACCGGTCCACCATGGACTAGCCGCTCGGTCTACAAGAGCGGTTTTGTCCACAGAAGCCATTGATGCAGGTCCATGGACCCTGTTTGTGGACCATCTTCCTTCCCAAGCCCCGTCTTCATCGGAAAAGCTGCCAAGGAGCCTTCCCTCGCCACTGGGAGCCATTCCTCACCAGAAAAAACACCAGGGAGTGCCAGAAAACCTATTTTTGAAGCCAGCCACCATCCTCCCTCTTCCTCCTAGCCATCCGCTCCAAAATGCTGCCCACCATCACTGTCCACCAGCTGACCGCCGCTCGTCGAGCACCCCTTCCGTCACCGGCCATCTCCCCGAGCCACTGGCCATCGCCCAGCTCTACCTAAGAAGCACCAAGAATCGCTGGAGCCATCATAGTTTTCCCCACTCTGCCATCACCGGCTACCGTTGATTTCCATCACCGGTCTTCCTACAGCCACCGCCCCATAGCCACCGTCCACCACCTAGTTCCTCGTCGACCGGAAGTGCCCATAACCACCTACTGCTCCGTTGCTTGCTGCCATGGTGCCCATCAACCGAGCTTACCATCCACCCCCCATGCGCCGCCGCTCGTCAATGCCCGTCACCGCCCATGGGAGGAGCTTGCAGAGGAGTCCAAGTCTGGATCAAAGTAGGAGTCCCACAGATTCAAGGATTCGGAGACTAGGGGATTGGGGATTCAATGGTCCCTTCCAGACTCTGGTAGCCAAAGAAGGAAGAAGAGAGTTGATCACCTGATCAGGCCACACATCGAATGGCCGAGAATTCTTCATATGATATCTGCCCGATCTGAAACTTGATTGAGTCCAAATTTGATTGGGATATAGCCCTTAATGAGCTCTATTTAAAGGGCTCCTGGGTTATAGTAGAAAGCATATTGGAGAGAGGAGTATGGCATAGAGTAGAAGATTCAGTTTTGGGTTGCAGGTTGACCTTTAAGAGTGAGGATTCTTAGAAGAGAAGCTATGTCGTCTATGCCATCTTCAAGCCTATCTCCAAATCAAGACCCAAGGAGGAAGAAGAAGAGAAGCCCTGTTCACTCTATGGAGTACGATAGAAGAAGGGACATGACATCAACCGACTTCCCGACGAGGCTGCGCCAATTGACTTCAAAATCTTTGTTCCTGTTTTCCTTAATTTATTTAATTATTACTTTTAATTTCTTGTAATTGAATTTATCTTTTAATTGAAGCAATATCTATTTTTATGCACTTTAAATTTCTATTATTTACTTTCTCAAAAGTAGATGCTAAGATCTGACTAGCAGATCGAACGTACCAATGTTACTTTTCTTTTGCATGTTTAAATTTTATTCTCCCGGCTTCAAAATTGTTTTCTTTATTTCATAAAAATCAAGGATTCCAACTCTCCCAAGCATTTCCTTCTCCGTGGATTCAACTCGACTTGCTACTATCTATCTATTTTCAATTTGTTAGAAGTCGGTTATTAAATTGATAACCATGGTGTCTTAACGACAACATCGTGGTCTATCATTGTCAGGGCTATCATACTCAAGGACTGCAATACTTGGTTCTGGAAATGCCAATTTGGTTGGGCAGTCTACTGGTAAATCAGAGATTGGCTCTTCAATAGCTTCTTTGGATTCAATTGATAAAACAACAAGTTGGGCTTCTGAGTCAGAGGTTGCATTATGTTTGAAGAATGAATCCTTTAACATGACTTGGGTGGCTCTTTTTCCGGTGTAGGTAAGGTCTCTAATGAAGAAGCTATTGGTGTATTAGAGGGAGGGGTCATCTGCTCATATTTCATGGCCCAAGAAGGAGTGGTGCAAAAATAAGGTAGCTCTAATAACGTGTTCACTTCTTTAGTATACCCATCAATGTCAAAATCATCCATTCCAAAATGTGTTAAACATGCTTGTAAAGGATCTGAGTTGAGCAAACTAGGAATTTAATCTTCTATAACTTCCTCTAACACTTCTTCTACCACGTTTACCTCATCATACGTAGGTGATCCTTGGCATGTACTGAAGATATTCAACCTCATCTTCTTGTTTCCAAAAGATACATTCATAACTCCAATCTTACAATTTATACAAGCATTTGCGGTTGCTAGAAAGGGTCTTCTAAGGATGATGGAGAAAGTTTAAAAGGCATAGCAGGCAGATAGACTATATTTTAAAACTATTTTAAAGTACAGTATAGCAAAAAACTTGATAGATCGATCAAGTCAATCTACCAATATGCTTGCAACAGGATCAGACATGATAAAAGTGCATGTAGAGATATCAAGAGCAAAGAAAAGGAAAGGTACGTTACCTTTAACCTTGGATGCAGGTGATGAAGAGCCGCTGAGCCACACAAATGTCTAGCAAAAGTCAACCTCAACTAACTATGCTGCCCCTACAAACACACCTATTTATAGTAGCAGCAAAGAGGGAGAGAGATATGGAAGGAGTGATTGGAGGAGAGGGTTAAGGGTTGAACCAAATTAGCTTTAGGTTTATATGAGAGAAAATCTGCATTCCAAATAATGCATTCCATAAAAATCCTTGGAGCCAATTTCAGCCAAGATTTGAAATTTGAATTCAAAATTCAAATTTGAATATTTAAAGGAAAGTGAGAATGACAAATCTAATCTAATTTGATCCTAAGCCAAATCACATTTGGCATGACCCATCAGAATGCAATCATATTGCAAATAAGTCCTCCAAAAATTCACTAATCGAATTAGTGAAAAATCCTCGTCACAACCAAGGTCGACTTATGAAGTGTCGACATTTGGGTCTTGGTCAATCATATTGACCCCATAGTGATGATAAACGATTTTCAATCATCGATCGGCCTTTAGATCAGGTAGAAACCCCTATGGTGTGTGACCCCATAAGTTCGAACCTAAGCCGATAGCACTGCAACATTTTCAGTACCAGTCAAAGTCATCATCTAGTAATGATACCTAATGTCCGGATAAGTCGAAGATGTAGAGCAACTCTCTAGAACCTCTGGCATATGGTTACCGCATAATTCATCCCTTTGACCTTATAATGCTCAGGATGACCTAGGGTTTGACTGCCAACCCTAATTTCGTACATCCAGATCACATCTCAACCTTACAAGTTTTGTGACTCCTTATAAGAACTACCCTGACCAAGGTTTTGCTAAATTGAGACAAGTGAGTCACTCACTCTAAACCATTTGGATGGTTCAATCCCATCTTGATCCACCACTGCTCTACAAGTACTTGACTATACCCAAAAAACTTCCATCACTAGATTAGAAATCCAAGTAGTTCAATACCAAAGTATAATGAGTTGCTTGCAAGCTATCATGGTAACCTAAGGTCTGAGGGACACATATACCCATATCCCTTCGCGAGCAAGCCTTTGGCAGAAAGGAAATCCATAGATGGTCACATTCAGTGAGATGTCATACATTTCACTTGTATGTCATATCAGTGTCTCTACACTTCTTGGTTAAGAAGACAACCAACTAATGTGATATACAATAACCTATGCTTGATACATCTTCGTCCTATAACAATATATCCTTTGGTTGTGAACCAGTTTAAGAACTACTCGATACATCATCTCTGTACAAATATAATGTAGTTCTAAGGACTCCATCACACAAGAGTTTTTTTTAGGAAAATGCACATGTAATGGATAGCCAAAAGAATAACTTTGTTTCATTTAAAGAATTTATATACAATTACAAAATAGCACAACCATCTACATCCTAGACGATTGACTTTAGGACACTATTCCCAATAACTCCCACTTGTACTAAAGCCAATCAGTACAGAATCTTATTCCCATTTTTCATTTATAATTATTGAACTCTTGAGCTCCGACGGCTTTAGTGAAGGGGTCGGCTAGGTTCTCTTTCCATCGATCTTATGAAGGTCAATGTCACCTCGTTCCATGATTTCTCGCACAAGGTGATAGTGCCACAAAATGTGTTTGGTGCGGTGATGGGACTTCGACTCTTTGGCTTGAGCAATGGCTCCAGTGCTGTCATAATACACCTAAATAGGACAATCCAGGAAGGTGCCACTCCCAGCTCGCCTAGGAACTTCCGTAACCATACAGCTTCCTTTGCTATATCCGATGCTATGATATTTTGCTTTGCATACTGAGTCTACAATAGTAGGCTGCTTAAACTTTTCCAATAGATCGCTCTTCCATTTATGGTAAAGATAAATCCTAACATACTCTTGCTATCATCCCTATCTGACTTAAAACTGGAGTCAGTATACCCCACAAGTTTTAAGTCAGGTTCTCCATATATTAGCCATTGGTCCTTAATATTTCACAGATACTTAAGGATGGTCTTCACTACATTTCAATGAGCTTCACCTGGGTCAGACTGGTATATGCTCACTACGCCTAGTGAATATACCATGTCTGGTCTAGTACATGTCATGCATATATGATAGAATCTACTACCGAAGCATATGAGATTCTACTCATACGCTCTCTCTCCTCAAGAGTTATCACATGATCCTTTTTGGAGAGTGTAATTCCAGGGCCTATGGGGAGATACCCTTTCTTGGAATTCTCCATGCTGAATCGCTTCAGCACAGTATCAATGTATGTAAACTAGGACAATCCCAAAAGCCTCTTAGATCTATCTCTATAGATCTTCATACCCAGTATGTAAGAGGCTTCATCCAAGTCCTTCATAGAGAACTGGGATGACAACCAGACATTTATTCCTTGTAAAGCTGGGATGTCATTTATGATAAGAGAATGTCATTATATACAACACAAGGAATACAATCATAGAACCATTAGTCCATATATAAATGCAAGGTTCTTCTTCATTCTTAACAAAGCCATATGACTTAATACACTTATCAAATCGCATGTTCCAACTCTAAGATGTTTGCTTCTGTCCATACATGGACCGTTGAAGTTTGTACACCTTTAACTCATCTATGGATGTGAACCCTTCAAGTTGTACCATATACACCTCTTCCAGCTCACCATTCAGGAAAGTTGTTCGGACATCCATTTGCTATATTTCATAGTCAAAGTATGCCACTAAAGCAAGCATGATCCAAATGGGTTTGAGCATTGCTATAGAAGAGAACGTCTCGTCATAGTCAATATTATAATGTTGACGATATCCCTTGGCAACCAGATAGACTTTATAGGTCTCTACCTACCCGTCTGTGCCCCTTTTCCTTTTGAAAATCCATTTGCATCTAATGGGTTTTATCCCCTCAGGTGGATCAACCAATATCCATACATTGTTGATTTCCATGGACTCCATTTCAGTTCTCATGGCTCCTAGCCATAGCTCATAGTCGGACCTTTGCATTGCATCCATATAGGAGATCAGGTCCTCATTGTTCTCATCGAGTTCAATGGGATCACCATCCTGAACCAAGAAACCATAGTATTTGTCCGGTCGATGCAGTATCCTATCGAATCTTTTTAATGGTTCCTACATGGGCTCTGGGTGTGATCTAATCACAACCGGTTCTATGTTGTCCCTTAAATATGTCAATTCTTTTACTTGTTGAACTTCACTAAGTTCAGTCTTAGAGGCTACAATTCCTTCACCAAGGAACTTCTTTTCCAAAAAGATAGCCCTAAGACTAACGAACAACTTTTGTTCCTCAGCCAAGTAGAAGTAGTACCCTTTAGACTCTTTTAGATATCCAATAAATAGGCACCTATCAGACCTAGGTCCAAGCTTATCCATTTCCAAATGTTTGACATAAGCCAAGCAACACTAGACTCAAAGGTGTACGAGTGTCGGCTTACGTCCAGTCCATATCTCATATGGGGTTTTGCTAACAGACTTACTTGAACCCTATTTAAAAGGTAGCAGGCTAACTCTAAAGCATATCCCCAAAAGGATAGTGACAGAGAAGCAAAGCCCATCCGGATCGAACCATGTCTATAGGATTCGATTCCTCCTTTCAGACACTCCATTTAACTGAGGTGTCCCAGGAGGTGTCCATTGAGAGAGAATCCCATTCTTCTCAAGATATGTCAGAAAATTACCAGAAAGATATTCACCACCTCGATCTGATTGAAGGGTTTGATATACTTTCCTGTTTGTTTTTCTACTTCATTACGATATCATTTAAACATTTCAAACGATTCAAATTTATGTCTCATCAAGAAAACATAACCATACCTCGAAAGGTCGTTTGTAAATATAATAAATATTTGTACCCATCTCTAGCACTAATATCATAGGTCCGCATACATCAGTATATACCAAACTTAGAATTTCTTTGCTCATTCACCTTTTCCAGTAAAAGATAATTTTGTCATCTTTCCAAGCAGACAAGACTCACGGGTTGGTAGCGAATCACATCACTAATCTCGAGAAGACCCTCGCTTTTCAACCTATTTATCCTATTCTTGTTGATATGACCTAGCCTACAATGCCATAGATATGCTTCATTGACATTATTATCTATCCTAGGGTATTTGCTAGATGTGTACACTACACTAACATATCGTGATAGTACATAAATGCCATTATTCATATATCCATTCATCACAACAGAACCATTCCAAGTAATTTTGCAAATGTCATTCTTTATTAATAGTTCATAACCATACATGGCCAACTGGCTACATAAATGACATTCAAAATGAAAGACGGATAATAATGACACTCATTTAAAATGATGGTACAAGACTCGAAAATAATTTGAGGGTTCCCAATTCCAGGACTGGAACTTGGCTTCCATTTCCAATGTTCAAGGATCTCTTGCCATCATCGAATGTCCTACTAACTTGAAGTCCCTGCAAAGAATTACAAATATGAATTGGACTTCCAGTATCTAATACCCAGTTAGTAGTATCACAAATAGAGAAACCTCAAGGTATTATCATATAAATACCTTGTCCAGCACTACCCTGCTACTTCCCCTTCTTGACCTGTTCAGGTCAAGGATATAATATAAAGAGGACAATTCCTCTTCCAATGACCCTACTTCTTATAGAAGAAGCACTCCGCCTGGCTCTTATCAGCCTTTACCTTCTTGACCTAACTGGGCCCAAAAGCATTTTGCACCTTCTTTTCTTATTTCTCTTTTTTTCTTTCTTAAAGGGATGACACCTTGTAGAGGATCCTCCCACTAGATTTACCATCCCTTTATTAAGTTGCTGGTCTTTCTAATAAGTCTGCAATAACCTCAACAGACCGTTCTAGTTAACTATAGGCTTATTCATTTTAAAATGATCGAGAAAGTCTCAATAAGAAGAGGGCAGGGAATTCAGTATCGCATCTTTCCCGAGCTATTCATGCAAGGGACATCTGAGCTTGCTCAGGTACTCAATCATCTCGATCATGTACAATACATGATCAGTGACTGAGGTCCCATTAAGCATTCACGCATTGTAGATAACACAGGAGACCTTATACCTCTAAGTGTCATCTGGTGTACCGATGTCATGCCCCGACCCCGAATCTAAGCCGAATGCACATCAGACGGCCGTATGCCCTTGGGTTCATTCTTCTCTTATACATACAAGGCCTGTACCATACCAAACTAAACAAAAATAATCAACTGGCAATCACATAAAATTTTTATTAGATAAGCAAATTCAAATATTCATACGAATTAACATCCACACACTTAAATTTATTATAAATAAATAAACACAGTGTCCACTAAGTCCTAAATCCTCACTGACTGGTTCCCAAGTCCACATGTTCCTCTGATCCTGAAAAAAAGGTAAGGGAATAGAGTAAGTTTCCCTATAACTCAGTAAGTTATCATACATCTCGAGTATAATTATACCAAAAATCAAGAGCAAGGTAGTTTAAATAAATCAGTGCACACAAGTAATCAAACATAATATTACTACTATAGAGCCAAATCAGTTTTCATTATTATTCTTCTTTAATACTCTTCTGACAACACACACTCCTTAGGATGGCCATCCACACTAGCTCACCTAGTACCCCCTGACTATAGCCACGATCGGCCCGTGGCTAGCCCCACAAGAGACTAGAATCCTGTCTCACATACTGCTCAATGGTCATGTGCCAGTGATCACCTCACTGGAGGCCCACAAGAAAAAAGTAGCTCTGAAATTACACGAGAAACATGCATCCTCTGCATGTACCAACGATCGCCCCACTGGCTAGGCCCACAAGGAAAACTAGCTCCTGTCTCACATACCGCTCAACGGTCATGTACCAGTGATCGCCCCACTAGAGGCCCGCAAGGAGACTAGATCCAACTCGTGTAATCATAGTCGGACTAGAGAGTAACCAACTCAATCCATGACACAGTACATTTTAATCATAAGTATTTAACCTCATACCACATCATATCATTAACATACAGCATAAGTTATACAGTAATATTTAGTAACATACTAAATAGTAAGCCCACATCATGCATGGTAAATTTACTAGAGAATGATAACTTACAAAAGATCCACCAAGTAGTACAGTCCAACACTAAACCGAGTCTTCCAAGGACAACCCCAATCCTACATAACAATTTTTTTTTTAAATCCATCATATAAATAAATTTCCATATATATCTATATAAAACTACAAAAGAACTAAATTCCCAGCTAATTGAGTCAACTCAGTTCCGTGACCTAGTTAACTCCGCCAACCATCCGAGTTGACTCATCCCAGAATTCGAGTCAACTTGGTTCGTTCTCCTTTCTTTCCAACCCACTGTCGTCTCCCCCGACTAAGCCTACCCTCCTCTGCCCAAGGAAAACCGAAAGGAAGGGAAGGAAATAGTGGTGCCTCGATGGCAGTCCAACCACTCACCGAAAACCCGAAATGAATCCCCCCATCCCAGCTGGTCGACCCTACTCAAGCCCATGCTCGAGAGGGAAATGGCCTCCCGTCTGTCGCCCTTGCTCATGCCAACACTCAAGCAATTAAATAGGGAAAGGGTACTTACCTGGCATGATCGGCGTCCACCGGAGGAAGATTGTTTTGAAACTAGCTGAGGCATGCGAGAAGGGGCTCGTTAGCATCCATCGGAGGAAGATGGCTTTGGGCTAGAGCAGAGGCATGCGAGGAGCCTTTAAACCCTAGGAAGAGCCTTATCCTTCCCGCATGCGACCAGCTTCTTCGCACCTCCGCCAATCGTTCCGAAGTCCGGTGTCATTCAAATTTGAATTGAAGTCAGCAAGGGCTGCCGACTTCAGCACAAAAATGGCCCAATAACACTGGGCTCACATTCTCCCCTCCTAAAAAAAATTTCATCCTTGAAATTGACATACCTAATTCATTGAAAAGTTGAGGATACTTGTCTCTCATGATTTCTTCTAGTTCCCAGGTGGCCTCATGCTCTGAATGATTGCTCCACTGGACCTTAACATAAGGAATGATATGCCATCTCAGGACTTGTTCCTTTCTATCAACTACCTTCACTGGTTGCTCTTCATAAGACAAATCTTCCATAATTGAAGCGATTCCAAATCGACTACATGATTTGGATTAGATATATATTTCCTCAGCAAAGAAACATGGAAAACATTATGCACTCCTGCAAGAGAAGGCGGCAAAGAAAGTCGATAAGCCACTACTCCAATTTTCTCCAGGATCTCAAAAAGACCCCACATACCAAGGCTTAGCTTCCCTCGCACCCCTAACCTCATTACTCCTTTGTAGGAGACATATTGAGAAGCACATGATCTCCCAACTGGAATTCTATCTTTCTCCGAGTATCTACATAACTCTTTTGTCAACTTTGAGCTACGAGAAGTCATCTCCTGAAAAGTTGAATTTCATCATTGTATGCTGTATAATATCAGGTCCCAAAAGCTTTCTCTCACCAATATCATCCCAACATATCGGGGGTCCTACATCTCCTTCCATACAACACTTCAAAAGGTGCCATCTTAATGGTTGCTTGATAACTATTGTTATATGCAAAACTCCACCAGTGACAAATGTTCATCCCATGACCCTTTCAAATCTAAAACACATGCTCTAAGCATATCTTCTAGTGTCTGGATTGTTCTCTCGAACTGACCATCTGTTTGAGGATGAAGGCTGTACTAAATTCTAGTTGGGTTTTCATAGCCCGATGAAGTCCTCTCCAAAAATGGGAAATAAATCTCGTATCCCTATTAGATACAATTGATACAGGAATACCATGCAATCTAACAATCTCATCAATATATAATTTAGCTAGCCTTTCCAATGAGAAGTTGACCTTGATAGGTAGGAAATGAGTTGACTTCGTCAATCGATCTACAACAACCCAAATAGCATCAAATCCTTTGAGAGTTCTTGCAATCCTATAACAAAATCCATTATGACTGTTCCCATTTCCATACTGGAATAACCAAGGGTTGCTGTGGTCCTACTGGTCTCTAATGCTCAGCTTTTATTATTGACAAGTTAGGCACTGGGCCACAAACATGGCTATCTCCCTTTTCATACCACTCCACCAAAAGTTCCTTTAAGGTCTCTGTACATTTTTTGTACTTCCAGGATGAATAGTATAAGTGGAGTTGTAAGCCTCAAACATAATTCCCTCTTCAATTCTACATCCTTTGAAACACATAATCTATTCCCAAATTTAAAGGATCCATCCTCATGAATTCTGAGTCCGAAGTTGCCCCAGATTGTACCTTTTTCCTAATCTTTTGTAATTTTGAATCACTCTTCTGGGATGCCTTAATTCTGTCAATCATGATAGATTGTATCTTAAGAGTAGCAAGTGAGAATTCAGAATTATGCAACTGTATCTCTAAGTTTAACTTTTCAAGGTCTTGAAAAATTTCTCCCTAAGAAGTGATTAATGTTGCTACACTACCCACGGTCTTCCTGCTCAATGCATCAGCCACCACATTTGCTTTTCCTGAATGATAACTTATTGTTAGATCATAGTCCTTGATTAGCTCCAACATCTTCTTTGTCTCAACTTTAACTTTTTCTGTGTAAATAAAATTTGAGGCTTTTATGATCAATAAAAATCTCACAAGATACCCATACAAATAATGTCTCCAAATCTTCAAAGCAAAAATAACTGCAGCTAACTCCAAATCATGAGTAGGGTAGTTCTGTTCATGCGATTTAAGTTGCCTGGAGGCATAGGCTATCACTTTCCCATTTTGTATAAGTACACATCCTAACCCTCTTCTAGAGGCATCAATAATAGTAAAACATTCACTTCCAGATGGTAGGGTAAGAATCGGAGCTGGCACCAAGCATTTCTTCAACTCTTGGAAACTTTTCTCACAGTCACTGTCCAGACAAATTTGATTCCTTTATGGGTTAGCTGGGTTAGTGGCAGTGCTATACGAGAAAATCCCTCCACGATTCTTTGATAATAACTAGCTAGCCCTAGAAAACTACGAACTTCTGTTACATTAGTTGCCTACTCCATTCAACAATTGCTTCAATCTTTGCTGAGTCAACAGATATACCTTCTTTAGAGACATGTACCGAGAAAAGAAACACTATTAAGCCATAATTGACATTTTTCAGCTTTGCATACAGCCTCTGTTCTCTTAGTATCTGTAAGATTTTCTTCAAATGTTCTTCATACTCTTCCTGGTTCTTAGAATATATCAAAATCATCAATAAATACTACCACACACTGATCCAAATATGACAGAAATATCTGTTCATCATGTCCATGAAAGCTGTCGGAGCATTTGTCAATCCAAAGACATCACCAAAATTCATAATGCCCATATCTAGTCTAAAAGGCTATCTTGGATAAGTCCTCATTCTTAATTTTTAACTGATAATACCCTGACCGAAGATCAATTTTCGAAAAACACCTGTGCACCTTGCATTTGGTCAAAAGATCATCAATTCTAGGAAGAGGGTACTTATTTCGGATTGTCAACTTATTCAATTCCTGATAATCAATGCACAACCTTAAGCTTCCATCTTTTTTTTGACAAAAAGAACCGGAGCATCCCATGGTGAAACACTCGGCCTGATAAAATCCTTATCAAGTAGTTCCTAGAGTTGCTCCTAAAGCTCCTTCAATTCAATTGGTGCCATTCTGTAAGGAGCCTTAGAAACAGGTTCTGCACCTGGAATAAGATCAATAAAAAACTCTATCTCCTTATCAGGAGGCAATCTGGGCAATTCATCCGGAAATACATCCAGAAATTCTTTCATGGTCAGAATAGTTTCCAACTTCATTTCTTCTTGCTGAAAATCCATAACATTGGCTAAGTATCCTACAACCTTGTCTTAGCATCTTGCCAGCTGCATAGAGGCCTTTCCTCTACTGCCAGAGAAACTGAAAGATTCCTATCCCGAAGAATGAGAATTTACTTTCTTCCCAAAACAGTCCACAGTGGCATGATAAGAAGCCAACCAATCCATTCCCAAAATAATATCAAACTCTTCATCTCCAAAATCATTAGATCAGATGAAAAATCATGAATCCAATACTTAGAGGGGCAAGATGGACAAATCATGCTGACTATGATGGTGCTCCATTTGGAGTGGAGACAAAGGTTCATAACTCATAAATACTGGTTTCATTCCAGCCTTCTTAATAATTCAGTTAAGATAAAAGAGTGTGTTGCCCTAGAATCAAATAAAACATGAGCATAAGAAGAAACTACCTTGATGGTACCTATCAAACAGTCAAATTCTAACTTTGTAATTATATGAACTCAATTTAATTAACTTTAAAGAAAAGACCTTTGAAATTACCTATCACTACAGCATTCGATGCTGAGCATCTTGCTGAGTCAAAGCATAAACATGAGCATGGGTCTTCTGCTTCTGACGCTCTCCATCCATAAATTGAAGGTTGATTCTGAAAAGAAGCTGGTACATTCGAAGTAGGAGGTGTAGGCAGTCGCGGTGCATTCTGAAATGAATGTTGGTATCCAAAATTCTGAGCACGAGGACAATTCATAGCTCTATGGCCCTGCTGGCCATAGTTAAAACAAGCCCCAAAATTCTGAGCACGAGGCCAATCCACAGCTCTGTGGCCTTACTGGCCACAGTTAAAACAGGCCCCAAAAAACCAACAGCATTCCTGTACCAAATGAAAACCCTGACACCTTAAGCAACGAGGATATTTCTTGCTAAGGTCCTAGATCCTTCCTTTGATTTCCCTCTATCTAGACTGCCTGCCAGAGTATTGGTTCCCATGCTACCCATCAGATCCGGGCCTCTTCCTCAACTTTTGTTCCCTTTCCTATTGCATATTATCAGCCTCCTGTTCCATAATTTTTGCTTTACTAACCATGTCCCGATACGAAGCTAGTTGCATAGGTCTCACTCCAGCACGGATCCTAGGTTTAAGCCCTTTCTCAAATCTTTGAGCCTTAATACTATCTGTGGCCACCAAGTCTGGAGCAAAATGGGACAATTCTATAAACTTGGACATATTGTGCCACTGTCTGTTCCCTTATATCAGTCTTGTGAATTCATTTTTTTTCTCGAATCTGAGACTTTCTGGAAAATACATATCCAGGAACTCTTGACAAAAATTGTCCAAGTAATTGGCTCTTCATTATCATGTTGCCTCCTGACAGCATCCCACCATTCAGAAGCTTCGCCTTGTAATTGATAAGCAGCAAAGTGGACCATTCTCTCGATCTATGCAATCCATGCTGGCAAAAACCTTCTCCATTTTTTTCAGCCATTTCAAAGATTCAGTAGGTTCGGTAGAGCCATCAAAGGTGGGAGGTGCCAGCTTCTTGAATTCTATGATTCCTCGAGTTTTAGAAGATTGACCACCTCGATTTTCCTGCTGTCTCATTTCCTGAACAAGCCCAGATAGAGCTTGAATAAGGCTTATCACCTGACCATCAAAATTAGCTATCCTCAGGTCACGTTGCTGAGGGGGAGGACTAACTGCTCAGCTCTCACCTTGATCAGGTGATGGGCTACGAGTCCTAGAGGCACTGGCAGCTCGAGACGGACCTGCTGTGTTGTGAAGTACCATGAGCTCGAGAAGCATGATCATTATGATTAGACGTTCTCATGGATCGGGTCCGAGCCATTTTCACCTATTCCATAGAAGATAGTCAGTCGATAATAACCTTATTTGTTACTTTAAATGTCTTAAACTATCCTAATTATCTCTACCAGACTCTCACTATCTATATCATTGGATATCATCTTGTCATTAAGACAGCCTGGCTCTGATACCACCAAATCTGTCACGCCCCGACCCCGAATCTGAGCCGGATGCACATCAGACGGCCATATGCCCTTGGGTTCATTCTTCCTTAGACATACAAGGCATGTACCATACCAAACTAAACAAAAATAATCAACTGGGCAATCACATAAAATTTTATTAGATAAGCAAATTCAAATGTTCATACAAATTAATAGCCATACACTTAAATTTATATAAATAAATAAATAACATATCCACTAAGTCCTAAATCCTCACTGACTAGTTTCCAAGCCCACATGTTCCTCTGATCCTGAAAAAAAAAGATAAGGGAATAGAGTGAGTTTCCCTATAACTCAGTAAATTAACATACATCTCGAGTATAATTATACCATAAATCAAGAGCAACGCAGTTTAAATAAATCAGTGCACACAAGTAATCAAACATAATATTACTACTATAAAGCCAAATCAGTTTTATTATTATTCTTCTTTAATACTCTTCTGACAACACACACTCCTTAGGATGGCCATCCACACTTGCTCACCTAGTCCCCCCGACTATGGCCATGATCGGTCCATGGCTAGCCCCACAAGAGACTAGAATCCTGTCTCACATACCGCTCAACGGTCATGTACCAATGATCGCCCCATTGGAGGCCCACAAGAAAAAAGTAGCTCTGAAATTATACGAGAAACATGCATCCTCTGCATGTACCAGCGATCGCCCCGTTGGTTAGGCCCACAAGGAAAACTAACTCCTGTCTCACATACCACTCAACGGTCATGTGCCAGTGATCGCCTCACTGAAGACTCACAGGAGACTAGATCCTAACTCATGTAATCATAGTCGGACTAGAGAGTAACCAACTCAATTCATTGACACGGTACATTTTAATCAGAAGTATTTAGCCTCATACCACATCATGTCATTAATACAGCATAAATTATACAGTAATATTTAGTAACATACTAAATAGAAAGCCCACAGCATGCATTGTAAATTTACTAGAGAATGATAACTTACAGTAGAGTATCCACCAACTAGTACAGTCCAATACTAAATCGAGTCTTCCAAGGACAACTCGATCCTGCATAACAATTTTTTTTAAAATCAATCATATAAATAAATTTCCATATATATCTATATAAAACTACAAAAAGAACTAAATTCCCAGCTAATTGAGTCAACTCAGTCTGTGTCCGAGTTAACTCCACCAACCATCTGAGTTGACTCTTCCCAAAGATCAAGTCAACTCGATTCATTCTCCTTTCTTTCTAACCCGCTGCCATCTCCCCGACCAAGCCTACCCGCCTCTGCCCAAGGGAACCGGAAGGAAGGAAGGAACCAGTGGTGCCTCCATGGTAGTCCGGCCACTCGCCGAAAACCCAAAACAAATTCCCCACCATCCCGGTCGGTCGACCTTACTCAAGCCCATGCTCGAGAGGGAAATGGGCTCTCATAGGCCGCCCTTGCTCATGCCAACACTCAAGCAATTAAACAGGGGAAAGGGTACTTACCTGGCATGATCGACATCCACCGGAGGAAGATGGTTTTGAAACTAGCCGAGGCACGCGAGAAGGAGTTTGTCGGTGTCCACTGGAGGAAGATGGCTTTGGCTGGAGCAGAGGCACGCGAGGAGCCTTTAAACCCTAGGGAAGAGCCTTATCCTTCCCCGCGCATGACCGGCTTCTCTACAGCCTCCACTGATCATTCCAAAGTCTGGTGTCATTCAAAATTTGAACTAAAGTCAGCAAGGGCTACCAACTTCAGCCCAAAAATAGCCCAATAACACTGGGCCTCACAACCGAAGGACTCCTTCAACTTTGAAGGATCTCCTCTGGCTGGGCTTCCTCGAATTTATGACTAAACTCGTCATTCATCACTGCCAACATGATGCATCGGACAGTGGTCCTATCAGAGAATCACTTTTGATAAGTGTCTCTAATGGAACCTCGAGCATTGGGAGCAGGGATTTCAGGCGCCGGATCCGATATCACATATAAGATCCGTTCATGCTCCAGGACAATTCTGAGCCTTCGATACCAGCTATTGAAGTTGGGGCCCTTGAGCTTCTCATTATCGAGAAGAGATCGGAGCGACAAGTTAGTACATTTGAAAGGAAAACCAAAACTTATTAGTGTATATAATTATTAATCCAAAGACATGGACTTTAGTCTAAAGGCCCTCCCACTATTTTTTTCAGATTGATAGCCTCTACCTTTAATCCGAGGAATTACCTTAATTCCTTAGTGGGTACTAGAACCAATAGACAACACTGAGCCCAACTTTGGCGGTCCACCCATGCACATCTAAAGATAGATTCTTTAATCGATTACTTCTCCAAGTAACTTTAGTATTTAGATTTTATCCCAAGGTGCACTTCAATCAGCCTTTGGACCTCCTATGAAGGTTTCGGTTAGGTCCAACCATTAACATGACAAAATTCAATGCTTCCAACCAATGAATAGTCAAGCCTGACTTTGACTGGCCCACCTGACCATCATTAAGAGAGTCGTACAGAGCTTTCATATTAGGAATGGTAATTCTAATAGCCCGATGAACACCTGATCTTGGATCTGTCGATGAACACCTAACTATTGGACCCATTATCATTCCACTTAATGGAAGGCTAGGACTTAGTTATCCCCATAACTTCATCTTTTTATTAACCTAATAATTTAGAGGGTTTAACTTTAATATGACAGATGAAATAGATAAGAAGACATGAATTAACCTCCCATTGACTACATTAGTCATAAAAGAGGGTTTCAGAAACTAATAATCCATGGGCACCTAAAATCAGTGAAGACTGATTAACCTTAGGTGACATGGGTTAACACAAGTCAGTGAGCGACCGAATCAATTCTGATTGACCACATTGGCCAGGTAAGTAAGATCATGGGATGGGTTCCGCCATTAACCGTCTTACCTTAAACACCAACCGAGTTGGCCAGGTAAGAGGTAGCCCCATAGAACCATGATCAAATACCATATTTAGACACAATGGGTTCATCAGACTCGATTAGACTAGCTTAAAGACTCAGACTGACCACTGAGCCACAAATCAGGTCCATTTAGATTTATGAACTAATCAATCTAACTATTAGAGAAATCTATAGAGAAGAAATCTTAACTCAACATTTGATTAGATTAGTTCTCTATTTGATCCATTCATCTATACTTAGGTCTACCCAATTAAGGACTTAATTGAAGCTAACCCATGACCCTTAAAGGTTATTGAAATGACTTAGAGTCTTTGAGTCATATTCATAGATTACTTTGTCATTCAAGTAACTTAATTCTTAATTAAGTTCAATAATCTTTATAAATCAAAACAATTTAAATTATATTATAAAATAATTTTATAAGCATATAGAATTTGAATTTACTCTTCAGGGTTTCTGGTCGAGTCGACTCATGCAGAATGAGAGTCGGCTCATCTAGAACTGAAAACTGATAGATTGTTCTATTATAGAGATGAGTCGGCTCGAGCAGGGGTCAAGTTGGCGTCCAAAATATAGAACAGACGATTGCTCTATCTGCAAAAATGAGTCGGCTGAGTAGGGATTGAGTCGACTGTCTACCGGGGTAGAAAATAGTGACTTCAAATTCATGAATTTTACTTGAACTATTCAAAATTTTTAGATCAAACATCCATAGATTAAAACTATTTTAACCTATCAAATCTCTCACTTTCTTCTTCCTAAGGTCATGATGCAGTGGCACCCCTACACGCCATAGGAGAACCCCATGAATGGAAAGTGATGGCCTTCAAACCATACTTCTCTCCTATGACCAAACAGCCATGGCAAATCCACCTTAACCCAAGTACTTTATGGGGAAAGCTAATGATATCTTAACATGCTACTATATTATGCTATAGCAACCTGACTCTGATACCAATAAAAGTTTAAATGGCATAGCAGGTAGATAGAGTATATTTTAAAACTATTTTAAAGTATAGCACAGGAAGACTTGGTTGATAGATCAAGTCAATCTACCAATCTGCCGTAATAAGATCCAACATAATAAAAGTGCACGTAAAGATATCAAGAGCAAAGAAAAGGAAAGGGTATGTTACATTTAATCTTTGGATGCAGGTAATGAAGAGCCGCTGAGCCACATAATATCTGGCAAAAGTCAGCCTTAACTAACTCTGCTGCCCCTACAAAGACACCTATTTATAGTAGCAGCAAAGAGGGAGAGAGATATGGAAGGAGTGATTGGGGGAGAGGGTAAAGGTTGAAACAAATTAGCTCTAAGTTTATATGGAAGAAAATTTGCATTCCAATAATGCATTCCATAAAAAATATTGGAGCTAATTTAGCCAAGATTTGAAATTTGAATTCAAAATTCAAATTTGAATCTTTAAAGGAAAGTAAGCATGACAAATCAAATCTAATTTGATCCTAAGACAAATCACATTTGGCTTAACCCATCAGATTGCAATCATATTACAAATAAGTCCTCCAATAATTCACTAATCGAATTACTGAAAAATCCTTGTCACAGCCAAGTGTCGACTTATGGAAGTTTCAACATTTGGATCATGGTCAATCGTATTGACCCTATAGTGATGCTAAATGATTCTCAATCATCGATCGACCTTTAGATCAGGTAAAAATCCCTATGGTGTGTGACCTCATAAATTCGAACACTAAGTCAATATCATTGAACATTTCCAGTACCAGTCAAAGTAATCATCTAGCAATGATAACCGACGTCCAGATAGGTCAAAGATGCAGAGCAACTCTCTAGAACCTCTAGCATATGGTTATCGCATAATGCTTAGGATGACCTAGGATTTGACTGCAACCCTAATTTAGTACATCCAGATTGCGTCTCAACTTTACGATTCTGTGACTCCTCACAAGAACTATCCTAGCCAAGTTTTGCTAAATTAAGGCATAGTGAGTCATTCACTCCAAACCATTTGGAGGGATCAATCCCATCTTGATCCACCACTGCTCCATAAGTACTTGACTGTACCTAAAAACCTTCTGTCACTGAATTAGAAATTTAGGTAGTCCATACCAAAGTATAATGAGTTGCTTGAAAGCTACCATGGTGACCTCAGGTTTGAGGGACACATACACCCATATCCCTTCACGAGCAACCCTTTGGTAGAAGGGAGCTCCGCAGATAGTCATGCTCAATAAGAAAATAAAATTCATCCACTTTCATCAATATGTCCTCTAATACTCCATGAGGTATCTTAACTGATCGATCTGCTAATTATAACATCACCATCATGGGTTCAATTCTCCGAATCTGAATAGATCATATATTGAGCTTGGAAGAAGGTTTACACTGCACCCAATCTAGTAAGGCTTTCTTGATTGTGAGATCCCCTATGACATAGGATATAATCGGGGTACCAGGATCTTTGAGTTTGGATAGGGCTATCTGCTGAAAAAACTAGCTAGCTCAGTCAGTCAACTAGATCTTTTTCGATATGTGTGCCTTAGATTTTCTTTTCTGCATTCACAGATCCTTAAGAAATTGGTATAAGCTGAACTTATTAAATAGCATTAAGAAGAGATAGTGTTGATCCCTTAAGTGATTTTGATGATAACCAAACATTGGAGCATGTACATTTATTCTAACAACTCTTCAAATGTTTTACAAGTTTTTGTAGGATGAGTTAATTATTCAAACCTCAACTCCTACCCTTTGTTTCTTGTTTGAGATGTGTTGTAAGTTATTTTGTAAAGAAAAACCCAATGAAAAAGCTAAGAAAAAATCATATAAAAGGGGTACTTTGTGTGTATGTGCCTTAGAATTATTTTGAGTTGGTTTGTTTGAAAAATGTAAGAGTGCGGGTGAGTTTTTCTTTGAGTTGAATTATAAAAATCCTGAAGAAATTACTCAAGCGACCAATATGTTAAAGAGCTGACTCCATCTCATGGCATGCAGCAAAGGATTCTGGTATGCAGCAATCCGAGCCAACTCGAAGACAATCGAGCCGACTCCAATAAATCCAAGTCGACTAGAATTTGTTCGAGCTGACTCTCTCAAGTTTTGAGAGATTGCTGAGAACAGCCAGGCAAGCCAACTGAACCAGAAAGAGCCGACTCTGCCAGATCTAATTTTGAAGACCTGAGAAAGTGAGCCGACCCGAACTGTAACGAGCCGACTCTTCCAGAGTGATGATTTCAGAACCTGAGAAGAAGAGCCGACCAAAGATCAAAAGAGCCGACTCCTCGAGTTTAAGTTTTCAAAGATACAAGTTCGAGCCGACCCGAGCTATCAAGAGCCGACTCGTCCAAAGTGAAGTTTTGCATCCTGAGACAAAGAGTGACTGCACTGAGGATTGGCAACTTGACCTATCGACTCGAAGGATCCGAGCCGACTCGAAGGAATTCGAGCTGACTCAAACATCGCTTTCAGGTATCAACAGCTAGTTCCAGAATTTATTTTTGAATGCCAAAAAGTGATCCAATAGTCACAAACCACTTCCCAACGATCTACAATGGCTAGAATTGAATGAAGTGATGGAAGTCCTTATATTTGAAGGATTTGAAATTCTTGAAGCAATGATTTAGAGAGTTTTTCAAAGAAAAGAGAGAGCTTTATTGAATATCCTACCTACCAACAAGAAGAGAGCACAAGAGAGATTCAAGTCAGCCTTTAAGTCTTCACCAACTCTGATCAGAAGCTGAAGCAATTTGGGAAGAAGCCACTCAAGCAATTAAAGCTCATTCAAGTACATTCAAGTAGACTTCTATCAAGCTGCACGACAACTATCCGACAAGTTGAGTTTGTCATTTTGTTGCATTTATTTCAATTCAGTTTTGAATTGTTTGGGTTATTGGTGAGCCCGGTTAAAAAACCAAATAGGTTCTTGGTGAGCCTTGATAAAATCAAGTGTTGGGTTCTTGGTGATCTTGGTAAAACCAAGTAGGTTCTGGGTGATCCTATGAAAACCTAGTTGGCTTCTTTTGGTGAGCCGTTTAAAACCAAAGGGTGTTGGTGTTTTCTTGGTGATCCCATTAAAACCAAAGTGTAGAGGTTTTGGATTATGATCCTGTAAAAAATCCTACTGTTATTCGGGTTGAAATATAATAAAAATCCTAAGTGGTATTCTTGGGTAATGGACGTAGGAGCTGGGTTGCTCTAAACCACTATAAATTTTGTGTGTTTGTATTGTGCCTTTTATTCTACTTAGGTTCGTAATTACTACTCTGTCACAGCACCTACTACTTGCAAGGGTTTTTAATTTCACATTATTTGCCTTAATTTTTAAATTTCCAATTCACCCCCCTCTTGGTAGCAAAAGAGCAACAACGGTATCAGAGCCAGGTTTCTGAATATTAGAGTAAAGATCTATGTCTCATCCAATGAGTATATCCTTGGCGGAAGGCCAATCAACTAATGGACCTCCACTCTTCACTGGCAAATTATGCATACTGGAAAGCTAGAATGAAAATTTATATTCAAGTGTTGATTTCAGTTATGGAAGGTCATTCTAAAGGGTCCTTTTATCTCCATGGTAAAATTGATGGAGGGACATTCCAAAACCTGAAGAGGATTGGGGATGAACATGACATGAAAATGGGTGAGTTAAATGCTAAAGCAATGAATTTGTTATATTGTACTTTGGATAGTAATGAGTTTAATCAAATTTCATTTGCTCCTCTGCAAAGAAAATTTGGGATAAACTCGAAGGGACCCCATGAAGGAACTTCTCAAGTGAAGTCTTCTAAAATTAATTTTCTGTGATGTTACGAATTATTTAAGATAGAACCTAATGAAACAATCTCTGCCATGTTTTTATGTTTCACTGATATTATTAATGGCTTAAAATATCTTGGCAGGGTGTATTCCAATGTAGATCTTGTATAAAAGATTCTAAGATTCTCTTCCAAATAAATGGGATCCGAACGTGACTGCCATCTAGGAAGCAAAAGATTTGAATACCTTACTGCTGGATGAACTGCTAGGATCTCTCATCATACATGAACTAACCATGCAGCACCGAACTGAAGATGACCAAAGAAGAAGAATTCTATTGCCTTCAAAGATGTTATAGATTCTAGAAAGGATGAAGAACCGAAAGAAGAGAGCTCCTCTACTGAAGCGACATGGAAAGACGAAGATGTTGCCATGGTCATTAGGAAATTCAAAAGGTTCTTGGAAGACAAAAAGGAAAAAAACTTTAGAAAATTCTACAAGAGAATAAAGAATTCAGTAAGAGGAAGGACAAGGACAAGGAAAAGGAGAGAAAGAAAAAGAAGTGCCCACTCGCTCTGAATGCAAAAAAACCAGGGCACATCCGACCGATTGTCCATTACTGAAAAAGGGATTAAGAAAAAAGAAAAAGAAAGCTATGGTAGGACGTGGAGCGACAGCGAAGCATCTCATCTACTGAAGAAGAAAAGACCACAAAATCTATAAATTTATGTCTAATGGGTCTTGAAAATGAGGTATCATCCCTGAGCTTCAAACTGAATTTATTATGTGAATCGAATTCTACATTTCATGATTTACTTATTGAATTCAAGAAAGTTGGGGTTAAAATTAATCCTGAAAAACAAAATGATGTTTTATTAAAATACAAGGATGAGATTCTGGAAAGAATAACAATTTGCAAAAGAATTGAATATCTTTCTGATAATGTTATTGCTTTGAAAAATGAAGAAAAATGCTTTAAAGAGACAAACAATGATTTAGTTGCAAAAATAATGATTTGAAAAGCTCAAGCCTTTAGTAAAAAAACTACTTTGAGTCTAACAAGCTTTTGCTAATTTGAAAGAACAAAAGATTCAAAAAGTAAAGCTGGAATGGATAAAATGCCTTAAATGCTAAAGGAATTTCAGCAACAAAATTTGTATCTTCAAAAACTTTAGCTTCAAATGTTAAATTTCAAAATGCTTCCATCAAAATCTATTTTAAATGGCTTAAAGTATGTTCCAAATAATTCTATTCAAAAATCTTTCAAACCAAATATGTCTATTTCTGATCTTTTAAAGCTTCAAAACATGCATCATTCAAAAATGATAAAATTGTTTATTATACAGGTCACAGAGTTGGGCATAAAACTTATCCAATGCAATTCATGAAAAAATACCAAATTGATACATTGAAGTATAGAACTATTTAGGTTCCAAAGGGAACCAATTTTGCTAACCCGAAAGGACCCAAGTTAGCTTGGGTACCTAAAATCACTCCTTAATTATTGCAGGATTGTCTTGCAATCCAAAAATTAAAGAAAAGATAGTATCTGACAGCGGCTGTTCAAGCATATGACGGGTGACAAGAATCAGTTCATCATCCACAAATGAAAGAAGGAGGATTGGTTACTTTTGGAGATAATTGCAAGGGGGAGAATAATCGAAATTGTTAAGATCAAAAAACCCCTATACTTTATTGAAGATGTGCTGCTAGTAGATAAATTGAAGCATAATTTATTGAGCATTAGTTAATTGTGTGATAAAGGCTTCAAGGTTATCTTGAATCATCTAGTGTATAGTAGTAACTAACTCTCTTAATTCTTGCAACAAATTCATTGGCCATAGACTTGGAAACATCAATGTGGTAGATCTAAATGATCTAGCCATGACTAGTAATTCCAGTCTAGTAGTAATGAATGCCAAGACCAAGGAGTCATGTTTATTATGGCATAGACGATTAGGTCATGCTAGTATACATACAATTGCCAAATTAATCTCAAAGAATCAAGTTAGAGGTTTACCACATTTTAAAGTTGATCTTGATTATGTTTGTGATACTTGTCAATTAGGCAAACAAACTAGAGGGAGTTTTAAATCAAAAAATATTATTTCAACAACTAGACCCCTTGAGCTACTTCACATGGACTTATTTGGACCAACTAGGACTACAAGCCTAGGAGGTATGAAATATGGTCTTGTGATTGTAGATGACTTTTCTAGATTCACATGGGTATTATTAATTGCACATAAGGATGAAACTTTTGATGTATTTGAAAATTCCATAAGAAAGTTTCAAATGAGAAAAATATTTCTATTATTTTCATAAGAAGTGATCACGGAACTGAATTTCAAAATCAATTTTTTGATGAATATTGTACTGAGCACGGCATTGATCACAACTTCTCCGCTCCTAGAACACCACAACAAAATGGTGTTGTGAAGAGGAAGAATAGGACTTTGGAAGAAATGGCCCGAACTATATTGTATGAAGGCAATCTTCCAAGGTACTTTGGGCAGAAGCGGTGAACACTGCGTGTTACATATTAAACCGCGTTTTAATGTGCCCAATTTCAAAGAAAACCCTTATGAGCTTTGGAATGGAGGAAAATCGAATATTAATTACTTTCATGTTTTTGGGTGTAAATGCTTTGTGTGAACAATGGTAAAGATAACCTAGGAAAGTTTGAAGCAAAATCTGATGAATCTATATTCCTTGGTTATTCATTACATAGCAAAGCATATAGAGTGTTTAACAAGAGGACTCTTACTGTTGAAGAGTAATTCATGTTATTTTTGATGAAGCTAACCCCTCACCATCTAGAAAGATGAGTGCGTAGATAATGATGCAGGTACTCTACAAAAGGAAATGGAAGATCTAAGCATCCAAGACAAGCCAATGCAAGATGGAAGTGAAATGGTAAGCAAGGATCATACTGATTTATCAAAGGAATTGAGATACGTAACTTCATATCCGAAAGATTTAATTATTGGTGAACCTTCTCATGGTGTTAGAACTAGGTCAGCACATAGAGATGCACATGACTACCTAGCCTTTGTCTCACAAATTGAACCACATAGTTTAGAAGAGACTGAAACTGATCATAACTGGATGATGGCCATGCATGATGAATTAAACCAGTTTGAAAGGAATAATGTTTGGACACTAGTTAGTAGACCTACAGATCACCGAATTATAGGAACCAAATGGGTCTATAGGAACAAACTAGATGAGAATGGTAAGGTTATAAGAATTAAAGCAAGGTTGGTAGCAAAAGGGTACAATCAAGAGGAGGGTATTGATTTTGATGAAACATATGCTCCCATAACAAGACTTGAGGCCATTAGATTACTTCTTGCATTTGCTTGCTGCATAAATTTAAACTCTTTCAAATTGATGTCAAAGGTGCTTTTCTGAATGGATTTATTTCTGAATAAGTTTTTGGAGAATAGCCACCAGGTTTGAAAATTATGCTTTTCCAAATCATGCTTTTTCATATCATGTGTTTAAATTAAATAAGGCTATATATGGTTTGAAATAAGTACCTAGGGCCTGGTATGATAAATTAAGCAAATTTTACTTGAAAATGATTTCAAAAGAGGAATGTTGATAAAACTCATTTTATTAAAAACAAAGAGAATAATATGTTAGTTGTACAAATTTATATTGATGATATTATTTGGTGCAACTAATAAAAATCTTTATGGAGAATTTGCTGAGTTAATGCAGGGTGAGTTTAAAATGAGCCCTATGGATGAACTCAACTACTTCCTTAGATTACAAGTCAAACAAATGAAGGAATCTTTATAAGCCAAGCAAGTACATCCAAGAGATAATCAAGAAATTTGGCATGGAAACAAGCAAAGAGGCTAGCACACCCATGAGCCCTACCTGCAGGCTAGACAAAGATGAAAATGGATCCAACGTTGACCAAAAGCTATATAGAGGTATGATCAGATCCTTATTATATTTGATGACCAGTAGACCTGATATCTTGTACAGTGTATGTGTATGTCCTAGATTTCAATGCAATCCTAAAGAAACACATGTGCTTGCTGTTAAAAGAATCATTAAATATTTAAAAGGTACAAGTAACTTAGGTCTTTGGTATTCTAAAGAATCATCTTTGAATTTAATTGTTTTCTGATGCTGACTATGCTGGTTGCAAAATTGATAGAAAGAGTACTAGTGGTACATGCCAATTTCTAAGGTTGATTTAATTTCATGGCACTGTAAGAAGCAAAACTCCGTAGCACTGTCCACTGCTGAGATAAAGTACATTGCTGCTGGTAGTTGTTGTACTCAAGTGTTATGGATTAAACAACAACTAGAAGACTTTGGTGTTACACAATCTAATATTCCAATCAAATGTGATAACACAAGTGCTATTAATTTGACAAAAAATCCTGTTCAGCATTCAAGAACTAAGCACATTGAAATTAGGTACCATTTTATAAGAGAACATGTATTAAATAATGATATTATACTTGAATTTGTGCCAACTGAAAACCAACTTGCTGACATTTTACCAAACCATTGAATTTTGATAGATTTGCAATGATTAGAAGTGAACTAGGATTACGTGACCCACTCTAGAAACATTCCTATAAACTTAAGGAAAAATTATTTAGGTAACCTCCTTATCCAATTTTTTTTTAAAGCCCAAATATCATTTGTGCTCCCTCTGCTCGAGCCGACTCGAGAAGATGACCTATTGGTCGAGTTGGCTCGGATGTCGAGCCGTCTCTTTTTAGTTCAAGCCATGGGGTTTTTCATTCCCATTTCTATTCATTAACCCTACTCTCTTTCCCTCCGAGAAACTTTCCAAATACTTCTACCTTCCAATAACTGCTTCGGAACTCAAGTGTCTTTGTGAATGGCTCCAAAGATGGCAGTTGGCAAGAAATCTCGACAGGAAATGGAAACTCTCCGCAGGAAAGAAGAACAAAGTTCTGAGAAGACAATGCTTCTCGAATTCCACCATAGTCGGATGAAGAACCAAGCCCAGTTTCACCAAGCCATCAGATTCCTTAAGTATGCGACCTATAACTACGGGAAGAAGAATTTTGTTTGAATACCTAAAGGAAATAGGATTTGTCATTGGAGATTTCATAGAAAACCAGGGTTGGAGAAACATGTGTTCACTGGACATCAAAACCTACCAAATTTGGTTAGAGCCTTCTATGAAAATTTGAGATTTGGTGAAAACTTTATTGAATCTTCAATCAAAGGGAGAAGAATTATTATATCTGCAGAAATCCTTGGTAATGTTCTAGAAATGCCATTTGAGGGCACTGAGTACTTGGTCCTAAAAGATAGAACAAAAGCCTTACAAACTATATTGGAAAGGACTGAAGTTGATGAAATTGGAATTCTCAAGGCCAGCACATTGTCCATTGAAATGAGGATTCTTCACAATTTTATTAGCAGGATTTTTCTATCCAGGACAGGCCACTTTGACTGGGTAAGTGAGCATGATCTTTGTTTCATGGAGCTGCTAATAAATGGTGACAAAATTAACCTACCAGCTATCATGATTAGTCAGATGAAAGAGGCAGAGAGAAAGGTGAAGGCATGTTTCCCTTATGGAATGGTTTTGACACTCTTCTTTCAAAATTCCAACATTGACTTGTCAGGAGAAGACAGCAAAACCTTCCTTCATATCGATACTTATACAGCCAAAACCCTTCAAAGGATGGGTTACTTGTTATCTGAAGGAACTTGGAAAAAGAAGTCTGATGCTCCAATAATTGAAGAAACTGAGGAAGTACAAGAGCAAGCTGAAATGGGGACTAGTGAAGGAACTTCAACTCAAATTCTAGAATCACAGCCACAGCTAGGTTCTCTAGTCCAGACAGACTGTGATGCTCATTTTCCAGATGTTTCTGTGCCTGATATGCCTCCTGGTACACCTACTACACTCAGGCTACCACTGATATTCCTATTCATACTCCTGGTATTGCTGCTCCTATTATGGATACATCAAAGTTACAAGATTTCATTGCACAGTAGATAAGGAACTTGACTAAAATTATCAATTCCTCTATGGAAAATATGTTTGGCAAATTTCGCCAGTCTGTTGATGAGAGAATTAATCAGTTTGTGGGACATATTGATAATCTGAGAAGTAGAGTAGATACCATTGAAGCCTCCAAGACTACAACTTGTGCAACTGAGACAAATCTACAACCAATTCTTCAACTGATTTCTTCAAGTTCTAAAACCATTAAAAGCTCAGTTACTCAAGTACTTGAAGCTTATAGAGTTGAGATGGATAACTTAAGGATCAGAATGGGCTCAGTAGAAGAAGGCAAGAAGATGGAAAAGGATTACACAAGAGATATTAGAATTATAAGAGTTGAGTTCAGGAGACTCAGAGGATCAGCTGAAGCCTTTACAAATCTCCAAGCTTCTAAAATTCTTTCAATGCAAAAAGAAATTGCAGAAATAAGAGTCTCAATGAAAAAATTGGCTGCCTCCAAGAATACAAAAAAAATTGAAACTGAATTGAAGACCATTAACAACTTTTTGTGGAAGCTAATGACCAAAGTTGAAGATCTTCAATCTACTCAAAGTGTACCTCCTCCAACACCACTAGATCCTACTAGACCTAAGCCTCAATCATCTTCTTTTGCTGGTAGTCTATTCATCCCAGACAACCAGCTCCTCATTTTAGACCACAAAGATCCCATACTATTCCACCATCTCATATCTTAGATGCTGACCCAATTGCCTCTCTACCTCCGGGCATCCAAATTCCAGGTCAACCTCCAAATCCTAGAGTTAACATAGATAGTGACTAGATGTATTTTCGTTCATTTTGTACTTTGTATTGAACATCTTGAAATGAAATGAAAGTACACTTTTTGTCTCTTGAATTGTTTTATCTCTTTATGCAATCAAAGTTTATACAATGACTGATTTTTAATTAGAATTTCAAGATGAATATGAGAAAGTAAAATTATCTCAAAACAAATCTTAAGTACTTTCTCATTCTATTTTAAAATATTTGCTTCTCTCTAACTTCACCTTTTTGATTGATTGACAAAAAGGGGGAGAAATTTATGAAGATATTGCATGAAAAGGAGGTTAAGATGTTTGTCATGTTTGTATGTTTGATCTGATACATAAAGCTTAAAAGCTCTGATTACAAAATTTAAGCTCTGATACATAATGATTTATACTTTGACATTTAATAACTCTGATACTTAAAGTTCTGTTGGAAACTTTTTAGCTTTGAAATATGAAATTGCATGAAAAGTGTGTCAAAACATGGAGTATCTTATTGAGGGGGAGATTACCCCTCTTTGCCCTAATTCTCCTTCCATAGTTTGGCACTAATTAAAGTTATTTTTTTACTTATTCATATATTCTTGCAAATACAATTATACAAGTAAATGTAAAGTTTTATCTTGCTTTTTCATGCCCAGTGTTTTGTCATCATCAAAAAGGGGAGATTGTTGACCCCTTAAGTGATTTTGATGATAACCAAACATTGGAGCATGTATATTTATTTCTAACAACTCTTCAAGTGTTTTACAAGTTTTTGTAGGATGAGTTAATTGTTCAAACCTCAACTCTTACACCTTTGTTTCTTGTTTGAGTTGTGTTGTAAGTTGTTTTTGTAAAGAAGAACCCAATAAAAAAGCTAAGAAAAAATCATATAAAAAGGGTTACTTCTATGTGTGTGCCTTAGAATTATTTTGAGTTGGTTTGTTTGAAAAATGTAAGAGTGTGGTGAGAGTTTTTCTTTGAGTTGAATTGTAAAAATCCTGAAGAAATTACTCGAGCCGACCCAGCATGTTGAAGAGCCGACTCCATCTCATGGCATGCAGCAAGAATTCTGGTACGCAGCAATTCGAGCCGATTTGAAAGCAATCGAATCGACTCCAATGAATCTGAGTCGACTGGAATTTGTTCGAGCCGACTCTTCCAGAGTCCAGTTTTTGAAGATTTCTGAGAATAGCCAGGCAAGCCGACCCGACCAAAAGAGTCGACTCTACTAGACCTAATTTTGAAGACCTAAGAAAGCGAGCTGACCCAAACTGCAATGAGCCGACTCTTCCAGAGTGATGATTTCAGAACCTGAGAAGAAGAGCCGACCAAAGATCAAAAGAGCCGACTCCTCGAGTTTAAGTTTTTCAAAGATACAAGTTCGAGCCAACCCGAGCTATCAAGAGCCGACTCGTCTAGAGTGAAGTTTTGTACCCTGAGACAAAGTGCTGACTGCACTGAAGATTTGGCGACTTGACCTATCAACTCAAAGGATCCGAGCAGACTCGAAGGAATCCGAGCCGACTTGAACATCACTTTTAGGTATCCAATGGCTAGTTCCATAATTTATTTTTGAATGCCAAAAAGTGCTCCAACAGTCACAAACCACTTTCCAACGATCTACAATGGCTAGAATTGCCTTGAAGTGATGGAAGACCTTATATTTGAAGGATTTGAACTTCCTTGAAATAATGATTTAAAGAGTTCTTCAAAGAAAAGAAAGCTTCATTGAATATCCTACCTACCAACAAGAAGAGAGCACAAGAGCATTCAAGTCAGCCTTCAAGTCTTCACCAACTTTGATCAGAAGCTTGAAGCAATTTGGGAAGAAGCCACTAAAGCAATTAAAGCTCATTCAAGTCCATTCAAGTGGACTTCTATCAAGCTACACTAGCAACTATCTGATAAATTGAGTTTGCCATATTTGCTGCATTTATTTCAATTCAGTTTTAAATTGTTTGGATTATTGATGAGCCGGTTGAAAAACCAAATATGTTCTTGGTGAGCCTTGATAAAAACTAAGTGTTAGATTCTTGGTGATCTTGGTAAAACCAAGTTAGGTTCTTGGTGATCCTGTGAAAACCAAGTTGGGTTTCTTTGGTGAGCCTGTTTAAAACCAAAGGGTGTTGGGTTTTCTTTGGTGATCCCGTTAAATCCAAAGTATAAGGTTTTGGATTGTGATCCTATAAAACAATCCTACTGTATTCGGGTTTGAATATAGTGGAAATCACAAGTGGTATCTTGGGTAGTAGATATAGGAGCTGGGTTGCTCCGAATCACTATAAATTTTGTGTCTTGTGTTGTGCCTTTTTATTCTTACTTAGGTTCTACAATTTACTACTCTATCACAGCACCTACCACTTGCAAGTATTTTTTAATTGCACATTATTTGCCTTAATTTTTAAATTCCCAATTCACCCCCTCTTAGCTAGCCACCTAGGCAACAGATAGGTTTATCTGGACTTGCTTGAATAGTAGAAGAAACACATTCATTTTTAAAGTATTCTTATCCAAAGATAAAGGAGTTTCCAAAGCACTAGGAAATAGGGCCTTAAGTGTAGGTGTTGACTAATGAATTCCTTTTTCTCTTTACTATTCCTCTTCTCTGGCTTAGCCAATTCTTGTTTTTGGGTTAGGTCATGCTGGTTTAATGTTTTCCCACTTCTTAAAGTTATGATTGATTTAGCATGTTCTGGGAAAGTTTTAGGACCAGTAGAGCTCTTAGCCATGTATTGTCCTTTCGAATTACTAATAGGCTGGCTAGGTAACTTACCTTCCTCCCATCCACTAAGAGCAGAGCTAGCTGACCTATCTGGGTTTCTAGCTTGGTAATGGGCTGAGTGTGGGAGTGAAGGAGTTGGGTACTCATTTCTATCCCTTTCAGTACTTGGTGCATCTTCTCTTCGAAGGTAGGATCATGATTATTTAGTGGAGGTTGTGGGGCACTCGAGTGTTGCAAATATGGCATGTTTTTAAAGTTGGTCTCTTGATAGTTGGGCCTAACTGATGTTGGATTCATACAGGTTGCGGTTTCCAAGAGAAATTTGGATGATTTTGCCAGCCAGGATTGTAAGTGTTTTAAAAATGGATCATTTCTTTATCTAGGAGCCATTCGGGTTTATGCTTGATGGGCTTGCCCCTGAACGAGCTAAAAAAATTGATAAGCGACTGGACAATCACCTATCAAATGGGTAGGACTTGAACAGATGATACAAATATCATGGTTTTGACAAGGTGAGGAGATAATATTTTCACTTTGTAAGATTCGTTCAAGCTTCTGGGACAATTCATCTACCTTGCTGTAGATGTCTACAGAATGACCTACTTTATATATTCCCTCTCTTAGGTCCTATGGAAGATCTCTACAGGCAGCAGACATATGATGCAAGAATTTTCACTAAGAGTTTCAAAGAGCTACCAAGCCTCGTGTTCATTTTTAAGCATTATTGTTCCTCCACATGAGGCATCCATCATTTGTCAGTGCCTTTCTGACAGACCATCATAAAAATACTAGACTAATTGCCATTTAGGTATGGCATGGTGCGGACATTTTCTTATCAATTATTTCAATCTCTCCTATGTCTTATGAAATATTTCTCCGTCTAACTGAGAAAAACTGGTTATGACTTTTCTAATTTGGTCCATTTTTCTTATTGGAAAGTATTTCTTAAAAATTCTCTCTGGAGTTGATCCCAAGTTGAAATTATTATAGTGTCCAAGGAATTCAACCAGTACTTGACTTTATATTTTAGGAAAAAGGGAACACACTTAAGCCTAAAGGCATCATCGAAGAAATTTTGGATCTTGATAGTTAAAATATTTCCAGGAATTCATCTAAGTGTTTGTAGGGGTCTTCATTTGCAAGTCCATAGAAAGATGGCAACATTTGAATTATGCTAGACTTAATTTCATACTGGATAGCCTCTATTGGAGATACTTGGATACAAGGTGAATAGATATACTTTGAACGAGTGATGTACTCTTTCAATTATCGTGGAGGTTCGATTTCTTGATTGGGGTCCATAGTACATGATCTGTTTGCTCTATAGATTCTATCTATTTCAGAATCTAGGGTATGATTTCAAGTTCTAAAGACCGATGACCTAGCATACACCCTACAGTAATACTCTAAAGCAAATAGCAGTTCAATGTTTTTTTTTTGAATTAATAAAAAATTGGAAGAATGAGAGGAGATCTAAAGGAAAGAATCCTAAGAGAATCCTAAGCTAGACAAAAAAGAGAGTTATGTTTATAAAATTTTTTTTTTTTCAAACAATTAACACAAACAAAATCAAATCTATCCTATGTTAACCTGGAACTAGACAGCTCCTAACTATTCCAAAGTTACCTTCGAGCACTCCAAGCTCAAGATCAATCAACTAACCTGGCCAGGTAAGTGTAAGGCTGGTGGGGGTTCCCCCGTTGCTTACCTTAGATATCAATTAAAATTGGCCAGGTAAGAAAACGGAACCAATTAAAGAACCATCTTCCTTCAGGCTCTTGTCCCTGAACCACTTGCCTTAGACACAGAGCAACTAACTGATCTGAACCTGGTCCAACTCTAGGGTTTCCTTGTCCAATTGAGCTCAAATTTTCTAGGGCTAGCGTCTAATTTTTTAGGATTAAGGTCTGGGTTAATGCACATGCAGGGTGGTGATTTGTGGGCTAAGGAAGGGTAATGAACTCCCCACCTTATCTGATTAATGAGATTAAATGACCTTAAGTCAGTTATGAAAAGATGTATGCAGCAAGCAAGGTGTCCAAATTTGAAGTTATCAAACAAACAAAGTTATACTAATTACTTTTTTTTTAGTAGTTCGATAGTTAAGTTTCTAATCTCCTACCAAGTTATGAATATTTCAAGATTTTTTTAAAAAAAATGTCAAGGTTTTTAAAATTAAAAAATTTTATTTTAGATTTTCATTTTTTTAAGTTTGTTCAATCGTACATAGAAAAATACTAACAACCAGTTTTTTAATTTTGATTTTTTTTTGAAATAATGTCAAAAGGTCCCCGGTAATGGTGACAAAAATCTGATGCGTGTCGTAACACACCAATTTAATACCTTAATTCTACTATTTTTTGTAGAGTAGTAAGAGTAAGGGTCGAATCCACAGGGACCTTTGAGTTATTTCAAAAGTAAAATGCATAATAAAAAGGGAATTAAGAGAAAATTAGTAGTAAAAATAATTTAGATATGATCTATCTTAATGAGAGTATGCATGTACCCATAGATCACGGCCTGTTCCTTTTAGGAATAGATCAGTCAAAAATTATATTCACGTAGAAAAACTTACCTCAAAAGCTTATCACTGCTCATGAATCTACTTTAAACAAAATAAAGAAAAATATAAATTAATTAAAAGCTCTTTTCATTTCATAAAATGACGAATACAATAAATGAACACATCTAAAACATAAATCCCTTTCTTAAACAGGCTTCCAAAGTGAAGCTATAGCATATCCGAGGATATCAAAAGATGGAGCAGTCTAGTGATGCGGGTGAAGAGTAGAGAGTGGGAACCAGGACCAGTATGGTAGAAGTGGGAACCAGTGAGGATGGAGGGGGTCAGAAAGATGGAGGAGAGTGGAAGCAAGGAAAGGAAAAATGGAGAAGAGAGAAATGGAGTGGAGTGGAGAAGGAATTGAGAGAAGAAGAGGCTATTTTTGGACTCCTCAGTTCTCCCCCTTGATTGAGAGATCAAGGGAGATTTTATAGGCAGAGAGTGTCAACAATGTATTGTTTCTTCAACAAAAATTTGTTCCACTATTCCAGCTGAACTCCAACTTCATTCGGTTTCTAACGATCCAGCGAACTCCAACTTGTTCCAATGATCTAGTGGCTCCAACAAAATTATTTAGTTCCCACATTCCAACGATCCCAACGGCTCAACTCCCAATTAGTTCCCATCATTCCAACAGACTCTAATCACAGCTCATTCTTGTTCCAATGATCCAATGAATTCCAGCTCCCTTTGTTCCAACGAATTTAGATAGCATGGATAGTAAAGGCATGGCCGGTGATGGGTGGTGTGGCTGAACAGGGACAGCGAGGAGAGGGCTATTGCAGGTGACTGATAGTTTGAGAAACTACTGCTTGAGAACGGTGGAATAGCAGTGAAGAAAAAGAGGCACATCACTTTTTCTGTGGTTTTTGCGGCCATTTGAGGCTTCTCTGGCCGGCAAGGAACATACCAGAGGCTTGGGTGGTGGCGGGGCAGTAATTTTGATGAGTTTTGACTCAAACCGGACTTTGCAGTCCACAGCTCTATTTCAGGACCGGGGCAATGGCATCTCGTAGACCGTTGGGTGAACCGTGAATGAGGCAATCGGTCCACCATGGACCGGCTACTTTAAACTTCATGCTATTCCAACTAAATTCTTTAAAATTCATTTCTGAGCCTGTTTCAAGTCCGATTTGAGTGCTGTTTGTACTGGGACTCCTAAAATCGAGCTCTTAATGTTGTTAGGATTCTTTCCTAGAAAATAATGCATTAAAGTATTAGTTTTAATTAATTAATCAAGATATTTTTTAATAACTATCAACTAGTATCTACCACTACTCCTAGTGGGTATGCCATAATTGATATCGTACATGTCATGGCATACATGATGGACCCCACTGTGGAAGTATATGGGATTCTGCTCATATACTCTCTCTCTCTTTAGGAGTTGTCACACAATCCTTCTAATTAAAGAGAGAAGTTCCATGGCCTTTGGTAGATAGCCTTTCTTGGAATTCTCCATGCTAAACTGCTTCAATACAGTATCAATATACATGTACTGGGACAATCCCAATAGCCTCCTTGATCTATCCCTATTGATCTTCATCCCTAACATGTAGGAAGCATTTTCCAAATCCTTCATAAAAGATTGAGATGATAATCAAACTTTTATTTCCTATAGTGCAAGGATTTTCTTCTCGATTAAGAGAATGTCATCCATATACAATACAAGAAATACAATCACAGAACCATTATCCCACTTATAAATGTAGGGTTCTTCTCCATTCTTAACAAAGTCATATATTCTGATTGTCATATCAAAATGCAAGTTCCAACTCCAAGATGCCTACTTTAGTCCATAAATTAACCTTTGAAGCTTGCATACCTTTAATTCATCTATAGATGTAAACCCTTCATGTTATATCATATACACCTCTTCATCTAGCTCTCCATCTAGGAAGGCAAATCGAACATCTATTAACCAAATTTCATAGTCAAAGTACACTGCTAAAGAAAATATAACTGAATGGACTTAAGCATTACCATAGAAGAAAATGTCTCATCATAGTTAATACCATAATGTTGATGATATCCTTGGCAACCAAACGGGCTTTATAGATCTCCACCTATCATCTGTACTCCATTTCTTTTTGAAAATCTACTTATATCCAATGGGTTTATTTCTTCAGGTGGATCAATAAATGTCCATACACCATTGATCTTAATGGACTCTTTTGGATTTCATGACTCCAAGCCATTTATTAGAGTTGGATCTCTGCATGGCATCTATATAGGTGATCGGATTCTCATTATTTTTATCAAGTTCAATAGGATCATTGTCCTAGACCAAGAAACCGTAGTATTTATCCGACTGATGCAGTACTCTACCAGATCTCCTAATGGTTCTTCTACTATAGGCTTTGGGTTTGATCTAGTCAAAGGTGGTTCTATGATGTTCCTTAAATGTGTTAACTCCTCTACATGTTGAACTTCACAAGTTCTCAAGGAACTTTTTTTCAAAAAGGTAGCCCTAAGACTGATAAACAACTTTTATTCTTCAGCATGGTAGAAGTAATACCCTTTGATTTTTTTGGGATACCCAATAAAAAAGTATTTATTAGATCTAGGACCAAGCTTATTAATTTTCAAATATTTGACATAAGCTGGACAACCCCAGACCCAAAGGTTTGAGAATGTCAGCTTATGTCCTGTCCATATCTTATATGGCATTTTATCGATAGACTTGCTTGGAACCCTATTAAGAATGTAGTAGGCCGACTCAAGTGCATATTCCCAAAAGGAGATCAGCAAACTTGCAAAGCCCATCATCAACCAAACCATGTCCAACAGGGTTTGCTTCCTCTACTCAAACACTCCATTAAGTTGAGGTATCCCAAAAGGTATCCACTATGAGAGAATCTCATTCTCTTCTAGATAACTTAGAAACTCACTGATAAGGTATTCTCCTCCTCTATCCGATCGAAGAGTTTTAATACTCTTATCAGTTTGTTTCTCTACTTTATTATGGTATTGTTTAAACATTTTAAACGTTTCAGATTTATGCCTCATAAGATAGACATAACCATACATGAAAAGGTCATCTGTAAATGTAATGAAATAGTTATACCCACCCATAGCACCGATGTTCATTGATCTACATACATCAGTATGTATGAGACTTAGAACTTCACTAGCTCTTTCACTTTTCTAGTTAAAGATGACTTGGCCATCTTATAAAGAAGATAAGATTTATAGGTGGCAATGATTTACAATCACTGATATTAAGGATACCCTTTTTAGTCAACCTATTTATCCTATTCTTGTTAACATGACCTAGCTAATAATGCCACAGATAATCATCACTGATACTATCTAATCTAGGGCATTATTAAAAGCGTACATTATACTAACAGGCTATGATAGTATATTTTGCTATTCATAATTGTCCACTCATTACTACAACACCATTCAAAATAATATTACAAATGCCATTCTTTATTGATAGTTCATAACTATATATGGCCAAAAGGTCTATAGAAATGACATTTAAAAAAAAGATAGACAATAGTGACATTCACTTAAAATGGCATTATAAGAATTGAAAACTAGCTTGATGACTCCTAAAACCAAGACTGGAACTTGTCTTCCATCTCCTATGCTCAAAAATCTCTCACCATCTTCAAATCTCCTACTGGTCTAAAGTTTCTGCAAGGAATTGCAAATGTTGATTGGACTTCTAGTATCCAATACCCATGTAGTAGTTCATAGATAGAGAAATTATAAGATGTTATCATATAATTATCTTGTCCAACAATTGCTTGTTACTTTCTCTTCTTTGGCCTTTCGGATCAAGGAAAGCAATATAAAGAGAACAGTTCTTCCAGTGACACTGCTCTTACAATAAAAGCATTCTACCTAACCCTTATCAGCTTTATTTTCTTGGTCGACCAAGCTAAGATGCCCAACAAGCTGCACTTGCTTATTTTATTCTTCTTCTTCCCTTTCTTAAAGCGACGCCTGGAAAAAGATCCTCCCACCACATTTACCAATTACTTGTAGAGCTGGTGATCCTTCTCATAAGTCTACAATAAGCCTAGCAAACTATGGTAGTTCACTATAGGCTTCATCATTCTATGATTATAGAGAAAGTTCTAGTAGAAACAGGCAAGGAGTTTAGTATCACATCTTTCTCTAGCTGCTCATGCAGGGGATATCCAAGTTTGCCCAAGTTCTCGATCTACTCAATCATGTACAATACATGACTGGTGATCGACGCCTCCTCATGCATCCAAGCATTGAAGATGGTATAAGAGGTCTTATGCCTCCCCACATTATCCAGTGTGCTAAAAGACTCCAATACTTGAAGGATTTCTTCCAGTTGGGCATCCTCAAATTTAAGACTCAAGTCATCATTCATAGCTGCTCGCATAATGCAATGAATGGTTGTGCGGTCGCTAAACCACTTCTGATAAGTATCACGAACCACACTACAGCATTGGGAGTGAGCTCCTTAAGTGTAGGATTCGTTATCATATAAAGGATCCATTCATGCTCCAAGATAATCTTGAGCTTCCAAGACCAACTATCAAAACTGGGATCCAAAATCTATCATTGTTCAATAATGACTAGAGTGACAAAGTGGTGGCCATAACTGAAAAGAAAATCATAAGACCAATTAGTATATGAATTATTAATCCTAAATACTTGGACTTTAGTCTAAAGATTCTCCTATTGTTTTATATGAATTGATAGCCTCTATCTCTAATCCAAGGAATTACATGAATTTTTAGTAGTTACTAGAATCCTATAGGCTACATGAGCCTGACATTGGCCAGCCCACCCATGTGCATCTAAAGGTAGGGTCTTAACTAATTTTTCTCCAAATAATTTTTAGTAATTAAATTTGTCCCATGTACTCTTCAATAGGCCTTTGGGCCTTCTATTGAAAATTTGATTAGGTCCAAACATTAACATGACAAGACTTGATACTTCTAACCAACAAATGGCCAAGCTAGACTTTAGCCGACCCACCTAACCATCATTAAGAAAGTTGCATATGAACCATCATAATATGGATGATAATTCCAATAGCCTAATGAGCACCAGGCTTTTGGGCCTCCAATGATCATTCAAAACTATCGCACCCATTACCATCCTCTTAATGGGGCTATAACTTAGTTATCACCTAACTTCATCATTTTTAAGAACCTAATAATTTCATAGGATTTATTTTCATGTTAAAGATAAAAGAGAAAACATGAACTAGTAAGTCAAGAATCCTTCCATTCACTTCACCAAGTCTTAGAAGAGGGTTCAAGATAAACCGATCCAAAGGCACCTAAATTAGCCATACCATTCCACCTTAATAGCATGGGTTTATTCAAATTAATAAGCTATCTAATCAAATTTGATTGACCATAATTGCTAGGTAAGTGAGATCGATGGAAGGGTTGCGCCATTAACCTCTTTCCTTGGATACCAACAAGTTGGCCAGGTAAGATATAGCCCTAATTAAGAACCATGATCAAACTACTAAACTTACCTTAGATACCAATCGATTCATCAGATTTGATTAGATTAGCCTAATGACTCGGTCTAACCATTGAGCCAACATTAGGTCTATTCAAAAAATCATTGACTTGATCAAACTATAACTATTGAGATTGATCTATAGAGAAAAAATCTAAGTCAACTTTTTGTTAGATTAATTTCTCTATTTAGTCCATTTGATTCTAATCCGAGGTCTAAACTAGTTAAAGAACCCGATTTGAGCTAAACCATTAACCCCAAGGCTAATAAACATGGCTAAGATCTTTCATTCCCAAATCTAGATCTTCTAACCATCCAAACTTAATTCTTAATTAAGTTTAATCAGTTAAATTTGAAATAATTTCAAATTTAACTTGTAAAATAATTTTATAAAATTCTTAATTTAAAATTTTTGTTTATAGGCTGAGTCGACATTCCTGGTCAAGTGTCGACCATAATTGTTGGGAATGGTGTCCTAGTGCCAATCATCTAATTTATAGATAAAGGTATTTTTATATTGTATATGAATTATTATCAATAAAAATTATTTGATAGTTCATCACATCGCATCTTCCATAATGAACCCTTTTATGACGGAGTCCTTAGAACTACTTTTAATACAATAAAGAGAGAATTTATCATGTAGTTCTTAAACTTATTTATGACCAAATGATACATTATTAAAGGATGATAATGTATCGAGTATATCTCGTTATATATATAGGTTGGTTATCCTCTTAACCAAAGTGTGGAGACACTGATATGGCATGCAAGTGAAATATAGGATATTTTACTAAACATAACCTGCCTGCCAGCTCCCTGCTGCTAAGCATTGGTTACGAAGGGATATGGATATAAGTATCCCTCAAACCTGAGATCACTATGGTAACTTGTAAGCAACTTATTATACTTTGGTATCAAACTACCTGAATTTCTAATTTAATGATGAAAAGTTTTGGGTGCAGTCAAGCATATGTGAAGTCGATATATGAGTCAAGATGGAATTAACCCCACCAAGTATTAGAGTGAATATTCTACTGTATTTCAATTTAGCAAAACCTAGCCAGAGTAATCCTTGTAAGAAGTTATGGAACTTATAAGGTTGAGACATATTATAGATGAACTGTTTAAGGGTTGGTAGTTAAACCCTGAAGTCATTCTAAGCATTAAGGGTCAAAGAGATGAATCATATGGTAACCATATACCAGAGATTCTTGAATGTTACTCTACTATTCAACCATCTGGATGTTGGATACCAATGTTAGATGGTCACATCGATTAGTACAGGAATTATTCCTGTGCTATCAGTTATAAGTCACCTATATATATTTTTATTTTGAGTATTTTAGTTAATTAATGATACTAACATCTTATAAAAATCCTAATTTCATAACTAGACTTTCTCGCAAAACTAATTATTTTTAAATAATTTTTAAAAATATAAAATTAAAGCTTATTTATTAAAAGTAGGTATTGAGTCAAAGTACCAAAATAATTTCATAACCATTAAAAATTAATGAAAAAGTTTAATTTATATTTCTTCCTCTTTGATATGTATAATTAAATTGGTAGAGAAGTTTGAAGCCCTAGAATCTTGGAAATTATTTGGAAGATAATGAAAAGGTGCTCGCAATATGAAGAGCTCGATATGTAGGTTCAGAGGATGCAAATGAAACTTAAATCAGAGTTCAAATGGATCCAAAATAATTAAAAATCAAAACTAGCATAGATTTTAGAGCAACAGGTCCATCATGGACTAGCAGCTCGGTTTATAGACCCATGTTCCTGAGAATTTAAATTACATTGCGTAAGAAGGACTGATATACCATTCAGATAACATATAACTCAAATAAAATAGAAACGAAAACGAGCCAGATATATAAATTATAACAAAAATGAATATTTTATTATTAATTTAAAGTATCATCAAAAATCCATACAAGATGTAGACCTATTACAAAAAAGAAAAAAAATATGTTTCATGCACTGTACATCAATCCTTAACCATTAGCACCAACTCGTAGTAGTTAGTTGAGAAAACTGCTCTCCGGACCATTTTGAATTATTATAGCCCCTACAAGAAAATAAAAACATTTTCCTATAACAATACAACATTGTTAATAAAAGCAAAATCTTCTATTTTCATAAAAATCCTGAACTCTGAATAATTGGATTTCAATTTCATCATATGAGTTATTCAAATACCCATGCATCCAAATGCATCCATAAGAGGTAGCTGTCAAAACATAGGCTGTCAGCTCATATATATACTGATACAATCAGAATAGATTAACAGAATAAGTCGGCCCACCCTAACATCCAACATATACTAAAATTTATCAATTTGTTATACAATCTATGAATGAATTAAACATGAGCCTGTTCCATGAACATATGACAACAATAGAAGTACAACATATACACCAATCCAACAATCATAAAGCAACTACGAAAAAATTGTTATATTACGACAAAGCTGCCAACTTGTTAATGGATGAATTTTAAATCTAATTTCATCATTATTCAAGTTTAGTACCCACCAAAAATATATTAGGCCATACAAAAAATCAATGACATCTTACCTATAAAATATACCACCTGAACCTATCTTGTAATCAAACAAAAACCAACTCGAAACATATAAAGTGCATATAGGATAATGTCAATTGAGCATCACGGCAACAAGAGCAAAAAAACAAATGTTATCTTCCACTCCTGCCTCCCAGCAATGCTTAATCAACAAGCAGCCAATCATCATTGCCACATAAGTAATACATCTCTTCCCAAATCAAACAAGATATAAATTTCTATATCCATTAATAGTAAATAAATTAATATAAGAAGCATACCCTGAACATAGGAAGTGGAATGAAACATTGTGTGAGAACATAACATTCATATCACAGACAATGTTACAGCAACATAATATTACTCAACCAAACCTAGAATTTCTATGACAAAAACATAGCTAATTCACATAACCCCATCTAATGCATATAAACAAGCCTCTGATGTTGGATGCAATAGGGGACTAACAAACCAACTTCCCAGACAATATTTGACATATTACCCAACCTGGAAAACCATTAACTGTATCAAACTATGTAGAAACATGATCATGATAGAAGCACACCATCAATTGCATCAACAAATATTCCCAGTACAAAGGATAGAACCAGATTATATCATAATATGCAACATTGGAAATTAGAAGCTCTTCCAGCAACTTCAATAAAAATTAGAATGGAGAAAAAAGAACATCCAGCAAAATTAGTCACAATCAATCTAGTGAGCCATGATTGCATCACGATTACATAGTAATTTTGGCACCTCTACCTGGAAGTTTACAAGTCTAAGTATACAGTTAGCAAAGAATTTATGAATTTTCTAAAATTACAAAAGAGCGGATCCAACAAACCATACACAAATATTCATATATATATTTAAGGATACATATACTTTCAGCATTTCCCTATGTGCAATCTCTTGAAAGATCCCATGTCCAACACTCCTGGAAACTTGGATTGTCACCCATGTCATGTGTCCAAGTAACATAGCTTAAACTAATAGTTCTACAACTTTCGACAGTTCATAAACATAAGTTTATGGATAGTTTCATTAAAGAAAGAGAGATGAAGCATAACATAGAGATCATGCTTGAAGTAAAGAAGATACCTAACAAGGACAAATATGAAATAGTATGGACAATAGGAAGAGTAAAAATTTATCAAGACTTGATTATGTTCAGCACAACACTACAATTTCCCAATATCTCTTGCAAAATATGGCTCCAAACATCGAAGATAATGTCAGTTGAGCATCATGGCAACAAGAGGAAAAAATATATGCATAGAAAATAATACAACTAAACCAGCAATGCAATTTAAAAGGAAAAAGGTAACAACAAATAAACCAACAATGCAATTTCAATCCACAAATAAACTAGCAATGCAATTTAGAAGGAAGAAAGTAACACAAAGGCTAGTATGTATAAAAAACACATAACTTATTAGTATTAGCACAGTAATGAATCAACCTAAGAAATAAGATTTTCAAAATTTTAAAATGGAATGGCTGCTTTATGTGGTTCAATATACTACCATGTTCAATTAAACATACAAAAAATTATGGCTCAGATCTGCTGCCATAATTAGTAATCTAGATTAGATCATTTATGTTGTAACATAAGAGAGCTCAATATCCTGGAACATTAAGGGCTACCACCATTATAAACATTGTACAAAACATGTGCTATAAGTATCAAAAGACCAGTTTCATATCGCCGTCCATACAAATAGTCAATATCATTAGCAAAACATTAAGGTTGCGTTTGGTAGATGGTAATCTATCTAGATTACCAGTAATTTTAAACTGGGCCCACCATATAACCTTGTTTGGTATTATTTTAAATCAGTAATTATGTGTAGTAATAATCTGGATTATCTCTCATGTAGTAATCTAGATTACCTCAGGGAGAGGTGGCTATCCAGATTACTGGAGATGTAGTAATCTGGTATTTTTTATTTTTACAAAATTATCCTGTCCCTTTCGTTTCGATGAGAACAAAACATTTTCCTTCTCCCTCTCATTTATGTCCTCTAGGTGCTGGTTGGGATCTCTTCTTAAATCTATATTTTATTTATAAAAATATTTTATATTTTAGTTATTTATTAAAATATAATTTTTAAATATTTTATATTATTAAATATAAAAATATTTAATATTTTTATATTAAAATTAAAAAATTAAAATATGTTTTTTATACTAAATAAATGCAAAAAAAATTATATATAATCTTTTAAATATACTAAGTAATATATTATTTTATATATATTAAATTATTAAATTAAAATAATTATTTATGTTACTAATTTTAATATAATATATTTATATTTATGCAAATATATAATGTAAAAACATATTATATTAAATATAATTTAATATAATTTATTTTATATTATAAAATATAAAACAAAATGTAATAAAATATTATAGCATATATAATGATATTATTCTAAATTACATTAATATATTTTGTTTTATTTTATTTGTAATATTAAAAAATAGAATATTTAAAATATATATATATATAATAAGAGTGTAATATAATATAATTTAAATTATGTATTACATTTTAACATAACATAACTATATTATATTATAAATATAGTATAATATATTTAATATAATATAATATATAATATATTAATAATACATTATTAAATATATAATTTTATAAATAGTTACATTATAAAATATCAAATAATATAATACTATATTACATTACAAAATATCAAATAATATATTATATTAATGTAATATTATATTACATTACTATATTATATTATAATATATTTTTAATAAATTTGACTTAGGGATATTTTGGAAATTTGAGCTTAGATTACTGGTAATCTATTTGTCATACCAAATACAGTAATCAATTTTACTGATAGATTACCTATGTATACCAAACATAGTAATCAACATTACTGTCAATTTATCTAATGATAATCTATCTTGCCGGTAATCTAGATTATCATTCAGGATTTCTTGGCGATCTACCAAACGCAACATAAAGACTACCAACAAAATAAGCATAGCACATAACAGCTACCATAACTACTAGTACAAATATATATTTACAAATATGGCTCAGGACAATGAAGCTAATGTCACTTGAGCATCACGATTACAAGAGCAAAACAATAGATGTGTAATTCCACTCTTGCCTCCCAGCAATGCTCAATCAATAAGCACCCCATCATCATTGCCACACATGTAATATGTCTCTTACTTTGCATACCTTTTAAATTAGTTAGCTATTTTTTGTAATTGTAGAAAATAGAACATGCACTACAGCAACCTACAAATGGACTCATACAAAGCACCTAAAGTCCAAGATCAAACCAGCCAAAGTAATGTGGATAGAGCTTACTTGTCCAAGGCCATTTGAGAGAATCCATTTTGAAAATCAATGTCCTAAATTTTTAATAGAAATGAGAAATAGAATTATATGAATTTAAGAGAAGATTCAGAAATTTATGAACTTTTGAATAGCATGTATCAAACATTCATCACCATTCATAGTTATAACATGAATAGCTGACGACAATAAATCCAGGAGAGTCACGAACCAAGTGTTTATATGGATACATATTGACAACAATACAAATTTCCTCACCCATTGAATACAGATCTTTCAAGAAATTGAGGTTTCCTTTCTTGTGTTTGCAACATAATTCCTTATAAGGCATGAAGTTGTCATGGCATGAATGAACTTAGTGTGACATGATGAATTAGTAGAATCTAATGCACTCACAAGAGGCTCTTATCAATGGAAAAAACAAAGTCAATTCAACACATAAAAGTCATAAAAAATAATCGAAGTAAGAAGTGATGCATCCAATGTTAGGAAACACTGCTAGTTCAAATCATAACCTATTAACAGAATATAAAGAAACAATGCTAGTTCAAATCACAGTAATCATTCCATTCATCCAAAGCAATGTACCAGCTACAATTCCAAAATATAACAAATGCTATCAGGTTATACTATAGTATAATCTTTCTATTGAAACTCTAAACCAAGAATGGAGCAACACCTCAGCATACCACATTTGCAATGAATCCTTACATAGTAAGGAATTATACAATAGCATAGAAAGGGCTACTATCAATTGCAAATATACACATAACAGCCCTCATAGTTTAATAGCAGCCAACTACAGAAACAATTTCACTAGAGAAATTTTTTGACAATAGGCAGCACATCAACTTTGCAAAACATGCAATATGTATAGTTCCATATGAAAGAAGATATAAATTCTATCTCCATTAAGATTCCTGAACTTAGAACAATTGGATATAACATTCATCGCATGTCATAAATTATGGATCCTATGCATCCATATATCATCCATAATCAGCATATGTCAGAAGAATGGCATGTTTGACATATAAGAAGTTATAAACTAAAAAAAGGAACATAACAATCATAATCTAAACATAAATATATGTTTCAAAAACAAAATATCCTGTACATATAAATGTTTAAAGTTTTGAGACATCATAACCATAGTATAACATTAACATCATTAGGGAGCAAGTGCCATAAACATTATAATATGCCAAACCCTTTCGAATTTGATCATCTGTAAATCCAATGTCATCATCGTTCAGGATTAACATCATAACATATGTATATGTCACGAACTTAAGAATCGATGATCAAAGAACAGTTATATCATAGCATACAATGAGGCTGGATGGAAACAACATCAGCATTATAGCAAATTAGAGACTTTCAACAATAATACAAGTCTGCATACCACATAAAAGGCTACCAAGAAATATTGTTGCAAGGGCTGCAAACAATATGAACATTGCACTCAACATTTACCATAATATAAGCATTGTAGCACATAAGAGCCTTCCAAACATATTACAAATTTCCATAGAATAGAAACAAAAGCAAAAAATAAGCAAAAATAGAAGTTATAAACGATGATCATGGTTTATGACTCTTTCAGCGATGACATAACAAGAACTAATAGTCATAAGCATCTAAACTATTAACAGAGTTTGTCCACACTTAAGCCCAAGTACAAAGCCTACAACAAAGGCTACTAAAACAAACATAAAAGTTTTAAAAGGTGCACCCACATTCATGGCCAAGGCTACATCTTTTTTTCCTCCTTTGTATTTCATGTCATATTTTTTTAATAGATGAATGATCATGAGGTTGAAGATAACTCTCATATGCAAATATTGCCTCTTGTCTAGTTTTAAACTTCTTATATAATGCATGCTTGAACCCAGTAACGTCGTGCTGACACTCAGGCCAGGTTTCATAGATACCTCTTCTACACCCCTCGAAAACTATATAACAACTTTCGGAAGACATCACTAAAAGTCAAGAGCATGCAGCTTGATTTCCTGCATTATTGTTAAACCAAAATGATACTCAGATTATGTAACACATTGCAGTAGTAATAAAGTTATCCATGGTAAATATACTAACAAATCAAATAATGGAAAAAATTGAACTTAATAAAAGGATGCAAGTTACACTTATGTCACATGTTACAAGCAACCCAAAGCCTATTAGCTATTGAATTGCACAGTTCATCACCTCTTTGGGATTCATCATCCCTTATAATCAAATAAGGGTCGACATCATCCTTATCATGATCAGCAGGCAAGGGTTCAATTGACATATTGAAGTATTTGTCATTTTCTTGGATGCGTCATATGAAGTTGTGAATGATGCAGCAGCCATTACAATACATTTTTGGACTTTAAAGGAATATGGGATGGAACTTCTAAGAATCTTATATCGCTTCTTAATAATTCCAAAGGCCTTCTCTATATAATTCTTGAGTTGAGCATGTCGATAGTTGTATAAATCCTAATAATTGTTATATCTTCAAGCCCTAGAATTGTTAAACGTACTTAGGTGGTACCTGCTATCCCGAAAAGGGGCAAGAAACTTATCTGTATTGGCATATCCTGAGTCAACAAGATAAAATTTTCCAGTATATGACCAATGCAATTACTTAAACCACTCGAAACTTTGCTAAAAATATAAAATCATTTAAATATCGAATCTATTGAATACCTTCTAGTATAATGAAGCCTCCTGACCTGACACACCAACATAGTACTCTCATATCGGTAGCAAATCCTTCCCATCCAGTACAACAAAAAGGAAAGAGTGATCAAATAAAACTGCAGCCATAACATTTTGAAAAATATATCTTATCAAATACGAAAGTGGGGTTGTTTACTTTTCTTGATTAAAGCAGGTATGTGCATACCATCAACTGCTCCAATAGCATTCTATCATGTAGCTAACTATATCATAGACAAGTTAACATAATTTTAAAATTAAATACCAACATTAAATTCCTTCATAGGTACCATGAAGTAAGGATGGAGATGGTTGTTTTCATGGATCCATAGGTGCATGCCAATATCCTCACCCAGTTGAACAATAAATTCTTGCTTCAGTAAATAAATTATTTTCAGTACATTATTAAATATCAGGATACTGTCTCTCCTGAGTGCTAAAAAATTTTAGCTAAAACTCTATTAGTTACACCATGACCTATGCTATAAAAAAAAATATGGTAGTTGCTCCTGTACTGTAACATTATGTGTGCTTATTAAAAGGCTATGTGATACAAACAACTCTTCTAGCTTCAAGAACATATTGTTTGTCATCCTAAAGTGATCATAATCTCTATCCGGATGTCTACTCAAAATATCTGTTATGAGTTTGTGACCCGAGAATGGATGAGTTCAACATGGCACCTTCCAATTACATTACAATCATGCACATTAATGATGCCACTACTTATCAGTGCAGTTATGACATCTACCAAAGTTGTCCTCTTCTATTAAAAAAGCCATGAGTTCATGTAAGGTATCCATCTACTAAAAAAAGAGAGAAGTTAATGATACAAGCATAGGATAATTGTGTGTTGATAGTCAACAATGAAATACAATATGTATAATAGACATTCCAGTAAACTAACAACCCTATTCGTATTTACAACAAAATTTGCCACAAGTAAGTTCACATATGACATAATATAGATTACATATAGAAAGTCATATATCATAAATATCATCCCTTGACCAAAACATGCCAAATATATGTACGCCACGGCCAACCATGACCGCCAAATTCTCTTTGATGTATTGGAGGTGCAAAGGTGGAATGCATGAATTCCTCGAGACTACCACGAGGAAAAAGGTACAACCCTTAAAATGCTATCTTCACTATTTGGCTTGAATGATGGCTGCATGAATGGAACAGGGCCACCCGAGTAGCAGCATGCATGGGAGGAGATACAAATACATGAGGGCCACCTTGATGGACACCATACATTGGAGGAGGCATAAAAACATTACGCACATGAGGATAACTTTAAGTAGGGGCTGCCATTGAAGGTGGTACATGGTAGAACTCAACCATTTATCTTTGAAGCCAAGCTTCGAGTAGTGGCCCTTTATAATGCATAAAGAACCACCTATTTATCTCATTTTTAAAGGTCTCCTTATAGCAAGAATATATTTAGGTATAATCTCAGGGAGACTCTCCAACTTTTGCATACACTCATCAATAGAATATATCATAGGATGGGCAAGCTCATCTCTTTTAAGGATCTCATTAGCAATTCTCAATCTCTTTCTACCTTGATCCACCAAATCTAAAAGGGCATCAGTTGCATCAGTAGTGGGCCTAGTCCTACATGCTGTAGGAGTAATGGATACTGACCTTGTCCTCTTTCTAATACTAGAGGATGGACATGCATCTATAGAAGATTCTATGGATAGAGTCGAGGCACATGTAGTCGGGCTATTTGGGGATACATCATCAAATAGGTCAAAAGGACTGGATGATGAGTTAGAGACCCCACCACTTTGTTGTGATGGTTAGCCAATGTTGATGTCATCTAAATTTATCCCATCGACTTTGTCGTTGGAGGTATCATTGTTCGATACCCCCTCTAGAATAGCAGATGTATCCCCCCGTTGACCCTGGTCATGTTCTTAGAAAAATGGATGTCTATGTCATCATATGCAGGAAATGGCTTACCCTTTATCCGAGCATATTCCTTGTTAACCTGTTAATAATAATTAAAAAGTAATATTATAATGTTATCGAAACCATGCTACATATAATATCAACATCAATTGACCACTCACTGAGATGACCTCCTCCCATATTTATTCATCACCATATGTGGGCACTTTTAGTACAAGATCCCATCCCCAGCCAGATCGATTAGATAAGTTATAATACAAGTTGAAGGTCTTCTTTAGTACCTTCAACCGATTCTTGAGGTTCCTATAACTGAAAGACTTATTTATCCGTGCGCTGAATGAAGTAGTAATCTTCTTCCATAAAGTACCATTGTGACAATTGTCTTCGTCATTCTCTTGCCTCATTAAGGCAAGCATGATCATATCAAGAGCATCGATCCAGTTAGGTGCTCTAATACGACATGGTCCTTCCCTTGTATCTACTGATTGATTACATTTTTTTGATTTAGGCATCTTATCTACAGTATCCTAAACGTTACACAAGTAAGAAAAAACCAATATGTATTGTTACAATTGACTTCTTAATGATGCAAAAATAAATGATAACAAAGACATGTTATAGAACATGGAATACATCCACAAAAATATGTATGTGCAGAGAAATGTACTTACGATAAAAGTAATCTATAGTATGATAAATTAAAAAATATATATGCCTTAGAATAACAGCATTATAGACATGGAAGCATCACGGCTACAAGATAGAATAGCTACTTATTCAGGTAGCCTATCATGTAAATGTAGTTAAATCCTTGTCTCCTAGCACTGCTCATTCTTAAGGCAGCCTATCATTATTGACAAAACATAATATAAAGATACATTATCGAACATATTATATATGAAATAATGGAAATAAAATAGTGTTGCATATCAACAAAATACTAAAACCACAAAATTTAACAATGCCTCCACATTATTATAAAAGGCTGCCAAACATTTATTAATCCAGCGACATATGAAATTGGAGGCCACTTGTTGAGGTTTATGAAATCAAAAGGCAAATAAACTTATGCCTCAAGACATGAAAGCTTAAAATCATTGAAGCATCGTAGCTACAACAAATGGTAAGTGGTAATGTTCATTGTATCTTGTCTCCAAGCCATGTTAATTCATAAGGCTACATCGTACAATAAGTGATAATGTTCATCATATCTTTTAAATGCATCCACCAAGAGACAAATTGAATTTATTTATTTCATTTTAATAAGACTGAGATCACACTACTACTTCCTCAGCTTAAAAAAAATTGAGGGTTTCTACTCAAATTCAAAGAAATAAATATGTGGGAAGAAAACAAAAGGGCAATCAAATAGAAAAGCTAGAAGATAGAATTGAAAATATAAGTAATTTGTAGTTTAATGAATTGAAAATATATATACCTCAGAATTAGCAACATTATAGACACTGGAGCATCATGGCTACAAGATAGACTACTACTTATTAAGACTGCCTATCATGAAATGTAGTTAGACCCTTGTCTCCTAGCAATGCTCGTTCTTAAGGCACCCTATCATCATTAGCAAAATATAATATAAAAGATACATTATCGAATATATTATACATGGAAATAATGAAAATAGAAAATAATTTTGCAAATCAACAAAATACTGAAACCACAAAATTTAACAATGCCTCCACATTGTTATAAAAGGCTACCAAACATTTATTCATCCAGTGACATATGTAATTGGAGGCCACTTGTTGAGGTTTATGAATTCAAAAAGTAAATAAACTAGTGCATCAGTCATGAAAGGTTAAATGATTGAAGGATCATGGCTACAACATATGATAAATGGTAATGTTCATCGTATGTTGTCTCCAAGCCATGCTAATTCATAAGGCTACAACATATGAAAGTGGTAACGTTATCATATCTTTTAAGTGCAACCTACCAAGAGACAAATTGAATTTATTTATTTCATTTTAACACATAAAAAGCCAAGGTTCAGGAAGGGTGGGAGAGGGTGGGAGTTCCAAGCCTCATCCTTTGAGGAATGTCAACAGTGTTTTCAAGATGTAAACTACATGCGAAACAATCTTTCAGTCACTGCTATTCGTTAATGATATGTATTAAGACTAGAAATGAATTGAAGAAAAACATTTCAAAGAAACCCAAGTTGGGACAAGCACCTGATAAGTAAACTTCAAAAATTTCAAACAATGAGTCATGAAGATTGTAGTCATGATTTGTTATGAACTACCAAACATTGTAAAACATAAAAAAATATCACAACCTAGAAATCAATTATTTTAGTTATACAAAGCTGCAAAACTTCACCATAACAAAACTAAAAAAATTGGGTAAGTTTTTCCTTCATGGTTACTTTAAATATATCCAATTACTGAATTTTGGAAGTCAAACAAGTATAAAAAGAACAACATTAGAAAACAAATGAGTAGATGGATGAGATACAATGGCACAAATTGACATGATGGATAATATAAATTGAAAATCTAGAAGCTAGGAGCCATGGATATCTAAATGGGTAGAGCAAATATGACCATCACCACTCCTGCCCATGCAGCAATCTAGGGATTTGGATTGCATTTCAAAGCCCTCTTTAGCTTTGTCCAAGCTCAGTGGTAAAGCTTTCTAGGAAAAGCCTTCGTAGCTTTGCCCTCGATTCAAAATGAAAAGACGAGCAACAGAGTAGCAAAATCAAAAGGAGACTAGGAGGAGGATCAGGAGAGTTTTCTGGGAAAGGCTTCATAGGTGGAGTTCGAGAGAGAATGCGAGAGGTGCAGGTTTAGAATGTGTTGACCCCTTGAATGATTTTGATGATAACAAAATATTGGAGCATGCACTTGAGTTACTAACTATTTTTTAAGTGCTTTACAAGTTTTTGTAGGATAATTTTAATGCTCAATCACAACTCTTACAACCTTGTTATATGTCATGTGTAGTGTTGTAAAAGTATTATGTAAAGAAGAGCCCAAGAAAAATTGATGTTGTATTAATGAAAATGGGTTGCTTCTATATGTTTTCATGTTTAAAAACACTTTAAGATTATGTTGCCCAGGTGGCTTTCCTAAGAAGGGGGTGAATTGGAAATTTAAAAAATTTGAATAGATATGTGCTCTTTAAATCTACTTTAGTGTGGAGGTGCTATGTTTCAAATATTGAAAGCGAAAGCAAACAAAAGAGAAAAAGCATAATGCAAACATAGCAAATTTATAGTGGTTCGGAGCACCTCGCTCCTATGTCCACTACCCAAAATACCACTTGGGATTTTTACTATATTCATCACCAGAATATAATCAGATTGTTTTACCAAGCTCACAATCCAAAACCTAACTTGGTTTTTCAACCGGCTCACCAAAAATCCAACTCTTGGTTTTCAAAAGGATCACCAAGAACCTAACCTTGGTTTTGACCGAGCTCACCAAAAACCCTTACACTGTTAGTTTTAAAATGGGATCACTAATAATCCACACTTGGTTTTTAATTAGGCTCACCAAGAACCTAACACTCACAAAGAGTTAAGAAAAAGTAAGCAATTAATGACAAACCCAAGTTGTCTGATAGTTGCAGTTGTAGCTCAAGGGAGCCTTCTTAATTGTACTTTAATACACTTCAATGGCTTCTTCTTTCCCCTCAATAAGTGCTTCAAGCTTCTGGTAGGAGTTGGTAAGACTTGAAGTCTGACTTGAATGTTCTTCTTGTGCTCTCTTGCTCACAAGCTCATTTAATGTTCAATCATGCATTAGCTTCTTCAAAGGTTGTCCAAATCCCTCATTTATAGAGTCTTGTACTCTTCTTAGGTGGATATAGCAATTGTAGACCATTGGAACTTGACATTTGACCGTTGGAAAACTTTTTAAATTCAAAAATGAAGTTTTGGAACTAGCTATTACTTGCCTGGAATCGACGTTCGAGTTGGGTCGGATCCTCAGATAGTTGATTCTTCACTCTGGTCGAGTCGGCTCGCCATAATCGAGTCGGCTCGGATCCTCAAAGTCGATGATTCCTTACTCAGTCGAGTCAGCTCACCTCAGTCGAGTCGGCTCGAATCCTCAGGTCTTCAAATTGTACTCTAGAGCAGTCGGCTCTCTTGGTTATTCTCTCATAATTGATTTTCTTTGGACTATGGAGGAGTCGGGTCAGATTACTGAAGGTCGACTCGGATGTCTGACTAAATGGTTGAGTCAGCTCGGATTGCCTTCGGATCAGCTCGCCTTTCTGATTCAAGAAATGAAGCTCTGGAAGAGTCGGCTTGGGTTCCTTCAAGTCAGCTCGAATCTCTGTGTGCTATAATCCTTCAACCGTGCCATGGATTAGAGTCGGCTCTCTTTACATGAGTCAACTCGAATGAATTTCAATAAAAATCTTCAACACTTCTCCAGAATTCATCCAGCAACTCTTAGTCACTCAAGACTCTTTCCAACTAAACTAACAACAATTTTTAAAGAATTTTAAGCTTAAAAAATACATAGAAGTAACCCATTTTCATGAATATTACAACAATCTTTCTTTGGGCTCTTCTTACATGAAACTTTTACAATATTACACATGACATATATAGGGTTGTAGGAAATCATTCTACAAAAACTTGTAATGCACTTGAGAAGTTGTTAGTAAGACAAATGCATGCTCCAATATTTTGTTATCATCAAAATCACTCAAGGGATCAACAGATTAGTTTTTAATGGAGTTGAAAAGTGTTTTGAGTGACTAAAAGTCATTGGATGTCATCTGGAGAAGAGTAGAAGATTTCATTGAAAAATCACTCGAGTCGACTCGAGGAAGGAGAGCCGACTCTAGTTCATGGCATGCTTGAAGGTTTCTGGCATGAAGAAATCCAAGCCGACTCGAAGGAACCCGAGCCGACCGTCTAGAGCTTCATTTTTGAATTAGACTGGTGAGCCGACCCAAAAGCAATCCGAGCCGACTCAACCATTCTGCCAAACAACCGAGTCGACCTTTAGAAGGCGAGCCGACTCCTCCAGAGTATAGAGAAAATCAGTTCTGAAAGAACAAGCCAGGCAGCCGACTCTACTAAGACGAGCTGACTCCTCTAGAGTACAATTTCGAAAACCTGAGAATCTGAGCCGACTCGATTGAGGCAAGCTGACTCAACTAGAGTAAGGAATCAATGACCTGAGAATTCGAGCCAACTCGATTGAGGTGAGGTGACTCGACCAAAGTGAAGACTCGACTACTCTAAGGATCTGAGCCGACTCGAAGCATCCTAGCCGACTCGAATGTCGATTCCAGGCATGTAATAGCTAGTTCCAAATCTTCATTTTTTAATCTAAAAAGTGCTCTGACGATCAAATATCAATCCCAACGGTCTACAATGACTATATCCACCTAAGAAGAGTACAAGACTTTATAAATAAGAGATTTGGATAACCTTTGAACAAGTTAATGAGCAGTTAATGATCATATGAGCTTGCAAGTAAGAGAGCACTAAAGAGCATTCAGGTCAGCCTTCAAGACTTCACCAACTCAAATCTGAAGCTTGAAGCATTTACTGAAGAAGTTGAAGAAGCCTTTGAAGAGCAGTAAAGGCCAATTAAGAAGGCTTCTCTTGAGCTGCAACTGCACCATCAGACAACTTTGGTTCATCAATTAGTTGTTTGTTTTTCTCTACTCCTTTATGAGTTTGTGGGTTTTTGGTGAGCCCGGTTAAAAAACCAAGTTGGGTTTTTGGTGAGCTCAGTTGTAAACCAAGTTGGATTTTGGTGATCTTGTTCAAAACCAAGTGTAGGTTCTTGGTGATCATGTTCAAAACCAAGTTGGGTTTTGGTGAGCCTAGTTGAAAAACCAAGTTGGGATTTTGGTGAGCCCCGTTGTAAAACCAAGTGGGATCTTGGTGATCATGTTCAAAACCAAGTGTAGGTTCTTGGTGATCCTGTTTAAAACCAAGTTGGGTTTTTGGTGAAACTTATTGAAAAACCAAGTTGGATTTTTGGTGACCCGTTTATAAAACCAAGTTGGATTCTTGGTGATCCTATTCAAAACCATGTAGGTTCTTGGTGATCCTGTTCAAAATCAAGTTGGGTTTTTGGTGAGCCCAGTTGAAAAACCAAGTTGGGTTTTGGATTGTGAGCCCGGTAAAACAATCCGACTATATTCCATGGGTGAATATAGTGAAATTCCAAGTGGTACCTTGGATAGTGGATGTAGAGTGAGGTTGCTCCGAACCACTATAAACTTGCTATATTTATGATTGTGCTTTTTCTTCTTTACTTGCTTCTGCTTTAATTACTTGAATCACAGCACCTCCACACTAAAGAAGATTTAAAAGAGCATATATTTGATAATTTTTTTAAAATTTCTAATTCACCCCCCTCTTGGAAAAGCCACCTGGGCAACAACTGATATCAGAGCAGAGTCTCTGAATTTTAATTTGAGTAAAGATTAATGGCTCAACCCATGAGTACCTCCTTGGCTGAAAGCCAATCCACTAATAGACCTCCATTGTTCATTGCACGAACTATTCTTATTGGAAGCTAGAATGAAGATATATATTCAGGCTATTCACTTTCAATTATGGAAGGTCATTCTAATGGGTCCTCATATACCCATGATAAAAGTTAATGGCGTGGATGTCCCAAAACCTAAGAGGATTGGGATGAACACGATATGAAAATGGGTGAGTTGAATGCCAAAGCCATAAACTTACTATATTGTGCTTTGGATGCAAATGATTTAACTGAATTTTCTACATGCAATTTAGCTAAGAAAATTTGGGATAAACTCGAGGTAACCCATGAAGGAACTTCCAAGTAAAGACTTCAAAAATTAATCTCTAGTACACAATTATGACCTATTTAAAATGGAACAAAATGAAACTATCTCTCCATGTTTTCATGTTTTACAAATATTATTAATGGCTTGAAAAGTCTTGGCGGGGTTACTCTAATACAAATTTAGTATAGAAGATCTTAAGATCACTTCCGACAAGTGGGACTCTAAAGTAATTGCCATCCAGGAAGCAAAAGACTTGAACACACTACCTCTGATGAACTGATGGGTTCTTTGATAACACATGAGTTGGCCATGCAGCACAGAATGAAGATGATCAAAAAAAAGAAAAGACTATTGCCTTTAAAGTTGCATCGAAAATGAAGAACAAGAAGGAATCGAAAGATGATTGCTGCTCTTCCGAAGATGACTTAGATGACTTAGAAGATGAAGATATAGCTTTGGTCATGAGGAGATTCAAAAAATTTATGGGCAAGAAGAAGGGAAGGTACTTCAGAAATTTTATAAGAAAGGTGAATACAGTAAGGACAAGGACAAAAAAAAGAAAAAGAAAAGAATCAAATGTCCACTTGTTATGAGTGTAGAAACCTGGGCATATCTGTCCCGATTGTCTTTTTGTTTAAGAAAATATTTAAGAAGAAGAAGAAGAAAGCGATGGTTTGCGACTTGGAGCGACAGTGAGGAGTCGACTTCAACTGAAGAGGAAGAGGAGACCACTAAAATTGCCAATCTATATCTTATGGGTCTCGAAGACAAGGTAATGTCCCCTAAACTCATGTTGAATTCACTTTTGATGAGCTGAACACCGCATTCCATGATTTATTATGAATTTAAGAAAGCTGGTAAGAATTAGAACTTTAAATATAACAATGATTCTGGGTAAAAGAAAAGGAAGAGATTTCAGAAAAGAATAAGTTATTGCAAAAAGAATAATTACCTTTTCTGAAAATAATAAGCTTTGGAAGTTGAGAAAAAGATGTATCTTGAGAAAAACAAAGCTTTAAATGATGAAATACTAATTTGAAAAAGGAGATGGAAAAACAAGCCTTTGGTTAAAAAGCTTACTTTAAGTTCAAAAAGATTGAGTTATTTTGAAAGAGAAAAGAGTTTCAAGTAATAAGGTTAGAATCGGTTATAACTCTTCGAATACAAATGGAATTTCAGCTACTAGATTTATATCTTCAAAAAAGCAAATGTACCATCTCTATATCTCAAAAGCTTTTTATCAAATGCTTTCACATCCATTTCTAGAGCTTCAATATTATATCTAAGATTTCAAATCAAAAATCTTTTAGATCAATTATTTCTACATCTGCATCATGCTTCTACTTCTAGAACCTCAAAAATTTACATCTTTTCAAAATTATAAAGTTATCTGTTATGCATGTAATGGGGTTGGACACAAATTTTCTCAATGCAACATATTAAAGAAAAATAGACTTGTTAGAAATAGATTAAGAAGATTTGGATTCAAAGGAACCAATCCTATAACCTGAAAGGACCCAAGGTAGCTTGGGTACTAAAAATACTCCTTGATTATTTTGTAGGAATGTCTTGCAGCCCAAAATGCTAAGAAAAGATGGTTTCTGGATAGCGGCTGCTCAAAGCATATGATGGGTGATAAAGAGCAATTCGTCACCCTACAAATGAAAGAAGGAGAATTGGTAACTTTTGGAGATAATGGCAAGGAAAAAATAATTGGAATGGTAAGATCAAATAACCCCCTCTACTTTTATTGAAATATATTTCTAGTAGATAAATTGAAGCATAATCTGTTAAGTATTAGTCAATTGTGTGATAAAGGCTTCAAGGTTGTCTTTGAATCATCTATGTGTATAGTAACTAACTCACTTGATTCTAGCACTACACTCATTGGACATAAACTTGGAAATATATATGTGGTAGATCTAAATGATCTAGCCATGACTAGTAATACAAGTCTGGTTGCAATGAATGCTAAAACCAATGAGTCTAGCTTACTGTGGCATACACCGATTAGGTCATGCTAGCATGCATACAATTGTCAAATAATTTAAGAATCTAGTTAGAGGTTTACCTAATTCCAAGTTAATTTTGAACATGTTTGCGATGCTTGTCATATGGGTAAACAAGTTAAGGGAGTTTTAAATCTAAAAATATGGTTTCAACTTCTAGACCCCTTGAGCTACTTCACATGGATGTATTTAGACCAACTAGGACAAGCCTAGGTGGTATGAAATATGCACTTGTGATAGTAGATGATTTTTCTAGATTTACATGGATCTTATTTAATACACATAAAGATACAATCAAAGTTTTTCGAAAAATTCTACAAGAAAGTTTCAAACCAAAAAAACCTTTCAATAGTATCTATAGGAGTGATCACAGCACGAAATTGAAAATCAATTTTTGATAATATTGCATAGAAAAGGCATTGATCACAACTTCTCCACTCCTAGAACACCACAACAAAATGGTGTTGTAGAGAGAAAGAATGGGACTTTGAAAGAGATGGCCCGAGCAATGTTATGTGAAGGCAATCTTTCAAGGTACTTTTACGCAGAAGCAGTGAACACTACTTGTTATATTTTAAACCGTGTTTTGATACAACCAATTTTAAAAAAAACTCCCTATGAGCTTTGGAATGAAAGAAACCAAATATTAATTACTTTCATGTTTTTGGTTGTAAATGCTTTGTGTTGAATAATGGAAAAGATAATCTAGAAAAATTTGATACAAAATCTGATGAAGCTATATTTCTGGGTTATTCAATACATAGCAAAGCATATAGGGTGTTTAACAAGAAAACACTAACTAGAAGAATCTGTAATATTATTTTTGATGAAGCTAACTCCTCACCTTCAAAGAAAGAAGAGTGTATAGATAATGACATAGGTACACTTGAAAAGAAAATGGAAGATATGAACCTACAAGAGAAACCAACTCAAGAAGGAGAAGAAGTGGTAAGTAAGTCATGTGATCTATCAAAGAATGGAGGTATGTAACTTTCATCTAAGAGATTTAATTATTGGTGATCCCTCTTAAGGTATTAGGACTAGGTCATCACATAGAGAAGCACATGATTACTAGCATTTGTATCATAAATAGAGCCACATAGCTTAGAAGAAGCTAAAAATGACCCAAACTAGATAATGGCCATGCATGAAGAAACTAAACCAGTTTGAAAGAAATAATGTGTGGACTCTAGTTGATAGACCATCAGACCATCCCATTATAGGAACAAAATGGGTCTATAGAATAAACTAGATGAAAAAGGAATGTTATTAGAAACAAAGCTAGGTGTTGCTAAAGGATACAATCAAGAGGAAAGAATATTTTTGATGAGACCTATGCACCGTAGAAGACTAGAAGCCATAAGATTATTACTTGCATTTGCTTGCTATATGAATTTCAAACTTTTTCAAATGGATGTAAAAAGTGCATTTTTAAATAGTTTTATATCTGAATAAGTTATGTAGAACAGCCACCAGGTTTTGTTGATCATGATTTTCAAATCATGTTTTTAAACTTAATAAAGCATTGTATGGACTTAAACATGCACCTAGATCCTTGCTTGAAAATGATTTGTAAAAGGAAATGTGATAAAACTTTGTTTATCAAAAAGAAGAATAATGATATGTTAGTTATACAAATTTCTGTAGATGATATTTATTTGGTGCAACTCATAAGATTCTTTGTAGAGATTTGCTGAGTTAATGTAAGGAGAATTTGAAATGAGCCTAATGGGTGAACTAAATTATTTTCTTGGACTCCAAGTTAACCAAACAAAAAATGAAATCTTTATAAACCAAGCAAAGTACATCAAGGAGATCATCAAGAAGTTTGGTATGGAGTCAAGCAAACAAATGAGCACCCCCATGAGTCCTACCTGCAGATTAGACAAAGATGAAGATGGCAACAATATTAATCAAAAGCTCTATCAAGGTATGATCATATCACTGTTGTACTTAACTGCTAGCAAACCTAATATCTTGTTTGCATGTGTATGTGCTAGATTTCAATCTAATCCTAAAGAATCACATATGCTTGCTGTAAAAAAAATTATAAAATATCTAAAAGAAACAAGTAATCTAGGTCTATGTATTCAAAACATTCTTCATTAAATTTAATTGGTTTTCGATGCTGGTTATTAGGATGCAAATAGATAGAAAAAGCATTAATGGTACTTGTCAATTTCTAGGGTTGAATTAATCTCATGGCACTGTAAGAAACAGAACTCTATAGCACTATCTACTGCTGAGACAGAGTACGTAACTGTAGAGAGTTGTTGTACACAAGTACTTTGGATTAAACAACAACTAGAAGACTAGTGTTACACAAAAAAAATTCCTATCAAATGTGATAACACAAGTGCTATTAATTTGTTAAACCACTTGCATTACTATCCAACCTATGCTACTGTTTTGAGATTAAACCTTAAATTATAACGCTCCCTAAATTTACTAAATTGAGGATGCATATATTTCATTAAGGATTTGAGAAAGTATGTGATACCATGAGAATACACGAATTCTTGGAAGATGCATTGAACTTAAGCTGATTAATTTTGCCCTCAGAAGGAAATGCCAAGAAATGGCTATAGCCTAACCATCAATCACGACATGGGAAGGCTTTGTTAAAATATTCTTGAGGAAGTTTTCCCTAATACGTTAGGGTTTGTGGTCCAACATGACAACCAGGCTCTAACCCTTTCCAAATGCATATCAGCTAGCTCAAGTGATAGGGCTACTTCCAACACAACATCGCCTGGACATAGAGGTGCACGCCCACCAATTCTGCATGCATGCCAACCACTATCGATCTTGCCTTGGCCACCAGTCCGTGCATGCTCTGGATGTGGTGTGGTCATTAATGCTTGCCACCTAAGGGAATGCCCCATCATAGGGATGTGCCATGCAGGCTACCATCCCCTTCACCTACCAAGGCATGATCTCCTATTTTGAGCATACCTGCAATAGCCGAAAATGCTAGCCATCATCCCCTATCTCTTAGGCATCAGGTACATGCCTATAATTTGGTCTTAGAAAGCTTCAAGTAAGTCAAACCAGGGCACGGTAAGGACACAAAGAGAAGAACAAGGAAAGAAAATAGGGATGGGATCGAGGGCCTACTCTTCTCAAGAGACATATCCTTTCACCAAAGGAACACTTTTCTTGCTGCACCCAGGAATATGCACGTAAAAAGCTTCTGAATTGAGTCTTTCATAGCTTGCTACCTGAGAGAGATCCCTACAAGCTATTCCACACACTCCCCATGCTCATAAAGTGCCTGGACCTTCGTGACTCCACTCATGTGCAATCCTAGGAAAGCGAGACTTATATGCACTGAGATACTCTTTCGATGGATCTTGTTGTGTCCCTCTTTCACTCTCTCCTTGCTTCTTCTCTGGCTCCTCTCCCACTCTTGCTCCAAAACTAGAGGGAACTTCAAATCTCTTCTATTTGTCTCTCTAGGAGACTGACTTAGACATCGAAGGGTCTACCACCAAGAACCACCCCCGGTGTGTCAGACTTTCTGGTCTTTCTGTCTTGTAGAACTGACTTCCGGTGATAGGATCCTGTAAGGCCTAACTCTACATCAGCAGCTACTTCGCTCCAATCACCATCCAAGCCAAGCTTGAGTCAACACCATCTCTGAGAGATCTGTAACACTTCTCATACCATAAAACAATCAAGTTAGAAATGAGATTAATTAATTTATCAATTAGGGAGAAAGCCTTTCAAGAAATACCTAGACCATTTTAAGAACCTTTGAGTTAGTCTCCATACCATGGGATAAAGACCTGAGGCTATACCAAACTATTATGAAGGTCTAGATCCAAGTTCCAAAACCATGCTTGAGTCGATGTGCTAGGACAGTTCATGTAGAAACCACCTATCAGACTGAGCAGAAAAAGTTTACAATGGGAGAGAACTAGGAACACTGAACACATACCATTAAGATATGATATACACCAAATCTCAGCATCTATAGCTAAAAAAGGCTAAAAAGGCATCTTTGATCCATAGGATGGAGCAGGTCTTGTAACTCAAGGAACAAGACAGTGTGAAACCAAGTATCCACACCCATATGCAATATATGCAGTGACCCAGGGCATGTAGTAGAGAGTGCCCCACCTCATAACCCAAACTAAAAAATAGTTATGCAAGGAAATGCAGCCTATCAAGACATACCAATAACCTACCTAACCAACCTACAACCCAGGATGGAGGGATCACCCACTTTTCATGGTCATAAGGCTCTAATGCAAATGGTTGTAGCTTTAACAAACCAAATCCAAGGCCCATCCTATAGTAAACAACCCACCAGGACTTGATAATAATGAACAAAAATTTAATTCTCTAGAAAAATGCCTAGAAGCTCTGGCTAAATTGAATGCTAACACCAATTCTTCTCTAGCTAAATTTAAAACTGACACAAATGCAGCTCTAGCTAAATTCTATGCTGATACAATGTTATAATTAATAGCACCCATGCCACTTAAATAGCGTTATGCAGACCATAGGTCACTGTAACTTTCAACACCCAGGCTATTGCTGTTTAGAGTGCAATTAGATCAATTAGCCATAATTATAAGTGAGAGGAAAAGGGGTAGATTGCTGAGGTAAACCCGAGACTAATCCCAAAATCCAGAACAATTAAGGACCACAACAAGTAGCCCAGATCAACCAATAATGCTATCCATACATTGAGATCGAGGAAATAAATAGATAACCAGGTGGGCATATCGAAAGAAGAAGAAATAGAAGACCTAGCTAAGCGAAGCCAGTTCAAAGAATCCAAGGCATCAGAACCTGATGCAACACTACTTACTAACTGAGTCGTCAATAGAATATGATGAACCAAATATCAAGGTTGTAGTGCCATTCCTAATAGATTAAGCCCAATCATAAAACAGCCCAACTAGACAAGATCTTGGAAGTTTTCAAGTAAGTTAAATTAAACATTCCTTTATTGGATATGATCCAACAGGTCCCTGATTATGCTAAATTTCATAAGAACTATGTATCAAGAAGAAGACAACCAATGTACCTAAGAGAGCCTTCCTAGTAGCTAGTATGAGTTCTTGCCTATCAAACCACGCCAGTGAAATATAAGATCCAAGGCCACCCACTATTTCAGCATTGTAGGGAACACCCTCATTAATATGGCTCTTTTAGAATTAGGGATGAGTGTCAATATATACCATATTCAATATACAAGCAATAGAGTTGGAAAAACTAAAGCCCATGGAAATGACCCTATAATTGGTAGATTGATCCTTAAAAGTGCCAAGGGAAATAGTAAAGGATGTGCTAATTAAGGTCAATGGCTTTATTTACTTGATGGATTTCGTAGTTCTAAAAACTAAACCAGTAACAAACCTAAAGAGTCATATTCCTGTTTTACTAGATAGATCATTTTTGGTCATAGCTAATACTCAAATCAATTACCAAAATGAATTAATGAAACTCTTCTTTGGCAACATGTCGAAGATCTGAATATTTAATCTGACTAATACAAATCAAACAAGCAACTTGAACGATGTTCAAGATTGTCTACGATCCCATTGACCTCAGCGATGAAGAATTTGGCATGAAATTTATATGAACCAGATGGTGAAGAGGTTAATGAAGTCACTACAATTGAAGCGAAATCAAGATGGGAGCTCCAATCGAACCACTCAAGATAATAGCCAGACCATTGTCCAAACCATCAGTAGAGGAAGCATCTAAGTTAGATTAAAATCACTCTCCAACACTTATACCTAGATCCTTCAAAAATCCTGCCAGCAATTATTTTAGCAAACCTAAACCCTATACTTGAGGAAAAATTGTTAAGCATCCTCAAAGAAAATCAGGAAACCTTAGAATGGACCATGGCTAAAATAAAGGGGATCAATCCCTCAATTATATAATGCAAGATTTACCTAGGAGAGGAAGCCAAGCCTATAAGAGACCCCAAAGGGACATAACCCAGCCATAAAAGAGGTCATAAAGAAGGAAATTAAAAACTCCTTGACAATGAAAAATTTATCCAATTTTAGATAGTTCTTAGATAAGTCCTGTGCAAGTGGTATCCAAGAAGTCAGGAGTACTGTAATCAAAAATGATAATAATGAACTTGTCCTAACTAGAATTCAAATTGAATGGAGGTTTGTGTTAACTATAGAAAATTAAATATAGCAACTTGGAAGGACCATTTTCCTCTATCCTTTATAGACCAAATATTAGAAGATTAGGTTGGTCATGATTTTTACTTTTTCTAGATGAATACGTTGGTTACAATCAGATTCCTATAGCTTCAAAAGATCCAGAGAAGACTATGTTTACCTATCCATAGGGAACCTTTGCCTATAGATGTATGTCCTTTGGTTAGTAATGCACCATCCATTTTAGAGGTGCACTGTAATTAGCATTTTCTCAGGATAAATCAAATGGTTCCTTGAGATTTTCATGGATTTTATTTTTGGGTCTACTTTTTGAATACTACATGACCGTAGATTGGTCTTAAAGAAATATAAGGAAAAGCATCTAGTACTGAGTGAAAAAAAGTAGTGATCATGGTCAAGGAAGCATCGTCCTTAGATCATGTGATTTAGAAAGGAGATAAAAGTAGATAAAACCAAGGTAGATTTAATGCAAATTAACCACTACTAAATCAGTTAAAAAATTTCAAGTTCCTTGGAAATGGTGGGTTTTTATAAAAGCTTTTATCAAAGTTTTAGTAAAGGCCTGAACCCTTGATTAACTTATTAGCCAATAAGTTAAATTTGACTTTATACCTGAATATCGTTGAGTCCTTTAAATATTTAAAAAGAACTAACTTTGGCCCTAATTATTCACCCACCTGTATAGACTCAACTTTTTGAACTCATGTGTGGCACATCTAATCATGCCATAGGAGCTATTTTAGGTCAAAGAATTGACAAGCTACCTTGAGTGATTTACTATGCTAGTAAGATCTTAAAATGATGCACAACTTAACTAGTCAACTACCAAAAAAAAAATTAGTTGTGATATTTATACTAGAAAAATTTAGGTCTTATTTAGTGGGATCTCATGTAATTATTTATACTAATCACTCAGCCATTCGGCATCTTCTCTCAAAGAAAGATGCCAATGCACACTTAATTAGATAGATTTTCTCTCACAAGATTTTAACTTAGAGATCAAAGATAAAAAGGATACTGAAAATATAGTGACTGAGTATCTATCTAATTTAGCAATCGTGCCAAGGAATTATTGTAGTTAATGAGTTTTTTCTTGATGGACAACTTATATCAAGAACCACTGAACTATAGTACGCTAACATAGTTAATTATTTATCCACCAGTAAAATTTCCATGCACTGGACTACTCAGGACAAAAATCGATTTTTCTCCCAAGCAAAGTACTTCATTTGAGATGACACATATTTTTTAAATAATATCATGATCTAATCATAAGAAAATGCATCCCGGATCAAGAAGTGAGAAGCATATTATCCTTTTACCATAACCAAGCTTGTGGTGATCATTTTGGAGCTAAAAGGACAATGACAAATGTGCTCCAATATAGATTTTATTGGTCTAACCTATTTAAAGATACCTATGAATATTACAATAGTTGTGTTAGGTGCCAACAAATAGGCTAGATTATTAAGAGACATATGATGCCTATAAATCCAATTTTAATTATAAAAATTTTAACGTATGGGGAATAGACTTCATGGGACTATTCCAAAATCTTTTGAAAATGAGTACATTTTAGTAGCCATAGATTATACTTTTAAGTGGATAGAGGTAGTACCTTGTAAATCCAATGATAGCAAAATTGTTATAAAATTTCTTAAAGAACATATCATCTCCCGCTTTGGAATTCCAAGGGCTATAATCCATGATCGTGGAATATACTTCTGTAACCGATTCTTGGCATTACTAATAAAGAAATATAATACCACTTCTAAGATGGCCATACCTTATTACCCATAGATAAGCGGGCAAGTTGAAGTTTCTAATCATCATCAAATCAAACAGATCCTAAAAAAAATTGAGCTCTAATTGAAAATATTAGTCATTGAAGTTAGTGGATGCACTATGGACATATTGCACTACTTTTAAGACTAACTTAGGAATGTTTCCATATAGGCTTGTATTTAGTAATGCATATCACTTGCCAATGGAAGTAGAACATAGGATGATGTGGGCCATAAAATGATGGAACATGGATTTGAATGTAGCTGAAGGCCAAAAAAACTACAGTTGCATGAACTTGAGGATAGTAGAAACAAAGCCTATAAGAATGCAAAAATCTATAAGGAACGAACTAAGACTTTTCATGATCAAGTAATTTTAGAAAATTTTTTACACATGAACAAAAAGTTTTTTATATAATTCTAGACTTCACCTATTCTCAGAAAAATGAAGATCTAGATAGACTGGACCCTATATAGTGAAAGAAGCCTTCTCACACAGAGCTATAGAAATTGAAAACCCAAGTAATTATACCACTTTCAAAGTAAATGGACAACGCCTAAAACTATTCTTAGAATTAGTCACTAAAGAGGTAGGGAAAACCATGATTTTACATGAACTAGAGTAAGATTGTGATGTCTAGCTGAAGAGTTAAACTTAGCACTTTTTAGGAGGCAATCCAAACTTTTTATATTTTTAACCTTTTTTTAGTAATTTTTTGAGAGTAATGGACTGCTCTGCATGTACATTCCTAGTAACACATGATGTATATCTAGTCCAAGTAGTATCTCTCCTTATTTTATCTTTCATGTTTTTATTTTCCTTTACTCCATTGAGGATAATGAAAATTAAGTTATGGATAAGAAAACTTTTTAGAGTTTTTTAAAATATTTTTAAAATATTCTAAAAATTATTGAAAACTAAATATTATTTTTTTTTTGAAATTCTTAATAAATCATTGCATGAAAGAAATTCTTGAACAAAATAAAATATGAAAAAGTAATAAATTTAAAAAGTATTTGCTAATGACTATAACGAGTCAAGAAGTAAACTAGCTAGTCAACTTTGAGGGCCCTACTTAATTCACCTAAAAGCTATTAGCACTTCCAATTATAATGAAGCAAAATATTGGTTGTAAGGCCAACTGTTGATTCAATTATCGCTGAAAACTAGTAATTGATATACACCCCAATTAAATAAATTTAAATTTAAGGAAAGAGCTACTTACTTGGAAAAAAATCACCGGGTAGTGTGAAAGCTACCTTAAATTTAATGAAAGAGCTACTTGCCTAAAATAAAAGTGCAAAATAATAGAATATATATATATATTGCCCTAAGCTTAGTAATTGGGTCTCTACACCCAAGTCAAGTATGGAGGTTTGCATCAAACGATAAAGAGAAGACCAAGATGCTTAGCACTTTATAAAAAATCTAGTACTATGAAAGCTATCTCAATTTATGAGCATAATTTGGGGGTGTATAAAAATTAACCAAAGTAGGTGACAAGAGAAGATACATTTATTCTTTACAAGCTAGCAACGAAATGCTAAGTAGGCCACAAAAATATAAGTCCTATAGATCTTTGAATAAATTCTAAAAAAGATTCTAACTATGCTGACTATGAAGTTTGCTTCTGAAACTCAAAACTTAGTTAATGATGCTTATTAAATCTTTTAACTTTCAATCCTAGATCTAATTTTGTAAAGGTGGATCGTAATGACACATGGTTATAAATCAATATGTATATTTTTTGCATTACTAAGAAATTAGCGATGAGTAAGTTTGGGGGTGTAATAAGTCACCTATTTGTATATTTATTTTGAGTATTTTATTTAATTAATGGTGCAATCTTATAAAAATCCTAATTTCATAGATAAACTAGACTTTCTTGAAAAATATTTTTTTAAAATAATTTTAAAAATATGAAAGTAAAGATTATTTATGAAAAGTAGATGTCAAGCCAAAGTACCAAAATAATTTTACACCCATTAAAATGTTTAATGAAAAATTTTAATTTATGCTTTCTTCCTCTTTGCAAGTATAATTAAATTGGTAGAGAAGTTTGAAACCCTGGAATCTTAGAAAATAATTGGTAGATGAAGAAAAGGTACTCGTCAATATGAAAAGCTCGATTTGCAGATCGAGTGGATGCAAACAAGATCCGAATCGAAGTTCAAATGGGCCCAAAATTAATTAAAAACCAAAACTATCATAGATTTTAGAGTAATCGATCCATCATGGACCGACTGCTCGGTTTACAGGCCCATTTTCATGGACCACCTCTTTCCTCCATCCAACACCCACGGCCTCTTCATTACCGACCGTTGCCCCTCTTAGTCTCGTGTGCACTGTCCATCATCACCAACCTGAGACATTTTTCAAACACCGACATCTCCACCATGAGCCATCACAACCATCTAGATCTGTCGCTATCTCCTCCCCTACCACAGTCATAATCTGTGCTGCTTCTTCCTACTGCTCGCCCATCCTCTCTATCCCAAATCATTGCTCGTTGCTGCTTTTTTGTCATGCCACCGACTGCCCTCCTCTTCCCTGTCATCAATCCACTAGCCACCTTCATTTTCCTTGTCTGTTATCACCAGCTATGATCACTGACTCGCCATGATCTAATATGCCACCACATTCTCCTCTCCATCCCCTCACTGTCCTAAGTCTCCCATCACCACCTTCTTCTTCTCCATCCCAAGACACCATCAACCACCAGTCTGGTCATTTTCTCCTTCACTACTACTCATTGTGCCTAGATGCCTTCATCCACACCGAAGTCATTGCCTCCCATGTCGCTGCTCCCTCCAAGTCCAGAAAGCTCGAGCCCTTCTACATGCAATCTAAGCCATCCGAGTAGGAGATCTAATGGTTCCAATTTCTCCTGATGGCATGAGTCCCATGCATCTTTCATCCTTTTTTTTGCACTGATTGGCAGCCCATGTTTAATCTGATCAAAGATCCAATGGTCAGAAACCAATCCGATCAGGGATGGGCTCTGAACAACAGATCTAGCATGATTTTTTATGGGATTTCGACCCTATGATGTAGATTGGATGGCTAGGAGATTTCTAGTGATATAAGGTCGATTCTATACCAATTTCACTCTAATTTTGACCGGGAGAAAGCTTATTCCAAGATCTATAAAAAGAGGACCACAGGTAGTAGTCTAGGCATGAGTTCAACAACAAAAAAATTATTGTTCTCATTATTTTATTTTCTTTGTTTTAGATCTTGTATTAGGCTTTTAGGAGAAAGGAAATATGGAGGAAGTGATGGGCAACAGTTATGCATGGCTGGCTCCTTCAACTCAAGAAGATGATAAAGCCTGTAATCAACTTTTTATTTTTCTTTTTATATTTAAATTTCATGCAATAAAATCATGTTCTTCATGCATATCTCTTTTTATTTATTTTTCTGGTCAAGGCTTTGATCTAACCTATATGGCCTATGCCCTCTATAGATGTTCCATGATCTCTGGATATGGTACATACCTAGGAGAGATAGATTGTAGTGTATTAGATTAAATCCCAAATTTTATAATTAGAATTAGATAATTTATACTCTAAATGGACGAGCTATGATTTATGGATACGTTCTATAGCTAGCAGAGATAAGCTATACTAATTCCTTTTTGCAAGCAATATTATTATTATTGCTACATAAATAAAAGAAAATAAAAAAATATTTTACATGGTGGATTCGGATTCTCTAATTTGCTTCCTTTAATTAATTAATTTAGACTTGCAATTAATTCCTATTATTTTATTTTAATTTCTCTACAATCAATTTTTTTATTCTTCTTTGTAAAATAATTATCCTTGATCCCTAAGGAGACGATCCCTACTCATCCTAGTTATAGTAGTGAATAGATTTTTATTTTTGACCGCCCTACAACAAACGATTAATTACTTAGTATTCGAACCTATGGGGTCACATACAATAAGAGTTTCTACCTGACCTGATAGCTGATCAATGATTGTAAATCATTCCTAGGATCAATTATCAATATGATTGATGATTGTCTTTGAGTTGTACTTCTATGAGTCGACACTTCAGTGAGTTGACACTTGAGATTTTTTTAAGTGTCAACTCATCAGTGTTGCAAAAGTTGTGATAATATTTTTTACTAAAAATGATAAATCATTGAATGATTAATTAGCAATTAGATTACTGATCGGCTCAATTTGATTAAGCCATGAGATTTGGATCAAAACCAAATATGATTTGATTTGAGCTCAAGTTAAGTCCAATTGGATTAGACCACACCCATATACCCTAGCCCTATTTGAATTTGAATTTTGAATTCAAATTTAAATGGGTTTTAAATTTGAATTCAAACTTAAATTTTAAATTCAATTTGGATTAGAATTTGAACTTGAATTTTGAATTCGAGTTAGTTTTGACTCGCTAACCTCTCTCCCCTTATCTCTCGCTAACTCCCTCACCTCCTAACCTCTCATGGGCACCTCATTAAAGGGGGTTCATGGTGAGCATGTGGGAAGGCTAAGAGTGAAAAGTAGAAAAGAATTTTCTATCTAAGGAAAAGATAGAGTGGTGTTTGAGAGGAAAGGGATTAGGTGTGAGCAACCTAGTACTTTTACTAGGTTTTGAAAGAGTGAAAAGGGCACGATTTTCCAGGTTCTTCTACCACCTCATCCTCTCCTCCAAAGATTCTTCTTCGACTCCTAGCCATCTTGGCATTTGAAGAAGAAGGTGATCAGCTATCAAGATTCAAAGAGGAGCTAGCACTCCGAGAGGACTGATCAGGATAGAGCTTCTGTATGGATCACCATAGAGGCCACATCTTGTATGGCTCAGAGTTTCATTCCCGACCTTCTAACAGTAATGATTGTTGTTCTGCATAAAGGTATAGAGTTTCGTAACTCTTATACATTGTAGATGTGACATGCGGTGTTTCAATGCATAGATATGATCCGCAAATATGATTTATGTGTTATCTCTTACATTTTATCTTTTTTTTATATCATTATATTCATGCCATGATCCTTTCTGTAAGCTATTTGTAGATATGATCTATTGCATGTGTAGATTAATATGATTAATCTAGTTATTTTCATTGCCTAATTCTTAAATTGTTTGAAAATACTGCATGAAAATACTTGTCAGGCTGATAGCAATAAGTTCAATTATAGATTGATTTATGCTAAATAATTTAACAAACTAATCATAAATCTAACTAAAACTATTCTAAACTAATTTATGATATCAAATCTAAATTACAAGGTTAAAATTCTTTGAATCTAATCCATTTTATGTTCTTTTTCACAGGTCATAACACAAGCTACACCTTTACATGCCATAGAAGTCCCATCGAATGGAAAGAGAGGGCCTTTAGCCCTACTTTCTCTCATAACTAATGGCCATGGTGAATCCACCCAATCTAAGTACTAAGAAAAATGAGAATTAAATTACATTTCAGTTTATATGCACACATAAATATGTCATATCTCATCGAGGTCACATGCAAGCTATGCTAGGTTGTTTGCCAACTCAACATAAGAAAAGACTCCCCAATCTCACTGCATGATCCTCAAAAGTTATGCTAAAGGAACCCTATGCCCCTTATCTTTCATAAGGGAGCTAATGATCCAACACCACACCTCTCTGACATCCACCACTACTAGGATATGTGCCCAGCAAAGGTGTTCCTACCACAAAGATGTGCTCCACACAATCTCCAACCGATGCAGCCACTCCTACAGGGGCATGCATTTTACAAAAGCATGCCTACCATGAAGACGTGCCAGTCACCATTTCTTGCACTGCATGATATCCCTTAGTGATAGGTACTCCATATACCCACCTCTATAATCATTCCTCGAGACCCTCATGGTAACTCCTTTCGAGAACTCCTTCAAGACACCTCCTAAGACTTTGAGATATCCCCTAAGTCATTTGAAAGCCATCCATCAAAGAACTTTGTGAAGGCTGGGTCAACAAGAGCCAGAGTAGGTTGAAGAAGGAGATGAAGCCAAGAGAGGCCTCGCAGGGAATGCACTGAGCTTCCCCCATTCTCTCGCAAGCTTCCAAAACTCTCTCAGAAGCCTCACCGTCTCCCTCTCCAGCCTCTCTTACTTTGCATAAGCTCCGCTCATACTCTCTTACACTTCACCTACACTCTACCACATCCACCAACCACTCCCACTACTTTACCATACTCCACTCCATTCACGCACCAGAATCACCTTCATCCCATCAACCTAGAAGCTATAAGCTCTTCTCTTTTGTTTGCTTCTACAAGAGAATGACTTAAATATTAGAGGGTCCACCACTGGGGAACCCACTGGGAACCCTTCCATCATAGCCAGACTTACATGTCTCATTATCCTTGCAGGTTTAGAAGCACAGCTAGCCCTCGAAGGAAATCCCAGAGTCATCCGCTGAAGCAGCCACATCCAACCAGATCAGCATATCTCCATGAATGGAAACAAAGGACAACCAAGGGGCCAAGATGCTTCACCTAGATGGATTAAGAGGGTAATTTCTAAGAACTAGAAGGATTGATTCTCTACTCTCTTCATCTAGCTTAGTCCTAGCTCAGATTTAAGAGTAGGGGACGACTGATATGGATGAAAAAATCTTATTTCGAACCTACTATGAAGTATTAACTTGGGTTGGGCTGACCTTCTATCTTGTCCAACCTAATATATTTTAATGGATCATGGTTACTCTCAAATGGCAGACTCAAAGATGTTAACTATCAATTCCATGTGGATCACAGAATCCCACGATCTCTAGTAACGATCAAGTGTGAATAAATAGGGCAAGAAAACCTTAGTATATCATGCAGAGTCAGTAGATAAACAATAGGCATACCTTGCCCTATAAGGCCTAGTAACAATCTACTTCCCCTCTTTTCTCATGGCACTTTAGCGTCATCTGATAAATACAAAAACACAGGGGATCCCAAGTATGCAATCACTTCTCTCTCATACTCACTTCTTCCCATTTATTTCAAAGTTTTGACTTGAGTGTCGAAGGGCCCTTGTCCATGCCACCACCAATCAAAGACTTGTTTTGCAGGTATGGCTGTCGCTACCCACAATCATCGTTGCTTGCCGGCCAATCTAATCACAAGCCAAATTATGCAACAACACTTTGGTTTCATGGATAATGGATTATGTTTTTCATGTAATTTATCTTAGCATTATAAATAGGGATAAGCACACCTCTCTATCTTCTATTTAATAGAGACCCTGGTGCAAAGGATCTTATCAATCCCGTAAGATCTTCTAGTGTAGGCCTATACAAATCTTGGAGACATGTTTCTCCCTATTTTCTTTTAAACAAGCCAAATTGACCAAATTTTGCTGGGTTATATAAAATGACTGAGGGTGAGATTTTATATGTTTAGCTTGGCTTAGGTTCTGGTTAAGTAGGTACATCACTAGTCATATTAGGCCTAGGTTAAACTATCATGAATTGCTCACCTTGTCAGGTGATTTATGCACTCAAGCTACCTCTCACAAACTTTAGGTCAAATATGAAGTGGCAATTGCTGACTCGACCTTGAGGACTTGCTAGACCACCGACTATACTACCAACCATGAAGGACTGAAACACCCGACTCAGTGACCAAGCTATCGGCTAGTAAAAAATATTGGAGCTGATTACTTCACCGCCAGATAAGAAGAAGGCTAGCAAAGGAAAGATGTAGTCGAACAACTAGATCCTCCTTCCCGAATCAAGTAGCTGTTCCTTCCTGGGTAGACTAGCTTTTCCTTCTCGACCCAAGTAGCTGTTCCTTCCTGGGCTAAGTAATTGTTAATTCCTGAGCTAAGTAGTTGTTCCTTCCTAGATCAAGTAGCATCAACCTATCAAGTCTAACTAGTACAGCATTCCCCATGCACATATACCAACTTCCTACTTAGGATGGACTAGTGACCTGAGAAAACCAAGTCTAGCAAGCTCATGGGTCCAAGCCCCTCCTTTCGACAACAATCAAGCCAACTACCTACTCGGGGTCCACGGCACCTGAGTAGGTCCCTCCTTCTAGCAAAGGCTAAGCCACCTACCTACTCGGATCCACAATACCCGAGTAGGCGACAACCCACTTGATCATAGCTATTCTAGCATAGATCATGAAAAATAAGGTCCAACAATTCTATCATCCTAATAAAAGATGTTAATGAAAAAGATTTCAAAGACAAGTCCTACCACCTCAATAGAATTTGTTACACCTGTCAAAGGAGGCCACCTTCACAACAGCATTCCATTACTCCTTTAACCCTATAATAGATAAAAGGGGACCCTTGGTGAGGTATGTTCTATGTTACTCTCATAACCACTCACATGTCCAATGACCACCTTCTCTCTTAGCTTCGATGGCGATCTCCTTCACTCCACCGAGCAAGTCATCAGACCCCCCCAGGAAGGTCCTCCCATCATCACACCATCTATAGGTCGCAGTCCCCTACACTGCTCCAGGCCTATTGGTGCGGGCACCAGAATTCGAAAGAGACTTCAATCGAACCCAATCAATCCAGGCTCCTTATGGATTACCAGTGAATAAGCCATTTTGTTTTCAACTTTTAATTTCAGTTGAGTCCTGTAGAGTCAAGTTAATTTCAATTTAAGAATTTCAACATGAGTCCTGTAATTAGAGTCAAGTCAATTTTAATTTCAGAAAAAGTCCTGTAATTAGTCATAAGAGGCAAGTTGGGTTCAATTTAGTCTTGTATTGATCAAGTTGGGTTCAAATTAGTCAAGAAAAGATCAAGAATGGATGGAGCAAACCACCTCAACCTCCATGCCAAGATGGAATGCCACCTTGCTCCCATGCCACATCAGCTCCATTTTTGTGCCCAAAGTATAATTGAATTCAAGTTGGGACGCCCCACTTATCACTCCACTTTTTCATGCATATAATTCAAATTTCAAAGGGAAAGGAAGTTAAATACCCCCAACCCTCTTGTAGTCAAGCCATTAAATGTGTTGGCTATACCCTGTGATTTTGATGATTAACAAAATATTGAGTACATATTTTGTACTAATGTTTCAATTATAGTTATGACTTTTCAGGTTTCAAGCACCTCAATCAATTCTCAAAACTAGAGTATCATGGCACGCTTTGGAAGCAAGCATTTTTCATGATTTGAGAAGTCTTCTCCATTGAAAAAGGTCACAAACGGGTTCGATTATTGTTTATATATGTTGCATTTAAGTTTCATTGAATATCTTTAAGTTTTTGACATGATTGGCACTTATTTTTGAAAATTGTAGAACCAACTGTTGACACCTGGAAGTCCAAGTGTCGACAATTCAGCATTTGGCATGCAAAAATTTTTCATGGCATGCCAAGTGTCGATACTCAGAACTCAAGTGTCGATACTCAGAACTCAAGTGTCGACACCTGAAACTCAAGTGTCGACACTTAGAATTCCAAGTGTCGACTCAAGACCTAAGATTTTTTTTGAAAATACAGAACATGCTCTAGAGAATTTTTGTGTCAAGTGTCGATACCTGAGAATCAAGTATCGACACTTGAAAGTTCAAGTATCGACACCTGGAAACCAAGTGTCAACACTTGAAAGCCAAGTATCGACACCTGACAGCCAAGTATTGATACTCGGGTTCTGACAGCTTCAACGGATCTATTTTCTGACAGCCTGAATTGATGTTTTTTCAGTTCCTAACGGCTAGTTTTTGATCCCTAACGGTCTTAAATAGCTTTTTAGATATTTTTGATGTATTTAAGCTTCACCAAACTCATTCATAAAGCAAGAGAACAAAGAGAAGCAAGAAAATATTCAAGAGACAATGACATTCTTCAAGAACTCCACTTTCAAAGCTAAAAAGGAGGGATTCCACTAAAAAGCCTACATTCCTTTCATTTCATCTTTCCAAAAGTGTTTTGAGAAGATTCCAAGTCAAGTCACATCAAGCAATCATCAAAGAGCTTTAAAGATTTCTAATTCCACTCTAGAAGAGAGTTTGCTTGTGCTTTTATTATTGTATTTTGAATTTATTTCTTGTTGACCTAGCTTTCAAGGGTCTTGAAAGTATGTTGTAAGGTTGTTGGTGAGCCAAAGGTACAAAACCAACTAGAGTTTTACTTGTGAGCCCGAAGCCAAAACAAGTTGTAAGGTTTATTGGTGAGCCTAGGTGACAAAACCAACTTAGGTTTTGACTTGTGAGCCTTGGAAAACAAGTCGGCTATAATCTTTGAAGAGATTATAGTGAAAATTTCCAAGAAAAGCTTGAAGAGTAGACGTAGGTGCTTGAGTGCACCGAACCACTATAAAATTGGTGTTTGTGTGTGATTATCTTTTTCATTACTTGCACTTTATTTCCTGCACTCTATTTACTGTTTTCACTGCATATACTTTAGTGTATTAATCACATTATTCACAAACACTACAAGGCTGTACATTATTATTTTGATTTTTGAAAGACCCAATTTATCCCCCTTCTTGGGCTCCATTTCTGGGCACAAGTGGTATTAGAGCACCGGTACTCTCTTGCCGGTCCAACGATCTTGATTAAAAGATCATGGCAGCCCCAATAGGAATGGGTGTTGTTGAAGATCAAGCATCAAACCATCCCCCTCTATTTAATGGCACAAATTACACTTATTGGAAAACTCGCATGCGTGTTTTCATTCAAGCCATTGATTATAATCTTTGGAGGATTATTATTAAAGGTCCTCGTCAGCCAACTATTTTGATTAATGCATTCCCACTCCCAAAATGGAAGATGATTGGGATGAGAATAATTTAAGCAAATAGAGCTTAATGCTAAGGCTATAAATCTATTATTTTGCTCTTTGGATCCGAGTGAATTCAATAGAATCTTAAATCTCTCCGTAAAGAAATATGGGACATACTTGAGGTTACCCATGAGGGTACACACTAAGTAAAAACAACTAAGTTAACATGCTCATTCACACATATGAAATGTTCAAAATGGAACCTACTAAATCAATAAGTGAAATGTATACTAGGTTCACTAATATTGTGAATGGCATAAGAAGTTTAAGAAAGATTATATCTAATGGTGAACTTGTTAATAAACTCATCTGGTCTCTTTCGGCTTCATGGGATGCAAGGTGACTACTATAGAGAAGCCAAGGACGTTAACACTCTTCCTCTCGAGCAATTGTTGAGCTCATTGATGATATATAAGCTCTCATTAAAGCAAAGAATGTAGATGTTGATAAGAAGAAGAAGGCTATCACTTTCAAGTCCACAAATAAAGAAGAATCAAGTGAAGATTCTGAAGATGAAGATGAACAAGATGAATGGCCATAATGGCAAGAAAGTTTAGGAGGTTCATAAGAAAGAAGAAATTCTGTCACACCACGAATTCAGCACCAAATCGGCTACGTGACCGGTCGCACAAATCCTAGATTTATCCTAGAGATCATGCAAGGCCTAGGTACACAAGAGTCAAACATATCAAATTAAAACTATATTATATAAACAATCAAGTAACAATTGTACAATCCATTTATTAAGTCGATATTACTAATTGGTCTACTGATTCACAAACATCAGTAACCGAAACTAAAACTAACTATTAACTAACTCAGCATTTATGAAGCTCCATCTCATACCCAGTCCAAATCTTGCTACTTCTAAGTTTCTGAAAAAAAAATTAAAAAGTAGGAAGTGAGCTATACAGCCCAGTAAGGTCTCCATATGATCAACTTCAAAAAGAAACCTCTAAAAGGAGAGCCTAGCAAAGAGAAGGAGAAAGAAAAGAAGCAACCCACATGTTTTAAGTACAAGAAATCGGGCCACTTCAAGATGGACTGCCCCCTACTTAAAAAGATGGAAGGATATTAAGAAAGAAGGCTATAATGGCAACCTAGAGTGACAGCGAGAACTCCAGTTCTGAGGAAGAATAGCAAGAGGTTGCTGAAACGAAACCTGGTGCACCGGACACCTACCCTGAGCATGCTATACCAGGGAGAAGTATTGCATAATAAACTTTTAAACATACATACGAAAAACTTACTCATGCACAGGATCTAACATAAACATGATGTATAAAATAGATGCAGAGGCATGTAAAAGCAAGTACAATAATTATAAACAACATGATAAATCTAGATAACATGATAAATCTAGATCTAAGCATGCATGATAACAAAAATAAATAACATACCTTATATCTTTCTTTAACAGCAAATTAAGGCAACCGGTTGAACTCCAGCAAATCAGATTACAACTGCAAGATCTTTTCCAATCTCTTGAAATGTCCAAATGTTCACCCTCTAGAATATCCATGTGCAAGCTCTTGCTGATCCAACTCCTGGAAGGATGCTAGTCCTCCAGGAATCAACGAACAGATTACGAATGCGTGGAGCAGGAAAAACTAAAAGATTTAGATGGACGGTCTTTCTCCAAAATGGCCGATACTCCTCCAAGAGCACACCAAAGAAACAAAATAGGTGAGGTTCACACGGACGCCCAACGAAAACCGTCCCAATAAAAAACTCTCTCACACACGGTGATGAAGGCTCTCTCGTGCCCTGTTTTCTTTTTTCCGTTCTCACCGCACACCCTGCATCACCCTCTCACGGTGTCGCACGGCCTTTTACTTCCTCTCGCGCCATGCTTCTTTTTCTCCCTCTCTGTTGGAGTCGTCGCCAGCAGCAATCCGGAGGGCTGCCTCTCACACGCTCTGTTTTCTTTTTTCACATCTCCTCTCTAAAACCCTGTTTCGTTCTTCTCTCAAGCCGTGTTCTTTCCCTGTTCATCTGCTTCAACCTCTCTCAACTCACCGCCTTCCACCAGGAAAAAGAGATGATAAAAATCCGTGAATGCCAGGAAAGACGTCGTGAGAGGTAACCGAGAAAAACCAAAGAACATTTCAAAAGCGCCTTTAATTGGTGGATGAAACTGGGAACCGCGCTCAAAGAGGGCTCAAACCGCCTGTAAACAGAGGAAGACGCGCGGGAGGATAAACCATCGAGAGACTCTATCCATTTCATGGTGCAAAGGATAAAATCTGATATTCAAACAGCAACCGATCGACTACATGTTCTTATCCATCCACACGGTAAAAACAAGGGAAGCGAGAAGAGGGAGAAAACAGCAACGTGAAACCAAAAACACCGTGCAAAAATAAACCATGTTATATACCGATTTAACAAAGCCAAATAAAAACCAGTTCATCAAAACAAACCCCGTCCCCGGTCCGATCAAACCCAATCAAAAAGAAAAATAGGTCCAGTTCTGATCTAATAGGAATAGTTCCTGATTGACCCAAACCAATCCTAGTCGATCCAAATCAGATCAGGTGGACCAGAAAAAATCCAATATGTGCTCAATCAGACCGTTTGACCTTTATACCGAAATGATTCTCAATCGTTGATCGGCTCCTGGATCAGAAAAAAATTCTCTATGGCATGTGATCTCATAGGTTCGAACCTAAATAGTAGCACTGGAACACTTCCAATACCAGCACAAGATACCAACTAGCAATGGATCCCAGCGTCCGGATCGGCCGAAGATACGAGAGCAATCTATCGAATCTCTGGTATATGGTTACCGTATAATTATCCATTTGACCTTCAATGCTAAAGATGACCTAAGGTTAGAATGCCAACCTTATTGAGTCAATCCACAACATGTCTCAACCTCGTAAGTCTAGTGACTCCTCACTAGGACTACCCCGATCGAGGATTTGCTAAATTGAGACACTGCGAGACATTTTATCCAAACAATTTGGACAGGTTAATTTCATTTTGGTCCACCACTGCTCCACAAGCACTTACCTGTGCCCAGAAACCTTCCATCACCGGATTAGAAATCCGGGTAGTCCAGCACCAAAGCATAGGGAGTTGCTTGCAAGCTACCATGATGACCTCAAGTCGGAGGGACACATATACCCATTTCCAATCACGAGCAATCCTTTGGTAGAAAGGAGCTCCACGAAGTCACGTTCAATGAGATGTCACACATCCCACTTGCAGATCATATCAGTGTCACCACACTCCTTTGGTCAAGAGAATAATCAAACGATGTGAACCACAACAACCTACACTTGATATATTGCCATCTTGTACAATGTATCCTTTGGTTATGAACCTTTTTAAGGACCACTCGATATATCCTCTCTATATCGAAGTCAATGCAGTCTTAAGGACTTCATCACATAAATAAAGTTCATTACAGGAAATTAATAATGTGATGAGCTGCCAAAATAAAGTTTTATTAATTCATATACAAATTACAATACTGAGCACAACCGCCTACAGCCTAGGAGATTGGTTTTGGGACACAATTCCCAACAACTCCCACTTGTACTAAAGCCAATCACAACAATATATAATATCCATTTCCTTTTACAATAGTAGAACTCTTTAATTTCGAGGGCTTTAGTGAAGGGGTCGCTAGATTCTCCTTTCCATCGATCTTCATAAGATTGATATCACCTCGATCCACGATCTCTCGCATGAGTGATAGCATCACAGAATGTGCTTAGTGCGGTGATGAGACTTTGGCTCCTTAGCTTGAGCAATGGCTCCTGTGCTGTCACAATACAAAGGAACAGACCATCTAGAAAAGCTGACATCCTTAGCTCTCCAAGAAACTTACGCAACCACACGGCTTCCTTTGCTTCATCTAATGCTGCAATGTACTCTACTTCGCATACCGAGTCTGCAACTGTTGCTTGCTTAGAACTCTTCCAACAGATCGCTTCTCCATTCAGGATAAACACAAACCCTGATACACTCTTGCTATCATCTCTGTCTGACAGGAAACTGGAGTCACTATCCCCAAGTTTCAAGTCAGGTTCTCCATAAATCAGTCATTGGTCCTTAGTATTTCTTAAATACTTAAGGATGTCTTAATCACCTTCCAATGCGCCTCACCTGGGTCAGACTAGTATCTGCTCACCACTCCTAGTGAGTATGCCACGTCTGGTCTAGTACATGTCATAGCATACATGATAAAGCCCAGTGTAGAAGCATAAGGAACTCTACTCATGCACTCTCTTTCCTCAGGAGTTGTCGCACAATCCTTCTTGGAAAGAGTAATTCCAGAACCTATCGGGAGATAGCCTTTCTTGGAATTCTCCATGCTAAACTATTTCAGCATGGTATCAATGTATGTAAACTAGGACAATCCCAGAAGCCTCTTAAGTCTATCTCTATAGATCTTCATACCCAGTATGTAAGAAGCTTTACCCAAGTCTTTCATGGAGAACTGAGATGTCAACCAGACCTTTATTCCTTGCAATGTTGCGATGTCATTCCCGATTAAGAGAATGTTATCAATATACAGTACCAGGAATACAATCACAGAACCATTAACCCACTTATAGATGCAAGGTTCCTCTCCATTCCTAATGAAGCCATATGATTTGATACACCTATCAAATTGCATATTCCAACTTCGAGATGCTTGCTTGAGTCCATGAATGGACCTCTTCAATTTGCACACTTTTGACTCGTTTGTGGATGTGAACCCTTCAGGCTGTATCATATACACCTCCTCATCCAGCTCTCCATTCAAGAAAGTGGCTCGACATCTATCTGCCAAATCTCATAGTCAAAATGTGCTACTAAAGCAAGCATGATCCGAATGGACTTAAGCATTGCCACAGGGAGAATGTCTCGTCATAATCGATACCATATCGCTGACAATACCCTTGGCAACCAGAAGGGCTTTATAGGTCTCCACCTTCCCATCTGCGCCCCTTTTTCTCTTGAAAATTCACTTTCACCCGAAGGATTTTATCCCTTCAGGTGGATCAACCAATGTCCATACATTGTTGATCTCCATGGACTCCATTTTGGATCGCATAGCTCCAAGCCACGCCTCAGAGTCAGATCACTTAAGTGCATCCATATAAGTGATCGGATCCTCATCGTTCTCATCGAGCTCAATGGGATCACCATCCCGGACCATGAAACCGTAGTATCTATCTAGCTGATGCGGTACTCTACTGGATCTTCTAATAATGGGTTCTAGGTGTGATCCAATCACAGCCGGTTCTATGATTTCCTTAGAATGTGCAGGTTCTTCCACTGGTTGAACTTTATCAAGTTCAATCTTAGAGGCTACAGTTCCTTCTCCAAGGAACTCCTTTTCTAAAAAGATAGCCTTAAGAGCAACGAACACTTTCTGTTCGTCCTCCAAGTAGAAAATATCCTTTTGTTTCCTTAGGGTACCCAATAAATAGGCACCGATCAGATCTAGGACCAAGTTTATCTGAGTCAAAATGCTTTACATAAGCTGGACAACCCCAGACCCGAAGGTGTGAAATTGAGCGCTTATGTCCAGTCCATAACTCATACAAGTGGAGACAACAGACTTACTTAGAATATCATTCAACAAGTAACAAGCTGTCTCAAGTGCATATCCCAGAAGGACAGTGGCAGAGTTGCAAACCCATCATGGATAGAACCATGTCCAACAGGGTTCGATTCCTCCTCCTTTCAGACACACCATTCAACTGGGGTGTTTGAGGAGGAGTCCACTGAGAGAGAATCACATTCTCCTCAAGATATGTCATAAACTCCCCGGATAGGTATTCACCGCCTCGATCAAATCGAAGGGTTTTAATACTCTTTCCAGTTTGTTTCTCTACTTCATTACGATATCGTTTGAACATTTCAAATGATTCAGATTTATGTCTCATCAAAAAGACATAACCATACCTGGAAAGGTCGTCTGTAAATATAATGAAATATCTATATCCACCTTTGGCGCTAACTGTCATGGGTCCACATATATCAGTATGTATGAGATTCAGAAGTTCTGTAGCTCGTTCACCTTTTCTAGTAAAGGTGACTTGGTCATTTTACCAAGCAAACAGGATTCACAAGTGGGCAGTAAGTCAGAATCACTGACCTCGAGGAGGCCTTCTCCTCGCAACTTGTTTATCCTATTCTGGTAACATGACCTAGCCTACAGTGCCATAGATACAAGTCACTGACATTTTCTATCCTTGGACGTTTGCTAGATGTGTATATTACATTAACAGGCCATGACATGCTAACCTGCAGTCCCTGCAATGAATTGCAAACTTGAATAGGACTACCAATATCCAATACCTAGTTAGCAGCATCACAATAGAGAAATTACAAGGTTTTATCATATAAACCTTGTGCAGCACCCTACTGCTTTCCCTTCCTTGGCCTGTTCAGGTCAAAGGATGCCAGATAAAGAGACAGTTCCTCTTCCAGTGTCCCCCCTTCTTACAATAGAAGCACTCTGCACCAGCTTGATCATCTTTTACTTTCTTGGTCTGACATGGGCCAGGAGCACTCTGCACCTTCTTTCCCTTACCTTTCTTCTTCCTTTTTTAAAGGGACGACAACCTCTTAAACCTCCCACTAATTCACCACCCCCTTATTCAGTTGGGGTCCTTCTCGTAAGTCTACACAACCCCATCAAACCATGTAATTGATTGCAGGATTATTAATTCTATAATGATCATGAAAGTCAGATATGAGGAGGGTAGAGAATTCAGGATCGCATCCTTGCCGAGTTGCCGTGCAAGAGACATCCGAGCTTGCCCAATCATTTGATCATCTCGATCATGTACAATACATGATCAGTAACCGAACCGCCATTCCGTATTTTGGCATTGTAGATGGCACAAGACATTTTGTACCGATCCACCGTCTAGCATGCCAAAAGATTCCTTCAACTTTTGAAGAATCTCGTCTGGTTGGGCCTCCTCGAATTTGCGACTGAACTCGTCATTCATCGTCGCAACATTATGCATCAGACAGTAGTCCGATCAGAAACCCACTTCAAATAAGTGTCCCTAACCGAACTCCGAGCATGGGCAAGAGGGATTTTGGGTGCTGGATCCGTTATCACATAAAGGATATGCTCGTGCTCCAGGACAATCCTCAATTTTCGATACCAGCTATCGAAATTGGGACCCTTTAACTTCTCGCTATCGAGAAGTGACCAGAGCGAAAGGATTGAAGATATCAAAAGGAAAATTAAAACCAAATTAGTACATGAATAAATCAATTAAACCAAAAGACTTGGACTTTAGTCTAAAGGTTCCTCCCACTAATTTTTCAGATTGGAGCCTCTAACTCCAATCTGTGAAATCATCATTTCATAGTGGGTACTGAAATCCAATAGACCACGATGAGCCCGACTATGGCCGCTCACCCATACGCGTCTAAAGGTAGATTTTCTAACTAATTGCTTCCCTAAGCAACTTCCAGTAATAAATTTTGCCCCACAACTCCCATTGGCCTAGGGGCCTCCTATTGCGGGTCTCTGGTTAGGTCTAATCATTAATATGACAATCCGATGCTTCCAACTAACGAATGACCAAGCTCGACTATGGCCGGCCCACCTGATCACCGTTAAGAAGGTTGCACTGAATCATCATCTATGGGAGAGTAATCTCAGTAAACTGCCGATGTACCCAAGCTAAGGACTCATTACTAACCCACTTAATGGGAGGCTAAGACACCATCACTCATTGACTTAGTCTTTTTTCAGGACCTAATAATTTTAGAGGATTTTGATTAAATTGTGATAGAAGAATAAAGAGAAGAACATGATCAACCTCCCACTGATCAAATCAATTCTCATGAGGGTTGAATTAAATTCAACAAGTTGGTCCATGGGCACCTAAAGATCAGACAGGCTGATCACCTTGGTTGACATGGGTTAACTCGAATCAATAATCTTTTCTAATCACTTCTGGTTGACCGGATTGGCCAGGTAGTTGAGATCATGGTGAGTATCCGTCATTAACCATCTTTCCTAGACACCAACCAAGTTGGCCAGGAAAGAGGTAGCCTCATGCAGCCATGATCAAAAATGCCAAACCTGCCTAGAAACCAATCAGTTTACCAGACTTGATTAGACCAACCTAAGAACTAGTGCTTACCACAGAGCCAGTAATTAGATCCATTTTAGAAGAATGGACTAACCCATCTAACTATTAGATAGATACTAAAGAGAAGGTCCTTAATCAACATTTGATTAGTTCTCTTAAGTCCAATTCAACTAACCTTAGGTCTAACCCAATAAATGGACCCAATCAGACAGCTAACCCAATTAACCCGAATGGCTTATTCAAATGACAGTAGGTTATATAAACCCTGATCTGGCTTATCATTTAATTAATCTTTCAATTCATAATTATTAGATTATAAGCAAACTTTTAATTAAAATATTTTTAATTAAATTCATGTAAAACCTTTTTACATTTTTCATGCATCATATCTTGTCCTATCATATCATTTATAATATTGCAAGCCTATGCCAATATATAATCATGTATCAGAATTAAAATATTTTTAATACCATAGGTTTCCTTTAAGGATCCTTCTGAAAAGGCCAACACAGGCGAACCGCCTCGTGCCATAAAAATTAGGGTTTTAAACCTTGATTAATCTGGATACACGACCATGGTGAAGGTCCAACTAGGTTCCTAAAAGTAATCCCTAATCAACGATACAGATCCAAAACCATGCAATCATAAAATGCTACATAGGAACCTGTGGCTCTGATACCACTGAAAGGAAAACCAGTGCATGAATGCCTATCCTAGGCACGCTACACTAGGAAGTAGGTATTGCATAATTAAACTTTTTAAACATGCATACGAAAAAATCTACTCATGCACATGATCTAACATAAACATGATGCATAAAATAGATACAGAGGCATGTAAAGGCAAGTACAATAATTATAAAAATATGATAAATTTAGATCTAAGCATGCATGAAAACAAAAATAAATAACATATCTTATATAGTTTCCTTTAACAGCAAATCAAGGTAGCCGGTTGAACTCCAGCAAATCAGATATGCAACTAAAATCAGATATGCAACTACAAGAAGAAGAGATCAATCAAATCTCTCGAGGTGTCCAAATGTCCATCCTCTAGAGTATTCACGTGCGGGCTCTCACTGATCCAACTCCCGGAAGGATGCTAGTCCTTTAGAAATCAACAAATAGGTCACGAACGCGTGGAGCAGGAAAAACCAAAAGATTTTGACGGACGGTCTTCTCCAAAACCGTCGATACTCCTCCAAGAGCACGCTAAGGAAACAAAACAGGGGAGGTTCACACGGACGCCCAATGAAAACTATCCCAATAAAAAACTCTCTCAACATGGTGATGAAGGCTCTCTCGTGCCCTGTTTTCTTTTTTCTCTTCTCACCACACACCCTGCTTCACCCTCTCACGGTGTCGCACGGCCTCTTACTTCCTCTCATGCCATGCTTCTTTCTCTCCCTCTCTGTTGGAGTCATCGCCAGCAGCAATCCGGAGGGCTGCCTCTCACACGCTCTGTTTTCTTTTTTCACATCTCCTTCTCTTTAAAGCCCTGTTTCGTTCTTCTCTCAAGCCGTGTTCTTCCCCTGTTCATTCGCTCATCAACCTCTCTCAACTCATGGCCTTCCACCAAGGAAAAATGAGATGATAAGAAAAACACGTGAATGCCAAGAAAGACGTCATGAGGTAACGGAGAAAACCAAAGAACATTTCAAAAGGGCCTTTAATCGGTGGATAAAACTGGGAACCGCGCTCGAAGAGGGCTGAAACCGCGTGAACCAGAGGAAGACGCGCGGGAGGAAAATCCACCGAGAGACTCTATCCATTTCATGGTGCAAAGGATAAAATCTGATATCCAAATAGCAACCGATCGACTAGATGTTCTTATCCATCCACGCGGTAAAAATAGGGGAAGCAAGAAGAGGGAGAAAACAAAACGTGAAACCAAATACATCGTGTAAAAATAAACCATGTTATAAACCGGTTTAACAAAGCCATATAAAAATCAGTTCATCAAGAACAAACCCCATCCAACAAAACCCGAATAAAAAGAAAATTGGGTCCAGTCATGATCTAACAGGAACAGTTCCTGGTTGATCCAAACCAATCCTGGTCGATCCAAATTAGACCAGATGGACCAGAAAAAATCAATGTGTGCTCAATCAGACAATTTGACCTTTATACCGAAATGATTTCCAATCGTTGATCGGCTCCCGGATCAGAAAAAAATCCTTTATGATATGTGACCTCGTAGGTTCGAACCTAAACGGTAGCACTGGAACATTTCCCGTACCAGCACAAGATACAATCTAGTAATGGATCCCGGTGTCCGGATCGGTCAAAAATGCGAGAGCAATCTATCGAACCTCTGGCATATGGTTACCGTATAATTCATCCGTTTGACCTCCAATACTCAAGATGACCTAGGGTTAGACTGCCAACCCTTATTGAGTCAATCCACAACATGTCTCAACCTCGCAAGTTCAGTGACTCCTCACTAGGACTACCCCGATCGAGGATTTGATAAATTGAGACACTGCGAGACATTCAATCCAAACAATTTGGACAGGTCAATTCCATCTTGGTCCATCACTGCTTCATAAGTACTTGTCTATATCCAGAAACCTTCCATCACCGGATTAGAAATCCGGGTAGTCCGGCACCAAAGCACAGGAAGTTGCTTGCAAGCTACCATGGTGACCTCAGGTCGGAGGGACACATATACCCATATCCAATCCGAGCAATCCTTTGATAGAAAGGAACTCCACAGAGTCACGTTCAATGAGATGTCACACATCCCACTTGCAGATCATATCAGTGTCACCACACTCCTTTGGTCAAGAGAACAACCAAACGATGTGAACCACAACAACCTACACTTGATACATTGCCGTCCTGTACAATATATCCTTTGGTTGTGAACCTTTTTAAAGGACCACTCAATATATCCTCTCTATATCGAAGTCAGTGCAGTCCTAAGGACTTCATCACATAAATAAAGTTCATTACAGGAAAATTAATAATGTGATGAGCTACTAAAATAAAGTTTTATTAATTCATATATAAATTATAATACTGAGCACAACCGCCTACAGCCTAGGTGATTGGCTTTAGGACACAATTCTCAACAGTTACAAACTTCTGTTTGATGGCCAATGATGATGAGGTACTATCTAAAATTGAAAATGAATTTACTTTTGATGAACTGCATGAGGTTTTTAATAAATTGGTCATTGAATTTCAAAAACTGAAATTGAAGCATAAAGAATTAAAGAAGTAAAATCTGGTTTTGGCAAAAATAAATGACAAGTATTTAATTGAAAATAATTGCTTACTTCAAGGAAACAAAAAGTGGAATGATAAAGTTTGTCTTCTTGAAAAAGAAAAAAAATTTGAAAAAGAAATATTATTTTGTTTCAACTAAAAAGTTTACAAAACAGAACAATGAGATTTTGTAAGAAAACAAAAAGTACAAAGAAGAACTTGAAAAGTTAAAATTATTTATTGAAAAATTTACATATATTTCTGAAAAATTGAACATACTTTTAAATAATCAAAAAGCTATTTTTAACAAAGCTTGTTTAGGTTTTAAAACTCAAAAACAGTAAAAGTTTTTCAAGAATTTTTTTGTACTTGCATCATCTTCTATTACTTGCTATACTTGTAGTATTGTAGGATATAAATCTTACTTATGCAGTAAAAGGAAAATTAGCAAAGTTAAGAAAGTTTGGGTTCCAAAAGGAACCATTACCACAAACCTGAAAGGACCTAAGATGACTTGGGTACCTAAAGTCTCTACCTGATTTTTATTATAGATGTGCCTTGCAACCAATAAAAGAATAATGTGGTACCTCGATAGCGGTTGCTCAAGGCACATGACTGGAGATGTAGAGCGGTTCTCATCACTTGAATATCATTATGGTGGTAATGTAATATTTGGTGATAATGGAAAGGACAAGATTGCCAAAATTGGTAAAGTCCATATCACCAATTCTACTTATATTGATAATGTTTTGTATGTTGATGGTTTGAAACATAATTTACTTAGCATTAGTCAATTTTATGACAAGGATTTTAAAGTTATTTTCGAATCTTCTATATGCATTGCTTCTAGTTTAGATGACAATGGTATCAAGTTCATTGATTATAGGCATGGCAATATTTATATGGTTGATCTTGATGATCTTCCTATTCAAAATGGTCAATGCCTAGTGATAATGGAAGCCAAGATCAATGAAACTAGTTAGCTTTGGCATAGTAGACTAGGACATGCTAGTATGCATTTGATTTCAAAACTTAGCATAAAGAATTTGATAAAATATTTGCTAAAACTTAGTTTTGAAAAAGACAAGATTTGTAGTGCTTGCCAACTTGGAAAACAAACCAAATAATCTTTTAAACCAAAAAGAGTAGACTCTACATCTAGACCCTTAGAATTGCTTTATATGGACCTCTTTGGGCCAACTAGAACATCTAGTTTGGGAGGTAAGAAGTATGGTCTAGTTATTGTAGACAATTTCTCACGTTTTACATGGATCATGTTTTTAGCACACAAAGATGAAACATTTTCTATATTTATTAGAATTCATAAAAGAGTTTCAAATGAAAAAGGTGTTTCTATTGTTTCTTTAAAAAGTGATCATGGAACAAAATTTGAAAATTCTGATTTTGACAAGTTTTGTAGTGATAATGGCATTCATCATAATTTTTTTGCACCTAGGACACCTCAACAAAATGGGGTGGTAGAAAGAAAAAATAGAAATCTTGAAGAAATGACATGCACCATGCTTTGTGAAAATGACCTACCTAGATATTTTTGGACGGAAGCCATAAACACTGCATGTTATGTTTTAAACCGTGTTTTAATCCAACCTATTTTAAAGAAAACCCCTTATGAGCTTTGGAAAGGTAGGAACTTTCAATAAAATATTTTTGAGTTTTTGGATACCGTTGTTTCATCTTAAACAATGGCAAGGATAATCTAAGCAAATTTGATGCCAAGTCAGATGATGGTATCTTTTTAGGCTACTCTACATCTAGCAAGGCATACAGGGTCTTCAACAAAAGGACACTTGTTGTTGAAGAATCCATCCATGTTGTATTTGATGAAGCTAACCAAAAATCTTCTAGAAAAGAAGATATTCTTGATGATGATATAGGTATCAATAAAAATGAAGGAATAAACAACAATGAAGAACCCATCAAAGAGCAAGATGATCAAAACAATGAAAAAGTGCAAGATCAAGAAGGTGAAGACACATCAATGCCTAATCCTCTACCTAAAGAATGGAGGTATGCTCATAGACACCCCAAAGAACTTATCATTGGTGATCCATCTAAAGGTGTAAGTACTAGATCATCTCTTAGAAATGTTTGTGATTATTTAGCATTTGTATCTCAAATAGAACCTAAAACTATTAAAGAAGCTGAAAATGATTATAATTTGATTAATGCTATGCAAGATGAACTTAATCAATTCAAAAGAAATAATGTTTGGACTTTGGTAGATAGACCTTCTAATATTTCAATAATTGGTATAAAATGGGTTTTTAGAAACACTTGATGAAAATAAAATTGTTACAAGAAACAAAGCTAGACTAGTTATCAAAGGATACAATCAGGAGGAAGGGATCGATTTTGATGAAACCTTTATTCCCGTTACTAGATTTGAGGCAATTAGGCTATTGTTGGATTTTGCATGTTTTATGGATTTTAAATTATTTCAAATGGAAGTCAAAAGTGCCTTATTAAATGGTTTTATCGAAGAAGAAGTTTATGTTGAACAACCACCTGGTTTTGAAAATCATGAATTTTCAAACCATGTTTTTAAACTTGATAAAGCTTTGTATGGTTTGAAACAAGCTCCAAGAGCTTGGTATGATCGTTTAAGTTCTTTCTTGCTCAAAAATAATTTTACTAAAGGTAATGTAGATACTACTTTATTTTTGAAAAAGAAGAATAATAATCTCTTAGTAGTATAAGTTTATGTGGATGATATCATATTTGGTGCTACTAATGAATCTCTTTGTTAAGAGTTTGCAAAGTTAATGCAAGGTGAGTTCGAGATGAGCATGATGGAAGAACTTAACTTATTCCTCGGACTCTAGATAAAGCAAACCAAGGAGGGGATCTTCATCAACCAAGCCAAGTACACAAAAAAAATACTAAAGAAGTTTGGGATGGAGAACACCAAGCCATTAGGTACACCAATGAGCTCCTCTTGTAAGTTTGATAAAGATGAATCAGGTAAGCCTGTAGACCAAAAGTTATATAGAGGAATGATTGGCTCATTATTGCATCTAACTTCTAGTAGGCCAGATATTATGTTCAGTGTTTGTATGTGTTCAAGATATCAGTCTACCCCTAAAGAGTCTCATCTTTTGGCTGTTAAATGCATACTTAGATATCTGTATGGCTCAATTGATATTGATCTTTGGTACTCTAAAGATTTTTCATTTGAATTAATTTCTTATTCTGATGCTGATTTTGCTGGGTGTAAACTAAATAGGAAAAGTACTAGTGGAACTTGTTAGTTTCTTGGGGTTAATTTGATCTCATAGAGTAGCACGAAATAGAATTTGGTTGCTCTATCTACGGCAAGAAGCTGAATATAGCAGCTAGAAGCGTGTGCTCAAATCCTATGGATCAAACAACAACTCGAAGATTTTGGCATTAACTAATTAAGACACCATAAGATGTGACAATACTAGTGCAATCAATCATACTAAGAACCCTATGCAACATTCAAGAGTAAACACATTAAATAGACATCATGTTATAAGAGATCATATACAAAATTCTAATGTGATGCTTAAATTTGTATGTACTGATGATCAACTAGCTGATGTATTTACCAAACCCTTGAGTGAAGAGAGATTTTGTATGATTAGAAGAGAGTTAGGAATCATTGACCCCATCTCTTAGAACTCTCTCAATTTCTACTCTACCTAATTATTTTTGCTCAAAATTACTTTCATTGAGTCCCAAATCTTTTCAAAATGTCCCTTGATTTTTTGTAATTTTTTTCGTGAATTTTCTTGGAAATTCTTGGTCAAGTGTCGAAACTTGGATCTCCGAGTGTCGACCCTGACCAAGTGTCGACACTTGAAAAATCGAAGTCGACACTCTCACAAAATTTTTAGAATTTTAGGGCTTGTCCGAACCCTTTTGTTTTTTATTCCTCTTTTTCTCTTGAGCCCTAGTGGTCCCCTACAATCCTCCAACTGTCGAAACAGTGGGTTCCCTCCCTTCCCCTTCGATTCCATGTATTTTTATCCTCTTTCTTTCATTCAAAGCATAATTTTTTTTTTTTCCTTAATTTCATTCGATTTATTCCTTTCAATCCTCGATTTTTCATAGATTTTTTTGGTTTGTTTTCCTCCTCATTTTGTTGTGACCATTTTGTTCTTGTTTTTCTTGGATTGTAGTGGTTCTGTGGCACTTTCTTCATTTTTCTGCCCCTTGATTCATCCTTCCTTTGGTCGAACCCCACATTTCCTTCCCATTTTCTATTTTCCCCCCATTTCTTCTCTTCCATTTTTGCTCCCATTGTTTCCCTTTTTTTTTCTTATTCGGTTGTTTTTGGAACAAGTTTCTCTTTACTTCCATTTTTGGTAATTTCCCCCTCTTTCCTGTAGTTTATTTCAGTTGGACTATTGCCTCCCTTAGTTTTTTCTCCTTCCTCTCTCTTTCTATGCTTGGAGATTATGGGACCAAGGAAGAAGTTGGCTTCTAAAAGAAATTTTGGTCAGAGCTCAGCTGAAAGAAGAACCAAAGCTCGGGATGACAGTCATCAGCAACAGCAGACTGAGCAGACTGTTCCCCCCCCCCGCCTCTCCTTCAGCAAAGAGGGTTTCAGGGAAGATGATCGCTGCGAGATGTCGTGTGGATCTCAAATGTTTTAAACATCAGGGCTTTAGACTGCATGAGCTTCTCGAGTCTGCGGGTTTAGTTCCCTTCTGTATATGATAAGAGATACTATCCCCCCATGAGTAAGAGAGTTTTACGGTAGTTTGGATTGCAGCAGGTAGGCCTGGCATGCCACAGTTAGAGGAGTCCGGATTTCGTAGATGAGCCAGTATTGAGCAAGATATGGGATATCCCCCACCGAGGGATCATGGTGTATTCTATTAATGACCATTTGGAGGCCTATCAGTGCATTCTGGAGAGAGATGACGGTTCGTGGTGTGGCAGTGGTCACCGTGAACAAGCTCTCAGTAGAGATGAGGCCCTTCATCATATCATCGCCCCGCATTTTGCTCCGAAGATAGGCAGATTCGACTTCATTACTGAGCGGCAGCTTATGCTCATGGTTTGTTTGTCTCAAGGACTGCAGTTGACCTTCCAGCTTTCATGTTACTTCAGATCATGAGGATGCAGCCACTCAACGGAGACACTATTTTCCCTACGGCATGGGATTAACTCACATATTCCGTGCTTATGGTATACCCTTGGAGGAGGAGGCCTCCAAGGAGATTCTCTCATACTGTGTTATGACGAGAGATCTCTACATCGCAAGGGCTATAAGAGACAGGCTGGCAGATGGGTGCGCAGAGAGTCTGGTCAGGAGCCAGACAAGGAGGATGAGTTACGAGAGGCTGAGGCAGGGCCATCAGTTACACCTCCCAGGCAGCACCAGCAACAAAGCCAGTGCCAATGACACCTTCACCAGCAATTACACACTTCTGCTCCTCCGTCAGATACTGTTTCATCCTTTGAGGAGCATGCACGTCATCATTTTACTGAGCTTCGAAGCGAGATGATCAGACTAGGAGCCGAACTACTCAGCTGAGGATCGAGATTGAGGGATTTCATGCCCACACTTCTGAGCAGCTCATTGATGTTAGAGGACGATGGAGGCCAGATTCACACATATCGAGGAGATGTTGAGCACTTACTTCCTTCAGGATCTTCTGGACCAGCTGATCCTCCTCCTCCTACACCTGCTGATGGTGATGGCGATCACCCAGATTCTCATGATCCTACTCATGGTGGTGATGGCGACGATGATTGTGATAGAGGCACAGCTGATGGTGATGGCAGTGGTAGTTTAGATGGCAACATGGACCAAGTTGGTCAGTATGGCTAGTCATAGAGAGTCTCAGACTCCAGCTACCCTGTGATCCCTTCTCCAACTGATCAGATTGTTTCCCACTCTTGATTTTGTGACACCAGCTGAGATTCAACCTACCCCATCGACCAGATTATCCAGGGTTGTACCCGTTCATGGACCTTCACCCGGACTAGGAGCCATATGATACTTGAGCCACCTAAAGCCCTAGCACCCAGGTCTAGGATTAGTGCCCCTATCTTTTTTGAGCTTCCATCTGATAAGGAGTAGCCTCAAGATGTTTATCTTATTGTTTATTACTTTTATATCTTGTATTACTTATCTTGACTATTTTACTCATCTTGTATCATGTTTCAGTATTACGATCACTAACAGCAATTTTTGTTGCTGAAACTTGATTACATTTATATATGTGTGTGTTTCTATTATATTTGCATCTCAGTTTATGATCACTCTTGTAACATTAAGTATTGTACTGAACTGTATTTTATGAAAAGTTCATTTTCTTTATGTTACTCCCTACTCTATGCATTGCTCTGATACTTGTTGGATTTCTTGATAATCTAATCTCATTTTCATCTCTGATACCAACTGTATCATGGACTAATACATTAATTTAGGGGAGCTTACTCCTCTTTTGATATATAAGTTGAATGTTGACAAAAAGGGGGAGTAGATATTATTATCAAGCATTTTTCTCAATTTTTGAAATGTTTCATACTTAACTTTCTTAGGGGGAGAGAATGTTGATTTCAATATCTATTTGGCACATCTCCTCCATTGAATTGCATTGTATAAGTTTCAAGTTCATACTTATGGGATACAATGTCAAAATTGAATTTAATGCTTTTTACTCAAGGTTTTGTCATCATCAAAAGGAAGAGATTTGTTGGCTCTACCCCGTGAATTTGATGATTAACAAAATGTTGAGTACATATTTTGTACTAATATTTTAATTATGGTTATGAGTTTTCAGGTTTCAAGCACCTCAAATTCTCAAAACTAGAGTATCATGGCACGCTTTGGAAGCAAAGCATTTTTCATGATTTGAGAAGTCTTCTCCACTAGAAAAGGCCACAAACGGGTTCAATTATTATTTATATATGTTGCATTTAAGTTTCATTGAATATCTTTAAGTTTTTGAAATGATTGGCACTTGTTTTTGAAATTTGCAAAACCAAGTGTCGATACCTGGAAGCCCAAGTGTCAATACCTGGAAGCCTAAGTGTCGACACTTCAACATTTGGCACGCAAAAATTTTCATGGCATACCAAGTATCGATACTCAGAACTCAAGTGTCGACACCTGAAACTCAAGTGTCGACACTTAGAATTCCATGTGTTGACTCAAGGTCTGAGATTTTTTTTGAAAATACAGAACATGCCTCTGGAGAATTTTTGTGTCAAGTGTCAACACCTAAAAATCAAGTGTCGACACTTGAAAGTTCAAGTGTCGACACCTGAAAACCAAGAGTCGACACCTAAAAGCCAAGTGTCGACACCTGACAGTCAAGTGTCGACACTCGGGTTCTGACAGCTTCAATCTATTTTCTGACAGCCTGAATTGATGTTTTTCAATTCTAACAGCTAGTTTTTGATTCCTAACGGTCTTAAATGGCTTTTTGGATGTTTTTGATGTATTTAAGCTTCACCAAACTCATTCATGAAGCAAGAGAACAAAGAGAGCCAGAAAATATCCAAGAGACAAAGACATTCTTCAAGAACTCCACTTCCAAAAGCTAAAAAGGAGAGATTCTACTGAAAAAGCCTACATTCCTTTTATTTCATCTTTTCAAAAGTATTCTTGAGAAGATTCCAAGTCAAGTCACATCAAGTAATCATCAAAGAGCTTCAAAGATTTCTCATTTCACTCTAGAAGAGAGTTTGCTTATGCTTTCATTCTTGTATTCTGATTTATTTCTTGTTGACCTAGCTTTCAAATGTCTTGAAAGTAGTTGTAAGGTTGTTGGTGAGCCAAAGGTAAAAAACCATCTAGGTTTTTACTTGTGAGCCTGAAGCCAAAACAAGTTGTAAGGTTTGTTGGTGAGCTAGGTGACAAAATCAACTTAGGTTTTGACTTGTGAGCCTTGGAAAATAAGTCAGTTGTAATCTTTGAAGAGATTATAGTGAAAATTTCCAAGGAGAGCTTGGGGAGTGGACGTAGGTACTTGGAGTACACCAACCACTATAAAACTCGATGTTTGTTTGTGATTGTCTCTTTTTATTACTTGCACTTTATTTCCTGCACTCTATTTACTGTTTTCTACTACATATACTTCAGTGTATTAATCATATTGTTCACAAACACTACAAGGCCTGCACATTATTGTTTTAATTTATGAAAGACCCAATTCACCCCCCTCTTGGACTCCATTTCTGGGCAACAAAATGAATGAAAAAAAGTCTTTCTTCTCTTCCATTGATTTGTTGCATTGTCACTCCATGGGGAGAGGGTGTGAGGCCCAACTAGTTCATCCAAGCTCCAAAAAATCGCCAACAATCCTTCTATTTCCCTTCTTCAATCATTTTCCTCTCTTCTCTTTCATTCCATGCCCACTGATGTTTAGGAATCCCTCCATGGCCACGAGTTGATGATGGAGTCCACCTTGCCTTAGAATCAACTACATTAGGTGTCTTCAATCAGAGAGTGGTAGTCTTCTTATCCAGCCACTAGTCCTTTGAGTGTTAAAGTTTGAGCCACCTACAAAGTTAAGATTTCATTGTTGGTAAGATAATCCCCTCCTAAACTCTTAGATCTGATTTCTTGAAGGTAATTATCCTAATTAGAATGGTTTCTCAGCCATTAGATCCATTTACTTTTAAATGAATGAACCTTCACTGCGGGTAACAACTTTCTAGTAGTCTGTTTCATTAAGCTTATTTGCTCTCTTTCGAATGAAACTTGCTAATATGTGTAGACTCATTATTCTCTTTAGACTTATAAGTTCTTTAGTTTTTAAATCCATTTTCATCCCGCATCATTTTTGGTATCAGAGCATAGTTAATTAGGACAAGATATGTCTGTTGCTTAAATTTCTGTATCATCTAAGGACTAGACCTGAAAGCTCATCTCATAGCTTTTCAGATCTTAGTTTAAAATGCATTTCCTAAGTAACATTTCCAGATCAAACCAGACCTGGAATCCTTTTCCATAGATTTCAAATCTGAATTTTCAGAAAAAAAAAATTATTTGTTTTCCTAGTTTACTCTCTAATCGAAGGAATCACGCCTCCTGAGCGAGTATACGAAAGTATACTTATGACCCATGGGAGTAATGAGCCAAGGCCAGACATGAGATCCCAAGATTGGAGGGTCCATTATGCTAAGTACATGCTTGCATGATTGGAATTAATGAATGCTACATTGTGTGTTTTCTCCTCTAGCACAACCTAGGTTCTAAATTTCTGGTACAATTCAAATTTAAATTCTCCTAACCATAATTTTAAAATTTAAAATTTAAATTTTGAATTTTGAATTTGAAATTTGAAATTTGAAATTTGAAATCTAAAATCTAAAAATTTAAATTTGAAATTTGAATTTGAAATTTCAAACTTAGAAATTTAAATTTTGAAATGAATGTCTATCTTAGTCTTTACATTCTATTGATTAGTTAGATTCTTGATTGTGCATTCATTCTAAACACTTAAGGGCAATCCTATCATAAGATAGGGAAGGATTTCATCACCTTTTCTTGCCCAAAATAACTAACCCATTTTGCATTGACCCAAGCCTAATCTAAAACTGAGTAAGAATCTAAACTAGGGACATCAACAAGTCAAATTTATATTTCATGTTGAAACTTAGTATTGGTTATTTACTCCTGGATATTGGTGTCTAAGGCTAGGGGTCCAACAGCAAACGCCTTAAGTGGATCTGTGCTTTTTATTAGGACCTCATGAAAGTGAGGGGAGCCTTCCACAATCCCACCTCTTACCTGGCCAGTTGAAAGGGTGACTTAGTCTTGATTGATGCTTTGGCAATTCATGCTATCTTGAACTTCTAGGTCTAGGAGCCCTAGAGACTAGGTTTTGTATTACATGACCACTAGATCAGGAACCCCATACCAACATTTCCAAACTCAACCAAGTCTCACCATGGACCCCAATCTTGAAACTTTGATGAGAACCATAACTAAGCAATTCAAACAACTAAACAATAGATTTGACCAAATGGAGAAGCGAATCGGGACCCTTGAAAAGACCCATATAACCCATACTAAACCTGAATCACCTAGACCAACTCCCCTTGGTTCAAGAACCCATCGCCATGATCCCACCCCTGAACATAACCCTAGATGCCCACACCAAGATTTTACTGATTCGAAGGAAAAGCCCTTAGAAACATACGTCTTAATGCACCCACTTTTGATGAAAATTTAGACCCTAAGGTGTACGTTGATTGGAAGAGTGACATGGATCAATACTTTAAGTGGTATGAGATGTCAGAAGAGAGGAAGTTCAAATTCGCTAAACTTAGGTTGGTCTAACAAGCTAGGTTGTATTGGAGAAATGTTGAGCATATTTGTCATCAAAGAGGAGACATGTTCATAGTCACATGGAAGGCCATGAAGATCAAACTTAAGGAGAAGTACTTACCCTTGTCCTATGACGGAGGTTTTTAGATCAATGGCAGAGATTGAGCCAAGGTAATAGAACCATATCCGAGTATATTGCTAAGTTTGATGAATTTGTCATGAGATGTAGCATGGTTGAGTCGGAGGCCATCACCCTATCTAGGTTTCGAGCAAGCCTTCGAGAGGAAATTTAGAGGGAACTATTCCTGAGAGAAGTCCATGACCTAGAACAAGCTTATCAAGTCGCTAAAGACTGAAAGATTTCAGAGGGGACCCATGATCCGTCAACCTGAACCCAGTAGGATTAGTATCCCTGGATATAAGCCAAGTTCTAGTCAAGTTCCTTTGAACTGACCCACTCCTACTACCTTATTAGGTCGCAAGGATGACAGGGGTAAGGCCCCTGAAGTTCAAAGGGATAATCATCAAAATGTGCATTGCTTCAGGTGTTATAAAGTTGGCCACTATGCTAGTTAGTGCCCTACCAGAGCCCTACACATAGGAGAATTAGATGAAGGAGCTCCCAAACCCGATGAAGAATTCGAGGAAGAAGTGTATGAAGCAAGATCAAACTTAGTAGATGGGTATGAAGGAGATGAGGAAATTATAGATTCATCTGAGCTAATGGAGTCGTTAGATATATTCTGACTCAAACTCAGGAATATGAAGATTGGCATAGGACCAACATCCTATAAACTTTTGTTAAATTAGGGAAGAAGGTTTGCAAAATTATCATAGATAATGGAAGCTGTGTTAATGCCATTTCTACTAATGCTGTCAAAAATTTAGATTTGCCTATTGTTCCCCATCCCAACCCTTATAAGGTATCTTGGATTGATTCAACCTCCATTCCCATTAAGTTAAGATGCCAAGTTACAGTCCAAATCCAATCTTATCAAGAGAAAGTTTGGTGTGACGTTCTTTCGATGGGGGTTTGCAGTATTATTCTAGGCCAACCTTGGTTGTATGATCATGATGCTATCCTATACGGTCATTCCAACTCCTGTTCCTTTAACCACCATGGAAAGAAAATTGTCATAAACTCGACAACACCTAAGGATAACATCAAAAGAGGGTCTAGTAATATGAAGGAAAGAAACAAGAATTAAATTTAATTAGTGCTAAGGATTTAGAATGAGAGATTAATAAGGGTTCACCAGTTTGGATATTGTTCACCAAGGAAGTCCAGGATCAATCCCAGAAGGAGCAACCCCAGGAAATAGTAGAGTTTTCGAAGGATTTTCAAGATGTATTTCTAGAAGATCTTTATGATCACCTTCCACCATTAAAAGACATTCAACATGCCTTAGACTTAATCCCAGGAGCCACCTTACCAACCTTCCATATTATAGGATAAATCTCACTGAACACTCAAAGTTACAAAAGCAAGTTGGAGATCTCCTCCAAAAGGGATTCATTAGGGAAAGCCTGAGCTCTTGTGCGGTACCTATCCTTTTGACCACCAAAAATGATGGCACTTGGAGAATGTATGTAGATAGTCATGCCATCAATAAGATAACGGTCAAGTATCATTTCCTTATTTCCCGTCTTGATGGTATGTTAGACATGATGGCCGGAGCCACAATTTTCTCTAAGATTGACCTAAAGAGTGGCTATCACCAAGTTAGGATTAGGCATGGGAACGAGTGGAAGATAGCTTTCAAGACTAAGGATGGCCTTTACAAATGGGTAGTGTGCCTTTTGGCTTTTCTAATGCCCCTAGTACTTTTATGAAGATCATGACCCAAGTCCTAAGATTGTTCATCGGAAGTTTGTCGTAGTTTATTTTGATGATATCCTAATCTACAGTAGGACTAAGGATGACCACCTAAGCCATCTTCAACAAATATGCCAAGCTCTTAGAAAGGATAACCTCTATGCCAATCTTAAGAAGTGCAGCTTCCTGACCCCTAGAGTCATTTTTCTAGGTTTTGTCGTTACCCCCGAAGGAGTGTCTGCCAACACAGAAAAGATTAAGTCCATAGTTGAGTAGCCTGTATCCAAAAGATACATGATGTACGTAGCTTCCATGTCCTTGCCACCTTCTATAGGAGATTCATTCGAGGTTTTAGTATGATTGTTGCACCTATCACTAACTGTATTAGGAAGGAACTTTTGAATGGACTAAGAATGCCAATAGAGCCTTCCTTGAGATCAAAGAGAAAATGAGCCAAGCACCAATTTTAAGGCTACCTGACTTTTCAAAGATTTTTGAGGTTACTTGTGACGCCTCCGAAGTTGGAATTGAAAAAGTTTTGAGTCAAGAGAATCACCCTATAACCTTTTTTAGTGAAAAACTAAATGAAGCGAAGTTAAGATATTCAACTTATAATAAGGAATTATATGCAGTAGTTCAAGCCTTAAGGTATTAGAGACACTATCTACTATCGCAAGAGTTCATTTTATATTTAGACCACGAGGCGCTCCGATTCCTTAATTCTCAGAAAAAGTTGAACCCTAGGCATGAAAGTGGGTAGAATATATCCATGCTTATACCTTTATTTTGAAACACCATGTTGGCACTGAAAACTAAGTTGCCGATGCGCTCAGTCGTCGTTCCATGCTCTTGACATTTGTAAGCATCGAAGTCATATGAGGATTTGAAGTTGAAAGAAGAATATGAAAATTATCCTAACTTTAGCAAGATTTTTCAATCTATTCATCAAGGACCATCTAGTTTGTATAGTGACTATACCTTTTATGATGGATTCCATTTCAAAGGAAATAGGTTGTGCATCCCTCGAGCTTCCAGCCGAGAATTCTTAATTTGGAAAATCCATGCAGGGGTTTAGCTAGCCATTTTTGATAGAAACAAAACCATTCTAGCAGTTGAAGACCAGTTTTTTTGGCCTAGTCTCAAGTAAAATATGGCCCAAATAGTGGCCCAATGTTGAACCTGTGCTGTTGCCAAATAGCAGAAATAAAATACTGACCTTTACACCCCTTTGCCAATACCTGATTGTCCATGGCAAGACCTTAGTATGGATTTTGTGTTAGGGTTACCAAAGACCATGTGAAGACATGACTCTATCTATGTTGTGGTCGATCATTTTTCCAAGATGGCACACTTCTAACCTTGTTTCCAAACTTTTGATGCTTCAAAAGTGGCTAAGCTATTCCTAAATGAAGTGGGTAAGCTACATGGTTTGCCCAAAATCATTGTGTCTGATAGGGATGTCCGATTCACTAGCTATTTTCGAAAAACCTTATGGCACATGTTAGGAACCAAAATGAAGTTTTCTACCACCTACCCCCACAAACTGACAGCCAAACAGAAGTTGTGAATAGGAGTCTTGGAAACCTATTGAGATATTTAGTTGGTGAGAGTACTGGAAATTGAGATCTTTTGCTATCATGTACTAAATTTGCCTACAATAGCTCAGTCAATAAGTCCACTGGAAAAAGCCCATTTGAGATTATTCATGGATACAAACCAAAAAAGCCCATAGACCTTATCCCTTTACCCATACATGCATGAGTTTCTGAATCTGCAAAGTCATATACACAGCATGCTAGAGATTTGCATGAAGAGATCAGTAAAAAAAATTAACTTGAGCAATGAAACTTACAAGCATATGGCTAATTCCCATAAAGAGTCAAGAGTTTACTGAAGGAGATTATGTGATGATTAGGCTTAGACCTGAATGGTTCCCACCCAGAACCATGAAAAGTTACATGCCCACGGTGCAGGTCCTTTCAAAATAATAAAAAAATTGGACCTAATGTCTATGTGCTTGAATTACCATCTGATTTTGGTATCAGTTCAACTTTCAATATCTCAGACCTAGTAAAGTATAAGGAACCAGCAATGATACCTAGTAAGCCTTTTGAACCTGATCCCATTTTTGAGAGTGAACCTATCCCTGAGTATCCACCAGCCACATTACCAGAATAGCGAGATAGGATTGAGCGTATTCTGGATGACCAGGCTATTACTATCCAAAATAAAGGATATCAACGCTATTTGGTTCGTTGGCAAGGTCGACCAGAATTTGAAGACTCGTGGATCACTCGAGAGGATCTACAAATGATCAACCCAGACTTACTAGAACACTACCAAAGTTAAGTGACCCATACTCGACAAGGTCGAGTCCTTCCCACCCTAGGAGAATTGGTGTGGGTACCAGAATTCGAAAGAGACTTCAATCAAACCCAATCAATCTAGGTTCCTTGTGGATTACCAGTGAATAAGCCATTTCAGTTTCAACTTTTAACTTCAGCTGAGTCCTGTAGGGTTAAGTTAATTTTAGCTTAAGAATTTCAACATGAGTCCTGTATTAGAGTCAAGTCAATTTTAATTTCAGCAAAAGTCCTATAATTAGTCATAAGAGGCAAGTTGGGTTCAAATTAGTCAAGGCAAGATTAAGATTGGATGGAGCAAACCACCTTAACCTCCATGCCAAGATGGAATGCCACATTGCTCCTACACCACATCAGCTCCATTTTTGCACCCAAAGAATAATTTGAATTCAAGTTGGGATGTCCCACTTATCACTCCACTTTTTCATGCATGTAATTCAAATTTCAAAGGGCTAGGGAAGTTAATAAATATCCCCTAACCCTCTTGTAATCAAGCCATTGAATGAATGAAAAAAAAGTCTTTCTTCTCTTCCATTGCTTTGTTGCATTGTCACTCTGTTGCCCAGGTGGCTACCCAAGAGGAGGGGTGAATTGGGTCTTTTAAAAAAAATTGGACAAGTAATGTGCAATTCAAAATCCTTTGCAAGTGGTATGTGCTGTGATAGAATTATAAATGCAGAAACTAAACAGAGTCAAGAAAGCACAACACAAACACACCAAATTTATAGTGGTTCGGAGCAATCCAACTCCTACGTCCACTACCCAAGATACCACTTGGGATTTCCACTATATTCATACCTGAATATAGTATGATTGTTTTACAGGATCACAATCCAAAACCTCTATACTTTGGTTTTACGGGATCACCAAAGAAAACCCAACATCCTTTGGTTTTAACAGGCTCATCAAAGAAACCCAACTTGGTTTTCACAGGATCACCAAGAACCTAACCTTTGGTTTTAATAAGGCTCACCAAGAACCTATTTGGTTTTTCAATTGGGCTCACCAATAACCCAACAATTCAAAGATTGAATTAAAAAAAAATGCAACAATAATGACAAACTCAATTTGTCGGATAGTTACCGGTGCAGCTTGTTGGAAGTCCACTTGAATGCACTTGAATAGGATTTAATTACTTCAGTGGTTTGTTCCCAAAGTTGCTTCAAGCTTCATATTGGAGTTGGTGAAGACTTGAAAGCTTGACTTGAATGCTCTTGTGCTCTTTTGCTGTTGGTAGGTAGGATATTCAATGAAGCTCTCTTCTTTGAAGAACTCTCTAATTCATTGCTTCAAGGAAGTTCAAATCCTTTAAATTTAAAGTCTTCCATCATCCCAAGGTAGTTCTAGCCGTTGTAGACCATTGGAGAATGATTTTTGACCATTGGAGTACTTTTTAGCATTCAAAAATAAATTCTGGAACTAGCCGTTGGATACCTGAAAGCGGCATTCGAGTCGGCTTGGATTCCTTCAAGTTGGCTCGGATCCTTCGAGTCGATGGGTTGAGTCGCCAAATCTTCAATGCGGTCGGCTCTTTGTCTCAGGGTGCAAAACATCACTCTGGACGAGTCGGCTCTTTGTAGCTCAGGTCGGCTCGAACTTGAATCTTGAAAATCTTAAACTCGAGGAGTCATCTCTTTTCATCTTGGGTCGACTCTTCTTCTCAGGTTTGAAAAACCTCACTCTGGAAGAGTCGGCTCGATGCAGTTTGAGTCGACTCACTTTCTCAGGCTTTCAGAATTAGGTCTGGCAGAGTCGGCTCTTTTTGGTTTGGGTCGGCTCGCCTGGCAGTTCTCAGAAATCTTCAGGAAATGACTCTGGAGGAGTCGACTCGCTTTCCATCGAGTCGGCTCAGATTGCTACGTTCCAGAATCCTTGCTGCATGCTAGTAATCAGAGTCGGCTCTTCATTACTTGGGGTCGGCTCAAGTGTCTTCTTCAGGATTTTTATAATTGAACTTAAAGAAACTCTCACCAACTCTTTTACAATTTCACACAATACCAACTCAAACTAAAATTCATGGCACACACTCACAGAAGTGATCCTTTTAATTGATTTTTTCTTAGCATTTTGATTGGGTTCTTCTTTACAAAAATATTTACAATACAACTCAACCAAGAAAATAGAAGTGTAGGAGATGAAGTTTGAACATCTTATTCATCCTACAAAAACTTGTCAAACACTTGAAGAGTTGTCAGAAAAAAATGTACATGCTCCAATGTTTGGTTATCATCAAAATTACTTATGGGGTCAACAATCTCTCCCTTTTTGATGATGACAAAACACTGGGCATGAGAAATTCTTTATACTTTACATGTATAACATGTATTTGAAAATTAAATATTTACATGTATCAGAGCTAATGGAATTAGTAAGTATCAGAGCTCAAGAGATGATATCATAGTATATCATCAAAATATTGAACTTCTCATGCTTCAAGATATTATAATTAGCACAAAACATGGAGTATCAGAGTTCCAAAAAGAAATTGATAGAATTATCATCAATTTAGAGCATGCAATAGTAATCAGAGCATTAAGATAATAATTAGAGCAAGATCATTTAATCTCTCCCTTTCTCTAGATTCTAAAGTAATTTAAGTAGTGCTATCATTTATCATTTTTGTGCTCCCCATTTTTTACTGTTTTCATGCACTTTATAATTATTTCCTTTTTTGTCAATCAATCAAAAAGGTGATTTCGAATAAAGCTCAGATTTTAAAATAGATTGAGAAAGTTTTTAATATTTGTTTGAGATAATTTCACATTCTCAACTTGAAAATTCTAATTAAAACTTCATTATAGTTGTATGATAATAAGTGCAAAGATTGAATCATTGTACACGATAGTGAATAAAATCAAAAGATACTTCATTGATAAGATTTTCACATAAGTTCAAAATACAAGTACATTCATATTGCAAAATATAACATTAATAATTTCATAACTAACCAAAAGACTAACTAAATGATCTATTATTCTTCTTCTTCTTCATTAGAAAAAGAGGAGCCTACCTCTATAACTCTATCAGAGGTCTTAGTTTTCAGGGGTTTAAACCTAAATCCTTGAATCTAGTTCTAACAGGGGCTCTAAGAACTTTAGTCTTCTTGGTTTTGGTTGTTTAGTAGGTTTAGGTGGATCAGACAAAGGAACAGGAGCAGAAGGTCAAGTGATTCCTTGATGATCTGTTCAGGAGCATCTTCAGTGGGAATGGTTTCCTTTGTGATTGCAGTAAGATGCTTCTGATTTCTTCCTTGAAGTTTTCCATCTCCTTTTCCACTTTTTGCTGGTGAAGCTCTTGTTCAGATCTTAATTTCTGCAATCTAATGTCAACTGATTTTCTGATTTCCTTAATTGCAGAATCCATATGATCAGTCAAAGAGTTGGAGATAGCTTCCATCTTTTGAAATATCAATTTTTTAGGTTTGATGGAGTAACCATTGTTTCTTCAGTCCCTTCTTCATCAGCAACTTCATCTTCTTTAGAAATGGTAGCAACAACCTGACCAGGCATCTTCTTTATCCATTCTCCTTCTTGTAACTTGTATCCCATTCCTCTTAGTGAATTGAAGGAGTAGATATCAAAGTGGTGTAATGGCTTTCCTATTTCATTTGATAAGTCAACTCCTGCTTCTTCAAATAACAAAGTGAAGACCATACCGTAAGGTAGACAGGCTTTGACCTTTCTTGCTGCTTATATCATTTGGGTCATCATTATATAGGGAAGGTTGAAAGGCTTTTCTTCAATTAAGTGTCCCATAATTGTCATATCCTTCTCACTGACCCAATCAAAGCGGCCAGTTCTTGGAAGAAATATTCTGCTGATCATCTTGTGTAGCAGCCTTATTTCCTTCGATAGTAGATTGGCTTGTACATGTTGGACTGTGCTCACATCTTCTTTTTCCAAAATTAATTTTAGAATGTATTCTTTGTCCGGTAGAAGAAGTTCAGTAGCACCGTTTGTTGGCATTTATAGTAATCTGCCCAATCTTTCTTCTCTATTATAATCATCTTCCCCTTGACTGTAGATTCCAAATGGAATTCTTTAATGATAAGGTTTTCAAAAACATTCGTACCAGTGAAGGGTAAGTCAACATATCCAAGGAACAGAAATGCTTCATCCCTGACTCTCTATCCAGTTTTCGATCTTCATTCCCATTTCTTCTAGGAATGTAAAGTCGATCCTTCTTCCGCAGGTGACAGGATGATTGATCATTGAGACATGCTGTCTTGGAGGAGAAGGAATTACTTCATCTTGCTGGACTGGAGCAGACCTTTTTCTCTTTTCCTTTCTTCTTTGCATCTATGCTGCGAGCACTTGATTCACCGATTTGAAGAACCTTCTTTGCAGATCTTCAAGGAGCCATTGTAGAGGGATTAAGGAATTTTAGTTTCTAGTGAATGATTTTTTGGAGAATGGTAAAGCTTTCAAGGGAAGTGGTGTGTGTTCAAAGTAAAGTAAAAGAGTGAAGTACTTAGAAAAGACAGTTCAGAGCTTCCTAAATAGCGATTTCTCGACTTTCGAGTCGGCTCGACCAGAGCGAACTCAGAACAATCAGAACACTGAGTCGGCTAAGCAAAGACTTAGTCGGCTCGACCAGAGCAAGAGAATGAGACTCAAATATTCGAGCCGGCTCGATCAGAGCAAAATTGCTCGAGTCGACTCGAACAGAAACTTTCCATATGAAATCAATTGATTTGGAAATTGAATTCGATATACTGAAAATTCAAGGAAAATTGTTCAAAAATCATATATAATTGTAGGAGGTTTTCTAGATAATTTTTCCTTAGTTCTTGAAGGAAATTAGGTTTACTGGATCTAGAAAGGGTTACACAGCCCTAATTCTCCTCTAAGCAATTCAAATCTATCTTGATTTAGTCGCTTGGTAAAGATGTCCGCTAGTTGTTTTTTTGTTAGGATGAATTCTAGTTCTATGTCACCATTTAAAACATGGTCTCTAATGAAATGGTGTCTAATCTCTATGTGTTTGGTCCTAGAATGCTGAATAGGATTTTTGGTTAAATTTATAGCACTTGTGTTATCACACTTGATAGGAGTTTTGCATTGTGAAATATCAAAATCTTCTAGTTGTTTTTAATCCACAACACTTGCACACACAACACTTCCTGCAGCAATGTACTCTGTCTCAATAGTAGAAAGTGCTACCGAGTTTTGTTTCTTGCAGTGCCATAAGATTAAATTCAACCCTAGAAATTGACAAGTACCACTAGTGCTTTTTCTATCTACTTTACAACCAGTATAATCAGCATCAGAAATCTGATTAAATTTAAAGATGATTCTTTTGAAAACCAAACCCAGATTACTTGTACCTTTCAAGTATCTTAATATTCTTTTAACAGCAAGCATATGTATTTTTGGGATTACATTAAAATCTAGCACATACACATACACTATACAAGATATCTGGTCTACTTGCAGTTAAATATAATAAGGATCCGATCATACCTCGATATAGCTTTTGGTCAACATTGGATCCACTTTCATCTTTGTCCAATTTGCAGGTTGGACTCATGGGTGTGTTTATTTGTTTGCTCGTCTCCATACCAAACTTCTTGATGATTTCTTTGGTGTATTTGGGGTTAATGAAGATCCATTCCTTTGTTTGTTTTACTTGAAGTCCAAGGAAGTAATTCAGTTCACCCATTGGGCTCATTTCAAATCTTCCTGCATTAGCTTAGCAAATTCTTCACAAAAACTTTCATTAGTTACACCAAAATAATATCATCAACATATATTATACAACTAACATATCATTGTTTTTCTTTTTAATGAAAAGAGTTGTATCAATATTTCCTCTTGAAAAATCATTTTCAATTAAGAAAGTGCTAAGTCTATCTATCATAGCTCTAGAGCTTGTTTCAAACCATATAAAGCTTTATTCAGTTTAACACATGGTTCGGAAAAGCATGATTTTCAAAACCGGTGCTTGTTCTATAAAAACTTGTTCGGCGATAAAACCATTTAAAAATGTACTTTTCATATCTATTTGAAAAGGTTTGAAACTCATGTAGCAAGCAAATGCAAGAAGTAATCTAATGACTTCTAATCTTGCTACAAGTGCATAAGTTTCATCAAAATCTATACCTTCTTCTTGACTATGTCCCTTAGCCAGTAATCTAGCTTTATTTCTAATGACATTTCCTTGTTCATCTAATTTGTTTCTATAGACCCATTTGGTTCCTATAATTAGGTGGTCTTTAGGTCTATCAACTAGTGTCCAAACCTTGTTTCTTTCAAACTGGTTCAGTTCTTCATGCATGGCTAACATCCAGTTTGGATCATTTTCTGCTTCTTCTAAGGTATGAGGCTCTATTTGAGATACAAAGGCTAGGTAGTCATGTGCAATCCTATATGCAGACCTAGTCCTTATACCTTGAGAAGGATCACCAATAATTAATTCTTTAGGATGGGAAGTAGCGTACCTCCATTCGGTTGGAGATCGGTATGATCCTTACTTACCATTTCTTCTCCTTCTTCAACTGGTCTTTCTTGAATACTTATGTCTTCCATCTCCTTTTGAATTACCTACATCATTATCAATGCACTCATCTTTTCTAGATGGTGAAGGGTTAGTTTCATCAAACATAATATGCATTGACTCTTCTACTGTAAGAGTCCTCTTTTTAAAAACTCTATATGCTTTGCTATGTAATGAATAACCAAGGAAAATAGCTTCATCAGATTTAGCATCGAATTTTCCTAGATTATCCTTACCATTATTAAGCACAAAGCATTTGCATCCAAATACATGAAAATATTTATATTGGGTTTCTTTTTATTCCAAAGCTCATAGGGGGTTTTCTTCAAAATAGGACGGATCAAAATGCAGTTTAAAATATAACATACAGTGTTCACCACTTCTGCCCAAAAGTACCTTGGAAGATTACCTTTATATAACATTATTCTGGCCGTTTCTTCCAAAGTCCTATTTTTCCTCTCTACATACTATTTTGCTGTGGTGTTCTAGGAGCGGAGAAGTTGTGATCAATATCATTTTCAGTACAATAATCATCAAAAAATTGATTTTTAAATTCAGTTCCGTGATCAATTCTAATTGAAATTATTGAAAGATTTTTCTGATTTGAAACTTTCTTGTAAAATTTTCTAAATATTTTGAAAGTTTCATCTTTGTGTGCAATAAACAAAACCCATGTAAATCTAGAAAAATCATCTACAATCACAAGGGCATATTTCATACCTCCTAGGCTTGTGGTCCTAGTTGGTCCAAATAAGTCCATATGAAGTAGTTCTAAAGGTCTAGAAGTTGAAATTAGATTTTTGGATTTAAATCTTCCCCTAGTTTGTTTACCCATTTGGCATGTATCACAAACATAATCAAAATCAATTTTGAACTTGGGCATGCCTCTAACAAGATTTTTAGAAATCAACTTGGCAATAATATGTATGCTAGCATGACCCAATCTTCTATGCCATAATAAGCAAGACTCCTTGTCTTGGCATTCATTGCAACCAAACTGGAGCTATTTGATATGGCAAGATCATTTAGATCTACCATATAAATATTTCCTAGTCTGTGTCCAATGAATTTACTACTAGAGTCAAGAGAGTTTGTTACTATACACATAGATGATTCGAAGATAACTTTGAAGCCTTTATCACATTTGATTAATACTCAATAGATTGTGCTTTAACTTATCTACTAGCAATACATTTTCAATAAAAGTATAAGGAGTTATTTTGATCTTACCAATTCCAATTATTTTTTCTTTGCCATTGTCTCCAAAAGTAATCATACCTCCTTCTTTCATTTCCAGGATGATAAATTGATCCTTGTCACCCGTCATATGCCTTGAACAGCCACTGTCGAGATACCATCTTTTCTTTGACTTCTGGGCTACAAGACATTCCTGCAAGAAAGTCAAGGAGTGCTTTTAGGTACCCAAGCTAACTTGGATCCTTTCAGGTTAGCTGAGGTGGTCCCTTTGGAAACCCAAATCTTTCTTGATGTATTATGGACATTTCTAGTAATTTTGCAATTGAAAGCTTTATGTCCTAATTCTTTGCAAACAAAACATCTGATTCTAGAATTTTAAAATGATTTATACTTTAAAATTCTAGATGTATGAAATGCAGAAATAGCAAGTTTTGAAATGGAAGTAGAACCTTTTGTGACAAAAGTTTTATGAGAAGTAAACTTGAAATAAAATTCTTTTATTTTACAAATGTAGTAGCTGAAATGTAATTTGAATTTGAAGCAGTAAAACCTATTCCAACTTTGTTAATAGAAATTCTTTGATCTTTAAGAATTAACTCAAGCTTGTTAGAAGGTAAAGTTAATTTTTCAACAAGTGGCTTGAGTTTTTCAACCTCCTTTTTCAGCTCATTGTTTTCTTTCAACAAAGCATTGTTTTTGTCATGAAATTCATTATTCTCAGTTTTCAAAGCATTACATTTTTTAGAAAAGATGTGAAGTTCTTTTTGTAATAAATTATTTTTTTTCTGAAATCTCATCTTTTTCTTTGAGTAAAGAATCATTGATATGCTTTAATAATCTAATCTTTACTCCTGCCTTTTTAAATTCAAATAATAGATCATGAAATACAATATTTAATTCCTCAAAAGTAAATTCAATTTGAGTATCGGGAAATTTACCTCATCCTCGAGACCCATTAGACATAGATTTGTTGTTTTCGTGGTCTCTTCTTCAGTTGAAGTGGAGTCTTCACTATCGCTCCACATGGCAACCATCGCTTTCTTTTTCTTCTTTTTGAAGAATTTCTTTAATTGAGGAGAGTCTGGACGAATGTGCCCCGGTTTCTTACATTCATAGAAAGTGGGGACTTGTTCCTTATCTTTATCTTTGTCCTTGTCCTTTTCTTTTGATTGTTCTCCTCGTTTATGAAATTTTCTGTTATATCTTCTTCTTCTTTTCCATAAACTTTTTGAATCTCCTCACGACCATTGCAATGTCTTCATCTTCAAGATCGTCTTCGGAGGAGGTGGAGTCATCTTCCATCTCTTCATCATCTTTTGATTCCAATGCAGCTTTGAATGCAATTATTTTCTTCTTTTTCTAATCATCATCTGTTCTATGCTACATTGCTAGTTCGTGTGTGATGAGAGATCCTATTAATTCATCCATTGATAGAACATTCAAATCTTTAGCTTCCTGGATGGCAGTGACTTTAGGATCTCATTTATCATGAAGTGATCTCAAAATCTTCTGTACTAAATCAGCATTTGAGTATACCCTGCCAAGACTTTTCAAACCGTTAATAATATATGTAAATCTAGTATACATGGTAGAAATACTTTCATTAGGTTGCATTTTAAATAATTCATAATTATGCATTAAAAGATTTTTATCTTTGAAGTTTTCACTTGTGAAGTTCCTTCATGGGTCACTTCAAGTTTATCCCAAATTTTCTTCGCTGAAGAGCAGATGGAAATTCGATTAAACTTGTTTGAATCCAAAGCACAGTATAGCGAGTTCATTGCTTTGGCATTCAATCCCCCATCTTCATGTCGTGTTCGTCCCAATCCTCTTCAGGCTTAGGGACATCCATGCCATCAATTTTAGTTATGGAAACATGTGGCCCTTTGAGAATGACCTTCCACAGTTGAAAATCAACAGCTTGAATATAGATTTTCATTCGTGCTTTCCAATAAGAATAATTTGTGTCGGTGAAGAGTGGAGGTCTATTAGTTGACTGGCCTTCGACCAAAGATGTACTCATGAGATGAGCCATCAATCTTTACTCTAAGATAATTAGAGACACTGCTCTGATACCAGTTGTTGCCCAGGTGGCCCCAAGAGGGGGTGAATTGGGTCTTTTAAAAAAAATTGGAGACAAGTAATGTGCAATTCAAAATCCTTTTTAAGTGGTATGTGCTATGATAGAATTATAAAATGCAGAAGCTAAATAGAGTCAAGAAAGCATAACACAAACATACCAAATTTATAGTGGTTCGGAGCAACCCAACTCCTACGTCCACTACCAAGATACCACTTGGGATTTCCACTATATTCACACCCGAATACAGTAGGATTGTTTTACAGGATCACAATCCAAACCTCTACACTTTGATTTTATGGGATCATCAAAGGAAACCCAACATCCTTTGGTTTTAACAAGCTCACCAAAGAAACCCAACTTGGTTTCACACGATCACCAAGAACCTAACCCTTGGTTTTAATAAGGCTCACCAAGAACCTATTTGGTTTTTCAACCGGGCTCACCAATAATCTAACAATTCAAAGATTGAATTAAAAAAAATGCAACAATAATGACAAACTCAATTTGTCGGATAGTTGCCGGTGCAGCTTGTTGGAAGTCCACTTGGATGCACTTGAATAGGCTTTTATTACTTCAGTGGTTTCTTACCAAAGTTGCTTCAAGCTTCAAATTGGAGTTGGTGAAGACTTGAAAGCTTGACTTGAATGCTCTTGTGCTCTTTTACTGTTGGTAGGTAGGATATTCATTGAAGCTCTCTTCTTTGAAGAACTCTCTAATTCATTACTTCAAGGAAGTTCAAATCCTTCAAATTTAAAGTCTTCCATCATCCCAAGGCAGTTATAGCCGTTGTAAACCATTGGAGAATGATTTTTGACCGTTGGAGCACTTTTTAGCATTCAAAAATAAATCCTGGAACTAGCCATTGGATACCTAAAAGCAACATTCGAGTCGGCTCAGATTCCTTCGAGTCGGCTTGGATCCTTCGAGTCGATGGGTCAAGTTGCCAAATCTTCAATGCAGTCGGCTCTTTGTCTCAGGATGCAAAACATCACTCTGGACGAGTTGGCTCTTTGTAGCTTGGGTCGGCTCGAACTTGAATCTTGAAAATCTTGAACTCGAGGAGTTGGCTCTTTTCAGCTTGGGTCAGCTCTTCTTCTCAGGTTCGAAAAACCTCACTCTGGAAGAGTTGGCTCGATGCAGTTCAGGTCGGCTCGCTTTCTCAGGCTTTCAGAATTAGGTCTGGCAGAGTCGGCTCTTTTTGTTCGGGTCGGCTCGCCTGGCTGTTCTCAGAAATCTTCATGAAATGGACTCTGGAGGAGTCAACTCGCTTTCCATCGAGTCAGCTCAGATTGCTACGTTCCAGAATCCTTGCTGCATGCAAGTAATCAGAGTCGGCTCTTCATTACTTGTGATCGGCTCAAGTGTCTTCTTCAGGATTTTTATAATTGAACTTAAAGAAAACTCTCACCAACTCTTTTACAATTTCATACAATACCAACTCAAACTAAAATTCATGGCACACACACTCACAGAAGTGATCCTTTTAATTGATTTTTTCTTAGCATTTTGATTGGTTCTTCTTTACAAAAATATTTACAATACAACTCAACCAAGAAAATAGAAGTGTAGGAGATGAAGTTTGAACATCTTATTCATCCTACAAAAACTTGTCAAACACTTGAAGAGTTGTCAGAAATAAATGTACATGCTCCAATGTTTGGTTATCATCAAAATCACTTATGGGATCAACACACTCCATGAGGGAGAGGGTGTGAGGCCCAACTGGTTCATCCAAGCTCCAAGAAATCGCCAACAATCCTTCTTTTCCCATTCTTCAATCATTTTCCTCTCTTCCCTTTCCTTCCATGCTCACTAATGTTCTCTATTGCAAGAATCCCTCCATGGCCATGAGTTGAGGATGGAGTCTACCTTGCCTTGGAATCAACTGCATTAGGTGTCTTCAATCAAGGAAGTGGTAGTCTTCTCATCTAATCGCTAGTCCTTTGAGTGTTGAAGTTTGAGCCACCTACAAAGTTGAGATTTCATTGTTGATAATATAATCCCATCTAAACTCTTAGGTCTGATTTCTTGAAGATAATTATCCTAATTAGAATGGTTTCTCAGCCATTAGATCCATTTACTTTTGAATGAATGACCTCTACTGCAGGTAACAACTTTCTAGTAGTCTGTTTCATTAAGCTTATTTGCTCTCTTTCAAATGAAACTTGCTAATATGTGGTAAACTCATTGTTCTCTTTAGACTTATAAATTCTTTAGTTTTAAACCCATTTTCATCCCGCATCACTTATCCCTCATATGAGGAGTGATGACCAGGGAAGGAGCCAAACCAAGAGAAGCATCCCCAATCTTCATCCATGTTGACCCCTAAGTCATTCGAAGAGGGATCTACCGATGAGGCTATTCGATAATTAGCGAGCAATGCCTCGATGAATATAACCCGCAAGTTGAATGACATCAACCACCAACTTGCTTATCTTCAAGGTGGAAATCGAGAATCAATGGGTTTTGACATCCATCCCTATCTTACCCTCGAATCATGGACAAATCGAGTCCTAGTTGATTCAAGATATCCCAGCCAGATCTATATGATGGCACCACCGATTCGCTAGACCATTTAGAGAGCTACAAGGCTCTCATGAAAATTTAAGACACTATCGATGCCCTACTCTACATTACCTTCCTAGCCACTCTTTGTAAGGTGGATCAAGCATGGCACTCCTGACTCAAGCCAAAGAACATTGACACCTTCAAATAGCTAGAGAGGTATTTCATAGCTCACGTCAATGCTTTCTAGAAAATACTATGTGAGGCCGACAGTCTCTTCTCCGTCCACCAGTAAGACGAAGAATCCCCAAAGGATTACATGGCTAGATTTAAAGCAACCTACTAGAAGTCTTATTCAATAATATTGGCCCTTGCATAGAAGTACATCCATGTGGATAAGGGAGCTCTCACTCAGCAAGAGATTGATGGAAAGCCGAAGAAAAAGCAAGTTCGAGAAGAGCCAAGTGGAGTCCAAGTAGAAAAGCCCGACTCATCTTGCCGACAAAGTCCCAAGTCAAAGACTTTGCTAGCAAATCAAGTAACTACACCCCTCTTCTTGCCCCCAAAGCTAAAATTTTAATGAAGATAGAGGGCGAGCAGTACCTATGAAGGGCTCATCCACTAAAATCTCGGCCACTCGTGATAAGAGTAAATATCATCAATTTCACCAAACTATGGCCATGACACCAAGCAATGCCACCAACTAAAGAGAAGATCAAAGAACCTATTTAGTATGGCTATCTCGAAAAGTATGTTCATAGAGGAGTCCAGTCCAATGCCTAGAATCTAGGCCAGTAGCTGACTCAAGCCAAGATCAATAATTGACTGATTGAAGGATAAGTTGGCATCATCTCCTAAGGGCAGAGTGCTCTTTATAGAGGTCAAGGAGAGAGGGGAGAGAAGAAAATATAATCCCTTTTTCTAATAGGGACTTAGTCAGGATCCATAGCCTTAATAATGATTCTATCATCATGTCCATGATGATAGCAAGGTATGATATAAAAAAAATCTTAGTTGATGGTAAAAGTTTGACCGATTTTTATTTTATGATACTTTTATTTAGATGAACTTGTCTCTGGACTACCTAAAATTAGTTTCTATGCCTCTAGTCGGCTTTATGGAGACTCGATCGGTGTCAAAGGAGAAATCATCCCTCTGATCATAGTAGGAACTCCACCTTGATAGAGAGCACCGTCTTCATGATATTCATAGTCATCCGAGTACCTTCAACATACAATATCATCCTCAGGCGATCAGGGTTGAACCAGCTAGATATTATTATCTCAACTAAATACCTTTTCTTCCGCTTTTCTATAAGAAATAAAGTTGATAAGATATATAAAGACTAATAGTTAGCCCAATAGTGCCTCCTGATGGTACCCAAAGTATAAAGGGCTAATGAAGTACCGACTATTAAGCAATTAGACTAGCAAGAGCTAGAGAAAAGAGGCAAACTGGTCGAGCAGCTACTTTTCTTCCCTCTAAGGACGATCCAGTGAAGTTAGTCCAAGTCGAAGTACTCCTGCCCAAGAAAAAGAGGAACTAACTACTAGCTTCCTATAGACCAATTCTAATATTTTTGCTTGGTCGATATCAAACATACCAGGATCCCTTTAAAAGTGATCTCCATAAACTAAATGTTGATCCAAAGACAAGCTAGTCTAGTAAGAAAAGAAGAGTTTTGCTCTTATGAGATAAAAGGCCATCGACGAAGAAGTTAATAAACTCCTCACTGCTAGATTCATCTAAGAAGCCGCTATCCTAACTGGCTAGCGAATGTTGTCATGGTTAAGAAAGCTAGAGAAAAATAAAGAATTTACATCAACTACACTGACTTTAACAAGGTATGCCCAAAGGATAGCTTCCCACTATCATGCTACATCCAGACATAATCTACTTAGCTTCATAGACATGTTCTCAGCTATAACTAGATCAGGACTACTCCCAGGGATGAGAAGAATACTGCCTTCATAATTGACGAAAGTATTTATGTTATAAAATAATACCTTTCGGTTTGAAAAATATAAGAGCCACCTATCAATAGTTGGTCAATAAGGTCTTCGAGAACTAGATCAGTCATAACATAGATATCTACATCGATGACAGGCTCGTCAAGAGCTCCACAGAGATCGACCATACCAAAAACCTAGAAAAAGTTTTCAATGCCCTTCCTTTGCCAACATCGAATGAAGTTGAATCCAAGAAAATGCACCTTTGACATCATAGCTGGCAAGTTTCTAAGACTCATGGTCATCAAGTAGGGTATTGAGGTGAATTCGGAGAAAATCCAAGCAATTCTTAACATATGGCATCTGACCTCTAAGAAAGAAGTACAATAATTAACTGGATAGATTGCAGTACTTAGTTGGTTCATATCATAATCGACCAAGTGCTACTTACCTTTCTTCAAGGTCCTGCACCGAATACATGACTTCATTTGGATAGAGGAATGCCGGCAAGCTTTTGAGGAGCTAAAAGAGTTCCTTGCATAACCATCCCTATTTCCAAGCCTGAAGTAAGAGAGGAGCTCTACCTGTACCTTGCTATATCTCTAGAGATGGTCAACCCAAACTAAGAAGATTGTTTATGCACTAATTATCTTTGCACAGTATCTAAAGCCATATTTTCAAGTCCACTCTATTGTCATCCTCGCCGATCAAACTACTAAAGACCATATTGCATCAACCCGACACCTCTTGACGAATAGTTAATAGATAGTCAGACTTAATGAGTTTAATATATCCTATCACTTGACATTATCTATGAAGGTCCAAGTTCTAGCTGACTTTCTTGTCGAGTGCTCATTGTTGGATGGCAAGCCTTAGGAAGCACCTGCTGAGCCATATAACCTAGGGATAACCTGGATTCTCCATATAGATGATGCTTCAAACTCTCAAAGGAGAGAAGCTGGACTCATCCTAATAAACTTGAAAGGGGTGGTCATAATATGTCTTGCGATTCTTATTCAAGGTGACCAATAACCAATCGAGTATGAAGCCTTTCTAGCTGGATTAAATCTGCCAAGGAACTCAAAGCAAACACCTAAGGGTCTTCACCAACTCAGCTCATAGCCAGCCAAGTCACCAGCGAGTATGAAGCTCAGGATCCATGATGGCCAAGTGCCTTGATAGAGCATAGACCCTCATGTTAGCACTCCAATACTTTGGCATATCCCATATTCCCTAGTGCAAAATACCCTGGTAGACACACTTTCCTAACTCGCGACCTTAGCAGACAACTCTCTCAAGTAAGCATATATTGAGTACCTAGAAGTTCCCATCATCAATAAAATCGAGGAAGTCCAACAAGTCATCCATGAGCTGAGTTGGATGGATCCGTTCATCAAGTACCTGACTGAAGGTATCCTACCCAATGATCCCAAGGAGGCAAGATTGCTAAAATGGAAAGCTTCTTGGTTTGTGCTATAGGATGGATAGCTTTACAAGAAGTCCTCATTCCTCTTGCTCAATGCTTGAGACCTATTGAAGCCGATCATGTCCTTCGAGAGATCCATGAAGGCATCTACAAGAACCATCTAGGGGTAGGTCCTCGGCCTACAAAGCACTGAGGCAATGATACTACTACTTACCATGTGAGAAGAAGCCACAGAGCTTGTCTCGAAGTGCAACTGATGTCAATGGCATACCCACATCTAGTGGCAGCTAGCAACACAGCTGACCTAGCTCTCTTCTTCCTAATCGTTAGCCCAATGGAGGATGGACATACTCAATCCATTTCTTCCTGCAATTGGTCAATAGAAATTCTTTACTATTGTGATCGACTACTTCATCAAATGGGTGGAGGTAGAAACCTTTGCACACATTACCGACAGCAAAGTCAAAAGCTTCTTCTAGAAATCGATCATTTGTCATTTGGACTTTTCTACATCATCATCACTAACAATGACCGACAGTTTGACAACCAAGTATTCAAGAAATCTATACCAAGCTCCACACCTAACACTAGTTTACACCTATCGGTCATCCTCAGTCAAATAGGAAAATAATGTGACGAATCGGATGATTCTTCGGCTCATAACTAGACTAGATGAAGCCAAAGGCAGGTAGGCCGAGAAGTACCTATATTTATGGGCATACTATAACCTCAAATTAATGAACAATACTCCCTTCACACTTGACCTTCGATACCGAGGCAGTGATCCTGATCGAGATTGGATACTTGCAATGCAGATCGAGCACTCGATGAGTCAAGCAACTTGGAAGATCGACTAAGAGCCATCTTTGACCTACTGGAGGAGACTCAATATCAAGCCTTCCTTCGGATGGCTACATACCGACAATGAATCGCTTAGTACTACAACACTCATGTAAGGCCAAGAGCTTTTTGCCTAGGATATCTTGTTATACGATACGTGGAGGTCTCAAGACTAACTAAGCAACACTAGCTATCTCCAAACTGGGAAGGATCTTATCGAGTAATAGAAACCCTACACCATGGAGCCCATCGGATCAAAGCCCTTGATGGAACTCCAATCCCTTGAATGTGGAATACCACAAACCTCTAAATGTATTATCAATAACATACTTATTTTCATTCAAAATGCAAAAGAAAATTCTCATGGAGTTCCTAAGTCTCATCTTGCTTAATCAGCACTCGGTCCACCAACCTTAAACCCCCTACTTGACTAGCAATCAGTCACAATAAAGATGGACAAGTTTCCACACCACCATCTTCTATATGATCGATGGATACCAGATCATAGTAAAGATGAACAAGTTTCTACACCATCATCTTCTATTTAGCTAATTGACACCCGATTGCAATAAAGATGGATGAGTTTCCACACCACCATCTCCTATCCGGTTAATTGATACCCAATCACAGTAAACATGGATGAGTTTCCACACCACTATATCCTATTTAGCAATTGATACTCGATCATAGTAAAAATGGACAAGTTTCTATACCACTATCTTCTATTTGACCGATTGACACCTGGTCATAGTAAAGATGGATGGGTTTTTATACTAACATCTCCTATCCGATCCATTAACACCCAATTATAGTAAAGATCGGTGAGTTTCTACGCCATCATCTCCTATACGATCGATTGACACCCGAACACAGTAAAGATGGGCGAGTTTCTATACTACTATCTCCAATCCAGCCAATTGACCCCAGTCACTGATGAAGATGGCTACATTTTCAAATCTCCATCTCTGCCAGTAGGATTTCTAAGCCCTTCAATTGACTAACACCCGGTCAACTACAAAGATGGTTGCATTTCTACCTCCATCTCTTCAACTACTTAATAGCTAGCTAATAAAGAAACTGGCAACCAGCTTTCCATAGTCAAGTTTGAGTTCCATCCCATCCTATTTGGGTTTAATCTCATTCAGGTTCTATTCCATCCTATTCAAGTACATCTCATTCAAGTTTCACTAAGCAACTGACTTCTTACAGTTTGGTTCCAAGTGCCTACCTGACTAGGGGACTTAGGCAACTAAGCCTAGAAACCACCCTACTTGATCAAAGTTTCACTGACCGGACAACTTGTTGAAACTTAAACATTTTGGCAAACATCCATGTAATAAAAAAGTTGACAAAGCGAAGGATAATTTTCATTGACTCACAAAGTTCTTACAAGGAAGGTCAAACCTGAATAAAAAAAGGGGAAAAAAGTATAGAAAGTCACTTTTCAGGATCTTTTGCTAGAGTAGAACCGCCTCGAAAGCCTCCACTCTTGCATTGATCATGGCCTCAGCTTCAGCCATCACCTTGGTGATGGTCTCCTAGATAGAGGCCCTTTCGGTCCCAGTGTCGGTAACTTCTCTGGTGGATTCCTCAACTTCCCCTGCTTCAACTTCCTCTGCTTCTCCTTCCTCCTGCTACTCGGCCTCGATGGCTATGATGCTGCCCAAATCAAATTCTAGAAAGGCCTTGGTGACCTTCTTGCATTCCACGAACACAAGTTGGAAAGCATCATAGGTGGCTTCGGTGACTTCATCCTTGAAGTCCTTAGACTTTTTGTACTCTTCAATTGCCCGAGTATTGGCTAAAGTCCCTTCCACCTCTGCAGCCTGGGCCTTGGCCTCGACAGCCTCAGCTCTCTCTTTGGCCTCCTGAGCTATCACCTCAGCCTCTTTGAGTTTGAAGCTGATAGTGTTGACACGGGACTCCAAGACCATCCCCTTGGAGGTGGCGTCAGCTAGCCTAGTCTCCAACCCAGTGGAGTAGTCCTACTTTTTGGTGATTTCTTTATCCTTCTCTACTATTCGGAAGTCCAGCTTCGGAATAGCATTCTTGGAGGCCTACAAAAATGCCAAACCTGCCTAGAAACCAATCAGTTTACCAGACTTGATTAGACCAACCTAAGAACTCGTGCTTACCACAAAGCCAGTAATTAGATCCATTTTAGAAGAATGGACTAACCCATCTAAATATTAGATAGATACTAAAGAGAAGGTCCTTAATCAACATTTGATTAGTTCTCTTAAGTCCAATTCAACTAACCTTAGGTCTAACCCAATAAATGGACCCAATCAGACAGCTAACCCAATTAACCCGAATGGCTTATTCAAATGACAGTAGGTTTTATAAACCCTGATCTGGCTTATCATTTAATTAATCTTTCAATTCATAATTATTAGATTATAAGCAAACTTTTAATTAAAATTTTTTAATTAAATTCATGTAAAACCTTTTTACATTTTTCATGCATCATATCTTGTCCTATCATATCATTTATAATATTGCAAGCCTATGCCAATATATAATCATGTATCAGAATTAAAATATTTTTAATACCATAGGTTTTCTTTAAGGATCCTTCTGAAAAGGCCAACACAGGCGAACCGCCTCGTGCCATAAAAATTAGGGGTTTTAAACCTTGATTAATCTGGATACACGACCATGGTGAAGGTCTCAACTAGGTTCCTAAAAGTAATCCCTAATCAGGATACAGATCCAAAACCATGCAATCATAAAATGCTACATAGGAACCTGTGGCTCTGATACCACTGAAAGGAAAACCAGTGCATGGATGCCTATCCTAGGCACCTACACTAGGAAGTAGGTATTGCATAATTAAACTTTTTAAACATGCATACGAAAAAATCTACTCATGCACATGATCTAACATAAACATGATGCATAAAATAGATACAGAGGCATGTAAAGGCAAGTACAATAATTATATAAAATATGATAAATTTAGATCTAAGCATGCATGAAACAAAAATAAATAACATATCTTATATAGTTTCCTTTAACAGCAAATCAAGGCAGCCGGTTGAACTCCAGCAAATCAGATATGCAACTAAAATCATATGCAACTACAAGAAGAAGAGATCAATCAAATCTCTCGAGGTGTCCAAATGTCCATCCTCTAGAGTATTCACGTGCGGGCTCTCACTGATCCAACTCCCGGAAGGATGCTAGTCCTTTAGAAATCAACAAATAGGTCACGAACGCGTGGAGCAGGAAAACCAAAAGATTTTGACGGACGGTCTTCTCCAAAACCGTCGATACTCCTCCAAGAGCACGCTAAGGAAACAAAACAGGGAGGTTCACACGGACGCCCAATGAAAAACTATCCCAATAAAAAACTCTCTCAACATGGTGATGAAGGCTCTCTCGTGCCCTGTTTTCTTTTTTCTCTTCTCACCACACACCCTGCTTCACCCTCTCACGGTGTCGCACGGCCTCTTACTTCCTCTCATGCCATGCTTCTTTCTCTCCCTCTCTGTTGGAGTCATCGCCAGCAGCAATCCGGAGGGCTGCCTCTCACACGCTCTGTTTTCTTTTTTCACATCTCCTTCTCTTTAAAGCCCTGTTTCGTTCTTCTCTCAAGCCGTGTTCTTCCCCTGTTCATTCGCTCATCAACCTCTCTCAACTCATGGCCTTCCACCAAGGAAAAATGAGATGATAAGAAAAACACGTGAATGCCAAGAAAGACGTCATGAGGTAACGGAGAAAACCAAAGAACATTTCAAAAGGGCCTTTAATCGGTGGATAAAACTGGGAACCGCGCTCGAAGAGGGCTGAAACCGCGTGAACCAGAGGAAGACGCGCGGGAGGAAAATCCACCGAGAGACTCTATCCATTTCATGGTGCAAAGGATAAAATCTGATATCCAAATAGCAACCGATCGACTAGATGTTCTTATCCATCCACGCGGTAAAAATAGGGGAAGCAAGAAGAGGGAGAAAACAAAACGTGAAACCAAATACATCGTGTAAAAATAAACCATGTTATAAACCGGTTTAACAAAGCCATATAAAAATCAGTTCATCAAGAACAAACCCATCCAACAAAACCCGAATAAAAAGAAAATGGGTCCAGTCATGATCTAACAGGAACAGTTCCTGGTTGATCCAAACCAATCCTGGTCGATCCAAATTAGACCAGATGGACCAGAAAAATCCAATGTGTGCTCAATCAGACAATTTGACCTTTATACCGAAATGATTTCCAATCGTTGATCGGCTCCCGGATCAGAAAAAATCCTTTATGATATGTGACCTCGTAGGTTCGAACCTAAACGGTAGCACTGGAACATTTCCCGTACCAGCACAAGATACAATCTAGTAATGGATCCCGGTGTCCGGATCGGTCAAAAATGCGAGAGCAATCTATCGAACCTCTGGCATATGGTTACCGTATAATTCATCCGTTTGACCTCCAATACTCAAGATGACCTAGGGTTAGACTGCCAACCCTTATTGAGTCAATCCACAACATGTCTCAACCTGCAAGTTCAGTGACTCCTCACTAGGACTACCCCGATCGAGGATTTGATAAATTGAGACACTGCGAGACATTCAATCCAAACAATTTGGACAGGTCAATTCCATCTTGGTCCATCACTGCTTCATAAGTACTTGTCTATATCCAGAAACCTTCCATCACCGGATTAGAAATCCGGGTAGTCCGGCACCAAAGCACAGGAAGTTGCTTGCAAGCTACCATGGTGACCTCAGGTCGGAGGGACACATATACCCATATCCAATCCGAGCAATCCTTTGATAGAAAGGAACTCCACAGAGTCACGTTCAATGAGATGTCACACATCCCACTTGCAGATCATATCAGTGTCACCACACTCCTTTGGTCAAGAGAACAACCAAACGATGTGAACCACAACAACCTACACTTGATACATTGCCGTCCTGTACAATATATCCTTTGGTTGTGAAACTTTTTAAAGGACCACTCAATATATCCTCTCTATATCGAAGTCAGTGCAGTCCTAAGGACTTCATCACATAAATAAAGTTCATTACAGGGAAATTAATAATGTGATGAGCTACTAAAATAAGTTTTATTAATTCATATATAAATTACAATACTGAGCACAACCGCCTACAGCCTAGGTGATTGGCTTTAGGACACAATTCTCAACAGTTACAAACTTCTGTTTGATGGCCAATGATGATGAGGTACTATCTAAAATTGAAAATGAATTTACTTTTGATGAACTGCATGAGGTTTTTAATAAATTGGTCATTGAATTTCAAAAACTGAAATTGAAGCATAAAGAATTAAAGAAGTAAAATCTGGTTTTGGCAAAAATAAATGACAAGTATTTAATTGAAAAATTGCTTACTTCAAGGAAACAAAAAGTGGAATGATAAAGTTTGTCTTCTTGAAAAAAAAAAAAATTTGAAAAAAAAATTATTTTGTTTCAACTAAAAAGTTTACAAAACAGAACAATGAGATTTTGTAAGAAAACAAAAAGTATAAAGAAGAACTTGAAAAGTTAAAATTATTTATTGAAAAATTTATATATAGTTCTGAAAAATTGAACATACTTTTAAATAATCAAAAAGCTATTTTTAACAAAGCTTGTTTAGGTTTTAAACTCAAAAACAGTAAAAGTTTTTCAAGAATTTTTTTGTACTTGCATCATCTTCTATTACTTGCTATACTTGTAGTATTGTAGGATATAAATCTTACTTATGCAGTAAAAGGAAAATTAGCAAAGTTAAGAAAGTTTGGGTTCCAAAAGGAACCATTACCACAAACCTGAAAGGACCTAAGATGACTTGGGTACCTAAAGTCTCTACCTGATTTTTATTATAGATGTGCCTTGCAACCAATAAAAGAATAATGTGGTACCTCGATAGCGGTTGCTCAAGGCACATGACTGGAGATGTAGAGCGGTTCTCATCACTTGAATATCATTATGGTGGTAATGTAATATTTGGTGATAATGGAAAGGACAAGATTGCCAAAATTGGTAAAGTCCATATCACCAATTCTACTTATATTGATAATGTTTTGTATGTTGATGGTTTGAAACATAATTTACTTAGCATTAGTCAATTTTATGACAAGGATTTTAAAGTTATTTTCGAATCTTCTATATGCATTGCTTCTAGTTTAGATGACAATGGTATCAAGTTCATTGATTATAGGCATGGCAATATTTATATGGTTGATCTTGATGATCTTCCTATTCAAAATGGTCAATGCCTAGTGATAATGGAAGCCAAGATCAATGAAACTAGTTAGCTTTGGCATAGTAGACTAGGACATGCTAGTATGCATTTGATTTCAAAACTTAGCATAAAGAATTTGATAAAATATTTGCTAAAACTTAGTTTTGAAAAAGACAAGATTTGTAGTGCTTGCCAACTTGGAAAACAAACCAAATAATCTTTTAAACCAAAAAGAGTACTCTACATCTAGACCCTTAGAATTGCTTTATATGGACCTCTTTGGGCCAACTAGAACATCTAGTTTGGGAGGTAAGAAGTATGGTCTAGTTATTGTAGACAATTTCTCACGTTTTACATGGATCATGTTTTTAGCACACAAAGATGAACATTTTCTATATTTATTAGAATTCATAAAAGAGTTTCAAATGAAAAGGGTGTTTCTATTGTTTCTTTAAAAAGTGATCATGGAACAAAATTTGAAAATTCTGATTTTGACAAGTTTTGTAGTGATAATGGCATTCATCATAATTTTTTTGCACCTAGGACACCTCAACAAAATGGGGTGGTAGAAAGAAAAAATAGAAATCTTGAAGAAATGACATGCACCATGCTTTGTGAAAATGACCTACCTAGATATTTTGGACGGAAGCCATAAACACTGCATGTTATGTTTTAAACCGTGTTTTAATCCAACCTATTTTAAAGAAACCCCTTATGAGCTTTGGAAAGGTAGGAACTTTCAATAAAATATTTTTGAGTTTTTGGATACCGTTGTTTCATCTTAAACAATGGCAAGGATAATCTAAGCAAATTTGATGCCAAGTCAGATGATGTATCTTTTTAGGCTACTCTACATCTAGCAAGGCATACAGGGTCTTCAACAAAAGGACACTTGTTGTTGAAGAATCCATCCATGTTGTATTTGATGAAGCTAACCAAAAATCTTCTAGAAAAGAAGATATTCTTGATGATGATATAGGTATCAATAAAAATGAAGGAATAAACAACAATGAAGAACCCATCAAAGAGCAAGATGATCAAAACAATGAAAAAGTGCAAGATCAAGAAGGTGAAGACACATCAATGCCTAATCCTCTACCTAAAGAATGGAGGTATGCTCATAGACACCCCAAAGAACTTATCATTGTGATCCATCTAAAGGTGTAAGTACTAGATCATCTCTTAGAAATGTTTGTGATTATTTAGCATTTGTATCTCAAATAGAACCTAAAACTATTAAAGAAGCTGAAAATGATTATAATTTGATTAATGCTATGCAAGATGAACTTAATCAATTCAAAAATAATGTTTGGACTTTGGTAGATAGACCTTCTAATATTTCAATAATTGGTATAAAATGGGTTTTTAGAAACACTTGATGAAAATAAATTGTTACAATAAACAAAGCTAGACTAGTTATCAAAGGATACAATCAGGAGGAAGGGATCGATTTTGATGAAACCTTTATTCCCGTTACTAGATTTGAGGCAATTAGGCTATTGTTGGATTTTGCATGTTTTATGGATTTTAATTTATTTCAAATGGAAGTCAAAAGTGCCTTATTAAATGGTTTTATCGAAGAAGAAGTTTATGTTGAACAACCACCTGGTTTTGAAAATCATGAATTTTCAAACCATGTTTTTAAACTTGATAAAGCTTTGTATGGTTTGAAACAAGCTCCAAGAGCTTGGTATGATCGTTTAAGTTCTTTCTTGCTCAAAAATAATTTTACTAAAGGTAATGTAGATACTACTTTATTTTTGAAAAAGAAGAATAATAATCTCTTAGTAGTATAAGTTTATGTGGATGATATCATATTTGGTGCTACTAATGAATCTCTTTGTTAAGAGTTTGCAAAGTTAATGCAAGGTGAGTTCGAGATGAGCATGATGGAAGAACTTAACTTATTCCTCGGACTCTAGATAAAGCAAACCAAGGAGGGGATCTTCATCAACCAAGCCAAGTACACAAAAAAATACTAAAGAAGTTTGGGATGGAGAACACCAAGCCATTAGGTACACCAATGAGCTCCTCTTGTAAGTTTGATAAAGATGAATCAGGTAAGCCTGTAGACCAAAAGTTATATAGAGGAATGATTGGCTCATTATTGCATCTAACTTCTAGTAGGCCAGATATTATGTTCAGTGTTTGTATGTGTTCAAGATATCAGTCTACCCCTAAAGAGTCTCATCTTTTGGCTGTTAAATGCATACTTAGATATCTGTATGGCTCAATTGATATTGATCTTTGGTACTCTAAAGATTTTTCATTTGAATTAATTTCTTATTCTGATGCTGATTTTGCTGGGTGTAAACTAAATAGGAAAAGTACTAGTGGAACTTGTTAGTTTCTTGGGGTTAATTTGATCTCATAGAGTAGCAAGAAATAGAATTTGGTTGCTCTATCTACGGCAGAAGCTGAATATATAGCAGCTAGAAGCTGTTGTGCTCAAATCCTATGGATCAAACAACAACTCGAAGATTTTGGCATTAAACTAATTAAGACAACCATAAGATGTGACAATACTAGTGCAATCAATCTAACTAAGAATCCTATGCAACATTCAAGAAGTAAACACATTAAAATAAGACATCATTTTATAAGAGATCATATACAAAATTCTAATGTGATGCTTATTTGTATGTACTGATGATCAACTAGCTGATGTATTTACCAAACCCTTGAGTGAAGAGAGATTTTGTATGATTAGAAGAGAGTTAGGAATCATTGACCCATTCTCTTAGAACTCTCTCAATTTCTACTCTACCTAATTTTTTTTTGCTCAAAATTACTTTCATTGAGTCCCAAATCTTTTCAAAATGTCCCTTGATTTTTTGTAATTTTTTTCTGAATTTTCTTGGAAATTTCTTGGTCAAGTGTCGAAACTTGGATCTTCGCGAAGTGTCGACACCTGACCAAGTGTCGACACTTGAGAAAATCGAAGTGTCGACACTCGCACAAAATTTTAGAATTTTAGGGCTTGTCCGAACCCTTTTGTTTTTTATTCCTCTTTTTCTCTTGAGCCCTAGTGGTCCCCTACAATCCTCCAACTGTCGAAACAGTGGGTTCCCTCCCTTGCCCCTTCGATTCCATGTATTTTTATCCCTCTTTTCTTTCATTCAAAGCATAAATTATTGTTTTTCCTTAATTTCATTCGATTTATTCCTTTCAATCCTCGATTTTTCATAGATTTTGGTTTTTTTTTCCTCCTCATTTGTTGTGAACCATTTTGTTCTTGTTTTTCTTGGATTGTAGTGGTTCGTGGGCACTTTCTTCATTTTTCTGCCTCTTGATTCATCCTTCCTTTGGTCGAACCCCACATTTCCTTCCCATTTTCTATTTTCCCCCATTTCTTCTCTTCCATTTTTGCTCCATTGTTTCCTTTTTTTTCTTATTCGGTTGTTTTGTGGAACAAGTTTCTTTACTTTACATTCCATTTGGTAATTTCCCCCCTCTTTCCTGTAGTTTATTTCAGTTGGACTATTGCCTCCCTTAGTTTTTTCTCCTTCCTCTCTCTTTCATATGCTTGGAGATTATGGGACCAAGGAAGAAGTTGGCTTCTAAAAGAAATTTTGGTCAGAGCTCAGCTGAAAGAAGAACCAAAGCTCGGATGACAGTCATCAGCAACAGCAGACTGAGCAGACTGTTCCCCCGCCTTCTCCTTCAGCAAAGAGGGTTTCAGGGAAGATGATCGCTGCGAGATGTCGTGTGGATCTCAAATGTTTTAAACATCAGGGCTTTAGACTGCATGAGCTTCTCGAGTCTGCGGGTTTAGTTCCCTTCTGTATATGATAGAGAGATACTATCCCCACATGATTAGAGAGTTTTACGGTAGTTTGGATTGCAGCAGGTAGGCCTGGCATGCCACAGTTAGAGGAGTCCGGATTTCGGTAGATGAGACAGTATTGAGCAAGATATGGGATATCCCCCACCGAGGGATCATGGTGTATTCTATTAATGACCATGTGGAGGCCTATCAGTGCATTCTGGAGAGAGATGACGTTCGTGGTGTGGCAGTGGTCACCGTGAACAAGCTCTCAGTAGAGATGAGGCTCCTTCATCATATCATCGCCCGCATTTTGCTCCCGAAGATAGGCAGATTCGACTTCATTACTGAGCGGCAGCTTATGCTCATGGTTTGTTTGTCTCAAAGGACTGCAGTTGACCTTCCAGCTTTCATGTTACTTCAGATGAGGGATGCAGCCACTCAACGGAGACACTATTTTCCCTACGGCATGGGATTAACTCACATATTCCGTGCTTATGGTATACCCTTGGAGGAGGAGGCCTCCAAGGAGATTCTTCATACTGATGTTTATGACGAGATCTCTACATCGCAAGGGCTATAAGAGACAGGCTGGCAGATGGGTGCGCAGAGAGTCTGGTCAGGAGCCAGACAGGAGGATGAGTTACGAGAGGCTGAGGCAGGGCCATCAGTTACACCTCCCAGGGCAGCACCAGCAACAAAGCCAGTGCCAATGACACCTTCACCAGCAATTACACCTTCTGCTCCTCCGTCAGATACTGTTTCATCCTTTGAGGAGCATGCACGTCATCAGTTTACTGAGCTTCGAAGCGAGATGATCAGACTAGGAGCCGAACTACTCAGCTGAGGATCGAGATTGAGGGATTTCATGCCCACACTTCTGAGCAGCTCATTGATGTCTAGAGGACGATGGAGGCCATTCACACATATCGAGGAGATGTTGAGCACTTACTTCCTTCAGGATCTTCTGGACCAGCTGATCCTCCTCCTCCTACACCTGCTGATGGTGATGGCGATCACCCAGATTCTCATGATCCTACTCATGGTGGTGATGGCGACGATGATTGTGATAGAGGCACAGCTGATGGTGATGGCAGTGGTAGTTTAGATGGCAACATGGACCAAGTTGGTCAGTATGAGCTAGTCAGTAGAGAGTCTCAGACTCCAGCTACTCCTGTGATCCCTTCTCCAACTGATCAGATTGTTTCCACTCTTGATTTTGTGACACCAGCTGAGATTCAACCTACCCCATCGACCAGATTATCCTAGGGTTGTACCCGTTCATGGACCTTCCACCCGGACTAGGAGCCATATGATACTTGAGCCACCTAAAGCCCTAGCACCCAGGTCTAGGATTAGTGCCCCTATCTTTTTTGAGCTTCCATCTGATAAGGAGTAGCCTCACAGATGTTTATCTTATTGTTTATTACTTTTATATCTTGTATTACTTATCTTGACTATTTTACTCATCTTGTATCATGTTTCAGTATTACTGTATCACTAACAGCAATTTTTGTTGCTGAAAACTTGATTACATTTATATATGTGTGTGTTTCTATTATATTTGCATCTCAGTTTATGATCACTCTTTAACAGTTAAGTATTGTACTGAACTATGTATTTTATGAAAAAGTTCATTTTCTTTATGTTACTCCCTACTCTATGCATTTGCTCTGATACTTGTTGGATTTCTTGATAATCTAATCTCATTTTCATCTCTGATACCAACTGTATCATGGACTAATACATTAATTTAGGGGGAGCTTACTCCTCTTTTGATATATAAGTTGAATGTTGACAAAAAGGGGAGTAGATATTATTTACAAGCATTTTTCTCAATTTTTGAAATGTTTCATACTTTAACTTTCTTAGGGGGAGAGAATGTTGATTTCAATATCTATTTGGCACATCTCCTCCATTGAATTGCATTGTATAAGTTTCAAGTTCATACTTATGGGATACAATGTCAAAATTGAATTTAAATGCTTATTTACTCAAGGTTTTGTCATCATCAAAAAGGAAGAGATTGTTGGCTCTACCCCGTGAATTTGATGATTAACAAAATGTTGAGTACATATTTTGTACTAATATTTTAATTATGGTTATGAGTTTTCAGGTTTCAAGCACCTCAAATTCTCAAAACTAGAGTATCATGGCACGCTTTGGAAGCAAAGCATTTTTCATGATTTGAGAAGTCTTCTCCACTAGAAAAGGCCACAAACGGGTTCAATTATTATTTATATATGTTGCATTTAAGTTTCATTGAATATCTTTAAGTTTTTGAAATGATTGGCACTTGTTTTTGAAATTTGCAAAACCAAGTGTCGATACCTGGAAGCCCAAGTGTCAATACCTGGAAGCCTAAGTGTCGACACTTCAACATTTGGCACGCAGAAATTTTTCATGGCATACCAAGTATCGATACTCAGAACTCAAGTGTCGACACCTGAAACTCAAGTGTCGACACTTAGAATTCCATGTGTTGACTCAAGGTCTGAGATTTTTTTGAAAATACAGAACATGCCTCTGGAGAATTTTTGTGTCAAGTGTCAACACCTAAAAATCAAGTGTCGACACTTGAAAGTTCAAGTGTCGACACCTGAAAACCAAGAGTCGACACCTAAAAGCCAAGTGTCGACACCTGACAGTCAAGTGTCGACACTCGGGTTCTGACAGCTTCAATGGATCTATTTTCTGACAGCCTGAATTGATGTTTTTCAATTCCTAACAGCTAGTTTTTGATTCCTAACGGTCTTAAATGGCTTTTTGGATGTTTTTGATGTATTTAAGCTTCACCAAACTCATTCATGAAGCAAGAGAACAAAAGAAGCCAGAAAATATCCAAGAGACAAAGACATTCTTCAAGAACTCCACTCCAAAAGCTAAAAAGAGAGATTCTACTGAAAAAGCCTACATTCCTTTTATTTCATCTTTTCAAAAGTATTCTTGAGAAGATTCCAAGTCAAGTCACATCAAGTAATCATCAAAGAGCTTCAAAGATTTCTCATTTCACTCTAAAGAGAGTTTGCTTATGCTTTCATTCTTGTATTCTGAATTTATTTCTTGTTGACCTAGCTTTCAAATGTCTTGAAAGTAGGTTGTAAGGTTGTTGGTGAGCCAAAGGTAAAAAACCATCTAGGGTTTTACTTGTGAGCCTGAAGCCAAAACAAGTTGTAAGGTTTGTTGGTGAGCCTAGGTGACAAAATCAACTTAGGTTTTGACTTGTGAGCCTTGGAAAATAAGTCAGTTGTAATCTTTGAAGAGATTATAGTGAAAATTTCCAAGGAGAGCTTGGGGAGTGGACGTAGGTACTTGGAGTACACCAAACCACTATAAAACTCGATGTTTGTTTGTGATTGTCTCTTTTTATTACTTGCACTTTATTTCCTGCACTCTATTTACTGTTTTCTACTAATATACTTCAGTGTATTAATCATATTGTTCACAAACACTACAAGGCCTGCACATTATTGTTTTAATTTATGAAAGACCCAATTCACCCCCCTCTTGGACTCCATTTCTGGGCAACAAAATGAATGAAAAAAAAGTCTTTCTTCTCTTCCATTGATTTGTTGCATTGTCACTTCATGGGGGAGAGGGTGTGAGGCCCAACTAGTTCATCCAAGCTCCAAAAATCGCCAACAATCCTTCTATTTCCCTTCTTCAATCATTTTCCTCTCTTCTCTTTCATTCCATGCCCACTGATGTTTAGGAATCCCTCCATGGCCACGAGTTGATGATGGAGTCCACCTTGCCTTAGAATCAACTACATTAGGTGTCTTCAATCAAGAGAGTGGTAGTCTTCTTATCCAGCCACTAGTCCTTTGAGTGTTAAAGTTTGAGCCACCTACAAAGTTAAGATTTCATTGTTGGTAAGATAATCCCCTCCTAAACTCTTAGATCTGATTTCTTGAAGGTAATTATCCTAATTAGAATGGTTTCTCAGCCATTAGATCCATTTACTTTTAAATGAATGAACCTTCACTGCGCGGTAACAACTTTCTAGTAGTCTGTTTCATTAAGCTTATTTGCTCTCTTTCGAATGAAACTTGCTAATATGTGGTAGACTCATTATTCTCTTTAGACTTATAAGTTCTTTAGTTTTTAAATCCATTTTCATCCCGCATCATTTTTGGTATCAGAGCATAGTTAATTAGGACAAGATATGTCTGTTGCTTAAATTTCTGTATCATCTAAGGACTAGACCTGAAAGCTCATCTCATAGCTTTTCAGATCTTAGTTTAAAATGCATTTCCTAAGTAACATTTCCAGATCAAACCAGACCTGGAATCCTTTTCCATAGATTTCAAATCTGAATTTTCAGAAAAAAAAATTATTTGTTTTCCTAGTTTACTCTCTAATCGAAGGAATCACGCCTCCTGAGCGAGTATACGAAAGTATACTTATGACCCATGGGAGTAATGAGCCAAGGCCAGACATGAGATCCCAAGATTGGAGGGTCCATTATGCTAAGTACATGCTTGCATGATTGGAATTAATGAATGCTACATTGTGTGTTTTCTCCTCTAGCACAACCTAGGTTCTAAATTTCTGGTACAATTCAAATTTAAATTCTCCTAACCATAATTTTAAAATTTAAAATTTAAATTTGAATTTTGAATTTTTGAAATTTGAAAAAATCTAAAATCTAAAAATTTAAATTTGAAATTTGAATTTGAAATTTCAAACTTAGAAATTTAATTTTGAAATGAATGTCTATCTTAGTCTTTACATTCTATTGATTAGTTAGATTCTTGATTGTGCATTCATTCTAAAACACTTAAGGGCAATCCTATCATAAGATAAGGGAAGGATTTCATCACCTTTTCTTGGCCCAAAAATAACTAACCACATATTGCATTGACCCAGCCTAATCTAAAACTGAGTAAGAATCTAAACTAGGGACATCAACAAGTCAAATTTATATTTCATGTTGAAACTTAGTATTGGTTATTTACTCCTGGATATTGGTGTCTAAGGCTAGGGGTCCAACAGCAAACGCCTTAAGTGGATCTGTGCTTTTTTATTAGGACCTCATGAAAGTGAGGGGAGCCTTCCACAATCCCACCTCTTACCTGGCCAGTTGAAAGGGTGACTGTAGTCTTGATTGATGCTTTGGCAATTCATGCTATCTTGAACTTCTAGGTCTAGGAGCCCTAGAGACTAGGTTTGTATTACATGACCACTAGATCAGGAACCCCATACCAACATTTCCAAACTCAACCAAGTCTCACCATGGACCCCAATCTTGAAACTTTGATGAGAACCATAACTAGCAATTCAAACAACTAAACATAGATTTGACCAAATGGAGAAGCGAATCGGGACCCTTGAAAGACCCATATACCCATACTAAACCTGAATCACCTAGACCAACTCCCCTTGGTTCAAGAACCCATCGCCATGATCCCACCCCTGAACATAACCCTAGATGCCCACACCAAGATTTTACTGATTCGAAGGAAAGAGCCCTTAGAAACATACGTCTTAATGCACCCACTTTTGATGAAAATTTAGACCCTAAGTGTACGTTGATTGGAAGAGTGACATGGATCAATACTTTAAGTGGTATGAGATGTCAGAAGAGAGGAAGTTCAAATTCGCTAAACTTAGGTTGGTCTAACAAGCTAGGTTGTATTGGAGAAATGTTGAGCATATTTGTCATCAAAGAGGAGACATGTTCATAGTCACATGGAAGGCCATGAAGATCAAACTTAAGGAGAAGTACTTACCCTTGTCCTATGAACGGAGGTTTTTAGATCAATGGCAGAGATTGAGCCAGGTAATAGAACCATATCCGAGTATATTGCTAAGTTTGATGAATTTGTCATGAGATGTAGCATGGTTGAGTCGGAGGCCATCACCCTATCTAGGTTTCGAGCAAGCCTTCGAGAGGAAATTTAGAGGGAACTATTCCTGAGAGAAGTCCATGACCTAGAACAAGCTTATCAAGTCGCTAAAGACTGAAAGATTTCAGAGGGGACCCATGATCCGTCAACCTGAACCCAGTAGGATTAGTATCCCTGGATATAAGCCAAGTTCTAGTCAAGTTCCTTCGAACTGACCCACTCCTACTACCTTATTAGGTCGCAAGGATGACAGGGTAAGGCCCCTGAAGTTCAAAGGGATAATCATCAAAATGTGCATTGCTTCAGGTGTTATAAAGTTGGCCACTATGCTAGTTAGTGCCCTACCAGAGCCCTACACATAGGAGAATTAGAGGAGCTCCCAAACCCGATGAAGAATTCGAGGAAGAAGTGTATGAAGCAAGATCAAACTTAGTAGATGGGTATGAAGGAGATGAGGAAATTATAGATTCATCTGAGCTAATGGGGTCGTTAGATATATTCTGACTCAAACTCAGGAATATGAAGATTGGCATAGGACCAACATCCTATAAACTTTTGTTAAATTAGGGAAGAAGGTTTGCAAAATTATCATAGATAATGGAAGCTGTGTTAATGCCATTTCTACTAATGCTGTCAAAAATTTAGATTTGCCTATTGTTCCCCATCCCAACCCTTATAAGGTATCTTGGATTGATTCAACCTCCATTCCCATTAAGTTAAGATGCCAAGTTACAGTCCAAATCCAATCTTATCAAGAGAAAGTTTGGTGTGACGTTCTTTCGATGGGGTTTGCAGTATTATTCTAGGCCAACCTTGGTTGTATGATCATGATGCTATCCTATACGGTCATTCCAACTCCTGTTCCTTTAACCACCATGGAAAGAAAATTGTCATAAACTCGACAACACCTAAGGATAACATCAAAAGAGGGTCTAGTAATATGAAGGAAAAGAAACAAGAATTAATTTAATTAGTGCTAAGGATTTAGAATGAGAGATTAATAAGGTTCACCAGTTTGGATATTGTTCACCAAGGAAGTCCAGGATCAATCCCAGAAGGAGCAACCCCAGGAAATAGTAGAGTTTTCGAAGGATTTTCAAGATGTATTTCTAGAAGATCTTTATGATCACCTTCCACCATTAAAAGACATTCAACATGCCTTAGACTTAATCCCAGGAGCCACCTTACCAAACCTTCCATATTATAGGATAAATCTCACTGAACACTCAAAGTTACAAAAGCAAGTTGGAGATCTCCTCCAAAAGGGATTCATTAGGGAAAGCCTGAGCCCTTGTGCGGTACCTATCCTTTTGACCACCAAAAATGATGGCACTTGGAGAATGTATGTAGATAGTCATGCCATCAATAAGATAACGGTCAAGTATCATTTCCTTATTTCCCGTCTTGATGGTATGTTAGACATGATGGCCGGAGCCACAATTTTCTCTAAGATTGACCTAAAGAGTGGCTATCACCAAGTTAGGATTAGGCATGGGAACGAGTGGAAGATAGCTTTCAAGACTAAGGATGGCCTTTACAAATGGGTAGTGTGCCTTTTGGCTTTTCTAATGCCCCTAGTACTTTTATGAAGATCATGACCCAAGTCCTAAGATTGTTCATCGGAAGTTTGTCGTAGTTTATTTTGATGATATCCTAATCTACAGTAGGACTAAGGATGACCACCTAAGCCATCTTCAACAAATATGCCAAGCTCTTAGAAAGGATAACCTCTATGCCAATCTTAAGAAGTGCAGCTTCCTGACCCCTAGAGTCATTTTTCTAGGTTTTGTCGTTACCCCCGAAGGAGTGTCTGCCAACACAGAAAAGATTAAGTCCATAGTTGAGTAGCCTGTATCCAAAAGATACATGATGTACGTAGCTTCCATGTCCTTGCCACCTTCTATAGGATTCATTCGAGGTTTAGTATGATTGTTGCACCTATCACTAACTGTATTAGGAAGGAAACTTTTGAATGGACTAAGAATGCCAATAGAGCCTTCCTTGAGATCAAAGAGAAAATGAGCCAAGCACCAATTTTAAGGCTACCTGACTTTTCAAAGATTTTTGAGGTTACTTGTGACGCCTCCGAAGTTGGAATTGAAAAAGTTTTGAGTCAAGAGAATCACCCTATAACCTTTTTTAGTGAAAAACTAAATGAAGCGAAGTTAAGATATTCAACTTATAATAAGGAATTATATGCAGTAGTTCAAGCCTTAAGGTATTAGAGACACTATCTACTATCGCAAGAGTTCATTTTATATTTAGACCACGAGGCGCTCCGATTCCTTAATTCTCAGAAAAGTTGAACCCTAGGCATGAAAAGTGGGTAGAATATATCCATGCTTATACCTTTATTTTGAAACACCATGTTGGCACTGAAACTAAGTTGCCGATGCGCTCAGTCGTCGTTCCATGCTCTTGACATTTGTAAGCATCGAAGTCATAGGATTTGATAAGTTGAAAGAAGAATATAAAATTATCCTAACTTTAGCAAGATTTTTCAATCTATTCATCAAGGACCATCTAGTTTGTATAGTGACTATACCTTTTATGATGGATTCCATTTCAAAGGAAATAGGTTGTGCATCCCTCGAGCTTCCAGCCGAGAATTCTTAATTTGGAAAATCCATGCAGGGGGTTTAGCTAGCCATTTTTGATAGAAAACAAAACCATTCTAGCAGTTGAAGACCAGTTTTTTTGGCCTAGTCTCAAGTAAAATATGGCCCAAATAGTGGCCCAATGTTGAACCTGTGCTGTTGCCAAATAGCAGAAATAAAATACTGACCTTTACACCCCTTTGCCAATACCTGATTGTCCATGGCAAGACCTTAGTATGGATTTTGTGTTAGGGTTACCAAAGACCATGTGAAGACATGACTCTATCTATGTTGTGGTCGATCATTTTTCCAAGATGGCACACTTCTAACCTTGTTTCCAAACTTTTGATGCTTCAAAAGTGGCTAAGCTATTCCTAAATGAAGTGGGTAAGCTACATGGTTTGCCCAAAATCATTGTGTCTGATAGGGATGTCCGATTCACTAGCTATTTTCGAAAAACCTTATGGCACATGTTAGGAACCAAAATGAAGTTTTCTACCACCTACCACCCACAAACTGACAGCCAAACAGAAGTTGTGAATAGGAGTCTTGGAAACCTATTGAGATATTTAGTTGGTGAGAGTACTGGAAATTGAGATCTTTTGCTATCATGTACTAAATTTGCCTACAATAGCTCAGTCAATAAGTCCACTGGAAAAAGCCCATTTGAGATTATTCATGGATACAAACCAAAAAGCCCATAGACCTTATCCCTTTACCCATACATGCATGAGTTTCTGAATCTGCAAAGTCATATACACAGCATGCTAGAGATTTGCATGAAGAGATCATAAAAAAAATTAACTTGAGCAATGAAACTTACAAGCATATGGCTAATTCCCATAAAAGAGTCAAAGAGTTTACTGAAGGAGATTATGTGATGATTAGGCTTAGACCTGAATGGTTCCCACCCAGAACCATGAAAAAGTTACATGCCCACGGTGCAGGTCCTTTCAAAATAATAAAAAATTGGACCTAATGTCTATGTGCTTGAATTACCATCTGATTTTGGTATCAGTTCAACTTTCAATATCTCAGACCTAGTAAAGTATAAGGAACCAGCAATGATACCTAGTAAGCCTTTTGAACCTGATCCCATTTTTGAGAGTGAACCTATCCCTGAGTATCCACCAGCCACATTACCAGAATAGCGAGATAGGATTGAGCGTATTCTGGATGACCAGGCTATTACTATCCAAAATAAAGGATATCAACGCTATTTGGTTCGTTGGCAAGGTCGACCAGAATTTGAAGACTCGTGGATCACTCGAGAGGATCTACAAATGATCAACCCAGACTTACTAGAACACTACCAAAGTTAAGTTGACCCATACTCGACAAGGTCGAGTCCTTCCCACCCTAGGAGAATTGGTGTGGGTACCAGAATTCGAAAGAGACTTCAATCAAACCCAATCAATCTAGGTTCCTTGTGGATTACCAGTGAATAAGCCATTTCAGTTTCAACTTTTAACTTCAGCTGAGTCCTGTAGGGTTAAGTTAATTTTAGCTTAAGAATTTCAACATGAGTCCTGTATTAGAGTCAAGTCAATTTTAATTTCAGCAAAAGTCCTATAATTAGTCATAAGAGGCAAGTTGGGTTCAAATTAGTCAAGGCAAGATTAAGATTGGATGGAGCAAACCACCTTAACCTCCATGCCAAGATGGAATGCCACATTGCTCCTACACCACATCAGCTCCATTTTTGCACCCAAAGAATAATTTGAATTCAAGTTGGGATGTCCCACTTATCACTCCACTTTTTCATGCATGTAATTCAAATTTCAAAGGGCTAGGGAAGTTAATAAATATCCCCTAACCCTCTTGTAATCAAGCCATTGAATGAATGAAAAAAAGTCTTTCTTCTCTTCCATTGCTTTGTTGCATTGTCACTCTGTTGCCCAGGTGGCTACCCAAGAGGAGGGGTGAATTGGGTCTTTTAAAAAAATTGGAGACAAGTAATGTGCAATTCAAAATCCTTTGCAAGTGGTATGTGCTGTGATAGAATTATAAAATGCAGAAACTAAACAGAGTCAAGAAAGCACAACACAAACACACCAAATTTATAGTGGTTCGGAGCAATCCAACTCCTACGTCCACTACCCAAGATACCACTTGGGATTTCCACTATATTCATACCTGAATATAGTATGATTGTTTTACAGGATCACAATCCAAAACCTCTATACTTTGGTTTTACGGGATCACCAAAGAAACCCAACATCCTTTGGTTTTAACAGGCTCATCAAAGAAACCCAACTTGGTTTTCACAGGATCACCAAGAACCTAACCTTTGGTTTAATAAGGCTCACCAAGAACCTATTTGGTTTTTCAATTGGGCTCACCAATAACCCAACAATTCAAAGATTGAATTAAAAAAAATGCAACAATAATGACAAACTCAATTTGTCGGATAGTTACCGGTGCAGCTTGTTGGAAGTCCACTTGAATGCACTTGAATAGGATTTAATTACTTCAGTGGTTTGTTCCCAAAGTTGCTTCAAGCTTCATATTGGAGTTGGTGAAGACTTGAAAGCTTGACTTGAATGCTCTTGTGCTCTTTTGCTGTTGGTAGGTAGGATATTCAATGAAGCTCTCTTCTTTGAAGAACTCTCTAATTCATTGCTTCAAGGAAGTTCAAATCCTTTAAATTTAAAGTCTTCCATCATCCCAAGGTAGTTCTAGCCGTTGTAGACCATTGGAGAATGATTTTTGACCATTGGAGTACTTTTTAGCATTCAAAAATAAATTCTGGAACTAGCCGTTGGATACCTGAAAGCGGCATTCGAGTCGGCTTGGATTCCTTCAAGTTGGCTCGGATCCTTCGAGTCGATGGGTTGAGTCGCCAAATCTTCAATGCGGTCGGCTCTTTGTCTCAGGGTGCAAAACATCACTCTGGACGAGTCGGCTCTTTGTAGCTCAGGTCGGCTCGAACTTGAATCTTGAAAATCTTAAACTCGAGGAGTCATCTCTTTTCATCTTGGGTCGACTCTTCTTCTCAGGTTTGAAAAACCTCACTCTGGAAGAGTCGGCTCGATGCAGTTTGAGTCGACTCACTTTCTCAGGCTTTCAGAATTAGGTCTGGCAGAGTCGGCTCTTTTTGGTTTGGGTCGGCTCGCCTGGCAGTTCTCAGAAATCTTCAGGAAATGGACTCTGGAGGAGTCGACTCGCTTTCCATCGAGTCGGCTCAGATTGCTACGTTCCAGAATCCTTGCTGCATGCTAGTAATCAGAGTCGGCTCTTCATTACTTGGGGTCGGCTCAAGTGTCTTCTTCAGGATTTTTATAATTGAACTTAAAGAAACTCTCACCAACTCTTTTACAATTTCACACAATACCAACTCAAACTAAAATTCATGGCACACACACTCACAGAAGTGATCCTTTTAATTGATTTTTTCTTAGCATTTTGATTGGGTTCTTCTTTACAAAAATATTTACAATACAACTCAACCAAGAAAATAGAAGTGTAGGAGATGAAGTTTGAACATCTTATTCATCCTACAAAAACTTGTCAAACACTTGAAGAGTTGTCAGAAAAAAATGTACATGCTCCAATGTTTGGTTATCATCAAAATTACTTATGGGTCAACAATCTCCCCCTTTTTGATGATGACAAAACACTGGGCATGAGAAATTCTTTATACTTTACATGTATAACATGTATTTGAAAATTAAATATTTACATGTATCAGAGCTAATGGAATTAGTAAGTATCAGAGCTCAAGAGATGATATCATAGTATATCATCAAAATATTGAACTTCTCATGCTTCAAGATATTATAATTAGCACAAAACATGGAGTATCAGAGTTCCAAAAAGAAATTGATAGAATTATCATCAATTTAGAGCATGCAATAGTAATCAGAGCATTAAGATAATAATTAGAGCAAGATCATTTAATCTCTCCCTTTCTCTAGATTCTAAAGTAATTTAAGTAGTGCTATCATTTATCATTTTTGTGCTCCCCATTTTTTACTGTTTTCATGCACTTTATAATTATTTCCCTTTTTGTCAATCAATCAAAAAGGTGATTTCGAATAAAGCTCAGATTTTAAAATAGATTGAGAAAGTTTTTAATATTTGTTTGAGATAATTTCACATTCTCAACTTGAAAATTCTAATTAAAACTTCATTATAGTTGTATGATAATAAGTGCAAAGATTGAATCATTGTACACGATAGTGAATAAAATCAAAAGATACTTCATTGATAAGATTTTCACATAAGTTCAAAATACAAGTACATTCATATTGCAAAATATAACATTAATAATTTCATAACTAACCAAAAGACTAACTAAATGATCTATTATTCTTCTTCTTCTTCATTAGAAAAGAGGAGCCTACCTCTATAACTCTATCAGAGGTCTTAGTTTTCAGGGGTTTAAACCTAAATCCTTGAATCTAGTTCTAACAGGGGCTCTAAGAACTTTAGTCTTCTTGTTTTGGGTTGTTTAGTAGGTTTAGGTGGATCAGACAAAGGAACAGGAGCAGGAAGGTCAAGTGATTCCTTGATGATCTGTTCAGGAGCATCTTCAGTGGGAATGGTTTCCTTTTGTGATTGCAGTAAGATGCTTCTGATTTCTTCCTTGAAGTTTTCCATCTCCTTTTCCACTTTTTGCTGGTGAAGCTCTTGTTCAGATCTTAATTTTTGCAATCTAATGTCAACTGATTTTCTGATTTCCTTAATTGCAGAATCCATATGATCAGTCAAAGAGTTGGAGATAGCTTCCATCTTTTGAAATATCAAATTTTTTAGGTTTGATGGAGTAACCATTGTTTCTTCAGTCCCTTCTTCATCAGCAACTTCATCTTCTTTAGAAATGGTAGCAACAACCTGACCAGGCATCTTCTTTATCCATTCTCCTTCTTGTAACTTGTATCCCATTCCTCTTAGTGAATTGAAGGAGTAGATATCAAAGTGGTGTAATGGCTTTCCTATTTCATTTGATAAGTCAACTCCTGCTTCTTCAAATAACAAAGTGAAGACCATACCGTAAGGTAAGACACAGGCTTTGACCTTTCTTGCTGCTTATATCATTTGGGTCATCATTATATAGGGAAGGTTGAAAGGCTTTTCTTCAATTAAGTGTCCCATAATTGTCATATCCTTCTCACTGACCCAATCAAAGCGGCCAGTTCTTGGAAGAAATATTCTGCTGATCATCTTGTGTAGCAGCCTTATTTCCTTCGATAGTAGATTGGCTTGTACATGTTGGACTGTGCTCACATCTTCTTTTTCCAAAATTAATTTTAGAATGTATTCTTTGTCCGGTAGAAGAAGTTCAGTAGCACCGTTTGTTGGCATTTATAGTAATCTGCCCAATCTTTCTTCTCTACTATAATCATCTTCCCCTTGACTGTAGATTCCAATGGAATTCTTTAATGATAAGGTTTTCAAAAACATTCGTACCAGTGAAGGGTAAGTCACATATCCAAGGAACAGAAATGCTTCATCCCTGACTCTCTATCCAGTTTTTGATCTTCATTCCCATTTCTTCTAGGAATGTAAAGTCGATCCTTCTTCCGCAGGTGACAGGATGATTGATCATTGAGACATGCTGTCTTGGAGGAGAAGGAATTACTTCATCTTGCTGGACTGGAGCAGACCTTTTTCTCTTTTCCTTTCTTTCTTTTGCATCTATGCTGCGAGCACTTGATTCACCGATTTGAAGAACCTTCTTTGCAGATCTTCAAGGAGCCATTGTAGAGGGATTAAGGAATTTAGTTTCTAGTGAATGATTTTTTGGAGAATGGTAAAGCTTTCAAGGGAAGTGGAGTGTGTTCAAAGTAAAGTAAAAGAGTGAAGTACTTAGAAAAGACAGTTCAGAGCTTCCTAAATAGCGATTTCTCGACTTTCGAGTCGGCTCGACCAGAGCGAACTCAGAACAATCAGAACACTGAGTCGGCTAAGCAAAGACTTAGTCGGCTCGACCAGAGCAAGAGAATGAGACTCAAATATTCGAGCCGGCTCGATCAGAGCAAAATTGCTCGAGTCGACTCGAACAGAAACTTTCCATATGAAATCAATTGATTTGGAAATTGAATTCGATATACTGAAAATTCAAGGAAAATTGTTCAAAAATCATATATAATTGTAGGAGGTTTTCTAGATAATTTTTCCTTAGTTCTTGAAGGAAATTAGGTTTACTGGATCTAGAAAGGGTTACACAGCCCTAATTCTCCTCTAAGCAATTCAAATCTATCTTGATTTAGTCGCTTGGTAAAGATGTCCGCTAGTTTTTTTTTGTTAGGATGAATTCTAGTTCTATGTCACCATTTAAAACATGGTCTCTAATGAAATGGTGTCTAATCTCTATGTGTTTGGTCCTAGAATGCTGAATAGGATTTTTGTTAAATTTATAGCACTTGTGTTATCACACTTGATAGGAGTTTTGCATTGTGAAATATCAAAATCTTCTAGTTGTTTTTAATCCACAACACTTGCACACAACAACTTCCTGCAGCAATGTACTCTGTCTCAATAGTAGAAAGTGCTACCGAGTTTTGTTTCTTGCAGTGCCATAAGATTAAATTCAACCCTAGAAATTGACAAGTACCACTAGTGCTTTTTCTATCTACTTTACAACCAGTATAATCAGCATCAGAAAATCTGATTAAATTTAAAGATGATTCTTTTGAAAACCAAAGACCCAGATTACTTGTACCTTTCAAGTATCTTAATATTCTTTTAACAGCAAGCATATGTATTTCTTTGGGATTACATTAAAATCTAGCACATACACATACACTATACAAGATATCTGGTCTACTTGCAGTTAAATATAATAAGGATCCGATCATACCTCGATATAGCTTTTGGTCAACATTGGATCCACTTTCATCTTTGTCCAATTTGCAGGTTGGACTCATGGGTGTGTTTATTTGTTTGCTCGTCTCCATACCAAACTTCTTGATGATTTCTTTGGTGTATTTGGATTGGTTAATGAAGATCCATTCTTTGTTTGTTTTACTTGAAGTCCAAGGAAGTAATTCAGTTCACCCATTGGGCTCATTTCAAATCTTCCTGCATTAGCTTAGCAATTCTTCACAAAAACTTTCATTAGTTACACCAAAATAATATCATCAACATATATTTATACAACTAACATATCATTGTTTTTCTTTTTAATGAAAAGAGTTGTATCAATATTTCCTCTTGAAAAATCATTTTCAATTAAGAAAGTGCTAAGTCTATCATACCAGGCTCTAGGAGCTTGTTTCAAACCATATAAAGCTTTATTCAGTTTAAACACATGGTTCGGAAAAGCATGATTTTCAAAACCCGGTGCTTGTTCTATAAAAACTTGTTCGGCGATAAAACCATTTAAAAATTTTACTTTTCCACAATTTGAAACTCATGTAGCAAGCAAATGCAAGAAGTAATCTAATGACTTCTAATCTTGCTACAGGTGCATAAGTTTCATCAAAATCTATACCTTCTTCTTGACTATGTCCCTTAGCCAGTAATCTAGCTTTATTTCTAATGACATTTCCTTGTTCATCTAATTTGTTTCTATAGACCCATTTGGTTCCTATAATTAGGTGGTCTTTAGGTCTATCAACTAGTGTCCAAACCTTGTTTCTTTCAAACTGGTTCAGTTCTTCATGCATGGCTAACATCCAGTTTGGATCATTTTCTGCTTCTTCTAAGGTATGAGGCTCTATTTGAGATACAAAGGCTAGGTAGTCATGTGCAATCCTATATGCAGACCTAGTCCTTATACCTTGAGAAGGATCACCAATAATTAATTCTTTAGGATGGGAAGTAGCGTACCTCCATTCGGTTGGAGATCGGTATGATCCTTACTTACCATTTCTTCTCCTTCTTCAACTGGTCTTTCTTGAATACTTATGTCTTCCATCTCCTTTTGAATTACCTACATCATTATCAATGCACTCATCTTTTAGATGGTGAAGGGTTAGTTTCATCAAACATAATATGCATTGACTCTTCTACCGTAAGAGTCCTCTTTTAAAACTCTATATGCTTTGCTATGTAATGAATAACCAAGGAAATAGCTTCATCAGATTTAGCATCGAATTTTCCTAGATTATCCTTACCATTATTAAGCACAAAGCATTTGCATCCAATACATGAAAATAATTTATATGGGTTTCTTTTTATTCCAAAGCTCATAGGGGGTTTTCTTCAAAATAGGACGGATCAAAATGCAGTTTAAAATATAACATACAGTGTTACCACTTCTGCCCAAAAGTACCTTGGAAGATTACCTTTATATAACATTATTCTGGCCGTTCTTCTTCAAAGTCCTATTTTTCCTCTCTACAATACTATTTTGCTGTGGTGTTCTAGGAGCGGAGAAGTTGTGATCAATATCATTTTCAGTACAATAATCATCAAAAAATGATTTTAAATTCAGTTCCGTGATCAATTCTAATTGAAATTATTGAAAGATTTTTCTGATTTGAAACTTTCTTGTAAAATTTTCTAAATATTTTGAAAGTTTCATCTTTGTGTGCAATACAAAACCCATGTAATCTAGAAAAATCATCTACAATCACAAGGGCATATTTCATACCTCCTAGGCTTGTGGTCCTAGTTGGTCCAAATAAGTCCATATGAAGTAGTTCTAAAGGTCTAGAAGTTGAAATTAGATTTTTGGATTTAAATCTTCCCCTAGTTTGTTTACCCATTTGGCATGTATCACAAACATAATCAAAATCAATTTTGAACTTGGGCATGCCTCTAACAAGATTTTTAGAAATCAACTTGGCAAAATATGTATGCTAGCATGACCCAATCTTCTATGCCATAATAAGCAAGACTCCTTGGTCTTGGCATTCATTGCAACCAAACTGGAGCTATTTGATATGGCAAGATCATTTAGATCTACCATATAAATATTTCCTAGTCTGTGTCCATGAATTTACTACTAGAGTCAAGAGAGTTTGTTACTATACACATAGATGATTCGAAGATAACTTTGAAGCCTTTATCACATAATTGATTAATACTCAATAGATTGTGCTTTAACTTATCTACTAGCAATACATTTTCAAAAAAAGTATAAGGAGTTATTTTGATCTTACCAATTCCAATTATTTTTTCTTTGCCATTGTCTCCAAAGTAATCATACCTCCTTCTTTCATTTCCAGGGTGATAATTGATCCTTGTCACCCGTCATATGCCTTGAACAGCCACTGTCGAGATACCATCTTTTCTTTGACTTCTGGGCTACAAGACATTCCTGCAAGAAAGTCAAGGAGTGCTTTTAGGTACCCAAGCTAACTTGGATCCTTTCAGGTTAGCTGAGGTGGTCCCTTTGGAAACCCAAATCTTTCTTGATGTATTATGGACATTTCTAGTAATTTTGCAATTGAAAGCTTTATGTCCTAATTCTTTGCAACAAAACATCTGATTCTAGAATTTTAAAATGATTTATACTTTAAAATTCTAGATGTATGAAATGCAGAAATAGCAGTTTTGAAATGGAAGTAGAACCTTTTGTGACAAAAGTTTATATGAGAAGTAAACTTGGAAATAAATTCTTTTATTTTACAATGTAGTAGCTGAAATGTAATTTGAATTTGAAGCAGTAAACCCTATTCCAACTTTGTTAATAGAAATTCTTTGATCTTTAAGAATTAACTCAAGCTTGTTAGAAGGTAAGTTAATTTTTCAACAAGTGGCTTGAGTTTTTCAACCTCCTTTTTCAGCTCATTGTTTTCTTTCAACAAAGCATTGTTTTTTCATGAAATTCATTATTCTCAGTTTTCAAAGCATTACATTTTTAGAAAAGATGTGAAGTTCTTTTTGTAATAATTATTTTTTTCTGAAATCTCATCTTTTTCTTGAGTAAAGAATCATTGATATGCTTTAATAATCTAATCTTTACTCCTGCCTTTTTAAATTCAAATAATAGATCATGAAATACAATATTTAATTCCTCAAAAGTAAATTCAATTTGAGTATCGGGGAATTTACCTCATCCTCGAGACCCATTAGACATAGATTTGTTGTTTTCGTGGTCTCTTCTTCAGTTGAAGTGGAGTCTTCACTATCGCTCCACATGGCAACCATCGCTTTCTTTTTCTTCTTTTTGAAGAATTTCTTTAATTGAGGAGAGTCTGGACGAATGTGCCCCGGTTTCTTACATTCATAAAAGTGGGGACTTGTTCCTTATCTTTATCTTTGTCCTTGTCCTTTTCTTTTGATTGTTCTCCTCGTTTATGAAATTTTCTGTTATATCTTCTTTTCTTCTTCTTTTCCATAAACTTTTTGAATCTCCTCACGACCATTGCAATGTCTTCATCTTCAAGATCGTCTTCGGAGGAGGTGGAGTCATCTTCCATCTCTTCATCATCTTTTGATTCCAATGCAGCTTTGAATGCAATTATTTTCTTCTTTTTCTAATCATCATCTGTTCTATGCTACATTGCTAGTTCGTGTGTGATGAGAGATCCTATTAATTCATCCATTGATAGAACATTCAAATCTTTAGCTTCCTGGATGGCAGTGACTTTAGGATCTCATTTATCATGAAGTGATCTCAAAATCTTCTGTACTAAATCAGCATTTGAGTATACCCTGCCAAGACTTTTCAAACCGTTAATAATATGTAAATCTAGTATACATGGTAGAAATACTTTCATTAGGTTGCATTTTAATAATTCATAATTATGCATTAAAAGATTTTTATCTTTGAAGTTTTCACTTGTGAAGTTCCTTCATGGGTCACTTCAAGTTTATCCCAAATTTTCTTCGCTGAAGAGCAGATGGAAATTCGATTAAACTTGTTTGAATCCAAAGCACAGTAAAGCAAGTTCATTGCTTTGGCATTCAATTCCCCATCTTCATGTCGTGTTCGTCCCAATCCTCTTCAGGCTTAGGGACATCCATGCCATCAATTTTAGTTATGAAACATGTGGCCCTTTGAGATTGACCTTCCACAGTTGAAAATCAACAGCTTGAATAGAGATTTCATTCGTGCTTTCCAATAAGAATATTTTGTGTCGGTGAAGAGTGGAGGTCTATTAGTTGACTGGCCTTCGACCAAAGATGTACTCATGAGATGAGCCATCAATCTTTACTCTAAGATAATTAGAGACACTGCTCTGATACCAGTTGTTGCCCAGGTGGCTACCCAAGAGGGGGGTGAATTGGGTCTTTTTAAAAAAAATTGGAGACAAGTAATGTGCAATTCAAAATCCTTTTTAAGTGGTATGTGCTATGATAGAATTATAAAATGCAAAGCTAAATAGAGTCAAGAAGCATAACACAAACATACCAAATTTATAGTGGTTCGGAGCAACCCAACTCCTACGTCCACTACCCAAGATACCACTTGGGATTTCCACTATATTCACACCCGAATACAGTAGGATTGTTTTACAGGATCACAATCCAAACCTCTACACTTTGATTTTATGGGATCATCAAAGGAAACCCAACATCCTTTGTTTTAACAAGCTCACCAAAGAACCCAACTTGGTTTTCACATGATCACCAAGAACCTAACCCTTGGTTTTAATAAGGCTCACCAAGAACCTATTTGGTTTTTCAACCGGGCTCACCAATAATCTAACAATCAAAGATTGAATTAAAAAAAATGCAACAATAATGACAAACTCATTTGTCGGATAGTTGCCGGTGCAGCTTGTTGGAAGTCCACTTGGATGCACTTGATAGGCTTTTATTACTTCAGTGGTTTCTTACCAAAGTTGCTTCAAGCTTCAAATTGGAGTTGGTGAAGACTTGAAAGCTTGACTTGAATGCTCTTGTGCTCTTTTACTGTTGGTAGGTAGGATATTCATTGAAGCTCTCTTCTTTGAAGAACTCTCTAATTCATTACTTCAAGGAAGTTCAAATCCTTCAAATTTAAAGTCTTCCATCATCCCAAGGCAGTTATAGCCGTTGTAGACCATTGGAGAATTTTTTGACCGTTGGGCACTTTTTTATTCAAAAATAAATCCTGGAACTAGCCATTGGATACCTAAAAGCAACATTCGAGTCGGCTCAGATTCCTTCGAGTCGGCTTGGATCCTTCGAGTCGATGGGTCAAGTTGCCAAATCTTCAATGCAGTCGGCTCTTTGTCTCAGGATGCAAAACATCACTCTGGACGAGTTGGCTCTTTGTAGCTTGGGTCGGCTCGAACTTGAATCTTGAAAAATCTTGAACTCGAGGAGTTGGCTCTTTTCAGCTTGGGTCAGCTCTTCTTCTCAGGTTTCGAAAACCTCACTCTGGAAGAGTTGGCTCGATGCAGTTCAGGTCGGCTCGCTTTCTCAGGCTTTCAGAATTAGGTCTGGCAGAGTCGGCTCTTTTTGGTTCGGGTCGGCTCGCCTGGCTGTTCTCAGAAATCTTCATGAAATGACTCTGGAGGAGTCAACTCGCTTTCCATCGAGTCAGCTCAGATTGCTACATTCCAGAATCCTTGCTGCATGCAAGTAATCAGAGTCGGCTCTTCATTACTTGTGATCGGCTCAAGTGTCTTCTTCAGGATTTTTATAATTGAACTTAAAGAAAACTCTCACCAACTCTTTTACAATTTCATACAATACCAACTCAAACTAAAATTCATGGCACACACACTCACAGAAGTGATCCTTTTAATTGATTTTTTCTTAGCATTTTGATTGGGTTCTTCTTTACAAAAATATTTACAATACAACTCAACCAAGAAAATAGAAGTGTAGGAGATGAAGTTTGAACATCTTATTCAGCCTACAAAAAACTTGTCAAACACTTGAGAGTTGTCAGAAATAGTACATGCTCCAAATTTGGTTATCATCAAAATCACTTATGGGATCAACACACTCCATGAGGGAGAGGGTGTGAGGCCCAACTGGTTCATCCAAGCTCCAAGAAATCGCCAACAATCCTTCTTTTCCCATTCGCTTCAATCATTTTCCTCTCTTCCCTTTCCTTCCATGCTCACTAATGTTCTCTATTGCAAGAATCCCTCCATGGCCATGAGTTGAGGATGGAGTCTACCTTGCCTTGGAATCAACTGCATTAGGTGTCTTCAATCAAGGAAGTGGTAGTCTTCTCATCTAATCGCTAGTCCTTTGAGTGTTGAAGTTTGAGCCACCTACAAAGTTGAGATTTCATTGTTGATAATATAATCCCATTCTAAACTCTTAGGTCTGATTTCTTGAAGATAATTATCCTAATTAGAATGGTTTCTCAGCCATTAGATCCATTTACTTTTGAATGAATGAACCTCTACTGCAGGTAACAACTTTCTAGTAGTCTGTTTCATTAAGCTTATTTGCTCTCTTTCAAATGAAACTTGCTAATATGTGGTAAACTCATTGTTCTCTTTAGACTTATAAATTCTTTAGTTTTTAAACCCATTTTCATCCCGCATCACTTATCCCTCATATGAGGAGTGATGACCAGGGAAGGAGCCAAACCAAGAGAAGCATCCCCAATCTTCATCCATGTTGACCCCTAAGTCATTCGAAGAGGGATCTACCGATGAGGCTATTCGATAATTAGCGAGCAATGCCTCGATGAATATAACCGCAAGTTGAATGACATCAACCACCAACTTGCTTATCTTCAAGGTGGAAATCGAGAATCAATGGGTTTTGACATCCATCCCTATCTTACCCGTCGAATCATGGACAAATCGAGTCCTAGTTGATTCAAGATATCCCCAGATCTATATGATGGCACCACCGATTCGCTAGACCATTTAGAGAGCTACAAGGCTCTCATGAAAATTTAAGACACTATCGATGCCCTACTCTACATTACCTTCCTAGCCACTCTTTGTAAGGTGGATCAAGCATGGCACTCCTGACTCAAGCCAAAGAACATTGACACCTTCAAATAGCTAGAGAGGTATTTCATAGCTCACGTCAATGCTTTCTAGAAAATACTATGTGAGGCCGACAGTCTCTTCTCCGTCCACCAGTAAGACGAAGAATCCCCAAAGGATTACATGGCTAGATTTAAAGCAACCTACTAGAAGTCTTATTCAATAATATTGGCCCTTGCATAGAAGTACATCCATGTGGATAAGGGAGCTCTCACTCAGCAAGAGATTGATGGAAAGCCGAAGAAAAAGCAAGTTCGAGAAGAGCCAAGTGGAGTCCAAGTAGAAAAGCCCGACTCATCTTGCCGACAAAGTCCCAAGTCAAAGAACTTTGCTAGCAAATCAAGTAACTACACCCCTCTTCTTGCCCCCAAAGCTAAAATTTTAATGAAGATAGAGGGCGAGCAGTACCTATGAAGGGCTCATCCACTAAAATCTCGGCCACTCGTGATAAGAGTAAATATCATCAATTTCACCAAACTATGGCCATGACACCAAGCAATGCCACCAACTAAAGAGAAAGATCAAAGAACCTATTTAGTATGGCTATCTCGAAAAGTATGTTCATAGAGGAGTCCAGTCCAATGCCTAGAATCTAGGCCAGTAGCTGACTCAAGCCAAGATCAATAATTGACTGATTGAAGGATAAGTTGGCATCATCTCCTAAGGGCAGAGTGCTCTTTATAGAGGTCAAGGAGAGAGGGAGAGAAGAAAATATAATCCCTTTTTCTAATAGGGACTTAGTCAGGATCCATAGCCTTAATAATGATTCTATCATCATGTCCATGATGATAGCAAGGTATGATATAAAAAAAATCTTAGTTGATGGTAAAAGTTTGACCGATATTTTATTTTATGATACTTTTATTTAGATGAACTTGTCTCTGGACTACCTAAAATTAGTTTCTATGCCTCTAGTCGGCTTTATTGGAGACTCGATCGGTGTCAAAGGAGAAATCATCCCTCTGATCATAGTAGGAACTCCACCTTGATAGAGAGCACCGTCTTCATGATATTCATAGTCATCCGAGTACCTTCAACATACAATATCATCCTCAGGCGATCAGGGTTGAACCAGCTAGATATTATTATCTCAACTAAATACCTTTTCTTCCGCTTTTCTATAAGAAATAAAGTTGATAAGATATATAAAGACTAATAGTTAGCCCAATAGTGCCTCCTGATGGTACCCAAAGTATAAAGGGCTAATGAAGTACCGACTATTAAGCAATTAGACTAGCAAGAGCTAGAGAAAAGAGGCAAACTGGTCGAGCAGCTACTTTTCTTCCCTCTAAGGGACGATCCAGTGAAGTTAGTCCAAGTCGAAGTACTCCTGCCCAAGAAAAAGAGAACTAACTACTAGCTTCCTATAGACCAATTCTAATATTTTTGCTTGGTCGATATCAAACATACCAGGATCCCTTTAAAAGTGATCTCCATAAACTAAATGTTGATCCAAAGACAAGCTAGTCTAGTAAGAAAAGAAGAGTTTTGCTCTTATGAGATAAAAGGCCATCGACGAAGAAGTTAATAAACTCCTCACTGCTAGATTCATCTAAGAAGCCGCTATCCTAACTGGCTAGCGAATGTTGTCATGGTTAAGAAAGCTAGAGAAAAATAAAGAATTTACATCAACTACATGACTTTAACAAGGTATGCCCAAGGATAGCTTCCCACTATCAATGCTACATCCAGACATAATCTACTTAGCTTCATAGACATGTTCTCAGCTATAACTAGATCAGGACTACTCCCAGGGATGAGAAGAATACTGCCTTCATAATTGACGAAAGTATTTATGTTATAAAATAATACCTTTCGGTTTGAAAAATATAAGAGCCACCTATCAATAGTTGGTCAATAAGGTCTTCGAGAACTAGATCAGTCATAACATAGATATCTACATCGATGACAGGCTCGTCAAGAGCTCCACAGAGATCGACCATACCAAAAACCTAGAAAAAGTTTTCAATGCCCTTCCTTTGCCAACATCGAATGAAGTTGAATCCAAGAAAATGCACCTTTGACATCATAGCTGGCAAGTTTCTAAGACTCATGGTCATCAAGTAGGGTATTGAGGTGAATTCGGAGAAAATCCAAGCAATTCTTAACATATGGCATCTGACCTCTAAGAAAGAAGTACAATAATAACTGGATAGATTGCAGTACTTAGTTGGTTCATATCATAATCGACCAAGTGCTACTTACCTTTCTTCAAGGTCCTGCACCGAATACATGACTTCATTTGGATAGAGGAATGCCGGCAAGCTTTTGAGGAGCTAAAAGAGTTCCTTGCATAACCATCCCTATTTCCAAGCCTGAAGTAAGAGAGGAGCTCTACCTGTACCTTGCTATATCTCTAGAGATGGTCAACCCAAACTAAGAAGATTGTTTATGCACTAATTATCTTTGCACAGTATCTAAAGCCATATTTTCAAGTCCCTCTATTGTCATCCTCGCCGATCAAACTACTAAAGACCATATTGCATCAACCCGACACCTCTTGACGAATAGTTAAATAGATAGTCAGACTTAATGAGTTTAATATATCCTATCACTTGACATTATCTATGAAGGTGCAAGTTCTAGCTGACTTTCTTGTCGAGTGCTCATGTTGGATGGCAAGCCTTAGGAAGCACCTGCTGAGCCATATAACCTAGGGATAACCTGGATTCTCCATATAGATGATGCTTCAAACTCTCAAAGGAGAGAAGCTGGACTCATCCTAATAAACTTGAAAGGGGTGGTCATCGAATATGTCTTGCGATTCTTATTCAAGGTGACCAATAACCAATCGAGTATGAAGCCTTTCTAGCTGGATTAAATCTGGCCAAGGAACTCAAAGCAAACACCTAAGGGTCTTCACCACTCAGCTCATAGCCAGCCAAGTCACCAGCGAGTATGAAGCTCAGGATCCAATGATGGCCAAGTGCCTTGATAGAGCATAGACCCTCATGTTAACTCCAATACTTTGGCATATCCATATTCCCTAGTGCAAAAATACCCTGGTAGACACACTTTCCTAACTCGCGACCTTAGCAGACAACTCTCTCAAGTAAGCATATATTGAGTACCTAGAAGTTCCCATCATCAATAAAATCGAGGAAGTCCAACAAGTCATCCATGAGCTGAGTTGGATGGATCCGTTCATCAAGTACCTGACTGAAGGTATCCTACCCAATGATCCCAAGAGGCAAGATTGCTAAAATGGAAAGCTTCTTGGTTTGTGCTATAGGATGGATAGCTTTACAAGAAGTCCTCGTTCCTCTTGCTCAATGCTTGAGACCTATTGAAGCCGATCATGTCCTTCGAGAGATCCATGAAGGCATCTACAAGAACCATCTAGGGGTAGGTCCTCGGCCTACAAAGCACTGAGGCAATGATACTACTACTTACCATGTGAGAAGAAGCCACAGAGCTTGTCTCGAAGTGCAACTGATGTCAATGGCATACCCACATCTAGTGGCAGCTAGCAACACAGCTGACCTAGCTCTCTTCTTCCTAATCGTTAGCCCAATGGAGGATGGACATACTCAATCCATTTTCTTCCTGCAATTGGTCAATAGAATTCTTTACTATTGTGACGGACTACTTTCATCAGAATGGGTGGAGGTAGAAACCTTTGCACACATTACCGACAGCAAAGTCAAAAGCTTCTTCTAGAAATCGATCATTTGTCAATTTGGACTTTTCTACATCATCATCACTAACAATGACCGACAGTTTGACAACCAAGTATTCAAGAAATCTATACCAAGCTCCACACCTAACACTAGTTTACACCTATCGGTCATCCTCAGTCAAATAGGAAAATAGATGTGACGAATCGGATGATTCTTCAAAGGCTCATAACTAGACTAGATGAAGCCAAAGGCAGGTAGGCCGAGAAGTTACCTAGTATGTTGTGGGCATACTATACAACTCAAATTTCAATGAACAAGACTCCCTTCAAGACCTTCGATACCGAGCAGTGATCCTGATCGAGATTGGATACTTGGCAATGCAGATCGAGCACTTCGATGAGTCAAGCAACTTGGATCGACTAAGAGCCATCTTTGACCTACTGGAGGAGACTCAATATCAAGCCTTCCTTCGGATGGCTACATACCGACAATGAATCGCTTAGTACTACAACACTCATGTAAGGCCAAGAGCTTTTTGCCTAGGATATCTTGTTATACGATACGTGGAGGTCTCAAGACTAACTAAGCAACACTAGCTATCTCCAAACTGGGAAGGATCTTATCGAGTAATAGAAACCCTACACCATGGAGCCCATCGGATCAAAGCCCTTGATGGAACTCCAATCCCTTGAATGTGGAATACCACAAACCTCTAAATGTATTATCAATAACATACTTATTTTCATTCAAAAATGCAAAAGAAAAATTCTCATGGAGTTCCTAAGTCTCATCTTGCTTAATCAGCACTCGGTCCACCAACCTTAAACCCCTCTACTTGACTAGCAATCAGTCACAATAAAGATGGACAAGTTTCCACACCACCATCTTCTATATGATCGATGGATACCAGATCATAGTAAAGATGAACAAGTTTCTACACCATCATCTTCTATTTAGCTAATTGACACCCGATTGCAATAAAGATGGATGAGTTTCCACACCACCATCTCCTATCCGGTTAATTGATACCCAATCACAGTAAACATGGATGAGTTTCCACACCACTATATCCTATTTAGCAATTGATACTCGATCATAGTAAAAATGGACAAGTTTCTATACCACTATCTTCTATTTGACCGATTGACACCTGGTCATAGTAAAGATGGATGGGTTTTTATACTAACATCTCCTATCCGATCCATTAACACCCAATTATAGTAAAGATCGGTGAGTTTCTACGCCATCATCTCCTATACGATCGATTGACACCCGAACACAGTAAAGATGGGCGAGTTTCTATACTACTATCTCCAATCCAGCCAATTGACACCCAGTCACTGATGAAGATGGCTACATTTTCAAATCTCCATCTCTGCCAGTAGGATTTCTAAGCCCTTCAATTGACTAACACCCGGTCAACTACAAAGATGGTTGCATTTCTACCTCCATCTCTTCAACTACTTAATAGCTAGCTAATAAAGAAACTGGCAACCAGCTTTCCATAGTCAAGTTTGAGTTCCATCCCATCCTATTTGGGTTTAATCTCATTCAGGTTCTATTCCATCCTATTCAAGTACATCTCATTCAAGTTTCACTAAGCAACTGACTTCTTACAGTTTGGTTCCAAGTGCCTACCTGACTAGGGGACTTAGGCAACTAAGCCTAGAAACCACCCTACTTGATCAAAGTTTCACTGACCGGACAACTTGTTGAAACTTAAACATTTTGGCAAACATCCATGTAATAAAAAGTTGACAAAGCGAAGGATAATTTTCATTGACTCACAAAGTTCTTACAAGGAAGGTCAAACCTGAATAAAAAAAGGAAAAAAAGTATAGAAAGTCACTTTTCAGGATCTTTTGCTAGAGTAGAACCCCCTCGAAAGCCTCCACTCTTGCATTGATCATGGCCTCAGCTTCAGCCATCACCTTGGTGATGGTCTCCTAGATAGAGGCCCTTTCGGTCCCAGTGTCGGTAACTTCTCTGTGGATTCCTCAACTTCCCCTGCTTCAACTTCCTCTGCTTCTCCTTCCTCCTCCTGCTACTCTCGGCCTCGATGGCTATGATGCTGCCCAAATCAAATTCTAGAAAGGCCTTGGTGACCTTCTTGCATTCCACGAACACAAGTTGGAAAGCATCATAGGTGGCTTCGGTGACTTCATCCTTGAAGTCCTTAGACTTTTTGTACTCTTCAATTGCCCCGTATTGGCTAAAGTCACCTCCACCTCTGCAGCCTAGGCCTTGGCCTCGACAGCCTCAGCTCTCTCTTTGGCCCTCCTGCTATCACCTCAGCCTTTTGAGTTTTTTGAAGCTGATAGTGTGTGACACGGGACTCCAAGACCATCCCCTTGGAGGTGGCGTCAGCTAGCTAGTCTCCAACCCAGTGGAGTAGTCCTACTTTTTGGTGATTTCTTATCCTTCTCTACTATTCGAAAGTCCAGCTTCGGAATAGCATTCTTGGAGGCCTACAAATCCTCCCGAGTTTGGCCTCGAGCTTTGCTCGCCTTCCTCAGATCATCCAAGGCCTTGACCTATTTTTGATAGGCTCTGCCTCATTCTTGAAGGAGTCCCTCAACTTTGCAGACTCATCATACACCTCGTAATGATGAAAACATCGTCGGTAAGCTGCAACAAAAGGAAAGTCAGGTCAGTGGTACTTGGGATTCAAAGTAGTTGATAAAGCAAAAGTCAAAGAATGCTTATCCAGGGTAGCTAAAGAATGAAGTTGGCAAAGACCTTGTCCACTGCCGAGACCTTCGCTCCTCCTAATCCTAGGGCAAGAGCATCATGTTGACCAGCTGCTGGCCAACCTCTTTTACTAAAAATGGAGGCGATCGACCTTACCTTTGCCCCCATCTTGATGTACTCCTTGTCTTCATGAGGAGCCTGAAAGGTATGCTCAGATGGGAGGACTCGAAATGTCCCAACTCCACCACTAGGGACAACACTGAAATTGAAGCTAGAAGAGTTGGCAACTGAGTCGGAGTGGGGGTTGGAACCAGAGCTGGAGTAGGAGCCGAAGCTGGAGGCAATAGTAGTGGAACTTGGTTACTGAATCATCGGCAAAATAGGAACATTCCTAGGACGAGGTCCAGGGGCCTCCCTCGATCGGGGCATGGGGCCCGTGCCAAAGCTATGGGCCCCAAGGGATGGGCCCGTGCAAGGCCTTTTGCCATACCTTCTTAATTTTTCTGCACCTTTCTCCAGCAACAACTCTTTTTGGTCGACACTCTTCAACTTATCTAGCGACACTTCATATCTATAAAAGACCGAGTAAAAGACTTAGTCAACTTCAGGCAATCAAAAGAGGAAAATTTAGTAACACTCGCCCAAGGTGTTCACCGAACTGGACTAAACTTTGTACAGGTTCTGCTCCAAGAGTAGACCCCACTAACAAGAAATCTTATATTAAATAGCTGCAGCAGTAGACTTCTTCATCGATATAATTACTACAAAATTTTTATTCGGGGATGGGTCTAGATTAACCCCAAACCAGTTCACCTCCAATGAGCTTCATAGGAGACAAAAAAGAAACAAACTCTTCTAGCTATGGATGGAAGAAGCAAAACCTTAAAAAGATAGCCCTATCCTGGCGAGGGTCAATGAACTACTAGCCCTTTCCAGGATGCCGCTTCAAAGTAAAAAAACATTCAAAATGGAAAAACCCTAGCCTCTATCCCAAGAAAGTGACAAAGAACAATAAAAGAATAATACATAAAGGAATTCGGAGTCAACATGCAGGGACAAGTCAAATAAAATCAAGAATATTTGGATAAAGGGATGGAAAAGAAACCAGAGCCTGCATAAATGAATCCCTCATACAGGGCCATCCCACTCATCGGGTCCAATGTCACCCTATCATCCAACCCGGGAATTGAGATGTGAAACTAAGTGAAAACCCGTATCATCTATGAATCGGAGGGCATCCCCTAAAGCTGTCAATGGGTCAGGTCCGGACCCGAGATCCCCCGGGTCTGGACCTATGGGTCTGAGTCTGGATCTAAATATGGACCCGTTTACTTGCCTGGACCCGATTAGACATAGTTAATGGATAGCGGTCTTGGATATTAATATCCAGACCCAAGACCCGATTAAATAAAATAATATTATATATATTCATATATTTATATATATTTATAAAATATCTGACGTTGGATCATAATCCAACGGTTAAAATCTATCAAGACTTTTGATATAAAAGCTTCCGTGCCCTAGCCCCTTTCTTTGTTCTAGCCGCCCAGCGAAATCCCAATCCGCTCCGGCACTCCGCATCCATGCCCACGACCGACACCTTGACAACCGAGCGCTCCATGGCCGATGCCTCCCCCCAACGGTCGAGCGAGCTCTACGGCCTACGCTGCTGCTCCGAGTGGACCGAGCTCGACATCGGTGCTCCGCCTCCACGCCCACGGCCCACGCCTCCCCCTTCGACGGCCAACGCCGCCCCCCTCCCCCCCCCCGACGACCAAGCTCTCTACGCTGCTGTTCCGAGCGGACCAAGCCTCAACATCGGCCTCCCCCCCGATGGCGGACCTCGACGGTCGACGCCCGCTGCTCGCCCGCTCTGCCCGTGCCCTACCCCTCCAGCTATCCCTTCCTCAGCTCCGAGCCCCGCCGGCCGATGCCTCCCCCCCCCCCCCCCCCCCCGCGACGGTCGATGCCCCCCCGCTCGATCGTCCCTCGCTAGCTGCCGCTGCCCTGTCCCGATGTCGTTCCCATTTTGGTTTTGTCTTCCTCGGATCCGAACCCTGCTACAATGCCACGAATATTTTTTTTTTTTTTTGTAATGCTCTCTGGTCCGGGTCTGGATATCCTGGATCCATTCGGGTTCGGATATGGATACCGGGATTCATTTGGGTTCGGGTCTGGTACTTTAAAATTAGACCCGTCGGATATTCGGGTCCGGGTCTGGATCCCATAGCTAAGATTGGGTCCGAATTTGGATATCTGAGTTCCGATCTAAATCCGACCCGTTGACAGCTCTACATCCCCTGGCCAACGATGAATACATAAATATATCAATACAAACACCAATTTATGAATTAATTGATCTTTATTTTTAAAAATTGATGCCTTATTTATATTTTGTAGAAAATATTTTTCTCAACCGTAAAGCGCTCGATTTGTATGATGGAAAAGAAGAAAATTAGGTATAATTTGGACTCAAAAGGAGTCCCGAATTAAAGATCAAATTTAGATCCAAATCTAGGCCAAAGAAAATAGTCCAAAAATCATCCCAATTTTGGTTAATACAAATTTCAAAGCAGCCGCAAGGTCCACGAAGCTATTGCCGCGCGGCTCGCAGGGATTTTGGGGCTGGGCGTTACGATCCATGGCTGGTTTTCCACTGATCGGCGGAGGCAGCGGCGGCAACGACAAGGGAGGTGACGCGGTGATGAAGGCCGACGGTTCCGGTGATGATCCAGCAACGGCACGGCAGCGAGGCGAAGATGGAGGTTGACGGTGAAGGCAGCAAGGGTTTCGGCAATGTTGCCGGCAGCGGCGGCGGAAGGAGGAGGCCGGCTGGGCGCGATCCTGTGGCTGAAACGATGCCGACGACGAAGGATGATGGTGAGCGGTCGATGGCGCTGGCGAGTGGAGACAGCAGCAAGGCAATGGGTTCAGCAGCGGCGGTAGGAGGTCCACGGCCACAAGCAGTGGCGGCGGAAGGGATCCATGGCCACGAAGACAGCGGTGCCGGTACTGACGGTGGAAGGCGGAGAAGCGGAGAACAGGGACGGCAAGGTTTGGGCTGTGGAAGGCATGGTCCGATGATGGGAAGCTGCTCGGTCCACCATCCCTTTGGGTGCGGTCTACAGAATGCTTCACGCAGCCTTTATGCGGTGCACGAAGTAAGCTCGGGCGAAGACGCACTGGGTGCACCATCGTGCGGCTGGGAAGAATTCCATGGCAAGATCAGACAGATGGGAGGAAAACTGACCGGAGAGGGATTCAAACAAGTGATTTGGGCCGAAATCTTCGCCAACTGACGTTCCGAAGCTTCCTTCGAACTCAATTGGATGGTTGACATAAATCCGAGTCGGACTAAATTGCTAATGGGCGTGATTTGGGAGTTATGATGCCAATCGAACGGCTCAGCAAGACAAAGGCCAATGTTGTTCCTTTCTTCTTCGAATAATATCAAGAGTCAGCTGTAAAGGGCCCTGTCTGAGGACCATGGGCAAAGCAAGAAGCCAGTAGGGAGCAGCCAACGTAATTTTATTTTTTTTATTTATAATTAGTTTCAGGCTTTGAATGAAAGGGAAAGTTGGAAAAAAAAAAAAAAAAATAGGAAAAGAAAGTATTATGATAAGCCTTTAAGAAGATGTATTCATGAACCATGCATGACTAAGATACAGTCTATAAAAAAATACATATATTCTTTTATAAATTTTTGTAATTATTTTCTATTTTATATATTGAATAAATACTTTTAATTTTTATTTTATTTTTTTTATTCTTGATTTATGAATAAATTACTTATAAATGGGATGGATCATGATTCTAACATGATATGATCCATACTTAGCATAGATAATTAATTCAAGAATTTTTATTTATATATTATATTAGAATATATTCAACTAAATCTTTGGTAGCCTATACTTATGGGACTGCTATGATCTTAATAGGGTATGGTTCATACTCGACAAGATAGCCTATACTAGGGATTAGTTTATAAGATTCCTAATTAATTACAGATTTTGACTATTTAGATTAGAAGAAATACATGATTCATATTTGTGATTACCTGAAACCTGAAGACATCTTTTTATCATATAAACCCCTCGATTGCATAATTAATTTAGATTAGTTAGTTTTAATTAAAATATTACCTACTTTTAAAGATTTAAATTTTTATCTTTTTCTTCGTTAAATAATTGTCCTTGATCCCTGAGAATACGATCTCTACTCATCCTGACTATATAGTAGTATGTTAAGTTTTTATTTTGACCGCCCTATAACAAGTGATGAGCCAATGTCGAGACCATGCTCACCAGACCCGAGGGGATCGAACTACTCGAACCAACAGATCGGCCAATTTGGGGCACTATCTTAAAGGAAGTTCCTACCTCCTCACAGTCAGAGGAGATGGCTTCTTCCCTAGAAGACTCCTTGGAATCTTAAAGCCCGGAGATATGGGTCATCAAATGGCTTTCGCCTTTAGATGAGGACATATCAAAAAGGAAGAAGAAGAGAAACCAGGCAATGAAGAAAACTCCAATAAAGGGTGAAAACATCAAATGCAGCTTCACTCGAAAACCCTAAAGGCAACCTAACGAAGGACAAGCACAGAAAGAAAGAGAAGAACAAGAAAGAATAGAGGACTAACCTGCTAAGGAAGAAAACTCTTGAGGGCAATTCCCAGTTTGGAGCTCTCTTTCTTCTCTCTACAGCTTGGCAAGAAGGTGATCCTGTAATGGTAGCAAGGAACCCCTCTTAACACAGTCCAATGGCTAGGATTCAAACCCTGACCTAGCTTGAGTTTTTAGATTCAAACACATGGCCCTCTCCTAATCGAAAGTGTCATACCACCTCGAAGCAACCTCCCGCCAATTAATTATTAGTTTTGGGAGGCATACGAATCATTTCAAATCCACTACTCTCAGGCCACATGGCAGTGCCTAACCGGCTGAAAGGGATTGCTGCCTGCCATCCAGAGAAGTTAATGTGCAATCTCTTGGAGCACGGCACTAGTGATCTCTCTCCCATGGTTGAAGCAACAAGACTGTTGGCGATGGTTTTCAAAGGAGCCAATAAATGCCCGGATCATTAGAAAATTGTTTAGCCTCTAAGATCAAAAAGCTAACTACCCTTTCACCTAGAAATGATAGGGCAAGGAACCATTCAATGGCTTTCAGGACTTAGAAAAGGGGGGCATCTAATACGGCAATTGCACATTGAGGACTTAACAAACCACTAACTATGCTTCCAACCATGGAGAACTAAGACACCTGACTTGGAGTGACCAAGCTGCTAGCTAGGGAAAAGACATCGAAGCTAACTACTTCACCATCAGATGGGAAGAAGGCTAGCAAAGGAAAGATGGAGTCGATCGAGTAGCTCCTCCTTCCTGGATCAAGTAGCTATTCCTTTCCAAGTTGAGTAGATGTTCCTTTCCAGACAAAGTAGCTGCTCCATCACGGGCAGGTGGTTGTTCCTTCCCAGACCAAGTAGCAGCAACCTATCGAGTTCAACTAGCACAACATTCCCCACATGCATCTATTTTGGAGTTCTCCCAAGAATAGTATATTGCAATCGATTAGGTATCAAAAGCCTGACGCAGCTGAAGTAGATATAAAAACTATTTTATATCTAATGATGTAATTTATAAATAAATCTAATTTATTCATCATAAATTTTTAACATGCTATAATATATGAGAAAAATATCAGATCTGAAATAAAATTATTTGGACATAAAAAACTTACCTGGATCGCTATCCTGGCATGCTCTGAAAAAACGTGCCGATCCGCTTTTAAAATCGGGATTCTACAGGAGCGGCGCAATCGCCCGGCCTGTGCTAGTATCCACACAGAGCTCGTGTAACCGAGTCGTAGAGAGTACTGGACTGCTAGATCCTTGCAGCCCTCTCCTCTTTCAACATATCAGATGCTTTAAAAACTATGCCGATCCGAATTTAGACTGAATTCTTCTTGAACTGGCTTCTATCTTGCAAACTGAGATTTGCAAGACCTAGGACCTCTCTCTTCCTTCTTTCTCTTGTAGAATATCTCTCTAGATCTCACACAAGCAAGGAGAAAACATATAAAAGGAAGAGGACGCCCAAGAGAGAGAATCTCTGCTATTGATGCCCAAAAGAAAATCATGCCAAAAGGGAGAAGCCTATTGGTCAGCCACCCCCTCTCCCCTTTTATGATTTATGGTAAATCCCTTCTCCAATTCCTCCATGCCAAAAGAGAGGAGCTTAAACTAATCTAAATTGGTTTAAAATTTAAGAGAAGTAAAAGGGAATGACTCTTTCCTCTCTTAAATCATTCATGCCAAAACATCTTTTGTGCCCATCTATTTTTCACACCCACTCCTCTTTGTCCCACAAAGCTCTTGGGGCCCACTATGGCATGTGGAGATAAGGGGATACAAGGAGAGAGAGTCCCAGTCCAACTGGACTCTAAGTTATAGTCCAAATAAATTGATTTGACTGTCAAATCGAAGCCAGTTTTAAATCCAATCGAACCATTTCGAAAAAGGCCATAGACCCAATTCAATTAGGATCAATTAACTAAGTCTAACTCAATTAAATTAAATCTAATTTAATTCAATTCATAATTAGCCCATAATTTATTAATTGTAACATTTATAATTAGGTCCAAATGTACTAAAATTACCAAGTTTAATAACATTTTGATTTGCTGATTGGTTACTTAAGCTCCTAATGTGTATGACCCCTTAGGTTATATCCTGTCTGGTAATGAGATATGCTATAATCTCTATTATACATCATCAAAACTCCTTTCGATAGATAGAAATAATTTCTACTCAATCCCAATTAGGATCATCGATCCGAGAATGATCATAATGGGCTCTCACAATCCACCAGTGACACCTAGTAGTATGTAGTGGCAACCCAGCAGAATAAGATTGGAACCTCTAGGTGTAGTTGCCATGTGATTCGATTCCTCTATCAAAAATTCTGACACTATGTTGGTTACAGAAACTCATCAAACCTATCAATCATATACTTAACTTAATCGACTCAAGTCCAAATATAATACTAATGAAAATACCTTTTCATTATCACTCTGCTATGGCCATAGACTTCTAAACTTAGTCTCATTAAGCAGCATAGGATTATTCCTTACTACTAAGGCTGATAGGAACCATGTGTTTGTGTTGTCAAACTACAACAACCTTATTATGAGTAGCTGAGACACTCTAGGTCAAAGAACTATTTACATGACTACAGTATCAAAAAGTTATTGACGAGTGAATAGTCATCCATATAACTTTCTATATTGGTCACGCTCAGTACCGTTGATCTCTATCAACTACCTGCACTCTCAGTCCAATGTCACCACACTATAGGTCAGAGACACATCTACCCATAAAGGGAAGTGATCTGTGCACTGATTTTAATGGATCATCACCGTCCTCGTGATATGCCTCAGATTCTCACTCTTGAGAATGTGTCATTGCCCATTAACTCCATGGACGATTCATAGACACATCAATATGAATGAAACTAATGCCCTTTTATTAATAAGAAAGATTAAGTACAAAATTCATGTCCTAAAAATTAGAATGTGCAAGCCAACTTGGCTTTCAAGACATACATCTAACAATCTTCCACTTGCATAAAGCCAATTGGCTAAATATCTAAGTCCCATCTTCTAAAGGTGGACTTCAGCCTTTTGCTGGCTCAAAGGCTTAGTTAGTGGGTCTGCCACATTTTTCGTGGATTCTACTCTTCGCGCCTCAATATACTTCTTCTCGAGGCAGTCGCGTATGATATGAACCGCCACTCAATATGCTTAGACTTCTTATGAGACCTGGGCTTCTTAGCAAGAGCTATTACACCATTATTGTTACAATAGATGGGGATGGCATCAGATGGCATCACTTTAAGCTCTGCAATGAACTTTTTATACCAGAAGGCTACTTTTACAGCTTCAAAGGTAGTGATGTACTCTGCTTCCATTATTGAATCTGCTATGATGGGCTGCTAGGAACTTTTCCAACTAGTTGTCCTACCATTGCACAAAAACATAGCCCCTGATGTAAACTTTCTATCAAGATTAGACATAAAGTCTGAGTCTGTATATCCCTTTATCCCTAATTTCAAACTCCCTCCAAAGACTAAGAACAAATCTTTAGTCCTTCTCAAGTACTTAAGAATGTTCTTCACAGCTATCTAGTGTTCTTCATCTAGATTTGACTAATATCTGCTCGTGAAACTCACAGCAAGAGCTATATCAAGTCAAGTACACAACATGACATACATAAGGCTTCCAATTGCCGAAGCATATAGAATCTTGCTCATGCATTGAATCTCTTCAGGTATGTTAGGACACATTTTCTTGGAGAGATTAATGCCATGCCGAAGAGGTAACAATCCTTTTTTAGAGTTCTCTATGCTGAATCTTTTCAGCACTTCCTCTAGGTACAATTTTTATGAAAAGCCAAGCATCCGATTAGATCCATCTCTATAGACCTTAATCTCCAAAATATAAAATGCTTCACCTAAGTCTTTCATAGAGAATTCCTTAGATAATCAACTTTTGACCGAAGTCAACATAGGAATATCATTCCCTATAAGGAGGATGCCATCCACGTACAATACGAGGAATGTCACCGCCCTCCCACTGGCCTTCCTGTAAACACATGGCTCGTCGTCATTCTTGATAAAATAAAATGATTTGATTGCATCATCAAAATGAGTATTCCAACTTCGAGAAGCTTGCTTCAACCCGTAGATTGATCTATGCAGCTTGCAGACCTTTTGATCTTTATCATTGGAAGGAAAATTCAAAGGCTGCTCCATATAGATATCTTCTTCAAGATATCCAATCAGGAATGCAGTTTTCACATCCATCTGCCATATCTCATAATCATGATATGCTACAATTATAAGCAATGTAAGGATGGATTTCAACATAGCTATTGGTGAAAAGGTGTCATGATAGTGAATGCCTTCACGTTGACTATACCCTTTCACGACTAACCAGCTTTAAAGGTCTCTACCTTACCATCTGCACCTATTTTTCTTTTGTAAATCCATTACAACCAATAAGTATAATACCCTCTAGTGGATCCACTAAGGACCATACATGGTTAGAATGCATTGATTCAATATCTGACTTCATAGCATTCAACCATTTATCAAAGTCGATGCCTAACATTGCCTCATCATAAGTCTTAAGATCAATCAATTGATTCTTGTCTCCAACAAGAAACATTTTCTTTATATCCTTTATAAGCATATCCAAGTACCTTTCAGGAGGTTTGGAGACTCTAATAGACCTACAAGGTGGATGAGAATTTATGTGAATTGGTTGATTGGGTTCGATCTGATCTATAGCTAGCTGCTCTTTAGAGACTTCCTCATCGAGCTCAATTAACCTCCTATTACCACCTTTCTTGAATAAACTATTTTTCAAGAAATGTGGCATGTCTACTCATAATTACATTGTGATCTTCTGGAAGGTAAAATTAGTATCCTAAAGTTTCTTTATAATATCCTATAAACCGAGCTTTCACATATCTAGATTCTAACTTATCTACCATTAGTCTTTTGACATAGGCTAGACATCCCCAAATCTTGAAATGAGCAAGACTTGGTTTCTTACCATGCCAAATCTCATATGGTGTGGTAGGAACAGATTTACATAGAACTCTATTAAAACATAGATTGAAGTTTGTAGGGCATATCCCCCAAAAAATAAAGGTAAGTCAGTGAAGCTTATCATGGATCGAACCATATCTAATAGTATCATGTTTCTCCTCTCAGACACCTCGTGAGCTGAGGCGTACCAAGTGAAATCCATTGTGAGACTATGCCATTGTCCTTAAGATAACCTAAAAATTTCCTACTAAGGTATTCACCTCCCCGATCTGATCGAAGAACCTTAAGGGTTTTACCTATTTATTTTTCTATCTTATATCTGAATTCCTTGAACTTTTCAAAAGCTTTAGATTTGTATCTATAAGAAGCACATAACCATACCATGAACAATCATCAGTAAAGGTTATGAAGTAGTAAAAACTATCCCTAGACTGCACATCAAATGGACCACACACATCAGTATGTACTAGGGCAAGTAATTTTGTGACCCTCTCCCCATGTCCTATAAAGGGTAACTTGGTCATTTTCCTTGAAGACATGACCACAAGATGGATATAATTCAAAATTAACTGAATCTAGAATCCCATCCCTTTTCAGTTTGTTAATTCTATCCTCACCTATATGATCGAGCTTTAGATGCCACATATATTTATCATTTAGGTCATCTCTAGCACGTTTATGTCTTGTGACATTCACTTTAATTTTCTCGTTAATATTCAAAGATGCATCGACATGCAAATGATAGAGACTGTCAATTAAAATAGCTTTTGTAATTAATTTTTTTCAAATAAATATTACAAAAGTCTTTATTGAATATAAATTCAAATCCTTCTTATGCTAGCACAGAGACAGAAATCAAATTTCTGCTAGCTCCAGGCACAAAATAATAGTTACTAAGTACTAATCTAAACCCTAAAGGTAACACCAGAGAATATGATCCAACAGCTTGTGCAGCAACTTTTGCTACATTTTTGACACGTAGGACCATCTCACCTTCTCTCAGCATTTTACTTCTTTCCAGGCCCTACACTGAAATGATATATGAGTACTAGAGCCAGAGTCTAAAATCCAACTGGAAATAGATGAAATCATTAGGTTAGATTCAATAACGAGCATGGACTTACCTTCAGAAGGTGCATCCTCCTTCTATTTCTTTAAGCTTTTCAGGTAAAGAGGATAATTTTTTTTTCCAGTGGTCATATATATTACAGTGGAAATATTTTCCTTTGCTAACCTTGGCTTTCTTGGGAGTGTCCTTCTTCTTCTGTTTGTTCTCCTTCTTCTGCTTCTTTGCAAGTTTTTTCTTCTTCCAAGTAGACTTTCTTTTGGAGGAAGACTACTCCATAAAGAAAACAGAGTCCCTTGAACTCTTCAGGGCCCCCTCACTGCTTACCAACATGTTCAATAATTCAGGTAAAGTGTAATTTAACTTGTTCATATTATAGTTCATAACAAACTAAGCATATGAACTAGTCAAGGACTGGAGGATCAAATCCATCTAAAGCTCCTTGTGAATAGGAATGCCCAGCTTCTCAAGCTGTTCAATATCCTTGATCATTGATAAACGATGATCATGGATTGACTGCTCTTCATGCATCTTGTTGTTGAAAAGCCTTTTCGACACCTTGAAGCATGCAATCCGACTTTGTTCATCATATAACTCTTGCAGGTGAATCAAAATCGATTTAGTAGTTGGCATATCCTCATGTTGGCTCTGTAATTCATTTGACATTAAGGCCAACATGTAACACTAAACCTTTTTGTTATCTTCCATCAATTTTTCATATACAGTCATTTGATGAGCATTTGGATGGCCAGGTAAAACAGGGGGTTCCTGGTCAAGCACATAGCCCAACTTCTCAGAACTCAAAATAATTTTGATATTTCTCAACCAACTTTTGAAATTAAGGCCTACAAGTCGGTTTATCTCTAGAATACGGGCTAAGAATTTAAAGCAGAAATAGTTAACTACAAGAGTAGAAGATTCAAATCAGATATTTATACTTAATTATAAAATTATTCTAGGGTCTTTAAGAAAAATTTTAGAACTCCCACTATTTTCTCGGATCTCGCACACTTCCCGTGGAGATGCGGAAACCCTATGACTCTAGGTTTCTAGTGGGTGCCATGGTCCCATCGATGTGCAGCACCTCACCGTACCTGGTTATTGGTAACATGCTATACCAATAGGTGGCCAACTCTTGTCCAATGTATCTAATACAAGTTGTAGCATCTTGGTCTCTAAATCATGGAACCTCAACGTGCCCGTTTATTGGTCCAATCATTGTTAAATCAGACCCACCATTCCTGCTAGACAAAGCCGTCATTGAGTCCCTTAACATGCCCATTTATTAGGCCCAACCCCATTAGTACCTAGCAACATCTCATGCTTAATAGGGTGGTTGTGTCTTCCAGATGCAACTAGACCACTATAACCGCCGAGAATAATCAACATCAGTAGGACACCCGCACACCTACAATGGTGGAAGACCAAGACTTAAATATTTATGAGAAGCTAAGGTTCAGGTCTCTTCTAAATTGATCAGCAAATCATGTTTGACCAATTACATCAAGTCAGCACAATCTTATGTCTAACTTAAAATAGCTAGCATGGATGAACTCAAATTAAAAGTGACCCTGTTGAAAACTTAATCAACCAAATTGGCCAGGTCAATTTAATACATGGGAAGGTTGTGCCATATACCCTCTTTCTGCCAAACTAGTTGGTTGAGAAAGAGTTAGCCCCAATTAAAAACCATGATCAAAACCTTCCTTAGATACCAATTGATTGATAATATTCAATTAGGTCAATCTAGTAATCTGGGCTCATCACTGAGCCAAATTAGATCTTAACTTATAGATTCACAATCAAATGAATCGATTTGACAAGACATCATCTAAAAACAATTTTAAGGTGACTAGACGTAATTTGTTCAACCCAAATTCTCATGCACCTAATTTGATTTTCTAAATCAAATCAATTTTAAAATAGGTTCAAGTGCATGATATTAATGGCTTATGATCATGAATCAAATTTAAGATCTAAACCTAATTTGGTGCATCGCATACATCAATATGTTAGATCATATAATTAAACTACATCTAATGTAATTAAATAGATCTAAAACATGCTTAACAACACATCACATATGTAATCATAAATTAATCAAAACCTTTTGAAAACCCTTTTTCAAAAACAGGTATACAACAAAGTAGGACAATCTTTGCACTATAGGGGGTAAACCCTATAGCAGGGCAACCTTAAAATCATATTGTGCAACCTTTGATCAATAATTTTCAGATTATAATTTTTAATTTCAGATCTAATAATTATGATTTTAATTTTGAAAATAGTTTTCAAAACATAACAATTATATGCTAGAACAATCTCATATTCAGCATAGATTTGATACAATCATAATCTATCTATCTGATCTGAATATATTTCAGATCAGATTCTCATCCATGCATATTAAAGAAAGGAGAACCATGCCTCTGATACCACTGTTGGAGTTCTCCCAGGAACAGTATATTGCAATCGATCAGGTATCAAAAGCCTGATGCAGCGAAAGTAGATATAAAAACTATTTTATATCTAATGATGTAATTTATAAATAAATCTAATTTATTCATCATAAATTTCTAACATGCTGTAATATATGAGAAAATATCAGAACTAAAAATAAAATTATTTTGAACATAAAAAACTTGCCTGAATCGCTATCCTGGCCTGCTTTGGAAAATGTACTAATCCGCTTTTGAAACCGGGATTCTATCAAAGCTGCACAATCGTCTGGCCTCTACTGGTATCCACACAGAGATCATGTAACCGAGTCATAGAGAGCACTGGACTGCTAGATCCTTGCAACCCTCTCCTCTTTCAGCAAATCAGATGCTTTAAAAACTGTATTGATCCAAATCTGGACCGACTTCTTGAATTGGCTTCTATCTTGCAAACTGAGATTTGCAAGACCTAGGACCTCTCTCTTTCTTCTTTCTCTTGTAAATATCTCTGTAGATCTCACACAAGGAAGGAGAAAACATATAAAAGGAAGAGGATGCCAAGAGAGAGAATCTCTGCTATTGACGCCTAAAAGAAAATCATGCCAAAAGGGAGAAGCTTATTGGTCAGCCACCCCCTCTCCCCTTTTATGATTTATGGTAAATCCCTTCTCTAATTACTCCATGCCAAAAAGAGAGGAGTTTAAACTAATCTAAATTGGTTTAAAATTTAAGAGAAGTAGAAGAGGACTCTTCCCTCTCTTTAATCATTCATGCCTAAACATCTTTGCGCCCATCTATTTTTCACGCCCACTTCTCTTTGTCGCACAAAGCACTTGGGGCCCACTATGGCATGCGGAGACAAGGGAAGACAAGGAGAGAGAGTCCAAGTCTAACTGGACTCTAAGTCATGGTCCAAATAAATTAATTTGACAGTCAAATCAAAGCTAATTTTAAATCCGATCGAACCATTTCGAAAATGACCATAGACCTGATTCAATTAGGATCAATTAACTGAGTCTAACTCAATTAAATTAAATATAATTTAATTCAATTCATAATTAATCCATAATTTATTAATTGTAACATTTATAATTAGGTCCAAATGTACTAAAATTATAAATTTAGTAACATTTTGATAAGTTGTTTAGTTACTTAAGCTCCTAATGTATGTGACCCCTCATGTCCTATCCTGTCTGGTAATGAGATATGCTATAATCTTCATTATACATCATCGAAACTCCTTTCGATGGACAGAAATAATTTTTGCTCAACCCTAATTAGGATCATCGATCCGAGAATGATCCTAATGAACTCTCACAATCCACCAGTGACACCTAGCAGTATGTAGTGGCAACCCAGCAGAATAAGATTGGAACACCTAGGTGTAGTTACCATATGATTTGGTTCCTCTATCAAAAATCCCAACTTGATGTTGGTTACGGAAACTTGTCAAATCCATCAGTCATATGCTTTACTTAATCGACTCAAGTCCAAATATGATACTAATAAAAATACCTTTTCATTATCACCCTGCTATAGCCATTAACTTTTGGACTTAGTCTCATTAAGTTGCGTAGGATTATTCCTTACTACTAAGGCTGATAGGAACCATGTGTTTGTGCTGTCAAACTACAGTAACCTTATTATGAGTAGCTAAGACATTCTAGGTCAAAGAACTATTCACATAACTACAGCATCAGAAAGTTATTGACGAGTGAGTTGTCATCCATATAACTTTCTGTACTTGGTCACGCTCAGTACCATTGATCTCTATCAACTACCTGCACTCTCACTCCAGTGTCACCACACTATAGGTCTGAGACTCATTTATCCATAAAGGGAAGTGATCTGTGCACCAATTTTAATGGATCAATCACTGTCCTCATGATATTCCAACAATCGAGAGCTTTTAGGAGTTAATCTATAAAGACACATGCCTCACATTCTCAACTTCTGAGAATATATGTCATTGTCCATTAACTCCATGGACGATTCATAGACATATCAAAATGAATGAAACTAATACCCTTTTATGAACAAGAAAGATTAAGTACAAAATTCATACCCTAAAAATTAGAATGTGTCAAGCCAACTTGGCTTTGGGGGCATACATCTAACAATCTCCCACTTGCACTAAAGTTAATTGGCTACATATCTAAGTCCCATCTTTTCAAGGTGGACTTCAGCCTTTTGCTGGCTTAGAAGCTTAGTTAGTGGGTCTGCCATGTTTTCTGTAGAGTCTACTCTTCGTACCTTAACATACTTCTTCTCGAGATAGTCGCGTATGATATGAAACCGCCACTCAATATGCTTAGACTTCTGGTGAGACCTGAGCTCCTTAGCAAGAGCTATTGCACCATTATTATCATAATACATGGGGATGGCATCAGATGGCATCACTCCAAACTCTGCAATGAACTTTTTGTACCAAAAGGCTTTTGTAGCTTTAGAGGTAGCGATGTACTCTGCTTCCATTATTGAATCTGCTATGATGGGCTACTTGGAATTTTTCCAATTGTTGCCCCATCATTGCACAAAAATACAGAACCTAATATAAACTTTCTATCATCAGGATCAGACATAAAGTCTGAGTCTGTATATCCCTTTATCCCTAATTTTGAACTCCCTCCAAAGACTAAGAACAAATCTTTAGTCCTTCTCTAGTACTTAAGAATGTTTTCATAGCTATCTAGTATTCTTCACCTTGATTCGACTGATATCTGCTCGTGACACTCACAGCAAGAGCTATGTTAGGTCGAGTACACAATATGAAATACATAAGGCTTCCAATTATTGAAGCATATGAAATCTTGCTCATGCGTTGAATCTCTTCAGATGTGTTAGGACATATTTTCTTGGAGAGATTAATGCCATGCCGAAGAGGTAACAATCCTCTTTTATAGTTCTCCATGCTGATCTTTTCAGCACTTCCTCTATGTACAATTTTGTGAAAGGCCAAGCATCCGATTAGATCCATCTCTATAGACCTTAATCTCCAAAATATAAGATGCTTCACCTAAGTCTTTCATAGAGAATTTTTTAGATAACCAACTTTTGACCGAAGTCAACATGGGAATATCATTCCTTATAAGGAGGATGTCATCCATGTACAATACGAGGAATATCACGCCCTCCCACTGGCCTTCATGTAAATGCATGCTCATCCTCATTCTTGATAAAATAAAATGATTTGATTGCATTATCAAAATGAGTATTCTAACTCCGACAAGCTTGCTTCAACCTGTAGATTGATCTATGCAGCTTGCAGACCTTTTGATCTTCATCATTGGAAGTGAAATCCAAAGGCTGCTCCATATAGATATCTTCTTCAAGATATCCATTCAGGAATACAGTTTTCACATCCATCTGCCATACCTCATAATCATGATATGCTGTAATTGCAAGCAATGTAAGGATGGATTTCAACATAGCTACTGGTGAAAAAGTGCCATGATAGTCAATGCTTTCATGTTGACTATATCCTTTCGCCACTAACCTAGCTTTAAAGGTCTCTACCTTACCATCTGTACCTATTTTTGTTTTGTAGATCCATTTACAACCAATAGGTATAATACCCTCTGGTGGATCCACTAAGGACCATACATGGTTGGAATGCATTGATTCAATTTCTGACTTCATAGCATTCAACCATTCCCCGAACTAGAAAGGCTCTTACAAAGTAGTTGAAGCCCTTCCCCATGAAGCCTACTACCTCACCGAGCTTGATGACGCTTGATTCCCACGAACTTGAAATGCTAATAATTAAGGATGTACTACTACCAATGATGTAAGGCTTCATCTCTTTAACAAAAGAACTCCTTTCGGTACAAAATTATCTTTGCCTTGCAAGAATATTCTGCCCGACCCTAGGTCTGGTGACTGAAGCCGGGAAACTTTAGAAGCCCCGCACTCAATCTGCTAAACTTCCAGTTCGGCGATGGCAAGCCGGGAAACTCTGAAAGTCTGCACCTCGAAGTCGGGAAACTCCAAAAGCCCCGCACTCAATCTGCTGAACTCCCAGTTCAGCGACGGCAAGCCAGAAAACTCTAGAAGTCTCGCATCTCAAAGTTGAAAAACTCCTGAAGCACTGCACCTCGAAACCAGGAAACTCCTGAAGCCCCATACCTCAAAGTCAAGAAACTTCAGAAGCCCCGCACCTCGAAGCTGGGAAACTCCAGAAGCCCTGCACCTCAAAGTCAGAAAACTCTAGAAGCCCCGCACCTCGAAGCCAAGAAGCTCTAGAAGCCCGTATCTTGAAGTCAGAAAACTCCAAAAGCCCTGCACTCAATCTGTTTGAATTTATATTTCTTGACTTAGCCAGAAAGTCCCCAAGATAAGCAACCAGCTCCGAGAAGATACATGAAGTCCCACAACAAGGATTCCATCATAATAAAGGTAACTTGTGAAGTTCCTGAGTTCTCTCCCTGGCTACCTACTATGCCCAGAACCCAACCAAGAAGGACTGGAAGCTTGATGCCTCAGATCGGGCATTACAGCAGGAATATATGCATGAGCAATTGCCAAAGGAAACTGAGATAATTGAAAGTACAAGAATCTGATGGAGAAAGTGAAGTTTTATTGAAGTAAGGTTGAACAATTACATCGTTGAAGGACCCCCGACAGGTCGGACGGTCCCAAGTCAAGAAGGAAAGTGAGTTCCTAAGTACAAAGAGCAAAAAAGTAAACTAAAGTCCTTAGGCTTGGAGGCTACTGCTCTGTCGGCTCCTTCCCGGGACGATGGTGAGGCATGCCAACATCCTCCCGAACCTCTACCAGAGGGGTTGCTTCCACGTTGGTCACAGGCCCCGCCTCCTTCGCTTCGGCAGGGCCATTGCCTCCTCCAATCTCCACCTGGAACTCCTAGAAGAGCAACCTCATCTAGCTTCAGTTCCAGGAAGAACTGGACCACCCAAGACTGGCAAACCCCATACCCTTGATGAAGAAGTCCATGGTCGCCTCCTAGACTTCATCGGCATACTCCATCGAGGCCCTAAACTTGGGCATTGCCTCGATGGCCTCCTTCTTGGCGGCTTCCATCAAAGCCACCACCCGGCAGCCTTCTCCTCAATTATCGATGCCCGTGCCTACGCCACCACCAATTGAGTTTAGAGGGTCTGAGATTGCTCCTCTGCTCGGGCTACCTTCACTTTGAGCTCCTCTACCCGGTGGTTGGCCTAATCTCTCTCTCGGGCCAAGGATGCTTCGAAATCCCTGACCCGCCTCTCAGCATCGGCCACCTCAGCTTGGAGGGCCATGTTCCTCTCTTCCATGGCCTGGCCCTCTTGGTCTTTTCCTTAGCCTCGGCCGCTAGCACCGTGAGCTCCTGCTCTTTCAGGTCCTCTCTCTTTGCCCATTGGGCATAGTAGTCACGGATGAGGAGGAGGTCATCCCAACCTACACCAATGAAAATATTAGTCATGGCAATTCAAAAAAAAAGAAAGAAGAAGAAGAAGAGAAGAAAAAAGAAAAAGAGAGGACTATCATGAAGAGGTGGGGAAAAATGCCTAGGATGGCCTCCGATAATAGCCTACCTCCCATTTCGCGCCGGTTGCATGACTGGACAGCGAAGTCCATCATGCGCTTGGCCATCACCCGATCCTGGGTGACCGTGAAGTTCGGCATCACCTCGATTGATGCTCTCCTCGTAGATGGTCCTCAACAGGGCTGGGACTACCGCCACGTCCCAGGGAGGAGTCACTGAAGGCATCTCAGTCATTCGGGGAGCTCACCACCACACGATCAATGGCACCACCAGTGGGTGCTGTTGGGATTGTGTCCCAAAGTCAATCATCTAGAATATAGACGGTTGTGCTATCTTGTAACTGTATATAATTTTCTAATGAATAAAAGTTATTCTTTTTTAGCTGTTCATCATATTTATATTTTCTGAAATGAACTCTTGTATGATGGAGTCCTTAGAACAATATTATTTTGATATATAGAAAATATATCATGTAGTTCTTAAAGTGGTCACAACCAAAGGATACATTGTTATAGGACGATAATGTATCAAGTGTAGGTTATTGTATGTCGCATTTATTGGTTGTCCTCTTAACCAAAGAGTGTGAAGACACTAGTATGGCATGCAAGTGAAATATATGATATTTCACTGAACGTGACCATCTACAGAGCTCCCTTCTGCCAAAGGGTTGCTCGTGAAGGGATATGGGTATATGTGTCCCTCAGACCTGAGGTCACCATGGCAGCTTGCAAGCAACTCACTGTACTTTAGTGCCGAACTACCTGGATTTCTAATCCAATAATGGAAGGTTTCTGGGTGCAGTCAAGTACTTGTGGAGCGGTGGTGGATCAAGATGGAATTGACCTCTCCAAATAGTTTGGAGTGAATGACTCACTATGTCTCAATTTAGCAAATCCTTGGCCAGGATAGTTTTTATGAGAAGTCACAGAACTTGTGAGGTTGAGACATGATCTGGATAAACTAAATTAAGGTTGGCAATCGAACCCTAGGTCATCCTGAGCATTATGAGATCAAAGGGATGAATTATGCGGCAACCATATGCCAGAAGTTCTTGTGAAGTGCTATGCTTCTTCGACCTATCTGGACGTCGGATATCATTACTAGATGAGGACTTTGACTGGTACTAGAAATGTTCCACTGCTACCGACTCAGTGTTCGAACCTATGGGGTCACACATCATAGAGGATTTCTATTTGATCTTAAGGCTAATCGACGATTGAGAATTGTTTGCCATCACCAGAAGTCAATATGATTGACTTTGTTCCAAGTGTCGATACTTGAAATTTGCAGGTGTCGATACTTAATGAAGTGTCGATACTTGGAAATTTTCATGAGTCGACACTTCCTGTGACAAGCAAAATTCTGGAAAGAATTTTGGAAGGATTTTGGACAAGTTTTGACCTGGTTTAAATTTTAAATTCAAACCAGTTTTGGCTCCAAGGTTATTTGGTATGATAGTCATACTTACCTTCTTGGGTTGGATCCATTTGGTATGGCCTTGATCCTCTCCCCCATTCTCTCCCTCATCTCTTCTCCTTCCATTTTCTCTCTCTCCCTGCTGTCCCTATAAATGAACGTCATTTCTGTGGCTACAACAGATTTTTGAGAAAAGCTTTGAGAGAGGAAGATAGAGAAGGGTTGTGAGAGGTCTAGGGATTAGGTATGAGAATCCTAGCATTCTACCTAGGTCTTGGGAAGAGAGTTCTCTAAGGAAAGGGTTATAGCTCTCCTCCTAGTCTTCTTAGAAGAAGATCTGTCCAAGGATCCCGAAGAGCTAGCACTCCGAGGGAGTTGATCATAGTCGAGCCTAGGTGTGGATTACCTATATAGGCCAGACACGTATGTGGCTTGAGCGCCCTCCTCCTTCTATATCTTTTCTCTAGTATAAAGGTATGGTACTTTATATCTATGTTTCTGTCTTGTTTTGATGTTATGATGCATGATATTATATTATGTTAGATCCTATGTGGGCAGATCGGTAGATTATTTAGATCTATCTACCGAGCCTTCCGCTGTGCATGTTTCAAAATTATTTTAAAATGCATATTTCTGCCCTGCTTTTGTGAATGCATGTTTGCATATTGGTATGCTTCATAGATGCACTTCACCTTCAATGGTATCAGAGCAATAGCTTCTTTTTTGTAGTATAATGATTCTAGCATGCTAATAACATCACTTCTTAAGTACTTGGATTGAGTGCTTCACCATGGCCGTCCGGTCATAGGAAAGAAGTAGAGCTGCAGTACCCTCTCTTTCCATTCAATGGAGCTCCTATGGCGTGTAGGGGCGTCGATGTGATTGACACTTAAAAGGAAATAAAAAGCAAGAAAATGTAGATTAAAAATGTTTTAATCTAATGAAATGATCATAAAATAACTTAGATAAGATCTAAGAGTTTTTATTGATCAGTTTTGATTGAATGTTTAGAGAAACATTAGATTTGAAGTCACTGTCTTTCACTGTCTTAAGCTGTGAGTCAACACTTGGCCTTGTAAGTGTCGACTCATGACTATTTTTGCCTGAGTACTGGGTTTTGTTTTTTCTCTGTGATAGGTTGAAGAGTCGATACTTGACCAGAAAGTATCGACACTTGGGCTCGTGAATCGACACTTGGCCTTGTAAGTGTTGACTCATGAGCAGGTGCCAGAAAAAATCTAGTTTTATTTTCTACCTGTCTCAGGCCTTGAGTTGACCCAAGTGTCGACACTACGTGTTGATAATGCTCTTGGTGAGTCGACACTTGGGATGAAAATACAGAAAAATAGTGAATTCAAATTTTAATTTTTTTATAAAATTGTTTTACATGATAAATTAAAATTAAGGCTATTGAACTTAATTGAGAATTAAGAATGACTAAGAACTCTAGAAATGTGATTCAAAGATTTTAAGTCATTTCAATAAGCTTTAAGGGTCATGGGTTAGCTTTTATCAGGTCCTTGATTGGGTTAGATCTAAGTTAGATGCATTGGACAAATTAGAGAACTAATCTAATCAAATATTGAGTTAGGATTTCTTCTCTAGATCTATCTAATAGTTAGATTGATTAGTCCATAATCTAAATAGACCTAATTTGTGGCTCAGTGAAAAGCCCGAGTCCTTAGGCTAGTCTAATCGAGTCTGATGAACCAATTGGTATCGAGGTAAGTTTGGCATTTTGATCATAGTTCTTTGGGGCTACCTCTTACCTGGCCAACTCTGTTGGTGTTTAAGGCAAGATGGTTAATGGTGGAACCCAATCCATGATCTCACTTACCTGGCCAATATGGTCAATCAGGATTGATTGGATAGCTCATTGACTCATGTTAACCCTTGTCACCCAAGGTTAATCAGTCTTGACTAATTTTAGGTGCCCATGGATCATTTGTTATGAGTAACCCTCCTAGATTACTGATTTGGTCAGTGGGAGGTTGATCCATGTCTTCTCATCTCTTCATCTGTCACATTATTTAAAAACCTCAAAACTATTAGGTCCTTAAAAGGACAAAGTTATAGGGATAACAAGTCCTAGCCTCCCATTAAGTAGGATGGTAATGAGTCCAATAGTTGGATGTTCATCGTCAGATCCAAAGATCAGGTGTTCATCAGGCTATTAGAATTGCCGTTCCTTATATGATTGCTAAGTGCAACTCTCTTAATGGTGGTCGGGTGGGCCGGTCAAAGTCGGGCTTGAATATTCGTTAGTTAGAAGCATTGATTTTTGTCATGTTAATGGTTGGACCTTACCGGGACCTTCAATAGGGGCCTAAATGATGATTAAAGTGTTCCTTGGGGGCAAACCCAAATACTAGAGGTTACTTGAAGAAGTTATCGGTTAAAGAACCTACCTTTAGACATGCATGGGTGGGCCGGCCAAAGTTAGGCTCATGTATTGTCTATTGGACTCTGGTACCCACTAGAAAATTAAAGTAATTCCTCGGATTGGAGGTAGAGGCTACCAATCTAAGCAAAATAGTGAGAGGGACCTTTAGACTAAAGTCTATGTCTTTAGATTAATAATTCATATACACTAATTAGCTTTGATTTTCCTTTTAGATGTCTTCCAACCTGTCACTCCGGTCTCTTCTCGACAACGAGAAGCTCAATGGACCCAACTTCAATAGCTGGTATCGAAAGCTCAGAATTGTCCTAGAGCATGAAAAGATCCTATATATGATATCAAATCCGGCAGCTGAGATCCCTGCTACCAATGCTCGGGGTTCGGTCAGAGACACTTATCAGAAGTAGCTCTCTGACAGGACCACTGTCTGGTGCATAATGTTGGCTACGATAAACGACGAGTTCAGTCGCAAGTTCGAGGAAGCCCAGCTAGAAGAAATCCTTCAAAGGTTGAAGGAGTCTTTCGAAAACCAGACAACGTTGAGAGGTACAGGGTCTCCTATGCTATCTACAACGTGTGGATGCATGATGGGGCCTCGGTCACTAATCATGTATTGTACATGATCAAGATGATTGAGGGCCTAGGCAAGCTTGCTGTCCTTTGCATGAATAGCATGGGAAAGATGCGATACTGAATTCCCTCCCTTCTTCCTATCTAGATTTTATCGATCATTACAGAATGAATAAGCCTGTAGTTAGCTATCACGGTCTGTTGGGGTTGCTGCAGACTTATGAAAAAGACCACCAATTGAATAAAGGGATGGTGAATCTAGTGGGAGGATCTTCGAGAGGGCATCGTCCCTTTAAGAAAGGGAAGAAGAAAAATAAAGAAAAAAAGGTGCTAGGTGCTTCTGGGCTAGTCAGGCCAAGAAAGTGAAGGCTGATCAGAGTCGGGTAGAGTGCTTCTTCTACGAGAAGCAGGGTCACTGGAAGAGGAACTGTCCTCTTTATATTACGTCCCTTGACCTGACAGGTCCAAGAAGCAAAAGCTACAGGATGGTCCTGAACAAGGTATTTATATGATAACACTTGTAGTTTCTCTGTTTGTGTACTACTAACTGGGTATTGGATACAGGAAGTCCAATTCATATTTGCAGTTCTTTGCAGGTACTTCAAGTTAGTAGAAAATTCGAGGATGGTGATAGATTCTTGAACGTGAAAAATAGAAGCCGAATTCCAATCCTAGCATTGGGAGTCCTCAAACTTGTTTTCAAGTCCTGTACTGTCGTTTTGAATGAGTATCATTTTTGTCCATCTTTTATTTGAATGTCATTTCTGTAGGCCAATTGGCCATGTATGGTTATGAACTATCAATAAAGAATGATGTTTGCAAAATCATTTGGAATGATTCTGTGATTTTGATTGGACAAATGCGTGATGGCATTTATGTACTATTCCTGTTAGTGTAATGTACACTTCTAGCAAACATCCTATGATAGATAATGTCAGCGAAGCATACCTATGGCATTGTAGGCTAGGTCATATTAACAGGAACAGGATAAATAGGTTAAAAAGTGAGGGTCTCCTCGATTTTAATAAAGATAGTTCACTTCCAACCTAAGTCATGTCTTCTTGGAAAAATGACTAAGTCACCTTTTACTGAAAAAGGTGAACAAGCCAAAGAAATTTGAGTCTGGTACATACTGATGTATGTGGACCCATGAATGTTAGTGCAAGGGATGGGTACAGTTATTTCATTACATTTATAAATGACCTTCGAGGTACGGTTATGTCTTCTTGATGAGACATAAATCTGAGTCATTTGAAATGTTCAAACAATATCATAGTGAAATAGAAAAACAAATTGGAAAGTGCATCAAAACCCTTCGACCGATCGAGGCGGTGAATACCTTTTGGGTGAGTTTTTGACATATATCTCGAGGAGAATGGGATTCTCTCTCAGTGGACACCTTCAGGGATACCTCAATTAAATGGAGTATCTGAGAGGAGGAATCGAACCCTGTTAGACATGGTTCAGTCCATTATGGGCTTTGCTTCTCTTCCGGTATCCTTTTGGGAATATGCTCTAGAATCAGCCTGTTACCTTCTGAATATGGCTCCAAGTAAGTCCGTTAGTAAAATACCATATGAGATATAGGCTGGACGTAAGCCGATACTATCACACCTTCAGGTTTGGGGGTGCCCGGCTTATATAAAACATTTGAAAATGGACAAACTTGGACCTAGGTCTGACCGGTGCCTATTTATTGGGTATACAAAAGAATCTAAGGGATATACTTTTATTTAGCTGAGGAACAAAAGTTCATCGATCTTAGGGCTATCTTTTTAGAAAAGGAGTTTCTTTGTGAAGGGACTGTAGCCGCTAAGATTAAACTAATGAAGTTCAGCAAGTAGAAGAACCAACACCATTAAGGGATAACATAGAACAGTTGTGATTAAATCACACCCAGAGCCCACTCAGGAATCATTAAGGAGATTCGGTAGAGTACCGAGCAGACCGGATAGATACTACGGTTTCTTGGTCCGGGATGGTGATCCCATGAACTCGATGAGAACAATGAGGATCCAATCACCTATATGGATGCGATGCAGAGGTCCGACTCTGAGAAATGGCTGGGATCCATGAAATCCGAAATGGAGTCCATGGAGATCAACAATGTATGGACATTGGTTGATGCACCTGAAGGGATAAAACCTATTAGGTGCAAATAGATTTCAAAAGGAAAAAGGGCACAGACGGGCATATGGAGACCTATAAAGCCCATCTGGTTGCTAAGAGGTATCGTCAACGTTATGGTATTGACTATGACAAGATGTTCTCTCTAGGCAATGCTCAAATCCATTCGGATTATACTTGCTTTAGCAGCACACTTGACTATAAAATCTGGCAAATAGATGTCCGAACAGCTTTCCTGAATGGTGAGCTGGAAGAGGAGGTGTATATGATACAACCTGAAGGGTTCACATCCATAGATGAGTCAAAGGTGTGCAAGCTTCAAACGTCCATCTATGGACTGAAGCAAGCATCAAGGAGTTGGAACATGCGATTTAATAAGTATATCAAGTCGTATGGCTTCGTTAGGAATGGAGAAAAACCTTGCATTTATAAATGGGCTAATGGTTCTGTGATTGTATTATTTGTGTTGTATGTGGATGACATCTTTTAATCGGGAATGACATCCCAGCACTACAAGGAATAAAGGTCTAGTTATCGTCTCAGTTCTCTATGAAGGACTTGGGTGAATCCTCTTACATACTGGGTATAAAGATCTATAAAGATAGATCTAAGAGGCTTCTAGGACTATCCCAGTCTACGTACATCGACACCGTGCTGAAACGGTTCAGTATGAAAAATTTCAAGAAGGGCTATTTCTCAATAGGCACTGGAATTGATCTCTCCAAAAAGAATTATGCGACAACTCCTGAAAAGAGAGAGCGTTTGAATAGAATCCCATATGCTTCGGCAGTGGGTTCTATCATGTATGCCATGACATGTATTAGACCAAACGTGGCATACTCACTAGACATAGTGAGCAGATACCAGTCTGATCCAGGTGAAGCTCATTAGAAAGTGGTAAAAACCATCCTTAAGTATTTACGAAATACTAAGGACCAATGGCCAATTTATGAAGAATCTAACTTGAAACTTGTGGGATATACTGACTCCAGTTTCCAGTCAGATAAGGATGATAGCAAAAGTGTGTCAGGAATTATCTTTACCCTAAACGGAGGAGCGATCTACTGGAAAAGTTCCAAGTAGCCTACTGTGGTGGACTTAGTATGTGAAGCAGAGTACATTGCAGCATCAGATGCAGTAAAGGAAGCTGTGTGGTTGTGAAAGTTCCTTGGCGAGCTTGGAGTGGCACCTTCCCAGGATGGTCCTGTTCTGGTATACTATGACAGCATTGGAGCCATTGCTTAAGCCAAAGAGCCAAAGTCTTATCACCGCACAAAGCATATTCTGTGATGCTATCACCTTGTATGAGAGATCGTGGAACGAGATGACACTGACCTTAGAAGATCGATGGAAAGGAGAACCTGGCTGACCCCTTCACTAAAGCCATTAGAGTTCAAGAGTTTGACTATTGTAAACAGAAAATGGGAATGAAATTCTGTACTGATTGGCTTTAGTCCAAGTGGAAGTTGTTGGGAATTGTGTCTCAAAGCCAATCGTCTAAGCTGTAGACGGTTGTGCTATCTTGTAACTGTATATAATTTTCTAATGAATAAAAGTTATTCTATTTTGGCTATTCATCATATTTACATTTTCTGAAATGAACTCTTGTATGATGGAATCCTTAGAACTTCATTGTTTTGATATAAAGAGGATATATCATGTAGTTCTTAAAGTGGTTCACAACCAAAGGATATATTGTATAAGACAACAATGTATCAAGTGTAGGTTATTATATGTCACATTTGTTGGTTATCCTCTTAACCAAAAAATATGGAGATACTGGTGTGACATGCAAGTGAAATGTACGACATTTCACTGAACGTGACCATCTATGGAGCTCCTTCTACCAAAGGGTTGCTTGTAAAGGAATATGGATATATGTGTCCCTCAGACCTGAGATCACCATGGCAGCTTGCAAGCAATTCACTATACTTTGGTGCCGAATACCTGGATTTCTAATCCAGTAATGAAAGATTCTGGGTGCAGTCAAGTACTTGTGGAGTGGTGGTGGATCAAGATGGAATTGACCCTTCAAATAATTTGAAGTGAATGACTCACTATGTCTCAATTTAGCAAATCCTTGGTCATGATAGTTCTTGTGAGGAGTCACAGAACTTGTGAGGTTGAGACATGATCTGGATAAACCAAATTAAGGTTGGCAGTCGAACCTTAGGTCATCCTGAGTTATTATGAGGTCAAAGGGATGAATTATGTGGCAACATATGCCAGAGGTTCTTGTGAGGTACTCTGTATCTTCAACCTATCCAGATGTCGGATATCATTGCTAGATGAGGACTTTGACTAGTACTGGAAATGTTCCAGTGCTACTGGCTTAGTGTTCGAACCTATGGGGTCACACACCATAAAGCATTTCTATCTTATCTTAAGGCTAATCGATGATTGAGAATCGTTTGCCATCACCGGAAGTCAATATGATTGACATTGTTCCAAGTGTCGACACTTGGAATTTTGCAGGTGTCGATACTTGATGAAATGTCGACACTTAGTAATTTTCGTGAGTCGACACTTCCTGTGATAAGCAGAATTCTAGGAAGAATTTTGGGAGGATTTTGGACAAGTTTTGACCTGGTTTGAATTTTGAATTCAAACTAGTTTTGGCTCCAAGGTTATTTGGTATGATAGTCAACTTACCTTCTTGGGTTGGACCCATTTGGTATAGCCTTGATCCTCTCCCCCATTCTCTCCCCTCATCTCTCCTCCTTCCACTTTCTCCCTCTCCCTGCTACCCCTACAAATGAACGTCATTTCTGTGGCTGCAACAGTTTTTGAGAAAAGCTTTGAGAGAGGAAGATAGAGAAGGGTTGTGAGAGGTCTAGGGATTGGGTGTGAGAATCCTAGCATTCTAACTAGGTCTTGGGAAGAGAGTTCTCTTGGGAAAGGGTTCAGCTCTCCTCCTAGTCTTTCCGAAAGAAGAAGATCGGTCCAAGGATCCCAAAGAGCTAGCACTCCGAGGGAGTTGATCAGAGTTGAGCCCAAGTGGATTACCTAAAAAGGCCAGACACGTGTGTGGCTCGAGCACCCTCCTCCTTCTACAGCTTTTCTCCAGTATAAAGGTATGGTACTTTTATATTTGTATTTCTGTCTTGCTTTGATGTTATGATGCATGCTATTACATTATGCTAGATCCTATTGCGGGCAGATTGGTAGATCATTTAGATCTATCTATCGAGCCTTCCGCTGTGCATGTTTTAAAATTATTTAAAATGCATATTTTCTGCCATGCTTTCGTAAATGCATATTTGCATATTGGTATGCTTCGTAGATGCACTTCACCTTCAGGTGCTCCCTCTCTCTCCTCTCTCCCCGCGTCCACCTCGATGACTTCTGGAGCCTGGGCTGCGGTGGCAGCGGCAGGCCGGGTCCGTGCACTCATGCCAGATTCCTGGGTCAGGAGCTGAATCCTCTGCCTTGATGAATCAGGGGCGGTTCAATCGCCCCTCCCTGGGCTGAAGGCTGTAGCAGGCCCAGGCCCTTAGCTGGGCTCAATCCGGGGTCTCCCTGGGCCCTGTCGACATGCTTTTCTTCTAGGTGGACTCTAAGAGTGTTCCATAGAGAACTTCATGCCTACAAGAAGAAGAAAACAAAGGTCAAGCTCGGACCTAAGAAGGCTTGCAGAAGAAAAAGAAACATTATTCTGAACTCACCCAACTCCTGGATTGGGCTAATCCCGGCTTCGAATAGGTTATGCTCTGATAGCAGAACCTCAAGAGAGGGGATCTAGTCGGAAATGAGCTAGTCGTATACTTCTCGATCAATAGCCTCGACCTGAGAGTTTCAGTTCGAAGTCCGGTCCAGATCGCTCCAGACCCAGTCAACTCCTTCAATGGAAGCAAAAAATATTTGCTCTTTCATCTTTTGATGGAAGAGGGGAGTTCGAATTTAATGCCCTTCGGGCAAGGAGATACAAACCACCACCGTTCTCGGTCAGTGGCATTTCAGGATAAAGAAGGCCCTGAACAAGGAGAAATGGGCAACGATCCCGTAAAAGTGGCAGAAGATAATGAAGCAGTTAACGGCCCTAACTGCATTCGGGGCCAACTGAGCAGGGACAAGACGACATTGACTGAGCACGAAAGGAAAAAAGGATGAAAAAGCAAGCGAAGACCCTCAACAAAGAATTCCTTGTAGAGGGCGATCCGCTCCGAGCCACTGGAGGTGACCTACTCCTCTTGTCTCGGGATCAAGAGCCGGATGAAATCTGGGATCCCTTAAGTATCCCGGATCACAGAGAGATCCTCTCCGATCATCGTCAATGCGATGCTAGATGGCCGGGTCGAATGGGAAGGTCTAGAAAGGACCGTAGGAGCAGGAGAAATAGGAAGGGAAGCCCTAGGTTTTTCTATTACTATGCCGATCGGATTAGGACCTCTACGAATGCTAAGAGGAACCCTTCCTCCTCATCGGAGGATGGAGTCCTCGGTCGAGAGGGCCCTGCCTCATTGGATTGCTAGAGACACGATGATTCCGACCAGAGGGAGCCATCTAAGACAAGACAAGGAGAAGAACATGAAAGCTAGATTCTGGGAGGGTTCTAAAGGAGGACTCGACCTACTAGAGAAGAAGGAGAAGACAAAGGAAAACTAACCTGGTTGCTTTGAAGGTAAAGGATAGCTGGGGGAAAGGAAGAGACTCTGGTCCATCGACGAATGCAAAGAATTTGAAAGAGATGATTTGAGAAAAGTTTCCTCCCTTTTCAAAATGGCCAGACAGCGATCGTACATCCTTTCAATATTTCCTCCATCGAATGGGCACCGTGTGTCGAGATCAGCTGAAGACGATGCCTCAGTACACTGAAAATCGCCTCGGGTCATGCATCAGTCATGATGTAACCTCGGACTCACTGATATGGCATCCCCGCATTGGCCTCAAGACCCAATTCATGAAGTAGCGGTGATCATGACATTAATGGTACCAGATTTTTGCCTTTCCATGTCAGCTCCACATTTACTCCCTTCATCCCGAACACGACATTTCGTCGAGACTTGGGAGTGGGGGGCACATAATATGACGGGATCGCTGATATAGAGTTCCCTTTGGATCCAGGTGGTGGCTGCTGGCAGATGTTGCCACGCCAGCCCCTCTCTTCGAGCTCCTCCACCGGGCGACTCCTCTGAAGTCGAGCCCATCTTGGTCGAAGTTCGAGCTCCCTCTCTTCAAGCTCCTCCGCTGGTGGCTCCCCCGAGGTCGAGCCCGCCTCTATCGAAGTCGACCTCCCCCTCTTCGAGCTCCTCCGCCGGGTGGCTCTCTCGAGGTCGAGCCCACCTCGACCGAAGTCGAGCTCCCTCTCTTCGAGCTCCTCCACCGGGCGGCTCCCCCGAGGTCGAGCCCATCTCGACCGAAGTCGAGCTCTCTCTCTTCGAGCTCCTCTACCGAGCGGCTCCCCCAAGGTCGAGCCCACCTCGGCAACATCGAGCCCCTCTATTCGAGCTCCTATACCGGGCGACTCCCCCAAGGTCGAGCCTGCCTTGGCCGATGTCGAGCTCCCTCTCTTCGAGCTGAGTGCCCTTCGGTGGAAAGGTTTACTAGCTCGGGGCTATCCCACTAGCCAAGCCAACCATGTCTCAAAAGCCCCTAGGGCAGAGAGAAGGAAATGCCACTACATCCATTGGGCGGTGGCACACTGCCTAAGGCCTACAAAGGGGAGGCGCGCCGACCTACAGAAAAGCGTCTCCCCAGAGCATCAAGATCTCTTCCACCGTTGTTTACACTGGTTAGGAAAGAGTGCTCCAATCAAGGCACTGCATTCCCTAGCCAACCGTTCATACCACCCGGAAGAAGCAAGCTGCGCTAGGGGATTCAAACCTAGGAGCGGCTACCCCCGGATCGAGGCTCTGCCAGATTTTCTCAAGCATGGCAACCTGCCAGGAAGTCAAAAGCCGTGACATAACTCCCTACCATGAAGGAAAAGGGTGTCGGGGTACGACCCATGGGGCACTGCCAGTCGTTGACCTTCGAACACCCCTAGAAGGGGGAGAACCCAAGGTAGGTACCATAGAGGATCCATGGTTTACAAAAGATGTCTTAAGGGCCTTCGAACGAGATAAGAAAAAGTAGGCAGAGGGGGAGCAAGCAAGAGCGCTCTAAGGCTACCGGAGAACTCATCGGAAGAGTCTCAATGGACACAACCATCATTGCTTGAGCCCTCCTTCTCTCCTACAACTTCCACTCTACTCCTTCCTTAAAAACTTCTCTATACATGGAGACTGCATAGGGATCCACAGAGGAGGACATGTTCTCCTAGATTGCCCACTGACTTAATCATCGGAGTACCCCATCGGGATCCCAGTCCGGGTCTCCTTTCTTTTAAGGTCGGGTATGCATGCTGAATTCCAGGTAAGGAGGCTAACACCCGGCGCCACGCTGGAGCTACAAGCCATGGCGGTATAGGTGGCAACAAAGCCGACTACCTATTGATATCCACACACCTGAGTAGGTCCCTCCTTTCAACAAAGGCTAAACACTAAGCTGCCACCTACTTAGGATCTACAATATCCAAGTAAGCACAACCCACTCGATCATAGCTATTCTAGCACAGACCATGGAAGACAAGGTCCAGTAGATCTTGTCATCCTAACAAAAAGATACCAATAAAAAGATTTCAAGAGATAAGATCCTATCATTTTAGCAAAATTTGTTATGCCTGTCAAAGGTGAACACCTCTGCAATGATATTTTGTTACTTTACATGACCCTATAAATAGGTAAGAGAGAACTTCCGACAGATATGTTTTACGTTATTCTCACTACCACTCGCACACTTAGTGACCACCTTTGCTTTCAACTTCAGCTTCTATAACCTATTATCTCCATCAACTGACTTGAGGTCGAAAGGTTTTCTATCCAAAACATCAACTTATAGACTATTCTTGCAAGTTGCCACAGTGGAGTGCCCAGGAGCAGCTCTCCATCTTTGCTAGAGAAGATCAAAAAACCCTCTGCCGCCACTAGAGTCCAATGGAGGGCAAGTTGATGGCAACAAAATATCCTTCCAATTTTGTCTTATCCCTATGATAATTTCGTGTTAAAATTTTGGTTATGGTTCATATTCATATACTACTAGTTACATATGAGGCTTCGCATTGAATTCTCGAACATCATCAACAATAATGTTTGAGACCATTGCTCAAATTCTGGATACAAATTTCCAACTACTCTCGGACATCAACTTTATGATTATGACAAAATGACCATAAGTCTAAAGTAGATTGCCATGGTCTTTTGAAGAAATTGCAACCATCATTACCCTTCCTTTGTATGGGTTTCTCAGAGAAATTACAACCATACATCAAAATAAAAGGGAACAATTTTAATATACACAACATGTAAAGAGAGGACTCAACGCCCACTATTAAATTTAGTATTAGTGGTCATAAAAATGAAAATGTGAGTCATTTGGATGTGAGTTAGAAAGTTTATGATATATTGTCAAAAACTTATATGATTTGAAGATTTATAACCTAAATATCAAGTTAATTTGATCATCGAAGAAGAATTCATCAATCATCTTAACTCTCAAATCTTTCTAAAAAAATTAAAAATAAAAAATTGTGAAATTAAGTTTACATTTTTTTATTGATAATTATAAAACTAATTACATAGCCTCTATTTATAATAGTAAAGTCCATCTTAACATAATTTGGATCGGATCTCTTTCCTAATTCTGATATGACTCACTTTTCTTACATAGATATAACTAGTACAAATAAAGTCAAAAAAGCTGAAATTCTATCAAAGGTAGATCTTGAATTCTACATCAATTTTATCTTTTGTCATTCTACTTGATTTCTCTTGGATTAAAAGATATGTCTACCCAAAATCTTTTCTTAAAAAAATCTTTTAATTTAATCAATCCATTTCAGAGCCTAAACGATGAAATTTGAACTTGATTCTTAGATGTGTCATGCCATTTAAAGAATGGCACCACATTGCATATCCAAAATATTATCTAATTCTATAAAAAATATTATCTCAATTGAGTATCATATATTCAAGTTATAACTTCCGAAAGTTTGGCTCATAATTAAACTTCCGACATGGTGAATCTCATTTGTTGGCTCTATCCATCTTTATTTAGCCCTATCTCATCTCTTTTACAACGAGTCTAAATGATCCTCTTGGATCACAAGCCATCCCAAATATATAGTTGTAATAGAATGTTATAGTGTATTGATTTTGAAGCAACATAATATATAGTTTAGGGGTCTAGAAAATATGCAACTTTTTATATAAAATATTTCAGGACTTCTAGATGAAATAAAATGATCTTTTATTTTTGACCACCCATAATGAATTTAGTAGAGCATGTGACTTACATCCTACATGTATTATTACTGAATTAAAAAATAAATAAATAATCAAGGATGTATTCTGGATTTGAACAACATAACCAGCACAATACAAGCCCAAAACTATCATAGCTAAATAACGGTTTTGCAGCACCACCTTAAGTTGAACTCAAACCGAAACAGGGATTATAGCTTATCCAAAACCATAATCCTTTACTAGTCGAATATGAAATAAGGCTTGAGCTATACATAAAAATGTTAGCACGATTCTTGAGATCACATAAAATTGATCTCATAATTTTTTTTTATTAGTTTGATTCTATATTATTTGTTTATTAGCACGATTCTATATCGCTGTTATTATTTACTTTATTAGTCTAATTCTATATATATTAATATTATTATATATTATTATATTATTATTATTATTATATTATTATTATTTGTATGATATTTATAAATAACTTCTAAGATATATTGAATAAAATTGAAACTATGATAATAAAATCTTTTCCTCTCTCTTCTTCTCTGTTTCATATTTTCTCTTCCATAATTATTCTTAACATAATATCAGAGCCACCATCTCTGTATTCCTGTAGATCCTCTATTTCTAGTAAATCTACAAATCATCTATTTTTCATCTAAGAAGTTTTTTATTTTTAAATGAATTTGCAACTGTTCTTTGTTACTTTTTCTTTTTTTGAATGGTTTGTAATCCAGCTTGAGGTCTTTTTTTTTAGATAATTTGTTGTTTGATTTGAAGCCTTTTTTTATTTCTTTTTTGGATGTTTTATCTTTTGTTATATAGTTTGAGGTATTTTTCTTCTTTATGAATATTTTTCTATCTCTGACTCCTTCATCATCTAGTTTAAATATTTTTTTATTTATTTATATGATATTTTGTCTATAAAGATCATCTATCTTCAACTGTAATTTATTTGAACGATAGCCTTTTTTTTATATATTTTTGTTGGTGATGATCATCAACTTCGATCACCTTCAATGCCCATCTTCTTTTCTGTAACATTTTGTACATGAGGATAATCAATTATTAATTGCCTTCTTTTTACCTTCAGTTATCACTTTTATGATATTTTCATTTACAAGAAAAATAAAAATTTTCAAAGTCAAATTGATAGCTCAATATGGCCTTGAATTTGAGGAAGAGTGTTAGCATGATTCTTGAAATCACATAAAATTTATCTGATATATTTTATCTTTATTAGTTTATTTTATATCATTTTTTTTATTAACATGTTTTTGTATTGCTTGTTTGTTCTTTATTAGCTTGATTCTGTATTACTTATTATTTTCTCGTATGATGTTTATACATCATTATAAATAACTCCTGAGATGTATCGATTAAAATTGAAACAAAGATAATAAAATCATTTTCTCGATGTTCCTTTTTCTCTCTCTCCCTCTTTCTCTCTTCCTCATTTTTCTCTTCTTCTATAATTATTTTAACAAAAATAAATAAATAAATATAAAAGATTATCTATGTAGCACTTATCATGGCAACATTGCTTCAACCAGCGGTAGCAAACTGAGTTCTACTCATGTTACTTACCAAGTTCCTCGAGCCAGCCTGCAAGTTTCTTGTAATCTGTTTAACCCTACTCCTTATCAGTGAAAAGAACCAACTACAGCATTTAGATCACTAAAACTTATTGCCTCATGTTTCTGTGGTCGGTTTAATAAACAATAATTAAGAAGCAATCAAATTGATAAAATATCCTCTATTGAAGTCATCAAAAGTTCTAGCATGATCCATGCATCTCCTTTTGTAATAACTTTAGTAACATTTTTTATATAGATGGCGAGAGAATTACTGTCAAGAATTATTGCTTTTCTCTTCCTCTCCCACATGATTGCATAAAGCAAAGTGAAAGAAACAGTGCTCAACTTTTCCTTAATCTTGAGAACCCATTTTATTTTAGGATATGGCAGGAAGAGAAGAAACTACTGCATTTATTGAAGAAGATGTAAGAGCAACACATGAGATCATTATTTTTCCTTGACAAAAATCTATGTACAGTATACAATATTATTTTCCAAATGGATTAAATCTAAAAAAATGATTAAACATATGTACTAGGAACCAAGTATTATATGCTTATATATAGTATACTAACACTTAAAAGTAATTAGTTATTCATATTCAAATTTTGATGGATGTGTGAATACAAGTCTACTTACAATATATTTTTTTCTTGCTAAAGGTATCATATCGAGAGAAAGTAATAAGCAAAATATGCTGCTTCATTCACTATAGAGGCAAAGTTCATTGCATGCTATAAGACTGTGTCATAGACATTACATTAAGGATTCCCATTTCCGCTTTAAGAGTTGTTGATTTTATTGTCGGGCCATAAAGATTATTATAACAACCCCGCTACCATTTCTTTTTAAGAATAATAAAAATGGAAGACAAAAGCACCTTGATATAAAGTATTTTATGTAGAGATCATGTCAAAAAACAAGAAGTGGATATCCAATATATAAATGTCGAATTTATGATAGTAGATCCAATGACTAAGGATTATTGGCCAAACAGTTTAAAGATCATGCAAATCATAAGAGAATCATTAGTTCAATTATGTTTAATTTGCTTATGGTATAATAGTTATTGTATTCTTAGAAATAAAGAGTACATTTTATTTTGTATACATAAAGTTCATATCATTAATAAATTGGACTATAAATAAACTTATAAAAACTTATTTATATAGAGAAGTATAAAATGCTTAAATAAAGTGTATCCGTAATAAATAGAAGAAAATATTCAATGGTAGGATACGACTACTATGGTTCATGTAATGAAATCTTTATTAAGTTGAAAGTTTTTAACTAGAGTTGGTTATGACTATATATAGATTTAATTACACGTATTCAGTATCTTGATTATGACACATAGGCCAAATAGAAGAATGTTGTACCCATCTTTAAATATTAAGGACAATGTGGCCCACTTGCAATATCATCGCTAAGGCTAATTTGAAAAAAAAATTAATGTGATAGGTATGTACAATTAAAACTTTTGAGATAATAGATAAGTGTTAAATTAAAAACCCCACTTCAGTTATGCATATGAAACGAAGAAGTTATGTAAAAAATCTAAAAAGATTCATAGTCTAGCCTATTTAATAGCATGTGACTCTTGATTGGTTTCAAAGATTTTTCGGATCCTCTGATATAGACTAAAGCACTCATTTTTAAGGGTAGAAGGAAGGTCATGGTATTTTACATTTTTTTTTAAGAGTGTTTAATTGGACCTGAACAACAAATAATGAGAGATCTGTTAATTCTGCATCTTAAAATGTTCTTACATCTCTACCATCTGACCAAGAATTGGCAGGTCCATCGGATCCCCCAACCCACCCCACCCACACACACACTCTCTCTCTCTCTCTCTCTCTCTCTCTCTCTCTCTCTCAAGCCAGCAACTCATGGAGGAGTGCCTCATCCTTCAAAGTCCAAGCATATAAATACTTGGTTCCAAATTGCAATATCAAGAAATTGCGAATGGCATCTTGCTGCACGTGGGGTTTTTATTTTGCTACAAGGTTATTATTTTTCTTTGATTATAGTTTTTTTCTATTATCTTTGGCTTTTTAAGAACATGTTATTTATCAAGAGCGAGTTTAATAAATATCAACAATTTTTAGACCAAATTGCATTACAATTCTTCTGATCGCCGAATTTTGTTGCTTGCTTGACTAAGAGTTGGGCAAAACACTAGGAGTCATCCAAATTTTCTTTAATGAGGTGGAAAGTGCAGGTTGCTATTGTATATCACATGTTGGTTTGCTACAATTATTTTGTATCCAAAACTATACGTAGACTACTCCAAATTCTAGTCCGTGTGAAGAAAATAACATATCTATGGCACCAAAAACCATTTAGTGACAAAATAATTTTAGAATTACTAAGCCTATTGCCTAGATTTGTTCGTCCATGACCTCAATAGTACTGATCCAATATCTTAGAGCCCTTGGCAAAAGTTGCCTATATACATGCTGCCAAAGTTTCTGTTTTCATTACTCTAAATCTGTTAGCCAAGGATCTCTATCATGAAGGTATGTCTACTAGCAAATACAAAAGACTCATGTTAACTCCTCTCGTTGAGGGACAATTTCAAGCACATGATCTAGGGAAGTATTGTACTGCCCACTTAAGCACTAAACTAAGGGTGAAAATAAATCGAGCTGCTCACGGATTACTTGAGCTCGGCTCGAGTTCAAGTTTGACTCAACTTGATTATTATTGAGCTCAAATCAAGTTCAAATAGCTCAAATAGTGAATAGCAAGATACTCAACTCGAAAATCTATAAATCTTTTCAAATTTATATATATTTGTTTCCGCATCTTCTCCTGGACCGGGCTCGGTCGGCTACGCTGGAGCGCTCCTCTCCCGATTGACCTGCAACAAAGTCCCCTGAGCGCCGGTGATGTTCCGACGGGAGACACTCTGATGCTTAAGTTAGCTGGAGTATGAGGGCAACAGAATGGAGAAATCAAAGAGACAGCATGCGGGAAGGGAAGAGTGTACTTAACCCCGAGCGGAGGTCCCCTGGTCACTTTAAGTAGGCATGGAATGTAGCCAAATTCTGTTAGGGGATAGGCTGGAAAGTCCCGATTTACTCCTAGGAGAATCAGGGTGGTGGCCAGGGGCACGGAGACATGGCCACGTTGTGGAGTCCATTGTAACAGAATTTCGGTACCAGCTAGAATGGGTTTCTGGAGCCTTCGAGTGGTTCCAAGGATGAAAATGAGTCGGTCGGACTTAACAGGGATGGGTCATCCAACCGACAGGGAACATCTGTCAGGAGCTTTGAGGAAGTCGACCTGTCGGGCCCCAAAGGAAGTAGGTCGTTCGGATCTCTCCTTCCGTGGGTCGGCGGTCGGACCTTTGCTTTGGAGGACGTCTACCAGGGCTTCTAGTGGAGGGAGTCGACGAGTCGGACCTCAAAAAAGTGGGTCGTTCGGACCTCTCCTTCCGTGGGTCGACCGGTCGAGAACCATTGGGAGAAGGGGCTAGCTAGACTAGCTGAAAGCCCATCTACGCCGGTCCAATTCAGGAAAAGCCAGTTGAGTGCAACAGTTGCCTCCCTGCTCCTGGACTTTGAGGAGACACGTGGCTTCGAAGGACAGGAGCATTATCTTGGCACAGGTCGCGTCCGTCCACTACTCGATGCGGAATCATCTCTTCGGATCGCTTCGAATCTCCCACGACTGGCGTCAGGGACAGATGTCGCCCCCGCATTAGGGGTGCAAGGATCGTAGTTAATGCAGAGAAGAAGCCATGATGAGGGGCCAGGCTGGCTCGCACGACGATTAAAGTGAAGCGATGCACCACACCACGTGGCAGCATCTGGACGGTCGATGTCGCTTCCCATACAATCTTTGCATTGTTGATCCGGTCTTCACGCGAATCGCTGCCAGCCAGTTCCAATCAACTGGTCGCTTCGATTTCTAGGGCATGGAGAGTCGTGTCTGCCGATGGGACGGTTACAACTCCTGCGAGGCAGAGGCAAACGCCCCTCCGGGGACCTATAAAGGGGGGGTGAGGCGCTCAAGAAGGATTTTCTGCTGCGGCTGCGCTCCACGAGAGAAAGAGAGAGCTTCTTCCTCCCCTCCGCAAGACCAATCTTCTAGGAGCTTCTTCCTCCCCTCCGCAAGACCAGTCTTCTAGGAGCCCAGCCTCAGGTCAGTCCCCCAGTCCTTCTTCTCCCTTAAAACTAATGGCGTCCAGTAGTCAAGGTCCAGCCTATAGGCGTAGGGAACCAGGGCCGAGCAAGATCCAATCGGTGATGACCGGGAATGGGTCGAAAACCTTAGCATCGTGTACAGCATTCCATCGACCTTGCATCTCTCCATTCCGGGCCGAGAAGGTAGAGCCAACAATCCACTAGGGCCGGGAGACCTTTCCATGTACGAGTCCCACCATAAGGCCGGCCTCAGGTTTCCCTTGCACCCTTTCTTCGTAGAGGTCTTTAACTCCTATTGAGTGACTCCAGCGCAGCTGACCCCGAATAACATTCGGACGATATGTTGCTTCATAGTGCTCTATCACAAGGCCGAGCCGAACCTAGGTTGTCCCTCTTCGATAACTTCTTCTTTTGAAAAGGGACTTCAGGAGACAAGAGTGGTGGATATTTTGTCCCCATCCTGACCGAAGGATCCTGAAATGCCTTCCGTCGGCCATTCATAGGTGGAAGGCCAAATTCTTCTTTATAGATAGCCTTCAGCCCTAGGGCTTTGAGCCACTGTGGAGAGAGCCGAGGCCGAGGCTCTGCGAGGGGAGGGTGATCTTGATGGCCGACCAGGTCAAATTTAACAAGATTGACGGAGCCGGTCCGACCATGGTGTACGAACTACTCGGGGAAGACATCATTCACCAGGCAGGGGTCAACCGCCAGAGATGCCTAGGTAGGAATAAGGGTGGGTGCCAGGGTTGTCTGACCTTCTCCCGCACATTCGCTTCACTTATACTATCGTACGCCCTTCCTTCGCTTACCCCAATCTTCTTCTTCTTCTGTTTTTTTTTTTTTTTGGAGCAGGAAGGGCAATGAAGATCGACAAGACCAAAGTCATCCAGTGAGCAGTGCAAAAGAGGGCTGCCCCACTAGTAGAGTGGGCCGCGAAGCCGATCGCGGAGAAGCAAAAGAAGAGGCGGGAGGAAGAATGACCTACGCCTGTAATAGATGTAGACTTCGATGAAGACGATACCCCTCTTACGGAGGTATTGGTGAAGAAGACAATACCGGGGTTTCAGCTCCTGCCAGAGGGTCGGTCGCCTAACCGGAGCAGGAACAGTCGAAATTATCTGGCATGGCGGCAGCGTCAGCTCCAGCACCCGTTGACCTCGAAGAAATGGTCCCCCTTACAGACAAGGAAAAGGGGATGGCCGAAGGAGGGGCGACCGAAGGAGGGACGTGTTGGGAATTGTGTCCCAAAGCCAATCGCCTGGGTTGTAGGCGGTTGTGCTAAGTATTGTACTCATTTTATGAATTAATAAAATAATATTTTTGGCAACTCATCACATACTTAATTTTCCTGAAATGAACTCTTTCAATGTGATGAAGTCCTTATGACTACACTGACTTCGATACAGAGAGGATGTATCAAGTGGTCCTTAAACCCTGTTCACAACCAAAGGATATATTGTACTGGACAGCAATATATCAAGTATAGGTTGTTGTAGTTCACATCGTTTGGTTGTCCTCTTGACCAAATGAGTGTGGTGACACTGATGTGATCTACAAGTGGGATATGTGATATCTCATTGAACGTGACTCCGTGCATCCCCTTTCTGCCAAAGGGATACTCACGATTGGATATGGGTATATGTGTCCCTCTGACCTGAGGTCATCACGGTAGCTTGCAAACAACTCCCTGTGCTTTGGTGCCGGACTACCCGGATTTTTAATTCGGTGACGGAAGGTTTCTGGGTACAGGCAAGTACTTGTGGAGCAGTAATGGACCAAGATGAAATTGGCCTGTCCAAACAGTTTGGATTGAATGTCTCGCAGTATCTCATTTAGCAAATCCTCGGCCGGGGTAGTCCTAGTGAAGAGTCACTGGGCTTGCGAGGTTGAGACACGTAGTCGACTAACTCAGTCTGGGTTGGCAGCCCAATCTCAGTCGTCCTGAGCATTAGAGGTCAAAGGGATGAATTATACGGTAACCATATGCCAGAGGTTCGATAGTTTACTCCTGCATCTTCGACCTATCCGGATGCCGGGACCCATTGCTAGATGGTTTCCTATGCTGGTACTAAAATTGTTCTAGTGCTACCGTTTAGGTTCGAACCTATGAGGTCACACGCCACAGAGGATAACTCTCTGATCCGGATACCGATTACGATTGGGAATCGTCTCGATTTTATGGTCACAGTATTTTTGAGCACTCTGTTCTCCTTCTTGCCCTTGTCTGTGTCAACTGGAAAATATTCCGGGTTGACCAGCACTACGCCAGGATTTTTCTGAATCAGTTTTGAACTGATTCGGAGTTCGTTTCGGCCTCCTATTGGTTGTGAACAAATTATTCCCTGAATCAGGTTCAATTGGATTGAACCGTTTGGTTTAATGAGATTGAACCAATGCATTGGTTTATTTGCTTGGACCGGTTATTTGAACCAATATTTTTTTTCACCTTGGACCGTTTTACACGGTAAGTGGAGAGAAAAATTCCAAGCGTTTGAAGGGAGAAGGCCTTACGTTTGAAGCATCCAAATCGCTGGCGTTTCTTCCCTTCTCGTCCACCTGTTCTTTAATGGCTTTAATCCTGGATTAAGGCTGATTAATTGGTTTACTGTTGCAACCTCTCCACCTCACGTCGCTCCACCTCCCTCTCCCTGCTGCTAGCCTTTATAAACACCTAGCCATCCCCTGTTTGCGTTGGAAGAGTTTTCAACGAGAGAAGTTTTTTTTTTCATCCACCGTGTGAGATCCAAGGGAAAGCAATAAAACATCTGGGCATTCCTCTTCCTTGAGAGGCTTAAGGAGAGAGTTTTGGGCTGGGTTTAAAAGCCTTAGAGGGAGAGAAATCCCATTGTTTCAAGCTCAATTTCTGCCCAGTTCTGCTACAGAATTCTGTGACCGTGAAGCCCTCTTCCGGCGGCTAGCACCGTGCGTGGAGGCGGATCTGAGAGCCTCGGGCATGTCTCTCCTCTAGAGGGAGTACCACTCTACTCCTAGGAGCAAACCATGCGAGCCGGGATCACCCCAGCTGCTCCGAAACGAAGGCCAAAGTCTACTATCCAGTTCTGCTGCAGAAATCTGGCAGCAGACTTTGGTGATTTATTTAATTTTTTGGCTTAGATTTGATTGCAGAAACCGGTGGCAAATCGAAGAAGACTTGTCCAAGTTGCTGCTGCTCAAATTTGGGAGCAAACGGAGGTCCGGAAGGCGGTGTTCCGACGACGTTTTGCAAGCCAAAAAGAGAGTCCCAAGGAGGAAGATGACTGGAATAACTTTATTCCAGTTATTCCAGTCTATTCCAGGTTTATTCCAGAGTTATTCCAGGCAGAATAAAAGGTATGAAAAATTATTTTTTAATCATGCATGGATAGATTAAATTGTTTAATATTTTGTAAATATTTTATATGTTTTTGCATGCCTAAATGCAACTAGATTTAGATTAATTCCTGGCGGAGCAGATACCCGCTGCGCGAATTTTAAAAATTATTTTAAAATCCAATCTGCTCCCGCAGATGTTTGCATGCCTAGTGTAGGATCTTGTCAAACCACCTGCATCAGTTTTCTTTCAGGACGGCCGGAGAAGAGTCTGAGGAAAGGTCCGCCAGGAGGCGTTCCAGCATTGGCGCACCCTAAACAACTCGAGAAGAGCGCGGAGTTTGCTCAAGGGGCAATGACAGATGCTGACTGGGAGCTATCCATTCAAAGAAATCTGAGTGACGTAGCCAAAAAGTCCTACCACGACCTTATGAGGGTAAAACACCCATCTTGCCCCCTTGTTTTTTTTTTTAAGTGTCTTGCATAGCGCTGACTTAACCTTGTGCTTACAGCTTCTTCACGGCATCTCCTTGATGGACGACGGTATTGGTCGGATACTGCATGCAGCCAAGACCTCGGCCAAGAGGGTGCAGGAGCTGGAGGCGACTCAGGCAACCACGGAGGCATCTTTGAAATCCATGGAGGAGAGGCTGTCAACTGCCAGGCGGAGGCCGAGTCGTCAAAAGAGGCATCAAAGGAGATGTAGGGTCAGCTAGCCGATCGGGAGGCTAGGTTGAAGAGGAGGAAGGCGAAGATGGACTCCCTCACCCACCGGTTGAGAGATGAGGAGGAGCGATTTGCTGAGGCTGACAGGAGGGCCCAGGCTGAGCGAGGGGCCGCAGTGGTTGGCGGTCCAACTTGAGGAAGTAAGGAGCTGGCGGCGAGACAGGTCCGAGATGCTGTAGCAAAGTACAAGGCTTCCGCCAACTTCACTGAAAAAGTAGAAGAGGCGGCGTCGGACTTCTACAAAGAAGGTTATGATGACTGCTTGAAGAGGGTGGTCGGACTTTTCCAAGAGCTTGACCTGTCTGGCACCGAGCTAAGGGAGCCAGCGGAGGAGAAGAGCGCCTGACAGATGCTGGGGCCGAGCCCTAAGCTGAAGGCGGCGTGGAAGAGGGTAGGGCCGAAGCCCCAGCTCAAGCTGATGTAGGGACAGCGGATGTCCCAGTTGAAGCAACAGTTGTAACGGGCAGGGCCGAAGCTGAGACCCTTGCCACATCTTCGATGGGTCAGACCTAGGGCATTTGTAAAGGTCTGTCCTACTTTTGTAAAGAATTTCTTCGGACTTAATAGAAGAATCCTTTTGTTGCTTATGCGTATTGATGTATACAAAATAGAATACATTCTTTTTGAAATTCTTCCAAGTATTTTCGGTCGGCTTTTTAGAATCACAAGTTCTTTGAAATAGCTGCCAGACGGTAGCTCAATCCCAACTTAAATATTTAAGAGAATTCCCAAGCATTAGTCCGTCGGCTCGTCTGAGCTCGGAACCTGGAGAGTGGCTGAGGGGCGGTTGCTCAGTCCAAACCTAGGTACTTAAAAATCTCTCCAAGTATTAGTCCATCGACTCATCCAAATTTAAGTCATGTTCTCCATGTGAATTGTTTTGAAGTAGTTGCCGACCAGGGTCAGACTTTCGGAAATGGGCTGCCCTAGAGCCTTCGCCGATCGGGGTCGGACTTTCAAAAATGGGATGTCCTAGAGCCTTCACCGACCAGGGTCGGACTTTCGAAAGTAGGCTACCCTAGAGCCTTTGTCGACCGGGGTCGAACTATCGAAGTGGGGCCCTAGAGCCTTTGCCGACCGGGTTCAGACTTTCGAAAGTGGGCTTCCCTAGAGCCTTTGCCGACCGGGGTCGGACTTTCAAAAGTGAGCTGCCCTAGAGCCTTTGCCACCGGGGTCGGACTTTTGAAAGTGGGCTGCCCTAGAGCCTTTGCCGACCGGGGTCGGACTTTCGGAAGTGGGCTACCTAGAGCCTTTACTGATCGGGGTCGGACTTTCGGAAGTGCTTCATAGAAGAAGTTGTGAACTTTATTGATAATACTTGCGAAGGTTGTCTACATTCCACGGGCGTGCTATTTGCTGTCCATCCAAATGCTTGAGCCGGTAGGTTCTGGCTCGAATCACCTCAACGACTCGATAGGATCCTTCCCAATTATGGGAGAGTTTTCCTTGCTCGATCTATCTTGAAATCTCCGTCCTTCGCAAAACCAGATCTCCGACCCGGAAAGTTCGTGCTTTAACTCACAAGTCATAATATCTGGCCATCTTTTGATGGTAGGCCACCATCTTCAAGCTTGTCTGAAGCCTGGTTTAGAATCAAGTAAATCTAGGTCAGCCCTCCGTTGCTCTGAGTTGGTTGGCCCAGTGAAGTGATCAATCTGCAGGGATTGCAAAGAGACTTCCACGGGGATGACTGCTTCACTTTCGTAGGTCAGGTTGAATGGAGTCTCCCCAGTCGCCGTTCGGGCGGTTGTTCGATATGCCCAGAGCACTAAGTGAAGCACTTCTGTCCAAAGCCCTTTGGCTTCGTTCAGTCGGGTCTTCAATCCATGCAGGATCGTCTGATTTGTGACCTTAGCTTCTCCATTGGATTGAGGGTGGCCGACCGATGTAAGCTAATGGGAGATGTGATATTGTTGGCAGAAGTCCCAGAACTTAGAGTTGTTGAACTGTCTTCCATTATCAGTAATGATTATCTGTGGGATGCCGAATTGGAAGATAATACCGTTCTGAACGAAGTTCTCCACCTTGGCCTCCGTTATTTGCACCAGTGGTTCAACCTCCACTCATTTGGTGAAGTAGTCAATGGCCACAAGAAAAAATTTTCATTGTCCGGATGCTGAAAGAAAGGGTCCCAGGATGTCCAGCTCCACTGTGAAATGGCCAAGGCGCCATAAGCGGGGTCAGTGGCTGGTAGGCATCCTTTGGATATTAGGAGTACCTTTGACACGCGTCGTTTTCGGATGAAGTTTCGACGCATCCTTCTGAATTGTAGGCCAATAGCATCCCTACCATGGATGACTTTATAAGCCAGGGATCTCCCTACGAGGGGTTGCCGCAGATGCCTTCATGTACCTCTCTAGTGCATAGTCCACATCGATCGGCCCCAAACACTTCAGCAGCGGCTATGAGAATGACCGCTTGTAGAGGACGCCGTTAAGGAGACGTACTTAGAGACCGTCCAGCGCACATGCTTAACTTCGGTCGAATCATCCGGAAGAGTCCCTTTGACCAGGAACGTAAGGATTGGATCCATCCATGAGGCTTCCTGCTCGACTTAGTGAACCTCGGTCGGCTCTTCAGCAATACTTGGACACTGCAGGTGCTCCACAAAGGTTCGGTCGGAGGTGCTGATAGCAACAGTGGCCAATCATGACAGAGCATCTGCCCGAGAGTTCTGCAGTCGAGGTATAGAGAATTTCAAAGAATCTAAGTCGAGATACGAGGCTTCGTACCTTATCCAAGTTCTTGGCCAAGGTCGGGTCCCTTTGCTTCAAATTCGCCCTTCACTTGATTGACCACCAACTGAGAGTCAGAGAAGGCTCGGACTCTGCCAGTGCCTAACTCATTGGCTATCTTTAGGCCTGCAAGTAAGGCTTCATACTCCGCCTGGTTGTTTGATACTTGAAATGCAAAGTGTAAAGTGTACTCCAGGCACTGGCCGTTGGGGTCAGCTAAGATCAGGCCTACCCAGTACCCTATGAGGTTGGACGCTCCATCCACATGAAGGGTCCAAGCAGGTTCAGTCTTTTCCATGGGATCAGCCTCAGGCACTTCAGCTGCTGATGAGGTCGCTTCTGGCTTCCAGGTGCACTCTGCAATGAAACAGTGATTACCTGAGCTTTCAAAGCCAACCAAAATTGGAAAGAGATGTCGAACTCACCCAGCTTGACGGCCCACTTGGCAAGCCGACTGGAGGTGTCAGGACTTTGAAAGATCACCTTGAGGGGCTGATCAGTCAGCACGATAATCGGATGTGCCTGGAAGTAGGGTCGGAGGCATTTTGCTGCGACCAAGGGGTAGACCAGTTTCTGCACTTTAGGGTACCTTGTCTTGGTGTCATGAGGACTTTACTGATATAGTAGATAGGTTTTTACTGGCCATCTTCCCCTACCCGCATAAGGACGGAACTGACCACCTCGTCCGACGCCGACAGGTATAGGTACAACACTTCCCCCTCCGTTGGTTTGGCCAACAGCGAGGGGTTCTTCAGGTAATTCTTCAGGGCTTCAAAGGCCGACCGACACTCATCAGTCCAATGGAAGCCGTCCGACCAGTGCAAGGTCTTGAAGAATGGTAGAGACCTCTCCACCGATCGGGAGAAAAAATGGTTGAGAGAAGCTATACAACTATGAGCTCCTGCACTTGCTTTTTACTGGTCGGATGTGCCATGTCAATGATAGCTTTATTTTTATCGGGGTTGACTTCAATCCCTCTTTGAGTGACCAGGAATCCAAGGAGCTTCCTGGAGGTCACCCCAAATATGGACTTGGCAGGGTTTAGCTTCATCCGATGATGTCTTAGTGCGTCGAAGGATTCCTGCAAGTCTTTGATATAGTCGGCCCTGTGGAGGCTCTTGACAATCATATCATCAGCGTACGCCTCCATATTCCTTCCGAGCTGTCCTTGTTGATCAGCCTTTGGAAAGTGGCACCCGCATTCTTCAGGCCAAAGGGCATCATCTTGTAACAATACAGTCCTTTGTCCGTGACAAAGGCCGTCTTCTCTTCGTCTTCAGGGTGCATCCTAATCTGGTTGTACCCGGAGAAGGCATCCATGAAACTTAAGAGCTGATGGTCGGCCGTGGCATCCACCAGCTGATCGATCATTGGCAAGGGAAAGCTATCCTTCGGACAAGCCTTGTTGAGGTCAGTGTAGTCCACACAAATCCTCCACTTCCCACTAGCCTTCTTCACCATGACAATATTTGCCAGCCACTCAGGGTAATGGGCCTCCCTGATGAAGCCAGCATCAGAGAGCTTCCTCACTTCTTCAATGGCCCGTTGTCTTTCGACAGCGAAGCTCCTCTTTTTCTGTCGAACGGGTCTATAGGTCGGATCCACCTTAAGTTGGTGAGTGATGACGTCCGACGGGATGCCTGGCATGTCAGACACTGACCAAGCAAAGACATTAGCGTTGCTCCTCAAGAAGCCAATCAACTCTAGTTTGGCCTCCTCACCGAGTGTGCTTCCAATCTAAAGGACCTTGGTGGGGTCATCCTCCCTAAGGGGAACAAACACGATCCTCTCGACAGGCTGGCCACTATCATCGGCTTCAACCCGGGGGTCAAGTTGTTCAAGGTAGGGCGTCCTTCCAATTGCTTGTCATGAATAGCCAAGCATTGTCTAGCCATTCTGCGATCTCCCCTCATTTCTCCACTCCACTACGAGTCAAAAACTTTGCCAGTAAATGGTAGGTGGATACGATGGCCCAAAACTTGTTGAGGGCCAGTAGGTCCAAAATAGCGTTGTATGCCGAGATCGTAAGTACAACCACTAAGTTAATAGGGAAAGTCCTCTGGTAAGGCTCCGTCCCAATGGTCACGGGCAGGGTTATTTTCCCTTGCACTCCGATGGAGTTTCCCTCGAAGCCCATCAACGACATTAGGGATTCTCGCAGCCTTGATCTGGACAAGTTCATTCGGACAAAGGCATCATACAGTAAAACTTCTGCACAGCTTCCATTATCAATGAGAATGCGCTTTACATCATAGTTGGCCATAACTGCCGACACAACTACAGGGTCATCTCTAGGAAGATGAGGCTCCAAGAGATCTTCGTCGGAGAAACTGATTACACTGAAACCCCTGGGCCTCTTCATAATGTCCTGGTCCCCTTCGAGTCCCCAGTCGGACCGCTGGTGCAGCATACCAACGCCCCCATCGGTCGGGCGCTGGTTGGGAAGCTCTGCCTCCTCCAGAGGGTCTCTAGCGGTCGAGGTCTCGACCCGATCCCGGCGGGATCGGACGTACTTGTTTAGATATCCCATCCTAATGAGGTCTTCAATGGCGTCCTTCATTGGAGACACTCTTCGATGTTGTGCTCGTGGTCTCTATGGAAATGGCAGTACTTGTCTTTATTTCTGAAGGCAGAGGGGCTCCTCATCGGCCGAGGCCTTTGTAGGAAGGCCTCGTTCTCGATCTCCAAGAGGATCTTCTCCCTCGGAAGGGAGAGGGGCGCGTAGGTCTCGAACCTCCTAGGGAAGTCCTTTGGCTTCGGACTCCGGCGTTGGGCCGACCGATTGCTATCGTTGGGGGGTCGGACTTCGGGAGCTTTGTCGCTTCGCTTCTTGGGGGCCAGCCTCCCCTCTACTTGGCACCGGCTCACCGCTTGTTCTTCTGCCATGGCATATTTCTGCACCCTGGCCAGCAGCTCAGTGTAGCTTGTCGGAAACCTCTTATCCAGGAAGAAACTGAGCCTGGACAAGCGAAGCCCTCGCTTGAAGGCCGACATAGCTACCACCTCATTAAAGTCCGAGACCTCCATGGCCACTGAGTTGAAACGGGCCATGTAGTCCCGAAGGGTCTCTCCCTCCCTTTGAAGCACGAGAAAAAGGCAGTCGGTATTCTTTGGGGTCTGACTGCATGTCCTGAAATGAGAAAGAAAAAGGTTCTCAAGTTTAGAAAAATAGTGGATCGTACCTGGTCGGATGGCGGTAAACCACATCTGAGCAGCTTTCTTCAGGGTTGCAGGGAAGGTAATGTAGTGAAGGATGTCGGAGGTGCCCTGTACCATCATGTGGGCCTTGTAGTATCCAGATGGTCTAGTGGGTCGGTGGTGCCGTCGTAGGGGTCCACTTGAGAAATTTTAAAGTGACGGGGGATCAACTCCCCCAAGATTTCAGCAGAGAAAGGTGGGCGAGTGTCGTGCGCCTACCCCCCTCAACCTTCTGCTGCTCAGCAATTTCAGTGATTCGCTCTTCCATGCACATAATTTTGCTACATAGTGTTGGGAATTGTGTCCCAAAGCCAATCACCTGGGTTGTAGGCGGTTGTGCTTAGTATTATACTCATTTTATGAATTAATAAAATATTTTTTTGGCAGCTCATCACATTTTAAATTTTCCTGAAATGAACTCTTTCCATGTGATGAAGTCCTTAGGACTACACTGACTTCGATACAAAGAGGATGTATCGAGTGGTCCTTAAATCCTGTTCACAACCAAAGGATATATTGTACTGGACGGCAATATATCAAGTATAGGTTGTGTAGTTCACATCGTTTGGTTGTCCTCTTGACCAAATGAGTGTGATGACACTGATGTGATCTGCCAGTGGGATATGTGATATCTTATTGAACGTGACTCCGTGCAGCCCCTTTCTGCCAAAGGGATACTCACGATTGGATATGGGTATATGTGTCCCTCTGACCTGAGGTCATCACGGTAGCTTGCAAGCAACTCCCTGTGCTTTGGTGCCGGACTACCTGGATTTTTAATCCGGTGACGGAAGGTTTCTGGGTACAGGCAAGTACTTGTGGAGCAGTGATGGACCAAGATAGAATTGACCTGTCCAAACAGTTTGGATTGAATGTCTCGCAGTATCTCAATTTAGCAAATCCTCGACCGGGGTAGTCCTAGTGAAGAGTCACTGGGCTTGCGAGGTTGAGACACGTAGTCGACTGACTTAGTCTGGGTTGGCAGCCCAATCTCAGTCGTCCTGAGCATTAGAGGTCAAATGGATGAATTATACGGTAACCATATGCTAGAGGTTCGATAGTTTGCTCCCGCATCTTCGACCTATCCGGACGTCGGGACCCATTGCTAGATGGTTTCCTGCGCTGGTACTAGAAATTGTTCTAGTGCTACCGTTTAGGTTCGAACCTATGAGGTCACACGCCATAGAGGATAACTCTCTGATCCGAATACCAATTACGATTGGGAATCGTCTCGGTTTTATGGTCACAGTATTTTTTAGCACTCTTCACAGTATTTTTGAGCACTCTTTTCCATCTTGCCCTTGTCTGTGTCGACCGAAAATGTTCCGGGTTGACCGGCACTGCACCAGGATTTTTCTGAATCAGTTTTGAACTGATTCGGAGTTCGTTTCGACCACCAATTGATTGTGAACCAATTTTATTCCTTGAACCAGGTTCAATTAGATTGAATCGTTTAGTTTAATGGGATTGAACCAAAATTGGGTTTGAACCAATTTTTGGTTGGACCGGTGTTTTGGTTCCTTGTTTTTTTTTTTTTTCTCCCAGTCGTTTACACGGTGATACACGTTGGAGAAAACTCCAAGCGTTCCAAAAAGCAAAATGAGTCCAATGAAAGCCAAACGCACGCGTCTTTTCCCTTCTCCTCCCTTAATGGCTTTAATCCCTCCCTTAATGACTTGTTATTTGGGTTTATTGCTACCAACTGCTGCTGCCTCTCCACCTTCCGTCGCTCCACCTCCTTTCCCTCCCAGCAGCTTATAAGATGCAATCAGCCGTCCCTTGTTTTGGTTAATTTTAGGAATTGAGTTTCAACAAGAGGTTTCACCGTGAGTTGAATTTATCCACCGTGTGAGATCCAAAGGAAAGCAAGAAAAAGATCTGGACATTCCTCTTCTTTGAGAGGCTTAAGGAGAGGGTTTTGGGCTGGGTTTAGGAGCCTTAGAGGGAGAGAAAATCCCATTGTTTCAAGCTCAATTCTGCCCAGTCCTGTTGCAGAATTTTGTTACCGTGAAGCCCTCTTCCGGCGGCTAGCACCGTGCGTGAAGGCGGATCCGAGAGTCCCGGCATGTCTCCCCCTCTAGAGGGAGTACCACTCTACTCCTAGGAGCAAACCACGCGAGCCGGGATCGCCGAGCTGCTCCGAAACGAAGGCCAAAGTCTGCTATCCAGTTCTGCTGCAGAAATCTGGCAGCAGACTTTGGTGATTTATTTATTTTTTGGCTTAGATTTGATTGCAGCAACTGGTGGCAAATCGAAGAAGACTTGTCCAAGAACCCGCTGCTCAAATTTGGGAGCAAACGGAGGTCCGGAAGGCGGTGTTCCGATGACGTTTTGCAAGCCAAAAACAGGGTCCCAAGGAGGAAGACGACTGGAGTAACTTTATTCCAGTTATTCCAGTCTATTCCAGGTTTTTTCCAGAGTTATTTCAGGCGGAATAAAGGTATGGAAAATTTATTTTTAATCATGCATGGATAGATTAAATTGTTTAATATTTTATAAATATTTTATATGTTTATGCATGCCTAAATGCAACTAGACTTAGATTAGTTCCTAGCGGAGCAGATACCCGCTACGCGAATTTTAAAAATTGTTTTAAAATCCAATCTGCTCCCGCAGATGTTTGCATGCCTAGTGTAAGATCTTGTCAAACCACCTGCACATCTGTTAACTTTCATATAGTCCCTCGGATTTTCAGTAGGATGCTAACAATCATGGGAGACAGAGTCAACAAAGGAGGGCGAAGTTGACCTCGCCCTCTTCCCATCAGCGCGAGCCCCCAGGGACCTTTGGGGCTCCGGAACAGCGTGGGGCAGAGGTGGAGGAACCTCCGACTGCTGACCTCCCCCGGCGACCGGTTAATGGTTGACGCAAAACACCTCAGGCAGTAACGGCTGGTTGTTGGCCGCCTCCCTAAGGTGCTAGATCGCGGTGGTGAGCGTTCAATGCGGTTCATCAATATCTGGAACTACTGGAGTCCCAGAGTGATGGTGGGCTCAGCGACAGCGACGGTGGCGGCGATGTCATCTTCCCTAGGATGTGCTTCAGACCTGTGCTGGGAATGACCTCTTCCAACGGAGGTATTTTGAGTTCTTCCCCTTGCCATTGCCAGATTTTCTCAGTCATTTTCTCTTTTTAGAGTAAAAAGCAGAACGAAGGTTCAGGAGGCCCTTCCTCTGGCGTCAATCTGTTGCCGCGTCTTCTCCTGGACCGGCTCGGTCGGCTACGCTGGAGCACTCATCTCCTAGTTGACCTGCAACAAAGTTCCCTGAGCACCAGTGGTGTTCCGGCGGGGGACATTCTGATGCTTAAGTTAGCTGAAATATGAGGGCAACAGAATGGAGAAATCAAAGAGACAGTATGTGGGAAGGGAAGAGTGTACTTAGCCCCGAGCGGAGGTCCCCCGGTCACTTTAAGTAGGCATGGAATGCAGCCAAATTCTGTTAGGGGATAGGCTAGGAAGTCCCGATTTACCCCTAGGAGAATCAGGGTGGTGGCCAGGTGGCGCGAAGACGTGGCCACATTATGGAGTCCATTATAACAGAATTCCAGTACCAGCTTGAATGGATTTCTGGAGCCTTCGAGCGATTCTAAGGATGGGAATGAGTCGGTCGGACTTAACAGGGATGGGTCATCTGACCAACAGGGAACATCTGGTAGGAGCTCTGAGGAAGCCGACCGATCGGGCCCCGAAGGAAGTAGGTCATTCAGATCTCTCCTTTCGTGGATCGACCGATCGGAACTTTGCTTTAGAGGACGTCTATCAGGATGTCTGGTGGAGGGAGTCGACAGGTCGGACCTTTGAGAGAGGGGACCACCGGACTAGCTGGAAGCCCATCTACACCGATCCAATTCAGGAAAAGCTAGTTGAGTACAACAATAATTAATAATTTTATTATTTATGATAAAAATATATATTAATATATATTATAAATACATTAAATTTTGATTTTTCGATCTTGAATATGACTCGATCGATAGTTGAACTAAATCGAGTTGAACTAGAGTATTATCTCTTCTTCTTTTTTTTTATCAAAACCAAGCTTAAGAATATTAAGACTATGATCGAGCCAAATTATAAAAAATTATTATATCTAAAAGTAAATATAAAAATGAAATGACCTCTTTGTTCGGCTTAGGGACGGTTGAAGGTCAACACCCAAAAATTCAGGCCATTGCAATATCTTTCTGGTGTAAGCACTAATTGATTATACTTAACAATTTGTCCAAGACAGCAAATGTTTAGCATCCAAAAATAAATGCAAGAAAGGAGAGAGAGAGAGAGAGAGAAGAAATAAATCATCATAATCATAATTATCTATTTGCTTTTCAACTATTTGACTTAGTTTTATGAATTGTTATTTACCGGGTATTACTAACTAGGATCGTTTCTTCATATCCTTCCTCATATTCTCATGCATGATAATTCAGACACTAGTCTTTTTCTTACAACCTTCAACATAAACCATAGTATTTTTTCTAATAAGAACCACCTATATACCTAGTGTATATTTTTACACCATCTCAATCAATTTTCAATCATTTTATCCTTAATTTGTACATGCTACTCTTACTGTTCCTCTAATATATTCATTTTATGATCTCTTTTTTTAATTTTACCACAATCCATTAATATGCTTCACGCTATGCACATATCATGATGCTTCAAACGCACCTCCCCACTTCATCCAATCAGCTCAAACTCTATTACATACATATCTTCAACCATGTTTCTCTTACTTTGTAGAATAGATCCAACATAACAAAATTAGTCACCCTATAGTATCTCTTATTTATCAATCTAATTAATATTACATTCTCATCCTCATTCCTATTAAATTTATATGTCACACTCTTTGTTCTACTAATTTTTACGCCTTTATTCTCTAAAGTTTTCTCTATAAATCTACCTTAGTATTTAACCTAATTTTCTTTTCAACAATCAATACTTTATCATCTCAGATGATAGACATAATAGTATACATTCCTAAATAATTAATATAAAACATATAGACTTAGTGCTAACCTTGATATAAGCTTACTATAACTGAAAAAATACTTCGTGTACTACCACGTACATAAACTATATCTGCGTCTCTCTCCTAAACAACTTTGGCTACCGAAAATGCTGAGGTAGGAGAAGCAACTAAGATAAAAACAAATTGCTTCATATAATGATAAGAAACAAAAAAAAAAATGATGATGATTCCTTAAGATATAACAAAGCTAGAAAAAGAGGATGAGCAAGAGCATACATGTAGCATATAATAATTTATCTGATAGATTTAGCACAAAAATGTGAAAATAAATTTTGCAAAATAATATAAATTCAAAAAAATTTTAAAATACGGATCAAATTAGATACATGGATAAACAGATACTAATAAAATATAAAAATAAATAAAAGATATTAAAATAAAAATTCTATTTTTAGATAAAGTGTTATAGAAGAACTCCGATTAGGAAGAGATTCATTCCATTCAGTTTTGGCCACCTAGAGCAATAACCAAGAGATCTTAGTCCTAGCAGTTTAAAAACCATGAAGTTGCAGGATCCATAAACCGCAATACAGGACTAGAATCCAAGGTCTGCCATCTCACAAGTTTCAAGCCCCCATTACAGCTACAAACGACAAAGTCGACATGCAAGGGACAGGATTGAAGCTCCAAAGGTCGCCTCCGTACTTTGTTCTAAGAATCCTTTTGAAGTACACAAAGTGCAGGATATATAACCAGTAGCAGAAATCAATGGACACTAAATCTCGACATCAACAAGGCAAACATAAATCAGAACTTGCAAAATTATCTGAACGGTGTGCTGTGAAAAGGGTCATGTACTACCCCGAAAGCACCATCTCTAGAACCACCGAAAAAAGCAGAGAAAAAACCACAAACCTAGAGAGACCCAACCGCAAAGGCAGTAAGAATATGCCAGCACCAAGAAAAACTATATAATTCAGGACAATAAATATGCCATACAAAATTATAAAAGCTATGCCCTGCAGGTGCACTAAACCCACCTAAATGAGATTTATAAAAACTACCAGAAACAAACGATTAACAAAAAGGGTAAGACAGGTTGAAGTAAATGTCCAGAATAAACCATCGTGTTCAACAGAAGTAGAGAGTTTTGTTTTTTTGTGCAGAACCTAATGGAATATTTGAAATGGTGAAGTCTTAAGCATCCCTTATCTAAACAGCCCATTACTACAAGTCTCAATGCAACTCCAACTACATTTAAGAAAAAATGGTTCAAGCTTTTTCCTTTTTCTGTATAAATCCATCTGAAGGGATCTGGATTTTTTTCATCAGTCCCAATTATATACCTGCAGACAAACACACACAAAAAAAAGTAATGATAGCCTACTCTGATCATTTTATGCAAAGCAGATATAATGAATAAAAGAACAAATACCTGAACCTTTCTATGCTGAATGAAAACCTGCTATATTTGCCCGCGTGCCAAAAGATTTCATGTAAATTTTTAGAGCTGAATTTTCTTCAGCAATGTTTGTCCTGTAAAGACACCCAAAGAAAGTCAGCTACTACGAATATATTCCTTGTATATCTATTATACTTTCTTCCAAGGTTTCCTTTTGCAAATGTCAATAATCATTGTTTGAGAAGATAGACACTTCTTTTAAGTTGAAGAACCAAGACATCAAAACCTCATTATTTGCATCTGATTTTACTGAGACTTGGAACATTCTGGAATAAGCCTTTCGCTCTTGATCCCGCCTATCAGCAATCTGTAAACAGTTTTAGCTATCCAAATCATATCTACAACTGAAGTAACTTAAAATGAAGTGCAATTGATACATCACTCTCACCTTCTTCTTCACAGCAGCAAGCTCTTTCTTTATACCTCCTAATAAATAACGCAAACCAATCAACAACTTTCCAATTGCATGTATAAAACTAAAAGAAAGTAAACAAAATAAAGTAAACAAAATAAAAAAAAGCCACTGACCATCATTTGGCTCTAACTCTAGTGCTTTCTTGAAACTTTCAACCGCAGCATCCACATCATTAAGTGACATGTGTGCCTGATCGGTTTACAAGGTAATAACTTAGGCCATCCATGACTTGCAAACAGGCAAAAACACCAGCTGAAACAGAATAATAAGAAAAGAAAACATCCAGAAAATCACAAAAAAAATGATAACCATAAACTAACAAGTGCAGTAGTCCATCAAATGAAGTCCCTGGATCTAACTCAATGTACATGTAAATCTAGATCTCATGTCCGTCTACATTCTATCATTGTCAAATGCATGAATGGCTGCATCATATAGGACAAATATCCTAGCAACAATAAAGATCTGGTATAAATCAAGAGCCAAACCAAGGAAAAACCAATTTGCATCGAGTTGCATTGGGACTAAGGGTCCAGGCCAAATTTTAGTGAGCCAGCCCCTGATTCTCTCTTGCAAATATCAGGTCATTTTATCATGGTAAAAATAAGATGCTAACTTACAGGCAGAGTGCAGCTATTGGAAAAAACATTAATTGCTAGATTGCAATAGAAGTTTCTAGCAATACTTTGGGCAAACCATAAAACCGTTCCAGAAATTCTTTTTGGACAAATAAAGTAGATATAAGCAATCCATATCCTAGGTGCACTTGTTTTATAGTCGGCAATGTAGCATCTCAAGATGTCCCAAAATGCTCCATAACTTCCTTTACCGTCAAAGTAGGAAACAATTTTTTAATTAACTAGAAGGATGATATAATATAACAAGCACTGGTTCTGAATATTCTGCAAAATAAGGCTCAGTCCACCAAAACAATCTCAGACTGGAGAATGATAAATCCTTTCTTAATCTAAATGGTGGTCATCAGTTAGAAGATAATAACCTGCCTTGGCGATAATATGCCTTGGCATTACCCTCTCTTTCACGCAATGCAAAGTCAGCATCCAATAAGGCACTCTTGGGATCTCCTAATTTCAATTTGCAAGCCTAAAACATAGAATTTAAGAAAATAAAAGCAATTAGTTAAAACTAAACTTGTAAAACTTACATAGTTACCAAGAAGCCCCATAAGCAGAATGCACTCTTCATCAATAGAATGCAATTTTCTGCAGTTAATTAAAAGGGCAAATATTTAGTTAGAACAACAAAATGTGCATTTCAAGACGTTCAACTAAGCAGATTAGTTATATTGGTCATGAATCTCCTGGTAGAACATGGTGAACAATCTAAGACCAGATATTATGTAAGCAAAGATGCAGCGCAGTGGCATTCCCTTATCCTGCTATGAATCAAACCAAAGAAAACATTACTATCAACATCAAATTAATGACACTTACTAACATGTTCCTCACCTATCATAATTGGGCCACCATGCCCATTGTATTTGAAAGGACCATCCAAAATATTCCTAGACATCATCCGCTGTAGCTCTTTTGCTCTAAAAGATAAATATTTCCGAAAAAAGCCATGAGGGATTTGCAGGATCAGCTGATGTTGGCATTGGCAAGAGCCAGAACTTTCCAGGCTAGCATGGCAGAAACAAGATAAGGACAGATGCTACTGAGGAGTTGTTTTGTATTTTACATGCTTCAGTTTCTACAGAACCAGATTAGTTAGCATACTGTGGAGTTAATCAAGTAATGACAAAGACTCCACCCTGGCACATAAAACTTCATTACAACAAGATGCAGTTGCAAGATCAGAAGGTGAGACTTGTCTACAAGGACGGGAAAATCGTAGAATGCTGGCAGACAATCTTGCTTGCAATCTTGAAGCCCCCTTGTGTGTTGACATGGGTGCAATGTCTATGGACCCTTCTAGTTTATTGGTATTAACTTATGCTGAGAACTATAATCTTTATGCCCTGATGATAAAGCCATTAGGACTCTCCATTCCACACATACAGAAATACTGAAATTTAAAAAAAAAACACAAATAAATACCTAGGTTCTAATAATAACATTAGACATTAACCTTAAAGATGCAAAAAGGATAATAAAGGATGTGACTTTGGTAGACTAGGTTGAATGTTAAAGAGTTAACAGTACCAGTCACATAAATGCTAGCTTTCAAACAACCTGAATTCCAATACATAAACCCTCTCTCCTAATATTCTCCTCTCAGACACAGCCTCCTCAATGTACACTCTCCTCCATAATTGAACCTTGAGCACCAGGCAGCAATATGTGGATAATGCCAAACAAGCAAGGGATCAGTGCAAATGATGAACCAAGGTAGCAAGCATCCCTGGGTTCTCTCCCTCTCCCTCTGCTATGTTACTCTATCTAAAGTAGGATTAGCCTAATATTCATTCTAGCAAGTAATGAATGAAGCAATCAGTTGGCTTAGAGGTTAGAGTTGGTTGTGTTGCATTCATTTAGGTGAGTCCATCTCAACCCAATTGAAATCAGTCCAAAAATGAGTAAACCAGAGTTGAAGTATCAAAGGATGGAAATGAAAGGTGCACCATATATGATAGATTCAGATGACAAACTAACTTCAATATGTTTGGTAGAGAATTCTTGCAGAACCTAAAGATAACTGACATCCAAAAGAAAATCAACGAAACAAGAATCTAAAGCATGGAACAGAATGAAGAGATGGGGAAAAAAGGATCTTGAAAGATGCTCGAGAGATAACAAGGATGCAGAAGAAACTTAAAATAAGGTTAACATTTTGGCTTTCGATTATCTACATGAGAAATTGGCTAAAAACAAGAAAGGAAGTCAAAACAAGATCAAGTATGAAAAGTGAGAGAAAATAATCTAAGCAGTTCAATTAAGAAAAGATGACCATGTTACTTTAGTTACTTTTTTATGAGGGAAGTGACTTCACTTACATCTATTCAAAGTGATAAAGACTTTACAACAGCCCGCTCATTACTTGAGTTAGCATTATTTGACCATAAAGACAATTTCTAGTTTAATGGAAAGAACAAAAATCAGGAAATTTCTGTGTATTGGATAAGATGGACATATTTATGAAGAAAGAAATGCAAGGTGATAACATCCTAAAGACACTGCTATGATGGAAAATTTTGTGGATTAGAAAAATCATTCACCAGTGAGAGCAGTTACAGAAAGAACAGAATACATGCTTCATCACTAGATTCACTGTCTCAGTGAAAAAGACACAAAAAAGAAAAAAAAAATATGCATATATGCTTGCCGCTAGACTCAAAGTGTGAACTAATTCATTTGATGGAATGTTTCTTTAACTCAAGAATTCTTTGGTGAATAATGGCCCAGAAACACTGGATTCCCAAGACTTTCAAATCTTATGTCTCTTTTCACATCATTGATTGAACAAGAATATAGAACATTAATCTAAGTCAAGAGTATGAGCAACCACAACTTAAGATCAATACTTCAATAATTTCAAATCCATGCAGGTAGAAACAGTGCCTATGTGCCAATTGCTATCCTAGAGTACATGGCAATTCTCTCTTGCCCATGATAAGTGCTCACTAATTCAACAGCAGCTCATAAGACGTGAACTAGTAATGCTACTTGCAGAGTAAATCATATAAACACTACACAGACTGAATACTACTTGCTTACTGTTGTTAAGATCAATAGACATTAAGGAACTTATTCAAATTAAGTAAACAGTGAATGTTTCATTTTGAATAAGCAACTTAATTCCTTAACAAAAAAACAAAAAAGCAACTTAATTATAAATATAAGAATTAAAAACACTATCAAAAAAAGCTTACAGAACTATTTGTGAGTATAATTGACTTTGTCTTCCGCAACAATGAGCTCTTCTCTGGGAAGCCACAAAAAGATGGAGAGAGTGAGCAACCGAGAGACCGACAGAGGAGGGGGATAGGGGGGGGTGAGGGAGTGAAAGAGAGCTTTAGTGCCAAATGTATGCATGCCTTCATCAATCTCTTCTTTCTCCCAGCAGATATCCAAGTAGCGAAGAGCCTTCCGATACTTTCTAAGAGCCATCTTAAAGTCATGCTTCTTCTTGAATCAAAAGAGTTTTCAAATGAGCAACTTCATATCCAACAAAACCAAGTTGAACAAGATAGAGATAACTTTTAACACAAGTAACATTCTGCTAAAACATTACATTGATGATATAGACAATGCAAGGCTAGTCAGATGCACAAATATCGAGGTGTATCCAATAAAAATGCATTATATTATTTTCACAATGCAAAACAAATTAAAGCAAACCTGACAAAAACAAATTTAAAGCTGAGCGTTCAACATAAAGCAACTGAAATGTAAATATTAAAATAAATAAAAATCAAGGTTTATAACAAAACTGACCTTGAAGTAATCATTTCCAAAAACCTTAGCAGAGTCCACAGCATTCATCCACCATGAAAGCTCGCTTGGCTTCTCATCAAGGTCATTGGGCCAATCTGGATATGTATCACCATCTTTGAAGAAATTTGAAACTCCATCATCAGCCCCTTCAGAAAGTTCTCACAATCTACTAATCAACAATGATACATCAACCATCTCCAACATTATGCTCATCTCAACGCGACAACACTCACCCGAACAACTCCATACCCTTAACCACCTTCCCAAACACAACATGTCTTCATCCAGATGAGATGTTCTAGTGGTAGTAATAAAGAATTGAGAACCATTGGTGTTGGGGCCAGAATTTGCCATTGATAGCATTCCTTTTCTTTCATGTTTCAATTCAAAGTTCTCATCCTGAAATTTTAGTCCATATATGGATTCTCCTCCAGTTCCATCACCTGCGGATATATCGCCACCTTGTATCATAAAACCTTTGATAACACGATGAAAACGTGTACCCTGAAAGAAAAGTAGTTAAAAATTACTAATATACACCAAACACTGTATAGATCAGAACAGAAACAAGACAGTAAAGTTCAGTTATATGCCATCCGTTGTTTTCATTAATTTACAATAGATCAAGGTGAACAAAAATAATCAATGGAGAAATGTATGTTAACTCAGTTCAATTGTTAAAAAAATGATTTGACTACTAAATCACAAAACTCTTCGGATGGTATAAAGAATATAAATTGTTTCACCTTCCAATAGCAGGTAGGCAATGTTTTAAAAATCAGACTGGATGTTGAACCATTTTACTGGCTGGTTCTCAGTTCACAGAATGCTGAAAGCAGCCTGATGCCATGATTTAAGATTGTATTAGTCAGAATCTAGAAAAAGGGAAAAAATAAGCAAAAGTGAAAAGGAGGGGAAAAAAGCCCCGACCATGGTCCCTGATAGTAGGAAGGGCAGTGGAAGCTTTCTTTTTGTTTTTGGTTCTATTTGTTTATTAGTTTGGGGCTTTGGGCCTTTGGTTTAGGGTAGTAAATTAGTAATTCAAGCTTTCAGATTAAAGTATCTATGCCCAAAATTCCAGCCCAGATATCAAATTTCTATGATTTGGCCAGTTCAAACAGGTCATCCAGTTTACCCAACTTGGACAGTCCATTTGGTTTTGACTGGTTATTAACCAATCTGGTTTAAGGGGTATATACCAGACCGGTTAGCTGACCGGTTCCTGGTTCAACCTGTTGAATTGGCTGGTCTGGTCCAGTTCTGACAACATTGAATATAGGGAGTAGGTGAAAAAAGTTCTGTGCAACAGCCATCACATGCTGACTCAAAAATGAGTTTCAATATGGTCAACCGATGATGTACAATAGTAAAACAAGCATAGATACAGCAATCCTCGTATCATCAGTTTAAGAAGACTACATAAAAATTAGTTCCTGTTGAATGTCAAGACCTATAAAATACTAAGTGGCTTCAAGACATTTCTTAGTACCTCCATCCAAGTCTCTCCATTACATATCAATAATTTATGTCTGCACAATCTTTACACTCATGCAAGCTCTCCAATACATATCAATGAAAAAAAAAAAATGAAGTTAACAAGTTTTGATCCTAGTCATATTGCTCTCTCACTCCACTTCTATGCAGAGCATTAAATGGAGACACAACCATGCGACGCATGTCAAATCAACATTATAACAAAAATTATACAGTTTGTTTAAGATGATAAAGAATGTTAGAGAAATAGGTTGCACACAGGATTTGAGAGTGATGAGATTGCATACCTATCTATTAGATATTGGGAAAGTACAAGGCATGCATTGAACTAGCGTATAAAACATTAAAGCCTTCAAAATGATCTGAACCCTGAAAGTAGATTAAAGCTTCCTATATCTTCCAATAAGATAACTAGACAGCAGATTAGATAGCATGTGTACGAACTGCATTAACTGAAGAGCAAGTTTGGACCCTTTCTTTAATAACTACCTTTTTGACTGTCTCATAGTATTTATATTCAAGAACAAAGTTTGTGACCATAAGTATATTACAGTGTTTAGTTACCAGAAGCAGATATGGGTGAGGATGTGAGTACGCAAGCAGATTCAGATGGGGGGGGGGGTGCGAAGCAGGTCTCTTAAAATTATAACAAAGCGGGCAGGACGAGTTGCCAAAGAGATCCTGAAGAGGGTGTGGCACCCTAAGCAAAAGATTCCTACTGCAAAGATATAAGGCCTTTAACCTGATCAAACTCATCTTGCAAGTCAATTTAATAGCTTCCTAGTCAACAATGAGTCAATATCCCCCAGCCCAATTGTTGGAACATTTTATCATTCGTTTGGTATCATTGGAGTAGCATGCAATCCATTTCCTTTAACATGTTATCACTAAATTCCTGCCCTTTTAAATGTCAATATCAAGGGACTTCTAAGATGATGGTGGTGAAAGATAATATGACATTAGTGAAAGCCAAGATGATGTTGGTGAAAACTTTAATTGCATCCATGCTAGAAGTCAAACAATTAGGTCAGTAATAAAATGCGGAGGATGTCATAGAAGAACAATCAATTTAAATATTCTGTAATGGCTTCAATAACAAGCTTGATGATGTACATACAGACCAAGACCTATCCTTAGATGATAACATAAATTGCATCATGAAGCATGATGTACACATAAATATAGATATAAGTGATATATATAGGCACATGCATGCATAGATATATCCATGGGTATACACACTTTCACATTTAGAAAATCTAAGGTGTTTAACTTTTTCCTTTTTAAATTTATTATTGTAGTGAAATTTGAATAGCTATGTATACTTAGTAAAGGTCTTTCAATTGACATGACATGTCCTATTATCCAACTTCCTTACTCCAAATCAATGAGTTGCCATTGAAACACTAGTCCATTAAAAAGGAAGAAAAGGGAGTATATGTTAACCAAATAACAGTAGCCGACACAAATAACATTGCTACTAGAGAAAAATTCATCATAGGGAAATACATTTTTGAACAAAACATTGTTATGAACAGCAACATTCCAAGGGAGCCAGCTCATTGACTTGGTGAAGTCTCTTTGGTGGATATAAGAGACCTGGGTCCAATCCTGCCCTCAATGCTGATGTGATATTGAAGAGCAACCATGGATGTTGATCACTCAATTTATTACAATACTGAGGTCAAAAATTAAAGGGAAGGTTAGTCTCTATTCACTTGATTCTCTAGAGGAGACCTATCACAAGGTCCTCGAGATTGAAATGTTTCACAAAGATATTCACTCAGAAATGCACGACTTCCCAAACCAGGGAGTTATCTCAGTCTAGAGTTACTAGAAATACTTTCTCTGATTCTGTTGCTTCTAGAAAAATAACGATCTTACTCAAGGGACCTCAACATATCAGCGTAAAGATGCCAGTGTCAGCAATCCTTGCCACAATATCTCTAACACTGAGTACCTTAATTATAACGGCGGAGATCATATCACAGCTCGATGTCTTCATCATGCTTTAACTTTAGATCATGAAACTAAAAACCTACTGAGAATAACATCCAAGATTTGAGGCTGAGGAGCATGTCTCCAAAAACATGGACAACAATGAGGAATGACAAGGCAACAATGATAAATTCATAGGATCATGAGATGTATTTTGTTTGCCTCAATGAGCACTAATGAATAGAAGCGCACTTGCATTTTTCATATTTATATGAAATGTGGGGATACAGTATGCAAAGTCATCATTGATGGAGGGAGTTACATGAATGTGGTTTCAAAGTCAACTCTTAGAAAGCTGAAGTTGCAGCCTAAATCCCTAGCCATTCAGAGTGGCATGGATTGACAAGACTTGTCAATCACTAAGAGATGTTTAGTCCCCTATAGATGGATGATTATTCAGATAAAATCTAGTGTGACATCCTTTCTATGGATGTGTTCCACGTCTTGCTAGGTCGATTCTAGTTATATGATCTAGATGTCACCCATTATAGACAAGACAACACTTATGTGTTTAGGTTTTAAAGCAAAAACATATGGCTTCAACCCACCAAACCATCTAAGTTGGATAACAAGATGGCACATAGGGCTCCGACACCCAGTACCTCTTCATATGTTCCGAGTTCTTCTAGGGCACATTCTTCAACTTTTTCTTCTTCTCCGCAAGTTGGAAAGGAACACCTCTATCTTCCAACTCGTAGCGAATTTAAATAAGAGGGCAACAAATAAGGCATTGTTTTAGCATTAGTAGCTGTTGCCGCCAAGATCGTCGTGGCCCGTGCTGCTAGGGGCGTCGGACCGCCAACCGTCTTCCCGGGCGCTCTCCATGCGCGGGACCTACAGGGAAAGAACGTTAGAAACCCGGGCCGGGGATTCCAGCGGGGGCGCTCCGACGGTCAAGTCAGTAACGATCCAGGAGAACAGATCCTCCTGGTCACTGCCGCAGAGCTTGCGACCATCCGGGATGACTATGACATCCCGGACTCCATTCGACTCTCGGTCCCTCGTCCGGGGGAACGAGTCACTTCTAATGGTCCCCGTCGGATAGCCCTTTATGAGAAGACTTTCGCGGGGGCCTCCAGTTCCCATTCCACCCGTTCTTCCTCTCCATTCTATCCAATTATCGCCTAGTTCCTGCCCAACTGGTCCCAAACGCCGTCAGAACAATTTTTTCCTTCATTGTTCTGTGCCACTTCCACGGGGTTGTCGCCCGCTTCTCTTTGTTAAGGGCCTTCTTCATCCTGAAACGCCATCCCAATAAAGAGGGGTGGTGGTCTCTTTCTTCCCGCCCAAGGGGCATGAGGTTCGAGCTTCTCTCTTCCATCAAAGGATGGAAGAGCAGGTACTTCTTCGCCTCGGTTAAGGGGGTTAACTGGGTCTGGAGTGACCCGGATCGGTCCCTTAACCGGAATTCCACGGTCGAACCAGCCGACCTGGAGATGTATGAGCAGCTCCGTTCCGCCGAGATCCCTTCGCTCGAGGTCCTGCTGTCGGAGCAGAACCTTTACGAGGCCGGGGTCAGCTTGACACAGGAGTCGGGTGAGTTCGGCTCGGTCGCCTTTTCTTTTTTCTTTTTTTTTTTTTGAGCTTGGAACTGACTGCATCTTTCTTGGCGTAGGCATGAAGTTCTCTACGGACGAACTGTTGTCCTTCACGAGGAGCGGAATCAGGCGCTGAGGCCGGCAAGCCCGCTCCGAAGAGGGCCCGAGCGAACAACAATGCAAGGCCGGCACAAACTGGGCAGGCCGCGCCCGTCTCTAAGCAGAGGCGAAAGAGGGCAGCAGAGAACGTCCCAAAGCCCTCGAGGCCGCACGATCCGACCCCGGCCGCCGAGTCAGAGGTGGTGGCCCGGGCTAGGTCGGCTGCCGCTACTGCTGCGATGGCCACCCCTCCTCGGTGATTGTCGAGGCCGAGGAGGATAGGGAACCGGAAAGCGCGGGGCCGGCATTAGCGGTGCCATCCGAAGCAGTGTCGAGCTCACAATCGGCATCGAAGGCTCCTTCTGCCGCTGAGGGGTCCGCGTCGGCGACGGACAAGAAGGATAGGGACTATCGCCGGGTCCCTTTTAAGCTGGGGCCCAACGTCTTCCTTATGAAAGACCCAAGCCTCGCCGAGCGGATGATGGACTTCTCCGTCCAGTCCTGCGACCGGTGGGAAGGGAGTGGGAGACTCCTCGGCGACATCATAAGCGCGTCCTTCGCTAACCTCTACGCCGTAAGTTTCCTTCTGCCTAGCTTCATCCCTTCTGGCATCCCTTAGTTTCGAGGCTAACACGCTCTCTCTGATGCAGCAAGGTAGAGAGCTCATCCTTATCCGGGACTTCTGCCGCAACTGGGCTAAGAGGGACAAAAAGTGGCAAGCGGAACTCAAGTCCCTGAGGACCGAGGTGAGGCGGAAGAACGACGAAGCCTGGGAGGCTAATCTGAAGGTCAAGAGCCTCATGGGCGAGGTCGCAAATGCAGAGCGGCTCAAGAGGGAGCTCGAGGGGGAGCTCAAAGCGAAGAGGACTCGACTGGAGGAGCTCCGGGTCAAGTCGGAGGCAGCGAGATAACGGGCCGTCTCCGCTAAGAAGATGGCGGCGGCTGCCGAGCAAAGGGCCACAGAGGCAGAAGGAAGGTTTCTGCCGCCACCCATTCAGTCGAGGCGGCGGAGAAGGGAAAAGCTGAGGCAAACCGCCGGGCTGAGGACGCAGAGGAGAAGTCGACCGAGGCGTCCCGCCAAGTGAAGGCCGCAAGGAAGGAGGTCGCCGATGCGGTCGCCGGGGTGCGGTGGCCAATTTCAAGGCCTCTCCGGCGTACTTAGCGGACTTCAAGAAAGCGGCGACGGACTCTTTTTCAAGGGGTTCTACTGTCGGTCTCAACTGCGTGGGATCCTCTCGGAAGAGCGGTTGGCCGCGCTCCGACTCCCTGGCGTGAAGACTTCATCTCCGGCCTCAACCGCACCGGCCCGTGCTGAACCGGTCTCGAAGGTGACGACGGCCAAACCGGCTCCGCAAGCGGCAGCAGCTGAACCGGCTCCGAGGTCGACAATGGCTGAACAGGTTCCTCCGGCAGCGGTCGTCAAAGAATGCGCCCCCACAAAGGAGGCGGAGAGGGCGAGATCCAGGCTGGGCGCCGTCCGGGGAAGGCACCGGCTGAGTAGAGTAGGAGCTTTGTTTCTTCCTTTTTCATTGTTTTGACTTGGGCTGCCTGGCATGTCGGGGGCCCGAAGGTATCTGTAAGTAGATATACCTTTCCAATGGAATGAATTGAAGCTTTTTATTCGCAATAGCTCGAGCATCTCTTTTTTCTCCCCTCTTCTTTTCTTTTTTTTTTTTTTGCATGTGTTAGAGAAGGAGAGCTTCACTCTGCTTCAGAGCCAGGCCCCAAGCTTGAAAGATGAAGAGTTGGGCTCGGAGACTTGGTGGTCGAAGGGCTGAGCTCCGGACTTGATAGCCTGAGAGCTTAGCTCAGGGCTTCGATGTCTCGGAGCTGGGCTCGAAGACTTAATGGCCGGAGGACTTGTCTCCGGGCTTGATGGCCTGAGAGCTTGGCTGAGGGCTTTCGATGTCTTGGAGCTGGGCTCGAAGACTTGATGGCCAGAGGACTTGTCCCCGGGCTTTATGGCCTGAGAGCTTGGCTCAGGGCTTCGATGTCTCGGAGCTGGGCTCGAAGACTTGGTGGCCGGAGGACTTGTCTCCGGGCTTGATGGCCTGAGAGCTTGGCTCAGGGCTTCGATGTCTCGGAGCTGGGCTCGAAGACTTGGTGGTCGGAGGACTTGTCTCCGGGCTTGATGGCCTGAAAGCTTGGCTCAGGGCATCAGTGTCTTGGAGCTGGGCTCGAAGACTTGATGATCGGAGGACTTGTCTCCGGGCTTGATGGCCAGAGAGTTTGGCTCAGGGCTTCGATGTCTTGGAGCTGGGCTCGAAGACCTGGTGGCCGGAGGGCTTGTCTCCGAGCTTGATGGCCTGAGAGCTTGGCTCAGGGCTTCGATTGTCTTGGAGCTGGGCTCGAAGACCTGGTGGCCGGAGGACTTGTCTTCGGGCTTGATGGCCTAAAAGCTTGGCTCAGGGCTTCGAAGTCTTGAGCTGGGCTCGAAGACCTGGTGACCGAAGACTTGTCTCCGAGCTTGATGGTGAGAGCTGGGCTCAGGGCTTCGATGTCTTGGAGCTAGGCTTCTCTCGAAGACTTGGTGGCCGGAGGACTTGTCTCCGAGCTTGATGGCTGAGAACTTGGCTCAGGGCTTCGATGTCTTGGAGCTGGGCTCGAAGACCCGATGGCCGGAGGACTTGTCTCCGGGCTTGATGGCCTGAGAGCTTGGCTCAGGGCTTCGATGTCTGGAGACGGGCTCGAAGACTTGGAGAAGCAGAGTCGTTCGTATGAAAAAAGATCTGTATTACTTTTGGAAGAGGGCCTTACATCACTGGTAATATCTCCTCAAATTACAGGCGTTCCACGTCCGAGAAAATCTGGCGCCATCCGAGTCCTCGAGATAGTAGGCCCCTTGCGTGAGGGCCCTTGCATAAGGGCCTCAGCCACCTTGTAGGAACCCTCCCAATTTGGTGAGAGTTTACCGCACTCCTGGGTCGAGAAGCTGGGGCTCAGCCACCTTGTTGGGCCTCCCCAATTTGGTGAGAGTTGCCGCACTCCTGGGGTCGAGAAGCTTCAGCTCGGCGCAGAACCAAGTCGCCGGTTTGGAAGATCTTTGGCTTCGTCCTCGCATTGTAATACCAGGCCACTCAATGCCGATATGCCGCCATCCAGAGTCGAGCCTTGTCCCTTGTTTCTTCCAGGAGGTCCAAATTGAGAAGGAGTGCGCCGAGTTCTGTCTCGTCATACTGCTGCACCGGCAGCATGGGCACGCCGAGCTCGATCGGGACGACTGCCTCAATGCAAAGACGAAGAGTTGAAAGGTATTTCGCCTGTCGCCGTCCTGGGCGTTGTGTGGTAGGCGCACAGGACGCTTGGAAGCTCCTCCGCCCATCTGCCCTTGGCCTGGTCCAGCCTGGTCCGAGTCCCTGAAGGATGGTCCGATTAGTCACCTCGGCTTCTCCATTCGTTGGGGGTGAGCCACCAAGGTGAACCGGTGCTGGATTGCCATGCTCGGCGGAGAACCCTTCGATTCCAGGTTGTCAAATTGCCGCCCATTATCGATGATGTGCAATTGAGAAGTACGAAGTGGTAGTGACTGACTTCCAGAAGAACTACAAACATTGGCTTCTGTAATTCGAAACAGTGGTTCTGCTTCGACCCACTTAGTAAAATAGTCGATCGCCACCAGCAAGAACTTCTGCAGCCTTGGCGCGGTGGGAAATAGCCTTAGGATGTCCATACCCCACTGGGCAAATGGCCAGGGGGATGAAAGTTGAGAGATCAACGTCGCCGGTTGGCGTTGTATGTGGGAATAGCGCTGGCACTTGTCACACTTCTTGACGAAGTCAGCTGCGTCATTCCTCATGGTCTCCCAAAAATATCCCTAGCGAAGAAGAGCTTTGTACGCCAGCATCCTCCCCCCACATGATTCCCACAGAGGCCCTCGTGCATCTCCTGCAGCACGAAGGCCACCTTCGCGGGTCTGAGACACTTCAAGAGTGGGTAGGAGTGAAACGGCGATAAATCTGCCGTCCATCAGAACAAACCGGGAGGCTTTTTTCTTGATGAGGCCGGCTTCCCTACGAACCTTTGATAAGATGACGTCCGTGATGTACCTGACGTATCCGTCCATCTAGCTCGGCTCGGGGGTTACTTGTTGCACCTCTACAGGGCTTTCGTAGCTTGGATTCTCGAGGTACTCGACGTAGGCGCACCCCAGCGATGAATCCAGCAGGGTCGCAAGCCTTGACAGTGCGTCCGCACAAGCGTTCTCTCCCCATGAGATGTGGAAGACGCGGAAGTGACGGAAGCCTACCGTGCTCGAGCATACCCGCTCCAAGTATTTTACCATCTGGGGATCTCAGGCCTCATATTCTCCAGAGACTTGTCCAGCAACCAATTGGGAGTCGGTAAAGACCTTCAGGCTCTGTACTCCTAGCTCGCGGGGACACCCTCAGGCCCGTGAGGAGCGCCTCATACTCCGCCTGGTTGATTGTTGCCGCAAACTTGAAACGGAGAGCACACTCCGTCGCCACCCCGTCACGGTGATAAGGATGAAGCCTGCTCCGCTCCCGCCGGAATTGGAGAAGCCATCCACTTGGAGGATCCAAAGGTTCCCACGGTCGGACTCAGTCTGACACTCCGGGGCGTCTGCTCTGGCTCCTCGGAGGGTCCTATGCATTCGACCACGAAGTCGGCTAGGACTTGGGCCTTCTGCGACGACCTCAGCCGATACACGATGTCGAACTCGCTCAGGGACCATTTTGCCAGCCTCCCGGAGGTTTCGGGGCGGCTTAGTATAGCCCTCAGCGACTGATCAGTCACCACCACGATGGGGTATGCTTGGAAGTAGGGCCTGAGGCGCTTAGCGAACATTATTAGAGTAAAATGAGTTTCTCGGAGCGAGTATACCTGATCTTCGCGTCGTGGAGGATCTTGCTGGTGTAGTTACCGGCTTCTGGGATCCGTCCTCGTCTGCGCGGACGAGGACCGAGCTGACGACTCCAGGCGTGACCGCCAGATACAGCAGGAGTTCCTCCCCTTCCTCCGGTCTGGAGAGCAGAGGGGGAGAGGCCAGAAACTCCTTCAAGTTCTTCAAAGGCTGTCATGCACTACTCCGTCCAAGTGAAGTCATGCATCTTGCGCAGTGCCTTGAAGAAAGGAAGGCAACGGTCGGCCGATCTCGAGATAAACCGGCTCAGGGCTGCGATCCGCCTCGTCAGGTGCTGGACCTGCTTCTTGGATGTCCGGGTGCTCCATGTCGACAATCGTCTGAACCTTCTCCAGATTCGCTTCAATGCCTCTGAGTGACTATGAAGCCGAGGAACTTCCCGGCCGCCACTCCGAAGGCGCACTGGCTGGGTTGAGCTTCATCAGGTGTTTCAAAGGTTGTAGAAAGCTTCGGCGAGGTCGGCAACGTGGTCCAAGCTCGGCTTGCTCATGACCAACATGTTGTCCACGTACACCTGCATGTTCCAGCCAATTGGTCCTTGAAGACCTTGTTGACCAGACGCTGGTACGTGGCCTCAACATTCTTTAAACCAAAGGGCATCATTTTATAACAATACGTCCCCTGGTCAGTGACGAAGGCGGGTGTTCCTCATCCTCCGGGTGTATCCGTATCTGGCTGCATCCGGAAAATGCATCCATGAATAAAAGCAGACGGTGTCCTGAGGTGGCATCCACCAACTGATCGATCTTTGGCAGAGGGAAGTTGTCCTTCGAGCATGCCTTGTTGAGATCGGTGTAGTCTACAGATCCTCCACTTGCCATTGCTTTTCTTGACCATCACCACATTCGCCAGCCAGCTCGAGTACTACACTTCGCGGACAAAACCGGCGACGAGGAGTTTTACTTTCATTGATGGCCGCCTGCCTCTCCGGGACGAAACTCTTCTACCGAACTGGCCGGTATTTTGGATCGATGCTCAGCTTGAGTGATGATGTCAGGGGGATACCTGGCATATCCGCCGCCATCCAGGCAAGCACATCTGCGTTCGCCCGCAGGAATTCCAGCAAGTGGGCCCTCTCCTTGTATGATAATTAGGCCCCGATCTGCACCATTTTCGCCTAGTCGACTCCGAGTGGATAAGATAACAGGCACTCGACCGGGCCTCCCCTGGGATCCTGAGCCCTTGGTCAAGGTCGTCGACTCCGGAGTCATCCTCGGGACTTTGGCCTCGGGGAGGTTTGGAAACAGTGTTACACCGGCTGGGGCATCCCTCTCATCTCCCCGACACCGTGGGAGTTGGAAACTGCACAAGTAGCCTCCTGGTGGAGACGACGACATCGAGCAGGTTGAGCCCGGGACACCCAAGGATAACGTTGTAGGCTGAGGGAGCCTGACAACTGTGAAAGTTACCATTACGGTGCTCTGCCGAGGTGGGGCCCCGGCGATAACAGGGAGAGTGATATCTCCTTTGACCTTCACAGAGTCGCCTGTGAAACCGACAAGAGTATACAAAGGTCGGAGCTGAGTGGAAGAAAGGTTCATCTTAGAGAAAGCATCGTAAAAAAGCATATCTGTGGAGCCTCCACTATCAACCATGATGCATTTTACAGGATGCTTTGCAATCATCATCTCGACGACCACGGCATCATTATTTACATTTTTTCCCCCGTCTTCCCCTTCCCTCATAAAGGGGAGTACATCTTCGGAGTGCTCTGCCCCCCGAGGCCTCTTGGATGCGCACTCGGTCCCCCAACGTATCATCCCCACTGGCTTATCGATGGGACGGTTATCAACAGTTGGAACCGGCGGGGAGAGCGACGAGCGCCTGAGGTTCTACCTAGGGTCTGCCCCCCACGAACCTTCCGAGATAGCCCCTCTTGATGAGTTCTTCGATCTCCTTGAGGTTGCGGCATTCCTTGGTATCGTGACCGTGGTCGCGGGGTGGTAGCGGCAATACTTTGATCTGTCACGGCCGATGGACTGCCTCATCGGAGGTGGGCGCTTCAGGTAGGGCTCACCCTCGATCTCCATGAGGATCTTCGTCCTTGGGGTGAGGAGGGGCGTGTAACCCCTCCGGGACGGGAGCACTCGGTCTCAGCCCTTGTCAAAAATTCTGAGCTAGGGGCGCTGGTTTCCGCGTCCCGAATGTCTCGCAGGGAGTCGTCTTCTTTAGTGGCTTCCCGTCGAGCCCCCGTCAAGTTCGATCGCCTCCTCGGCGCAGATGTACTTCTGGGCTCGGAAAAGGAGCTCAGCATAAGTCTTGGGAGGCTTCTTGTCGAGCGAGTAGTTCAGGCGAGAGATCTTGAGCCCTCGCTTCAGTGCCAGCATAGCGACTAGCTCATCAAGGCTATAGATCTCCAACGCGGCAGCCTTGAAACGGCCACGTAGTCCCTCAAGGGCTCGCAGTCCTGCTGCCTGATGGAGAAGAGGCTGTCTGCCTCTCGTGGCACCTTCCGGCAGGGTGTCGAAGTGGGCCACGAACTTTGCTCCAGCTAAGCAAAACACCCGATGCTCTCCGACTCAAGGCGAGTGAACCACACCCGGGCCGCCTTCCAAGAGTAGTAGCAGGAAACACGATGCAGAGGAGGGCGTCGGTTGCTCCCTGGACCCTCATGAGAGCCTTGTAGCTCTCAAGATGATCCAGGGGGTCGATGGTCCCGTCGTAAGGATCCACCTGCGGCATGCAGAACCGGTCCGGGATTGGCTCCTCATGGACTTCTCGGGAGAACAGGGGGGGGAATCATAACCCGCCGGCTCACTAGCGGAGCCCTGCATGTTGGCAAAACCGACGGGAGAACTCCGCCAACTTGTGTTCATGCTCCTCCAGGCGCCTCTCTGCCATGCGCCTGAGGCTTCATCAGTAGACCCCTTCGCTGAAAGGAGAGGCGAATGTGACATGGGTGCGCGATGTCCGTGACGGGGGTCTTGCTCTTTGCCTAGGCGGGGTTAGATGCCCCCGCCCGAGGATCGGCGAGCGACCTCTCCGGCTGTCGGCAGACCCGGGTCGTTGTCTCTTTACCGGAGTTTGGTAGCTACCCCGTGTGATCAATGGCGGCCCACGGCTGTGAAGGCCTTCCTTGGAAGGAACGCATACTGTCGCAGGGTGCCACGGCATGTGCCGCCAGAGTCCCTGGCTATTGGTGGGTAGCCAAGGACCGTTGCTGATGCTGGAGCTGGCGCACTGCCGTGGCAAGGGCTTGCATTTGCTAGACGAGTGCGACCAGTTGGGACTCCACCGGAAGTGGTTGGGCTAAAGCGGGCGGCGCCACTTCTGGATCGTGCAGGTTCCCTCGGGAGAGGGAGTCCCCGCTCAACTGGTGGAGGCTTCTCTCGCTTGCATGGTCACCATCCTCCAGATGGACTTGTTCGCTGAGGGCCAACCCTTCGGAGCAACAGGGGTCCTTCTGGTAGTTGGTCTCTCGGATCCCCACACCTGGCGTGCCAATCTGTTACCGCCAAGATTGTCGTGGCCCGTAGCTGCTGAGGCGTCGGACTGCCAACCGTCTTCCCAGGCGCTCTCCGTGCAGGGACCTACAGGGAAAGAACATTAGAGCCCGGACGGGGATTCCGGTAGGGCGCTCCGACGGTCAAGTCAGTAACGATCCAGGAAAATAGATCTTCCTGGCCGAGCCTCTCTTGATGGACTCCACGCTAGGAGTGTGGTGTGTATAGAAGTGGGAACCGAGCTGGAAGATGATAGCCGAGGTGGAAGGGGTCCTCCTGTATGGCCTTTTTTTCGCCCTCTCAGCCGCCCGCCTAAGTGTCTAGTGTTTCTTTTATTTGCTTACTTGTTTCTGGCCTACTCTTGCTGGATTTTTTAGTTTAGCTTGCCTCGAGATCTCCCGTGTTGGCTGGCGCGTGCAGCTAGGTACCGTGCCGTGGACGGGACGTCTTTCCTGAATGTGGCAGGAGAAGCTTCCATGTTCTCTGACATCCCCTTTGTTTGCTCCATTCGGGAAACCTGGCAGAGCCTCAATCGGCGAGCCGCCGCCCCCGGGATCGTGCCTCCTAGCTGACTCCTCTTGGCAGTACGGTAAGTTGGTGGGGAGCATGGCGCCTAAGTCAGGGGCTCCCTTCCCTTTTGGCGTAAGTGACAGCCGTGGGTATTAATTGCGGCATGGCGGGTACCGTCTCGCGGCCCTCAGGAGGCCTGCCGTCGTCCTTGAAGGGGAGGCACCGCTTCCTTGGCGGTTGGTGTCTTTGCCCGAGCTGGGGGCCGAGCTGGAGAGCAGGACCAGGCTCCGCCGGGCTCGACCTCGAAGGGACTCCACGTGGCGGAGGGCGGAGCTCGACTCCGGACCGCAGGACCCGACTTCGAGGGGCTCGATCTAAGGAGGTTGCTCAGCTTCGACCTAGGCATCCCGATCTCGTGGGAGCCGACCTGGCGAAGGACGGTGCTCGACCTCGGCAGGCGACCTCAGCATTCCGAGGGAGCTCAGCCCGGAAAAGGAATCAGAGAGGAAATACCCACCATGGCAGCATACTCTGACAAGCCATCCGACATGTGTTCCACATCAGCAATCCTGCCATATCAGTAGCCAAAGAGGTTTCACAAGATCCATCTCGGTCATAAGTTGACCTTCCCCCAAGATCAACCAGTTGTTGCATGAATTTGAAGACGTGACCCCTGAGAAGTTTCCTAGTGATCTATCACCTATGAGGGACATAGCATGCCATTGATATAGTCCCAAGATCCCAACTATCTAATTTGCTTTATTATAGGATGAATCCCAAAGAAAGGACAAGATCAATCAGCAAGTTGGACTTTATGAAAGACTTTGTTCAGCCTAGTCTTGTCCCTGTGCTATGCCTGCACTATGTTAATGACATCCTGGCATATATATAGTGAGACCGAAAAAGATCATTTGGGTCACATTCATCAAGTTATATTGACATTAAGAATAGAAAGTTTTATGTCAATCTCAAGAAATGCTCTTACATGTAGACTCAGGTTCTCTTCTTAAAATTCATTGTTATGGTGCAGCACATTGTAGCTGACCCAAGAAAGTGAAAGCTATTAGAGAGTGGGCCGAACCAAACACTTTCTAAGATTCGTACTTTTCATAGGTTAGACACCTTTTATAAATAATTATTAAGGTTTTAGTACCATTATGGCTTCCATCACTAATAGCATGAAGAAGGGAAGTTCAAATGGACTGACACTACATGCATAGCCTTTTGAGAGATCAAGCAAAAGATGATTGAGGCAAGGCATCCATTTTGAGACATCCTAATTTTTCTAAACTCTTTGAGGCATCCTAATTTTTCTAAACTCTTTGAGGTTGCATGTGATACCTTTGGAATAGGCATTGGAGGTGTTTTGAGTCAAGAGAGATATCCAATCACATATTTCCACGAAAAACCTAATGAAGCTAAGTAGAGTTATTCCATCTATGATAAGGAGTTTTACGCTACTATGCAGTCCCTGAGGTACTGGAGGTACTACTTGTTATCTCAAGAATTTATGTTGTACTCCAACCATCAAGACTCAACTACCTAAACTCTAAAAAGTTAAGTGCCAAAAATGCTCAATGGATTCAGTTTCTCCAGGAGTACACATTTGTTCTTAACTATCATTCAGGGGTTGAGAACAAGTAAACTAATGCACTTAGTCGAGTGGTGCATCTCTTGCATACTGAGTGCTTAGGTGGTACGGTTTGAGAGCTTGAAGGATAGGCACACCACAAGCCCTAATTCTGGGCTTATATATCAGGAGATTATGGATAATAATCATCGTAACCATGTAGATTTTCTCATCAGAGATGGTTATTTATTTAGAAATTTTAGACTATGCATTCCTTGTACTTCATTTAGATATTTTATTGCTTGGGAGTTGCATGTTGGTGGCCTCGTTGGTTATTTTGAGTGTAATAAGACTATAGCTATGTCAATGATCGATTTTATTGACCCTCTTTAAAAGAGATGTTGCTTGGATTGTGTCCTAGTGTCGCACTTGTCAGTCAACCAAGGCTATCAAAAAAATTGGTTATTTTATCTTTGCTTGTTCCACACATCTTGGCAAGACATTAGCATAGACTTTATTCTCGAATTGCCTAGAATTGTTAGAGATCATGATTCCATTTTATTTGTTGTGGATATGTTTTCTAGGATAGCATATTTTATATCTTGTGCGAAGACAATTGACACCTCACGTGGCTAAGTTATTCTTCCACGACATTGTTTGACTACATGGCTTGCTTTCTTCCATAATGTCTGATAGGGATGTCCAGTTTGTTAGCTATTTTTGGAACATGATTTGAAAATCTAGGACAACTCTAAAATTTTCACCTACCTTCTATCCCCAAACTGACAAATAGACTAAGGTTGTTAATCGTAGTCTAGAGGATTTGCTTAGATGCCTTGTGGAAGAAAAATCAGGAAACTAAGACTTGTTACCTACTGCTAAGTTCACTTGTAACAACTCTGTTAATAGATCCACTAGTAAGTCTCATTTTCAGATTGTCCATGGTTTAGCCCCTCGCTAGCCCATTGACCTTGTACCCTTATCCCATGATTTTCATCCATCTGAATCTATAGTTCTGTGCTCACCATATTTGAGACCTTCATGCTGAAACCAGGCATAAGATTACGACGAGTAATAAAACTCATAATCTTGCTACTAATATTCATCGCATAAATTAGAATTTTAACGAGGATGATTATGAAATGGTGGGTGTGCATCCTAAGTGCTACCCTAAACATTCTTTCAAACAATTGCATACTAGAGCCTCTGGATCTTTTCGAATCATTCGTAAATTTAGACTTAATGCTTCTTTCTTAATTTACCATCTGATATGACTATTAGTCATATTTTCAATGTAGAGGATTTCTTATCGAGATACTTTTGAGCCTCCCAAAGTGTCTGCCGGTATTCCTATAGATAGAGGTTGAGCTGCTTCTGGGTCTATCCCTAAGCTTTCGCCTATTCATTAGTCAACCTATAAGCATATTAAGAGTATCATTGAGGATGAGATTGTTGGTTCGACACATAATGGATTCCAACACTATCTAATGCACTAAAAGGGACATCCTACCTCTAATGCTACTTGGATTACCAAGGATGAGTTTCATCATCTCGATCCTAATCTTTAAGTCATACAAGTATCAGAACTTACCGGAGTCGAGTTCTTTTCAACCAGAAAAAAATGATGGAAATCTTAAACCGCCTTTATGCGTTTATACTAGGCATGGGTGCTAATCCTGATTTCATTAGGATTTCTTTAATTGCTGAGCAAATCCTGATTTGATTAGTTCTTTAAGTTGCTTACTTGTTTTGATTTTTCTGATTTACAGAATTCTATATTTATTTTAGTTATTTCGTTATTTTGTTAAGGCATGTTGCTTAATTTGTTATTTTTCCAATGTAGGGTTGTAAGACTAAAAATACAAGCTTGCAAGATATCATTGAACGTTTTTTAATTGATAGAGAGTTGAATTTACAGAACTTCCCGTCTATCTTCTCTGATTTTTCATCCTAATTTCTTCTCTTACCCTTATTATGTCATCTGTCTTCTTCTTCTTCTTGCTATTCAAGTTCAGCATCACAGCCTCAATCCCATGTTCTTTAAAATCTGATGATGAACAATGTAAGAAAGAGCTAGAGGATATGGGAGTACCCAATAGTGAAGTGTGATCCCAATATTGGGGCCAATGCCTTTCTCTCAAGTGCATAATGCTTTCAAGTTATCTAAGGTCTTTGGAACCACCCCAGTGAAGACCTCTACTACAATCCTCTCCATCTCTAATGTCCACATAGCACCAAGGTCCTGCCACATACTTCCCAACAACTCCATCCATTTCCCATCTCTCCAACAAGAAGATAAACGAAAGGAAAAAATTTAAGAACCTCAGATTCCGTGTTACCTCTTTCCAAGCTCTCTAGGACCCCCTTAACAATTTTACATTTTACTCAATCCAAAGAATAGTGCCAAGAGAGGAGACCGATTTGAGAAACATTATGAGCACAAAACAGGAAACAATGGTTAAGAAAATTCCTAACTCAAGAAACAAGAAACGTGATCCTAAAACAAGCAAGAATATTTAAACAGAATCGTATTTGTACAAGCAAAATACAAAAAATAATAAAAAATCATTACAAAAACTAGTTTTTATTGGATTCTCATTAGTTTTTATAAATACAGATTGATTTACTCGTAATCATGAATTAGATATATCAAAATCTCTTTCTTATGATATACCATAACAAGAGTGATTTTACTAAATCTACAAAGAGATTATTTAAACTCCCTATCCACTTAGAGTCTTAATTCCATTTATTTTTTCCCAATTTATTCTCGCTAAGTATCCTGGACACTTGATATGTGCTTCAGAGTATGTTTCCCTGTAGAATAGGATTCATTTTCGGATTCAATTTCCCAAGAAACTTAAGGGAAGTGGAGACCCATTTCACAATAAATATGATCCACAGTTGATGGTAAAAATGCTATTGATTTAATAATATTTTCTTAATTTATTGCTAGGTTAGGTGGGAATCGATGGTGGTCCTTGAGTTGATGGACATCTGAGTTAAGGCTTAAAAAGAATGCATGGAACTATTTCAATTCTCTAGAACATTTATTTTAGTCTATCAACATGATTTTGTCTTCATCTAAGATGTAACGAACTAATGTCATACGCTCTTCTCGCTATATTTTTTAATACTTTAATGGGTGTGACGAGTCAATGAAGGGGGTGCTTGGGTCCCTTTTTGGTTCGGAGAAGGTAAAGGTGGTGAAGGTTGAATGGGGAGCTACAATTCTATAGGACTTGTTTGGCTCTGCATGAATCATTAATTTTGAGCAAAGCCAAAACATTCTGTCTAAGACCAGGACCAAACTTTTAAGTCCCAGTAGGACAAGGAGAATTCCAGTTGTCTCATCCCTTTCCTGTAAGAAAACAAGACAGGAACAGGGGGTGGGACTCCTAAACCTATCCACATGGAGAAAGAAGAATAAGAAAAAGGAAAGAAATGAAGGAATAAAACAAGAAGAAAATGAAAGGAACGAAAGAATGAAAGGGAGAAGAAAAAGAAAGGAAGGAAAGAAGAAAAGAAAGAGAAGGAAGAAAGAAAAAAAAGAAAGAACTGAAAGGATAATAAAAAGAAAGGAAGGATAGAGGAAATAAGGGATACAAAGAAACAAAAAATGACAAAGACGAATAGTTCATGTCGGGATAGCCACTAAGACAGCACAGGACAAGGCACCCCGTTCCATGGAGAAACAAGGACACCCCCCCATCCTATGGGACTTAAAACCTTGGTTAGGGTTATGCATAGCATCATTCTTTATCAAAAAATGTCTAATCATTTATTGTGGATTAGTTTGAAAAGAAATTGTCACTACCATGCATGGCACCGCTCATTGTCAAGATGATGCTAGTAAAATTAACTTGTGTTATGGTGTTAGCTAACATGTCCCAGAGAAAAGAAATATCGAGATTCCACAAGCAAGTTATATTGACTAATATGGGTCACCTGTTTCATGTTTGCTAATGTTAACTACAAGATGACATATCCAAGTTCATCAAATTTAAGGTGATTTAGTAGTGTTTCTACATTGTTTAAACTCTCTCGTTTACCAAAAACAAATTACTAACATATGCAATAAAATTTCATTATAAGTTAAAAATTTGTGAAGATCATTAAAGCTGGATTTGGATGGTATAAGGCATTCAATGATTTAAAGAAATAGCCATGATATGGCTTATGACCAAGCTGATGTGGCGCAATTAGATTCATCCAGTTCATGACCTGTGGAGACCAAGCTCATTTGGAGATTCTCCAAGGCATTCTGATCGGGACCCCGACCTGAAAGACGAGTTGAGCAAATCAAAAGTAGCTGACCTTCAAAGTTGAAGCATCTTACCTCAATATAATGGCCAGTCAACACAGCAACCAACCCAAGTCAAGCAGAACCTCTCATGGCAAAGTCAACTCGACCCCTCTATGATGGGGACATCGCCAGCATGGATCCCGGAGCAAGCACGAATCTTGGAGCTGCACGAATCTTGGAGGACATCCAGAATAAATTAACTTGGGTTTATCTTTTTGTTTGAAATTTAAATTAGGATTTGGCTGGTTAGATTTAGATATGGATAGGCTTATCTTATCCTATCTTGTATTTGAATTTGAGTCATCCCTATCTTTTTATCCTGTATTCAAATTCAAACGAGGGTTAGACAGATCTATAAATACCACCCTCAGTCCTTTATAAAAAGTTAATTTTTGGAGAAAAAATTTGAGTTTTTTAGAAGAGTGATTCTTCTTGCCTTCGCCTTCGGGCATGGGCATGATGCCCTAGTTATTCCCCTTCCCACTCCATCTTCTGTATCCCCTCATGACCTTTGAGATCCATCCTAGCGCCTCCAAGTATCGAGGAGGGTGTAATGCCCTAGAGGTGAGAGGTCTCTTCGTTAGGGTGAGTCCCAATCCATGAGATCTAGATTCCTATCCTACATCCCCACTATTCCTTCGCCACTCCTAGTGAAAAAAATAGCAAAAAAAAGAGTACCCTAATTTAGGTGACTTCTAGGCTCACCAACGATCCTACCCTCATCATCCCTCATCACTCTACCCAAATGCACATGAGGTCTTAGCAATTTCATCACATGTGAAGCATTACGGCACATTCTTGGATTGTTATGCCACATCATCAAGTTGTTACAACACAACCCCAAGTTTGTTAGGATACAATCTACAAAAGATTTGGATACTGACTATAAATAAATCCACAAACCCTTCATGAGAAGTAAGAAGAATGGCCTAATGCCTGATCCTCGATTACTAAATCACTTAACACCAACATTATTCTTCTTCCTTACTTCCCACTAGACACCCTCTCTAACTTAAGCATCAGAAGGCCTAGTCAAAGCCAATTCGGCACTCTCTGACCTTCTCCCATTGTCATGCAAGTCCACAGAAGCAGCCCAAGTCATCACTTCGGGATCAACAGCAATAAATTAGCACCATCAATGAGAACAAAAGAAGGAAAGCCATGAAGCTCAGAAGGAATAATCACCAAAGAGCTGTTCAGCTCAATAGTCACCTGCACAGCTCCCCAAATATCCACCACCTCAACCAACCCCAAAGATTGCTGACACCAGACAACTTAACTTGCATGTAAACCTAGTGCATGCTCTCACGACAATGATGCAAAAGCTGCAATAGCAGGTTGTCCCTCCCCCAGCAAGCCAGTTGAACCATTAGCATGGTCTGGCTCAAAGTAGCAGCCACATTCATCCCAAAAGTAAGGGGCCAGAGGCAAAGTCACTCCCATCCCCCCCAAAGAAAATTCCAACTTGGGCGATATGAGAAATCTCTCAACATCAGCCAAGAAGAGTCTCCAGAAGAGAGACTGACCTTGATTGCAAGATCAAGGAGTTGAGCCACCAGGCCTTGCAAGGACGAAGGACAAAGCAGAAGACAATTGTGAGATGAAGGATCCTCCCTTCACCAAAGAGAATATGGAGGAGCCCCTACCAAAGGAGGTTAAAATACCACAATTCTAGCTCTATGATGGTAACTCAGCCTCGATGGACCATCTCAAAAGTTTTAAAGCTCTTATGCTATTACAAGGAGCTTCGAAAGCCATGATACATCAGACTTCTCAAGCCATACTCAAAAAAGCAGCTCGACTCTGATACTCGATACTTCAATTGAGATCAATTGGTTCCTTTCACCCTAGCTCGGCTGCTGGTTCACCAACCACTTTATCGGCAACAAAAGATGAAGGAAAGCTTCAACCAGCATATTCACCCTCAAACAGAGGGAAGATAAGTCCCTCCAAAACTACATCAGCCAATTCAATGTCCAGTTTGTGGGTGCACAAGCTAGATCATTGCAGTAGCTGCAGTAATGAACAAGTTGGGGAGGTCATGCTTCATCTTCTCAATAAAGGTCTCCAAAGGACTTGATTGAGCTCCTAGCTCGAGTAGATATATGTCATTCATGCCAAGGAAGCCATCGCTGCCTAGAAAGAAGCAGCAAAAGAGGCGGCAATAAGTGCAAGTACCGCAAGGAATAGGACAAGCCAAGGAGAAAGGGTAGCCAAAAAGAAAGAATTGCCATGCGACCTTAGAGTCCACCTCGAAAGTTCAAGAGATATACCCCTCTCAATGCTCTGAGGGCATATTTTGATGGAAATCAAGGACTAGGGCTACTCTACTAGACCAGAACGATGAGGACTCCCACCAAGAAGAGGGACATGCATAAGTACTATCGATTTCACAAACATCATAGGCACAGCATTGAGAAGCACCTACAACTAAAAGAGGAGATCAAGACCCTCAACCAACAAGGGTACCTTAGCTGATATGTGGGAGATCAGCAAAACCCAAGTCGGACAAGCAAACCCTTGATAGGAGGGACAACGATGATCAACCACTCACTAGAGTGATTGCTACCATCTTCAAAGAAATTATTGCAAAAACATGGTTCACCATCTCGGTATCGGACCTGTATCATTATCATCTTATTACAATGCTAGTACACGATTCGGTACGATATGAGTGTTGTACCACAATCATATGAAATGTACTAGTATGAGACTAGTACAATATGTCCTGTATCAGGCCGGTATGGGGCGGTACAGCATTCCTTAACAGAAAGTCTTAGCCCCAACTGAGAAGGCAACAATCAAACTTCATCAAGCCAAAAGAACCCATGCTAAATCGTCAAGCTCAAGAAGCTCATACCCCGACAATGGTGAGGTGTAAAATCAGTGAGAATCATAATCTTAAATCTATGTATTTCTTGATACTAACCATCAATGGAAATATATTTTTTTTTTACCTTCAAGGAGATTTAAGTATTGCAAGTTGTAACATTTTGTGGAAGCTACCCACCTCGAAAGCTAAGATCATGCCATCCGAAAGTCATAGATTAATCTAGAAGGCACACTGGGTCTAGTCACCAAAAGTGTTCAACACTCGATGTCCATTATATTAAATGTATGCACTAAAAGCCAATCAGACCTACACATATTTATTCTAGGACATAGTTTTGTATTTGACTTTTTTCATTATTAATAAAATCGGACTTTTAATTCCATTCATATGTATCCATGAATCATCCAAAAAACTAATAAGATAATGACATGTATTCTCAAAAGTTGAGAATTTGAGGCATGTCTCATTGGTGATTGATTCCTAAAAACTCCCGATCAATGAATTATTATAGAGACGGTGATTGATCCAATAAGATTGATGCATAGATCGCTTCCCTTCATATACATGAGTCTCAAGTCTACAGTATAGTTATACAAGCAAAACTGCAGGTGGTTGTTAGTGGACAAGGATATCGAGTATAACTGATACAAGAAATCACTTAGATGTCTATCTACTCGTCAATAACTTACCCAATGTTGCAATAGTATGACTAGTCCTTTGACCTATAGTACTTCAAATATTCATAATAGAATTACTGTAGTTTGACTATACATACACTTGATCCTTAGCCATATAGATCCTTACGGTGCATGTTGGTTGCAGTAAGTCCATTATAGAAATAAAATGTGCACCTATATGGAATCTATCATCCTTAGTAGATAAAAAAGTTGATCCTATGTGATTTATGAGATTGTGTTCCAAAAACCTTGATCAAGATAGTGCAATAGTAAAAAAGAATTTCCACCATTTAAACATCAAAAACTCAAGTAAATAAATTTAACATATGACAGATAATGAAGTTTAACAAGTAATGCCATAACCTCCATCCAGTCAGGACTCACTATAGAATTATATCATGCATTAACTGCATTTAAAAATTTATTCAATCCGTTCTACTAGATTGCCACTACATACTGCTAGATATCATTGGTATACTGTAGGATCCAAGAAAATTATCTTGATGGTCGACAATTTTCATTAAGATGAGTTGAAATTGTTCCAATCCATTGAAAAAGTTTCAATGATATTATAGATAAATATCATAATATATCTCACTACCAGACAGAATAGAATCTATGAAATCCTAGCCTTTTAGGTTATAACTAATCTATTGATTGAATTGCAATCTTTGAATAGCCATAGGACCCAATTATCAATATGATTGATAACTAAATTAATTTATAATTGTCACAAATTAATGATCCTTAAATACAAAAATTGCAAGAAAGAACTTACTAACGGTTAGTGAGTTTTAACACTTATAATATTATTTAATTTGGTTTGTTCGAATTAAATCATTGTGATTAAGTTCGAGTCATTAAATTGGAATTTAATTTGGCCAAACTCGTTTTAAGTTGGCCAAACCAATTAGGGCTTTGAGATAACATTAATCCTAACCCTTTAAAAGAGTACACGGCGCTTCAAGAGTTGTCACCCAAGGAGAGGAGCTAACACCTACTTTGAGTAGGACTCCTAGCACCAAAGAGTATGGACAATTAAAGAGTCTGCATGCCATAAACTCCACATGCCCACTTCGAGGACTCTTCACATAAAAACCCCAATGCCCAAGGGACTCCACAGCAAAAAAAATAAAATAAAATAAGGAACTTCACAAGTGAAGAGGGTTCATGCCAAAAGCTGGATGCCCAAGACTCTTACACGTGAAGAAGTTTTCACACCAAGAATTGGCACCCCATCAAAGAATCCATCTACCTAGGATTTTCATGCATGAAGGATTCACGCTAAAAGATGTTTTAGCACCTAAAAGTGCTTCTACCTTAGGGTTTTCATGAGTGAAGAGGTGTTTCATCCAAGAGTGGTTAACAATAGGTACTCCTAATGCCCCAATAATTTTCTAGCATGAAAAAAAGTAGAAAAGAATCCACCATTTAAAGAAGATCTATACAAGAAAGCTAGTACACTGGTAAGATCAAAGACTATTGATCATATCATAACCTCATGTGGATACCTGCAAAGGCTTGGCACTTGTGAGGTTTCAAGAGGACCACAAAGACATCCACGATCATTAGATCACAGTAAAGATCTACTCTGCAAAGATGATGATTTGATCTCACTTTCTTTCTCTTAATTTTAACCTTAAACTATGAGGGATCCGGATTTTTTGGGATGAAATCTCGCATGTTTAACTAAAAAGTTAATTTTTATTTTCACTACACTTTTTCTCTTTACTTAATACATTGGCCCACCAAAAAGAACCAATGGCCCCCAAGGATCAGCAGCTCCAGTCTCAACCTCAGACACGCACAATGGAGCAAGACCCGAAGGCCCATGAGGATTGACTCCAATCTCAACCTCGAATAGGTACAATGGAGCAAGTCCGATAGCCGCTGAAGATCAATAGCTTTGGGATCAATAGCTTTGGTCCCAACCTCGCACAAGTACAATGGAGCCCAATGGCCTTTGAGGATCGATAACTCCAATCTTAACCCCAAATAGAAACATTCCCAAGGCCCATTGGCCATAGATGATCGAGGAGGCCTGCTGGCCACAGTCTTGTCCTCAACTAGGTACTCTTTCTCTGTCAAGGCCTTGAAAGCCTGCAAAGGATTGTATTCTACTCTGACAACATGATCTCAAATACTTCATGTATGCATCAATGATATTGTCATCGACCTCATGCACTTCATGAAATTCTGGCTTCATTATTATTTTACCTATCTATCTGATACATGCAGAAAACATTCCAGCTTATCTCCTTAATCATTCTCCACTATGGCTATTTTAGCCAATTCTTCTATGGTGTTCTGATCATATTTCATCCTATCTCTGAGAGGCATTATCAACAACATAGCCATCTTGGCTAATTTATGCAAATATTTGAGCTTTATTTCAACTCAGCTCATCTTGCCATAATTGCATCTTATGATCCCATATTATTATGGTCTTATCTTCATCTCGACCGATCTTCAAAGGCATTGTGATTTTATAGCTTTATCTCAAAGCATTCAGCCATTCTCAAAAACTTGGAATTGTTTAATTATGACTTTATCTCGGCTTTCTAGTCATCTGGCTCCATTCAGCTAACATCAAAAATTGGCATTGATGGCCAGTTCAGGCATCCTTAAGACAACCTCAAACAAGCATTTAGATAATAAAAAAGAAAAAGGTATACTCAACAATGATTTCATTTTATTATCATATACAATTACATAGAAAGTCAAAATAAGTCAAAAATCAGACTACACTACATTATAAAAGATTAGGACTGGTCAGGATCCAATTCTACAAGGTCAACAACTTCAGCAAAGTCAACCGACATCGTGGTGGTGCTAAGAAGCACAAGAGGGAGACCAACAAAAGCATATTGCTTAGAGCTTGATGGCTCCGCGATTTCATGGTTACTATCCCACTTCCCAATTTCATTATTGATTTCCATGGATCTACAATATCCAGGTGATTCGATTAGGAAGAAAGAAGATTGAGCAAGTTATGGCATTCTTAAGTTTGGCACGTAATTCGACTTCCCGATATGGTGGATCTTGTTTCTAGACCATGTCCGGCCCTTCTCGTAATGGCCCAAAGTAGTCCACATCGAATCTGATGATCCTCCTAAATCATAAGGTCAGCTAAGGGGAAGAGTTTCGTTCGATACCCGATTTCTACATTATTTGATGCACTTTGTCAAAGACTCAACTGCAACAAGACCAACCTCGCACAGTAGCTTCCCGATGCATTGAACTTCTCCACAATTCAAGAAGCTCTCTTCTTGGCCTAGGTGACCCGAAATTGAGCAACCGTCTGTTCTTTCTCCACCATAGCCATCTAAAGCATGATTGCTTTGGTTCAATCCTCCTCAACCGCTAGCCTGCTTTAGAGGGATCCCAATTCAGCCTCAGCCCCCTTCTTCCTAGCCTCTCACAAAGCCAACCAGAGTGCATCTATGCATTGTTAAGGCATCTTTCTTATGAAAAATCGATAAGGAATAGTATTCCACAAAGAGGAAAAAGGAAAATCGGCAAAAGGATTAATTCTCTCGAAAGAAAAGAAGAATGAGGAGCTATAAAACCACCACCCAAAGATGATTCGGGATGATTCAACTAGTTGGTCCTACTAGAATCTTTCGATGCAACAAAAAGGGCACTCAGGATCTTTCCAGATGCAGTAGATTTGTAGTCCTCTTGCCTAAATCAGCAAAAATGTGTCACATCCACCCCACTCCAAATGGTCAATGTCATCTTCGTCTCTTCAAAGATGAGTGGAGACTCATCCTTCAAAACATCACTATCCAGGAGTTAATGCCCTTTTTAAAGCAACACAAAGGTTGACAAGATAGTTATTTCCTTTGCTTGAACCAAGGAAGATGCTTCGGACTCGAAAGTGGGAAGCCAGTGATATAGCAATAAATGGCCAAGGTGATGTAGTGAAATCAGATTCATCCTGTTCATAACATGTGGTGACCTAGGTGCATTCGAAGATTCTCCAAAGCATCTAATTGGGATCCGCCAACTGACATGAAAGCTAGGATCAGCAAACCAGAAGCAATCGACCTCCAAACCCAAAGCCTCTCACCTCAACACAATAACCACCCAAGTCAAGCAAGATCTTCTCATGGTAGAGTTAGCTCGACCCTTTCGCCCAAGTGCACACAAGATCCCAGCAATTCTGTCACCTGTATAGCAGTTACAGTACTTCTCTGGATTGTTATACCACGTCATCAGATTGTTACAGCATGACCTCAAGTTTTGTTAGACTACAATTCACAAAACATTTGAGATCCCAACTATAAATAAACCCAAAGACCCTTCATGAGAGGTAAGATAGAGAATGGCTTAATATGCAATCTTCAACCATTGAATGACTTAATATCGGCATTATTCTTCTTCTTCCTCGCTTCCCACTAGAAGCCCTCTTTGAATTAAGCATCAGACGGCCCAGCCGAAGTCAATTCAGCAAGCTCTCTAACCTTCTCCTATTATCTTGTAGGTCCACGACACTAGCCCGAGTCATCACTCCAAAATTGGCAGAAACAAACACAAGTTGCATTATTATTTAAAAAAAATGATCTTCTTTGAAAATGCCCACCTCCTTGATTGTCTTATTTAAAATTCAAGGGAAATGATGGGTGTTTTAAAGGACATGGTATGCCTAGTATGGGATCATTAGGAACAAAAAAAAGTTCAATATTTTATCAAACTCATTTAGCAAGTCAAGTAAATATCTTTCTAAATCATAGCCAGTGACTCGATGTGCTCCCTGTTGCCGCCAAGACCGTCGTGGCCCGTAGCTGCTATGGCGCCGGAGTGCGCTCTCTCCGTTGCTGGGATGTCCTGCTTCCTGGGACCTGCAAAACAAAAGTTAGTGACTCGGGCCGGGGATTCCGACGGGGGCACTCCGACGGTCAAGTCAGTGACGATCCAGAGGAACAGATCCTCCTGGTCGAGCCCCTCTTGATGGACTCCATGCAAGGAGTGAGTGATGTGTGAGTGGGGATGCGAGTGTGCCGGGAGAGATGTTGGCTGAGGGGGTTAGCCCTCCTATATGGCTTCTCCTCCTTCACTCGCTGGTGTGATGTTCTGTGGTTGAGTTTGCACTTGCCTCTTCCCTCACTGGGGGTGTCGATGGCTCTTTTAAGTCTTGGTGGTTGTTGGGCGCCTACCTCGGGATCTCCCCCGTGCCAACAGACGCGTGCGGTGATGTCTCGTGCCGTGGGCGGGGCGCCTTTCCCGGTTTGTGATCGAAGAACCTGCCATGCACTCTGACATTCCTTCGATCGCTCTTCGTCCGGGAAACTTGACAGTTCAGGGCCGCCGCCCCCGAGATTCGAATCTTCTGGTTGACTTCCTCTTCCGGGTGGTTCAGGTGGTTGGTGAAGAGCGTTGTGCCTCGATCACCAGGCCCCTCCCCTTTCTGGTGTCAGTGGTAGCTGTGGACAGTTATTGCGGCCAGTGGGCATCTTCTTGCAACCCTCAGGCGACTCGCCGGCCTCCCGGGATGACGGTGCCGCCTCCTTGCTTGCTGGTGTCTTCGCCCGAGCTGGAGGCCGAGCTGGAGGGGCAGGGCTCGACTCCGAGGGCTCGGCTTCGAGGCGACTCCACTTGGCGGAAGAGGGTTGAGCTCGACTCCGGACCAAGGGAGCTTGACCTCGGGCGAGCTCAACCTAACGGAGAAGGGCAGAGCGCGGCTCCATCCCAGAGAACTCGACCTCGGAGGGGCTCCATGTGGTAGAGGAGGGCTGAGCTCGACTCCGTACCACGGGGCCCGACCTCGAGGGGTTCGCTCTGGAGGATGCCGCTCGCTCCGGCCTAAGCGTCCCGAGCTCGCGTGCCCGACTTGGCGGAGGGCGGAGCTCGGCTTCGACGGGCGGCCCCGTTGTTTTGAGGGAGCTCAGGCCGGCGAAGGAGTCCGGGTAGAGTATCTGACATGACGGCCTTCTCCGACATGGCATCTGACAGCTACTCCACGTCAGCAATTCAACCACATCATTTGCCCCCCCACTCCCGAGGCTCCTTAGTGCACGGTGCTCGGGTCGAAGGGAGTAATTGCATGCTGACATGGACAGGTGAACATGATCGCCGGCGCTTCGCGAGCGGTTCCCCAGGCCATTGTGGGGGCGCCACGTGGCCACGTTCGAGGAGTAGTTAATGCCGGCACGGAATCCAGAGCGGCAGGGGCGTCCCATTCGACTGATGGCCAGCACGTGACATAAATCCGTTGGCGGAGAGGCTGTAACGGTACGGGTGTACTGGGTCACTTCGAAATGAAAAGAAGTTTTTATCCAAAACATCTATTCTTTCGAATTCTTCATGCTCGCCACCGTACCCAAGCTTCTCCCAATTGCCTCAGACCCTCTAAGGAACCAGGTTAGTCTTCTTTCTCTTCTTCCCCCCACCAGAGTAGGACTCTTCTTCCGCGTCTAAGACTTTCCTCCACTTGAGTTTCTTGCTTCCTCCACCTCCATAGATGTCTCGTTTCGATCCGAGCTTTCATCCTTCTACTAATCAGGCTGAGACCGATCCTTCCGTGCCGAGACCGCCATTTTCTTCCTCCGATGAGGAGGGGACGCGTTTCGAATTCAGCAGGGGCATCCTCCCGGTCCCGTAGCTATTAGGGAACTTGGGCCTAATCCTTCCCGTCCTTCTCGTCCTCCTTCCCCGTCTGAACCCGTCCCCGAGTCTGTCCAGTCAACAGGTCCCGGTGGGGTCGCTTCGACGATCTCCGCTAAGGAACTGGGGCCATCCGGGATAACTATGACATCCGCACTTTGTCCGGCTTCTGATCCCCCGACCAGGGGACCGGGTTACTTCCAGTAGCCCAGGCCGAATAGCCTTCTATGAGGAGACCTTCTCTGAAGGGCTCCGCTTCCCCTTTCATCCTTTCTTCATGTCTGTGTTGAGCAACTACCATTTAGTTCCTACTCAGCTCGTACCGAATGCCATTAGGACTATCTTTTCTTTCATTATCCTCGGCCACTTCCACGGGTTCGTTGCCTGGTTTTCCTTGTTCAGGGCATTCTTTACCCTAAAGCGCCACCCACTGAGAATGGATGGTGGTCCTTGTCTTTTTGTCCAAGGGCATTAGGTTTGAGCTCCCCTCTTACATCAAGGGATGGAAGAGCAAATTCTTCTTCGCAACGGTTAAGGGGGTTAACTAGGTCTGGAGCGACCCGGATTAGTCCCCTAACCGAAATTCTACGATTGATGCGGCTGAATAGGATGACTACGAGCAGCTCCGCACCGTCCAAATTCCGTCCCTGGAGGTTCTACTGTCGGAGCGGAACCTCTTTGAAGCCGAAGCCGACCCAACGAGGGGTTTGGGTGAGTTCGGCTCAAGCTTTTCTTTTTCTGTGCCTTTCACTTTGTCATTCCTGAGCTAGGAGCTAACGCCGTATGGTATGTATACAGGCATGAGATTCTCGGAGAGCGATCTGCTTGCGATCACCCGAAAGAGGCCGCCATCTGAGCTGGTTAAGGAGCCTCCCTCGAGACAGGCTCGAAGCAAGAGCACGTCGACAGCCGCTCCCGTCGTACCGGCCGACCCGAGCAGGAGGGAGACCGAAGCCGCTCCTGCACAAGTAGAGAGGACGACATCCGCGGCGCCGGGGCCGAGTCAGTGGGCAGTCAGGAAGGTTCCAGAAAGGTCAAGGCAGCAAGAAACGGCCCTTGCCCCGGAGCCTGAGGTAGTCGCCCGAGCCAGGGTCACAGCCACTGTCGCCGTCGTGTCCTCCCGTTCCCCAGGGCCTGCTGTCATTGAGGTCGAGGAGGAGGAGGTTCGAGGGGGAGCCGAACCTGTGGCCGAGAAGCCGCTAGAGAGGAGGCCAGGCTCCCAACCTGCTCCGGAGGGTGCTTCAATTGGAGGGGCAAGTGACCCAGCTCCCGAGGCGAGCAGGAAGGAATGGGAACACCACGGATCCCTTTCAACTGGGGCCGGAGAGCTTTTTGCTCCGGACCAGGCATTGGCGAGCGCATGATAGATTTTTCCATCCAGGCATGCGAGCATCAAGAGATGGCCGAATAGCGACTGGGGGATGCGATCAGCAGCATCTTCCCCCAGCTCTTCTCGGTAAGCGACTCTGACCTTTTTACAGCCCTTTCTTTCTTTCGCATTAATGGCTGACTTCTTGTATGGTGCATATCGGTGCCGAGGTCCTCTTGATCAGGGACTGCTGCCGGAATTGGCTGAAAAACGATCAGCGACGGGCAGCGAAGGTCGAGTCTTTGAAGGCCGACCTGAAGAAGAGATCGATGCCGACAGGGTCCTTGATCTGCGGGTCAAGGACCTTGAGAAACAGCTTGCCGGTGCTGAGGGGCGAGCGAAGGAGCTCCAGGAAAGCCTCGACCAGAGCCCGATCAAGGAGCAAGGCCGAAGAACTCGCGGCCACGAAGAAGAGGCTGACTTCATTCAACGCCGAGACAGTTCGGCAGAAGGGGATCACCCAGTCCCTTCAGACTGATCTAGCAGCGACAAAGGAGAAGTTGGCTGCAACTGAGAAGGATGCGGCAGAGGCATCCAAGTCGGCGGAGGCGGCAAGGGAACAAGCCACCGAGACGAAAAAGGAGGCCGAGGGGGCCGTGGCCAGGTACAAAGCCTCAGAGAAGTTCGCCACCGAGTTCTATCAAACGGCGTCGGACTCCTTCTATAAGGGTTTTATGTACCTGCACGGCCGAATCGAGGCGTTCATTCCCACGAGGGCCGCCATCGCCTTAATTATCCTCGAGCTTCGGACGTGGAGCCGAACCCGAACAAACGTTGCAGAAGTCGCAGCTCCCGAATCTTCCCAGCCTGTGGCGGTTGCCGAGACCGGAGCTACGCGACCAGAGGCACCTGGGGACGAAACTTCGCAACCTCGCAGCCCTGCCGAGAGGGCAGCCCGGGTAGATTAGGTTTTTCTTCAGCTTTTTCTGCTTCTACTTTTGATCTGGGTCGCCCGGCATGTCGGGGCCCAAGGATGCTTGTAAATGGTTGGAAGATTTTTAATGAAATGAGGTTTCCTCGCTATTTGTTCCTGAGTACTGCTTGCCTCCCATCTTCTCTTCTCTCTTTTCCCTTCTTTTTTCTCTCTTCTTTCTCCTTTTTTTTTTTTTAGAGATATGTGGTGAGATCAGAGAGAAGGGCTCCACTTTGTCTGGGGCTTGGCCTTCAGAGACTTCAGTGCTGGTGAACTAGGCTCAGGTCTTTGATGGCCCAAGAACTGGGCTCGGGTCTTCAATGTCTTGGAGCTAGGCTCGAAAACTTAATGGCCGGAGAGCTGGGCCCCGGTCCAGGGTTGCCTAAGAGCTGGGCTCAGGTCTTGGTGTCTTGGAGCTAGGCTCAAAGACTTATTGGCCAGAGAGCCTCCGGGTCTTGATTGCCTGAGAGCTGGGCTCAGGTCTTGGTGATTTGGAGCTAGGCTTGAAGACTTGTTGTCCGGAAAGCTGGGCCCCAGGTCTTGGTCGCCTGAGAACTGGGCTCAGGTCTTGATGGCCAGAGAGCTGGGCCCCGGGTCTTGGTCGCCTGAGAGCCGGGCTCGGGTCATGGTGTCTTGGAGCTAGGCTCGAAGACTTGTTGTCCGAAGAGCTAGGCCCCGGGTCTTGGTCGCCTGAGAGCTAGGCTCAGGTCTTGATGTCTTGGAGCTAGGCTCGAAGACCTGTTGTCCGGAGAGCTGGCCCCGGGTCTTGATTGCCTGAGAGCGGGGCTTAGGTCTTGTTGGCCGAAGAGCTGGGCCCCGAGTCTTGATCGCCTGAGAGCTAGGCTCAGGTCTTGATGTCTTGGAGCTAGGCTCGAGGCTAGGCTCGAAGACTTGTTGTCCGGAGAGCTGGGCCCCAGGTCTTGGTCGCCTGAGAGCTGGGCTCAGGTCTTGATGTCTTGGAGCAAGGCTCGAAGACCTGTTGTCTGGAGAGCTGGCCCCGGGTCTTGATTGCCTGAGAGCGGGGCTCAGGTCTTGGTGTCTTGGAGCTAGGCCCGAAGACTTGTTGTCCGGAGAGCTAGGCTCCAGGTCTTGATCGCCTGAAAGTTGGGCTCAGGCCTTGATGTCTTGGAGCTAGGCTCGAAGACTTGTTGTCCGGAGAGCTGGGCTCCGGATCTTGGTCGCCTGAGAGCTGGGCTCAGGTCTTGGTGTCTTAGAGCTAGGCTCGAAGAGTTGTCCGGAAGCTGGGCCCCGGGTCTTGGTCGCCAAAGAGATGAGCTTAGGTCTTGATGTCTTAGAGCTAGGCTCGAAGACTTTGTCCGGAAGCTGGCCCCGGGTCTTGATTGCCTGAGAGCGGGGCTCAAGTTTTGTTGGCCGGAGAGCTAGGCCCCGGGTCTTGATCGCCTGAGAGCTGGGCTCAGGTCTTGATGTCTTGGAGCTAGGCTCAAAGACTTATTGTCCGGAGAGCTGGGCCCCGGGTCTTGGTCGTGCCAGGTCTTGGACCGGGCAGTGATATCCTGCAAGGCAAATAACCTTTTGTGCAAAAGAAAATCTTTATTATTAATGAAAGAAAGCCTTATACTACTGATAGTATCTTCTCATATTGCAGGCATTCCATGTTCGAATGAACCTGACGCCATCAAGATCCTCGAGGTAGTAGGCCCCATATGAGAGGGCTTCAGCCACTTTGTAGGGGCCTTCCCAGTTTAGCGAAAGCTTGCTGCACTCCCGGGTTAAGATACTTCAGCTCGGCACAGCACCAGGTCCCCAGGTCTGAAGACTTTCGATCTTACTAGTGTGTTGTAGTACCGGGCCACCCGTTGCCGGTATGCCGCCATTCGAAACCGAGTTTGTCCCTTATTTCTTCGAGAAGGTCTAAGTTTAGCAGAAGGTTTGCCGAGTTCTGCACTTCGTCGTACTGCTATACTCGTAGCGTGGGCACGCCGAGCTCAACCGGGATGACTACCTCAGCACCGAAGACAAGGTTGAAGGGCGTCTCGTCAGTTGCCGTTCTGGATGTTGTGTGGTAGGCCCACAGAAAACTCGGGTGTTCTTCCGCCCATCTGCCCTTGGCTAGGTCCAGCCTGGTTTTGAGTCCTTGGAGGATGGTCCGATTAGTCACCTCGGCCTCCCCATTTGTTTGGTGTAGGCTACCAAGGTGAAATGGTGCTGGATGCTGTACTCAGTGCAGAATCCTTCGAACTCCCGGTTATCAAATTGTCGCCCATTGTCGATGATGATACAATGGGGGTCCAAAGTGATAGATGACTGATTTCCAGAAAAACTGGCGGACGTTGACTTCGATAATCCGAGCTAGCGATTCTGCTTCGACCCACTTGATGTAGCCAGTTGCCACTAGCAGGAACCTTCATTGTCCCGGTGCAGGAGGAAATGGCCCAAGAATATCCATATCCACCCCCTGAGCAAAGGTCCAAGAGAATGAGAGCTGGGAGATCGGCGCCGCCGGTGGCGTTATATTTGGGCATGGCATTGACTTGTCACACCTCTTGACGAAGTCGGCAGCATCCTCCCTCATGGTCTCCCAGAAGTACCCCTGGCGGAGAGCTTTGTATGCCAGTGTTCTCCCTCCCACATGGTTCCCACAAAGACCTTCGTGTATTTCTCGGAATACAAAGGTTGCCTCAGTGGGCCTGAGGCACTTCAGGAGCGAGTAGGAGTGAGATCGGCAGTAGAGCTGGCCTTCCATCAAAACGAACCGGGAGGCCTTCTTCTTGATGAGGCTGACTTCCATGCGGTCCTCTAGCAAGGTGCCATCAGTGATGTACCGAACGTACCTGTCCATCCAGCTCGGCTCGGGGGTGACCTGTTGCACCTCCTCTGAACCTTCGTAGCTTGGATTCTCGAGGTACTCGACATAGGCGTGCTCTAGTGATGAGCCCGACAGGGTCGACAATACGTCTGTGCATGCATTCTCCCCCCGGGGGATGTGAAAAATGCTGAAGTGCCGGAAGCCTGCCATGCTCGAGCAGACTCGTTCCAGGTACTTTATCATCTAGAGATCTCTGACCTCATATTTCCCGGAGACTTACCCAGCAACCAATTGGGAGTCGGTAAACTTTCAAGCTTTGCACGCCCAGCTCGCGGGAGACTTTCAAACCGCGAGGGGCGCCTCGTACTCCGCCTGCTTGTTCATTGCGCGAACTTGAAGCGGAGAGCACATTCTGTCACCACCCCGTCGCTATTGGCGAGGATGAGGCCTGCTCCGCTTCCGCCGGAATTACGCGCCGTCCACGTGGAGGATCCAGGGCTCCTCCTCTGGTCCGAGCTCCGCTTGGGGCTCCGTCATTGTCTGCTCTGGCTCCTCGACGAGCCCCATGCATTCGACCACGAAGTCGGCTAGGACTTGGACCTTCTGCAAAGACCTCGATCGATACGCTATATCGAACTCGCTCAGGAGTAGGGACCACTTGGCCAGTCTTCCAAAAGTCTCAGGGCGGCTAAGTATGGTCCTCAGCGGCTGTCCGTCATGACCATGATGGGGTGTGCTTGAAAATAGGGCCTGAGGCGCTTAGCAAACATTATTAGTACAAAAATGAGTTTTTCGAAGCGAGTATACCTACCTCCGCATCGCGGAGGATTTTGCTGGTGTAGTACACCGACTTCTAGGACCCTCCCGTATGCACGGACAAGGACCGAGCTGACTGCTCCAGGTGTGACCGCTAGATAGAGGAGCTCCTCCCCTTCCTCCGGTCTGGAGAGCAGCGGAGGAGAGGCCATGAAGTCCTTTAATTCTTCGAAGGCCGTTCTGCACTCCTCCGTCCAAGTGAAGTCGTGCATCTTGCGTAGCGCCTTGAAAAAGGGAGGCAGCGATCGGCCGACCTCGAGATGAACCGGCTCAGCGCTGCAATCCGCCCCGTCAAGCGCTGGACCTGCTTATTGGATGCTAGGTGCTCCATGTCAATGATCGCCTGGACCTTCTCCGGGTTGGCCTCAATACCCCTCTGAATGACCATGAAACCAAGGAACTTCCCTGCCGCTACTCCGAAAGCGCACTTTGCTGGGTTCAGCTTCATCTGGTGCTCTCGGAGGTTGTGGAAGGCTTCGGCGAGGTCGACGGCGTGGTCTGAGCTCGGCTTGCTCATGACAAGCATGTCATCCACGTACACCTGCATTCCAGCCAATTTGGTCTTTGAAGACCCTATTGACCAGACGCTGGTATGTGGTCCCAGCGTTCTTCAAGCTGAAGGCATCATTCTGTAACAGTATGTCCCTGGTCGGTGACGAAGGCAGTGTGCTCCTCGTCCTTCGGGTGCATCCGATCTGATTGTATCCGGAGAATGCATCCATGAAGAAGAGGAGCCGGTGCCCCGAGGTGGTCCACCAACTGATCGATCTTCGATAGAAGGAAGCTATCCTTCGAACATGCCTTGTTGAGATCGGTGTAATCTACACAGATCCTCCATTTGCCATTGCTCTTCTTCACCATCACCACATTCGCCAGCCAGCTCGGATATTGCACCTCCCGAACAAAACCGGCGGCAAGAAGCTTGCCTACTTCCTCATTGATGGCTGCCTGCCTCTCCGGGGCGAAGCTTCTCTTCTTTTACCGAACTGGCCGGTGCTTTGAGTCAATGCTCAGCTTGTGGATGATGATGTCAGGGGGGAAACCTGGCATGTCCGCCACCGTCCAAATGAACACATCTGCATTCGACCACAGGAATTCCAAAAGGTGTGCCCTCTCTTCATCCTGCAGCTGGGCCCCAATTTGCACCGTCTTCGCAGGATCGTCTCCGGGTGGATAGGAGAATAGCCGTTCGGCCGGGCCTCCCCTGGGGTCTTGAGCCCTTGGTCGAGTTCATCCACCCCGCATTGTCCTCGGGGACCTTGGCCCCAGGGAGGGTTTGAAAGCATACTGCAACCGGTTGGATTTTCCCCTCATCTCCCCAACACCGTAAGAGTTGGGAATTGTACAAGCATCTCCTTGTGGAGACAACAGCGTCAAGCAGTTGGCCCGGGTCGGCCTAAATCACGTTGTAGGCCTGAAGCTGAAGGAAGCTTGACAACCGTGAAAGTCATCATGATGGTGCTCAGCCGGGGTAGGGTCCCGGTGGTGACTAGGAGAGTGATTTCTCCCTCCACCCTTATAGAATCGCCTGTGAAACCAACAAGGGAAGTGTGCATATGCCTGAGTTAGCAGGGAAGAGATTCATCATCAATAAAGCATCGTAAAAAAGCACATCCATGGAGCTTCCACTATCAACCATGATGCATTTTACAGGATGCTTCGCGATCGTCATCTCAACAACCACGACATCATTATTTATATTTTTTCCCCCGTCTCCCCCTCCCTCATAAAAGGAGTATATTTTCAAAATGCCCTGCCCCCCGGGCCTTCTTGGATGCGCGCGCTCGGCTCCCCAACATATCATCCCAACCGGCTTCTCGGTATGGGTGTTGTCAACTGCTGGAGCTGCGGGAGAGCAATGAGCGCCTGAGGTTCTGCTTGAGGTCTGCCCCCGACAAACCTTTTGAGATGGCCCCTCCTAATGAGTTCTTCGATCTCCCACTTGAGGTTACGGCATTTCTCGGTGTCATGGCCATGGTCGGGTAGAAGCGACAATACTTCGTTTTGTCACGGCCAGCGAACGGCTTCATCGGAGCGGGCGCTTCAAGTAAGGCTCGCCTTCGATCTTCATGAGGATATTCGTCCTCGGGCGGGAAGGGGATGTAATTCCCCTCGGAAACGGGAGCGCGCTTCTCGACCTTGGTCCCTGCCGGAAGCTCGAAGCTGACGGTCCCGGCTTCCGTGTCCCAGACGCCTCAGCGAGGGCTGGTTTCTTCAACGACTTCCCATCGAGCTCCCGTCTCGTACGATCAGCCTCCTCGGCGCGAATGTACTTCTGAGCTCGGAGTAGCTCTTGGAGGCTTCTTATCTAGCGAGTAGGTCAGCGGGAGGTCCTGAGCCCTCGCTTCAAAACCAGCATAGCAACTGGCTCCTCGAGATTGTAGATCTCCAACACAGCAGCCTTGAAACGGGCCACGTAGTCTCGCAGGGACTCGCGGTCATGCTGCCTGATAGAGAAGGATGTCTGCCTTTCGTGGCATCTTTCGACAGGCGTCAAAGTGGGCCACGAACTTCTATCCCAGCTTGGGCGAAGGAGTTGATGCTCTCTGATTCTAGACAGGTGAACCACACCGGGCTACCTTCCGGAGAGTGGTAGGAAAGGCGATGCAGAGGAGAGTCGGTGGCCTCCTGGACCCTCATGAGGGCCCTGTAGCTTTCCAGGTGGTCCAGGGGGTCGGTGGTCCCATCGTAAGGCTCCACCTGCGGCATACGGAACCAATCTGGGATCGACTCTTATTGGACTTCTCGGGAGAAAGGGGGACGGGCGTCGTAGCCCACCGGCTCGCTAGTGGAGCCCGGTAGATTGGCAAACCGGCGGGATACTCCGCCAGCCTGCGATCATGCTCCTCCAGGCGCTTCTCCGCCATGCACCTGATGGCTTCGTCAGTAGACCCCTCCGCCGAAGGAGACGGAGAAGGTAACATGAGTGCATGGCACCCATGGCGGAGGATCTTGCTATTTTTGTCTTGACGGGGTTTGGACACTACCCGCTCAAGGTCTGGTGATAGGCTCTCCCTGTCGGCAGACCCGGCTCGTTGTCTTTTTGCAGAAGTTTGGTAGCTACCCATGTTGTCAGTAATGGCCCGCGACTGCAAAGGCCTCCCTTGGAAGGATCGCAGGCTGTGCGGGGTGCGGCGGCGTGAGCCGCGAGGGTCCCTGGCTGCTGGTGGGTGGCCAAGGACTAGTGCTGGTGCTGAAGCTGGCACACTACCGTGGCGAGGATCTGCACCTGCTGGATAAGTGCAGCCAGCTGGGATTCCGCCGGAGGTGGTTGAGCTAGAGCGGGTGGTTCCACCTCTGGGTTGTGCGGTTCCCCCGGGAAGGGGAGTCCTCCCGCACGCTGGTAGAAACCTCTCTCTTGCCCACGTCGTCACCGTCCTTCCGTCGAACTGCTTGTAAAGGAGCTCAAGTTGGATCAAAGATCGCTCTCCCCCTACCTGGCGCGCCAATATGTTGCCATCAGACCGTCGTGGCCCGTAGCTGCTGACGGCGCCAGAGTGCGCTCTCTCCGTTGCTGGGATGTCCTACTTTCTGGGACCTGCAAAACAAAGGTTAGTGACCCGAGCCGAGGATTTCCGCGGGGCACTCCGACGGTCAAGTCAGTAACGATCCAAAAGAACAGATCCTCCTGGTCGAGCCCCTCTTGATGACTCCATGCAAGGAGTGAATGATGTGTGAGTGGGGATGCAAATGTGCCGGAAGAGATGTTAGCCGAGGTGGGCTGGCCCTCCTGTATAGCTTTTCCCCTCCACTCGCTGGTGTGATTTCTGTGATTGAGTTTGCACTTGCCTCTCCCTCACTGGGGGTGTCGATGTTTTGGCAGTGCCTCAGGATCGCCGACCCCGAGATTCGAATCTCCTGGTTGACTTCCTCTTCCGGATGGTTCAGGTGGTTGGTGAAGAGCATGGTTCCTCGATCACCGGCCCCTCCCCTTTCTGGTGTAAGTGGTAGCTGCGGACAGTTATTGCAGCCAGGTGGGCGTCTTCTTATGACCCTCGGGCGGCTCACCCGCCTCCTGAGGTGACGATGCCGCCTCCGCGCTTGCTGGTGTCTTCGCCCGAGCTGAAGGCCGAGCTGGAGGGGCAGGCTCGACTCCGAGGGGCTCAGCCTCGAGACGGCTCCACTTGGCGGAGGAGGGCTGAGCTCGACTCCAGACCAGGGAGCTCGATCTCGGACGAGCTCAACCTGACGGAGAAGGGCAAAGCGCGGCTCCATCCCATAGGACTCGACCTCGGAGGGGCTCCACGTGGTAGAGGAGGGCTGAGCTCGACTCCGTACCACGGGCCCGACCTCGAGGGGTTCACTCTGGAGTATACCACTCGGCTCTACCTAAGCGTCCCGAGCTCGCAAGCCCGACTTGGCGGAGGGCGGAGCTCGGCTTCGGCGGGCAGCCCCGTTGTTCTGAGAGAGCTCAACCCAACGAAGGAGTCCGGGTAGAGTATCTGACATTGCGGCCTTCTCCGACATGGCGTCTGACAGCTACTCCATGTCAGCGATTCAGCAACATCACTCCCCAACATCATAACTTATCTTGAATATGAATGAGGGAGTAGCTTTGATGTTCTAATTATTTATGTGGTTCATTTCCCATGTTGTTCTATCTTGAAGGAGCTTGAGTTTTGAAGGTCAATATCAAGGGAATGTAGCATGAGCTTAATGCAGACTTCAGTGCCAACCCACACTACAAAGTCAAACACTCGAGTTGTTATTACATAATGTCGAACAAGAGAAAATAGAATGGCCATCATTTTGGATATTCTTTAAAGATGGGAATGCATATGAAGCATGGTGTATATACAGAAACAATCCAAGTTACCTGCATCAACACTTCCATATTTCCACTTTTCTTATTATAGAAAAGCATGCTTATAAATCAATATTTAGTATTGATCCTGTTATCCACATGAGACACCAATTATCCAAACTTGCATTGTCCTTGTAAATGACTTCCTGTTTCCCTTTATAAACCATTAAAATTTAAAAATATAAGAAGAAGAGTAAACCTAAAGTTTCTCAAAAGTTTATCCTCCTTTCCTTGACTGGAAATCAGACCTTAATTTCAGAAACAGAACTTTTTGTTTGTGTATTCAAATAAATAGCAGCATCTTGACTATCTCAAAAGACAGACACTTGAGAAACAATAATCAAATCATTAATCCTTTTCCCGGTTATTTGGGGTCCGCACTTGATAACAAAAAAATTATTGTTTTAAAAATAAATAGGGGTGAGGTCACCATCATTCATCAAGGATTTGAAATAGTGAAAAAAAACAAAATAGCTAATTAATCAAATATTATTACACAGAGAAATACATCATCACTACAGACAAGTTCCATATGTGCAAACTAGTTTACTTTCAAAAATTATTGTCAGAAACAACTACATTCCTCTAGATACAAACCACATCAGAAGTTATGTATAAACACACATTAGTCTATTACTCAATAAAGAAGCCCAGTGCATTTAGTAACGATTCATTTTTTTACTTAAACCACATCAAGAACATACAGAGTAGTACAAAAATAGCAAGATGCTAACAAGAATGTCTTCGTTTAAAATTAAAAAAGAAATTGCCTTTTTAATTGCTTTGCCATCAAATTACGATTTTGCTTGTGTAGGATGCTAACTTCGAAAGAACAATGATAGCCAGTGTATCTTTAAAATACAAGCCTTTTTTCATTTCTTCCCACAACCAACCCATCAAACTTCTAACTCGGATCGACTTAAGATGCAAGTCAACTCATTAAAAAATTGGTTGTTCCAGTATCCATAATCTATATAGCACGAGGCATCTAAAGATTCCTATTCTGAGTCAACTCGCTTGAGTCGCTTTTTAAATAATTAAACCCAAAAAAAGCAACAACAATATACTCATAATCACTGAATATACCTCCACTCCTCCCCTGACAGCCACAGCGGAGAACACCACCAAGACGATGCGGACAAGAACACAAGGCCAAAAACCAAAAAGACCCCCATACCCCCAAAACCACAACAGACGCCCCCTTTTCCCCCGATATTTCTCCAACTCCAAGGGCAAACAAAGAAAACCGATAGAAGCAGCCAGAAAGATAGCAAAAGGAAGTACCTTATAGTGGAGCGGCACGCCGGTGTTAGGCCCAATGCCCTTCTCCCCGGTGCACAGCGCCCGGAAGTTCTCTGCCGTCCGCGGCGCCACTCCGGGTAGAGCTCCACCACGATCCTCCCTTCAATCTCCCCTCCGATGCTGATATCCATGTAGCACCGCGGATTCGCCGCCTTCTTCGCCTCCGCTCCCTCCATCTCTCTCTATCTCTCCGTCTCTGAGAAGAGCACCCTCAAAACCCTAATTTTTCCTCCTCCTCGGAAACCCTAATCCTTCTTTCCCCGTCACGGAGCCCTCTCTGGCGGCCTCCTCCGAGAAGCGCTTTATATTCAAATCAAAAACTGCCCCCCTCTTTAATGCCCAGGGTGGGCTAATAATATATAACATTAACAAAAATTGCTTTTATTTTTTTATTTTATTTGTTGCTAGATTAAGTGGGGATTTTGGTGGTCCTTTGGATGGGTGGACCCCAGAGAAGGGAGTGGTTGTGATTTTTTTGCCTGCGTTTGGGGCTTATTAATGGGTGCACGGAACCTGGTGCACCTCTCTGGCTTCTGGAATCATCCATGCATTTATTACATTATTATTTGATGTGTTGGTCTGATTCTTTTTTCTTCTTCTTCTTCTCTTCTTCTTCTTCTTCCTCTTTTTTTTTTTTTTTTTTTTTTTTTTTTTTTTTTTTTTTTTTTTTGCTGGATTAGATGCTGCGACAAATTTATTTTTTGTCTGTTCTCCGCGTGTGAGTTTGTTCATTGGGTGTAACGTCAGCGAAGAGGAGAGACTTGGCTCTTTTTGAAGAGAGAGAGAGATTGGGGTTTCTTCTCGTGAAAGGTTGCTAAAAGCTGCATTTTTGTTGGCAGATGCTAGAAGGGTAGTCTTTCGTATTTACAACTTCAGTTGATTTGGCAATGCACGCATATAAGCTGTGTTCGATATGGAAATTGGCTTAGTCACGCCACCAGACCACAGGTTTAAAATCCCACCCACTTCCTACTTACGAGTATCATTTTGCTTGCTAAAATTTGACATTTGCATGGTGTTAATTACTAGAAGTTTTTTTTAAGCTTGGTTTGATGAAAAGTATTTCATTATATAATGTCATTTTTTTTATTCTCATGGTCAGAGAGAGAGAAGGCTAGGAGCACAAATGAATCAAGATGCTTGTAAGCTACTTGATTCGAATTCAAGCTTGACTCAGCTTGATTATTATCAAAATCGAATAGCAAGATACTTGATTTAAAAACTCGCATACCTACTAAAATTTATATTATTTTTAATAATTTTATTTATATTTATAATATTAATATATTAATATATATTAGAAGTAGATTAAGGTTTGATTTCGAGTTTGAACTTGAATTCAAATATGGCTCAACTAATATTCGAGTTGAGCCGAGTCGAGTTTGAGTATTATTAGTTTTTATTAAATCAAGCTCAACTTCCAATACTTAGACTCAATCAATATCGAATCAAATTTTGAGTCCGAATATTTTGAATCGAATCGAGCTCGAACTTCTAACTACTTAACTCAACTCAGCTCGATTATATCCTAGGAAAGACCTACTAAATGGAATTGCTCAGGCCTAAATTTTTAATCTAGACATGTTTAATTGGAGGAGGGGAATGATTATTGGGTTATTATTAAATTCTCATACTTATTAAAGATGAGCATGGCAATGTCAATTTGTTGATTAGGTGTGCCAAGTGATGTTTTAAGTTGAAATAAGAAACCATTGCTTTGTACAGAATGATTTATACTCCAAAACTTCTTTTTAATCGGCCTTACATTCATGGCACTCAATTATCTAATCTCAATAAACCACCTTACTGCTTCTCATCTGTATGATTGATGCCCTCTCTCTGCAATGCTATCAAGGTTAACTTTGATGGATCAATCCAATGGCAACAAAATAAGTGCTCAATTTATTGTTATAGATTACTGTATCAAACTCCATGTGCAACTTCTCAAATTATTCATACTTCATTAGTGCCAATGGTAGAACCCAGGGCAACTTGAATAGGACTAACGATGGTAGTTTATCAGCTAAATGCTCAAAATTTGAATAAAAGGGGATTCATCTATCATTATCCACTGCTTGAACAACAAGCAACAATACAACAAGACCTTTGGAAACTTATGCCGGAAAACAAATAGGATTTCAAGCAAGTTTTTTTTAAATTACAGTGGAAGAGAATCATATTAAACCAATTTTAATTAAATTATAAGTACTTAGATCATATCTAAAAAATCTTCCAAAAGATCTAACATGATATACAAGGAATTAAAATTATTGAAAATAAATTCAGCACTCATCAATCAACCGATGCATGCTATTGATCAAATTTACATACAATATAAAATCTAATTGTATACCTTCGCACAGGTCGATGATTGCCACTGCTAATAGCATATAGTAAAGGCTCTTTATGCTGCTTCGCAGCTACATAGGATGTTCAGCCTTACGAATTGTCCACACAAAGCTTCAACATGATCAACCTTCCAGAACTACTAAATTCCTACGAAGGCCACCATATGGCCAAAATAATTTTTTTCTTAGATTTTCTTGAACCCTCCAAAAGGATCGAGAGGTGATTAAAAGGAGGAAGAAAATCAAGATCAAGAAAACTCTTTTCCTTTTTCTTTTCTTTTTCTCTCTCCCTCCGAACCCTAGCGCCCAAGGGACCCTCATGCCTACTTTATTTCACGCCCCCTTCTCTCAATTTTTTTCACGATATTTCTTGATTACAAATCCATGGTAATACTCCTCTTATAATGTCACACATCCTAAGAAAATTTAAAAAAATTAGCATGGAGAAGTTGGATAGGGACTAGGGGAGTTAGAGTTAGATTAGGACAATTAGGAGTTTGAATCCCATTCTAACTCTATTAATTTTTAAATTCAAACTTTTATGATTTAAACTAAATTAAACTAAATATTATCCTAATCAACACATGAAGGAGGGAGGGCCTGTAATCTCAATTTGGCATGGAGAATTGCTCACGCAAATTCTAGGGTGACGTGGAATAAAATTAGGGGTGCTAGGTGGGATTTTATAATTGGTTTGACTTAAATTAATAAAGAACCAAAACTAATTTGATTAGAATTAATTTAACCAACTTGAATCTAATCTAATCAGGTTCAAACTAAATTAATTTATAATCAAATTAGAAATTAATCAAGTCCAAGTCAGGATCAAACCTAAATTAAATATCCATTGGCGACTAGGTCATCGAATAATCTAATCGGATAAAATTTAATTAAACCAAATTCAATTAGACTTGACCTAAACCTTTCTACTCAATCAAATTAAGCCAATTAGCAATATTTTTATAATATTTATATAGAGTTAATTATTAATTATTTATAATTTTATCCCTGAATTATTTTAATTATTAATCAGCCATCATGATCGATCAGAAACTTCTAATGTGTATGATCCCATAGATTTGAACACTAAGCCAATAGCCTAGAAATCAATTCATAAACTAATCGATGTGACCATCTAACAATGGTACCTGACATCCGAACAGGTCAAATGATTACAAAGCAATTCAAAATTAAGGCATATGATTATATAATATACATCCCTTTAATCTAATACTCAAGATGACTTTAAAGTCAATTGCCAACTCCTGCATAGTGCATCTAAATGTGTCTCAACCTAATAAATCATGTGACACCTCACTAGGATTATCCTGATCAAGATTTTGCTAAATTGAAACATATCAGAATATCATCTCCAATACTTTGGAGTGGTCAATCTCTTCTTGACTCAGACACCGACTTGATAAATACTTGACTATATCTAATAACCTTTCATCACTATATTAAAAATCTAGGTAGTACGGTATCTAAGTACAATGAATTACTTGTAAGTCACCACAAGGATCTTAGATCGGAGGGATATTTATCCATATCTTTCTGAAAATATACTTGACGATAGAGTACTCTACATAGCTAACTTTCAATGTAGTATGTATTCCTGCACTCACCTACATGCCATACCAGTATCTCTACACTTCTTGATTATGAGGACAACCAATCCATATGGCATACAACAACCTATACTCAATAAATGTTGTCATCCTAAGTTGTTACGTATCATTTGATGAACAGGTTTAAAAACTACATGACAAATCCTCCTGTGTCAAATAGTAATTTTAAGGACTTCATCACATAAAAGCTTATAGAGGAAGATGTACAAACAATGATGAATTACCAAAAATAACTTTTATTTATTAATGATTCTTGTATAAATTATAAGAGCACAACTATCTACAACCTAGATGATTGGCTTTATGACATATTTTTTAACAACTCTTACTTAGGTTAGAGCCAATCAGAAAAGTATTGAATACCCATCTTTTACTTGTGATCATCAAATTCTTTAATTCTGATAGCTTTAGTAAATGGATTGGCCAAGTTCCCCTTTTTATCAATCTTCTGAAAGTTAACATCATCTCGATCCACGATCTTCCGAATAAGGTGGTAGCGATACAAAATGTGCTTAGTTCATTGATGAGCCTTTGATTCCTTCACTTGAGCTATGCCCCTAGTGCTATCACAATATAGGACAATTAGACCATCAATGGAGGGTGCCACTCCTAGCTCGCTGATAAACTTTTACTGCCAAATAGCTTTCTTTACAATATCAGATGCTGCAATGTACTCCGCCTCGCAAATTAAATCGACCATAATATGTTGCTTGAAACTTTTTCAATAGATAGCTCTTCCATTCGGGATAAAGACATAAGTCGACACACTCTTGCTATCATCCTTATCTGATTGAAAACTCGTGTCAGTATAATCCATTAAGTTAAAATCTTCATAGATGAGCCACTGGACCTTAGGATTTTCAAATACTATGATTTTATGACCTTCTAATGGTTCTCACTTGGGTTAAATTGGTATCTACTTACTATTCCTAGTGAATATACTACAATCTGGTCTCGTACATGTCATGGCATACATTATAGATTCCAAATCTCACTGCTAAAGTATATGGAATCCTACTCATACACTCTCTTTTGAGGAGTTATCAGACAATCATTCTTAAAGAAGTAATTCCATGACATATCGAAAGATACTTTTTTTGAATTCACCATGCTGAACTGCCTCAACATAGTCTCAATATACGTGGACTAAGCTAACCCTAGAAACATTTTAGATTTATTTCTATAAATCTTCATCCCTAGGATATAGGATGCTTCTCCCAAGAAATTCATGGAGATTAAGAAAATAGCTATACTTTTATTCCTTGTAATGTAGGAATGTCATTCTTGATTAAGAGAATGGCATCCATATACAAAATAAGAAATACTACTATTGAACCATTAGTCCATTTGTATATGCAAGGCTCTTCTCCATTCTTAACAAAGCCATACATTTTGATCATCTTATCAAAATGCATGTTCCAACTTCATTTCAGATTTCATGGCTTCAAGCCATTTATCAGAATCGACACTCTGCATTACATCCATGTAAATGATCAAAACTTCATTTTTTCATCAAGTTCAATAGCATCATTATCTCAAACTAAGAACTATAGTATATGTCCAGCTGATGCAGGACTCTACCATATCTCCTTAATGGTATATCTACAATGGGTTTTGGGTTTGATCCAATCAAATCTATTTCTATAGATTCAGTCAATGGTGTCTGTTGCCGCCAAGATCGTTGTGGCCTGTAGCTGCTATTGATGCTGGAGTGCGCTTCCTCCACTGCCTGGCGATCCTGTGGTTCTGGACCTATAAAACAGGGATTAGTGACCCGAGCCGGGGATTCCGGCGGGGCACTTCGATGGTCAAGTTAGTGATAATCCAGGAAAACAGATCCTCCTGGTTGAGCCCCTCTTGAAGGACTCCACACTAGGAGGAATGAGTAGTGTGAGAGTGGGGTCAAGTATGTCAGGAGGATGGTGGCCGCGCTATAGGGATTCTCTATGTGGCCTTTCCTCCTTCCCTTGCTTGGGTTTTTGGTGGTGCGTTGCCCTCTAGTTGAGCTTGCACTTATGTTTGTATTTGCATACCTCCCCCCTCCGGGGTGTCGAACGTTCTTTGTAGCCAAGGTGATCGTTGGGCGCCTGCCTTGGAACCTTCGCTGGGCTGGCAGGCGCGTGCGGCGGTGTCCCGTCCGTGGACGGGACGTCTTCCCTAATTCATGCTAAGAAAAGCTATCATGTATTCTGACATTCCTCCTTGTCGCCCTATTCCGGGAAACCTGGTAGTGCCTCGAACGGGGGGCCGCCACCCCTGGGATTCGAATCTCCTGGTTGACTTCCTCTTCCAGGTGGTTCAGGTGGTTGTGAAGAGTATGGCACCTCGATCGGAGGGCTCCTTCCCTTTCTGGTGCAAGTGGGAGCCGCGAGCAATTATTATGGCCTGGTGGGTGTCTTGCTACGATCTTCGGGTGGCTCGCCGGCATCCTAGGGTGATGGTGCTGTCTCTCTGCTCATTGGTGTCTTTGCTCGAGCTGGAGACCAAGCAGGGGAGGTAGGGCTCGATCTAGCGGAGGGCAGAGCACGACCCCGGCCTAGAGGGCTCGACCTCGGAGAGACTCCACGTGGCAGAGAAGGGCTGAGCTCGACTCTAGACCATAGGGCTCGATCTCGAGGGGCTCGATCTGGCGAAGGGCAGAGCGCGGCCCCGGCCCAGAGTGCTCGACCTCGGAGAGACTCCACATAGCGAAGGAGGGCTGAGCTCGACTCCGGACCACAGGGCTCAATCTGGTGGAGGGCAGAGCATGGCCCCGGCCTAGAGGGCTCGACTTCGGAGAGACTCCACGTGACGGAGGAGGGCTGAGCTCGACTCTGGACCATAGGGCTCGATCTCGAGGGGCTCGATCTAGCAGAGGGCAGAGCGTGGCCCCGGCCTAGAGGGCTCAACCTCGGAGAGACTCCACGTGGCGGGGGAGGGCTGAGCTCGACTCTATACTACGGGACTCGATCCGGGGGCTCGATCCGGGGATGCCCTCGGCTCCGACCTAAGCATCCGGGCTCACGGGCTCGACCTAGCGGAGGGCGGAGCTCGACTTCGATGGGCGGCCCCGTTACCCTAAGGGAGCTCAGCCCGGTAAAGGAGCTCGAGTAGAGTATCTAACGTGGCGTCTGACAGCTACTCCACGTCAACGATCGTGCCACATCATTTGCCCCCCACTTCTGAGGCTCGTTAGTGTGCGGTGCTCGGGTCGAAGGGAGTAATTGTGTTGCTGACATGGAAAGGTGAAGATCCGACATAATTATGGCCATGATCGCCGGCGCTTCGCGAGACGGTTTCCCAGGCCATTGTGGGGCACCGCGTGGCCATGTCCGAGGAGTATTTATTACCGGCACGGAACCCAGAGTGACCGGGATGCCTTTCTCACCGATGGCTAGCACGTGGCATGAATCTGTTGGCAGAGAGGTTGTAACGGTACGGATGCATCGGGTTACTTCAAAATGAAAGAAGTTTTTACCCAAAACATCTATTCTTTCAAATCTTTCGTGCCCGCTGCAGTACCTAGGCTTTCCCTTCTCCCTGATTGCCTCAGTCCCCCTAAGGAACCAGGTTAGTTTTCCTTCTCTTCTTCTTCTTCCCATCATAGTAGGGTTTCTCTTCTAAGTCTAGGGCCTTCCCCCAGCCGAGTCCGTCCCTTCTGCTCCTTGGGTTCCCTGCTTCTTCTTCTTTTGAAGTGCCTCATTTTGGTCCAGGCTCCCGTTATTCCACCAATCTGAACGAAGATGGTCCATCTGAGCCGAGGACGCCATCTTCTTCCTCTGATGAGGAGGAGGATGGGGCACACTTTGAGTTCAGTAGGAGGTGTCCTCCTAGCCCCGTATCTATTAGAGAACCAGGGCTGGTCCTTCCTATCCTTCTCTCTTCCTTCCCCATCCGAACCTGTCTCCGAGTCTGTCTGGTCAACATGTCCCAGTGGGATCGTTTCAACGATTTCTGCTATGGAGCTGGGGACCATCCGAGATGTCTACGACATCCCGCACTCCGTTCGGCTTCTGATCCCCTGACCAGGGGACAGGGTTACTTCGAGTAGCCCAGGCCGAATCGCCTTTTATGAGTAGACCTTTTCGGGAGGGCTCCGGTTCCCCTTTCATCCCTTCTTCATGTCTATGCTGAGCAACCGTTGTTCCCCTCCCGCTCAGCTAGTCTCGAACGCCATCAGGACCATCTTCTCCTTCATCGTACTCTGCCACTCCCACAGGTTTATTGCCCGATTTTCCTTGTTCAAGACGTTCTTCACCTTGAAGCGCCACCCCACCGAGGATGGGTGGTGGTCCTTGTCTTCTCGTCCGAAGGGCATTAAATTTGAGCTCCCCTCTTTCATCAAGGGATGGAAGAGCAAATTATTCTTTGCCACAGTCGAGGGGGTTGACTGGGTCTAGAGTGATCCGGATCAGTCCCCCAACCGAGTCTTTACGGTCGATACAGCTGACTAGGATGACTACGAGCAGCTCCGCACCGTCCAGATTCCTTCCCTTGAGGCCCTGCTGTCAGAGCAGAACCTTTTCGATGCCAGGGTCGACCCAACGAGAGGGTTGGATGAGTCTGGCTCAGGTATTTCTTTTCTCTGTGCTTTTATACTAACCCTTATGAGCTCTAACCATTGCGTGATCTGTGTGCAGGAATGATATTCACGGAGAGTGACTTGCTGGAGATCACCAGGAAGAGGTCGCCAACCGAACTAGCCGATAAGCCTCCATCGAGACGTGCCCGGGGCGAGAGCGCGTCGACGGCTGCTCCCACCGTGCCAGTCGACCCGAGTAGGAGGGAGGCCAAAGCTGCCTTTGCACCAGTGGAGAGGACGACGTCCGCGATGCCAAGGCCAAGTCAGCGGGCAGTCCGGAAAGTCCCTGAGCGACCCAGGCAACAGGGAACAACCCCTACCCCGGAGCTTGAAGTGGTCGTCTGGTGCAGGGCGGTTGTCAAACGCCTGCAGCGACCAAACCCTCGATTCAGGGAGAACGGGTTCTGGGAATTCTTAGATGCTAGGATTGAGCAATATGGGGAAGATCCTTTGAAACCTACAACGATCAAGCGCTGGAGGGGTCGCGTGATTCCTCACGTTGCCAGCCCTCTACCGGATTTCAATCCGGGTCTTCAAGATTGGAAGGGACGAACGATGGGTTTCTCACCGTGAGTCCCTGTTTCTTTTTCTTCTTTTTTTTTTTTATCAGGAACTTGGAACGGAAGAAAGAGATTCCTCACGGAATAGTCTTCTCCTAACCAGGCTTTTGGCCTGGTGTGCACAAGGGGGAAAACAAGGAAGCCGGCGGCCTTCCACGGAAAGATGATGCCCAAAAAAAAAAACTCACAACGTCCAATTGTATATTCCAAAACAATCAACACGCTGCAATATTTTTTTTTCCAAACAACAATCAACGTCCATCAAAACACAAAGAAAACGCTGCTAAACAAAAGCTCGTCCCTCTTTTCCTTGGTTCGGGTTTTAAGAAAAAGCAATTACAGGTATTGTTGTCCCCCACGTGACCAACAGGGAGGGAATAATAATAAAAAAACTAAACTCTAATGTAAACAAATCCAAACGCTGACTCTTGCGTGAAACTCTTCAAACGGATTTTTATTTTTTATAAAAAAATCAAGAGATCACGCCACTAATAAAATTATAATAATATAATAAGACTAAAGACTCCGGTGTTTTCCAGATCCGAAACTTCATGGACGCAATTAGTGTATTGGACCTTCGGCCCAATTCCCAATTAATTATTTTCATCCCAAAACGGGTCAGATTTGAAACTTGCTTCCCTTGAAGGCGTCTGGACCTATGCATGTTTCCTGCTGGCGAGGCTGGCAGCCCCAAATCGTCATGGGCCAGAAGCTGAACCGAAACGTCTGGGTTGGGCTTCGCCGAACTATCACCGGCTGTCCTGATATATGAGTCAGCTGATCAGGTTCAATATTCATCTCGATGTCCGCATCACTCTCCCCTTCCTCTGAAAGCTTGTCCTCAGCTTAAATTATCACCTGCATAGGGGTTATATGTCGAATATTGAATACATCAGAATAAGGACATCGTATAGTAATTCAACTCAATAGGCATTGTCACTAAATTTCTCCAATACCTGACAAGGACCAATTTTATTTGGTTTGAGTTTGGTGTAGGCCCCCTGTGGATATCGTTCTCTTGGCAAGAAGACCCATACCAATCACCAACCTCAAAAGTCTGCTGTCGACACGTCTGATCAGCCTTAGCCTTATACTTGGCATAATTTTGCTCTAGATTGGCTTTAACAGTTGCGTGCACCTCACGCAGATCAGCCACTCGATCTTCTATTTTCTTACTTGATTTGTTTGGCACATCAACAGGTAAAATATCAAATGGTCCTCTTGGTAGAAATCCATACAATACCTGACTTATGCTTGATACTGAAAGTATACTCCTGTAGAGTACTTACCCATTTTGCATGTCTGGAGCTCAACTTATGCTGTCCCTGTAGAAATTTTAATGCTTGATGATCTGAGTACAGCACAAATTCTCGCTGGATCAAGTAATGTCACCAATGTTGCAATGACCTCACAATGGCGTATAGCTCCAAATCATAAACCGAATACAACAGTTTGGCACCTCCAAGCTTCTCACCGTAGAAAGCAACGGGTCTCCCATCTTGGCTGAGTACTGCGCCAATCCCAGTCTTCGAAGCATCACAATCTACTTCAAATACCTTGTCAAAATCTGGAAGAACCATAGTGGTGCTTGGGTCAACTTGACTTTCATCTCATCAAATGCTGCCTGAGTAGTGTCATTCCATCCAAACTGATTTAATTTCAACAAGTCTGTTAAGGGTGCAGCAATCTCACTATACCTCTTCACAACCTTCTATAAAAACCTGCAAGACCCAAAAAGGATCTCAATTCAGCCAAAGTTGTAGGTGCTGGCCAATCCACTATCGCTCGCACCTTACTTTCATCTGGAAGAATCCCATCACCAGTAACAACATATCCCAGAAAAATTAATTTGTCTACCATCCAAATACACTTCTCTGGGTTAGCAAAAGCTGGTTTTCACGTAATACTGTTAGAACTTGTGAAACATGCTCAACATGCTCTTGTGCTGTTTTACTGTATATCAATATATCATCAATTATGCAACAACAAAAGAACTAAGGAATGGACGCAAAACCTGGTTCATTACTCGCATGAACGTACTAGGCTTAGATAGCCGAATGGCATCACCAACCATTCATACAGGCCTTCCTTTGTCTTGAAGGCTGTCTTCCATTCATCACCTGGCCTCATTCTGATCTGATGGTATCCACTTTTCAAATCAATATTAGTAAAGAACACGGCACCACTCAACTGATTTAGCATATCATCCAGTCTCGGTATTGGAAATCTATATTTCACAGTAATTCTATTTATTGCCCGGCTGTCAATACACATACGCCATGAACCATCCTTTTTCGGCACCAAAAGTGCTGGTACCGCACCGCGCTAATGCTTTCTCGTACAAAGCCTTTGTCTAAAAGATCTTGAACCTGCCTCTTCAGCTCCTCATGCTGCTGCGGGGTCATTCGGTAATGAGCCTTATTCGGTAACACAGAACCTGGAATCAGATCAATCTCATGCTGAATCTCGAAGTGGCGGCAAACCCGTATGAAGCTCACTCCGTACAACATCCCGAAATTCTTCCAAAACTGACACCAACTCCTGAGGAAGATCATGTAGCTCCTGCTTCCCATTCTGGCCAAACTCCTCTGGCTTACTAATCAGGGCAAAACAGAAATCTTCTCCCTCTAAACTTGCCTCAAACTCCCTGCTTGGCAAACAGTTATTACCTTCTATTCAGCCATGTCCTGTAATGGTTTCAAGATCACTTTTCTCCCTCTCTGGTCGCAGCATATAAGTATGAGTGTAACCATTATACACTGCTTTATTATCAAACTGCCATGGTCGTCCCAAAATGACGTGTGTCGCATCCATCGGTACAACATCAGCTACTATTGACGTTTCAAGCTGAGGACCAAAAGACAAGGCCAACCTATATCGTTGACTGACCTGAATATCTGCATCCGATTCACCCAGCCGAGCTTGTATGGTTGAGGATAGGGCTCAGTCATCAATCCCAATTTCTTCATAACTTTCTCAGCAATCACATTATCCCAACTTCCAGAATCAATAATTACCTTGCAAGTTTTACCAGCTACAGTGCACTTTGTTGAAAAATATCGTGCCAATGCCAATCTCCACTAGCTCTTGGTGCAGACACATCCTTCTAATAATCAGACTCTCTCCCTGGATGTGGTCTGGGTCAATCACATACATCTCATCCTTGAACTCCTCATCCTCAGAAATTCAACTTCCTGCTCCTCCTCCTCCATAGTAACTGGGTACGCACCTTGGGGCACTCATTAGCATAATGTCCTAGGTCATGACACCGATGGCAGGGAATATTGGCTCGATTGCTGCCCACCCTCTGCTGGGTACCTGAAGCCCCCTCAGCACTGTAGGTCTCGGAGGAACTGCCGAAGTTTGTTGCCTCACCACAGGAGGTGCACTCCTACTACCAGAACTCTGCCCCGAAACTGACCAGATAATTTTTCTCTACTCTGGAACCCTCTATTCCGCATCAGGCTCCGCTCCACTGCTTGCGCCCGCATGTGCGCATCCCAACCCTGTCAATCCGATGCAAAGCCAACGCATCCTGGATCGGGAATCGCAGTCCAAGCAAATACATAGCTACCAACCTCGGTTCTGACTCCATCAATCGGTTTCGAACCACCAGTCGATAGAACTCTATAGTATAATCTTCCACGCTTCGATTTTCTTGTGTTAAACCATGCAATTTAGAATAAGGATCTGTTCATGGTTTGGAGGAAGGAACTCCCGATTCATCTCCTGCTTCAAGGCTGCCCATGATGCAATGGTGGCCTCCCATCCATATACCTCCGTAGTGCTGTGCATGCCACCAACCGCTGCTGCGCGATCTCGGAATCGAATTGTGATAAGCGACACTTGCTTGTCCAAAGGCACTTCTTTCAGCCAGAAACATCATCAACCTGTAGGTCCAATCCACATACTCATCAGGATTCAAACCACCTCTGAACTCCGGTATTTCAATCCGAAACCCAGACTCCCAACGAGTCTGATTGTCATGCATAGGCGGCGGTCCGAAATCCCTGGAAAGCGCTACATCATGCCGCGTTGCTGCCCTCTTTGCAATGGTGGAGGATCTTCAATATTCTGGAAAGGGTCGGCATCACCTTCTCGATGTTCGTCAGGTACATTGTGATCTTGATGAGGTATAGCACGATCTTGCACCTCCAACCGTGCCATCATTGCTTGCAAAATAGCATCATCTGCTGCTGGGTCTCCACAACGTCACGAAGAGAAGGCTCCCCATTGTTCCGCTCCATGGTTGCCGGCAGAGTTTTTTTTTTTTTTTTTTTTTAATCAAGAACAGATCAAGGACAGATTAAGAACGGATCAGGGACAGATCAAGAACAAGACGGATCAAGGCTCTGATACCAAGCTGGTGCAGGGTGGTTGTCAAACGCCTGCAGCAACCAAAACCTCGATTCAGGGAGAACGGGTTCTGGATTTTGGATGCTAGGATTGAGCAATATGGGGGAGATCCTTTGAAACCTGCAATGATCAAGCGCTGGAGGGGCCGCGTGATTCCTCACGTTGCCAGCCCTCTACCGGATTTCATCCGGGTCTTCAAGATTGGAGGGACGAACGATGGGTTTCTCACCGGAGTCCCTGTTTCTTTTTCTTTTTTTTTTATCAGGAACTTGGAACGGAAGAAAGAGATCCTCACAGAATCGTCTTCTCCCACCGGCTTTTGGCCTGGTGTGCGCAAGGGGGAAAACAAGGAAGCCGCGGCCTTCCACGGAAAGATGACGCCCCAAAAAAAAAACTCACAACGTCCAATGTATATTCCAAAACAATCAACACACTGCAATATTTTTTTTCCAAAACAAACAATCAACGTCCCATCAAAACACAAGAAAACGCTGCTAAACAAAAGCTCGTCCTCTCTTTTCCTTGGTTTGGATTTTAAGAAAAAAGCAATTACAAGGTATTGTTGTCCCCGACGTGACCAACAGGAGGGAATAATAATAAAAAAAACTAAACTCTAATGTAAACAAATCCAAACACTGACTCTTGCATGAAACTTTTCAAACGGATTTTTTTTTTTATAAAAAAAATCAAAGATCACGCCACTAATAAAATTATAATAATAATAATAAGACTAAAGACTCCAGTATTTTCAACATACCTTGTAATTGCTTTTTTCTTAAACCCGAACCAAGAAAAGAAAGGGACGAGCTTTTGTTAGCAGCGTTTTCTTTGTATTTTGATGGGACTTTGATTGTTTGTTTTGGAAAAAAAATATTGCAGCGTGTTGATTATTTTGGAATATACAATAAACGTTGTGATTTTTTTTTTTTATAAAAAAAATTAAGAGATCACACCACTAATAAAATTATATAATATAATTAGACTAAAGACTCCGATATTTCCGGATCCGAAACTTCACGGATGCAATTAGTGTATTGGGCCTTCGGCCCAATTCCCAATTAATTGTTTTCATCCCAAAAACGGATCAGATTTGAAACTTGCTTCCCTTAAAGGCGTCTGGACCTGCGCACGTTTCCTGCTGGCGAGGCTGGCGGCCCCAAATCGTCATGGACCGAAGCTAAACCGAAATGTCTGGGTTGGGCTTCGCCGAACTATCACTGGGCTGTCCTGATATATGAGTCAACTGATCAGGTTCAATATCATCTCGATGTCCGCATCATCGTCCAGGCCAGGACCGCAGTTCCGCAGCCGCCCATGTCGATCCCACTCCCCAGCCCGGCTATAACTGAGGTCGAGGAGGAGGAGTTTGAGCTGGGGCTGGGCCTGTAACTGAGGCGCTACTTGAGAAGGTGCCAGACCCACAGCTCTCTCCCCGGGGCTCCACTGCCAGTGGAGCGAATGACCCTACTCCCAGGGAGAGTAGGAGGGAGGAGGTGCGGCACTGGCTTCTGTTCAAGCTAGGACAAGAGAGCTCTTTGCTCCAGAACCATGCACTGGCCGAGAACATGATGGATTTCTCGATCCAGTCATGCGATCGGCAGGGGATGGCTAGTCAGCGGCTGGGGGATGTGATCAGTAGCATCTTTTCCCCTCTTCTTGTGAGTGATCCCACCCCTTTTACTTATTTCTTTTTCTCTCTTCTTTTTTTTTGACTAATCTTTTGCATGATGCAGATCGGTGTGAGGTCCTCTTCATAAAGGAGTGCTACCGGAACTGGCAGAAGGATGACCAGCAACAGGCAGCTGAGGTCGAGTCACTGAAGGCCGACCTGAAGGAGAGGACCGACACGAACGGGGTACTCGGTCAGGAGGTCAAGGACCTCGAGAAGAAGCTCGCCGGTTCTGAGGGGCGAGCAAAGGAGCTCTAGGAGGGCCTCGACTAGGAGTGGGGGCCGGTCGAAGAAGAAGGTTGAGGAGCTTGCTGATGCTAAAAGAAGGCTGGGGTTATTCAACGTCGAGGCAGTCCAATAGAAGGAGATTGCTTGATCCCTTCAGACCAAACTGGCGGCGGCGAAGGAGAAATTGGCCGCGGCTGAGAGGGCGGCAGTGGAGTCGGCCAGTCGGTAGAGGCGGCCAGGGGGAAGCCGCCAAGGCAAGGCGCTGAAGGGGTTATGCCAGGTACAGAGCCTCGAAGGAGTTCGTCGTCGAGATTCATCAAACGGCGTCGGACTCCTTCAAAGGCTTCATATACCTGCACGGTCAAGTTGAGGGGTTCGTTTTTGACGAGGGCCATAGCCGCCTCAGGTACCCTCAAGCCTCGACATGGAGTCGGGCCCGGAGGCGGATGTTGAGGAAGCAGTTGCTACCAAAACTTCTCCGCCAGCCGAAGCCATAGCTGGGCCACCTGAGGCCGAGCTGCCTATTGGAGGTCCCCGAGAAAGAGACCTCGTAGCCTCACGGTCCTGCCGGGGGGCCAGCCAGAGTGAAGTAGCCTTCCATCTTGTTTTTTCCCTTTCTGTATTTGTTCTCTGGGTCGCCCGGTATGTCGGGGGCCCAAAGATGCTTGTAAACAACTTTTATTAATGAAGTGAAAATTTTCTTGCTATCTGTTCCCGAGCATTACTTGACTCTTCCCTCTTCTCTCTTTTCCTTCTTTTTCTCCTCTCTCCCCCCCCCCCTTTTTTTGGAGTACGCAGCGAGATCAGAGAGAAGGGTTCTGCCTTGTCTGGGGCTTGTCTTCAGGCTCCAATGTTGGTGAAGCGAGCTCAGGACTTCGGCAGTTTGGGAGCAGCTGGACTCCAAGATTTGCTGGCCGAGAGCTGGGCCCTGGTCCACGTTGCCCGGAGCTGGACTCAGGTCTTGGTGTCTTGGAGCTAGGCTCAAAGACTTCTTAGCCGGAGAGCTGGGCCCTGATCCAAGAGTTGCCTGAGAGTTGGGCTCAGGTCTTGGTGTCTTGGAGCTAGGCTCAAAGACTTCTTGGCTGAGAGCTGGGCTCCGGTCCAAAATTTGCCTGAGAGCTGGGCTCAGGTCTTAGTGTCTCGGAGCTAGGCTCGTAGACTTCTTGGCCAGAGAGCTAGGCCCCGGTCCAAGGGTTGCCTGAGAGCTAGGCTCAGGTCTTGTCTTGGAGTTGGGCTCGAAGACTTGCCATCCAGAGAGCTAGGCCTCGGTCTTATTCTCCTGAGAGCTGGGCTCAAGTCTTGGTATCTTGGAGCTAGGCTCGAAGATTTCTTGGTCAGAGAGCTGGGCTCCGGAGTTAATGGTGTCTCGGAGCTGGGCTCAAAGACTTCTTTGTCGAAGAGCTGGGCTCTGAAGTAAGGGTGTCTCGGAGCCAAGCTCGAAGACATCTTGGTTGGAGAGCTGGGTCCCGATCCAATAGTTGATGGTGTCTCGGAGCTGGGCTCAAAGACATATTGGCCAGGGAGCTGGGCCTCGGAGTTGGTGGTGTCTCGGAGCTGGGCTCGAAGACTCCTTGACCGGAGAGCTGGGCTCCGGGGTTGATGGTGTCTCAGAGCTGGGCTCGAAGACATCTTGGCCGGAGAGCTGGGCTCCGGAGTTGATGGTGTCTCAGAGCTGGGCTCGAAGACATATTGGCTGGAGAGCTGGGCTCCAGAGTTGATGGTGTCCTCGGAGCTGGGCTCGAAGACTCCTTGACCAGAGAGCTAGGCTCCGAGGTTGATGGTGTCTCAGAGGGCTCGAAGACATCTTGGCCAGAGAGCTGGGCTCCAGAGTTGATGGTGTCTCGGAGCTGGGCTCGAAGACATTTGGCCGGAGAGCTGGGTCCTGGAGTTGATGGTGTCTCGGAGGGGCTCGAAGACTCCTTGATCGGAGAGCTAGGCTCCGGGGTTGATGGTGTCTCGGAGCTGGGCTCGAAGACATCTTGGCCGGAGAGCTGAGCTCCGAGTTGGTGGTGTCTCGGAGCTGGGCTCAAAGACTTCATGATCGAAGAGCTGGCTCCGGGGTTGATGGTGTCTCATAGCTGGGCTCGAAGATATCTTGGCCAAAGAGCTGGGCTCCGGAGTTGATGGTATCTCGGAGCTGGGCTCGAAGACTTCTTGACCAGAGAGCTGGGCCCCGATTCTTGTTTGCCTGAGAGCTGGGCTCAGGAGTTGTTGCCTTGGACCTGGGCTCGAAGACTTGCTAAAGGTTTTCCTGCAAGGCAAATAGCTACTTGTGCAAAGAAAATCTTTAATATTAATGAGGAAAACCTTACACTATTGATAGTATCTTCTCAAATTATAGGCATTCCACATTCGAGGGAACCTGAGCTCGACTCTGGATCACAGGGCTCGATCTCGAGGGGCTCGCTATAGCGGAGGGCAGAGCACGCCCTGGCTCAGAGGGCTCGACCTCGGAGAGACTCCACGTGGTGGAGGGCTGAGCTCGACTCTGGACCACAGCTTGATCTGGAGGAGGGCAGAGCGCAGCCCCGGCCCAGAGGGCTCGATCTCGGAGAGACTCCACATGGCAGAGGAGGGCTGAGTTCGATTCCAGACCACAGGGCTCGATCTCGAGGGGCTCGATCTGGTGGAGGGCAGAGCACGGCCCCGCCCAGAGGGCTCGACCTCGGAGAGACTCCACATGGCGGAGGAGGGCTGAGCTCGACTCCGGACCACAGGGCTCGATCTCGAGGGCTCAATCTGGCGGAGGGCAGAGCATGCCCCCGGCCAGAGGGCTCGACCTCGGGAGACTCCATGTGGCGGAGGAGGGCTGAGCTCGACTCCGAACCACAGGGCTCGATCTGGCGGAGGGCAGAGCACGGCCCTGCCCAGAGGGCTCGACCTCGGAGAGACTCCACTGGCAGAGGAGGCTGGTCTGACTCCGTACCACGGGGCTCGATCTCGAGGGGCTCGATCTGGGGTGCCACTCTACTCGCTCCGCCTAAGCATCCCGGCTCACGGGCCTGACCTGGCGGAGGCGGAGCTCGGCAGTCGACAGGCGGCCCCGTTACCCTGAGGGAGCTCAGCCCGGTAAAGGAGCCCAAGTAGAATATCTGACGTGGCGTCTGACAGCTACTCCATGTCAGCGATCGTGCCACATCAGTTTCGGTTCTTTTACCTGTAAAACTTTTTCAAGTTCAATCTCGATGGCGTTAGTTCCTTCCTCAAAGAACTCCTTTTCTAAAAAAACTACCATATTACTGATGAATACTTTTTGTTCATTAGTATGGTAGAAGTAATAACCTTTAGTCTCTTTCGGATATCCTATAAAAATATACTTATTAAACCTAGGTCCGAGCTTATCTATTTTCAAATATTTGATATAAACCGGATATCCTCTGACCCTGAGGTGCGAGAGTCCCGGCTTATGTCCTAACCATATCTCATATAATGTTTTGACTATAGACTTGCTAGGAACTCTATTGAGAACATAACAAGCCGACTTGAGTACATATCCCCAAAGGAGATCGGTAAACTCACAAATCCCATCATGGATTGAACCATGTCTAACAGGATTCTATTCCTCCTTTTAGAACTTCATTATGCTGAGGTGTCCCAAAGGTATCCATTGCGAGAGAATTCCATTCTCTTCTAAATATATCAAAACTCACCAGTAAAGTATTCATGTCATCGATCAAATTAAAGCATTTTAATACTCTTTCGAGTTTATTTTTATACTTCATTATGAAATTATTTAAATAATTTAAATAACCCAGATTTATATCTTATCAGGTAAACATACCCATATCATTATAGGTCATCTATGAATGTGATGAAGTAGTGATATCCACCTATGATTGAAGTGTTCATAGGTCCACATGCATCACTATGTACTAAACTTGGAACCTCAATGGCCTTTTCACCTTTTTTTATAAAAAGTAACATGGTCATCTTACCAGAAGATAGGATTCATAGGCCAGTAATGATTTAAAATCATTAAGCTCAAGAATTCATAGGGATAGCATGCAAGCTCACGACAAGGCGTTGGCACAAATAAGGAGATACAGGGCAACCTTTTTACGGGCCAGCCGTAGAGCAAAAAAAGTTTGACAGAGTTCCATTTGTAATGATAGCAAAGGATGGAGTGCTAATGCATGCCATGATCTAGCCGATCCAACGAGGGTGAAAACCAAAGTCCGCTAAAGCCCTTTTTAGGAAGCTCCAACTCATACGATCATAAATACGCTCCTTGTCTAGTTTGATTGACATGAGACTATGGTGAATGGGAACAAAGCAAAAATCATGTATAAATTTCTAAGCAATGAGGACATTATCAGGGATACTATGCCCACCAACAAAAGCCCCTACTTAGCACAAATAAGGTGAAGGAGGAGAGGCTTCATCCTAATGACCATAAGCTTTGCACAAATCTTGTACAAGATTGTACATAGACTGATTGGTCTAAAATGACCTGGCTCGAAAGTATCCTACCATTTTGGTATCGGAGTGATAAAGGTCCTCTTCCAAGACTCCGGCATCTGGTCATAGATGAAGAGTCCTATATAGTAGCCATCATCTCAAACTAAATAATGGACTAGTACCATCTCAAGAAAAGAGAAGGGAAGCCATCTAGTCCAGGTTGAAGAAGTGCCTGATTCTTCTGCTTAAAAATCATTGCACTAGGAGAGGGAGTTATGAACAAGCTTGTCCCCCTAAGGACATCGTCCACCTAGATCTGAAGAAGTGCACAATCTCCTACCTGATCCCATCCTCTTCAGAAACCCATTGCCCCTTGGAGTTTCACAATGCCTGAATCTAGTTTCTATGCTTGCGAATAATTATAGCTTGATGGAAGTACCTTGTATTTCTATCCCCCTTTCGAATCCACTAGGCTCTAGACTTCTATCTCCAAAAAGTCTCTTATTATCTCAAAAGAGAGTGATGCTCAGAAAGCTAATTTTAAAGCTTAGACAAATCAGGCTCAAAAAGGTCACTTTCCTTCTCCCACTCCTAGAGATCAAAGATCGACCCCTCAACCACTTAAGTCGCCAAAAGATATCATTTATTTTCACCCTGTTCCACTGAAAAAGACATCTCCTAGTCAGCTTGAACTTGCGGGTCACCTAATATCTAACATGCTCTCTCATCGGTAAGGACCACACCTCCCTAACAATCTCCCACAAGCGTGGATAGGATAACCAAAACTTCTCAAATCGAAAAGACCTCCGATGAGAGGGAGAGGAATCAGTGCATAACAAAAGCAGTCGATGGTCGAAGGCAATCCTTGGTAGGTGATAACAAGATGAGTAGATTGCCGTTGGATCCAGTTGGCCATCACAAAAACATGATACATTTTTTTCCACATTCTGGCCCTACTAAATCAATTATTACACTAAGTAAATATCAGGCCCATAAAACCAAGATCCACCAAGCCATTAGAGTGTAGGAACTCACCAAACTTTCTTAACACAGTGTCTTCCACGAACGGCCACCCACCCCTCTTCTCCTCGGGCCTATCAATACAATTAAAATCACTAACTATAATAGAGGGAAACCCTTCATCAATCAAGGCAGTAGCTCCTTCCATAGGACTTCCCTTTCACTATAATTAGTACTAGCATAAATGACATAAGAGCCAAGTAAAACAATTAGATTGAGAAATTAAAATGGCAACTCGTTGTAGACATTGATGAAAGACATCCACAATGTCTACACCAAGCTTCCAAACAATAATAATTCTTCTCGACAAGCCTTGAGAATCCATCACATAAAAATCCCAGCTCGATGAAAATCGGTGACGAATATGATTCAAATTTGAACCTGAGAGCCATCTCCATCGGGACACACAACTCCGGTTGGTGTTGCTATACAAATCTCTAAAATGTTTTAATAAAAGAAGGCTTCCCAGCACCCCTAACATTTCAAAACAGTAGCTTCATCGAGTCAACAATGAGAGCGATCGTGTTAATGGACAGTCCAATAGCTCCACTAGATTCTTCCCCTACCTTCCCAATTTCCTTGATATCATCGATAGCTTGGGCAATTTAAGAAGGCCAGTCACCTTATCATGGCTCAAATTTGCTCCCTTTGATCTAGAACATTCTTTCCCCATCTGAGACCGGTGATAGCCTTCCCTAAGCTCTCCCCCTCCGATCGACAGCATCAGTAAACGAGACCAGACTCCCTCACCCCATCGGCCTCAACTTTCACCAGTAGACGAACATGTTGAAGTCCCTTTGACATCGAGCTCAGAAATGACAAAACCATGCGCGGATGCCCAATCACTTGCATTAAGCTCCCAACGGTCAGCAAATCTTCTGAAGTCATCGTGTATGCAGTACCGAACGAAGCTCCCCCTCTGTGGCCCCGACTTTCATCAGTAGATGAACATGCCAGAGTCCCTTCAACTCAGAGACAACAAACCCATGCACATATGCCCAATCATCAACACCAGGCTCCCGATGATTAGCAGATCTTTTGGAGTCATCATGTCGAGAAAGCTGGATGAACCACCCCCTTTGTAGCCCTTGGAACAGCTCTTCATTCTCTGGTGCAGTCAGCTTCATTAATCCCAGGTAAGGCTTTAGGTTTTGGGCCAACTTTTAAGGGCTTATGGCCTGCTTTAGTGTCAGCCTGCCAGCATCGGCCATATAAAAATCTTTTGAACTTGGGCTCATCACAACCCACCTCCATAGCATCATTTGGTCTCAACTCAGAAGCACCAGAAAGCCTTTCCAGAACTTGTCGATTGAACTTAGTTTAACCTGGATTCCTTCTTCTTCTATGATGATCACCGACGAGTGTGCTTCATTGGCTTTTGCCACCCATAGCGAGGTATTACCAGAGGTGGGTGAACTCAAATGAGAGGGGGAAGAACTCAAGCTAAAGGAGTTCAGATTAGACCCAACCTCCTTTCTTGGCTTGGCCAGAGGTCTAACGAGACAAGGTTGCCAGATTCGAGAAGTAGCCATCCAAGGCTCGAGGCATGGTCTGCCTGAAGCCACCAATCCTTCATCGCCGTAACCCACCTTCCTCCATTGCAGCCCCACCCTCCTTCGTCATTGGCTCTGTAAAAATTTTTTTAGATTGTAGTGGTCATCCCCCAGGCCTCCCCTCCTCCTGGCTCAGCTGGCATTCATTGAGAACGTGACCCAGGCGGCCATATTTGTAATGGATCGACGACACATTCTCGTAGACGAAGGGCCACCAAAAGATACTTGTTGGCCATGGATAAAAACTTTAGGTTTGAGAGGTTCCAATGAGTCGATTTTTACCTTCACCCTTGCAAACCCAGTTTTTCGGAATCGGGTCGTGAAGTCATCCATCGCCACTGGATTCCCAACCTCCACCACAATTCCCATCAGTAGATTTGACTCCCAAAATTCCATTAGCAATTTGAGTAGTTGTGCCCAAATCATTGCACACCGTGCTACCTTTGACCTTGGGATGAAGTCCGGAACCCACGGCTCCATTGCCAGAAGTTGGTCGGTGACGAACCATGGGCCTCCTTTGAGAATCCCCTCACAATCCTCTATTTGAAAATGGTCCTTGGCCAAAGCAAACACCTCCAGACCAGTCTGAACATTTTCCTGAAATTCTTGAATTCATTCACCCCCTCCAAGAGGACTCGCCGACTAAGGCTTTAAACAAGAATGGACCTCTTTGCCTACTACTTTCATGATGCCATCATCTTCTCCTCAAAGAACTCAAGAACTTTCATGAAAAATTTTGAAGCTCCTCCACCTTCTTCGACGAGATCCGGTGTTCCATCCACCTAGATTGCTTAGGTGAACTTTGAACAATCCTAGTCCATGATCTCTTCCCTTCCCTCCACTTCTACGAGGACCTGATACCATCGCCTAACCCTTTCCTCTTCTCAATCATCCTAACATCAAGGTCTAGAAACTGTTCAATGAAACTTCTGAGTGGTCACACGATATTTGATGCGATTGGACGATTGCACGTATGCACTCCTTTGACAGGCAACGAAGAAAAGTACAGCAAAGCTTTTTTTTCTTATTTTTTAAGTATAGAATGTAGAACATGAAAGAATTACATGTTGGTATCCATTCTATTTGGAAGAAGTTTCATGCTTTAGAAATATATTGGATCATTCGGGCTAATATTTTTAATAATTAGTGATATTAATAATGACTCTTAAAATTTAAAAATAAAAATAAAAGAAGATACTTTAATAAATTAGATAAAAAATTTTCTCTCTTAAAGGCGACATGCACGAAAGCGCGCACCAATAAGTAACCTTGGACATATTAGATTGCTTTGATTGCATATCAAACAGTTCCAATCAAAAATTTCAACCATGGGGTCACTGGTAACCAGCACAATCTTATGCGGATGTGATGGCACGCTACAAGCAGCCTCACATCTTGGGCTCCAGCTGTTTGCCACTCACGTCTAGGTATACCATTCAAATAAAACCATGATGCCCTTCTTGAGGCCATGGCAAGTAAGTTGCATGATGGGCAGATGAAGTATACTTTGGCATGGATTTTTTAAATTATTATATTTTAAAAATAAAATTATTGGAATATCATAGTTTCAAACATATTTATCAATTATTTTTTATATAACATTTTTTTTATTTTTTAATATGAACGATGGATAAGAAGGTGTTTTAAGAGAAGATACATGTTCGAACCTATGTCTTCTCGAGTTTTAATTTTTTTTCAGTTATGTTATAGGTATGATGTGATGGATGATTTGGTTGAAATGTAGGACGAGCCTTTGTCCTCAAAAGATAAGATGCAGGTACGATTCGTATTTTTTTTTTTTTTTTTTTGTGCACCATGCCTTCTCCTATTTTCATGCGAGAGTGGAGCATCCACGGGAGAAAAGATGCAGATTCGATCTGTACCTTCTTTTTTTTTTTTTTTTCACATCTATGGTTACACGTTTTTTTTTTGGGAGGGCTTAGGATTTACATTTGTCTTGCCGCGATCTTTTTTTTTTTTTTTTTTTTTTTTTTTTTTTTTCACACCACACCTTCTCTTTTTTTCTTTTTTTCACATTTATCTTGCACGTTGTTTTTTTTTCATATTTGTCTTGCATGTCTTTTTTTAGGACTTTAAAATTCATATTTGTCTTGGTCTTTTTTTTACATTTGTCTTGCACGTTATTTTTTTTTTTTTTTTTTGAGCTATAAGATTCACATTTTTTTTTTTTTACATTTATCTTTTTTTTCCTCTCCATTTTTTTGCCACTTTTTTGTTTAATTATTTTTTTCCAATATTATTTCTCCACTATTTTTTCCACTTTTTTTCCTCAACTTTTTTTTCTCTACTTAATTTTTTCTCCACCTTTTTTTCTCCAATTTATTTTCTTCATTTTTTTCTCCACTATTATTTCTCAACTTTTTTCTCCACTTTTTTCTCCACTTAATTTTTTCCCATTTAATTTTTTCTCCACTATTTTGTTCACTTTTTAATCTCCATTTTTTATTATCTATTTTTTTTTCTCACATTTTTTTTTCACTATAAATTTTTTCTCCACTTATTATTTTTCCTCTTTTTTTCCACTTTTTGCTCTCCACTTTTGTGTTCTCAATTTTTTATTTCTCCACCCTTTTTTTTCTACTATTTTTTTCTCTCATTTTTTTCTCTCAACTTTTTTTTCTCCAGTTTATTTAGATTTTTTTTTCTCCACCTTTTTTTTCAAAAAAAAATTCTTTATTTTTTCTCCACTATTATTTCTCAACTTTTTTTTCGCTTTTTTTTTCGCCACTTATTTTTTTCTCCACTATTTTTGTTCACTTTTTAATCTCCATTTTTTATTATCCAATTATTTTTCTCACATTTTTGTTTGCACACTTAAATTTTTCTCCTTTTTTTTCTTCACTTTTTTGCTCTCCACTTTGTTCTCCACTATTATTTCTCCATTTTTTCTCCGGTGACATGGTCGTAGCGGACAGACCCACCGGTCCAGATCAGCGATCAGACCCGTGCCAGGACCCTAACGACGGTCTAATAATAAAAAAGTAAAACTGTAATTTTTAAGTACGGTATGTATAATTTAAATATTAAATTCAGTATATTACTAATAACTCAAAAATATGGTTCACACATAAATGTAATTCATAAGTAAAAAAGAATTCTAAGTCCCACATGACGGTCGTCTCCTCCTACACGGAGGTTGCCTCCAACGATGAAGATTCTGCTTCACTTGGTCTTTGATATCCTTTCAGAAGCTCTATCTTAGTGTGAACTGGCTCCTGTATAGCACCCTCACGAGTCGATCCCTCATCGATATATTCTTTTCCATAGCCTGAGTAGTGTGCAGCAGCATCCTCCACAGATGTGAAGTGTCTGACATCATCATGTAGATAAGTGTTGTCAGGTATGTAGGGAGTGAACTCAGGCATCGGAAATGGAGAGATAGTGCATCGGCGAGTACGTCATGTATGCTGGGGTACAGGAGCTGCTCCCGATGATGACGCGCAACAGAAATGTGCAGGCATCTCATCCTCTCTGTCATCGTCATGCTCAAATACTCGTAACTGGATACAAGCCTGCTTACGGACCTCTGTTAGGACAGTATCACATATATCTATGATAGACTGGGATGACGTGGATATAGAACCTGGCTGAGCAAGTTGTCGAATCATTAACAAGCCATCGCTCTGAAATGCAAAAATAATATAAATATTTATTATAAAAATTTAAACTATGAAGTATGTTTAATAAAATATTTAGAATACTTACCATGTAATCATGTATCACACCACTACGACTGATAAACACCCTAATGATACGACGATACCACTCCATGCATGGATCGTAATAATATATGATACCATCAATAGGAGGGCCATCAACTAATGATCTACATGGCTCTCCCAAAGCTGTACAAATCGGTGATGAGTAGCGGACCAGTCCTGATCATGTCGCTCTCTAAGATCGATACGATGTAGTGCAGCACCTGTGTCACATTAATTTGGTATGGGCTAGCGGATCCCAAACTGCCGTAATACTCTATCAGCAAACTGCCACTCCACGATGTGAAAACAAATAAGTGGCGCTCGGGTACACCATATCTCCTGACTGTGTAGACAATAATCAGGTAACTGGGCAAGAATGTCAGAGTGTATGGCTGCCATATCACCTGTTAATCATAATTTAAATTAATAAGATATTTATAAAATTATATGTAATTAAATTTAAATTTACTCTTACCTGCTCCAGTCTTTGGTGATCTAATTGTCTCTATACGAAGAGATAACATGTGTGGATGATAGTTACCAGGAAATTCATCTCTCCATCTATAAATAATAAAATAACATGGTTAATTAAACAAATAAAATTAAACGAACAAAAAGGATGATAGTTACCTGATCCCCAAGGGACCCTGCGATAATTCAGCTCCAGCATCATCAAAGTCAATCATAGGATCTGCAATCGATCAACCTAATCTATGTGGTGCAATAAATGGAAATCTATCCCATGCTCAAAGCTGTAGCAATAGCAATGGTCCAGCAATATCATGGGCATCTCTCCGGCTAGCTCGCACAATAGTCTGTACAACCAAGCTAATCCTGCACTACCCCAGCTGTAGTATCCGATCGTCTCAAAATCAGCTAATAATGATAAAAACATGAGATGTATCCCCCTTGTCGACATATCTATAAATAGACATCTTCCCATAAACTGTAATATATAAGCTCTAGCATGGCACTGAATCGCTATCTCATCTGCATCATGGGATAAAACGTGAAACTGATCCACTAGCTATACTAGACTCAATCATGATCCAGAAAGTCGGCCTCGAGATGAAATGACTCCTAATAAATGCTGGCAAAGCATATGTGCATCCTCGACCTGTGTACTGCTGGTGACAGGTAATCTATCAATAAGTAAGCCGAATTGAATGGCAATATCCTGTAATGTGATCGTACACTCTCCCCATGACATATGGAACATATGAGTCTCTGGATGCCACCACTCTACTAGTGCCGTAATCAAGTGCCAATCCAGCTATATGTAACCAATACGTGCCAATCCAAAAAGCCAGCCTGGTGTAAATACGGTATGATCCGCCTATCAAGTGCTATGGAACTGTGTGTAGCAAGCTCCCTATGTCGACACTGCAGGAAATCTACCTCGTGCCCATCCCATACTAATCCGGAGCGATGGGAGTCTTGATCATGCAAAACTGGACGGTCTACAGGTCCTGGATCCATATCTAGTAAAAGCTGCAAACATTTATCAAGATTTGCTTTATTATATTTAATAAATTGAATTTACGGTCATCAAGATTTTTGAAAAATAAAATACATAACACTAATTATTTAACAGATGTAATGAGATATATCATCTTTTACTAAACAACTGAAATACAAAATGTGGATAGCAACAACAATCCAAATACAACTAGCAACAATATAGGTACTGAAATACAATAGACAAATATATCATGAGATAATTACAAACCGGGCTCAGGATTGATGTAGTACGATGGCCCTCATACAAATTTAATACAATTTCCATAAAATTGATTAATCAATTCTGAAGTGAATTGTCCACGATGCATCATATGCATGTCCTTAAAAAAAAAAAAACCTTTATATCATCTCCTTGTAAAAATCACCTTGAAAAATATAATGTTTATTTATTTACAATAATTTTATTATGTGAAAAAGAAGAATTACCTAGTAATGATAGTACTACTTTGCATTTCTAATTGGACATGATCTTCTATTATATCCTTCCAATCGATAGACTGTGCACCTCGATCTGTTACCGGATTCCATCAAATCCATATCATTTCTAATTCTGGTAGAGCGTGGCCTACCTTTGTACTGCAACCGTGTTTTATTAGGAATAACGGTAATATCTTGACTAAGATGGACCAGTACATTTGGTGGGGAATAGGTTGAAATTGATTTGCATAAGAGTGGTGATAATCATTCAAAGTATAACATCGATCAACATATCTGTAAAAATCAATTGAAACACGTGCACAAGCAGCCATCACATGCGAACATGGTAAATGATAGCACTGCCATTTTGACATGTACATGTACATTCTGACAGTCGAACAATCTGCATTATAAAATTTAATACTAGTCATAATAGAAAGTACATGAGAAAGAGATGTCATAAATTTATTGATTTTAAATTTTTACCTGAGTGTTATTTTCTTTGTTCATATATGGACCATGCATCGCAGTTTGGATTTGAAAGACACCGCTGGCTCTATCAAATCTTGTAACAGTATGAGATGTAGCTTTAGTTTGTTTGGCGATTACATGACCCATAATAAATGGAGTAAATCTTTCATTTCTGTCGAGTGCATCAACTGCCTGGGCACGTCGACCATCAAAATAAGATACAAGTCGGAAGAATGTCAACTATGCCATTGCAGTTACAGGCAAGAATCGAGTATTTTAAGCACTCCATAAAACACTCTGACATATTGGTTGTCATTATTCTATACCTTCGGCCATTATCATATGCACATGTCCATTTATCTAATGAAATTTCGTTCAACCATTGAATAGCTTCTGGTTTCAAATTTTTGATACTTTTCATATATCTCTCAAATTTTATGATCTATGTTTGCATTCAAGCCTTTTTACCATATCCCTTAATTTGCATCCCTAAATCTAGTATAGAGATTGCTTGCCACATGACATAAGCAGTATACATGATACGCATTCGGTTGTTGCCAACCTAGTTGCTCATTTTGTACTGCGGCCAATATACCAGCATGCTGATCATAATTAAACAAATTTCCTATCATGGGGTAACAAAAGTTCGCAAACAAGCAAGAAACCAATCCCATATATCGATAGTCTCTTCATCAACAATAGCAAAGGACAATGAAAAAATTTGATTATTTCCATCAATAACAGTTCCAATCAATAATTTATGCCTATATTTTTCATATAAAAAAGTTGCATCAATACTGATTACCGGTTGACAGTACTTGAACTCATCAATAGACGGTGCAAAAGACTAGAAGACCCGGTCAAATTGAGCATATGTTGGATGATCGGTTGGATTGCTAATGAATTTCATCCAATAATCCGGATTAAATTCTCTATTGCATGCAACCACTTGGGCAATAATTCATATGATCTGTTCCAATCACCAAACACCATGGCTATTACTTTTTGCTTTGCTTTCCATAACTTTCTATAAGTGGCAATATAATTGAATTTTTCTTGATGATTACACCAAGTCCTGCAACAGAAATTGTAGGTACTTCTTTGACAAGCTCACGTATTTCATTAGCAATTAAAGTAGAGTCTAATCCGGAATGATCCTGAGACATCACTTCAGAAATGCATGTATGGGGACCACAGTATCATGATATCTCGAAGTAATCATTTCGTTTTATTGCTCTTAGCTTCCATTGACATCCAGACTCTTTCTTCTTGCATTGCACAGCCCATAAATTTGGAGTTGACTCGGCAACTTTGAATTCATGATAGGTATCAATTGAATACTGCTTCACAACACTTTGTAATTCAGCCTTGTCTGCAAAACAAAGTCCTTTGCATAACTCCTGACCAACTTCCCAGTTAAAAGACGGTTCTTGAAGGGAATAGAACATCGAGATATTAGCAGCTTCCCAGTTGAACTGAGTAAATGTTGTCGAGGGAGCCTCAAATGCAGTATAATTTGAAACAGTAGTAACATGTGGACTTTGAACAGCATGAGAAGGGCCATCTTCCTGAACTTCATGATCAACATCATCTTCATTAAAAAGCTCATTATCTACATATATTGAATCATGAGCAGATGTGTACAGTGATGAATTCCTGATGACACTCTCTGGCACATCACTTTCCATTATTTGAATATGATCATTAGTATCTAGGGAAGCAGTATTCACATGAGGACTATTGTAAATGTTTGGACTATGAACATTTATAACCCTTTCACTGATGCTAGTTGTTGCTAAGTTTCAAACAACCTCTTCATATTCACTTGATTCATGAATGAGTTCATCATCTTCAATGAGTTGTACATCTATATACAACTCCGTACCTGATAGACATTGCTGTGCATTAGTAAAAAATATTATCTCTATGTCCTCATCATCACTGATCGGAACAGCTACGTACTTAACTAATATTGGCTACACAAGTTATAGATATCTATATATAATCAATAATTTATACCTTCTCTTGTCAATATAGAAGGCACTATATAACTTGTTCAGCATTCATCATGCATGATTCCATATTTAATTCTAATTGTTTTTTTTGGTGCCCGATTGTATTCAATACTAAATTCTCCATTAACGATACAACTGTTAATATAACATAATGTTGTGATAACTTCTTCCATTTCTTACTATAAAATAATTAAATAAAAACTAGATGAAACAAATTAATATCAACAAATTAAATATAACATTAATAAATTTTTTAAAACATTATGCATGCTGTCATTCGGAATGAAAAAATCTATATATCTTCAAATGTGCTTTATATATATACCTATTTACATATAACTATCATACAACCAGAAGTTAAAAAGCACATAATATTCAAAACAATTATATCACCTTTCTGATATATACGAAAATAGATTTAAGAATTGATATGCATAAAATATGCATCCTGTTACCATCTAATAGGTAAAGGTCATATCCCATTCAGGAATTGTAATCAATTATACATGTCAGTTAACAGTAATCAAATAATATGTAATTATAATTGAAAGAAATTTCGGCAGCATTTTTCTTTGGTTCTCCCTACACAAATATTTATGTGCAAGGAGAACTAAGGGAAAATGCTATCCAAAATTTCTTACAATCTCAATTACATATCATTTGATCATTGTTAACTGACCTGTATATTGATTGCAATTCCCAAACTGTCCAAATTGGACAATCAATTAATCAATATATATAATTCAGGTATTTGTATATAATTATAAAAATATACAGATACGTATAATATGCACACCAATCAATTGACGGGTCTATGGTTCTATGCAATACAAATTTTACATGCATAAAAAACAAACTAATTAATCAATTATATATATATTTATATATTACAAGAATACCAAAAAAAATATGTCATAAACAATAAAATAATAATATGAAAACTTTTTAAAACATTCATTATTTTAATACTATATTTTTTAAATTTTGACAGCATTTCTCCTTAGTTCTCCCTATACAAATATTTATATGCAAGGAAAACTAAGAAAAATACTATCAAAAATTTTTATTTTTTTTAAAAATTATTTTTTAAAAAATTCTTATTTTTTGAAAAAAATTATACTTTTTATTACTTTAATACTAACAATTTCTTAAAAAAATATCATCCATATTTTTTAAAAATTCATGTCAAGTATATTTTCCTAACAATCATGTCTAAATTTTTTTATTACAAAAATAATAATATTATTATTATTTTCATTTACATAATTCCAACTAATAATTTTTATTATATTATGATATATTTTTTTATGAATTACAATTTTTTTAATTATAATATTTATTGTTGAATTTTAATTAATACTTAATTATATTTAAATACATTTTTAAATTATTTTTTTTTAAAAATATTGTATTACTATTTATATTTAAACTTATTTATATCAAAAAACATCTATAAATTTTTTTAAAATATTACATTTTTTTTAAAATAAATGCTAACATTTTTTTTACAATCATTTATATAAAATAATTTTAAAAAAATAAAAAAATAATATATTTATTGGATCTTACAAGCCTATTTACAAAATTACTGTATCCCTAAAAAAACATAACATAACTATTAATACAAAATATTTTTAATAACAAAATTTAAATGATACAAATAACATGTCTTTGAAGGGGGAGATCACTGACCATGATTAATAATTCCTAAAAAAATTAACATATATCATTCTAAAAAAATTAAAATAAAAAAAATAATGCATGTCATCTCAAATAAAATAATACTTACAAAATAGATAGAAGTGATTACACTGAGAAAGAAATAATAGATCGAAGAAGAACCAATAATACCTCGTTTTTTTTTTTTTATAAAGGGATGGGGGATGGGGGACCAAACAACAGCGCTTGTTATTTTTTTTTTGTCCTCGATTAGATTTAAAGACCCTGAGAAGACGCAGGGCGAAGGTGAGCCTTCGTGAAAATGCATCCCGTGGATTCGTCTTCTCACGCGGATGCTCGACGTGGTGCTCCCGTTTTCATGCAAGAAAAGGCATGGCGCACCCCCCCCCCCCCCCCCCCCCCCAAAAAAAAAGTGTGAAAGCGTGTGGCACCCAAAAAAAAAAAAAAAACGCATGGCGCTCCTGTTTTCATACTGGAGAAGGCATGGCGTCAAAAAAAAAAAAAAAAAAAAATGAGAAGGCGCAGATCAAATCCCCATCTTCTTCTGAGAATGCAGGGCGAGTCGGTATCAGCCAAATCATCCATCGTGTTGTACGTGCAACATGGTCGAAAAAATTGAAAATAAAAAAAATATATAGAAAAAAAGATAATTTGATAATATGTTTGAAACTGCGTTATTTTAATAATTTTATTTTAAATATAATAATTAAAAAAAAATCTGCTTTAGCAGTATGCGCTATTAATACGAGCAGACCTCTCCTTCTAAAAATGATGAACTAGCTTGTCAGAGTTGCAACAGCAACAAATACTTACCATGTTCCACATATGAAAAGGATGAATATATTATAATATATATTGAACACATCAAACACTAAAAACGAATTCAAAATATTTTCTTTTTGCTTTTAATTTACCTGCTTGTATCGGTGCCACAAGAACCACAGTGCGATTTCTGTAGAGAGTAAAATTTATGAGTACGCCATTCTTGTATTAATTATAGTTTGGCAATTACTCTATTTTTTAGAAATAAGAGAATGTACCTTTCAATTTTAAGTCCTTTTAAAGTTTTTTTTCTGCCAAATCAAAGCATTGTCAATATGTTCATCTTTTCTGGGAACCGGAAAGGACCTGTTTTTTTTTTTTTTTCCGGAAAGGATCTGTACAAAAAAAACTGTTGAAATCACACCTCTACAAAAACCACACTTCCAAATAACATCCCTGGTCAGGTCACCTTTTTTTTTTTTGGAAACAAAAACAAAAACAAAATAAGAGCTTCATGCCACCAACGGTCAGGTCCCTTTCAAGGATAAAATAATGCCACCAGGTCAGACCCAAAACCTAAGAGCTTCATGCCGCGGGTGTTCCTTTAAAAAAATAATAAAATAAAAATATGAGCTGCTCGATAGTCGACGGTAATAATAATAAAATTTTTAAAAAACATTTTTTATTTATTAAGAAAAATAGAACTTATATTACATTTTTTGCCTACTTGAAGTTAGTATGCCCCCACCCAACAGCATAGGTAAGGTTAGATGTCCAATGAATGATCCATTAGAGCTACTTTTCATTGTTTAGGGATCATTAAGTTAGCAAAACGATTTTTTTTCATTAAAATATTCTTTTAAAATTAATTTTAAAAATATGATGTATGAAAAAATAATTTTTATATGTTTAGTTAATTATAGGTCAGTGATACATTCTAAAATAACTTATATTTGGTTCTGATGCGGTACATTCGCTAATATGGAGTCTTGCTAGTGGCCATGTTGGCAAAAGCCCCGCCACCTAGGCGCGGTGGTCAAGTAAGGGGCCCAGGCGAGCCCTCCTGTCGAGGTCAGCTCCAGGTCGAGGTCGTGCTCATAAGGCGAGCCCCCCGTCTGAGATCAGCTCCTGGTCAGGTCGTGCTCATAAGGCGAGTCCCCCGTCTGAAATCAGCTCCCCGGCCAGGGTCGTGCTCATGCTACCCAAGCGAGCCCTCCTGCTGAGATCAGCTTCCGGCCGGGATCGTGCTCATAAGGCGAGCCCCCTATCTGAGGTCAGCTCCCAGTCGGGGTCATGCTCATGCTGTCGAGGCAGGGCCAAATTAATAAAACAGTATTTTTTGCGAAAAGTGGGTGAAAAACGGCCAAAAGATGAGGAAAATCCGAGAAAAATAATTTTAAATCACTATTCCTTCAAATGGAGTTTTAGAAACCCACTAAAACTCACAAAAATCCGGTTAGATTCATAAAAAATACTCGAAAACCCAAATCATGGTTGTTTGGTTCGAAAAGTACAAAACCAAAAACGAGAAAAAAGATAAAATTAGAAGGGGGAATACCTGTTTTGTGATGGATTAGAGGGTAGAAGGAAGGATATGGATAGAGGGGACCACTATGCAAGAAATCGGCGGGGGAAAGAAAAATACAAACCCTCGTTCGGTCCTTTTAAAACAAAATCTGTTTGCGGGGGGCAGGTATCGACACTTCGTATGTGTCAAGTGTCGACACTTGGTCAGGTGTTGACACTTGACAACTTCCAAGTGTCGACACTTGGCCAAAAATCGAGAAAATCCGGAAAAACTTTTTTAAAAAAAATAGGAAAATTTTGATAAAATTTTGGGGCTTTAATCAATAGGTTTTGAGCTCTAGGATTTAGGTATAATTGATACTAAGAGAGTTCTATGTGAATGGATCAATGACACCTAACTCTCTTCTAATCAGACAGAACCTATCCTCACTCAAAGGCTTGGTAAACACATATGCTACCTGATCATTAGTATAAACAAAATCAAGAATTATATTAGAGTTTTGTACATGATCTCTTATGAAATGATGTCTGTTGCCGATCTCGCCGCCGCGCCTGTGGCTCCAGAGCCACTGATTTGATTAGGCCGTCTTGCCCCGAGGTCTAGGATCTTCTGGTACCCAGTCCTGCAAGACAAGGTCAGAAGTCCTGGCCGGAGATCCCGGCGAGGGAGCTCCAACGGTCAAGTTAGAAAACGACGAGAGGGAACAGATTCTCCAAGATGGGCCCCCGAAGGAGTCCCAGACTTAGAGATCGTGCTTAGCAAGAAAAGTCTCAGGAGGAGTAGAAATCTGGCCGAGTTCCTTCACCGTGCTTGCGCCAAGGACCCCCTCTCGGAGTCTTGGATCATGCTCTCGGAGCTTTTCCCTTTCCCAGCCTCTGTTTCTTGCTTACCTGGTCGTCTATCCTTCCCTTCCTTTTAACTCCTCATATGCCTTTTCGTTTGCCGCCTTTGGGATGCCCCCTCGTCGCCTTCACCCCCTTTCTCTTTTGGATCAAAGACCCGGCGACCTCCCCGCCTTGCTTGCCGGGCTTAGCGAGGAAATAGTAAAGGGAGGGCGCCGGCCAGACCGCCGACCAGACCTTGGTCGAGCGTGAGCGCTCTCCTTCCCAGGCACCGACGATGCCCGTTATCGGGTCCTGTTTTGTTAGGACCTCGCCTCTCGACTGTAGAACCTGTCGGGCTGATGTAAGCGATGTTTCGCGTACCGCCGCCGACCGTACGGGTGCATTTCTCGAGGTGCGGGCGCGCATCGCTCGAGGGGCAGTCTCGGAACTCGTGTTCCTGCCCGTCGGAGGCCTCACTGCACAGGTTGGCCGGCTTCGGCCGTGGTGGACCACTCCCCGGCGGACCCCTGGCGGAGCGACAGAGAGGCGCTCGACTTTGGCCGAGGTGGACCCCTCCTGGCGGACACCTGGCGAAGGAGCGGCAGAGAGGCACTCGACTTCGATCGAGGTGGACCCCTCTTGGGCGGACACCTGGCGAAGGAGCGCAGCAGAGGGTGCTCGACTTCGGCCGAGGTGGTCTCGTGCCCGGGCGCCACCTGGCGAAGGAGCGAGGGGGCCCGGCTCGACCTCGACCGAGGTGTGACCATCTCAGGGGTGCCACCTGGCGAGAGGGCAAGGGGCCGTCGACTTCGGCCGAGGTGGGCCCCTCCTGGGCAGACACCTGGCAGAGCGGCAGAGGGTGCTCGACTTCGGCCGAGGTGGACCCGTCACCGGGCGCCACCTGGCGAAGGAGCGAGAGAGCCCGGCTCAACCTCGGCCGAGGTGGGACCGTCTCAGGGCGCCACCTGGTGAGGGAACAAGGGGCCGCCGGCTTCGATCGAGGTGGGCCCCTCCTGGGCGGACACCTAGCGAGCGGCAGAGGGTGCTCGACTTCGGCCGAGGTAGACCCGTCTCCGGGCGCCACCTAGCGAAGGAGCGAGAGGGCCCGGCTCGACCTCGGCCGAGGTGGGGCCGTCTCAGGGCACCACCTGGCGAGGGAGCAAGGGCTGCTGGCTTCGGCTGAGGTGGGCCCCTCCTGGGCGGACACCTGTGGAACGGCAGAGGGCGCTCGACTTCGCCGAGGTGGACCCGTCTCCGAGCGCCACTTGGCGAAGGAGTGAGAGGGCCCAGCTCGACCTCGACCGAGGTGGGCCCTCTCAGGGTGCCACCCGGCAAGGGAGCAAGGGGCTGCCGGCTTCGGCCAAGGTGGGCCCCTCCTGGGCGGACACCTGGCGGTGCGGCAGAGGGCGCTCGACTTCGGCCGAGGTGGACCCGTCTCCGGTGCCACCTGGCATAGGAGCGAGAGGGCCCGGCTCGACCTCGGCCGAGGTGGGGCTGGCTCAGGGCGCCACCCGACGAGGGAGCAAGGGGCCACCGGCTTCGGTCGAGGTGGGCCCCTCCTGGGCGGACACCTGGCGGAGCGGCATAGGGCGATCAACTTCGATCGAGGTGGACCCGTCTCCGGGTGCCACCTGTCGAAGGAGCGAGAGGGCCCTGACCGACCTAGACTTCGACCGAGGCGGAGCCACACCTGACCTTGCTGGACCGCTCCTGCATTGCCGAAAAAACTCCACGTGGCTCGAATCATGCCCCGCGGAATCTGAGGTATGCCACGTCATCGTAACGGCGGTAACAGTTGCCCCCCATCTCCCCGTTCCGTTGAGGCGTCACGGCTCAGAACGTGGGGATTTAATACGGAGATGATGGGGGAAGGCAAAGATCTCGCACCATGATTGCCACGATCCTGGTCGCCGTTCCTCGTTGCGCCCAACGTCCTATAAGAGGGTGCCACGCATCGCCTCGCCAGTTGCAATTAATGCATCACTTCGAAACGGAGGCCGTTACCCCGTAACCGAAGCGTCGATGTCGGGCGTACGTCCCGCGGCATCCATCTGGTGGTCCGGAGCGGAAAGACGGGTACGGTCACTGTCGATTGAATTTGAAAAGGAGGGGACTTTCCGGAACGAGGCCCTTTCCCTTTCTCACCCTCCGCCGGCGGTTTGCAGTAGGCTATCTTCCACTCCCCCGGGTTGCCGCCTCTTTTGCACAGTGTGTTTCGGTGAGTGCCATCGTCTGCCTCCCCCTTCCTTAGCAATCTTTCTTCACCACTCCCTTCTCCATGGCGCGCCGTCGCCATGTTTCGTCTAACCCGGACGAGGCCGGTCCGTCCCGGCCGAGGACTCCATCGTCTTCTTCCTCGGAAGCGGAGGTGATCCCGGAGGAGGTCCGCAGGCAGCTCCAGCCTGGGGGCATAACCATAGGTATCCCTAGGGGTCCCAGGTCTCCCCCCGTGCTCTCCGCTCGTCCCATCTCATATCTTCCTCCTCCGGCCCTTTCTTCTGTCGGTCCCTCCGGTCACGTTTTAACGATGACCGAAGGTGACCTTTCCTTGCTCCGGGAAGTCTATGGCATCCCGGGGTCGATCCATCTATCTCTTCCGCGGCCTGGGGATCGCGTCACCTCGAGTGGCCCCGGCCGTATAGCTTTCTACGAGGACTTCCTCCTGGGGGTCTTCGGTTTCCCCTGCACCCTTTCTTCCTTTCTTTCCTTATCACTTCCTTTTGGTCTCGGTCCAGTTGCTCCCAATGCCATCCGGGTCATCTTCGCCTTCGTCGTGTTCTGTCACTTCCACGGGTTCGTCGCCCATTTCTCTCTCTTCAGGCCCTTTTCACCCTGAAGCGGTACTCCACCGATGATGACTGGTGGTACATTTCACCCCGGCTTAGGTGTCCCGTTCGACCTCCCTTCCTCCATTAAGGATTGGAAGAACTGGTTCTTCTTCACCTCGGTCGAGGACGTCGACTGGGCCTGGAGCGAGCCGGATCGGTCCCCGAACCGGAACTCCCAAGTCAAGTCGGCTGACCAGGAGGTTTACTCCCTGCTGTTAAGCGACGTGGTCCCTTAGCTCGAGGTTCTGCTCTCAGAGTAAACTTGTTCGAGGCGGGGATCAGTCCCGTCCGGGAGCCGGGTGAGGCTCAGCCTCCTTTCCTACTCCGTACTTCCCCCCTTCTTCCCTTCTCTCTTTAGCTGGGCTGACCGACCTCCTTTCCTTTGCAGGTATGAAGTTCTCACTGGAAAACCTCCTGGAGGGCGCGGCTCAAAGGGACAACCGCTGAGGGGGATGAGCCCACGGTGAAGAGGGCTCGCACCGAGGCGAGCCGGGAGGCCGTGCCGACGCCCGCCCTTGGTCCAGCATTTGCAGCTCCCCGCGCCCAGGCCACCTCGAGCCGGGCCGCCGACGCTTCCATCGTCCGCCTTGACGGGGCCGCAGAAGAGGGAGGCCCGGTTCCCTCCAGGGCAGTGTCCGCCTCCATTGCAGCTCCGATGGCGCCGCCTGTGACTCCAGCTGCCCCGTCGGTGGCAGTCCCACCCGGGGGTCGGTCGCCCCTGCCGCTGATCTGTCTGCCCGGCCGCCGACCATCACAAGCCGATGCTCCGTGATCCGCGATCAGGGCCTCGCGGAGCGGGTGATGGAATTTGCCTGCACCTCCCGGGACCGCCGATTGAGGGGCGGCCGGGACTATGCCGACGCTCTGCTCGGATCCTCCCGCAGCTCTTCACGGTAAGTCTGAGCTCAGAACCTTCCCCTTCAAAGTTCAGTTAAACTTTAGCTGACCGACCTCCCTTTTTTGGTGCAGATCGGGATGAACGTACTACTGTTGAGGAATTTCCTCGTAGGGTACGCCAAGAAGGATGCCGACAAGGAGGAGAAACTCGGCAAACTCGCAGCCGACGTGAAGGACCTCATGGAAAAGGGGGTCGAGCTGCGGGGGAATAACCAGGCCCTGCAATCCGACCTAGCGCGCGCCGAGGGGCGCATCAAGGAACTGGAGGCCTCTTTGTCCGAGAAGAGGATCTCCAACCAGCGGCATGTGGAGGAGGATGCGGTGGATAGGGCTCGCCTTTGAGCTCAGTCCCAGTCGCTGGAGCGCCAGGTCGAGGAGGCCCGAAGGGAGGCGAGCGCAGCCAAGAAGCGGAGCTCCTACATCAACGGGCTGCTGGAGGCTTCGAAGCGGGAGGCGCAGGAGGCATCCCGAGATTCTGGGCCTCCGACTAGTATGTCTTGGAGGTCTGGGAGGCCGCCGTGGACTCCTTCCTGAAGGGGTTCCAGGTGTGCCGGGAGAAGGTGGGCTCCTTCTACCCCGAGCTCGACCTCAGTGGGGTGGTTCTCGGCGGCAGAAGGCAGGAGCCCACCGGCGAGGCTCCAATTGCAGCGGGCGACGCGGCCGCAGCTCCAGAGCAACCCTCCGAGCAGCCACCCGCCGACGGTGAAGACGGAGAGCGTGCACCCCAGCCCGAGAACTCTGCCCCTGCGTCGAACTAGCCCCCCACCTGTATCTTTCTCTTCTTCTCTTTTTTTTTTTTGAGGACTCCCGGCCTGTCGGGACTCCTTCACTGTAACACCCTTTCAAGTTAGCGAAAGATCTAATCTTGTCAAGTCTCGACCTCGTCTTCTTTTCTTTTTTTTTGTCTTGTTGAGATGTTCGCTTCGAGCGCTGAGACTAGGTCCTATGGTTTGCTCCGGGCTGAGTTTGCAGGTGGACTGAGTCCCGTCCAGCGTTAAGGTCAAAGTTCGGAGCTTCCGGGCTGCGTGATCGCGTGGGCGAGCTTGGCTCTGCCCCGCCTTCCAGACCGAAGTTCGGGACTTCCGGACTGAACCCCGGGGCCGCAGGCTTTTCCAAGCCTTGCGCGGCTTGCCGAGCTGTTCTTCGTGATCGCGTGGGCGAGCTTGGCTCTGCCCCGCCTTCCGGACCGAAGTCCGGGACTTCCGGACTGAACCCTGGGCCGCAGGCTTTATCCAAGCCTTGCATGGCTTGCCAAGCTGTTCTCCGTGATCGCGTGGGCGAGCTTGGCTCTGCCCCGCCTTCCAGATTGAAGTCCGGGACTTCCGGACTGAACCCCGAGGCCGCAGGCTTTATCCAAGCCTTGCGCGGCTTGCCGAGCTGTTCTCCATGATCGTGTGGGCGAGCTTGGCTCTGCCTCACCTTCAGGACCGAAGTCCGGACTTCTCATTCTCACTTTCTCGGTTTTCGGCAACAGCCGTGTTTGCCGAATTCAGAGCTAAGCGCCTCTTTTCTTACAAGGCGAGAAAAAGCGTTTGAAGTAAAGGAATTTTATTGCAAGAGTTCGAGGAACCTTATTATTTTATTATACATCCTCAGGTTCGAGGCGTTCCAGGTCCGAGGGAATCTGGATCCTCCTAACTCCTCTAGGTAATAGCCCCGTGAGGAAGACTTCCGCCACCCTGTACGGCCCTCCCAGTTCGGGGAGAGCTTCCGCACTCTCGTGGCTGAGAAGCTTCAGCATGCAGAAGCACCTGATCTCCGGGCGAAAGGACTTTGGTCGCACTCGAGAGTTGTAGTACCTGGCCACTCGCTGCCTATAAGCCACCATCCGGACTTGGGCCTTGTCCCTCGTCTCCTCAAAGATATCTAGTTCAGCATCATCCTGGTGGGGTTCTCCACTTCGTCGTACTACTCCACGCACAGGTAGGTAGACTGAGGTCAATCGGGATGACCGCCTAGGCTCCGAAGATGAGGTTGAACGGGGTCTCGTTGGTGGCCGTCCTCGGGATGGTGTGGTACGCCCACAGGACGCTCGGGAGCTCTTCTGCCCACCTGCCCTTGGCCTGATCCAGCCTCGTCCGGAGGCCTTGCAAGATGGTTCTATTCGTCACCTCGGCTTCTCCATTTGTCTATGGGTGCGCCATCGAGGTGAAGCGATGGTGGATGCCGAGGTTACTGCAGAATTCTTTAAACTCCCGCAGTCGAACTGATGCCCGTTATCGGTGATTACGGTATGGGGGAGGCCAAAACGGTAAATATTGACTTCCCAAAAACTTGGCGACGTTTGCCTCCGTGATCCGTGCCAGGGTTCGGCTTCGACCCCCTTTGTGAAGTAGTCGATGGCCACGATCAGGAACTTCTGCTATCCGACGCCGGGGAAATGGTCCTAAGAGATCCATCCCCTATTGGGCGAACGGCCACGGAGCCGAGAGCTGGGAGAGTGGAGTGGAGGGTTTCGCTGCACCACGGCGTGCCGCTGGCACCGATCACACTTCTTTACGAAGTCAGTGGCATCCTCCTTCATCGTCTCCCAGAAATAACCTTGGCGGAGGGCCTTGTATGCTAGCGTTCTGCCCCCCCACGTGGTTCCCGCAGATGCCCTCTTGAATCTCCTGAGTATAAGCGGCCTCTGCAGGTCTCAAGCACTTGAGGAGGGGGAGTAGGACCTCCGTACAGCTGCCCATCCATCAGACGACTGCGGCCTTCTTTCTTTTTAATAAGGCGGGCCGTTGCGCAGTCTTCCGGCAAGGTGCCGCCAGGTATGTACTCGGCATACTTATCCATCCAGCTGGGTTCCTGGCTGACCTGTTGGACCTCCACAGGGGTCTCGTAGCTCGGGCCTTGAGGCGCTCCACATGAGCGTGACACAGCAATGAGTCCGGCAGGGTCGCCAGCCGGAGAGAGCGTCCGCACAGGCATTTTCCCTACGGGATATATGGGAGATGCTGAAGCACCGAAATCTGGCCGCTCACATTTTGACGAACTCCAGATATTTCGCCATTTGAGGTCGTGCGCACCGTATTCTCCGGAAATCTGTCCGGCCACCAGCTGGAATCAGTGAAGGCCTTGAGGTTGTCCATGCCCAACTCGTGGGAGACTCTCAGCCTGGCGAGGAGAGCCTCGTATTCCGCCTGGTTGTTAGTTGCGGCGAACTGTAAACGGAGTGCACATTCGGCGACGACCCCATCACCGTCCGAGAATGAGACCGGCTCCGCTCCTACCGGAGTTCGAGGGTCCATCCACTTGAAGGATCCACGCATCCTCCTCGGGTCCCTCGGGTCCTGGTTTCAACTGCTGGTGCGGAGAGTCCCGCTCTGGCTCCTTACCTAGGCTGCGCACTCTCGACCAAGAAGTCGGTTAGCACTTGCGCTTTCATGGCCGACCTCGGCCTATAGTGATATCGAATTCACTGAGCTTGAGTGCCCACTTCGTCAATCGCCCTGATGTGTCAGCTGGCTAAGTATCGCTTTTTGTGGCTGATCGGTCAGGACGGCAACGGGATGTGCTTGGAAATATGGCCTAAGACGCTGAGCAGACACTATTAACATAAAAATGAGCTTTTTCGGATCGGGAATACCTAAGCTCCGCATCGTGGAGGAGTTTGCTTGTGTAGTACACCGACCTCTGGACTCCTTGGTCGTCGGTCCAAACCAGGACCGAACTGACGGCCTCCGGGTGACCGCCAGGTAGAGATGAGCTCCTCTCTCTTCTTCGGGCCTGGAAAGTAGTGGGGGTGATGCAAGCATCTTCTTCAGCTCATCAAATGCCTCTTGCACTCCTCGTCCGGCGAAGTCGCTCATCTTCCTCAGCACTTTGAAAAAGGACCGGCAGCGGTCGATCGACCTCGAGATAAGCTGACTCAGAGAGGCTATTCGGCCGGTGGGAGTCGTTGCACTTGCTTCTTGGAGGTGGGCTACTCCATGTCCAGGATGGCCTGGACCTTTTCCGGGTTTGCTTCAATCCCTCTTTGGGTCACCATGACCCCAGGAATTTCCCGGTGGAGACGCCGAAGGCACACTTTGCTAGGTTCAGCTTCATCTGGTGAAGTCGGAGGTTACCGAAGGTCTCCGCCGGTTGGCAACATGGTCCAAGAGGGCTTGCTCATTACCACATGTCATCCATGTACACCTGCATGTTGCGGCCGATCTGGTCCTTGAAGACTTTGTTGACCAGATGCTGGTACGTGGCCCCTGCGTTCTTGAGCCAACAACATCATCTTGTAACAGAAAGTTTCACGGTCGGTGACGAAGGCGGTGTGCTCTTCGTCTTCGGGTTCATTCGGATCTGGTTGTATCCGGAGAAGGCATCCATGAAGGAGAGGAGGCGATGCCCCGAGGTGGTGTCCACCAGCTGGTCAATCTTCGAAGAGGGAAGCTGTCCTTCGGGCAGGCTCGTTTGAGGTCGGTGTAGTCCACACAGATCCTCCACTTGCCACTGCTCTTCTTCACCATGACCACATTCGCCAGCCAGCTGGGATACTGGACTTCCCGCACGAAACCGGCGGCGAGGAGCTTTTCCACTTCTTCGTTGATGGCCCTCTGCTCTCCGCGGCGAAACTCCTCTTCTTCTGGTGGACCGGGCGGCACCTCGGGTCCACGTTCAGCTTGTGGGTGATGACCTCAGGGGGGATGCCCAGCATGTCGACCGCGGACCATGCAAACACATCCGCATTCATGCAGAGGAAATCCAGCAAGCGGGTCCGTTCCTCCTTCGGGAGCTGGGCCCCTACCTGCACAGTCTTCTGAGGGTCCGAACCGAGGGGATATGTTAACAGACGCTCTACGGGTCCTCCCCTGGTTCCTTCTCCCTTAGGTCGAGGTCGTCGACGTCGGGGCTGAGCTCGACGCCCCGGGCTCCTGGGACCGTCTGAAGGCAATGCTGGACTGCTGGGTCGCCCCCCTCATCACCCCAGGCCCGGAGGCCGTGGGGAATTGCATTAGCAACCGCTTTGTGGAAATCATGGCATCCAACTGGTTGAGCCCTGGACGCTCGAGGATCGCGTTGTAAGGCGAAGGAGCTTGACGATGGTAACGTCATCATGACTGTGGTTTTGTCGAGGTGGGGATCCAGCGGTGACCGGAGAGTGATCTCCCCTTCGACCCCCACCGAGTCCCCCCCTAAAGCCCACAAGAGGTGCGTGCACCGTCCTTAGCTATCCTGGGTACAGGTTCATCGGGAGAAGCATCATAAATAAGAAATCAAGCGACTTCCACTATCCAAGAACATCAGCGGAGCTTCCACTATCCACCATAATGCGATGTACAGGATGCTTTGCGATGGTCATCTCGACCACCACAGCATCATTATTTACATTCTTGTTTTCATTCCCCTTCTCAGAAGGGGGTACATCCTCCGGGTGCCCAACCTCCCGGGCTCTCTTTGTCGCCCGCCCGATTCCACAAGAGATCATGCCCACTGGCTTCTTCGTCGGATGATTATCGATCACGGGGACCGGGGGCAGGGCCACGAGCGGCTGTCCCTCTGCCGGAGCCTCGTTCCTCACGAACTTCCTGAGGTAGCCTCTTTTGATCAGCTCCTTGATTTCCCGCTTCAGATTACGATACTCCTCCGTGTCGTGGCCATGCTCGCGATGGAACTGGCAGTACTTTGACTTGTCGCGGGTACTCCTTGGGTTCTGAGGGGGAGGTCGGCGGAGGTAGTGTTCGCCCTCAATTTCCATGAGGATCTTCATTCTGGGAGCAAGGAGAGGGGGTGAAACTTCGCTCCGGGGCGGCCCCGCCCTTCAGCTTCGGACTTGGGCGAGGGTCAGCAGGCGGCCCGGGCCACCGAGCCCCTGGAACATCTCACGGAGCCGGCTTCTTCAAGGTCCTCCCATCTAGCTCTCGCCAGGTGCGATCGGCCTCCTCCGCTCGAATGTACTTGTGGACACGGAGGAGGAGCTCGGAGTATGTCCTGGGGGGTTTCTTGTCCAGGGAATAAGTCAGGCGGGACGTCTGAGCCGTGCTTTAAAGCCAGCATGGCAACGGGCTCGTCCAGGCTGTAGATCTCCAGGGCAACGGTCTTAAAACGGATGATGTAGTCACGAAGCAGCTCCTGGTCTTGCTGACGGATGGAGAAGAGGCTGTCCACCTCTCTCGGCACCTTCCGATAAGCGTCGAAGTGCGCCACAAACTTTCCTTCCAGCTGATGGAAGGAGCAAATGGATCCGGGCTCGAGGCGGGTGAATCAGACTCGAGCGGCCTTCCGGAGGGTAGCGGGGAAGGCAATGCACAAAAGAGCATCTGTGGCCCCCTGGACCCTCATGAGAGCTTTGTAGCTCTCCAGATGGTCCAAAGGGTCGGTGGTCCCATCGTAGGGATCCACCTGCGGCATGCGAAACTGACTTGGAATCGGCTTCGCTTGGATTTCATGGGAAAAGGGGGGACGGGAGTCGTAGCCGTCGGGTCCGCTGGGGAGTTCTGCAGGTCGGCAAATCGGCGGGCGAACTCCGCAAGTTTGCGCTCGTGCTCCTCCAGGAGCCTCTTGGCCTGGCGCCTGATGGCCTCGTCAGTGGAATCTTCCGCCGAGGTCGTTGGGAAGGAGGCACCGATCGGCCTCGGTATGGGATTTTGCCTCGACATCGCTTACTGCGACGCGCTTGTCTCGGCCTCGTCGACCGGGGATCGACTCTTGTGATCCGCCGAACCGGAGTAATTTCTTTTTGTGGGGGTCTGGTAGCTCCCGCGGGGGTTGGAGGCTGCCCGCGGTGGGTCGGCCTGCCGTGGATGGAGCGCAGGCTTCCTCGCGGCCCCACGGTTCGAGCCGTGGGGGTCCCCGGTTGGGCTGCGTGGCCAAGGAGTGCTGCTGATGCTGTAGCTGCCGAACTGCCGTAGTCAGGGTTTGCAGCTGTTGGATGACGGCTGCAAAAGGTCCGTCCATCGAGGTCGGCTGTGGTGGAAGAGGAGGGGGAGCATGGAGCTCCCTCTCCGGGCTGCGCGCCCTTGAGGGGAGGGGACCTCCCCTACTCGGCTGGTGGATGCTTCGCGTCCACGCATGACCACCATGGGCGGAGCGCACTTCGTCTACAGAAAGCTAGCTCCCATTGGGGGTGTTGTCCTGCCCCCCTACCTGGTGCGCCAATCTGTTGCCTATCTCGCCACACCACGCCTGTGGCTCCAGAGCCGTTGATTGATTAGGCCGTCTTGCCCGAGGTCTCTGGCTCCCAGTCCTGCAAGACAAGGTCAGAAGCCCTGGCCGGGGATCCCGGCGAGGGAGCTTCGACGGTCAAGTTAGAAAATGGCGAGAGGGAACATACTCTCCAAGACTGGCTCCCGAAGGAGTCCCAGACTTAGAGATTGCGCTTAGCAAGAAAAGTCTCAGGAGGAGTAGAATTCTGGCCGAGTTCCTTCACCGGGCTTGCGCCAAGGTCCCCCTCTCGGAGTCTTGGATCCTGCTCTCGGTGCTTTTCCCTTTCCCAGCCTCTGTTCTTGCTTACCTGGTCGTCTATCCTTCCTTTCTTTTAACTCCTCACGTTGCCTTTTGTTTACCGCCTTTGGGATGCCCCCTCGTCGCCTTCACCCCCATTTCTTTTAGATCAAAGAACCCGGCGACCTCCCCGCCTTGCTTGCCGGGCCTAACGAGGAAGGAGTAAAGGGAGGGCACCGGCCAGACCGCCGGCCAGACCATGGGCCGAGCGTGAGCGCTCTCCTTCCCAGGCACTGACGATGCCCGTTATCGGGTCCTGTTTTGTCAGGACCTCGCCTCTCAATTGCGGAACCTATCGGGCTGATGTAAGCGATGTGTTTCGCATGCCGCCGCTGACCGTACGGGCACCTTTTCGGGGTGCAGCGTGCACCGCTCGAGGGGCAGTCTCGGAACTCGTGTTCCTGCCCCTCGGAGGCCTCACCACACAGGTTGGCCGGCTTCGGTCGAGGTGGACCACTCCCGGACGGACCCCTGGCGGAGCGGCAGAGAGGCGCTCGACTTCGGCTGAGGTGGACCCCTCTTGGGCGACACCTGGTGAAGGAGCGGCAGAGAGGAGCTCGACTTCGGCCGAGGTGGACCCCTCTTGGGCAGACACCTGGCGAAGGAGCGGCAGAGAGGTGCTCGACTTTGGTCGAGGTGGTCCCGTGCCCGGGCGCCACCTGGCGAAGGAGTGAGGGGGCCCGACTCGACCTCGGCCGAGGTGGGACCATCTCAGGGTCGCCACCTGGCGAGAGGGCAAGGGGCCGCCGGCTTCGACCGAGGTGGGCCCTCCTGGGCAGACACCTGGCGGAGCGAGCGGCAGAGGGCGCTCGACTTCGATCGAGGTGGACCCGTCACCGGGCGCCACCTGGCGAAGGAGCGAGAGAGCCCGGCTCGACCTTGGCCGAGGTGGACCCCTCACCAGGCGCCACCTGGCGAGAGGGCAAGGGGGCCGCCGACTTCGGCTGAGGTGGGCCCCTCCTGGGCGGACACCTGGCGGATTGGCAGAGGGCGCTCAACTTTGGCCGAGGTTGACCCGTCACCGGGCGCCACCTGGCGAAGGAGCGAGAGAGCCCGGCTCGACCTCGGCGAGGTGGGACCATCTCAGGGCGCCACCTGGCGAGGGAACAAGGGGCCACCGGCTTCGATCGAGGTGGGCCCCTCCTGGGCAGACACTTGGTGAGCGACAGAGGGCGCTCGACTTCGGCTGAGGTGGACCCGTCTCCAGGCGCCACCTGGCGAAGGAGCGAGAGGGCCCGGCTTGACCTCGGCCGAGGTGGGGCCGTCTCAGGGCACCACCTGGCGAGGGAGCAAGGGGCCGCTGGCTTCGGCCGAGGTGGGCCCCTCCTGGGCGGACACCTGGCGGAGCAGCAGAGGGCACTCAACTTCGGCCGAGGTGGACCCGTCTCCGGGTGCCACCTGGCGAAGGAGCGAGAGGGCCTGGCTCGACCTCGGCCGAGGTGGGGCCGTCTCAGGGCGCCACCCGGTGAGGGAGCAAGGGGCCGCCGGCTTCGACCGAGGTGGGCCCCTCCTAGGCGGACACCTGGCGGAGCGGCAGAGGGCGCTCGAAGAGACTTTTTGATGTAAAGTTTGGAGAGAATATTGGCTTTTGGCTTTTGAGTGGACTTGAATGCTCTTGAATAGACTTCTCTTCACTTCTCTCTTGCTTTCTCTTACTTTAAAATGAGGTTGGTGGAGCTTAAATACACCAAAAACCTTCTAAAAACGGTTTGTGACCGTTGGTGCATTTGAAATAACCGTTTGGAGCTTGAAAACCAAGTTCTGCAAGCCAGAAAAATAGATCCGTTAGAGCTGTCAGGCCGCAAGTGTCGACACTTGGCTGTCAGGTGTCGACACTTGATTTCGGGTGTCGACACTTGAACATTCAGGTGTCGACACTTGATGCACAGGTGTCGACACTTGACACAAAAATCCTCAAAACCACAAAGTTCTGTATTTTCAAAAATCTCAGGCATTGAGTCGACACTTGGAACCTAAGTGTCGACACTTGAATATAGGTGTCGACACTTGGCGTGCCAAGGATTTTTGACCGTGCCAAATACTGAAGTGTCGACACTTGACTATCCAGGTATCGACACTTGAGACTGAAAACATTCAGATTCAAGTGTAAATGCCTCGAAAACAAAAATAAAATTCATGAATATAAACACATAATATTTAAACATTTAGAAGCCCTTTTTAAATGAAGAGGATGCTCAGATTGGTGAGAATTGCTCCGTGCCATTACATGCCATACACCATAAATTTTGAAATTTTGAGGTGCTTTCTTCCTGAAAACTCACAACTTGAAATCCTCATTAGAATACAATATGCACTCAATGTTTGTTATTCATCAAAATCACTGGGTGGAGCCAACAATCTTTTCCTTTTGATGATGACAAAACCTTGAGAAAAAAAGGCAATATAGTTCAAACTTTAACCATTTAATTTATAAATATGAATTTTAGAGGCAAAAACTTTATAGATAGGAGGAAACAATCTCCCCTTAATTAGATACTTCTTATTAAGGTAAACTTCAAAGATTCTTGCAAGGTGAAATCAATATAATCAATACAATACACATTTTTCTCAACAAATCAATAAAATCAAAATCAATACATGTTCTCCCCCTTTTTGTCAATCATTACAAAGGGGAATAACCTCCCCCTCACAATGAGCATGGAGACAAAAAGATAGTAGAGAAACAAATAACATAGATATCAGAGCTGAAATTATGCTAATATCAAAGAGTATCAGAGCTAAAATATACCAAGATAAAGGAGTATCAGAGCCAAAGAATAGTATACTGATTTAATGAAGCACAAAATTTGCCAAGATAAAAGAGTACTGAATAGAAACACGCATATATAAGATAAGTTTTCAATACAAAATTTGCTGAGACATCAGCAAGAGCTGAAACATATATAAATCATCAGAGTCAAACATGTATCAAATATACAATACAAGATCTAAGACAGACATCTGTGAGGCTAATCCTTATCAGATGGAACATCAAGACTGAAAGGAGCACTGATCCTAGATCTGGTGGCTAATGCCCTAGGAGGTGCTAAAGCTCTATGACTCCTAGTGCGGCCGGAAGGACCAAAGATGGGTACAACCCTAGAAGATCTAGTGGAAGGAGGTGAAAGATGATCAGCTGGTGCAATAAGGTCCGGTGTGGAGTCAACCAAGGCAGTAGCAGGAGCTGGTGTAGTAGGAGGTCTCGACTGACCACCTCATAAGCATCGGCACCGCCCACACTGTCGCTGTCACTGCCCACTACCTCTGTAGCTCTATCAACATCCTGATCAACACCGTCAGCATAATCAGCATGGTCGCTCTGGTGATCGTCGCCATCATCATCATCATCGTCATCATCGTCAGATCGTGCAAGTGCAGGGGCTGCAGGAGGTATAAATGATCTCAACAGACTCTCAATGCGAAGTAAATCCCTCCTCCATGGATCTGCGAATCTCAGCATGCTCTGAGGTAGTATGTGCTCGTAGAAGCTCGACCTCGCTACGCAGCTGAGTCACCTCACCTCTGATCTATGAGAACTGTGCTTTGGCATGCTCCTCAAAAGATAGTCCTATAGATGGTGGTGGAGGAGCTGAAGTGTCAGGAGACAGGTGCTCTGCCTGTGTCGATGGTACATCTACTGGAGGAAGAACTGCTGGCTCAGATGGTCCAGCCTCAGCCTCTCGAATCTCGTCCTCCTCATTTGGCTCCTGGCCAGACTCTCTGCGACCCATCGACCTTCAACTATCCTGTATCCATTCGGTGCAATGACCTCTCATCGTACACATCCGTGTGCAGTATCTCCTTGGGGATCTCCCCCTCTAATGATACTCCACACGCTCTAAAAGTCGGGTCAGAGCCATGCCGTATGGCAAACAGTGTCGGCGCTAAGTGGGCAGCATCATACATCTGTGACACCATCAGAGAAGGAATATCTATCTGTCTCCTCTCAATCAGACTGGTCATTACCATCAACTCCCTCTCGGTGATGAAGTCGAATCTGCCAGTCTTCGGTAGTAGGATCCGTGCAGTAATATGGTGCAGCAGGCGCATCTCTAATGATAACTGGTTTGCAGTAACCACTGATATACCGCGAACATCCTCTCTCTCAAGGATGCACCTAAATGCCGCCTCTCTATCATCCACTGAAAAAATACAGACTCCTTTTCGGGGTATCTCCCATACACGGCTCAGAAGCTCATCAGTCAAAGAGATCTGAATACCCCTGACAGATGTCATCCACAGTAGTCGTCGACAATCCAGTGCACCATAGAACTCCCTCACTAGGTGAGGATAGTACCTCTCCTGCATGGTGCAGAAGGGTACTAGTCCTGCATCAGTGAGTATCTGCCTAATACCAAAGTGGTGCCTGTCGAAGCACTGCAAGTCAACTCTCCTCCCTGAAGCTACAAACTTCCTGCCATCCTCTCTGTAGGGGGGAGCTCGGTGTGGCTGTATGCTCGGCTGTGCAGGATCAATCTGGCCTCGATCTCCTCTCAGTACCATGACTGTGCCTCTCCCAACTGCAAGTCTCTTCCTAGGACCCATTGCAATGCAGCCAATGAAAAGGAAAAAGGAAGAGAAGGCTTAGAACAAGGGACTGGCCATAGGTTGAGATTAGGAAAAAGGTTCAGATAGGTTTCGAAAACCAGAATCAACAATGTTTGAAAAAAATATTTGTAGAAAATATATTTTGATCAAATGACAAACTTTCGAACAAATTTGTAGGAAAAATTTTTGTTAGGTAGAACACATTTGAATCTTTGGAAAAATAATTTTTGTAAGGTCTAAAAATCAAAAAACCATGGGATTTGGGTCTATAACACTTAGGGTTTTAGCAAATAGGCAAAAAATGTTGCAAATGTATCACGAAAAACCTTTCCAAATAGTCAATAAATGGATTAATTTAAATTTAATTTAGATGAAAACCCAATTTATTTGCCCCAAATTAAATGAAACAGTGATTTTTGTGAAAAATGGATGAAAACGGCCAAAAGATGAGGAAATCCGAGAAAACAATAAAAACAAGATGTTTAAAAACATGATCCCTCAAATGGAGTTTTAGAAATCTATTAAAAAACATGCAAAAATCCGGTTAGATCAAGAAAAATATTCAAAAAATCCAAAAACACGGTTTTTGGTTCGAAAAACAACAAAATTAAAAACAAGGAAATAAAAGAAATTAGAAAAGAGAATCCTGATTTGTGAAGGATTGAGGGGTGAAAAGATGGATTTGGACAGAGGGGACCACTGTTCCAGAAATCAGGGGGGAAGAAAATTTCAAAAAACCATCGTTCGGTCCATTTAAAAACAGTTTTAGATTCGCAAGTGTGACACTTCGGATATGTCAAGTGTCGACACTTGGTCAGGTGTCGACACTTGACACTTTCCAAGTGTCGACACTGGCCAAAAAAAATTGAGAAAAATCCGGAAAAAATAGGAAAATTTTGATAAAGTTTTAGGGCTTTAATCAATAGGTTTTGAGCTTTAGGATTTAGGTTAAAATTGATACTAAGAGAGTTCTAGGAGAATGGATCAATGACCAACCTCTCTCTATAATCAGACAGAAACCTATCCTCACTCATAGGCTTTGTAACACATCAGCTAACTGATCATTTGTACAAACAAAATCAAGAATTACATTAGAGTTTTGTACATGATCTCTTATGAAATGATGTCTATTTAATGTGTTTACTTCTTGAATGTTGCATAGGATTTTTAGATAGGTTGATTGCACTAGTATTGTCACATCTTATGGGTGTCTTAGTTAGTTTAATGCCAAAATCTTCGAGGTTATTGTTTGATCTAGAGGATTTGAGCACAACAGCTCTAACTGCTATATATTCGGTTTCCACCGTAGATAGAGCAACTGAGTTTTGTTTCTTGCTACTCCAGAGTATCAAATTTACTCCAAGAAACTGACAGGTTCCACTAGTACTTTTACGATCAAGTTTACACCCAGCAAAGTCAGCATCAGAATAAGCAATTAAATCAAATGAAGAATCTCTAGAGTACCATAAACCAATTTCAATTGAGCCAGATAGATATCTAAGTATGCGTTTAACAGCCAAAAGATGAGACTCTTTAGGATTAGACTGATATCTAGCACACATACAGACACTAAACATGATATCTGGCCTACTGGCAGTAAGATATAACAATGAACCAATCATGCCACGATATAATTTTTGGTCTATAGACTTACCTGATTCGTCCTTGTCAAGTCTACATGTAGAGCTCATAGGGTACCTAATGGCTTAGTGTTCTCCATCCCAAACTTCTTGAGTATTTTCTTTTGTATTTTTGTTTGGTTGATGAAGATCCCCTCTTTGGTTTGCCTTATCTGGAGTCCGAGGAAGAAATTCAGTTCTCCCATCATGCTCATCTCGAACTCACCCTGCATTAATCTTGCAAAATCTTGACAAAGAGATTCATTAGTAGCACCAAATATTATATCATCAACATAGATTTGTACTACTAAGAGATCATCATTCTTTTCTTTAAAAAAAAGTTTTATCTACATTACCTCTAGTAAAATCATTTTTCAGCAAAAAGGAGCTTAAACGATCATACCAAGCTCTTGGAGCTTGTTTTAATCCATATAAAGCTTTATGAAGTTTATAAACATGATTTGGAAATTCATTTTCAAAACCAGGGGTTGTTCAACATAAACTTCTTCTTCAATTAATCCATTTAAAAAGGCACTTTTAACATCCATTTGATATAGTTTAAAATTCATGAAGCAAGAAAAAGCCAACAATAGCCTAATTGCCTCAAGTCTAGCCACAGGAGCAAAGGTTTCATCAAAATCTATCCCTTCCTCCTGATTGTATCCTTTGGCAACTAGTCTAGCTTTATTTCTAATTACTATTCCATTTTCATCAAGTTTATTTCAAAAAACCCATTTTGTGCCAATAATTGATGTGTTTGAAGGCCTATCCACTAGTGTCCAAACATTGTTCCTTTTAAATTGATTAAGTTCATCTTGCATAGCATTTATCCAATTACTATCACATTCAGCTTCCTCAATAGTTTTAGGTTCAATTTGAGACACAAAAGCTAAGTAATCACAAATATTTCTAAGAGATGATCGAGTACTTACACCTTTAGATGGATCACCTATAATTAGTTCTTTTGGGTGTCCATGAGCATACCTCCATTCTTTTGGTAATGGATCAACAGTTGATGTATTTTCATCACCTTGTGCTTGATCTCCGTCAGTGTTTTGATCATCGTTCTGTTCCTTGGTAAGTCCTTCATTGTTGTTTATTTCTTCAGTTTTCTTGCTACCTGTTTCATCAAAAAGTACATCTTCTTTTCTTGAAGATTTTTGGTTAGTTTCATCAAATACCACATGTATGGATTCTTCAACAACAAGTGTTCTTCTGTTGAAGACCCTGTATGCCTTACTAGATGTGGAGTAGCCTAGAAAGACTCCCTCATCTGATTTGGCATCAAATTTACTTAGATTATCTTACCATTGTTTAAGATGAAACAACGGCATCCAAAACATGAAAATAACGAATTGAAGGTTTCTACCCTTCCAAAGCTCATAAGGGGTTTTCTTTAAAATCGGTCGAATTAAAACTCGATTTAAAATAAGCATGCAGTATTTATGGCTTCCGCCCAAAGTATCTAGGTAAATCATTTTCACAAAGCATGGTGTGTGCCATTTCTTCAAGAGTTCTATTTTTTCTTTCTACTACCCATTTTGTTGAGGTGTCCTAGGTGCAGAAAAATTGTGATGAATTCCATTTTCAATACAGAATTTATCAAAATCGGCATTTTCAAATTCAGTTCCATGATCACTTCTTAAAGATACTACTGAAACACCTTTTTCATTTAAAACTCTTTTGTGAAATCTAATAAATTCAGAAAATGTTTCATCTTTATGTGCTAAAAACATGACCCAAGTAAAACGTGAGAAATCATCTACAATGACTAGACCATACTTCTTACCTCCCAAACTAGATGTTCTAGTAGGCCCAAAGAGGTCCATATGAAGCAATTCCAAAGGTCTAGATGTAGAGATTACTCCTTTTGGTTTGAAAGAAGATTTTGTTTGTTTTCCAAGTTGACATGCACTGCAAATCTTATCTTTTTCAAAATTGAGTTTAGGCAAATCTTTTACTAAATTCTTTTTGCTAAGTTTTGAAATTAAATGCATGCTTGCATGTCCTAGTCTACGATGCCAAAGCCAACTAGTTTCATCGATCTTGGCTTCCATTGCCACTAGACATTGACCTTTCTGAATAGGGAGATCATCAAGATCAACCATATAAATATTGCCATGCCTATGACCGATGAACTTAATGCCATTGTCATCTAGACTAGAAACAATGCACAAAGAAGATTCAAAAACAACTTTAAAATTTTGTCACAAAATTGACTAATGCTAAGCAAGTTATGTTTTAATCCATCAACATATAAAACATTATCAATATAAGAGGTAGGGGTGATATGGATTTTACCAATACCGATAATTTTGCCCTTTCCATTATCACCAAAAGTTACATTGCCACCATTTTGATATGTGAGTGATGAGAACTGCTCCACATCTCCTGTCATATGCCTTGAGCAACCGCTATCAAGGTACCACATTCTTTTCTTGTTGGTTGCAAGGCATACCTGCAATAAAGATCAAGTGGAGACTTTAGGTACCCAAGCCATCTTGGGTCCTTTTTGGTTAGTGGCATTGGTTCCTTTGGAACCCAAACTTTCTTAGTGTTATTTAATTTTCTTTTGTTGCACATATAAGATTTATGTCCTTTAATACCACAAGTATAGCATGTAATGGATGAAGATGCAGGCACAAAGAAATTTTTAAAGAGTTTCTGTTTCTTATGAGTTCTGAATCCTAATCCAGCTTTGTCAAATACTGCTCTTTGGTTATTTAATAGTAAATTTAATTTTTCAGAACTGTAAGTAAATTTTTCAACAAAAGGTTTTAGTTTTCGATTTCTTCTTTATATCTTTTGTTTTCTATTAAAATTTCTTTGCTTTGTCTTGACAATTTTTCATTTGAAAGTAAGTCACTTTTCTTTTCAAAGATATCCTTTTTTTTTCAAGAGCCATAATCTTATCATTTAATTTTTTATTTGTATTAGAAGGTATTCATTTCATTTGAAAGGTTGTTGTTTGTTTTAGCTAGATCCAAATTTTGCTTTTTTAAGTCTTTATGTTTTGACTTTAATTTTTGAAATTCTATGACTAGTTCATCAAAAATCTCATGAAGCTCATCAAAAGTAAATTCATTTTCGGTTTCAGAACATACCTCTTCTTGATCGGCCATCAGACAGAAGTTTGCTACCTCCCTGTTCTTCCTCAGAGCTGGAGTCTTCACTTTCACTCCAGGTTGCCATCATGGCTTTCTTTCTCAGCTTTCTTCTGCTTTTCTTTAACAAGGGGCAGTCTACCTTGAAATGCCGGGTTTTCTTACACTCAAAACATGTGGGCTGCTCCTTCTCCTTTTCCTTGTCTTTTTCCTTACTCGGCTCACCTTTCAGAGGTTTCTTTTTGTAGTTGAACTTTTTCTTCCTCAAACCTTCTGAATTTCCTTGCTAACAGAGCATTTTATCTTCTTCGTCATCCTCTTCAGAGTCTTCGCTTGAGTCCTCTCTAGTAGTAGATTTGAACACGATCGCTCTTCTTTTTATCCACCTCTCCGTTCTTTTGTTTGAGGGATAGCTCATAAGTCATCAAGGACCCAATAGTTGTTCTAGCGGAGAGTGTTGACATCTTTAGCTTCTTCAATCACAGTGACCTTTGCATCCCATGAAGCTGGTAGAGACCTGAGAAGTTTATTCACAAGTTCACCATTAGAAATTATTTTTCTAGACTTCTCATGCCATTCACAATATTTGTGAACCTAGTATACATCTCACTGATAGACTCAGTAGATTCCATTTAAACATTTCATATGTGTGAATTAGCATGTTAACCTTGGTGGTTTTCACTTGGTGTGTACCCTCATGGGTAACCTCAAGTGTATCCCAAATCTCCTTTGCGGAGAGACAGTTTGATATTCTATTAAACTCACTAGGATCAAGAGAGCAAAATAAAAGGTTCATTGCCTTAGCATTAAGCTCAATTTGCTTAATGTCATTCTCATCCCAATCATCTTCCATTTTTGGAGTGAGAATGCCATTAATCATCATTGTAGGCTGATGAGGACCTTTTACAATTGTTCTCCACAAATTATAATCAAGAGCTTGTATAAATATGCGCATGCATGTCTTCCAGTATGTGTAATTTGTGCCATTAAAAAGTGGGATCGATTTGAAGCTTGACCTTCTACAATACCCATGCCTATTGGGGCTGCCATGATCTTTTACTCTAGATCCTTGGACCTACAAGAGAGTACCGGTGCTCTGATACCACTGTTGCCCAAAAATGGAGCCCAAGAGGGGGGGTGAATTGGGTCTTTTAAAAATTTAATACAATAAATGAAGGTCCAGTGGTGCTTGTGAGCAATAATAAATTGATGCAAGATGATAGCAATAATTAAAGAGTACAAAGGAAAAGAGCAATCACATACAAACACAAAGTTTATAGTGGTTCGGTGCAAACCTAGCACCTACATCCACTCCCCAAGCCACCCTTGAGAATTCCACTATAATCCACACCAGATTACAGTCGACTTGTTTTTCACAAGGCTCACAAGTCAAAACCTAAGTTGGTTTTGTCACCTAGGCTTACCAACAAACCTAAATACTTGTTTTCTTCGGGCTCACAAGTTAACCCTAGTTGGTTTTGTCCCTTGGCTCACCAACAAACCACAATAACCTTCTTTCAAGACATCCTTGAAAGCAAGGTCAAATCATAATAAAAACAGATATGAAATTTAAAAGCTACAACAAACTCTCTTCAAGAGTAGATTAGAATCTTTGAAGCTTAATAGGATGTTTTGTCTTCACTCTTCTTCAAGTGCCTCTTTTTGGAATGAAGTAAGGATGAGCTTGTAGGCTTTTCAGTGAATCAAGCTAGAAGAGACTTTTTGATGTGAAGTTTGGAGAGAATATTGGCTTTATGGCTTTTGAGTGGACTTGAATGCTCTTGAATAGACTTCTCTTCACTTCTGTCTTCTTTCTTTTACTTTAAAATGAGGTTGGTGGAGCTTAAATATACCAAAACCTTCTAAAAATGGTTGTGACCGTTGGTGCATTGGAAATAGCCGTTTGGAGCTTGAAAACCAAGTTCTGCAAGCCAGAAAATAGACCCGTTAAGCTGTCAGACCACAAGTGTCGACACTTGGCTGTCAGGTGTCGACACTTGATTTCTGGGTGTCGACACTTGAACATTCAGGTGTCGACACTTGATGCACAGGTGTCGACACTTGACACAAAAATCCTCAAACCACAAAATTCTGTATTTTCAAAAATCTCAGGCGTTGAGTCACACTTAGAATCTAAGTGTCGACACTTGGTGTCGACACTTCAATATAGGTGTCGACACTTGGCGTGCCAAGGATTTTTGTCCATGCCAAATGCTGAAGTGTCGACACTTGACTGTCCAGGTGTCGACACTTGAGACTGAAAACATTCAGATTCAAGTGTAAATGCCTCGAAAACAAAAATAAAATTCATGAATACATAACACATAATATTTAAACATTTAGAAGCCCTTTTTAAATGAAGAGGATGCCCAGATGGTGAGAATTGCTCCGTGCCATTACGTGCCATACACCATAAGTTTTTGAAATTTTGAGGTGCTTTCTTCCTGAAAACTCACAACTTGAAATCCTCATTAGAATACAATATGCACTCAATGTTTTGTTATTCATCAAAATCACTGGGTGGAGCCAACAAAGGAGGATGGTACCAACTGGAAGGACTCATCCTAAACAGGCAAATGGAAGTTGAAGCCTATGGACTCTAAGAAGAGACTCTTTCAGTCTAGTCGAAGACAAAGAAGAAGAAAGATAGGAAGGACTAACCTGGATGCCTCGAAGAAAGGGGTGGACTGGATATCGGGATGGCTTAAGATAGCCTCAGGGGCTGATCAGTAAGGATGGTGATGGGGTGTGCTTGAAAGTAAGGCCTGAGATGCTGCACAGATGTTATTAGTGCAAAATATTTTTCTTGGGTCGGGTGTACCTGGTTTTCAGCGTCACGGAGTAGCTTGCTGGTGTAGTAAACTGGTCACTGAGAGCCATCCTTGTCAGCATGAACCAGCATGGAGCTGACTGCCTCTGGTGAGACTGCTAGGTACAGGAGGAGCTCTTCTTTGGGCTCCGGCCTGGATAGTAGTAGGGGTGAGGCGAGGAGCTTCTTCAGTCCCTCGAATGCTTCTTGTATTCTTCTGTCCAAGTGAAGTTATTCATCTTCTGGAGGACCTTGAAGAATGGCTGGCAACGCTCGGTAGAGCATGAGGTGAAGCGACTTAAAGCCGTGATGCACCCAGTCAGATGCTGGACTTCCTTCTTGGAGGTGGGATGCCTCATGTCTATGATCGCCTGGATCTTCTCGGGGTTGGCCTCTATCCCCCTCTGGATCACCATGAATCCCAAGAACTTTCTTGCCACCACATCGAAGGTGCACTTGGCAAGGTTCAGCTTCATTTGATAGCGACGGAGGTTATTGAAAGCCTCTACCAAGTCGGTGATATGGTCCTCCTTCGGGCCGCTCATGACAAGCATGTCATCCATGTACACTTGCATGTTACGGTTGATCTGATCCTTGAAGACCGTGCTAACCAAGCACTGGTAGGTGGCCCCTGCATTCTTAAGATCGAAGAGCATCATCTTGTTACAATACATACCTTGGTCGATCACAAATGCTATGCACTCCTCATCCTCGGGATGCATGCAAATCTGATTTTATCTGGATAACGCATCCATGAAGCTAAGGTACTTGTGGCCTGAAGTCACATCCACCAGCTAGTCAATCTTGGGGAGAGGAAAACTATCCTTTCGGCATGCCTTATTGAGGTCGGTGTATTCTACACAGATCCTCCATTTCCTAGAGGCTTTCCTGACCATCACCATGTTAGCAAGCTAGTCAGTATACCATACCTCTCGGATGAAGCCCACTGTGAGGAGTTTATCGACCTCCTCGTTGATGGCTTTCTATCATTTTGGGGTGAAGCTCCTTTTCTTCTGCCAAACGGGTGATGATTGGGGTCGATATTTAGCTTGTGAGTTATCACCTTCGGTGGGATGCCGGGCATATCGATGGTGGTCCAGGCAAAAATATCTGCATTAACCTGCAGGAAGCTGAGCAGATGGGTTCTCTCTTCCTGAGTCAACAAAGCCCTGACCTGTATCATCTTCGAGGGATCCACCCCTAAAGGAAAAGATAACAGGGGTTCGACCGGCCCGCTCTTCGATTATGGTGCCGCCGGGTCGGGTTGGTCCATAACAGGGCTGGAATCTGCTCCCCTTAGGCCTAGGATGGTCTGCCAACAGTGCTGCACCGGCTACCGGGACCCTCTCATCTCTTCGGTCCCCATGGGTTCGGAACTGGACAAGGAGGCATTTCATGAAAATGGTGGCATAAGCAGATTAAGTCTCGGGCATCCCAGGATGGCATTATAGGGTGAGGGGAGCTTTACAACAGTGAAGGTCACCAGTACGGTGTTTTGCTAGGATGGTATCCCAGTGGTTATTGGAAGCCTAATTTCTCCCTCGACTCCAACTGAGTCTCTGGTGAAGCCTACCAGAGGTGTGAACACCAGTCTTATTTGGTCAATGGACAAATTAATCCTTGCAAAAGCATCATAAAAAAAGATGTCCGAGGAGCTCCCACTGTCTATCATGATTTTTTTACAAGATGTTTGGCTATCATCATTTCAACGATGACAGCATCATTATTTGGGTTGTCTACCCTAGCTGACCTTTCTTCCATGCAAGGGAGTACATCATCACTCCCCTCTCTCCCCCTAGCCCTCTTCGGGATTTTTCCTGCCCCTCAGGATATCATCCCTATTGGCTTCTCGGTGGGACAGTTGTCGATGGCGAGGGGCCGAGACCCTTTTGTTTGGGCTACAAGGGGCACTCCCCCCTCCACATACTGGTCAAAGTAGCCGTGCTTGATCAGCTCTTCGATCTCCCTCTTCAGGTGGCGGCATTCCTCTGTGTCATGGTCATAGTCCCAGTGGAAATGGTAGTAGTGGGATTTGTCCCATCCAGCGAATGACTTCAGTGGTGGGGGTTGGCGTAGAAAATGCTCGCACTCGATCTCCATCAGAATCTTCGCTCTAGGGATGAGGAAAGGAGTGAAACTCTCTTCGTTGGCAGGGTCAGCCTTAGGCCTTGGCTCTAGTCATGGGACCCGCACCAAAAATCAAAATTTGAATTCAAATTCAAAATCAAAACATTCCATAAATTCTTCCTAGAAAATCTACTCATCACAGCAAGTGTCGACACTTACAAAATGCCAAGTGTCGACACTTACAAAATGCCAAGTGTCGACACTTTCCAAGTGTCGACTCAAGCAAGTGTCGACACTTGGAACATGGTCAATCATATTGATCTCCGATGATGGCAAACGATTCTCAATCGTTGATCAGCCTTAAGATCAGATAGAAACCCCTATAGTATGTGACCCCATAGGTTTGAACACTAAGCTGGTAGCACTGAAATATTTCTAGTACCAGTCAAAGTCCTCATCTAGCAATGATACCCGATGTTCGGATAGATCGAAGATGCAAAGCACCTCACAAGAACCTCTGGTATATGGTTACCGTATAATTCATCCATTTGACCTCAAAATGCTCAGGATGATCTAGGATTTGACTGCCAACCCTAATTTGTTTATTCAGATCGTGTCTCAACTTTACAAGTTCTGTGACTCATCACAAGAACTACCTTGGTTAAGGATTTGCTAAATTGAGACATAGTGAGTCATTCACTCCAAACTATTTGAAGGGATCAATTCCATCTTGATCCACCACAGCTCCACAAGTACTTGATTGCACCCAGAAACCTTCCATCACTGGATTAGAAATCCAGGTAGTCCGAAGTACAGTAGAGTTTTGCTTGCGAGCTACCCTTGTGCTTCTGAGGTCTGACTGTATCCACATATAGATACCGATTACGAGCAACTTTGTAAAAGGGAGCTCCACAAATGGTCATGTTCAGTGAGATGTCATATATTTCACTTACATGTCATACCAGTGTCTCCACACTCCTTAGTTAAGAGGACAACCAACAAATGTGACATACATAATCTATACTTGATACATCGTCGTTTTATAATAATGTATCCTTTAGTTATGAACCAGTTTAAGAACTACTTGATATATCCTCTCTATATCAAAACAATGTAGTTCTAAGGACTCCATCATACAAGAGTTCATTTCAGGAAAATGCAAATATAATGAACAACCAAAGAATAACTTTTATTCATTAAAAATTCATATATAATTACAAGATTAACAAACCGTCTATAGCCCAGATGATTGGCATTGGGACACAATTTCCAACAACTCCCACTTGGACTAAAGCCAATCGGTACAGAATGTCATTCCCTTTTCTGTTTACAATAGTCAAATCTAACTCTTGCTTTATGGCTTTAGGTCAGCCAGCCTTTTCTCCTTTTCATCTTTTTGAAGATGTCATCTCATTCCCAATATCTCTCTCAAGTGATAGCACCGCAGAATATGCTTTATGCTTTATGGAGACTTCGGCTCTTTGGCTTGAGCAATGGCTCCAATGCTATCATAGTACACTGGAACAGGACCATCCAGGAAGGTGCCACTCCCAACTCGCCAAAAAACTTTCATAATCACATAGCTTCCTTTGCTGCATCTGATGCTGCAATATACTCTGCTTCGTATATAGAGTTTATCACAGTAGGCTGCTTGGAAATTTTCCAGCAGATAGCTTCTCTGTTCAGGATAAAGATAAATCCTGACACACTCTTGCTATCATCCTTATCTAACTAGAAACTGGAGTCAGTATACCTCACAAGTTTCAAGTCAGATTCTCCATAAATTAACCATTGGTCCTTAGATTTCATAAATACTTAAGGATGGTTTTTACCACTTTCCAATGAGCTTCACTTGGGTCAGACTGGTATCTGCTGACTACGCCTAGTGAGTATGCCATGTCTGGTCTAGTACATGTCATGGCATACATGATAGAGCCCACTGCTGAAGCATATGGGATTCTACACATACTCTATCTTTTCAGGAGTTGTCGCATAATTCTTTTGGAGAGATCAATTCCAGTGCCTATCGGGAGATAGCCCTTCTTGGAATTTTTCATGATGAACCGTTTTAGCATGGTATCTATGTACATAGACTGGGACATCCCAGAAGCCTCTTAGATCTATTTCTATAGATCTTCATACCCAGTATGTAAGAGGCTTCACCCAAATCCTTCATAGAGAACTGAGATGATAACCAAACTTTTATTCCTTGCAGTGCTGGGATGTCATTCCCGATTAAGAGAATGTCATCCACATACAGCACAAGGAACATAATCACAGAACTATTAGCCCATTTATAAATGCAAGGTTCTTCTCCGTTTCTAATGAAGTCATATGATTTGATACACTTATCAAATCGTATATTCCAACTTCGTGATGCTTGCTTTAGTCCATAGATGGACTTTTAAAGCTTGCACACCTTGATCATCTATGGATGTGAACCCTTTAGGTTATATCATATACACCTCCTCTTCTAGCTCACCATTCAGAAAAGCTGTTTGGACATCCATTTGCCAGATTTCATAGTCAAAATGCACTGCTAAAGCAAGCATGATCCGAATGGATTTGAGCATTGCCACAGGAGAGAATGCTCATTATGGTCAATACCATAACATTAACGATACCCCTTAGCAACCAGACGGGCTTTATAGGACTCTACCTGCCTGTCATGTCCCTTTTCCTTTTGAAAATCCATTTGCATCCAATTGATTTTATCCCTTCAGGTGGATCAACCAATGTCCATACATTATTGATCTCCATGAACTCCATTTTGGATTTCATGGCTCCTAGCCATTTCTCATAGTCGGACCTCTGCATCGCATCCATATAGGTGATCGGATCTTCATTGTTCTCATTGAGTTCAATAGGATCACCGTCCTGGACCAACAAATCATAGTATCTGTCCGGTCAACTCGGTATCCTACTGGATCTTTTTAATGGTTCCTATGTGGGCTCTGGGTGTGATCTAATCATAGCCGTTCTATGTTGTCCCTTAAGTGTATCGGTTCTTCTACTTGTTGAACTTCACTAAGTCGAATCTTAGCGGCTACAGTCCGTTCACCAAGGAACTCCTTTTCCAAAAAGATAGCCCAAAGACTGATGAACAACTTTTGTTCCTCAACTAAGTAGAAGTAATACCCCTTAGATTCTTTTGGATACCCAATAAATAGGCACCGGTCAGACCTAGATCCAAGTTTGTCCATTTCCAAAAGTTTTACATAAGCTGGGCACCCCTAAACCCGAAGGTGTGATAGTGTCGGCTTACGTCCAGTCCATATCTCATATGGTGTTTTGCTAACGGGCTTACATGGAGCCCTATTCAGAAGGTAATAGGCTGATTCTAGAGCATATCCTAAAAAGGATAGCAGTAGAGAAGCAAAGCCCATCATGGACCAAACCATGTCTAACATGATTCGATTTCTCCTCTTAGACACTCCATTTAATTGAGGTGTCCCTGGAGGTGTCCATTGAGAGAGAATCCCATTCTTCTCGAGATATGTCAGAAACTCATTCGAAAGGTATTCACCGCCTCGATCGGATCAAAGGTTTTGATATATACACTTTACAGTTTATTTTTCTACTTCACTACGATATCGTCTGAATATTTCAAATGATTCAGATTTATGTATCATCAAGAAGACATAACCATACCTCGAAAGGTCATTTATAAATGTAATGAAATAATCGTACCCACCTCTGGCACTAACATTCATGGGTTCACATACATCAGTATGTACCAACTCAGAATCTCATTGGCTCGTTCACCTTTTCCAATAAAAGGTAACTTTGTCATTTTTCCAAGAAGACAGGACTCACAGGTTGGAAGTGAACTATCTTCACTAAAATCGAGGAGACCCTCACTTTTTAACATGTTTATCCTGTTCCTGTTAATATGACCTAGTCTACAATGCCACAGATATACTTCGTTGACATTATCTATCCTAGGGCGTTTGCTAGACGTGTACATCATGTTAACAGGTCGCGATAGTACAAAAATGCCATCACATATTTGTCCAATCAATACTACAGAACCATTCCAAATGATTTTGCAAACGTCATTCTTTATTGATGTTCATAACCATACATGGCCAATTAGCCTACAAAAATGACATTCAAAATAAAAGATGACAAAAATGACACTCATTCAAAATGATAGTACAGGACTCGAAAACAAGTTTGAGGACTCCCAACGTCAGGATTGGAACTCGGCTTCCATTTTCTATGTTCAAGAATTTCTCGCCATCCTCGAATCTTCTACTAACTTGAAGTCTCTACAAAGAATTGCAAATGTGAATTGGACTTCCTGTATCCAATACCCAGTTAGTAGTATTGCGGATAGAGAAGCTACAAGGTATTATCATATAAATATCTTGTCCAAGACCGTCTTGCTGCTTTCTCTTCTTAGACCTATTCGAGTCAAGGGATGCAATAAAGAGGATAGTTCCTTTTCCAGTGACCTCGCTTCTTGCAAAAGAAGCACTCCGTATGGCTTTGATCAGCCTTCACCCTCTTAGCCTGACTAGGCTCAGAAGCATTTAGCACCTTTTTTCCTTTGTTTTTCTTTTTCCCTTTCTTAAAGGGACGACGCCCTCCCGAAGATCCTCCCACTAGATTCACCATCCCTTTGTTCAGTTGGTGGTCTTTCTCATAAGTCTGCAGCAACCCCAATAAACCGTGGTAGTTAACTGCAGGCTTATTCATTCTATAATGATCGAGAAAATTTAGATAGGAAGAGGGGAGGGAATTCAGAATCGCATCCTTCCCAAGTTGTTCATGCAAGGGACATCCAAGTTTACCTAGGTGCTCAATCATCTCGATCATGTATAATACATGATCAATGATTGAGGCTCCATCATGCATCCATATGTTGTAGATGGCACAGGAGATCCTGTACCTTTTAACGTCATCAGGTATGCCAAAGGACTCCTTTAACCTTTAAAAATTTTCTCCGGCTGGGCTTCCTCAAATTTGTGACTGAACTCGTCGTTCATCACTGCCAACATTATGCATCGAACAATGATCCTGTCAGAGAGCCACTTCTGATAAGTGTCTCTGACCGAACTTCGAGCATTGGGAGTAGGAGCTTCAGGTGTCGGATCCGATATCATATACAAGATCCGTTCATGCTCCAGGATAATTCTGAGCCTTCGATACCAGCTATCGAAGTTAGGTCCATTGAGCTTCTTATTATTGAGAAGAGACCGGAGTGACAGGTTGGAAGACATCTGAAAAAAAACCAAAGCTAATTAGTGTATATGAAGTATTAACCTAAAGACATGGACTTTAGTCTAAAGGTCCCTCCCACTATTTTGCTCAGACCGCCTCTATCTTCAATCCGAGGAATTACTTTAATTTCCTAGTGGGTACCAGAGTCCAATAGACAACACATGAGCCCGACTTTGGCCGGCCCATCCATGCATACTAAAGGTAGGTTCTTCAACCAATTACTTCTCCAAGTAACCTCTAGTATTTGGGTTTTGTCCTAAGGTGCACTTCAATCGGCCTTTGGGCCTCCTATTGAAGGTCCCGGTTAGGTCTAACCATTAATATGACAAAATTCAATGCTTCTAACTAACAAATAGTCAAGCTCGACTTTGGCTGGGCCACCTGACCACCATTAAAAGAGTCACACTGAGCCATTATATTAGGACAGCAATTCCAATAGCCCGATGAACACCCGATCTTTGGATCTGCCGATGAACACCCAACTACTAGAGCCATTACCATCACACTTAATAGAAGGCTAGGACTTGGTTATCCCTATAACTTTGTCCTTTTAAGGAGCTAATAATTTAAAGGGTTTAATCTTAATGTGACAGATGAAGAGATGAGAAGATGATGGGACATCAACAAGAAAAAATATTTTTCAACTATTCTCTTGATATTTTTTGCAGCTAAAAAGTGTACTTAAGATTAATGAGAACCTTGGAATGAAGCCCACCAAATCCTTGAAGACAAAGACCAATTCATGAGCCGACTCATGAAAAAGGCCACCAGTCTCTTGAGTTGACTCAATCCAGATCAAGACCACTTCAAGCATGACCAAGTCAAAGCCCAAGCAAGTCAAGATACCACCTTTTGAAGCCCATGATGCCACCTCTTAGAAACCCATTTTATTCTTCACATGGGACACATTTTTGGGGAGACAAGAGAAACAACACATCAAGAATTTTGAGGGGAAGCATGGGACCACTCCTCACTCACCCAACAACCCCCAACCAACTTGCCATGTGGGATGCCATATCACATGACACCTAGGGCTTCACATCAGCAATTAGAAGCCATGTCAAGCCACCTAGGTGCCATATAGTAAGTTGTTACAACCTCTTACCTAGAAGTTGTTTCTTGTTGCAACTATGTAACCAAAGGAGTTGGATTTAACTAGAAATGGTTAGCTAACCTAACTATACCTCCCCTCCTCACTTTGGACGACCCCTAAGGCTATAAATAGGGTCCAAGGCTCCCCTTGTATGGCATTCCATGTATGAGATATTTTGAGAATTAATGAAGGTTTTTTTCTTGTTGAGTTCTATCTTGAGTTCTTCTTGTATGGAGTGATTTAGTTCTTCTAGTTGGAGTGATTTAGTCCTTTAAGTTGGAGTGTTTAAATTCATGTTTGAGAAGGGAGTGAGAGGTCCTTTGAGTGCTTGAAAGGTGGAGTGCTCCTTGCTTGATCCAAGATCCAAGCATCATTCCTTGAAGGCGCCGGTTTCTACTTCCTTATTTTTCCTTTCTTCTTCTTCTTGTTTCCATTCCAATTTTGAATTCTTCTTCCATGCTTAATCTCTGATTTGATATAGGTTTTCTCTGATTTTCCAAGTCCAAGATGAAGGTCTCCAAGCCAAGGATCATGGCCAAGGTGAGTCCTAAAGGTAGGAGTGCTAGTCTTATGGTTTAGCCATCATTGTTGGTATGAAAACTCTTCCTAAGCTTCATTAGATCTAATCATTTGAAGGTTAACTTGTCCTAGTAGTGATGGTTTCATTGCCATGAAGATCCTAATCTCTATTTTGAACTAGATCTACATTTCGGGTATTGTAATTTAGATCAACTAGTCTCTTTATGAAGATTCTTTTCTTGGATTAATTTAGACCATTTATTTGATAATTAATTGCTCAAGTTTGCTTGTTGGTTAGCTTGCTAAACTCTCCATTCATCATTTTATTTTTGTCCCCCATCAGAAGACATCGATCAACCTCTCACTGACCATATCAGCAAATAAGGAGGGTTACTCATAACTAATGATCCATGGGCACCTAAAATCAATCAAGACTGATTAACCTTGGGTGACATGGGTTAACACAAGTCAATGAGCTATCCAATCAATCCTGATTGACCATATTAGCCAGGTAAGTGAGATCATGGGTTGGGTTCTGCCATTAAACATCTTGCCTTAGACACCAATAGAGTTGGCCAGGTAAGAGGTAGCCCCAAAGAACCATGATCAAAATGCCAAACTTACCTAGACACCAATTGGTTCATCAAAGTCGATTAGACTAGCCTAAAGACTCGGATATCCACTGAGCCACAAATTAGGTCCATTTAGATTTATGGACTAATCAATCTAACTATTAGAGAGATCTAAAGAGAAGAAACCCTAACTCAATATTTTGGATTAGATTAGTTCTCTAATTAGTCCACAAAGCATATTTGATTAGATTCCTCTAATTAGTCCAATACATCTAAACTTAGGTCTAACCTAATAAAGGATCTAATAGAAGCTAACCCATGACCCTTAAGGCTTATTGAAAAGACTTAAAATCTTTGAATCACATTTCTAGAGTTCTTAGTCATTCTTAATTCTCAATTAAGTTCAATAGCCTTAATTAAATTAAAATAATTTTAATTTACAAATGTAAAATAATTTTACAATAAATCAAAATTTGAATTCATTACTTTTCAATATTTTCATCCCAAGTGTCGACTCACCAGGAGCAAGTGTCGACACTAGGTGTTGACACTTGGATCGACACAAGGCTTGAGACAGGAGGAAAATAGAAATGCCAGATTTTAGCATGCGCTCATGAGTTGACACTTCTAAGGCCAAGTGTCGACACACGAGCCCAAGTGTCGACACTTCTTGGTCAAGTGTCGACACTCAGCCTAAGATAGGGAAAAAATAGTGATTTCAAATTCAAAGTTTTTCCAAACTTTCAATCAAATCTGATCAAAACAAAACTCTTAGATCTGATCTAAAGTTGTTTTATGATCATATCATTAGATTAAAATATTTTTAATCTATATTTTCTTTTCAAGAGTCAATCACATCGGCACCTCGACATGCCATAGGAGGCCCTATTGAATGGGAAGAGAGGGTCTTGCAGCCCTACTTCGCTCCTATGACTGGACGGCCATGGTGAAGCACTTAATCCAAGTACTTTAAGAAAGGTGATGTTAAAGCATGCTATTATTATATACTACAAAAGGAACCTATTGCTCGATACCATTGAAGGTGAAAACATTCAAGCATGCTGGGCAGAAAAAAAAATATTTTAAAACTATTTTAAAACATGCACAGCTGAAGGCTAGGTAGATAGATCAAGACGATCTACCGATCTACTCGCAACAGGATCTAGTATAATAATCTAGCATGCAAGAAAACATCAATAGCAAGAAAGAAACAAAGATATAAAAGTACCTTACCATTATACCTTTGAAAATACTGTGAAAAGAGGAAGGCACCCGAGCCACGCACGTGTCTGGTCTCTATAGGTAATCCACACCAAGGCTCGACACTTATCAACTCCCTCGGAGTGCTTGCTCTTCGGAATCCTTCGAGCCAATCTTCTTCTTCGGGAAGACAAGGAGGATAGGTGGAACCCTTCCCAAGAAACTCTCTTTCCAAGACCTAGCTTGAATGCTAGGTTTCTTATACCCAATTCCAAGTCCTCACAAAACCCTTCTCTTCTTCTAGTTCTTCTAACAATCTGCAACCTCTAAAATGACCTTCATTTATAGGGGCAGGCATGAGAGGGAGAAAGATGAAGGAGGAGTGATTGGGGGAGAAGGTCAAGGGCCATACCAAATGGGTCCAAGCCAAAGAAGGTAAGTATGACTATCATACTAAGAAAGCTTGGAGCCAAAATGTCCAAAAATCAAAATTCGAATTCAAAATTCGAAGTCAAAACATTCCAGAAATTCTTCCCATAAAATCTACTCATCACAGCAAGTGTCGACACTTACAAAATGCCAAGTGTCGACACTTCCCAAGTATTGACTCAAGCAAGTGTCGACACTTGGAAACATGGTCAATCATATTGACCTCTAGTGATGGCAAACGATTCTCAATCATCGATCAGCCTTAAGATCAGATAGAAATCCCTATGGTATGTGACCCCATAGGTTCGAGCACTAAGCCGGTAGCACTGGAACATTTCCAGTACCAGTCAAAGTCCGTATCTAGCAATGATACCTGACGTCTGGATATGTCGAAGATGCAGAGCACTTCACAAGAACCTCTGGTATATGGTTATCGTATAATTCATCCCTTTGACCTCAAAATGCTCAGGATGACTTAGAATCTGACTGCCAACCCTAATTTGGTTTATCCAGATCGTGTCTCAACTTACAAGTACTGTGACTCATCACAAGAACTATCCTGGCCAAGGATTTGCTAAACTGAGACTAGTGAGTCATTCACTCCAAAACTATTTGAAGGGGTCAATTCCATCTTGATCCACAATCGCTCCACAAGTACTTTATTTCACCCAAAAACCTTCCATCACTGGATTAGAAATCCGGGTAGTCTGGCACTAAAGTACAGTGAGTTGCTTGTAAGCTACCATGGTGATCTTAGATTTGAGGGACACATATATCCATATCCCATTATGAGCAACCCTTTGGTAGAAGGGAGATCCGTAGATGGTCACGTTCAGTGAGATGTCACACATTTCACTTGCATGTCACACCAGTGTCTCCACACTCCTTGGTTAAGAGGACAACTAACAAATGTGACATACAACAACCTACACTTGATACATTGTCGTCCTATAATAATGTATCATTTGGTTGTGAACCAGTTTAAGAACTACTTGAATTATCCTCTCTATATCAAAATAATGTAGTTCTGAGGACTCCATCATACAAGAGTTTATTTCGAAAAAATGCAATATGATGAACAGCCAAAGAATAACTTTATTCATTAAAAAAATTATATATAATACATGATTAGCACAACCATCTAAGCCTAAATGATTGGCATTGGGACATAATTCCCAACACTAGGACCTTATAAGGGCCTTGTAACTTTTCAGGTGGTTCCAGGGGGTTGGTTGTCTCCATCATATGGGTCAACCTGTGGCATACGGAACCAGCTGGGGATCGGCTCCTCTTGGACTTTTTTTAAAAGGATGGACGGATATAACCCGTGGGCTCATTGGGGGAGCCCTGAGCTTTTGCAAACCGATGGGCTAGATCCGCCAGCTTGCGCTCATGCTCCTCGAGGTACCTTTTTGCTCGGTGGTGGATGGCCTTGTTTGTCAACCCCTCGATGAAGGACACCGGGGTGAGGGAGACCCGGAGCGGAGGAACTCGCCCCTGAGTTCCTAGCCATGTCGGTGCTATTGGCATGAGGGTGCACAGTGGTCCGAGTTTGGGGAGCTGCTCTCCAGTCGGTCAGATCATGCTGCGACTGCTTGCCGCTCGCTTGGTGGGCCTCCGAGGGGGGATGCCACATGTAGTGGCCCCTCCCGGAAGGATTGCAGGCTGGTGCAGGGATCAGTTGCTCGAGCTGCTAGAGTCCGTGGCTGCTGTTGTATTTCCAGGGAGTGATGCTTCTAGTGAAGCTTTGCACTGTCGCAGCCAGGAGCTGGACCTGGTGGGCGAGTGCAGTGTACTGGGGGTCTGCCGAAGGCTGCTGCGATGGAGCGGGATGCTCCCTCTTCGAGCATTGGTCGCCATGATGAGGGGGGTCCCCTGCTCGATTGGCGAGGGCTTCACGCGCTCGCGTAGTCACCATCGGACTGTGGGTTTCCGTGCTGTCTTTCTTACTATGGGAGGGATGATGCTTTCTTCCAGTCCCCCTACCCGGCGTGCTAATCTATTGCTGCCTGGATTGTTGTAGCCCGTAGCTCTGACGTGTTGGGTTCTCATTGGATGCTTGGCTCCCTGCCTCGTGGTCGGCTCGCTCACTCGCTTGAGGGTCCTGCAAGATAGAGAAAACCTTGGGTCGGGGTTTCCAACGAAGGCACTCCGACGATCAAGTCAGTGAGACGATCGAGGGGAACAGAAACCTTTGTAGCAGAGAGCTTGAGGGACTCTTCGCATCGAGAGGGTGATAAGAGAGAAGATAATGCTGAACCAAAAGAGTCTCTATTGCTTTTTCTTTCCTTACCTTTACTTACCTTTTCGTGCAGGTTCTTATATAGGTGAGTGGCTTTTTGTTGGCTTCCAGGTTCTCTCTTTTGAAGGAGGCTTCCATACTTGCTATCGCCTCTTTGTCGGCTAGTTCTGCACCTGAGCCCTGAGCTATAACGGGATGTTGCCATTTTGGAGGAGGTCGTCCGAGTACCATAGTACCTAGGGTTTAGGGCATAGGATCCAGGCTCATGTTGTGAAAGTCGCAGTCTCCCAGTCGTGCGGTCATCGACGGTCGGCACACTACAAGGCTGGGAGCTTGGTGTTGTCCAAATCGTGCTGATTGTGCGCACGACGCACTGTAGGGGGGCTGTGCCCATGGCAGGGCATGCGGCACCTCGGAGGCTTTGCATGATCAGGTATTCCCTCATCTTCATTTTGAATTCGGCCTCCCCCCTCTTTACGCCTTGGCAGGAACCCATGCTCCTACTGGTAAGAGGGTCCACTTTGGAGGGGTGGACTCAACCTCGACCGGAGCTGACCTCGATCGGGGGGCCTGCCAATGAGCCCTGCCTCAGTTGGGAGTTGACCTCGGCAGGGTGGTCCATTCTGAAAGCATGAGCTCGACTCTGACCGGGAGCTATCCTCAGCCGGAGGGCTCGCCTTGGAGGGAGGGACACGACCTCGAACGGGAGTTGACCTCAGACGGGGGGAGCCCAATGAGCCCTACCTCGGCTGGGAGTTGACCTTGGCAGGGTGGTCCATTCTGGAAGCATGAGATCGACCCTGATTGGGAGCTATCCTTAGCCAGAGGCTCGCCTGGAGGGATGGACTCGACCTCGACAGGGAGCTGATCTCAGATAAGGAGCACACCCAAGGAGCCTTGCCTCGACTAGGAGCTGACCTCGGTAGGGTGGTCCACTTCGGTTCTTTCATGTAGCCTTGTCCAGGTGGTGGATCTCTTACTGCCATGGCCGTCCACAGGCTCCACATTAGCGGACGTCACCATACAGTCTGCAGGCTCCACGTCAGCGGATGTCCCCATATCAATCATCTTCCTCATCAGAATCATCACTTGAATCTTTCTTGGTTGTGGACTTAAATGCTATGGTCTTCTTCTTTTTGTCATTGTCTGCAAACTTTTATTTTAGGGACAGCTCATATGTCATGAGAGATACCAAAAGCTGCTCAAAGAGGAAGAGTGTTGACATCCTTGCTTCTTCAATAGCTATCACCTTTAGATCTCATGATGAAGGAAGTGACCTGAGAATTTTATTAACTAGTTCAGCATTAGAAATGACTTTTCTAAGCTTCTCATGCCATTCACAATGTTGGTAAATATAGTATATATTGACTAATGATTCAGTTGGTTCCATTCTAAATATTTCATAAGTATGAATGAGCATGCTAACTTTGGTAGCCTTCACTTGATGTCTACCCTCATGGGTAACTTCAAGTGTGTCCCATATTTTCTTGACGGAGAGACAATTTAAAATTCTATTGAATTCACTTGGGTCTAATGCACAAAACAATAAATTTATAGCCTTAGCATTAAGCTCAACTTGCTTAATGTCATTCTCATCCCAATCATCTTCCAATTTGGGAGTGGGAATGCCATTAACCAAGACAATGGCTGATGAGGACCTTTATTAATGGTCCTTCAAATATTATAATCAATAGCTGAATGTAAATGCGCATGCATGTCTTCCAATACATGTAATTTATGGCATTAAAACAGTGGGGGATGATTTGAGGCTTGACCTTCAACAATACCAACACCAATTGGGCTACCATTAGATCTTTGACTCAAAATCGTTAGACCTATATGCTGAGTACCAAGCTCTGATACCACTTATTGCCCAGCATGGCAACCCAAGAGGGGGGTGAATTGGGTTTCTTTAAAATTTAAGCAAATATGTGCTGAATTTAAAGTGTTTGCGAAGCAATGCAAATAAGCACAATATGAAAGATGCAATGCTATGTGAGGTAAGCAGTAAAGGCAAGAGAAAAAAGAACACACACATAAACAAAAAGATTTATAATGGTTCGGTGCACACCAAGCATGTACATCCACTCCCCCACACCCTTGGGAATTTTTTTATAATCCACCAAGATTACGGCTAACTTGTTTTCAAGGGCTCACAAGTCAAACCAAAGTTGGTTTTCTTACTTAGGCTCACCAACAACCTTTCCTCAAGTCTACCTAGGCTTGGATTCTAATTCATGGCTTGGAAGGGCCTAACACCTAGTTCAAATACCCTTAAAACTAGTCACAACAAATAAAAGCATGAGTATAAGTATAAAGCCAAGAAGAACTCTCTATAGAGTAGAAAATATAAGCTATGAAGCTCTTCTTGATTGTTTGTGTTGTCTTCTCCTGGAATCTCTCAAAGAACACTTTTGGAATGTTGATTTGAAGGCTAAACAGCAAGATTGAAAGCTTTTCAGATAGATTCTTCCTTTCAGCTCTCTTTTGACTTTTTTGAAGTGACATTCTCAAAGGTAGAATTTGTGTCTTGTGAGTTAGTTCTTCTTGAATGAGTTTGGTGAGAGTTAAATACTTTAAAAACTTTCAAAAAATGGTTTATGACGTTGGTGAAGCAAAGCTAGCCGTTTGGAGCTTTGGAGTCAGCTCACAAGCTCTTCTTCATAGAGCCTAGATTGATCCATTTAAAGTTTTCCAAGGTGAGAAGACTTCTAAAACTCTGAAATTCCTTAGGTTCAAATTGAGTGAGTTTGATACTTTTGTATAGAAAATTTGATGTGCCTATTTTCTGAAATCACAACTACAATTGAAACATTAGTATAAAACATAAAATCAACATTTGTTAATCATCAAAATCAAGGGCCAAAACCAATAGGAGACCATTTTGGGATCCACCAAGGAGGATCTGTTCCCCTAGATCATCCACTGACTTGATCGTCGGAGTGCCCCCACCGGATCCCCGACCAAGTCTTCCTTCTTTTGTAGGTCCGGGCATGTGGTTGGATGCCGGGTGGAGAGCCACCAACCGGCGCACGCGAGAGCTGTAGACCACGATGATCCAGGCGATAACAAATACAATAAAGAGCTAACAATACCTCTATAGAATTTTTGATCTATATTCTTACCAAATTCATCTTTGTCAAGCTTAATGAATGGCTCATGGTGTGCAAGAGGTTTAGTCTTCTCCATCATAAACTTTTTTAGAATTTCTTTGGTGTATTTAGCTGGTTGATGAAGATCCCTTTATTGATTTGTTTGATTTGGAGTTCGAGGAAGTAGCTTAATTCTTCCATCATGCTTATCTCGAACTCATCCTGTATAAGCTTTGCAAACTCTTGACAAAGAGTTTCATTAGTGGCATCAAATATAATATCATCAATATAGATTTGTACTACTAAGAGATCATCAGTATTTTTCTTTAGAAATAAAGTAGTATCTACATGTTCCCTAGTAAATCTATTATCAACAAGAAATTTGCTTAATCTTTCATACCATGCACATGGGGCCTGTTTTAAATCATAATGAGCTTTTTGCAGTTTGAAAACATGGGTAGGATATGCATGATCTTCAAAACCAAGAGGTAGTTCTATATATACTTCTACTATGTATCCATTTAAAAAGTACTTTTAACATCCATTTAAATAATTTAAAATCCATGAAACACGCAAATGCTAGTAAAAGTCTAATTGCTTCAAGTATAGCAATAAGAGCAAAAGTTTCATCAAAATCAATGCCTTCCTCTTGATTGTAGCTTTTAGCAAATAGTCTAGCTTTATTTCTAGTTACAATTTTATTTTCATCCAACTTATTTCTATATACCCATTTAGTGCATATAATGAAAGTATTGGATGGTCCTTTTATTAATATCCAAACCTTATTTCTTTCAAATTGGTTTAATTCTTCTTGCATAGCATTCATCCAATTAGGATCTTTTTCAGCTTTTCTATGCTTTTAGGTTCTATTTGAGGTACAAAAGCAAGATAATTACATTCATTTCTAAGAGAAGATCGAGTTCTTATCCCTTTTGATGGATCACCTAAGATTAGTTCCTTAGGATGTCCATGAGCATACCTCCATTCCTTAGGTAGATCCTTGTGCTCTTGTGAAGATCTTGAGATTTCTTCTTCATTCTCCTTGCTTTGATCTTCCTCGTTCTCTTTGAAAGGAGGATCATTCAAAATCAATTTCTCATGTCTTGAATACCTGCAATATCATCAGAAATGTCTTTTTTCTAGAGAACTTGTTAGTGGACTCTTCAAATACAACATGCATAGATTCTTCCATAACAAGTGTTCTTTTATTGAATGCCTTGTATGCCTTGCTAGATGTTGAGTATCCTAAGAAGATATCTTCATTTGACTTGGCATCAAATTTGTTTAATTTATCTTTGCCATTATTTAATATGAAACACCGGCAACCAAACACATGAAAATACTTAAGAATAGATTTTCTTCCTTTCCAAAGTTCAAAGAAAGTTTCTTTAAAATCGGTCAGATTAAAACTTGGTTTAAAATATAATATGCATTGTTGACTGCTTCAGTCCAAAAATTTGGGGATGTCATTTTTACAAAGCATAGTGTGTGCCATTTCTTTTAAAGTTCTATTTTTCTTTATACTATCCATTTTGTTGAGATGTTCTAGGTGTAGAAAAATTGTATTCAATACTTTTTTCATTGCAAAGTTTTTCAAAATCCTGATTTTCAAATTTGATTCCATGATCACTTCGAATGCAAATAATAAAAGTACCTTTTTATTTGAAACTTTTCTATAAAATCATGTAAAAGCAGAGAAAGATTCATCTTTATGAGTTAAGAACAAAACCCAAGTAAAATGCGAGAAATCATCAACTATAACTAAACCATATCTCTTGCCTCCTAGGCTTGTGGTCCTAGTTGGTCCAAAAGATCCATATGGAGTAGTTCTAGTGGCTTTGTAGTTGAAACAATTCCCTTAAATTTAAAAGAAGTTCTTGTTTGTTTACCATATTGGCAAGCATCACAAATCTTATCTTTTCAAATCTAAGTTTTGATAAATCTTTGACTAAATCCTTTTTGCATAATTGTAAAGTAAATGCATGCTTGTATGTCCTATCTACGATGCCATAACCAGCTAGTCTGATTGATTTGGCATCCATTGTAACTAGACATTCACCATCTATATAGGAAGATTGTCAAGATCAACTAAATAGATGTTGCCATGCCTATTTCCAATAAATTTCAGCCATCATCACTAAGACTAGACAACATGCAAAGTGATGATTCAAAAATAATTTTAAAATCTTTATCACAAAATTGGCTAATGCTTAGTAAATTATGCTTTAAACCTTCTACTAATAACACATTATCAATAAAAGTCGATGAAAAAATGTAAACTTTACCAACACCAATGATTTTACCTTTTCATTGTCTCCAAAGATCACATTCCCCCCATTTTAAAGCTTTAAGAGAGGTGAATTGCTTCACATCTCCTATCATGTATCTTGAGTAACTACTATCAAGGTACCATATTCTTCTTTCTCTTGGTTACAAGACACACCTGTAAAAAAAGACCAAGTTGATGCTTTAGGTACCAAACCATCTTGGGTCCTTTAGGATTAGTAGTAATGGTTCCTTTTGAAATCAAAAATTTTTTTGATTGTTTACCTTTCTAAATTATATTGATATGCCTTATGACCAGGTTTACCATAACTAAAACAAGTAATACTAGAAGAAGTTGGAATAAAGAGGAAGCAGCTGAAGGTGCTGGACAAGGTATATATGATAACACCTTGTAGTTTCTTTATCTACGATACTACTAAATGGGTATTGGATACAGGAAGTCCAATTCACATTTGCAATTTTTGTAGAGACTTTAAGTTAGTAGAAGATTTGAGGATGGCGAGATATTCTTGAATGTAGAAAATGGAAGCCAAGTTCTAGTCCTGGTATTGGGAATCCTCAAACTAGTTTTCGAGTCTTGTACATCATTTGGAATGAGTAACATTATTGTCCATCTTTTATTTTAAATATCATTTCTGTAGGCCAATTGGCCATGTATGGTTATGAACTATCAATAAAGAATGATATTTGCAAAATCATTTGGAATGGTTCTGTTGTAATGAATGGATATATGAATAATGGCATTTATGTACTATCGCGACCTGTTAATGTACTATACAGATCTAGCAAATGCCATAGGATAGATCATGTCAGCGATGCGTACCTATGGCATTGTAGGCTAGGTCATATTAACAAGAACAGGATAAATGGTTAAGTACGGAGGGTCTCCTTGACTTTAGTGAAAGTGGTTCACTTCCAACCTGTTCATGTCCTGATCTACTGGAAAGATGAACAAAATAATCTTTACTGGAAAAATGAAACGAGTTAAAAAAATCTAAGTATGGTATTATGATGTATGCGAAAAACATGAATATTAGTGCCATGAGATGAGTATAATTATTTTATTACATTTACAGACGACCTTTCAAAGTACGATTATGTCTTCTTGATGAGACATAAATATGAGTCGTTTGAAATGTTCAAACTATATCGTAATGAAGTAGAAAAATAAACTAGAAGATGTATCAAAATCCTTCGATCAGATCAAGGTGGTGAATATCTTTCTGGGGAGTTTCTGATATATCTCGAGGAGAATGGGATTCTTTCTTAGTGGACACCTCCAGGGACACCTCAGTTAAATGAAGTGTCTTAAGGAAAAATCGAACCATGTTAGACATGGTTCGGACCATGATGGGCTTTGCTTCTTTGTCGCAATCCTTTGGGGATATGCTTTGGAATCAGTTTGTTACCTTTGAACAAGGCTTTGAGTAAATCCATTAACAAAACCCTATATGAGATATGGACTGGGCGTAAGCCAACACTCTCACACCTTTGGGTCTGGGGTTGCCTGACTTAAGTAAAACGTTTGAAAATGGATAAACTTGGACCGAGGTCTGACGGTGCCTATTTGTTGGGTATCCAAAAAAGTCTAAGGGGTATTACTTCTACTTAGCTGAGGAACAAAAAATGTTCATTAGTCTTAGGGCTATCTTTTTAGAAAAGGAGTTCCTTGGTGAAGGAACTGTAGCCGCTAAGATTGAATTTAGTGAAGTTCAATAAGTAGAAGAACCGACACACTTAAGGGACAACATAGAACTGATTGTGATTAGATCACACCTAGAGCCCACACATGAACCATTAAGGAGATCCGGTTGGGTATCGAGTCGACCAAACAAATACTACGGTTTTCTTGGTCCGGGACGGTGATCCTATGAACTTGATGAAAATAATGAGGATCCGATCACCTATATGGATGTGATGCAAAGGTCCGACTCTGAGAAATGGCTAGGAGCCATGCAATTCGAAATGGAATCCATGAAAATCAATAATATATGGATATTGGTTGATCCGCCTGAGGGATAAATCCCATTGGGTGTAAATGAATCTTCAAGAGGAAAAGGGATGCAGACGGACATGTGGAGAACTTATACAGCCATCTGGTTGCCAAAAGATATCATCAACGTTATGGTATTGACTATGATGAGACGTTCTCTCCTTTGGCAATGCTCAAGTCTATCAGATCATGCTTGCTTTAGCGGCACACTTTGACTATGAAATCTGGCAAATGGATGTCCGAGCAGCTTTCCTGAATGGTAAGCTGGAAGAGGAGGTGTATATGATACAACCTGAAAAGTTCACATCTACAGACGAGTCAAAGGTGTGCAAGCTTCAAAGGTCCATTATGGACTGAAACAAGCATCACGGAGTTTGAACATGCGATTGATAAGTGTATCAAATCATATGGCTTCGTTAGGAATGGAGAAGAACCTTGCATTTACAAGTGGGCTAATGGTTCTGTGATTGTATTCCTTGTATTTATATGGATGACATCTCTTATCGGGAATGACATCCCAGCACTACAAGAAATAAAGGTCTGGTTGTCATCTCAGTTCTCTATAAAGGACTTGGGTGAAGCCCTTACATACTAGGTATGAAGATCTATAAAGATAGATGTAAGAGGCTTCTGGGACTGTCCCAATCTATGTACATTGATATTGTGCTGAAGCGGTTCAGCATGAAAAATTCCAAGAAAGGTTATCTCCCGATAGGGACTGGAATTGCTCTCTCCAAAGAGGATTGTATGACACTCCTGAGGAGAGAGAGCGTATGAGCAAAATTCCATATATTTCGGTAGTGGGTTCTATCTTGTACGCTATGACATGTACTAGACCAGACATGGCATACTCACTAGGCATAGTGAGCATATACCAGTCTAACCCAGGTGAAGCTCATTGGAAAGTGATAAAGACCATCCTTAAGTATTTGCGAAATACTAAAGATCAATGGTTAATTTATGGAGAACCTGACTTAAAACTTGTGGGGTATACTGACTCCAGTTTCCAGTCAGATAAAGATGATAGTAAGAGTGTTAGGATTTGTCTTCACCCTTAATGGAGGAGCGATCTGCTGGAAAAGTTCCAAGCAGCCTACTGGGCGGACTCAGTATGCGAAATAGAGTACATTATAGCATCGGATGCAGCAAAGGAAGCAGCATGGTTGCAAAAGTTCCTTGGTGAGTTGGGAGTGGCACCTTTCCTGGATGGTCCTATTCCAGTGTATTGTGATAGCATTGGAGCCATTGCTCAAGCCAAAGAGTCGAAGTCTCATCACCATACAAAGCACATTTTACAACGCTATCACCTTGTACAAGAGATCATGGAACGATGTGACATTGACTTTCAGAAGATCGATGGAAAGGAGAACCTAGTTGACCCCTTCACTAAAGCCATTGAAAATCAAGAGTTGGCAGTTGGAAATGAAAAATAGGAATGAGATTTTGTAAATTGGCTTAGTCCAAGTGGGAGTTGTTGGGAATGTGTCCCAAAGCCAATCATCTAGGCTATAGATAGTTGTGCCATTTTGTAATTATATATGAATAAAAGTTATTCTTTTGGCTGTTCATCATATTTACATTTTCTTGGAATGAACTCTTGTATGATGGAGTCCTTAGAACTACATTATTTGATATAGAGAGATATATCAAGTAGTTCTTAAACTGGTTCACAACCAAATGATACATTGTTATAGGATGATAAAATATCAAGTGTAGGTTGTTGTATATCACATTTGTTGGTTGTCCTCTTAACAAGGAGTGTGGAGACACTGGTATGACATGCAAATAAATATGTGACATCTTACTGAACGTGACCATCTGCGAAGCTCCCTTCTACCAAAGGTTGCTCACAAAGGGATATGGATATATGTGTCCCTCAGACCTGAGATCACCATTGCAGCTTGCAAGCAACTCACTGTACTTTGGTGCCAGACCACCTGGATTTCTAATCCAGTGATGGAAGGTTTCTGGGTGCAGTCAACTACTTGTGGAGCGGTGATGGATCGAGATGGAATTGATCCCTCCAATAGTTTGGAGTGAATGACTCATTGTGTCTCAATTTAACAAATTCTTGGCCAAGATAGTTCTTGTGAGGAGTCACAGAACTTGTAAAGTTGAGACACGATATGGATAAACCAAATTAGGGTTGGCAATCGAACCGTAAGTCATCCTGAGCATTATGAGGTCAAAGGGATGAATTATGCAGTAACCATATGCCAGAGGTTCTAGAGAGGTGCTCTGCATCTTCGATCTATTTGGACATCGGGTATCACTGCTAGATAAGGATTTTGACTGGTATTGGAAGTATTGTAGTACTACTAGCTTAGTGTTCGACCTATGGGGTCACACACCATAGGGTTTTATCTGATCTAAAGGCCGATCGATGATTGAGAGTCATTTTGCCATCAGTGGAGGTCAATGTGATTGACCATGTTTGAAGTGTCGACACTTTCAAGTATCGACACTTAGTAAAATGTGAAGTATCGACACTTGACTGATGAGCATAAATTTTGGGAAGTTTTGGGAAGGTTTTGACTTTGAATTTTGAATTTGAATTTCGAATTCTGTGCATTTTTGCTACAGGCTTTCATGGTATGATGGTTATACTTTCCTTTTTAGCTTGGACCCATTTGGTATGGCCCTTGACCTTCTCCCCCAATCACTCCTCCTCCTCTTTCTCCCTCTTATGGCTACCTTTATAAAAAATGTTGTTTTGGGGCTGCTGGTTAGTTGAAGAACTGGAGAGAAAAGAGATTTTATGAGAACTTGGGATTGGGTGTGAGAATATCTAGCATTCAAGCTAGGTCTTGGGAAGAGAGATAGTTAGGAAGGGTTCCACCTTCCTCCTTGTCTTTCGAGAAGAAGAAGATCAGCCCGAAGGATTCCAAGGAGCTAGCACTCTGAGGGAGTTGATCAGAGTAGAGCCCCGGTGTGAACTACCTGTAGAGGCTAGACACGTGTGTGGTTCAAGAGCCATCCTTGGAGCACCGCCACTCCATCCTCAAAGGTATAATGGTAAGGTATCTTTATATCTTTGAGTTTTATTTTATTTTGATGTTTATTGCATGCTATATCATTATATTAGATCATGTTGCAGGCAAATTGGTAGATCCTTTGATCGATCTACCAAGTCTTCCGCTATGCCTGTTTTAAAATAATTTTAAAATGCATGTTTCTGCCTTGGATTGCATATCGGTATGCTTCCCTTTTTTGCCCTTCAGAAGGAACATGTGGACCTCTAACTATCACTTTTCAAAGATTATAGTCAATAGAATGCATGTAATGCGCATGCATGTTTTCTAATATATGTAGTGCCATTGAAAAATGGTGTCTATTTGAGGCTTGACCCTCAATAATACTAGTGCCTATTGGGCTGCCATAGATCTTTTATCAAAGCGGTTAGACCTACTTAGCTGAGTACCAAACTCTGATACTACTTGTTGCCTAGATAAAGTAACCCAGGAGGGGGTGAATTGGATTTCTAAAAACTTTTTGAATGAAATAAAAATAGGTGCTAGTATGTTTCCAAAGTATTTGTGTGCTTAATAATAATATGTAGCAGAAGTAGTAAAGTAAATGCAGAAAAGTAATAAGCAAGCACAAACATATAAATTATAGTGGTTCGATGTATCCCAAAATACCTATGTCCACTCCCCAAGATTTTCTTGGAAATTTCATTATAATCCACCTTGATTACAGCAGATTAGTTTCCGGGCTCACTAATCAAAATCCTTGGTTTTCTCTCAAGGCTAACCAAAAAACCTAGTTAGTTTTCACTCTAGACTCATCGACAACCTTGTTGGTTTTTCACACAGGACTAACCAATAACCTTAGTACTAGTTTCAATCCCCTTGAGACTAGTAACAACAAAATAACTCATGTACAATGTAAAAATATAATAAGCTTTCTCAAAAAGCAAATTAACTCGATGAAGCTCTTGAGTGTTGTCGAGAAGCTTGTCTTCAAGTTGTTGAAGCCTCAATCAATACTTGAAGATATGACTTGAATGCTCTTGAATACTTGAAGGCTCAACTCACTCAAAAGTATTGAATACTTAAAGTGTATGTAATGAGTTCTTTAATGAATACTCAATGAATACTTTCCTCTTTGTATTTGGTAGAGTTTAAATACCTTTTCAATCCTTAAAAATCTATTTATAGCCATTGGAGAGGATAAAATAGACATTAGACATAAAATGGAGAAGTTATGTACTTCAGAAAATAGTCGTTGCTGTGCTGTCAGACCTGCAAGTGTCGACACTTCAGTCCATGAGTCGACACGTGAGTCGACACTTGAGTTGATACTAGTTCAAATAAGTCTTCTGAAGCTCTCGGAATGCACTGGTGCATCGACATTTCTTCGGTGAGTGACACTTGAGTCGACACTTCATCTCCATGAGTCGATACTTGACCAAAATCCTGAAATCAGCATGTTCTGATTCTATTTAGTCTCAAGCCTTAAGTCAACACTTGGCTATCCATGAGTCGATGCTTGAGTCGACACTTGGCTGTTCATGAGTTGATACTTCTACGTGCTGGCTGAAACTAATTTGCATATCAACCCTGGCTTCTGTGAGTCAACACCTGAATCGATACTTGATCTTCATGAGTTGACACTTGGCTAAACCAATACTAAAACTTATCCAAAACCAAAATCTGAGTCCTTCAAAGTCTTTCTTATGTTCCAAGGTATATAACTTGAAAATCCATTAACTTAAGTGACTTCTTCACTGACTGACAAGCAATTTGATCTTTTCAACACACTATAACTTTGATGAGTATCTAATTCTGATAAACACACTTTTAACCATAATTAGTTTTCAAATATACTTAAGTATTTTGTTATTCATTAAAATCAAGACAAGAGTCAACAAAAGCACATCCGAGGAATCCCATCACTGACCTAGAGTTATGATAAACCAATAAATAAAAGGTCACCATGTAGTGCATTAATGGCATTTCTCAAGGAAAGAAAATTTATGAGGGGGATCCTGCCTTAAAAAGGAGCGAGGGCCATCCATTTTGGTTGCTATTTTAATTATAGTGGGGGGAGACTTTGTCATTGAGAGGTAGTTTCTGGTGAACTAGGTAATTTTCAAACAAGTTCTTGGTGGCTTCTCGGTACCAGAGTTCATGTTCACCTGTGGCTCTTTTGATATAATGCAAGAGCTGATGGATCCAATTGAGCTAAGAAAGCTTTGGAGGGCTGTTAAGAAGCTGTAGAGGCGGGAATTCGGCCTGAGTCGGTATTCAATCAGCTCATGGGATTGCCATCGAAGCAATAGAACCGAAGGTGATCTTCAGAGTTGCTGGCTTCAAGCTTTCCCGAGGGTCCAGGATGGCCAAGGATTTGATAAAGTCTCTTCTCTTGCGCTGATACTTTGAAGATGCTAGAAGCCTAGGCACAGGGCTTTCGAATCAGTCATTTATGTATGATAGTGCATTCCTTCAAGTATCTTGTCCGGTGCCCTATTAACAATAATTCATCATGCAGTTGGGGTGGCACCTCAACTTCTTCATGGATTTGGCCGAGGTTGCAGAAAAGTAGCGGTGGTTGAAGAAAAGATTACTTCCATCGAAATACTAGTCTGTGAGGTTAAAGAATAGGCATCGAAAGTGGAATAGAAATCCCAAAAGACAAAAAAAGATTCAATGCTACAATTGAAGAGATCATACACTCGGACAGGAAGTTCAAGCAGGCTAGGGAGTGGGGTGCATCAATGCACAAGCAAATGATTGAAGCTTGCGAGTAGGAGATTAAAGTTACTAAAAAGCACTGGTAGAGATCGAACCTGAAAAAACTTCTGCACTAAGGTTGCAGACATGAAGAAGAATTCTAAGGCCTAAATCAGCTAGCTATTGGATGAAACAAGTAGCTTTGGGTTGAACTTCAGCAAGCTTGCAACAAAATTACTATCAAGGATCTTCGAGCTACGAGCAGAGAGAATCAATGAAGCTGAATGGGTTCGAGATGAGGCTCTAACGAGGCCCAGTTCCTCCATCAAGCACTCGAGGATGAGTGGGTTGTTAGGTTATGGTTGTGCAGCGGAAGATCGGAATTCAAATTTTAATTCTTGAATCTTATCAATCAAAATCCTAGACCCTGGACTCCCTTGATTATATCATTTAACAGGACAAAATATTAGAAAATAGTAGAATACCTATAATGTTAATATCCTTTATTCCATTAGGCTAAGGCTTATCACCTAAAAGGTGATTTAATTGTTGAAGAAAATATGTGCATACACCAATATTGGTGCTAGAGTCCCAAGCCCTTGAGACTCTTGGTTTAATCAATGGATAAAGACTATAAAATTAGGATAAATCCCAATTTGGCTACCTCACTTAAGGCTCAACCCAATTTAAGTCCCACTAAAATTACTTAGCCCAAATAGCAAGTATTTAATCCAATCAATTAGGTTAGGAGTTAGGCTAGCCAACATATGCTAGTATGTTAATTAGCTAGCCAATTAGGATCTATGACCTTAATAAAAATACAAATGACTTCCTTAATCAATTTCTTAATATAGTGACTCTTTGGGCTCCTCATCTAGCTAGTAGTAGGTCTAGATTTATATCAATTTAATTCGATTAAAACCACTACTTGAATTAGGTAAATCAAATTAACCCTAGCTACCAATTTGAACCATCTTTCAAATGACTCATGAATTTAATCAACTTAATTCATGATAACCTATAAGACATGATTGACATCTAGCAATATATCATACCTACCCAGAAGATGAAAAATTTGGTAGAAATTACTAAAATATCCTTCATGATAAGTACCATGCAATTTAATCATTCGATCTTTCTTTTATTTCGAATAAGTGATGGATATGAAAATATCAAACCCTCATATTTTATTCATTTGAACTTCAAATTACTAATAAAGACTTGACTGATAAAAGATTAGAAATTCTTTTCTAATTTCATCCTACTTTGATAAAAACTTCTTGAGTCATCATTTGAAGAGATTGCATGGGATAAATACTCCTCTTACTAGGAGAGATCGATTCCTTGTTGACCTACTCATAACCTTCATATACACAATTCATCATATCCACGAACATCCCATACATAACTAAGTCATGAATGAGTATGAACCAAAACATGGATTCATATGTATAAGATACTATAGTGATCTCAGGTCTAAGTATCACTTACATAACTTTCACTAATAGAATCATCTTTTGACAAGTAAGACTTCCAAAAAATATTCTCATGATGGATCAATCCAGTAACTCATTTCCTGATGAGCACCATATCCTGTATTAGTATCCCTACACAAGTGGTCACGAGACTAACCACTCTTTTCATCGAGCATACATAGGATATGCTAGTCTCTCCGGAAACATCGATCCTTGATCGATGATCCTATGACCAGAAATATTTTAGATTAGGATTTATAAGATTTTAGGTCTCACTATTATGAACTCCATCATAATCCTAAAATCATTACCCTAATTTATGGGATTCATCATAATCTTAAAACAACAAAGTATAAGACACATCATATGATAAAATAAAATGTCTTTTATTAATATCATACATGAGTCAAAAATATTTTATAGACAAGTCTTTATTTCATAAGAAATATGATTAGCTTTTATGACACTATTCTTTCAATCTTCCATTTGCATTAAAGCCAATCATCCTTGTATTTAATCTTCATACAATTTAAATGATGATCAAATTACTATAAAGGAAGGGCCTTAGTAAATGGGTCTGCTATGTCATTCTTTATATTTACTCATTCTAAAATTATGTCTTTCAATGATCTCATGAATGAGATGGAAGTATCTTAGAATGTGCTTTGATTTTTGTAAGACCTTGGTTTCTTAATTTATACAACAGCCCTAGTGTTATCATAATAAAATGACACTAGCTGTTGTATTGCAGGAACTTCATCCAATTCTGAGATGAATTTCTTCATCCAAATAATTTTCTTAGTGGCTTCACTAAGCTATGTATTTTGCTTAGTAACGATTTAGCTACAGTTTACTATTTGGTACTTTTCCAACTTACTGTACCTCCATACAGAGTAAGCATATCCTGATATGGATTTACTATCATCTGGATCTGATTGAAAACTAGAGTCAATATAGCCTTTTTGTTTTAACTCTAATTCTTTATATATTTAAAAAATATCTTTAGTCCTTCTAAGGTACTTAAAAATATTTTTTATAGCTTTCCATTGATCCTTCCCTGGATCAACCTTGAATATGTTTGCTATGCCTAAAGCATAAGCAACATCAACCCTGGTACATAACTTGGAATACATAATTGACCTTGATGCGGGACTAATTAGCATGCAAGAAAATTTTCATGGATTCAGCATTAAGTTAAGATTTTAATTCCTGAATTTCAAGTCAAAAGATTGTAAGGGAGATCCTATAGAAATTCTAGAGTATAAGCATGCAAAAAGACCCTCATAAGAGATAAAAAACAGGACCGCCAGGGCTAAGAAATCCCGATAGGGCAAGCTTCTGTAATAACTCGATCTAGAGGGCTAGGAGGTGTGTACCTGGCAATGTTTGCTACTGCTTCCATGAAAATATCACTTCACACTACCGGATGCGGCATGGAAAATCAAGTTGAAGACCAGTGGATTCGTCAACATTCTATCCACTAGCCCGAAAGCTAGGCAAATGGACTCCGATTCACGTGAAACTTGAGGGATCTACTGATGTAGAACAAAGAACAAAGAAGCATATACGGAAGTAAAATTAAGATTATTATTATTATTATTATTATTATTTTTATATTTCAGAAATTGGCTTCGACTCAAAGTAAAGTTAAACTAAGTTGATGGAAACTAGGTAAAGATTGAAAGCACAATTTAGAAGAAGCTAAGTTATCAGAGTAGTTCAAAAGTAAAGGATCGCTGGGGGTTGAGAAACTCCCAGACCTAGGGTTTCGCTCTGAACTTTCAACAGGACAGAAATAAAGAGAAGAGATGGTTTACCAACCAGACAGTGATCTCACAGAATTTGGGTGGAAGAACTCTCTCGAGCAGATTGTTGGATCCTCGGATTCGGCTATCTTCGCAATGGATCCTCCAATACCGGTCTTGTGGTTTGGTCGGCTTCTCCTGGACTCAAGATCTGGGAAGAAGAAAAACAAGTGATGGATTCAGAGACTCAGGGAAGGATTTACCAGTTCGAAGAACTTGAAGGCTGATGTCGCTGAGATCCGGATTCTCTTGAAGGCTGATTCGACTCCCTCTGGAAAGAGCTTTGGATCTGAAGTACCCAGACTGTAGCTGGATGCTGGTGGTTGGCCTGGACTTGGAGAGAGAGGCCGTGGGAGGTGGGATAGGCTAGGGTTTGGTGGATTGAAGTGGATGGTGGGCGGCTAGGGTTATGGAGTAGAAGTGGCTAACCTAGGGTTTGGGTTTGGAGATCTCACACCTCCTCAAGGTTCCTGGAAACCCGAATTTACTCCCTCACGGAGCTCAACACCTGGATGCAAGTGCGGAAGAGAGAAAACACAAAGTTTGCTCACAAAAAAATTTGGTTTCATTCATTGATCTTTTTCAAACTTACATGGGGGTTTAATTTATAGGCCATTACAAGAGAGTAGGGTTTTACATCTTCCCATGTGGGACTAAAAGGAGGGGATCTACAATTAGGATATCAATCCCTACTCATATGGCGGCCAATTAATTCCAAAGTTGATTGAAGCTTCAAAAAGGAAAGTGGGTGGCGCCTCCTTGTCTTGACCTCCAAGAAAATATTGTTTCCTTATTTGCTTGGCCTTATCTGGAAGTGTTTGGGCGCCTCTTAACCTTGCCCTCCAAGAGAAAATTTGTTGCCTTTTATATCTGGATTTAGTTGGAATGATTAGGGCGCTTCCTAACCTTGCTTTTCAAGAGAAATCTCCTTCCTTCCATGGCTCAACCCTTTTTGGATACCTCCTTTTCTTTCTCCCCAAGTTATGGCTCCTTCTAACTTTGTTTTGAGTATTTCTGGCAGGTAATGGGCGCCTCTCTGAATTTTTCCTTTCAAGAGAATTCCTTTCATTTTTGGGTTCTTTTGGGAAAGTCTTGGGCCGCCCCCTTGATTTGTGGACTCCTGGTGGATTTCTCCTCAATTGGCACATGAGAGAAGGGAGCTGCTATCTGTGGTGTGGGGACCAAAGGCTGCTGGATGTAGATGTGGAGCCCCCTGGACTCAGGCGTATGGCTGGGAGTGTGGCTGGGAGTGTGGCACCCACTTGCTTGGCTTTGGGAGAAAATGTAACACCCCAGGTTGAAGCCCTAGTCCACTACTGAGTCAACATGACTCAACAAAATAAAATGCAGGTAATATAGATTCAAGCTAAAATGAGTTGATCCAGTCAACCCTTATTACAAGCTAAAAAAAATCCTAATTCTTTGGGCAAGGTTAATCAGAGATCCAGATGGAGCTCTGAAGTCTTCTTCTGAGTCTGGTGCCCGCACCAATTCTCCCAGGGAGGGGAGGAACTCGACCCTGTCGAGTATGGATCAAGTTGGCTCTAGTATCTCTCCAAGAGGTCTGGGTCCAATTCTTGTAATTCTTCTCGGGAGATCCAAGAGTCATCAGAATCTGGCCTTCCTTGCCAGCGGACCAGGTATCTTTGGTATCCTCGATTACGAGTAGAGATAACCTGATCATCCAGGATCTTTTCAATCTGCTCTTTCCTCACAGGCTAGTTTGTTGGTGGACACACAGGGTTGGGTTCACTCTCAAGAGCAGGATTAGGTCAAAAGCCTCACTGGGAATCATAGCTGGCTCTCTATACTCTACTAGGTCTGTAATGTTGAAAGTGGAGTTAATGCCTAGTTCTGGAGGCAACTCGAGCACATAGGCATTGGATCCTACTCTCTTCACCACTCTAAATGGTCCAGCTCCTCTAGCATGTAACTTTCTAACGTTCCAAGAGGAAACCATTCAGGCCTTAACCTAATCATTACATAGTCTCCCTCAACAAAAGTTTTGACTCGCCTTTAAGAATCAGCCAACTTCTTATAAGTTTCATTACTTAAATTTATTTTGGCATGAATTCTTTATGCAAGTCCTTTACATGCTATGCAAGTGCATCAAAAGACTTGTGTGTGTGGACTAATAGTGAAATCAGATCAAGTGGTGTGTGAGGCTTGTATCCATGAACAATTTCAAAGGGACTCTAGCCTATAGACCTATTGATCGAAACATTATATGCAAATTTAGCCCTGGGTAAATACAAATCCCAATTCCTGGTATTCTCACTCAACCAAAATCTGAGACAATGTCCTAAACTCGACTGACGATGCATTCCTAAAGAATGGACTTTATTCAAAGGAACCCTAGGTCTAAACCTAACAAACTATGGCTCTCTAGGTTTGACCTTGGGTCGGAGGAGGCATGCAGAGCATGAAAACTTATCATGGGTGCCTAGTAGGTGCCATAAGGTCTTCCAGAAGTAGGTGGCAAACCTAATAGATTCTGACACGTGGTTCACTCTAAAGACTTCGACAAAGTATACTTGGATGGTGTAAGAAGCATTGGAAGTCCTAGAGAAAGGGATGAAATATGAGGTGGAGTCTCGAATTACTGCTGGCTAAAGGTGGTGACCTGAAGGTTTGAATGGTGATCTATGAATGTCAACTGGTCATCCTTACGAAAGGAAAAGTTTGCTACTCCCAGGAATGGATCAAGAGATGGTTCGGGAAGCAGCCTAGGACACGTGATTGCAATAGTTAAAGTTTGTTCTCTAAGTAAATAATGATTCATTTTCTAGAACTGGATTGAAGAATGATTCATGGAAGGGCCTATGGATGATGACCTCAAGACTTGAAATTTGACCTATGGGTGAGGAAAGGTATACTCTATAGAAGGGTAGGTCAGTCTTGCGAAGGAAGGGGTCTGGGGTCATAAGGAGGACTTCTACAGGACTGGGTGAATTAATCCGCTCAAGAAAAGGATGTCCAACTGAGATTACGGGAGAGACCTTAGTGGCTGAGCATGGGACAAGGTCCAATTATAGAGGCTTGATTCAGTCATCCTAAGGAGAGGATCTACCATAGGGGGGCAAACTTAAACAGTTCAGTGCAAAGATCTTCAATTGGTACTTGGGGAATGACTGCCATTAGAGGGTACGAACTAATAGCCGGGCTAACACTATGAGTTCTTCCTGGGGGTATTTGACTAAAGGAACCTGGTTCTCACAAATCTCTTGAATTTCTGAACTAGGTCTACCAGTTGGTTATTTTCCAAGGTCTCCTCAGGTAAGGAACCAATAGTATCAATGTCACATTCTTCAAGTTCTTCCCCCTCATATCATCAACTAGACTCAAGCCAGCATCATATACTTCCTCGATGCCATCTTCAATGGGTTTCGGGTCAGTGGTAATCGAGTCAACTGATTCTGGGCTTGTCATACCTAACCCTTCTTCCTCATTGGTAGGCTTGGGTTCTTCCTCATTAATGTCATCCTTAGGATTCTTACCACTTAGCTGAGCACAAGCCAGTCCTATGCATGGGCACTGACTAGATTTATGGCCTCTTTCTCCACAAAACAAACATTCTTGAAATATAGGAACCTGGGTCACACTGGGTTTCAAGCTAGTAGAGACCTTACTTGGGCATGGGTGTGGATCTAAATGGTTTGATCTAGAAGACTTGGGTTGTTTTGAGTGACTGGTCTAGAATATTGTAAGGACCACTCATAGACACGATCCACACTATAGATATCATGGTTAGGCTTCCTAAGGTTATGCTCGGGATCACGGTATAAGGTCCTCCTAGGTTCCTGGCATGGGTGAGGTTGGGGCCTATTAAATTTTGGATCAGGGATCCAATTTTCATGTCTACGTTTCTCAAGTACTTGGACTCGATCCCTAAACTGGGAAAACCCTCATTCATGTCCTGACTCAATTTGGTCATACTTTCGGTAAGATTTCTAACCATGGCCTCTAAATCAGGTTGGGTTTGACTAGGTTGGCAGGGCACTCCATTCCGGGTAGACATGATGCAAGCAAACACACAAAATGAGACTCAACTGAACGACTACGGGCTAACTAGACCTAGAGCCCAAACTAGATGCCCAATCAGAGTGGCAAGCTAGCCTGTAGTAACTCAGGACTCAGCCAGGCAGGTGTAAGGGAAGTGTTAGGTCCCTAGATGCCAATCCTAGACACCAATCAGAGATTGGCCAGGTAGGCGGACCAGCACACAAGCCCTTCGGGATGGAATCCCTGAACCACCATTCTAGACACTGAGTACAAAGCACACACAGAGTAACTAGACAAACCGACTCAACACTAGCCTTGACCCAACTTGTTGATGTCCCTAGCCCACTAAGGCAAATTAGGTCTAATTAATTTTAAGATTAAAGGCTTAGGTTCGAATGAGTGGGTGGTAGTTTTGGGCTAAGGAGAGGTTATCAACTCCTCCCCTTATCTTAGATGCTCAAATGCCCTTAAGATGAATTAAGTGTTGAACATTCAAAAATAATTGAATTACAGAAACACAAAAATAGAGTTACAGTAATTTAATTCTCAGAAATCTCACAAAAACCAATAAATCACAGGAAAATTATGCAAAATAGCTTCAATTATATTGGTTTCAGAAAAATAAAATCACTGAATTTGGAGTTACCTGCAGTGAGAAAAAATTCTTGCAATAGGATAATTACGGGCTGAAAACAGAGCACATCCCGTTTACAATTCTTGCTACGAAGTTATAACCCAACGGATCCCCTACATGCCCTAGGAACATCCCGTGGAATGGAGAAGAGGAGGTTTGCACCTCGCTTCGTTCCTAGGACCGGATGTCCTGGGGAGTCTACTTCGAGCAGACAAAGTAAAAAGAGAGAGACTCAAACAAGCAATCAAAACAGAAACCCTAGACAGGGCTCTGATACCAAAATGATGCAGAAACGAAGGCTCTGATACCAAAATGATGTAGAACAAAGAACAAAGAAGCATATGCGGAAGTAAAATTAAGATTATTATTATTATTATTATTTTATTTCAGAAATTGGCTTCGACTCAAAGTAAAGTTAAACTAAGTTGATGGAAACTAGGTAAAGATTGAAAGCATAATTTAGAAGAAGCTAAGTTATCAGAGTAGTTCAGAAGTAACGGATCGCTGGGGGTTGAGAAACTCCCAGACCTAGGGTTTCGCTCTGAACTTTCAACAGGACAAAAATAAAGAGAAGAGATGGTTTACCAACCAGACAGTGATCTCACAGAATTTGGGTGGAAGAACTCTCTCGAGCAGATTGTTGGATCCTCGGATTCGGCTATCTTCGCAATGGATCCTCCAATACCGGTCTTGTGGTTTGGTTGGCTTCTCCTGGACTCAAGATCTGGGAAGAAGAAAAACAAGTGATGGATTCAGAGACTGAGGGAAGGATTTACCAGTTCGAAGAACTTGAAGGCTGATGTCGCTGAGATCCGGATTCTCTTGAAGGCTGATTCGACTCCCTCTGGAAAGAGCTTTGGATCTGAAGTACCCGGACTATAGCTGGATGCTGGTGGTTGGCCTGGACTTGGAGAGAGAGGCCGTGGGAGGTGGGATAGGCTAGGGTTTGGTGGATTGAAGTGGATGGTGGGCGGCTAGGGTTATGGAGTAGAAGTGGCTAACCTAAGGTTTGGGTTTTGGAGATCTCACACCTCCTCAAGGTTCCTGGGGAACCCGGATTTACTCCCTCACGGAGCTCAACACCTGGATGCAAGTGCGGAAGAGAGAAACCACAATGTTTGTTCACAAAAAAATTTGGTTTCATTCATCTGATCTTTTTCAAACTTACATTGGGGTTTAATTTATAGGCCATTACAAGAGAGTAGGGTTTTACATCTTCCCATGTGGGACTAAAAGGAGGGGATCTACAAATTAGGATATCAATCCCTACTCATATGGCCGGCCAATTAATTCCAAAGTTGATTGAAGCTTCAAAAAGGAAAGTGGGTGGCGCCTCCTTGTCTTGACCTCCAAGAAATATTTGTTTCCTTCTTTGCTTGGCCTTATCTGGAAGTGTTTGGGCGCCTCTTAACCTTGCCCTCCAGAGAAAATTTGTTGCCTTTTATATCTGGCTTTAGTTGGAATGATTAGGGCACCTCCTAACCTTGCTTTTCAAGAGAAATCTCCTTCCTTCCATGGCTCAACCCTTTTTGGATACCTCCTTTTCTTTCTCCCCAAGTTATGGCTCCTTCTAACTTTGTTTAGAGTATTTCTGGTAGGTAATGGGCGCCTCCTTGAATTTCTCTCCAAGAGAATTTCTTCCTTTCATAGTTTGGTTCTTTTGGGAAAGTCTTGGGCCGCCCCTTGATTTGTGGACTCCTGGTGGATTTCTCCTCAATTGGCGCATGAGAGAAGGGAGCTGCTATCTGTGGTGTGGGGACCAAAGGCTGCTGGATGTAGATGTGGTGCCCCCTGGACTCAGGCGTATGGCTGGGAGTGTGGCTGGGAGTGTGGTGCCCACTTGCTTGGCTTTGGGAGAAAATGTAACACCCAGGTTGAAGCCCTAGTCCACTACTGAGTCAACATGACTCAACAAAATAAAATGCAGGTATATAGACTCAAGCTAAAATTGAGTTGATCCAGTCAACCCTTATTACAAGCCAAAAAAAACCCTAATTCTTTGGGCAAGGTTAATCAGAGATCCAGATGGAGCTCTGAAGTCTTCTTCTGAATCTGGTGCCCACACCATCTGCAAAACACCTAAAGAGGGTTAGAAAATGATAGAAAAATGGCTAGATGGCTGAAGAAAATGTGGACAAGAGAGGAAGCATGTGGCGGTAAGGATGGGTTGATGTTGGACGTCTTTGGGCTGGAAGAAACAGGGTGGCTAGGGTTTGATAACTAAGGCCTCACACCCCTCGATGCTCAAAGAGCAAAGGTAGTTTACTCCCTCATGGAGTTCGATGCACAAAGGCAAAGGACAATTAAGAAGAGACTCAAGAATTCTTCTATTAATCATAACATCATCCTCAAAGTACATGAGAGAGGTTTTTTATATACTTAGGACCCAAGTAATGGAATACATGGAAAACCTCATGATAAGGGGTGCCCAACATCTTCCTATTATGCCTCTAGAATACATGGTAGAATTCAAACATATTCCAAAACAAAATCCCTCCAATTATGGTATATATGGGGTGGCTAAAAGGAGGACCATGGGGTGCCAAACATATTCCATCTTGGGCTTGGGGAGGCCCACATCATTCCAAGACAAGCCTCCATGATTTGCGGGATTGAAGTATATCCATTTGACCTTCCTTCCTAGCTTGATGGCGTATGGAGTTGGCATGCTTGGAGGGTGGAAGGGTGTGCTGGCATGTGGACACCAAATCTTTATGCATGGGTCGACTTCATGTGATCCTCTATGTAATCCTAGTGTGGTGCAATCCAAGGTGTGGCTGGGACTCTACGTAGCTGCTGAAGTGGCACACTGGCTGGGATCCTTCATTGACTTGAGTCTTCTCTTGCTGAACTGGACTTGACTAAAAAAAATTAAAAGTACAAGACTCAACTGACTTAAGGCTCAAAATGAGCTGACTTGACCAACTAGGCTCACTAAGCCGAACATGTCCCAAAAACTGATCCAAAACCCTAATGGCATGAATCGAACTCTGAATACAAGACTCAATGATATCAAAGGCTAAAGAAAGACTCAAAAAAACTAACTTGGGCCTAAATGGGCCAAGCCCTCATTACAGGACTCAAAGTGAATGAAAACTCTAATCATAGGACAAAATCGAGTTTTCATGACTTAACCCTTATTACAGGACTCCAGATGACTTCAATGACTCAAGCCCTATTTACAAGATTTAAAGGGTTAATAGGACTTGATTATTGGACTCAAAGACAAAATTTGAAAAATGGCTAAGGAATTCAAAATTTAGGGATCCATAGTGAACTAGGGTTAACTTGATGTCCCCATCAATTCTCCGGGATGGGAGAAGCTCAACCTTATCGAGTAAGGGTCAATCTGGTACAGGTAAGAAGGTTGGGTCATGGTGTTGTGGATTCTCTTGGGTGTCCCACAAACCCTTAGAGTCTGGTCACCTAGCCATCAGACCAAATGATATTGATAGCCTAGGTCCCGGGTCATAACAGTTTGGCCGTCCAGGTCACACTCGATCCGTATTCCTTTTCCAAGGCAATTTTATGGATACTCAGGTAAGGTTTCTCTCAAGAATAGGGTGAGGTCCAAAAATCTCACTAGGTGTCATTGCTGGTGCCCTAGACACAACTAGGCTCAAGATATTGGAAGTCGAGCTAATACCAAAATCCGATGGTGACTTAAGCACATAGGCACTTGGGTCAACTATCCTTATCACTTTTAAGGATCCAGCTTCACAAGCATGTAGTTTCTTCATAGATCCCAATGGAACCGTTTAGGTCTAGACCTAATCTCTTCATGATCTCCCTCAGCATACTCTTTGACTCGAATTCGGGAATTAGCCATGTTATTATCAGTGTTCAAGTGAATGCTGATGTCTTAATGCAGATGCTGTGCAGAGATCTGTGCATGTGTGAACAGTGGGATTAGGCCTAGGGATCTTCAGACTTAAAACCAGGTAGCACTTCATCCTCTATACTTACTTCATCCCCTATGTTAAAGATGTAGACCCAAAACCCAATCCACCTTTCAGGTTTCAAACTTAAAATTTTTGGGAATCATAAAACCTGAAAGTCCTAATGTATGGATACAGTAGGTTTCCTAGGAGTAGTAAATATCCTCTCCAGACATGAATTGTAGCATGGAAGTCTTTGGGGTAGACATGGTTCAACAGGCTCCTATGCTTAAGAGAAATTAATGGCTTGTTTGTCCTAACCATATGTTTGGCACTAGGGTGGTCAACAGGAACTAGTTCTAGAGTAGGCTGGAAATCCATTACTGTAGAAGGTCATCAAGAAGGTCTTTGAGAAGCTTATCTTGAAAGTCTTCTAAAATAATATCTACTTCCTGAAGTTGTTCTTTAGGGACATGTTCATGGACCTTCTTTATGGACAACTCTTGTAAACCCTCACTTTCATCAACTATGTTTGATCCTGGCTTAGTCACTTCTTCTTCAAATTCTATAATGGGTTCAGGATCTTTTCTATTAGGTCCTCAGTGGGTTCACTCTCTTGTTCCTCTTCTTCAGGTTCTTCACTCCTATCATTCATATGAACTAATGGGGCAATAGGAGTTGGTTGGTCTAAAGGAAGTTGACTAGGATTGGATTGGGTTCCGAGATACTAATCCTGCTGGGCTCAACTCGATAGTTTATGGGTTCCCTCTGACATGACTCGAATTTCCTAGCAAGTCAATAGGCATCATCCAGGTCATAAATTCTCCAATGGAATAGTTCCCACTAGATGTCCCTATGTAGGCCATCTAAAATCTAGCTATGATCTTAGACTCAGGTTCAATTGTGTTATATCTCCTAATAAACTCATTAAATTGGTCAATGTATTCATATACAATTTATTATCCTGTCTCAATTGTACCATTGGTCTAAAAGTTTGTGATCATAAAATCTACCTAGTCACTTTTCTCTCAATCTACTTCTCATGGATTTTCAAGTAAGCATTTCATCTCCTCTTTGATAACATTCATCCTCAATAACATCCCAGTATTGCCTGGCATGTTGGATTAGCCTAAGTGTAGAAAAGTTAACCTTTCCTAACTTCGACATTTCATTCCATTCAAAATATCGATCCATGCTTTCCTCCCAATCAATATACACCTCAGGATCTAGGCTTCCATCGAAAGTGGGTGCATAAGGTTGGGTGTGTCTAAAGGATCTTTCCTCTGGATCCACCAAGTATGGGTATGGGCTTCTAGGGATAGACTCGAGGCAAGATCATGATGATAAGCTCGAGGATCAAATGTACTGGGCCTAGGGGATTTAAATTCAGCATGTGTCCTACGAGCTCCTTCATCGGTCAAAGGATGTTCACCTATTTGATCAGGCCTATGGGGTTCAAGAGAGTCAGGTCTAATATGGGCCTCAGGGGGTCTAACTTTGGCACAGGCCCGACGGGCTTCGTCTTGGGCCTTCGCTTAGGTAAACGATTAGTCTATTAGGGTAATTTGTTTAAACAGGGCCCTCAGTTGGGCCTAAACCCGGACTCCATGACTAGACTGGGCTGGACATGGACTGATGGACTAATGGGCTCCTAATCTAGACTGGACATGGGCTGATGGCCTAACGGACATGGGCTGATGGGCTAACGGGCTCCTAATCTAGTGGACATGCAACACACATAAGACAAACCGATTAAGGCTGCCTAGACCTAGAGCCAAATAGAATGGGTTGACTCAACTTATACACAACACAACACCTAATCTCTCCACTGGCCAGGTAAGAGGTGGAGTGGTGGAAGGCCCCCCTGCTTTTACAGGAACCTAATTAAATAACCACCAGTCCGCTTAGGGCATTTGCCTTTGGTTCTTTAGCCTTAGACACTAGCTTCCAATAATAGGTGAGGTATTGGATGCACTAATCTTCCCACAAGGTTGGACCCGACCTGTTGGTGTCCCTAGAATCACTTTAAGTTTCTAGTTGATTTAATTAGGTTGGGTTCAAATGCAAGGTGGTTGTTGTGGGCTAAGGAGAGGTGATCAACTCCTCCCCCATCTGACATATTGAAATTGCCCTTAATATAGCTTATGCATATGATGGCACACATATGAAACCCTAATTGATGCAATGTAATTTTTTATATTTTTTTTACTGTACTTTTTAACAAAAATATCTTATGCATAAAATTAACTAATATGCAGGAAATAATAAAATATTCAAAAACTTAAAATAGGCAAGAATTATGCAAAAAGTACCCTAAACATGCTAAAATTATGCTTGCTGAAATTAAGTGTAGAAATCTTCCTAGATAGAAACAGTCATGCACAAAATCTATAATCAAAATAAATTATGAAAAAAATATTATAAATAGAAATAAATATGACGAATCCAGAAAATAAGAATCAAGTTTTTATCAGATACCTATATGTAGAAACAATTATTTGAACATACCATATACAAGAATTACGATATGCAGAAAGTAAGCCCTAAAAGAGCTCTGATACCAAACTGATACGGGACTACTTAAGCATGCAAATTAATTTTTTGTTATTAAGCAGTGAGTTAAGGATTTGTATCCCAAATTTGAGCCAAAATTCTAAGCAGGAGATCCTATAGAAAATCTAGAAGATCATGCACGCAGAAAAAAACCCTAAAGTGAAAGAAATAGGACCTTCAAGGCTAAGAAGCCCGGTAGGGATAGCTCTTCTACAATATCACTACTTATGAGTCTAGGGGGTGTATACCTAGCAATTCTCACTGCTGCTTCCATGAAGAGATCACTTCACACTCCGGATGTGGCCTGGAAGATCAAGCTAAAGACCCACGGATCCGTCGACTTTCTATTCGCTGGCCCGAAAGCTAGGCAAACAGACTCTGATTCATGTGAAACCCGAAGGATATGCAAAACACCTAAAAAGAATAGAAAATGATAAAAAATAGGGAGGCTAGGGTTTGATAATTACGGCCTCACACCCCTCGATGCAAAAAGCAAAGATAGTTTACTCCCTCACGAAGCTTGATGCACAAAGGCAAAGGACAATTGAGAAGAGACTCAAGAATTTTTTTCATTAATCATAACATCATCCTCAAAGTACATGAGAGGGGTCCTTTATATAGATGTTCATCACTTAGGACCAAAGTAATGGAATATATGAAAAAACCTTATGATAGGGGCTCCCAACACCTTCCTATTATGCCTCTAGAATACATGGTAGAATTCAAATATATTCCAAAACAAAATCCCTCCAATTATGATATATATGGGGTGGCTAAAAGGGGGGACCATGGGGTGCCAAACATATTCCATCTTGGGCTTGGGGAGGCCCACATCATTCCAAGACAAGCCTCCATGATTTGTGGGATTGAAGTATATCCATTTGACCTTCCTTCCTAGCTTGATGGCATGTGGAGTTGGCATGCCTGGAGTGTGGAAGGGTGTGCTTGCATGTGGACACCAAATCTTTATGTATGGGTCGACTTCATGTGATCCTCCATGTAATCCTAGTGTGGCACAATCCAAGGTGTGGCTGGGACTCCACAGAGCTACTGAAGTGGCACACTGGCTGGGATCCTTCACTGGCTTGAGTCTTCTCTTGCTGAAATGGACTTGACTCGAAAAATTAAAAGTACAAGACTCAACTAATTTAAGGCTCAAAATGAGCCGACTTGACCAACTAGGCTTACTAAGCCAAACATGTCCCAAAAACTGATCCAAAATCCTAATGGCATGAATCGAACTCTGAATACAAGACTCAATGATATCAAGGGCTAAAGCATGACTCAAAAGAAGTAACTTGGGCCTAAGTAGGCCAAGCCCTCATTACAGGACTTAAAGTGAATGAAAACCCTAATCACAGGACACAACCGGGTTTCATGACTTGACCCTTATTACAGGACTCCAGATGACTTTAATGACTCAAGCCCTACTTACAGGATTCAAAGGGCTAACAGGACTTGATTATTGGACTCAAAGATAAAATTTGAAAAATGGCTAAGGGACTCAAAATTCAGGGACCCATAGTGAACAAGGGTTAACCTGATATCTCCATCATATCCTATAGTCGAAGCATAAGGAATCTTACTCATCCTTTATTTCTCTTTAGGTATCTTAGGAGATATCTCTTAGAAATATGTATACCTTGACTCATGGGTAAGTAACTCTTTACTTTCCTCCATATTGAATCTTTTCGATAATAAGTCAATGTACCTAGATTAAGATAACCCAAGCATCCTTTTAGATCTATCTCTATAGATCTTTTTATCTAGTTTATAGGATGCATCTCCTAAATTCTTTATAAAAACCTATTTAGATAGCCAAGCTTTGACCGATAAGAAGTATCATCAACATACAAATTAAGAAGATAATGGCACTCCCATTTGTCTTCTTATACATACATGGTTCATCCATATTTTGATGTAACCAAATTCCTTAATTATTCCATCAAATCGGATGTTCCAACTCCTCGATGCTTGCTTTAATCTATAAATGGATTTCTTAAGCTTGCTTACTTGGTTTAGTCTCTCACTTGAGACAAACCTTTTGGATCTGACATAAAGACTTCTTCCTCAAGATACCCATTGAGGAAGGCAGCCTTTACATCATTTACCATATTTCATATCATAGTATGTAGCTATAGTAAGCAAAATTCTAATGGACTTAAATATAGCTACTAGTAAAAACATTTCATCATAGTCAATTCCATATCTTTGTTTGAAACCTTTTGTCACTAGCCTAGCCTTATAGGTTTCTACTTGGCCATCTACTCTAATCTTTCTTTCGAAGACCCATTTGCACCCTATTGGATTTACTTCCTTAGATAGATCAACCAAGGTCCAAACCTGGTTGGTATTCATGGAGCCATTTCAGATATTATGGCATAAAGCCATTTGTCAGAGTCTTTACTCTTGACAGCTTCTGTATAGGTTAAAGGATCATCATCTAGAATGATGCTGGCTTCATTGTCATTTCTAATGATAAAGCCATATTGAGAGGTGCATCCTATACTCTTTCTGACCTATGGAGAGGAGGTGTGTGTTATGGTGGTACCTTATTAATAAGTACTTGTGATTAAGGAATTTGAGGTTGATTGTCTATAGGAGTAGGTTATTGATTTTGTACTTCATTAAGTTCAAGTATCCCCACTATCTCCTTGGATAAATTTCTTTTTCAAGAAAGTGGCATGCATATTGACAAAAATCTTTTATTCAGTAGGATGATAAAAGAGGTATCTAATACCTTCTCAAGGATAACCTATGAACTTACATTTATTAGTCCTAGCACTTAACTTATGTCCAAATACATTTCTAATATAAGCTAGGCTATCCCAAATCTTAAGATATTTAAGACTTGGTCTTTTGCCTCTCCATAATTCACATGGAGTGCTAGCTACTGATTTTGATGGTACTCTGTTTAGTATATAAGTAGCAGTCTCTAAGGCATAATCCCAGAAGGATATAGGAAGATCAGTAAAGCTCATCATGGACCTTACCATTTCTAACAAGGTATGATTCCTCTTTTTCTGCTATACCATTTATCTATGATGTATATAGAGGTGTCCATTCTGAGAAAATGCCTTTATACTTAAGATAATCAAGAAACTCACTAGATAAGTATTCTCCTCCTCGATCTACCTGAAGGATTTTAATATTCTTTTAATTTGTTTCTCAACCATACTTTGATACTCTTTAAATTATCAAAGGCTTCAGATTTATGTTTCATAAGATACACATCCAAATCTAGATAATCATCAGTAAAGGTGATGAAATAAGAGTATCCTCCTCTGGCTTGAGTTGACATGGATCCACATACATCTATATGTATTAACCCTAATAACTCAGATGCCCTATGTCCATGACCAGTAAATAGAGATTTGGTTATTTTACCCATGAGACAGGATTCACAAGTTTCTAATGATTAATAAACATAAGGATCAAAGAATTTATCTTTGTATAACTTGTTTATCCTAGACTTACTATATGATATAATCAACAATGCTAGAGAAAGGTGACATTAATATCTTCTCTCTTTCTTTTCTTGTTTTCAACAAGTAAAACTTCATCATTGAGTGAAAGAACTAAAAGACCATTAATAAATAAACTAGTTTCAAAAACTTATTAGAATGAGAAATAGAGCATCCACTACTCTTATAATATTTCAAAACCTTGTTGTAACAACAAGGACACAAAATAAATTTCTAATAATATTTAGAACATAGTAATAATCTTTCAATTCTAAAATTTTGCTTGAAGGCAATAACAACAGATAAGTATCCACAGCTTTCGCTTGAATGGCTTTACCACTCGCACGATAAAGCTCGAAGTTACCCTTCTTCAAGCTCCTATTTTGTGAAGTCCCTGCAAAAATTTGCATATATGAGACCTACGTGCAGTATCCAATACCCATGAATTAGAAGCTGAAGTACTCAATGACAAGTTAGTTTGTATCATGTATAAACCTTTTGATGCTCCACCGATATCAGGTTTTAGACTAGCAAGATATGACTTGCAATTCTTTTTTAGTGTCCCTGCTTGCCGTAGTGAAAATATGTTCCATCAGCAGAGAGCTTCTTTGCCTTCTTCCTCTCCTGGATGCTTTTCTTAGGGTTCCACTTTCTCTTTGAACCCTTTTTCATTACTATTTTTTTCTTGCTATCAATTAGAAGAAGATGGGCCTTGTCCCTTTAAAATGGCTCTCAGCTGTTTAATCATGTTAAGTAGCTCTTGTAATGAAAGGTTCAGTTTGTTCATGTGATAGTTCATGACAAACTGAGAAAAGAAATCTAGGAGTGATTACAGATCAAGTCCGGATTAAACTCTCTATCCATAACAAACCCTGATTGATCTAATTGAGTGATTAATTCAATCATCTTTAGTACATGGACTTGAACAGACGAGCCCTCACTCATACGTGCTCGGAATAACTACTTTGATATTTCATATCGGTAGCCCTACTTTGCTCTCCATAAAGCTCTTTAAGATTGAGCAGTATGGACTGAGGTTCCATTTCTTCATATTGCCTCTGCAATTCATTGCTCATAGAGGCCAACATAATGTACTTGATAGTTAAACTATCATTCCACCATATTTTATGTGTCTATTTCCTCCTCTGAAGCATCATCTTTGATCGGATCTAGATTAAGAGAATCGAGGATGTAGGATACCTTCTCCTGAGTTAAGATAATTCTCAGGTTCCTAACTAATCCACATAATTAGGACTGGTCAACTTATCAGCATCTAAAATAACCTGCAGTGATAAAGTAGAAGCCATAATATTAATCTACATAAATAAAGAACAATATATAAGCAGACTACTCAAAATGATATACATAACTAAATAAGGATTTATCAATCTAATTGTCTCCTACTATTTTCTACAAATACCATAGCTCTCACCTATGGTAAGCGAGAAACCCTAACAGGGTTTCTTTAGTAGGGTTATATCCCAATTCCTCATGTCTTGTGTTTACACAACAAACATTTATGAGTTCAAGGATAAGAAATTTTCTTTTTCAATTGTAACCCATGCAACTCTCAACATGACAGCTGCCTCTAAGACACTTACAGCCTTGTGTTTACATAACAAACTATAATATTTTAGTTTAGTCAGACCCTTCATTTCTATAGTCATGATTGAATAATATTGCCCTTATATTATACAACAAAGCAATACCATTGGTCATGCTATAAAGCATGAGATACACCAAGATAAAATTTAACATTAAATCCTAGAGTAGGCTTTGTGTTTACACAACAAACTTACTATAGTTTTTTTTATATAATTTGGCTTAGCATGAAGGAAGGCAATTAGTAGTGTTTTAATCAATTAGCATTTCCAAATCAAGATCTAAATCAATCGAATTAGCCAGGTAGGTGGGAGAGAGGGGGAGGCCCCTATGCTTGTCTTAGATACTAAAATTTTGATCAGGTAAGTAACGTATCCAATTAAAAATCATGTTCTCTTTACCTTCCCAGAACCACTTTTCTAGATACCAATTGATCAATCAAATCCTAAATAAACTTGCATTATAATTTTATAATAGTATGATAAATATAATTTTTAAAAAGGGCTTTCATGGTCTCACGCGCATCTTAATACTACAAACTATTTAATAAGCATACCACAACATCATATGTGCTAAGTGTGTTATCATTCTAGGACAACCTTATAATATAGCAAACATCCACCATTATGTTAGAGCAACCTTATTTCAGAATGATAACTGAATAATCTAAACATATCTCTATGTCTATTAGGATTTAAGTGAATCCTAATCAATGGCATACATCAATCTACATATGCTACAACTATTATGCTAGGCATAATCATCCAAACATTTAATTGACTATTAGTTGAATGAATCAATGTAGCTTTGATACCACTGTTAGATTCTTGTTGCATAGCGGAGATCGGATTTCAAAATTTTAATCCTTGAAATCCTAGTCAACTGAAACCCTAGACCCAAGACCCCTTGATTATATCAATTAATAGGGCAAAATATTGAAAAATAAAAAAATACCTATAATGCATCCTTTATTCCACTAGGCATACAAGTGTATGCCCTCTAGAAATGATCTATATAGGAACTGGATCAAGGAAGCACACCTCTTTCTTGCTTGACTCCTTCCGGCAGCCTTTCTTCCTTCAGCAGCCTTTCTTTTCTTCTAGAACCTTTGTTCTTTCGAAGAGTACTTCAAAATCTCTTTGAAAACTCTCTTACTATCTTAATATCCTTTCTAATTATCTTCCTAAGCCCTTGTCTTAAAATGGTAGATTTATCTTAAAATAAAAAACTTGTCCTAATAAGGGAAGGAAGATAGTTGTCATGATAAACTTCTGATGCTATGGTTTCAATCACCGAAACCTTAAATAGAAAAAGAGGAGGCACCTAATACACTCTTTCATCTACTCCTAATCCGATATTTAACATATTAGATAAGATCCTTCAAGCAGAAGGAGTCTCTAGGCAGAAACGTGTAAAGTAAAATGTTGTTTCACTAATATTTTACATTAAGAGTTGTTTATCACAACTCTTTGAGAAAAAATGATAATTAGTATTTAATTTTAAAATTAAATACTTGGTTCACATCCTAATAGGCATATAAATTAGAAAGGCTTATCAGAAAAAAGGTGATTGATAAGTAGGACTCTAGCCCATCTCATGCACCATATATTCCAAGCATTGCATCCCTTCATGAAATCATGCCATAATTACATAATTTGACCGGTCAAATCTAGTTCAAATGGGTGTCTATTAGAGAGCATAAAGGCTAAGACTTATCACTAAAAAGATGATTTAATTGTAGGACTCTAAGTCCTTCTATGCCCCTTAATGTGTGCGTATGCCATATTGGTGCCAAGAGTTCCAAGTCCTTAGGACTCTTGGTTTAATCAATGGATAAAGGCTATAAAATCAGGATAAATCCTAATTTAACTATCCCACTTAAGGCTCAACCCAATTTAAGTCTCGCTAAAATTAGTTAGCCCAAATAGTAAGCATTTAAAACCAATCTAATTAGGTTAGGAGTTTGGCTAGCCAACATATGCTAGTTTGTTAATTAGCTAGCCAATAAGACCCTATGACCCTAATAAAAATATAAATGACTTTCTTGATCAATTTCTTAATGCATGTGATCTTTTGGGCTCCTCATCTAGCTAGCAGTAGGTTTAGGTTTATGTCAATTTAGTTTGATTATAAACCAACTATTCAAACTAGGTAAAATCGAGCTAATCCTAGCTGCCAATTTGAACCATCTTTCAAATTGACTCATGAATTCAATCAATTTAATTCATGATAACCTATAAGACATGATTAATATCTAGCAACATATCATGCTTACTCAGAAGATAAGAAATTGATAAAAATTACCAAAATACCATTCAGTAATAAGTCACCATGCAATTCAATCATTCGATCTTCCATTATCCCGAATAAGTAATGGGTATAGAAAATGATCAAACCCTTATACTTTATTCATTCAAACCTCAAATCACTAATGAAGACTCGATCGATATAAGATTAGAAATTCTTTTCTAATTTCATTTTGCTTTCTTCAAGACTTCCTAAGTCATCATTTGATGAGATTGCATGGGATAAGTACTCCTCTTACTAGGATTAATCGATTCCTTGTTGACCTACTCATAACTTCATACATAATTTACTATATTCATGAACATCCTATACATGAATAAGTCATGAGTGAGTATGAACTAAAATATAGATTCATGTATAGAAGATATCATGGTGATATCAGATCTAAGGATCACTTGCGTAACTTCCACTAAGAGAATCATCTTTGACAAGTAAGCAAGACTTTCATAAGATGTTCTCATGATGGATCAATTCAGTAAACTCATATCCTGATGAGCACCCACATTCTTGTATTAGTATCCCTATACAAGTGGTCATGAGACCAACCACTCTCTTCATCGAGCATACATAGGATATGCTAGTCTCTCCAAAAATACCGATACTTGATAATCCTATGACTAGGAATATTTTAGATTAGAGTTTATAAGATCTTAGATCTCAATATTATGAACTCCATCATAATCCTAAAATCATTTCCATAATTTATATTTTTTATCATAATCTTAAAACTACAAAGTATAAGATACAACATATGATGAAACCAAATACCTTTTATTATATCATACACGAGTTAGAAGAATTTTATAGATAAGCCCTTATTTCATAGAAATATGATTGGCTTTTAGGGCAATATTCTTTCATGGGTGAGGATCACGACTGAGAGGTCTCTGGTTCAAAGGATTCATGCCAAGGAGACATGAGAAATGATGGTTCTGAAGGGTAAGGTCAGGATTGTAGAGGGGACCATCGAAGGTTTGAAAAATGATGCTGACAAGCATGGACAGGAGGTCAAATGCTATAAAAACAAGCATCAATATTTGAAGCACTCTTAAGTCAGGCCAACACTTAACTTCAGCATGCAAAGAGGAAGGCTTATGAGACAAATTTAATGAATGTAAATCTTTGGCGGTGCAGATTCTCCTATCGACTAAAGCAAGGTTGCTCCAGATCCCCATTCTAGAAATTTCTCATGATTTGGAAATTCTCCAAACTAGCCAAGCTAAGGGTGAGGAGGTTGACAACATTTACATATTTGTTGGATTATAAATGCTATAATCTACATTTTGCTTTTACTTTGTACTTGCGTAGAGTTCACCAAATAATAAATGAATAAGATTTTCTATTTTTTCCAATTTGTGTCATGTGCTTTGGGAATGTCTTAGGGGACCAAAAACTCGATGCTAGTTTTAGATTCCAATATGTTCCAAGTTCAATGGGTTTGCCTTCGGCTTCTTAGTGTGTTAGCATGTCCTATTGTAGGGATCCTCCTTTGGCCTTTTTTATTAAGTTGACCAAGGAATCTTCAGTAGAGGCAAGGCAAATGGGGGTAGTGCCATTAATTGAGCTTGGCGCCCAAGAAGACATCTTATCATGAGCTTCATAGAAAACAAAGGGACCACCTTAAATGCTTATGGTGGTCGAGAAGTGCATGGCACTCGAGATTGTACCGGCGTCTTGCATGGAAGACGAGGCATGGAATCATTGCCTTTAGGCCCTAGCCAGCTTATGATCCGTGTGAATATGGCTTTGGCTATTCTCAATTTGCCACACATTGACATCCAGTAGAGTGATATTAAATCTGAGCCATTAAACAGTCTTTAAATAGCAGGGGTTTAGGCCTTCTTTCTCATTTGTTTTCTTCCTACTTTCGCCTTCTCCCTTCTTCCCATTGCTAGGAATCGCCCCTATTCTTCTACCGACAGTCTGCTTTGACAACCCTCTCCATCTTCACTACTTCTTAAGTGTTTCATAGCTCACGTTTCCTACTTTCTTTTCCACTTCTTTTCATTTTGGTTTCTCTCCTTTTTTCTTTCCTACTTAGCTTGCATTCGAACCTACAGAGTTCAAGTTCACTTGTAGAAGGTTTTTATTTTACATATTTTTTTTTCAATTTTTATCGATTTCCATTCGATCTTTCAAAGATGAATACTTCTACTTCGATTGGTTCTTGGCCTTCAGAACATGATCCAGTTGAAGTTCTAGTTTTAGCCAAGGCTCCAGGGACTCCTCGAGACCCGAGGACTCGAACTTTGAGGAGTTTCCTCTAGGAGACTTCTAGTTTGAACTTGTGGAGGCAGATCTGGACCAGCTTCGACATTGGTACTAGATCCTACTTGAGTTCTGGCTTGAAGTCTCGCTTCAACCAATCAAGCTTGTGACCCTCTCTCGAGCTAATTGCTCTTACAAAGAGTGCCTTCAGGCCAGGATGTGGTTTCCTCTTTTTGACTTCTTCACCATACTTTTTCAAATTTTTAGAATATCCTCAGCATAATTATTCCAAATTCTTTGCAGTACATATGCAAGTTTATGGTAGTTTGCCTTTTAGAGGGCATTAAGCCAACCATTAATCTTTTTTAGACTTTTTTTAACTACGGGAAGCACCATCATATCTTTGGATGGTGGTATATCTATTCCTGGAGAAGGCCATGTATGCCTCTTATCCAAGGTGCTCCTTCCTTTATTCATCACTGGAAGGAGCGCTTCTTTTTTATGAAGCACCCATCGAGAAATTAGAAATTTGAATCGTAGGGCATCCCTCGGTGTCAAGCGATCCGAGCTCCCGCTTAAGCGAAAAGGAGGAAGAGCAGTACGACGCCCTTCTTTGCTTCGAAGTCCCTATGCTTAGAGTCTTATTATCTAACAAGACCTTGTTTGAGGTGGGCATTAGCTAGGTGTGACCGAGAGGTGGGAGAAGGGGTTCTGATGCTTGCCTTTCTTCTTTTCATAAAATTTTTTATTTTTGCACTTTTAACAAAAAATCTTTTTTTGGTAGACATGGATCCCTTGATTTTGAAGGAGGTAAAATGGATGGCAAATATGTGCCAACCATTTAGGTTGCTTCGGCATCGAAGCTGAAAAAGATTTGGTTCCCCACCCATTAGCATCCGTCTACCAATGCTGCCCCTGAGGATGAAGCTGCCCCTGGGGTCGAGGGGATAGTCATCACCATGGCCTCAAATGCTCCACCGACTATTGTTGTTGTGGCTGGTCGCCAACACCTACCCCAAGCACCGAGACATCATCTTCTGCGGCAAAGGCTTCCTCATCTACCTCCCAGCCCGAGGGCCTGAAGGGCAAAGCTCCCTGGCTGTTCAAAGTGAAGGTGCCACTGTGGATGACTGGAACACCATCCTAGAATTGTTTAGAAGTATTCTCCTCCCTGATAATGTTGAGAAGCTTGTCGAGGAGCGGAGCCCTCACCATTGAAGAGGGGTTGTTCATACCTACCTCTAGGTAATCACCCTTGCTTGCTTCGGGCTATGGTTCAATTTCCTTCAATCATTTACTAATGCTTTTTTCTTTGTAGCTAGCCCATTATGTCAACAATTGCTTCAAACTATGGCGCCATGTCAAAGAACTTGAAAAAAAGTGGTGGAACTTCAAGCCTAGCTTAGCATCGTCAAGGCAGCTGAGTCCTCCTTCGAGGCTAAGTTGATCGTCTAAATCAGGCAATCACTTTGAAGAAGAAAAGGCGGTTATGGGTGGGAGGAAAAAGAGGAGTTGAGCAATATGCAACTGTAAGCGTGCCACAAATTGTTTGAGACCAAGGTGCGGATAACTAAGGCTAAGGCATGGGTGGCAACAGTGGCACAAGTAGGTGTGGAGGCTTACAAGGCTACCAAAGAATGCCACAATGATTGAATGCAATGCACCATTGTGACCTACCTCATCGGCAAAAATGAGGTCCAATCCAAGATGGCGATTTGCTTCTCAAGCTTAGACCTGATGTTCCTCGATATGGAGTTAGAGGAATCAGACAATGAGACAACTCTAGGGCCCAGAGATGTTGCTAGTCCTTCGGGTGATGTAGATCCTCATCCTCCAACTTCTTGAAGCAAAGTCTGTTCCTATCTTTTGTAAATGGCTTGTCTGTTTCATGCCAAAAATTTTGTAACAACCATTGGCCTTTTTTTAAAAAGGCAAAAATTTTCTTCTTTTCATCCTATGAAGAAATGTTCTTTATTTTCATTGCATACTTCTTTTTGCATTCTTCCATGATTCGAGATCATACACCCATGGGCTCATTAGTGACGTTGTATAGGGCGCTACTCCTAAAGGCAAATGCTTAGATGGCTTAGCGCCTTCTTAGCTAGTTGGCTTTACCAGATCGAAGGACCACGGTAGTGGGTAGCCTCAAGGGTCTTCATCAACCCTATCTACCTGACCTTTAGTTTTTTAAGCAAGGGACAAGGGTCCTATTGGTTATCCCTCGGTGCTTCGATGGTGCGGCTTTGGAAAAACTCGTATAATGCCTAGGAGAAGGTTCTTGATGTTGAATATTTACTAGAGAGTAAAGATGTAGCAACCACTCTTGATATTTTCGAGCCAAGACCTATGTTAGGCCACCAAAGCTTTCACCATCAATCAAAGGCCATTGGATTAAATATCAATTAAAGGTACCTTCTACGGGCCATTGGTAGGTTGTTGAGGCTTGGACCGATCAAAGATCATTTGAAACCAGGACCAATCAAAGATCGTTGGATTAAATGCCTATCAAAGGTGCCTTCTATGGGCCATTGATAAGCTATTAAGGCTCGAGCCGATCAAAGGAACCTTCTAGGAGCTATTGGTAGGCCATTAAGGCTCTGGTAGATCAAAGGCCATTTTGAAGCCAGGACCAATCAAAGACCATTAGATTAAATACCAATCAAGGGTACCTTCTATGGACCATTGTAGGCCATTGAGTCTCGAGCTAATCAAATGCCATTTTATCTAGTTTTCGTTGGTTAATAAGAGTGTACGTCATTTTAATCACAAATCTTTTTATTAAGAAGCAAAAAAAATACATTACTCATAGTATATTCAGAGCTTTTTTGAATTCTAGAGATGAGCCAAGGGTATTCCATCTAGTTGTGTAAGGTGATACGTCCTAGGCTGAAAGACTTCTTCTACCCAATATGGGCCCTCCCAATTTGGAAAAAGTTTTTCTTGGTTGGTTGGCTGGGATACTTCGACTTGCAAAATACAAGGTCTCCAATCTAGAAGAACTTGTCCCAGATGCTCATGTTATGATATCGAGTTACTCTTTCTGGTAAGTTGCCATTCTTTCTATTATCGGTTCTCGAATTTCTTTCAGTAAGTACAGGTTTGCTTGTAGCAGCTCTGAGTGTTATCTTCGTGGAAATTTTCCATCTGGAAAGAAGGAAGGCCCATCTCCAATAGGATTATGCTTTGATTTTGAAGACAAGTTTGAAGAGAGTTTTCCCTTTGAAAGTCTCTGTATGGTCTGGTAAGCCCGAGGACATGGTGTAGTTCATCGTGCCACACCCCTTTTGCTCAGTCAAGCTGAGTTTTTAGCCCTTGCAAGAGAGTTCTATTAGTAACCTTGGCCTTCGGTAGCTTAGAGGTGATCGATAGAGGTTAAAACAATGTGTGATACCCAAGTCCTTACAAAATTTAGCCAGCTTAAATCTACTAATTGCTGGCTATTACCTATGATGATAACTCGTGGAAGGTGATAGATGATAGACTTCCAAATAAAATCCTTTACCAGGGAGAAAAAGGACCAAATATGTCCATTTCCATTGAGCAAAGGGCCACAACACGATGATCGGGGTTAGTGATGCGGGCCGACTATCACTGCACGTTCGAGTATCACGGCACTGGTCACACTTTCTGACCATATCATCTTGCTGCATGGTGAGCTAATAGTATATTTGCCATAGAATTTTGTAAGACATGGCCCTGTCCCTTTAGTGGCTGTTGCATATCCTTTCATGGACCTCTGTAGAGCATATTCCACTTCTGAGGGTTGCAGGCACTTCAATAATGGCAGGGAAAAGGACCTTTATATAACATATCTTTGTAATAGATGAATCAAGAGGCCTGTTATTGTATCTTTCTAGCTTCTCTTTAGTTAGCGAGGAGAGTCCCATTGCGAAGGTAGTGGACCAGTGGATCAATCCAATAGGGCTCAGAGTCAAGATATAATATCGATGCTAGCTCCATAATATTGGGCTCTTCTACCATTTCAAAAAAAACTTGTGCATACAGATCAAGCGGTGCAAAGGTTGCAAGCCTTGAAAAGGATGTCGCTTGGATATTCTATCCTAGGAATCTGCTAGATGTCGAAGCTACGAAAGGTTGAATTGTCCTTATCTTTAAAAGATACTTGCTTATATTTTCTTCCTTGGCCTCACACTCATTCTGTGCATGGCTGACAACAAGCTATAAGTCACTACAGGCCTTTAGATGTTGTATGCCTAGCTCCTTAGATATTCTAAGGCCAATAATTAAGGCTTCGTATTTAGCCTTATTATTAGTAGAAGAGAACCCAAAGCAGAGAGGGTGTACTGCATGACGTCTCCCTCAAGGCTAGTAGAATTAATCCTGTGCTTGATCTGTAGCATTTGATGAGCCATCCATGTGCAACAAGCAATGATTCTTGGATCTTCCTCCGCCAAGTTGTTTGTTCTAGCTTTTCCTCTAGAATGGTGCACTTTATCACAAAGTCAGCTAGCACCTGCGCTTTTATGGAGGGTCAAGGTTGGAATACTAGGTTGAACTCAGTGAGCTCGAGGGCCCATTTGACCTATGCAAGGCCATCTTGAGTGGTTGGTCTGTGAGTACAACCATGATGTGGGCTTGAAAGTAAGGATAAAGCTTCCTGGCCAAAGTTATGGGGGCGAAGATCAATTTCTCGAGTTGAGTATACCTTGTTTATATATTTTGTAGTACTTTGCTAAAATAATAAACCAGTTTTTGAACTCGACCTCCTCTCGAACTATCATGGAACCGATGGACAAAGGTGAGACCTCTAGGTACAAGTATAATTCTTCTCTTGCTTCAAGCTTGCTAAGGAATGGGGGAGTGCTGAGATAAGCTTTGAGCTCCTTAAACACTTTTAGCATTCATCAATCTACTAGAAATCCTTTTCTTCAAAGTTTAGAAGAAGAGTAGGTATTGCTAAACTTATTTACAGATGAACTGGTGAGGGCTATGATTATTCCTATGAGCCTTTGCACTCCTTCACCGTCTTCAGAGCTCCATCTATCTTATGGTTTATTTTTTTGGGGTGGCTACAATTCTCGATGTGACACCATGAACTCGAGGAACTTGCCAAAAGTCATCTCGAACATGCATTTGTTTGGATTCAGCTTCTTTGGTACTTGCACAAGATGGTAAAGGTCTCTTCCAGATCATTACATGGTTCTCCAGACATGGCTCTTGACGAGCATGTCATTCACGTGGACTTCCATGTTATGGTCAATTTGATCTTTAAAAACTTTATTCACCAGTTGTTGGTAAGTATCCTTGCATTCTTTAGGTCAAATGACATCACCTTACTGTCCTTGCATTCTTTAGGTCAAATGACATCACCCTGTAACAAAATAGACCATGATTAATAATAAAGGCTATTTTTCCTTTGTCCTTGGGTGCCATGAAAATCTAGTTATATTCCAAAAATGCATTCATGAATGTCAAGAGCTTGTGGAGTATGATCGCATTCATTAGCTGCTCAATTTAGAAAAGCAAGTAGTGTCTTTTGGACATGCTTTGTTTAAGTCGGTGAAGTAAATGCATATCCCCATCTATTAGCCTTTTCACGAGTAGGATGTTGGCTAGCCAATTAGGATAGTTGACTTCTTAATAAACCTGGTGCTGGTCAGCTTGTCAACTTCTTTGGCGATAGCCTTTATCGCTCGGGGAGAAGCTTCTTTTCTTTATTTCATAGGTTGGTGAGTAGGATCCACTCTAAGTAATGTACCATACTAATGGATCGATGCCTGGCATATCTATAGGAGACCAAAGCAAAAATGTCAGCATTTTGTAGAAAGTTCACAAGTTGTGTTTTGTGGTCTCGTCCAATTTGGAGCGTGATATGGATGGTGTGCTAGGAATTTCATCATGTAGGAGGACAATTAGGAGATCATAACAGGTTCTCCCTGTTCTTCAATCAACTTGTCCCTGGTATCCAATCCTTCAACTAGGATGGCATTGGGTGGTTAGCTTGGAGGGATACCCTATAGCATGGCTTCGCTAAAGCCTAATGACCATGGACCTCCCCCAACCTCGTGCAATTGAGACTTCATACGCAAATAATATGTTGAGATTACTACAGAAGGACATTCACTCTAGGGGGGGGTCGGTCGAGGATGGCATGTATGCCAAAAATAATTTTATGAGTGGATGTGGCATTATCGCGAAAGTGGCACCCATGATGGCACCGGGCTGGCGGGCCATGCTAGTGGAAAAGTGCCACTTGGAGGTGGTGACAAAGTAGATATGGAGTCGAGCACCCTGGTGATTGAGAGCATGCTCCTACGATCTACGATGGTCAAGTAAAAGATAGAGCTCCCCTCGATTCTGGTCGAGTTGAGCCCCTGGAGCCGAGGTTAGCTCCCAATCGAGGTCAAGCTGCTCGCTCGAGGTCATGCTCCGGCTTTCTCAGGGTCGAGCTCCCGAGATAGAGCTCTCCCTATTCTGTCGAGGTTGAGCCGCCCTGGCACTTGGAGCGTGCTCCCGATCTCCGGGGTCGAGCTCCTGAGATAGAGCTCCCCCCATTCTGCTGAGGTCGAGCCCCCGACCGAGGTTAGCTCCCAACTGGGGTCAAGCTCCCGGTCAAGGTCATGCTCCTGCTTCCCAGGGTCGAGCTCTCGAGATAGAGCTCCCCCCATTTTGTCAAGGTTAAGCCCTCGATTGAGGTCAGGTCCCATCCAAGGTCGAGCTCTTGGCCGAGGTCATGCTCCTTCTTCCCGGGGTCGAGCTCTCGAGATAGAGCTCTTCCCATTTTGCTGAGGTCGAGCTCCCGATCGAGATTAGCCCATCCGGGGTCGAGCTCCCGATCGAGGTCGTGCTCTCGCTCTTTCGGGGTCGAGCTCCGAGATAGAGCTCCCCCTATTATGCCGAGGTCGAGCCCCCGATCGAGGTCAGCTCCCAACCGAGGTCAAGCTCCCGATCGAGGTCAAGCTCCCGATCAAGGTCATGCTCCCGCTTCTCGAGGTCGAGCCCTAGAGATAGAGCTCCCCCATTCTACCGAGGTTGAGATCTTGGCCGAAGTCAGCTCCCATCCGGGGTCGAGCTCCCGGTTGAGGTCGTGCTCCCGCTCCCTGAGGTAAAGCTCCCGAGATAGAGCTCCCCCTATTATATCGAGGTTGAACCCCCGACCAAGGTCAGCTCCCATCTGGGGTCGAGCTCCCGGTCAAGGTCGTACTCCCGCTTCTCGGGGTCAAGCTCCCGAGATAAATCTCCCCCTTTCTGCCAAGGCCTAAGTTCCCGTCATTAGCCAAGGGGGGAAGATCAGTAGAAGTTTAGACCGTTGCATGGAAACTCCCAGCTACCTATAACCTCCAGGAGGTGGTGCATGTCCTACTAGAAATTCAAGCTCTGCAATGCGCCATCCGCATGCTCTGCTCAGTAGTGCTCCCCCATGCTCCAAGCCCTATAGCATGACACCACGTCAATGACCGTGCAATCGAGGGCTCCAGTCTTTGCAACACGAAACCTGTACCTCCTCCAAGATGAGTATTTCATTATGATCCAGGCCCTGTAACACTCTGACAGTCCCTCCTGGAATAGAAACATTCCACTATGGCTCAGGGCTCAGCGACACGGTGCCCCCTCCCATGGGAAACTACTCCATTAGAGGGATAAGATCTGTACTACACCGGCGAACATCCCCAATAAAAAGATCTCCTTCCGAGGACCGGTCCGACAGTGGGGAGACTGCAGATAAAGGGAGACCCCTCCTGAAAGGGACAACAGGAAAGGGACATCTCAGTGAAGCCCCAGACTTGTCTGGGCCATCCTTCTCATATAAAATAGAAGAAAGGATCCCCGAGAAGGAAGAGAGATAACTAGTAAGACACACAGAGCAAACGGGCTAGGGACCAGCCAAGAGAACCTCCCAGCTCTCTAATCTTTACTTCACCTTGTCTTTCCATTTCTTAAATCTCATCTTTCACCTCTACATGAAGAGACCCCAAGCTCTCTGTCACAGAGGTTCTATTCTTCTTGATCATCCCAACTGACTTGATCATCGAAGAATCCCCACCAGAATCTCTGGTCTGAGTCTCCTCTCTTTTATAGGTCATGCGGATCTTGGAGCTGACCGGAAAAGAGGACCAAGCACCCAGGGGGAGCCCGACTAGTCCATGACATGTCAGAGCTACGGGTCACGGTGATCTAGGTAGTAACAATGACCATGGAGGTTAGGTGCACCAAGGTCATTGAGAAGCTTGTCCTGCTATTACGGGCAACATAATAGTTCCTTCGACAGGGGTCGACTCTTTAGAAAATCCTATCAGCGTGTGCATCCCTTCCAACCTCTCTAGAAAAATATTAATTTTTAAGAGGGCCTCATAGAACAAGACATCTATAGAACTTGCATTATCAATGAGCATGCGATGTACATCATAATTAGCTATATCATAGTTACAACCATGGTGTCATTATGTGGATATTGCACTCCGTTGATGTCGGCCCAGGTGAAAGCAATAGCTTTGTCGACTTCTTCGATCTTTTATTTCTTAACTGGACCACCTTCTTCCGCTGATCTACTGATGATAGTATTAACCTTACTCGAAGTGGGATGATCAACTAGCTCCTTCAATCTTGGTAGCAGTTCTAGTAGGCATAATGGGGTTCTAGGGTATCATGCTTCTCCCTTTGGTCTCAGAGGAACCTGCCAAGTTGACCATGGTGGATGAGTTCTCCAATATTGTCTTTGAACTATATGCACTCCTCTGTATTATGGTCATGATCACGGTGATAGAGACAATACTTGCATCGATTAAGCCTGTCTGGCCTCGTCCACAACATTCTTATTTCAGGCAACTGCTCCCTAACCTGTATCAAAACTTGAGATAGGGGAGCATTCAAGAGAATGTATTGGTCAAATTTTCTTGGCAAGAGGATGTCATGTTGGTCTTGAAAATTTTGGTAGCATTGGATCCGGGGGGAGATCTTTGGCACTATATGGGAGATTGACTTCTCCACCTCCATTCCCTCAGTCCTCTTTCCTCGATCGAAACTCCTGGACCGAGGGTAGCTCCTTGATCATCAAGCTGGGAGATGGATCATATGTTTTGTATGCCTTCTCGACCATGCATACTTTTCTACCCTGGCCAACATCTTGAAGAAGTAAGTCAGGGCTTTTTTCTCTAGCAAGAAGAGGAAAGAATACTTTCGTAGTTCACACTTCATGGCTATCATGGAAATCACATGATTCAGATTATATACATTTAGAGCTGCTATATTGAACCAACTTATATATGCCCTAACAGATTCTCGCTCCCCTTGCTTGATGTTGATCAAGGAGTCAAAGTCTCGATATAGCTTCCTAAGCTGATCAATGGAACAAATGGACAAAAATCGACCTAACTAGTTGAAAGAATGCACCATAATTTGGCTACAATACTAATACTAGTATCTAGCCTCCCTTCTGAGAGTGAATGGAAAGGCCCAGCATAGAACTTCATCAGTAGCTTCATGAAAGAGTATTAGATCCTTGAAACTCTCCAAATGATCAATTGAATTGGTCGGCCTATCATAAGTTTCTAGTTATGTCATCTTAAAATGCCTTGGTAATTGTTCTTGCATAATATGGGCTCAAAAGTTGGGTTGGTGCTATATTCGGGCCTGCCACCTTCATTTGGGGTAGAAACTTTTGGGGTGTTGATATGCTAGTCTAGCTCTTGGAGTTTGCAATCTATTTCCACTTCTTTTGTAGTACAAGCATTAGAGGGTCGAGGAGGCGATCAGACTGGCATCAACTCTTCATCGATCTGAGACGAGGGAGAACTCTCCTTGCCTATTAAGGGCATCAAGCATGCTTTGGTGAGTATATCCCTCTAGTCTGGGACTTTATGGAGGGATGGTTGCTATAGTCCTGGCTGCAATGGTTTGATGTTGCTTGACCCTAATGAGGTGTGGTGGACCAGTGTTGGTAGTGGTGGTGCTAGTATGGACTGGTTTTGGTATTGGATCGTCCAGACTATGGTGCTAATGCTTGAATCTACTGAGAGAGTTGCTCTAGGTGATTAGGTCTTGCCGACCCCTTGGCTGAGCAGAACTAGGTTGAAGTTCAAGAGGGAGATCGCTGGCAAGCTAGCAGCAGCTTGTCGGGACACGATGGTGCCAAACCACCGAGTGGATGTACCTTTGGTTGGCATGAAGGCTCTATTCAGTGTTTTTTCCAAGAATAAGTAGTGGCCCTTCCTCTAGTACAAATTTATTGATGCTTCTTCCTACTCTGTCATAGGAGGTCATTGGAGATGTGGCACTTGTGGGATGTGCCTGCAAAGAAGACGTGGCCAGAGGTTGCTTTGACAAGGTTGCTTTGACGATCAAATTAGGTGACAGGCACAGAAAGAAGAAAGTAGAGTGGAGGTAGGGAAGAGAGTATGTTGCATACCTGGGAGTTCTCTAGGAGTTCCTTTATATGACAGAGAGGGATTGGACCATTTTATGGATTTATGAGAAGAGATATTACTTAATGGAAAGTTGAATGTGAGTGAGAAATGATAGACAGGACTTGTAGGGGATCTATCAATAAATCATTCTATTTGCCTAAAATGTCTGCCTCCCATTAATTGAACCTATCTTTTATGCTCACCGACCATGCCCTTTAATGGTGATGTCGATCACTATATGGGACTAGTCATGCTTCTCTTACTTACACAGTGAGTATTGATAATTAGGGAATATCGCCTCCAGTCTGTGTAATCGAGTGCATAGGGGCAAGCATCGGTAGTATATCTTCTTCATTGCCCTGAAGAGCAATGTCTTTGAAGCATCTCTCCTACTTCTAGGTACAAAGACCCAGAGTCGGCTTGAAGCTATCTTTGGCGTTGAACCACATGCTATACAATCGAAGGAGAAGTAGATATCAAGAGTATATCCTTACCTAATTCGGGGGATGTTGAGCCTTAGTTACTAGAAAGGAGGTGATCTTTGGTCAAGATAGAAGGTCAATCAAACTAAAGGAGTCCAGTGACACATTCTACCCGTTCGAGAGATGGTTGACCTCAAACACCGGAGATGAACTCGAGCACCGGATTTTTGGAATGTTAAGGAGGGAGGGTTAGGCCCCATATATCAATTTCCTTGAAAATGCCTTCTGTAACCTCTTTTTTTAAAAAAATAAATTCAACAAAACAAGAGATGTTTCTTTATTTTTCAATTGACCATCTTTTTCCTTCTTCTCTCCTTCTAAACCAAACATGTCCTTAATGCAATATTGTTAGAGAATGGGAACAAAGTTGCTCTAACATGATGTGACATATATTTATAAGGAAGCTAAAATGGATTGGATAGTGGTGTATATGGTCAATTACAAAAATAACATTATAACTTCTTTGATAGCTTTTTTGAGTTTTTGCATATTTTATTTTTGACTTTTGTAGTAGTATTTATATGAAGTTAATTTAATAAATTTGACTTACAAAAAAAAAAAGTAGGATGGAGAGACATTTTTTCTTTGATACAGGTGCCTACACATGTGGTCTCTTAGGGATGCGGTAAGTTTTGTGCTTATATTATATTTTATGCTTGTGTACGATATTATTAATTTATTTAATAAATTTAATTCATTTATTTTGTAGATGGAGAGACATTTTTTCTTTGATACAGGTGCCTACACATGTGGTCTCTTCATATCGGTACTGATAGTAACCTGAGAGTAGATCAGGTAACGATTATTTCTTATTTTTTTAAATGATTGATTGGTCTTATATGTTCTTGTTTAACGAATTATGCTTTAAATTAATTATAAACAGGTGATATGGCAGCCATATATGCCGATATACTTGTACAGTTACCAGATTACTATCTACATGGCCAAGACATCTGGTATGCTCGAGTGCCACTTGTTTGTTTTCATTAGTAGAGTGGTACTTACCTGATAGAGTGATGTGCCAGTTCGGGATTCGATAGGTCATACCAGATCAGTTTGATACGGATTCGGCACTATACCGTATCGATCTGAGGGGATGATTCGAGCAGGACTGGTTCATCACTCATCAGTATTATATTCAGTTATGGATGAGTTGACAAAATTATATTGTAAATGGTGCTTTAGTTGATGGTATCATAGATTATCACGATCCCTATATGCAGTGGTACCGCAGCATCTCTCATCGATTTGTCAGTCATCAGGGTACCGTAAATGATTACATGGTAAGAAATTTAAGTTTTGCTATTTAATAATGTTAATTTTTAATTTCTTGAAACTTATTATTTATTTTTAATTTTCAGAGCAGTGGTATCATGAGGATACTTGAGCTTGCTCGGCCAGGTTCCATAGCGATGGCCTCCCAGACTATACAGGATGTATTACATTCCGTCCTTCGTACTATCAGTGTGCATGCATATGTCCCATTATGTGAGTTTATCAGGGGGTCAACAGAGAGGACGAGACTCCTGCGCTTTTTACCATGCATCTTCATTAGGAGCACCTCCACCATTTCAGCACAACGAGGTACTTGATAATATAGTACCTCTCCATATTCAATGCCCGAGTTCACATCTACTGATGATGTAGCTGCATATTTTGATTATACCGCTGCACCGGACTACATGATGCAGCATGATTATTCTGGACACGAGGATAGACCCATGATGAAGGATCGTCACATCACGTATCTGCACAACAGGCATCACACACGACGTGGAGCATATGACAGAGCATCAGGGACCAGGGGAAGTTGCGCAGATGCCTCGTCGTATGCAGCCTGCACACAAAAAAAGACGGCCACCTTGTAGGACCTAGGATCTTATTTTTTATTTATTTATGTATGTATTTGTAAAACTATATTCTTAATTTTATTTATTTATGTGTTTGTGAAAGGTAATAAACTGTTCCGGTTATGTTAGTAGTTTAGAGAATCATTTATTTGCTTAGAAAATTCAGGAAAATGCAAAAAAATTAAAACAAAAATTATGAAAACAAAAAAATATTGTTGCATTTTAGATAGAGATGAAAAATGATAATATAAATATGATACAAAAATTAACCACTACTCAGAACATCAAAGAGTGATAATAATTTTCAATACTGCATGCCTTCGAAAGATTATATCCATTAATAGGGTACATCTCTAACTGGAGTCAGCTTCTTTGAATGCATATGTATAGATAGCCATAAAAAATTGAATGGTTAAGACATTATCAAGCATCTGTCATAGTCAAGATAAATGCACTTCCACCAAAAGTATTTTCTAGTGAGTCATCAATGAGTGATTTCTCATGCAAGACCAAGCCACGTGTTGACTCTATTATTGATTTTGATGATAAGCAAAAGCTTAAGTATAAGTTGAGTACTAATGATTTCTTTGAAGTGTGTTTTTAAAGAAAAAGGTGCTCATCAATTTGACAAATATTGTTTGATTGAAGAAGTCCAAATTTAGATGAAAGATCTGCTCAAAGAAGACTTGGACAGTTTGAAGATTGCTTGAATGGATACTTGAGTTCAATACAGACTTGATTCAACACAAGTTCAGATGTTTTAAAAAAAATTTCAGTGAGGTGTCGATTCAAAGTATCGATACATGACAGTGAAGTGTCAACTCAAGCCGGTACGCAAAGAAAGAAAGTTTCAGATGACACGGCTGAAGTGTCAACACATGGACTTGAAGTGTCGATACATGGGTCAGCTCATCGCTTGAGATTTTTTTGTTACAGAACTTGCAAAAGTTGGAGATCTGGTGAAGTGTCCACACATGAATACAAGTGTCGACTCATAGGACGACTCACTGAAGAAGTGTCGACTCATCTGAGAGTTCTAGAAAGCTACATTGAAGATATTTGAACTAGGTGTCGACTCAAGGAGTACAAGTGTCGACCTGAAGTATGGACTCACAGCCTGAAGTATACGAACATGGAGTTCTGGAAACAATAATGACTAGTTTTTCAAATACAGAACTCATCCCTCTTGGCTCACAACGGCTAATTCTTCGTGTCTAACGGCTAGAAACCAGATTTGAGACCTTGGGAAGGTATTTATATGATTCAAATCAAATCAAAATACACGAAAATGAAAAAGGAATAACCAAGAGAGAAGAAAAGAGAGCATTCACTCCTATTCATTGAGTTCAACTACTTCCAAGCAAAAAGAAGCCTTCAAGCATTCAAGAGCCTTCAAGAGCATTCAAGATCAATCATTCTTGAGCAATTAAAGAGGCCTCATCAAAGTTGAAAGCATCATAACAACGAGCTTCAAAGAGATACCCGCTTTTTATTAGAAAGCTTTCATTATTTCTTTACTTCTCAAACTATATTTGTTGTAGGGTTCTTGGTTAACCTATTGCAAAAACCAAGGGAGGTTATTGATGAGCCTTTGGAAACCATTTAGGTTCTTGGTTAGCCGGCAAAACTAGGGAGGTGGTGGTGAGCCTTAAAACCATTTAGGTCTTGGTTAGCCCGTAAAATCAAGTGAGATTTTGACTTGTGAGCCTTGTGAAAACAAGTCGAGTTTTGATTAGTGAGCCGGAAAACTAATCGGCTATAATCGGTTGAGATTATAGTGAATTTCCAAGGGGATCCTGAGGAGTGGATGTAGGTGCATTAGATAGCACCGAACCACTATACTTCTTTATGTTTGTGATGCTTGTCTCCTCTATTGCTCTACTTTTATTGCTTTATATTTCCGCTGCACACTTATTTAAGAGCACTTCATTTGCATTCATAGTACTTAGTTTAATTGTTGGATTGGATCACACACTCTTGTATTCAATCAAATAATTTTTAGAGATCCAATTACCCCCCTCTTGGGTTGCTTACTGGACAACAAGTGGTATCAAAGCCCTGTTCTCAATTTATAGGTCTAACCGCCTTGAGTAAAGATCTATGGCAGCCCCTATTGGTACTAGTGTAGTTGAGGGACAAGCCTCAAATAGACCTCCATTTTTCAATGGATCAAATTATACTTATTAGAAAACTAGAATGGAATATACATGCATTCTATTGATTATAACTTGTAGAAGGTAATTGATAAGGTCCACATATTTTCTCGATTTTGGTTAATGGTATTTCCATCCCAAAGCTCGAAGAAAATTGGGATGAAAATGACATTAAACAATTCGAGATCAATGCAAAAGCAATGAATCTCCTTATTGTTCATTAGATCCTAGTGAATTCAATAGGATATCTACTTGCACTCCTCCAAGGAAATATGGGATATACTTGAAGTTACCCATGAGGGTACTGATCAAGGTAAAAAATATACTAAAGTGAACATGTTAGTGCCACATATGAAATATTCCGGATGGAACCTAATGAGTCTATCCTGATATGTACACTAGATTTACAAATATTATAAATGAATGAGAAGTTTAGAAAAAAATAATGTCTAATGCTGACCTTGTAACAAAATCCTCAGATCACTTCCAACATCATGGGATCCGAAGGTGACCACCATCCAAGAAGCAAAGATGTTGACAAGCTACCATTGGAGCAGCTGGTAGGATCGCTCATGACTTATGAGCTAAATTTGAAGCAAAAATCTATGGATATGGATAAGAAGAAAAAGGGGATTGCATTCAAATATACCATACAAGAAGAATCCTCAATTGATGAATTCAAAGAAGAAAGAGAAGAAAGTGAAGAAGCACTTCTTGTAAGAAAATTTAGAAGGTTCATGAAGAGAAGAAAGTTCCCTTACAAGAAGAAGTTCCAATCAACTAAAGAGAAGGAAAAGAAAAGAGAAAGAAAAAGAAAAGAAAACGGAGAAAAGAGATACCTACATGCTTCGAGTGTAAGAAGCGGGACACTATAAATTCGATTGCCCTCTCCTAAAGAAGTCAAGAAAGAAGCTAAGGAAGAAGGCAATGATGGCCACCTGGAGTGATAGTGAGGACTCCAGTTCAAAGAAGAGCAGGCTAAAATTGCAAACCTATGTCTCATGGCATATCAAGAGCAAGAAGAGGTAAATTCTGATATAGAAATAGATTTACTTTGATGAATTAAGAAATACTTTGATGAACTAATGCATGACTACAAATTAATTTATCTGAAAATAAAAAATTAAAAAATCATGCAAATAGTTTTTCTCATGAAAACAATTCTTTATAAATGATGTTAGTGATTTGAAAACTAAACTAGATATTTTAGAAAAGAAAAAATAATGCTTTAATAATAAAAAATGATGTTTTAAAAAGATCCAAAACTATCATTTCAAATGGTGATCTTTTGAAGAAAAATAAGGATTTAGAATTGGAAAATGAAAAGTACAAAAATGAGCTTGACAAAATAAAATCTTTGTTGAAAAGTTTACCTATAGTTCAGAAAAACTAAATCTTCTTTAAACAGCCAAAGAGCAGTTTTTAACAAAGCAGGATTAGGTTATAGACCCCAAAAACAACAAAAGTATTTCAAAAACTTTTTGTACCTACATCATCTAGCATAATATGTTTTCATGTAAAAAATAGGGTCATAAATCTTTTCAATATAATATGAGAAAAATTAATACTTATGAAAAAGTTTGGGTTCCAAAAGAAATCAATTTAAGTGCTAACTCTAAAGGACCTAAGTTAACTTGGGTACCTCAAAACAAAGCTTGATTTGTATTGTAGGTGTGTCTTGTAACCAAGGATACAAAAGACTTTGGTATCTTGACAGTAGTTGCTCAAGGCACCTGATGGGAGATGTGAAGAAATTCACCTCTCTTAAAGCAATGAATGGAGGGAGTGTACCTTCGAGGATAATGGTAAAGGACAAATCATTGGTATTGGTAAGGTTCACATTCTCCTCTACTTGTATTAGCAATGTACTTTAGTTGAAGGTTTGAAGCATAATCTTTTAAGTATTAGTCAGTTTTGCGATAAAGATTTTCAAGTTATTTTCAAATCTTCTTATTGCATGATTGCTAGTCCGGATAAAAATGGAGTACAATTTATTAGAAAAGGCATGGTAATATTTATTTGGTAGATTTAGATGATCTATCTTTGCCTAATGGAGAATGCCTAGTTGTAATGAATTCTACTAAAGATGAGACTAGTCGACTTTGGAATAGAAGGCTAGGACTGCTAATATGTATTTACTTTCAAAACTTTGCAAAAAGAATTTAGTAAGAGATTTACTGGAACTTAGTTTTGAAAAGATAGAGTTTGCCAAGCAGTCAATTTGGAAACAAGTTAAAACTTCTTTCAAACCTAAAGGTTTTGTTACTATTAGTAGGCCACCAGAACTACTTCATATGGATCTCTTTGGACCAACTAGAACATCCAGTCTAGGAGGCAAGAGATATGGATTGATTATAGTGGATGATTTTTCAAGATTTACTTGGATTTTCTTTTTTGCTCATAAAGATGAATCATTTTTTGCATTTGTAAAGTTTACCGAAAAGTTTCAAATGAAAAAGGGTGTTTCAGATTTGTATACGTAATGATCATAGTTATGAATTTGAAAATCAGGATTTCGAAAGCTTTGTAGTAAGAAAGGTATATAGCACAATTTTTCTACACCTAGGACACCTCAGCAGAATGGGATAGTAGAAAGAAAAAAATCATACTTTAGAAGAAATGGCATGCACTATGGTTTGTGAAAATGATTTACCAAGATATTTTTGGGAAGTATTAATACTGCATGTTATATTTTGAATCGAGTTTTAATCCATCCTATTTAAAAAAAAACTCCTTATGAACTTTGGAATCAAAGAAAACAAACTTTAAAGTATTTTCGAGTTTTGGTTGTCAATGTTTTATCTTAAATAATGGCAAAGACAATCTTGAAATTTTGATGTCAAGTTCGATGAAGGTATCTTTTAGGATACTCTACATCAAGCAGGGCATATAGAGTTTTTAACAAAAGAACCTTAGTTGTAAAGGAGTCTGTACATGTTGTTTTTGAAGAATCTACTAACAAATCCTCAAGAAAAGATGATACTTCTGATGCATGTGCAGGTGCTGATAAGTTTCAAAAGTTGACATTAAATGATCAACCCTCTCAGCAAAGTGAAGAAGATCAAGACAAAATGAGAAAGGTGAAGACACTCCAAAGCACCAAGATCTACCTAAGGAGTGGAGGTATGCACATGGACATCCTAGGAATTAATCCTAGGTGATCCATCTAAAGGGATAAGAACTCGAGGTTCAATTAGAAATGAATATGATTATATAGCTTTTGTTCTCAAGTAGAGCCTAAAATTTTGAAGATGCTGAAAAAGACCCTAACTGGATAAATGCTATGCAAGATGAATTAATTCATTTTGATAGAAATAATGTTTGGACATTAATAGAAAGACCATCTAATGTTTTTATTATTGGCACTAAATGGGTGTTTAGAAATAAGTTAGATGAAAATGGAGTTGTTGTTAGAAATAAAGATAGGCTAGTTGCCAAAGACTACAATCAGAAGAAGGAATTGATTTTGATGAAACTTTTGCTCTTGTTGCTAGACTTGAACCAATTAGACTACTATTAGCATTTTCTTGTTTTATGAATTTCAAACATTTTCAAATGGATGTTAAAAAGTGCTTTTCTAAATGGTTCATAGTTGAAGAAGTTTTGTTGAAAACCATCTAGTTTTGAAAATCACGCACATCCTGATCATATATTTTAAATTGCACAAGGCACTTTATGTTTTAAAGCAAGCACCCAAGCATAGTGATATGGCTACATCGCTGGCATAGAGTGTGTGACAGATCCGGCTGGACGTGGGCAGTGCCACATGGATTTTTCTTTCAAAATTCCACATTCGGGATGAGCTGCTCCTGCTCCTTCCCAGGTGGCACCGAAGACGATTCCACCTCGACCGAAGTCGAGCCCTCTTTGCCACTCCGCCAGATGTCCACCCAGGTGGGGTCCACCTCGGCCGAAGCTGGCGCCCCCGCTCCCTTGCCAAGTGGCACCCCAAGACGGGTCCACCTCTACTAAGGTCGAGCTGGGCCCTCCTGCTCTTTTGCCAGGTGACACCCAAAGACGGTCTACCTCGATCGAAGTCGAGCCTCTTTCTGCCACTCCACCAGGTGTCCACCCAGGTGGGGTCCACCTCGGTCGAAGCTGGCGTCCCCCGCTCCCTCGCCAGGTGGCACCCCAAGACGGGTCCACCTCTGCCGAGGTCGAGCTGGCCCTCCTGCTCCTTCGCCAGGTGGCACCCCAAGACGGGTCCACTCGGCCGAAGATGGCATCCCGCTCCCTCGCAGGGGTGGCACCCCAAGGCAGGTCCATCTCTGCCGAGGGTCGAGCTGGGCCTCCTGCTCCTTCGCCAGGTGGCACCCCAAGACGGGTCCAACTCGACCGAAATCGAGCCTCTCTCTACCACTCCGCTAGGTGTCCACCCAGGAGGGTCCACCTTGGCCGAAGCTAGCATCCCTCGCCAAGTGGCACCCCAAGACGGGCCACCTCTGCCGAGGTCGAGCTGGGCCCTCCTTCGCCAGGTGGCACCCCAAGATGGGTCCACCGCGTCGAAGTCGAGGCTCTCTCTACCACTCCGCCAAGTGTCCACCCAGGTGGGGCCACCTCGACCGAAGCTGGGTCCCCCACTCCCTCGCCAGGTGGCACCCCAAGACGGGTCCACCTCTGCCGAGGTCGAGCCGGGCCCTCTTGCTCCTTCGCCAGGTGGCACCCCAAGACGGGTCCACCTCGGTCGAAGTCGAGCCTCTCTCTGCCACTCCGTCAGGTGTCCACCCATGTGGGGTCCACCTCGATTGAAGCTGGCATCCCCCGCTCCCTCGCCAGTGGCACCCCAAGACGGGTCCACCTCTGCCGAGGTCGAGCTGGGCCCTTCTGCTCCTTCTCCAGGTGGCACCCCAAGACGGTCCACTCGACCGAAGTCGAGCCTCTCTCTACCACTCCGCCAGGTGTCCACCCAAAAGGGGTCCACCTACGAAGCTGGCATCCCTCGCTCCCTCGCCAGGTGGCACCCCAAGATGGGTCCACCTCAGCCGAGGTCGAGTCGGCTCTCCTGCTCCTTCGCCAGGCGGCACCCCAAGACGGGTCCACCTCGGTCGAAGTGAGCCTCTCTCTCGCCACTTCGCCCTGTGTCAACACGGGAGAGGGTCCATCGCGGCCGAAGCTAGCAACCCTGCTCCTCCACCAGGTGGCACCCCCTGACGGGTCCATCTCGGCCGAAGTCAGCCTTACTCTGCAAAGCCTCGAGGAGGGGCAGAGGCACGGGTCACGAGGTCACACCAGAGCCAGCGCGCGCCGCGTCCCATACAGGGCACTGGTATGGCCTGCAGTGATACGCGAAACCTCCTTACATCGATTAAACAGGCCTGGCGATCGAGGAACGAAATCCTCGCAGGTAGGAGCCTTAAACGGCCAGGAGCCCATCATCAATGCCTCGAAAGTAGAGGTCTTGCCTTTGCCCTAGGTCTTGCAGTCTTCCCCTTCGTGATACGGGAGAGATGAGGTATGCCGGCCACTAACTACCGGACTTGAAGGAGAAAAGGAAGAAGGGGAGGAAGATCCAGAGATCTCCGGGAGCCTCCGGGGGAGCGGACACGAAGACAAAGGCGGCCCCGATGGTATAAAAGGGATGGTAAAAAAATGGACGGAGAGGTAAGTGAGAGAGGAGGAAGAGTACCAAAAGAACGACCCTAGGAATACCAAAGAAGTCCTCAAGGCGCAAGCTCAGCGAACTCAGAGCAGGAAGCGGGGCTTCAACCCTCTCTTCCTCATATAATTTCATCTAAATCTCTTTAAGCAAGGGAATCCTTTAGGACCCGCCTTAAAGGATCTGTTTCATTTGTCGCTCTCTAACTTGACCTCGGAGTGCCCCGCAGGAACCACCGGCCGGGTATCTGACTTTATTTTGCAGGACTGGAAGACTGGGGATCTCGAGGGGAGAGAGTCCGAAAATCGGTGCCATCTCACGAGCTACAGGCCACACGGTAAGATCGGCACGATTGGCACGCCAGGAAGGGGAGTGGAACAGTAACCCCTGTACAAGCCAGCTCTCAATGGGCGGAAAGCGTGCTCCAACCAATGGGTGGTGATGTTGGGCGCGAAGCATGCACCAGCCGAGTAGGAGAGATCCTTCTTCCCAGGGGCGCGCGAAGCCGGAGAGGGAGCTTCCTGCTCCTCCCCCTCCTCCTCTGCCATCCTCGGTGGACGGTCCTTTCGCAACTGTCGTCCAGCAGCTACAAACTCTGACTACAGCTATGCGGCAGCTGCAGCAACAGCAGCGCTCCCTGGCCCCAGCCCCAGCCAGGGACCCCCGCGGCTCGAGCCACGGGCCCTCGTGAAAGCCTGCGATCCTCCAAGGCAGGCCTTCCCATCCGCGGGCAGTCTCAATCCTCGCGGGAGCCACTAAACTCCGCGAGAGAGAGAAACCATTCCGGTTCGACGGATCACGAGAGTCGATTCCCGGCCAACGATGCTGAAGCAGCGCGACATAGTGGGCGCCATCGGGGCAAGGCCCTCGCCAAGGACCGATCGGCACCCTTTCTGCAGCGGCCTTGGTGGAAGATTCCACGCGAGGCCATCAGGCGCCAGGCCGAGAGGCGTGTTGGAGGGCACGAGCGCAAGTTGGCGGAGTGCTCGTCGCTTGCCGAAATGCAGAGCTCCCTAACCAATCCAGCGGGCTACAACGCCAAGACCCTTCTCCGGGAAATCCAAGAGGAACGATCCCGAATCTGTTCCGTATGCCTCAGGTGGATCCCTACGATGGGACCACCGACCTCTTGGACCACCGGAGAGCTATAAGGCTCTCATGAGGGGTCCAGGAGTGACGGTCGCTCTTTGTGCATTGCCTTCCCTGCCACCCTCCGGAAGGCTGCTCGAGTTGGTTCACCCACTTGAGCCGGAATCCATCAGCTCCTTCCAACAGCTGGAAGAAAGTTTGTGGCACACTTCGACGCTTGTCGAAAAGGTGCCAAAGGAGGTGGATAGCCTCTTCTCTATCCACTAGCAAGATCGGGAGTTGCTGAGTTGTGAGATTATATCACCCGCTTCAAGACTGCCGCCTGGAGATTTACAGTCTAGATGAGCCCGTCGCCATGCTGGCATTGAAGCGCGGGCTCAGACCTCCCGCCTAACATATTTCCTGGACAAGAAGCTCCCCAAGACGTATTTCGCCTCCCGCATCCACAAGTACATCCGAGCTGAGAAGGCCGACCGTACCAGGCGAGAGCTGGACGGGAAGCCTTCAAAGAAACTGCCCCAAGGATGTCCCTGGGACCGGAGGAATGGAACACTGCAGACTTCCGTCCGGGACCGAAGCCGAAGAATGGTGTTGCCCCGGAGCGAACTTTTATCCCTCTCCTCGCTCCCAGAATGAAGATCCTCATGGAGATTGAGAGGTGAGCACTACCTCCGCCGACCTCCTCCTCGGACCCAAGGAACATCCGTGACAAGACGAAGTATTGTCAATTCACGCGAGCATGGCCACGACACGGAGGAGTTGCCGCAACCTAAAGCGAGAAATCGAGGAGCTGATCAAGAGGGGCTACCTCAGGAAGTTCAGGAAACGAGGCCCGGCGGAGGGCAGCCGCTCGCGGCCCTTCCCCCCGTCCCTGTAATTGACAATCGTCAACGGAGAAGCCGGTGGGCATGATTTCTTGGGGGATAGGGCGCGCGCCGAAGAGAGCCCGGGAGGTGGGAGACCTGGAGAATGTACTTTCCTTTGAAACGGAAATAAAAATGAAAATGTAAACAACGATACAGTGGTGGTCGAGATGACCATCGCAAAGCATCCTGACATCGTATTATGATGGATGTGGGAGCTCTACTGACATACTTTTTACGATGCTTTCTCTGAATGAGTTGTCTCATGATGAATTGAAGCCGGTGCACATCCCTCTTGTGGGCTTCACCAGAGATTCTGTAGGGGTCGAAGGAGAGATCACTCTCCTGTTTTTACCGCCAGATCCCCATCTCGGCAGAGCACGGTCATGATGACATTTACTGTCATCAGACTCCCATCACCTTACAATCTATCCTCGGCCGTCCAGGGCTCAACCAGCTGGATACTGTTATTTCCACCAAGAGGTTGCTGGTGCAGTTCCCTACCACCTTTGGGACGGGAGTAATGAGAGGGACGGTCCAACCTGTCCCGCATTGCCTGCAGACGGTCCCAGGGGCCCGGAGTGCCGAGCTCGGATCCGACGTGGATGACCTCGACTTAAGAGCGCAAGACCCCAGGGGAGGGCCTGTGGAGCGTTTATTGACGTACCCTCTCAGCTCGGACCCTCAGAAAATGGTGCAGATAGGATCTCAACTCCCAGAGGATGAGCGGGCTCGTTTGCTGGACTTCCGGGCGAACGCTGATGTGTTCGCCTGGTCTGCTGCAGACATGCCAGGTATCTTCTCGGAGGTCATCACCCACCGGTTGAACATTGATCCAAGGTGCCACCCTGTCCGCCAAAAGAAGAGGAGTTTTGCTGCAGAGAGATAGAAGGCCATCAACGAGGAAATGGAAAAGCTTCTCAACGCCGACTTTGTACGAGAAGTGCAATATCCTAGTTGGCTGGCGAACGTGGTCATAGTAAAGAAGAGTAACGGCAAGTGGAGGATCTGTGTGGACTATACCGACCTCAACAGAGCTTGCCCGAAGGATAGTTTCCCTCTTCCAAAGATCGACAAGATCGTGGACACTACCTCGGGGCATCGCCTCCTCTCATTCATGGATGCTTTCTTCGGATACAACCAGATTAGAATGCACCCGGAGGACGAAGAGCACACCGCCTTCGTCACCGATCGCGGGACCTACTGCTATAAGATGATGCCATTCGGCCTCAAAAATGCAGGTGCCACGTACCAACATCTGGTCAACAAGGTCTTCAAAGACCAAATTGGCCGCAACATGCAGGTGTACGTGGATGACATGCTGGTGATGAGCAAGCCCACTTCGGACCACGTCGACGACATGGCGGAGACCTTCGGTAACCTCTAGCTCCACTAGATGAAACTGAACCTGGCGAAGTGCACTTTTGGCGTATCCGTAGGGAAGTTCCTGGGGTTCATGGTGACCAGGAGAGGATAGAGGCCAACCCGGAGAAGGTCCAGGCGATCCTGGACATGGAGCAGCCCATCTCCAAGAAGCAAGTGCAACGGCTCACCAGTCGGATAGCCATCCTGAGTCGATTTATCTCAAGATCCGTTGACCGCTGCCAGCCCTTCTTCAAGACGCTGAGGAAGATGCACGACTTCTCCTGGACAAAGGAGTGCCGAGAGGCATTTGAAGAGCTAAAGAGGATGTTGGTGTCGCCGCCATTACTTTCCCGGTCGGAGGAAGGAGAGAGAGCTCCTCCTGTACCTAGTGGTCACACCGAAAGCCGTCAGCTGGGTCCTGGTTTGGATGGATGATAAAGGGACGTAGAAGCCGGTGTATTATACGAGCAAACTCCTCCGCGATGCGGAGCTCAGGTATTCTCCTCTGAGAAATTAATTTTTGCGCTAATCATGTCTGCCCAGCATCTCAGGCCTTATTTCCAAGCGCACCCCATTGCGGTCCTGACGGATCAACCGCTGAAAGAGGTGCTCAGTCGACCTGATACGTCTGGATGCCTGGCGAAGTGGGTGCTCAAGCTCAGTGAGTTCGACATCACCTACAGGCCTAGGTTGGCCATGAAGGCACAGGTACTCGCTGATTTCTTGGTTGAGTGTGCAGGCCTAGGCGAGGGGCCAGAAGAAAGCCCCCAAAACCAGCAGCCAGAGCCAGGACTGGAGGAGGACGTCTGGATCCTTCACGTAGACGGAGCCTCGAACTCCGGCAGGAGCGGAGCTGGACTCATCCTTGCCAACGGCGAAGGGGTCGTCATCGAGTGTGCACTCCGCTTCCAGTTCGCCACCACCAATAACCAGGCAGAGCACGAAGCGCTCATCGCGGGGCTAAGAGTGTCCTGCGAGCTGGGCATTTCTTGCCTCAAGGTCTTCACCGACTCGCAGCTAGTGACGGGCAGGTCTCAGGAGAGTACGAGGTGGGGGACTCCCAAATGGCGAAATACCTAGAGCTCATGCGAACAAGCGCGGCAGGATTTCGGTGCTTCAGCATCTTCCATATCCCTCGCAGGGAAAATGCTCGCGCGGACGCCCTCTCCCGCCTTGCAACCCTGCCGGACTCATCACTATGCCGCGCTTACATTGAGCATCTCAAAGCCCAAGCTACGAGACGCCCATGGAGGCCCAGCAGGTCAGCCCCGAACCTAGCTGGATGGATAAGTACATCGAGTACATCACCAATGGCACCCGGCCAGAGGATCGCATGGCGGCCAGCCTCATTAAGAGGAAGGCTGCACAGTTTGTATTGATGGACGGGTTGTTGTATCAGAGATCCTACTCCTACCCGCTCCTCAAGTGTGAGACTCGCAGAAGCCGCACTCGTACTCCAGGAGATCCACAGGGCATCTGTGAAAACCATGTGGGGGGCAGGATGCTGGCATATAAGGCCCTCCGTCAAGATTATTTCTGGGAGACAATGAGAGAAGACGCAGCTGACTTCGTAAAGAGGTGCGACCGATGTCAGCGACACGCTGTGGTGCAACGTCAGCCCACTGCTCCACTCTCCCTACTCTTCGTCCCATGGCCGTTCGCTCAATGGGGCATGGATCTCCTCGGACCTTTTCCTCCAGCATCCGGGCAATGGAAATTCCTGATCGTGGCAATCAACTACTTCACGAAATGGGTCGAGGCCGAGCCCTTGGCTCGAATCACGGAGGCAAATGTCATCAAGTTCCTTGGAAGTAGATTATCTGCCGCTTCGGCTTATCCCATCCATCATCACCAACAACGGATGCCAGTTTGATTATTGGGAGTTCGAGGAGTTTTGCGACGGCCTCGGCATCCATCACCGTTTCACCTCGGTGGCGCATCCTCAAACAAATGGAGAGGCCGAGGTAACGAATAGAACCATCTTGCAAGGCCTCCAGACAAGACTAGACCAGGCCAAGGGGGAGGTGGGCAGAAGAGCTCCCGAGCGTCCTTTGGGTGTATCACACTACCCCAAGGATGGCTACGGATGAGACCCCGTTCAACCTTGTCTTCGGGATGGAAGCGGTTATCCTAGTTGAGCTCAGCCTACCGACCTGCACGTGGAGCAATATGACGAGGTGGAGAACCTGGCCCGGATGCTACTGAACCTGGACCTCCTCGAAGAAACGAGGGATAGGGACCGAGTTCGAATGGCGGCTTACCAGTAATGAGTAGCCAGATACACAACTCCAGGGTACGACCGAAGTCCTTCCGCCAGGGAGACTTGGTGCTACGACGAGTTGAAGCTTCCCAACCTCGAGAGTGCGGGAAGCTCTCCCCAAATTGGGAAGGCCTTATAGGGTGGCGGAGGCACTCCCCAACGGGACGCACTACCTAGAGAAGCTAGGCGGATCTCGGTTCCCTCGGACCTGGAATGCCTCAAACTTGAGGATGTACTACCAATAGTGTAAGGCTCCTTAAACTTTAGCAATAAAATCTTTTTCATCAAATGCCTACTCTCGTCTCATAGGACAAAAGCTATCCAACTCTAGGTTCGACGAGCATGGATATGGCGGAAGATCCGCGAAGACGCGAAGTCTCCTCTGACAAAAATCTCGGAGTTCAGTCTGGAGTGTCGCACGAAATTAAATTCCGACATGCGGCCCCAGAGTTCAGTCCGGAAGAGGTCCCAGAGACTTAGGTCCCGGTACTACAAAATCCGGAGAATAGCTCGGCAAGCCGCGCAAGGCTTAAATCCAGCCTATGACCCCAGGGTTCAGTCCGGAAGCTTGCAAGAAACCTGGTTCCATAGCAAAGTCCCGGACTTCGGTCTGGAAGGTGAGGCAGAACCCAGTTCGCCCACGTAATCCTGGAGTTCAGCTCGGAACGCCCCAGGACTTAGTCCCGTTGGCTAGTGCCGGGGTTCAGTCCGGAAGATGCACAAAGAGAAAAAGAAAAGAATAAGAAAGCAAACATGTTGGAACAAGTTAATGGAAGAAAGGTTTTCATTAATAACAGTTCCTTATAAAAAGGGCCCCGACAGGCCGGGTGACCCCCAAAAAAAAAAGAAAAGAAAAGAGAGAAAGGAGTACATAATCATGCAAAATAAAGAGAAAGAGGTGAAGATGCAGAGCTACTTCGATGCGGCCGCGTCCTCCTGGGGCTTGGGGGCATCCTCTCCACCGGTGGCACCGTCAGAAGGCTGATCGGGAGCTGCCACCTCAGCCACCGTCGCAGTCGAAGCTCCTTCGGTGGGCTCTTCCCTTCAGTCGCCCAGAACGACTCCGCTAAGGTCGAGCACGGGATAGAAGGAGCTCACCTTCTCCCGGCACACCTAGAAGCCCTTCAGAAAGGAGTCCACGGCCGCCTCGTGCACCTCCACAACGTATTCTTCGGAGGCCCAGAATTTCGGCATGGTCTCCTGTGCCTCCCTCTTGGACACCTCCAGCAGCCCGTTGACGTAAGAGTTCTTCTCCTTGGCTGCGCTCAGCTCCTTGAGGACCTCTTCGACCCGGCGCTCCAACGACCGGGACTGAGCCCTATGGCGAGTCTTCTCCTCCGACAGAGAGGTCTCGAGCTCCTTCATGCGCCCCTCGGCGTGGCCCAGGTCCGCCCAAACGGCATGGTTGTTCGCTCGCAGCTCGACCCCCTTCTCTATGAGGTCCTTGACATCGGCTGCGAGTTTGCCGAGCTTCTCCTCCTTCTCGGCATCCTTCTTGGCATAGCTGGCGAGGAAGTTCCTCAGCAAGAGAACGTCTATCCCGATCTGCATCGAAAAAGACACAATATGTTAGTAAGATCCAACTGGAACTTTAAAAGGTCAGAGCTCGGAACTTACCGTAAAAAGCAGCAGGAGGATCCCGAGCAGCGCTCAGAGTAGTCTTGGCCGTCCCTCAAACAATGGTCCCGGGAGGTGCTCACAAACTCCATCACCCTCTCCGCGAGCCCTTGATCACGGATCACGGAGCAGCGGTTGGTGAGGCTCGGCGGTGGAATGAGGTCGTCCGCAGCAGGCTAGGTGGTCGTCCCTTCGCCGGGTGGTGCGGCCGTCGGTGGAGCTGCCACCGCCCTGGTGGCCATCATGGAGATGATCAGCACAGAGGCTGGAGCAGGCATCGCCCGGGGGGGGTTCCGGCCTCCTCTCTCCCCCGACCCTGTTGAGGTCGATGATAGGGACATCGGGCGCCCGGGCCCGAGGCAACCTGGGAGCAGGAGCCGTTGCCCCAGGACCGGTGATGGAGGAGGTGGGTGCAGGCCCCCGGCTCGCCTCAGTGCGAGCCCTCTTCGCTGGGGGATCCTCAGTCCCTCGGCAGCGTCCCTCTCCAGGATGCCCTCCATCAAGCTTTCTACGGAGAACTTCATACCGAGGAAAAAAGAGGGTCGGTTAGGCCAGTATAAAAGAAAGGAAGTGCAAAGCAAAAAATGAAGGTAAAGGGGGAAGATCCGGGGGCCTCACCCAACTCCCAGATGGGACTGACCCCTGCCTTGAATAAATTCAGCTCTGAGGGTAGAACATCGAGAGCTGGGATCACGTCACCCAGCAGTGCATAGTCATCCTGATCCGCCGGCTCAACTTGGAAATTCCGGTTCGGGGATCGGTTCGGCTCACTCCAGGCCCAGTCGATGTCCTCGACTGAGGCAAAAAAGAAGCGGTTCTTCAACCCTTGATCGATGAAGGGAGTCGAACCTAAGGCACCTAGGTCGGGGCGAAATATACCACCAGCCATCATCGGTGGAGTAACGTTTCAGGGTGAAGAGAGCCCTAAAAGGGAGAAACGGGCAACGACCCATGGAAGTGGCAGAAGATGATGAAAGCGAAGATGACCTAAATGGCATTAGGAGCCAACTAGCCGGGACAAGACGATAATGACTGAGAAACGAAAGAAAGAAGGGATGAGGGGAAAACAAAGACCCCAAGGAGGAAGTCCTAGTAGAAGGCGACTCTCCCAGGCCACTCGAGGTTACTCGATCTCTAGGCCCTGGGAGGGAAAGACGGATTGAATCCGGGATCCCATAGGATCCGGATCCGAGAGAGAAAGATCATCTCGGTCATCGTCGAGGTGTAGCCAGAGGGGCCAGAGGAAGAGGCCTCCAGAGGAGGAAGAGAAGAAATGGGACGTGTGGAAACTATGGGAGGAGACCTAGGACCCCTAGGGACACTATGGTCATGTCCCCAGGTTGGAGCTGCCTCCGGACCTTGTCCGGAATCTCTTCCCCCTCCGAGGAAGACGATGGAGTCCTCAGCCGGGAAAGACCGGGTCGTCCGGGTTGGAAGAAACACGATGGCGACGCACCATGAAGGAAGAAGAAGCAAGAAAAACTAGCACAAGGATCGGGAGATAGAAGGAGAGAAAAGGATACACAGGACTCACCGGGATGTTTTGAACCTAAGGAATGGCGATCACTGGAAGATGAAGGGAGACCACTGCAACCACCAGCAAGGTGTGAGAAAGCGGAGAGACCTCGTTTCCGAAAAGTCCCCCTCCTTTTCAAACTCAATCAACAGCAGTCGTACGCCTCTTTCCATTCCAAGCCATCAGATGACTGCCACGGGAGGCATGCCCGACATCAATGCTTCGGTTCGAGAGAAACTGCCTCGATTTTGAAATGGTGCATTAATGGCCCGTCAGACACGCACATGTGGCAGCCTCTACACGGGTTTCGGGCGCAACGGGAGCAGCGGCAGCGATCGTGGTAATTATGGCATGGGATTTTTGCCTTCTCCACATCATCTCCGCATTAACCCCCACTCCCCAAGCCGCAATGCTTCGATGGGACCTAGGGGGGGGGCAACTGATATGGCTACATCGCTGACGTGGAGTATGTGACAGATCCGGCTGGACGTGGTCAGTGCCACGTGGATTTTTCTTTCAAAATTTCCCGTTCGGGATGAGCTACTCCTGCTCCTTCGCCAAGTGGCACCCCAAGATGGTTCCACCTCGGTCAAAGTCGAGCCTCTCTCTGCCACTCCGCCAGGTGTCCACCCAGGTGGGGTCCACCTCCACCGAAGCTGGCGTCCCCGCTCCCTCGCCAGGTGGCACCCCAAGATGGGTCCACCTCTGTCGAGGTCGAGCTGGGCCCTCCTGCTCTTCGCCAGGTGGCACCCCAAGACGGGTCCACCTCGAGCGAAGTCGAGCCTCTCTCTGCCACTCCGCCAAGTGTCCATCCAAGTGGGGTCCACCTCGATCGAAGTCGAGCCTCTCTCTGCCACTTCGCCAGGTGTCCACCCAAGTGGGGTCCACCTCGACCGAAGCTGGCGTCCCCGCTCCCTCGCCAGGTGGCACCCCAAGATGGGTCCACCTCTGCCGAGGTCAAGCTAGGCCCTCCTGCTCCTTCGCCAGGTGGCACTCCAAGATGGGTCCACCTTGGCCGAAGTCGAGCCTCTCTCTGCCACTCCGTCAGGTGTCCACCCAGGAGGGGTCCATCTCGGCCGAAGCTGGCATCCCTCGCTCCCTCGCCAGGTGGCACCCCAAGACGGGTCCATCTCTGCCGAGGTCGAGCTGGGCCCTCCTGCTCTTTCACCAGTGGCACCCCAAGACGGGTCCACCTCGGCTGAAGTCAACCTCTCTCTGCCACTCCGCCAAGTGTCCACCCAGGTGGGGTCCACCTCGGCCGAAGCTAGCATCCCCAGCTCCCTCGCCAGGTGGCACCCCAAGACGGGTCCACCTCTGTCGAGGTCGAGCTGGGCCCTCCTGCTCCTTCACTAGGTGGCACTCCAAGATGGGTCCACCTTGATCGAAGTCGAGCCTCTCTCTGCCACTCCGCCAGGTGTCCACCCAGGTGGGGTCCACCTCAGCCGAAGCTGGCGTCCACCGCTCCCTCGCCAGGTGGCACCCCAAGATGGGTCCACCTCTGCCGTGGTCGAGCTGGGCCCTCCTGCTCCTGAGCCAGGTGGCACCCCAAGGGGTCCACCTCTGCCGAGGTCGAGCTGGGCCCTCCTGCTCCTTCGCCAGGTGGCACCCCAAGACGGGTCCACCTCAACCGAGGTCGAGCCTCTCTCTGCCACTCTACCAGGTGTCCACCCAGGAGGGGTCCACCTCGGCCGAAGCTGGCATCCCCCGCTCCCTCGCCAGGTGGCACCCCAAGACGGGTCCATTTCAGCCGAGGTCAAGCCGGGCCCTCCTGCTCCTTCGCCAGGCGGCACCCCAAGACGGGTCCACCTCGGTCGAAGTCGAACCTCTCTCTTTGCCACTTCGCCCTGTGTCCACCCGGGAGGGGTCCACCATGGCCGAAGCTGGCAGCCCCTGCTCCTCTGCCAGGTGGCACCCCCTGACGGGTCTACCTCGGCCGAAGTCAGTCCTACTCTATAAAGCCTCGGGGAGGTAGAGGCACGGGTCACGAGGTCGCCACTAGAGCCAGCACGCGCCGCGTCCCGTACTGGTGCTGGTACGGCCTGCAGTGATACGCAAAACCTCGTTTACATCGGTTAAATAGGGCCAGCGATCGAGGAACGAAATCCTCGTGGGTAGGAGCCTAAAATGGGGGAGCCCATCGTTAACGCCTCGAAAGGAGAGGTCCCGCACTTGGCCCGAGGTCTCGCCAGTCTTCCCTTTCGTGACACACGGCGGATGAGGTATGCCGGCCACTTAACTCCCGGACTTAAAGGAGAAAAAAGGAAGAAGGGAGAGGAAGATCCAGAGATCCCCGGGAGCCTCGGGGGAGCGGACGAAGACCAAGGCGGCCCGATGGTATAAAAGGGACGGTAAAAGCGGATGGAGAGGAAGTTAGAGAGGAGGAAGAGTACAAAAAGAATGACCCTAGGACCCCAAGAAGTCCTCAGGCGCAAGCTCGGCGAACTCAGAGCAGGAAGTAGGGCTTCGACCCCTCTTCCTCACAATACTTTCATCTAAATCTCCTCTAAGCACGGGAATCCTTCGGGAACCCGCCTTAGAGTATCTATTCCATCTTGCCGCTCTCTAACTTGGCCTTGGAGTGCCCCCGTCGGAACCCCTGCCCGGGTCTCTGACTTTGTTTTGCAGGACTGGAAGATTGGGGATCTCAAGAGGAGAGAGTCCGAAAACTGGTGCCAGCTCATGAGCTACAGGACACCGCGGTAAGATCAGCAACACATGGTATGAAAGACTCAGCAAATTTTTGATTGAAATGAATTCTCTAAAGGCCATGTTGATAAAACCTTGTTTCTAAAGAAGAAAGATGATGATTTATTAGTAGTGCAAATCTATGTTGATGATATTATTTTCGGTGCTATTAATGAAATTCTTTGTCGAGAGTTTGCTAAGCTAATGTAGGTGAGTTTGAAATGAGTATGATGGGAGAACTCAATTTTCTTTCTCGGACTCCAAATCAAGCAAACTAAAGATGGAATCTTCATCAACCAAGCTAAGTATACAAGAAAATTCTAAAAAAGTTTAGGATGGAGACTACTAAGTCAATAGGTAGACTATGAGCTCCTCTTATAAACTTGATAAAGATGAGCATGGTAAATCTGTAGATCAAAAATTATAAGAGGTATGATGGCTCTTTATTGTACTTAATTGCTAGTAGACCATATATAATGTTCAGTATGTATGTGTGCTAGATATCGGTCTGAACCTAAGGAATCACATCATGGCTGTTAAGTGTATTATTAGATATCTATGGTATAATTGATATTGGCTTATGATATTCTAGAGATTCATCTACTGAATTAATTGGATATTCTGATGCTGATTTTGCTGGATGTAAATTAGATAGAAAAAGTACTAGTGGAACTTGCTAATTTTTTGGAGTTAACTAATCTCCTGGTTTAGCAGAAACAAACTTCAGTTATACTATCCACAGCTGAAGCTGAGTATATTGCAATAGGAAGTTGTTGTGCTCAAATCTTATGGATTAAGCAACAACTTGAAGATTTTAGAATCAAGTTAACTAGTACACCTATAAAATATGATAATACCAGTGCTATTTATTTGACTAAAAATCCTGTTCAACATTCTAGAAGTAATATATTGAAATTAGACATCATTTTATTAGAAATCATGTTAAAAAATAATGATGTTGTGCTTGAATTTATTTGTATTGAATTGCAATTACCTGATATTTTAATTAAGCCTCTCCAAGAAGATCGGTTCAGTATGATTAGAAGAGAACTCGGGATCATTAATCCTTTGATTAAAATCTCCAATCTTTGACTCAAAATAGATCAAATTTGATATTAATCTTATTGAATTTCATTGTATTTCTCTTGATTTTGATATGCGCTTCATTCGCTAGATTTTGGTTTTAAATGATGTGTCGACACATTGTTGACACTTGAATGTGTCGACATTCGTGAGTCGACACATGAACGGCTGCAGACCGAGGTTAAGGGCGAACCAAAGTGTTTTTCTCCATTTCTCCTCCCCACTCGAGCCGACACATGCCCTAACTCCTTCCAAACTATTCCTTCCCTCCAATCTTAGCTCAAACATCCTCGATGTCTTCGTTTTGGATGGTTTTTGATCTGGATTGTGTGACATTCCCTCTCCCATTTCCATTTTGAACCCTAGAAACCCTAGGTTTCTTCTCCATTCTTGTTCAAACCACTCTTCTGTGCAATGGAACCTAGGAAACAAGTTGTCAGTCATCCTCGACCATCCAATCAGGAAGAAAAGAGAAGAACCAAAGCAAGACATGAGGCCGTAGCTCTAGATCCACCTGTTCGACCACTATTCACTACTTCTAGTCGAATGAGCTCGAAGACGATTATCGGAGGACATCGTGTGGATTTTGGTTTTGTCGACTAGCAGCATTTCAGGATTGGTCAGTGGATTAGAGACGCTGGTCTGACATCATTCGGTTCTTTGAGTGAGAGATACTCTCCGGCCTTATTCGAGAGTTCTATGGATCTTTAGCCCGTGGCAGTGACGCATGGTTAGCTTAGGTCCGAGGCAGAGATATCCCCGTGACTTCAGAGATATTGAGTAGAGTATGGGATATACCCTTGACCGGATTAGTAGTTGATGGTCTGATTAACAGAGTGAGTGGACTCCAGTCGGATATTTTACCTGAGGGAGCCACTATTCCTGCATCCCATCTTTCTACCGAGATGAGACTTTTGCATCACATTGTCGCCCGGATTCTTCTACCGAAGACCAGACATTTTGATTACATCACTGAAAGAGAGTTGCTCGTAATGGTCTCCTTGGTTCAGCATACTCCAGTTTGCCTTCCAGTACTCATGATACATCATATGATGGAGGCATCGATGAGTCAGAGACTTTGCTTACCCTACAGGATGGGGTTGACACTTGTGTTCAGAGAGTACGATGTGAGTTTTGATGATGAGCCCTTCCGGATGCTTCTACATACTAATGTCTATGACATCAGGTCTTTACACCGGATGAGATATCAGCTGTTCAGAGGCTAGTGGAGATGCAGATTATTAGGATAGGCCATTGACAGAGATGATGATGCTGTAGAGGAGGAGCACATATTTTCCAGTGAGGCAGGACCTTCAGAGGCACCTCTTCCAGAGATTCAGCCTAAACCAGCAGCACAGCTAGAGTCTGCTTCTCAGTCTGAGCCTACACCTCAGCCTCAGCCAGCTAGTCAGATGCTCCAGGAGCTTCGGAGAGTTTGTTGGATAGAGTCAGTTGCATAGAGATAGATATCTTAATTGTTAGACAGCGACTTGACTATTTCATTGCTGAGATGAGAGAGAGCCACAGAGAATTGAGTGATGGCATCTCAGCTATTTTGACCGCACTATCCAGACCCTCTTCTGGGAGTGTTCCCGACTCACCTGCTCCAGCTCCACCTGCTCCAGCACCAGTCATGGATGATATTGATGATGATGATGAGGAGACTGACTCTGACGGTTTTGACTTTCCAGACTTGATGTCAGAGCTAGCGACAGAGGTGATAGTAGACTTGCCTAGGAGTCCCATTCGAGATCCTTCCAGTTCACCCATTCAGACTCCATTCTATCTACTCCACCATCTAGATATGACGATCATACTGCCATTCCTATCCTTTCACCTATCATTGATACCCCCATTATTGATACTCCCATTGTTGACTCACCGATTACTGATATTTTTTGTTTCTTCAGCTGATACGCCTATCGTTGATACACCTATCATTTCTTTAGCTGATACACCGATTTTTGATTCACATGTAGTTGAAACACCTCTAGTTCATACATCCTCTCTTATGGGAGCTAGGTTTTTACACACCTGGTTTTCATTATCTTGACTCTGGTCCTTCATTCGATCGTACACCACATCCGACAGTTGTAAAGACTGTCGCTCCAATCTGCTCTATTCCTACTGATGACATAGCCTCCACCTCTTCTGCTTCAACTAGAGGTAGGACATATGTTCGACGCAGAGGACGTGGTTGTCGTACTCCTTCACGATCGACCAGGACCCGTCTTCGTGATCTTATATCGATGTAGCCCCGTGCTTGTTCTTTCACTGATACATGACCGATCGAGATCGGATCTTTAGAGGATGAGGATTAGGATACTTTTTATGTTTAGTTAGTTTGCTTTTTTGCACTTTTTGTATGTTTTGATGTTCTCTTTATATACAAAATTCTAACTTTGAATGAAATCTTATGTTGTACTTCATGTTATGAATTCAAATGAATGAAATGCATTAATTTCCTTTCGTACTTCATTGTCTTTGTATATGAATGAACGAATTTATTTTTATATTGTATTTCAATGTTTTATCTTGAATGACTTTCTTTTTTTTTTTTTTCCTTCCTTCCTTTTTAATGATAATAAAAAGGGGAGTAATAAGAATATGACTAAAGTATAAATATGATAAATGTGCTTGACAATTCGTGTTGAAGATTCTTTTGAGAATTCTTTGAGTTTAAATTGAAAATTCTTTACAAATTCATTAAGGGGGAGTAATACCTCCTTTGTATTGAAAATCTATTTTGAATTGAATTTCATGTCAAATCTTTTCTTTAGATGTTTAAAAAGATGCTTACAAATTCTTTCACGAATCATCTATTCAGGGGAGTCTGGTCTTTTGCTGAATTTGTCTCTCTTGAGCATGTTTCTTTTAAGAGTATCACGATACATGAATTTATATCTTATATATTCCAAGCTTTGATACTCTTAGCTATTATAATACTCTTGCTCTAATACATCTTTTTCAATATCTCAACACTTATTGCAATTAGCTCTTTGCACCTTGAAAAGTTCTTTTGAAAGCTTTTTATGCAATTTATACTTAAAGGTATGTCATCATCAAAAAGGAAAAGATTATTGACTCCGTTATTGATTTTGATGATAAGTAAAACGCTTAAAGTATAAGTTGAGTACTAATGATTTTCTTGAAGTATGTTTTTATAGAAAAATATGCTTATCAATTTGACAAATGTTGTTTGATTGAAGAAGTCCAAATTTAGATGAAAGATCTGCTCAAAGAAGACTGGACAGTTGAAAATTGCTTGAATAGATGCTTGAGTTCAATACAGACTTGATTCAGCACAAGTTCAGATGTTTTAAGAAAAATCTCAGTGAGGTATCGACTCAAAGTGTCGATACACGACACCAAGTGTCGACACATGACAGTGAAGTGTTGACTCAAGCCGGTATGCAAAGAAAGTTTTAGATGGCACGGTTGAAGTGTCAACATATGGACTTGAAGTGTCGACTCAAAGTGTCGACACATGGGTCAGCTCATCGCCTGAGATTTTTTGGTTACAGAACTTGTGAAAGTTGGAGATCTGGTGAAGTGTCGACACATGAATACCAAGTGTCGACTCATAGTGACGACTCACCTGAAGAAGTGTCGACTCATCTGAAGAAGTGTCGACTCATCTGAGAGTTCCAGAAAGCTACATTAAAAATATTTGAACTAGGTGTCGACTCAAGGAGTACAAGTATCGACCTGAAGTGTCGACTCACAGCCTGAAGTGTCAACACATGGAGTTCTGGGAACAGTAACGACTAGTTTTTTAAATGCAGAACTCGTCCCTCTTAGCTTCCAATGACTAGTTCTTCGTGTCTAATGGCTAGAAACCGGATTTGAGGCCTTGGAAAGGTATTTATATGATTCAAATCAAATCAAAACACATGGAAATGAAAAAGGAATAACCAAGAGAAAAGAAAAGAGAGCATTCACTTCTATTCATTGAGTTCAACTACTTCCAAGCAAAAAGAAGCCTTCAAGCATTCAAGAGCCTTCAAGAGCATTCAAGATCAATCATTCTTGAGCAAATAAAGAGGCTTCATCAAGTTGAAAGCATCACAACAATGAACTTCAAAGAGATACCCGCTTTTTATTAGAAATCTTTTATTATTTCTTTACTTCAAACTATATTTGTTATAAGGGTTCTTGGTTAGCCTATTGCAAAACCAAAGAAGGTTATTGGTGAGCCTATGAAAACCATTTAGGTTCTTGGTTAGCCGGCAAAATCAAGGAAGGTTGGTGGTGAGCCTTAAAACCATTTAGGTTCTTGATTAGCCCGTAAAACTAAGTGGAATTTTGACTTGTGAGCCTTATGAAAACAAGTCGGGTTTTGATTAGTGAGCCCGGAAAACTAATCGGCTGTAATCGATTGAGATTATAGTGAATTCCCAAGGGGGTCTTGGGGAGTGGATGTAGGTGCATTGGATAGCATCGAACCACTATACTTTTTGATGTTTGTGATTGCTTGTCTCCTCTATTTGCTCTTACTTTTATTGCTTTATATTTTCGCTGCACACTTATTAAGAGCACTTCATTTGCATTCATAGTACTTAGTTTAATTGTTAGATTGGATCACATACTCTTGCATTCAATCAAATAATTTTTAGAGATCCAATTCACCCCCCCTCTTGGGTTGCTTACTGGGCAACACCACAGTTCCGAGTCAACTTTCTGATCTATGTTGTAGCTGTAGTGGACTGAGAATCATCATAGACTAAGGTACCTGGTGTACCCATGCCTCTCCTATGTGGCATCAACTACTTATCAATGATAACAACATCCATCATCAATTATAAAGCACAATACAAGAATTAAGACAAATAACATATATACAATGAAATGATAAGCACATATGTCTACTTTCGTTCACAATAATTTGAGCTCTGCCATCTTTCACCAAAAATGATAGAGTAAATATGTTCTGTACAGTTTGTGCAAAAGACGTTCTATTCAACACCAGATTTTCAAGTCTTACACTTTTCTTCAACTGGACTATCAATATGCTCCCTAACTGTATTCATGAGACCAACCCTGGCATAATGAATGACAAGATAAAGTAGATAGAATTACACATGTACGAAAAAATTAATGTACCTATATACTGTTTCAAAATCTAAGCCACCAAACTAAATCCACCAAAAGAGACAGAGAAAATAAATATTCACCATACATAATATTGAATCAAAAGGGTTGGAAAGATTTTTTACATAGGGCGGCATCCAGATAGTTCCAAGAAAATGTCAGAGATAGCACCACCAACATCTACCCAGGAAAGCATGTTGGGAACACTATCAAAATTTGCTCCTCCACCTTATTACACAAAGTTCATTAGCATTGCAGTTACAAAATCATAAGGGGTTACTCCACCAACTAACGTGCTGGCACGGGGCAAGGCACGATCTACCGAAGGTGCTGGTTGCACGAATGGACACGGGATAGGATGACCGATCACTTATCCTGCCACAACATCATGCAGGGCTCACAAGGGCGCGGGGGCATACCACGGATGATGTAAATGGTACGTGGAGACCGAGAGGCACCCAAACTAGAGGCATACCACAAGGTCGATGCATCCCGTCGCTAGTCCGGAACCAGTTCGGTTGACAGCCAGGTGTTAGTTCGATCCCCTGTCTGGCACCAGTTCGATCTCTAGTTCAAGTCGGATTGACACCAACTTAGCGATCGAACTAAAACTGGCCGGCCTGGCAGGCAAACTGGCACCAGCCTAGCGACCAAACTACCAATCGAATTGATAAACAGACTATCTATTAGATCGGTGGCCAGACTGGCAATCAAATTGATGGCCGAACTAGCAAGCGGATTAACGATGGTCTAACATCTAGTCTAGCCCCGCATCCTCACGAGGCTCGCGCTATGCAGTGGCACAATAAGCGACTGATAAGCGATCGTACGTGCTATGATCCTGCCAACATGCGACCGGTGACCTTCGGTAGATTGTATCTTGCCCAATACCCACACGACGCCGACACGGAATGTTTGAAAATGCCATGTTTCATGCCACTTGTGGCTCGTGCCTGATAGGATGGTCCCCGTGGGGCTTGGCCACAACCCGACCGAAGGTTTAGAGTTTATGGTTTACGATTTATGATTTAAAATTTACGGTATAAAATTTACGATTGAGGATTTAGTGTTTAAGGTTTACGGTCTAGGATTGATCTAAAAAGGACTTAGGGTTTACAGCACCGATCTACATTGGCGCGAGGAATGACTGGTCACTTAACGATACGTCAAGATGACGAGCCCAACTCGAAATAATTAATTATTTAATATAATTAATAATATATTAATATAATTAATTATTTATATATTTTAATTTTAAATTATTATTTTAAAAAATTATGCATTAAAATCATCTTTGTAAAAGATGATTTTAAAGTAATTTGAAATCATTTTTTAGTAAAGACGATTTCAATCCAATTTAAAATTATTTTATCAGATAATTTCAGTTTCATGACTGCCACCCCTCAAAAATACCTAGTTTGATAATTATATTATCAAACACCTAAATTAATAAATATTTTTATTTTATATTATTAAAAAATTTCGCCCCCGGTCATCTCTTCCAGAGGTTGTCCATTCCTCTCTCCCTTGAATGAATAGAGGCTGTCCATTCATGTCCATTCATCCCTTGAAGGGCGCATTTCCAGCAGTTCTTTATCACCTATCCTTTATCTTAAATACACCTGTCCATAGTTACACTGTTCTCCTAGTCAGGTAATGTCATGTCTCTTTTTTTAATGATAAAAAAAATTTGCCAGTGAAGATAACTTTATTAAGGTAAAGGAACAATCCATCAAAGTGGCACCAGAAAGCTAGTGGATCCTGGGCTATGAAAGCAAGTGACAACGCTATAACCAAAATAAATAAAAATAACTTAACCAAAACCCATACAAGCTGACAATAGTCTCTCTTTCCCACCAACGGTGAGCGTTCCGCGGTCATGGCCTCCCAGTTTCGCATCACCCTCACACGGGCTACAGTCATGTCACTCTTAATGCGTGGGATGTTCCATCTCTTCAAACGTTTCCTTCCATTTTTTCGAACATCACTCGTCACTCAAAAAACCCAGAAGCCTCCGCCATTGGTTTTGTAATCATCGAACAGCACTTAAAAAATCTGTGGCATCAGAACTTCGTCTAAAGGGGTCAAATATCTAGGAAATCACCTCTACAAAGCAAGTTTTTTAAAAAAAAACCAAAAAATCTTTGATGAAAGGCTATAAAGCCAGGTTACCAGGCACAATGATTACATTGTCATTGCTGGTGCCATGATTTGAAACGTAACCATAGTGCCTCTACCTTTATAACAAAGCCCACCGCCCAGTTTTTGGATACCATTCTAGCAACCAGGCTTGTAGCATGATCAGACTGTTTGCTTTCTAAGCTCCTAGCATTTCAGAGAGGCCCTCAACTTGCAGCTTTAGCAAAGCCATGCTCTAGCTATGCATCACTGAAACTTGAGCCTGACCGCAGTCTAAAACCAACAGGCAGCTCGTGGAATCACTCAGATTTATAAAAGGAGTACCGTTGCTGCTTGACTCATCATGCTCTCATCTCTAACCAACTACTTAAGAACACCCTGCCCCACTCCCTATCGTTCACTTGTCCACTTTAGAGATGGTACACTGATAAGCGGGGCCACCCCAGTTTGATAGAGGCAATAGGTAATGGAGGGCCACCAATGTGCCACCAGCACCATACCACCCTCTTTAACCATTACAAGACTCAGGCAAGCCATTAATCAATGACAGATATCTCCCAACCATAAAAAAATCCTCGTTGTCCATCCTTTCTAATAACACTTAGTTCAGCTTTCGGTTACAGGAGAGGAGTACTTCGGCTAACGGTGGGAAGGCATTTCATACAGGACATTACTGCCATCAATGCCTTCCTCTCTTGCAAGTTGCAAACACAACCATTCGTGCAGTTTCCCACATATTCTGTACGTCTGCGAGTAATAGGAATTTACTCCATGGCATCTGCGTGGGTCCTCCCTCAGCTTTCTATACAAGTTATAGTTTCAAGCTCCCAAACAGAAACAATTTAACCAGATTAGCTGATTGCATCACTCTAATCACCATCCAAGAACAATGCGATTGGTTTAATCCACAGTTGAAGATGACATGATTCAAGAATATATGGCAGGCAAATCGAACACCTTTTACCGAGTAGGATGATCACAGTAATCACCTGCAAGAGCTGAACTAGTATTTTCTAGCACATAAAGGCATACCATCTTAAATGGTGGTGATAAATTCATGAAGCAAATCGCAGAGAACATTATGGCCTACAGGTCACATACCACTATTACATCTGATGAAGATCTGGTCAGACTGGCCATACCCATACTGTCAATATTCAGGACCAATCTGGCTCCTTGTAGTAGTGCTTTTATTGAAACATTTGCATCTAATTGTTGCTAGCGTTCACTTTCAGACCGTGACAAGAAAAGATCCCTGGATAGTTGGTCTGCAGCTCATATTCACTTCCAGTTTGAACAAGGCAGCCTGTATTAGAAAGTTTTAAAAAATGAAAATGAAAAGCTTAGGATTCAATAAAATACGTTATCCCTTGTCTAGCGAGCTAAAATGACAGAACACATGCAAGCGTGTACATGCCTGCAACCGCACCCGCCCCGACACACAAAAAAAAAAAAAAAAAAAAAAAAAAAAAAAGAAAGAAAAATGACAAGAAGATAAAAAAAAACTACGGTAAGCATGTTTCTCCGATCAGATTTAGCTCAGCTGGTTGGCACCCCCTCTGCATGGAAGAGGTCCTGGGTTCTAATCCGGGTGGTGGCATCAACCATCCTAGGAAAAAGTGCTTTACATCCAAACTCAAGCAATTGGTTCATTAATGATGCAAGCCTCGTTTAAATGTAAGAAATTGTCAAGGAATCATAAGAACTGATAGGGTCGACATCTTTGATGGCACTGCTGGAGATCCGGATGATCAGTTCATGAGTGATTAAACTCTCATTTCATCCCTAAACATGGTTTGAATCCTTGTTTAGGCAAGTGGTGCAGGAACATGCAATCCCCTGCACGGCTCCCAGAAGTTTGTGTGATCCCACATTTAGGGGGCAGGGACAAGAAACCCCAAGGATGCAGTCAACAGTGTTTGTGGACCAAGAAGCGTGGTCCCATGGTCAACAGTGTTTGCCGACCAAGGATCATGGTCCTGACCAGGACTGTCCGGGTATCGACTCGATACCGGTACAGCTAACCTTGATGTAAATAATATATGCCTACTTTTAATTGTTGCTGTGGCCTTCCTCGGCACTATGAAACACCAATATTTCCCTTCAATTTTACAATCCAATCAGTTCTCTGAAAAAAAATTTACAATCCAATCAGATAATTTGTAGGAAGATCAATGAAGAATTTACGGTTCACTGCAAGCTATTCACAAGTATATCTAGTGTTCAATGATTCTCTTTTATCAGCATATTCTTCTCTTAATTTCCACCATATTATTTCTAAACTTGAACAGGTGTAATCATTCTCTTTCTCATAAATGATAAATCCATTCCCTGAGTTTACATGGTCGATCTTCTTCAGAATATTGTATATTGTTTCCAAAATCTGTTGCATAACTTCACATCTATTTCTAGTAAGTTCAAACTAACAATAGTTAATGAAATGTTACATGCATCATTTGGTAGTTTTAACACAAACTGATAGTAGGTTGTGAACTCGAAAAATGGCCAACAAAAATAAAAAAAATACAGCAGGATGCCTACAGGTCATCATTAAGGATGGCAATTTAGTCAGGTCAGGTTGGATACAGGTTGGTTAGAAGAGGGTCGGGCCAAAATTTTGTCACCCCAAATACAGCCTATTTATTAAACAGATAAAAATTCAAAAAATCTGGACCCGATTTGTCTATTAAACAGATAACCCAATTTAACTTGCATAATCTATTTACCAAACAGATTGAATCAAACTAAATGGGTTGAACATATTAAGTGAGTTTTTAATAGATTAAATGGATTAAATCAGTTAAACAGGTTGCTTAAACGGGATAGTAATGGTAGTAGGTTTTAAATGAGTTTTAAACAGGTTAAATGGATTAGGTCATGATCTGACCCAATCAATAAAATATTCAAAACAGGTTAAACAGGCCAAAGGTCTAAACCTAAACCCGATACATTTAATAAGTTAGTCATGAGGGTTTGACTCATTCATGATTCAAATATATTTAGGTCAAATTTGAACCTACTTGAAGCAAGCTGTATGTAAGTCAGGTTCATGGACTGCATAATAAATTATGACCCCTAGTCATCATGCTGCAACGGATATTGTTTCAAGATCCAATATATGGGCCATCACTAAGTTACCACATAAACCAACAGCACCTTACATATGTTTAATGGTTCCTCCCCGGTCCCCAAGAAAAGGATAAATCAAAATTAACATATAAATCAGCAACCACACAGTTCAAATGAAGATGTAGCGCTCATGGTGCCATCATAATGATCATTACAATGGTTTCATCCATCTTGTTATATTATTGAGGTAATTACATGAAATATATAACAATTATTATTTCTATTATTTCCAATAATTTTCTATTATCATGGACTGTTATAACATGAACAACGAATGTTATTTTAGCATGTAACCCTTTTAAGTAAAGTATATTTTCAAAATTCACAATGTTTACCTTCAAATTTTTAAAAAATAATATTAGTTTATCTGATGAAAAATGAAGAAAAAGATAACTCCCATTATTTTTCTTTTGCCCGTTTTTTTTTGTTAAACATGGTTATGATAGCCACTGTTTCTAAGATTATTCTAATATTAAAATTTGAATAGTTAACAATTTTAGATAGAACTATTATATCTAAAAGTGCAAGCTCGACTTGATTTAAAATACTCGGGAACTCAAAACTCAACTCAAAATCGAGCCTTAATATTCCAAGCTGAGCTCAGCTCAATTTAAAAAAAAAAATACTTGAACTCGACTCGACTTGAATATCAGTCAGGCCACGTTCGAGCTCTAATTTGAATCTTAACTTATTCATAATATAGATTAATATATATAATAAATAAAAATATTATCATTAAAATAATACATAAACTTGAATAGGTTCACGAGTTTTTTAGTTGAGTATTTTGCTACTTGAGCTCGACTTAAAAAACTATTTGAGCTACTCATGTTTAGGTCAAGCTTGGACTCAAGTTAAGCTCGACTAGCTTGCAAGCATCTTGACTTGTTTGCATCCCTAATTATAACAGTCAAAAATAATTTTGTTGCGGATCCAATATAACTAGATAATATATTATTTAAGACCTTGTTAGTTCTTTAAAATGATAGTATTTGTAGGATAGTATAAGAATATACTAAACCAAAAAAAAAACATGAACATGTGTAAAGGATTTTGTTTTGTTACTGTTTTTTCCATTTGCATTAACTTGATGGTTGATGGAACTTAATTATCAATATTTTCCCAAAAATATACACAATTTAATTGAGGATTGATCCCTTGCTTGAGGAAGACATATACTAGACATCAAATATTGCAGCCAAAAAAATGATCCTTTTTTAACTTAATCCAGCCTTAAATAGTATGGTAGGCAGGATAAACATTAGCTCTTGGAAAAGTAGTTCATAATAATATAGTGAATCTAGATTCTTCCAGCAAGGTTTTAAATCTCATGAAATAAGGCAATCCTTTTTTTTTTTCATGAAACAAGATGTATTGCCATCCTACTCTGTCCCGATACTTTGGATGGACGATATTGGGATGATGGTGTGATGATCCCATCCAAAAACTTGGATAGTACCACATCCCACCTGGATTTAAAACTATACTCTTTAGTTCACAAGTGAACTAAAGAAAGTTGATTCTCCGATCACAATCGTCTATGATTGATGCGACAATCATTATTAGATAGGCCACACAAACATGTGGCCCCATGTTTGGCATGAGGCCAATCTAATCATGGTCATGCCAATAATGCATATCCATGATTAAAGAACTAGCCCTCTTTGTTCACTAGGAACCAGAGAGGAGGATTCTGACAAGCATAGGGATTGTTTGTTTGCTTGTAGTTTTTTATAAGAAAAAGAGGAGGTGAGGAACCTCCCCTTCAAAATTTATATTAAATATAATAAGTTCAAATATAATTTTTATAAAGGTGCAATAGGAATATAGATAACGTCTACTATGATCAAGGTTTAGATGAACAAGTTATCGAGGTTCTTAAGTCTCCCTTAATCATTCCTAGCAGCCTGTTGGTATATCATTTATTTTCTCTTTTGTCCAGTCTTCGAAGAAGTGGATCATCCATTCAAATTGAAATTCTTTGATTTCTTTCCTTCCATAACCACCAAATTCAAATGGCTAGGAATGCATTGAAGGTACCTTTATTACCATGTGGATTTGCATGCAACCTCCATGCTTGCCAAAGGTCCAAAACGTTTCCGGCATAGGTAGCAACGAAGTGGTACAAAAAATTTTGACCCAAAAAGCTTGGGCGTCCAATAAATCTCTTCTTGTTTGAGGAAGGGGTTCAAAATTTGATTTAAGTTGCTTTCTTTCCTCAAAGTGTGCAAATTCTAGTACTCCATTGTCTTCAATACTAACTAATTATCTATTTCCTTGATTCTTGTACTAATTTGTCTTTCTCACTATTAAATTGCCCACTTTTTTTTTACTCCATCTTCTCAAACTTTTGTGGAGGAAGGGATTTATCCTTAGCAAGCTGAAACAAAGCATGTCTAATTTCTTCTTCTTCAAAATTCTTTTCCAAGCAAGGTCTAGTGGTCCTTCAAAGAAGAACTTGTTCCATATCTGTTTTCTCTTTTCATCCAAAAGCAATTTGTAGAATTGATGAAAAGAGTTTCGAATATCTTCTTGATTGGGGATTCTCTTTCCATCTTCAAAAATTCTAAGATTTGGTTTTTTTCTCCGACAATTGCTTGCTAAGGTATGAAAGAATTTGGTGTTGCAATCTGCATCTTGAATCCACCAATTTCTAGATCTTTGTTTCCAATAAATCTCTTCTTGTTTGAGAAGGGATTCAAATTTGATTTAAGTAGTTTTCTTTCCTCAAAGTGTGCAAATTCTAGTACTCCATTGTCTTCAATACCATCTAATTCCTTGATTGTTGTACTAATTGTCTTTCTCACTATTAAATTGCCCATATTTTTTTACTCCATCTTCTCAAACTTTTGTGGAGGAATCTTATCTTTGCTGTGAAATTTTTTGCTTAATCGGTGGAGCGACGGGAGTTTGTCTAGCTGGTTTTGATAAGGTCGTCTAGGTCCAGATACTGATACCAAATATTTTCAAACCTAAAAGGTTTTTGAGCTGATTCTGCTGGTCTAGGTTTAAGACAAGGAAGAATAATCAGAGTGTAGTCAAAAGTCCATCTGGCAGCCAGAAGCAGGGCTTGGGTGCAATCGAAGAACCAAGTGTATTTCCTTGATGGTGAAGAGATCTCAATCAAACCCAATGAGTTTATGAATCAGTTAAATTCTCTTGAGATTTTATTGCATTTGGTGGACCCCTTTCTTGCTGATGTAATATGATTAAGTTGAAATCCACTATCATAACCCCTGCACCACTAATATTCTGTAGGAGATTTTGAGCTTGTTGAAAAATCAGCTTTCATGGAGTTGTCACATACTCCATACACATTTGTAACTGTCCAAGATTTGGAAGAATTTGTTTGCAAGAAGGCAGTAGTTATTGAGAAATTTCTGGAGTAAATTGGGTTTCCTACAACCGTTGATCAGTTCCAGATGTCAGTAAACCTCCCGAAGATCCAGTTGCATCCTTAACATGCAAATCATTAAAGGAATTCCCACTGATTGTCCACAATTTATTTTGATTGAACGAGCACAATTTTGTTTCTTGAAGACAAAAGATTTGACATCTCAATTCTTTAATGGTGTGTTTGAGTTCTCGTCCTTTCTTTGCCATACCTACCTCTAACATTTCAAAAGAGGTTCATTTGATATTTCTACTTGGATCTCTTGTTCTCGTCCTTTCCATGGAAGTATGTTTTTGCTAAAATATGTTTCTAACATTAAGGAGGATCAACCATTGTTGGTAGTTGGTAGATATGGGGAGCTCATTGCTGGATTATTGTTCACAAAAGTTGCCGAGATCAAAAGTAGAGCCAGTAAGGATGAAAGTTGCCTCACAATTTTCAGAGCAAGGTAGTGGATTATGTATTTCCATATTAGAGCTAGATCATAAGCATCTACTAACAAAATAACACCAAAAGAGCACATTCCCAGTTGGTACTACAAGCGAAGAGTTTCATCTTATAACTCCAAAATCGAAACTCCACGATATAGGCTCTAAGTAATTTCTATTAGTGATTTCCATGACAAAAGAGGCCCTCCAAAACTCTTGTAGTCTAGTCAGAACCCATTGCATCTTAAGTACTGATTTCAATCTCCTTTGCCACCTATCCACGGCCACAGTGTTGGCATTCAAGTTTTGACGGTTGCTGCTGCCGGTCCAGTGTAAGAGTTGAACCACGTTGTTTTCTAAGTTTGAGGAAATAACCAGTAGTCAAAAAGTTGATGAAGAACAGGTCTTCCTCCTTCAAAGGTTGGTCCTCCATGCCTAGAGATTTGAGCTTTTTTTGTTTCTAAATCTAGGGCTCCTTTTTGGGTTGGGTGACAAATGGAGATTGACCGGTGGATTGATTTGAGAGGCAGACTGATCACAAGGGGAAATAATGAGTTGGGCAAGCAACAAAGGCTGAGAGCCAAGATCCTTCCGAAGATTAGAAAAGACCGTTGAAATAGGGATCATGCTCTTAATTTTGAATTCAAAGGAGGGTTCGAATGCTGTCTTGTGGTAAGAACAAAGAAGAGGGTGATCAGGCGACCGTTAGAGGTGCAGACTGCAGAGTAGGGCATCCAGCGGATGAAATGGAGATTAATGGCTAGAAAAGGTTCGATTTATCGAAAAGCCAAAACCGGAGGATCTATCAACAGCCACCATGGAGACGGTATGCAAATGAACCGACGGTGATGTCCACGATCTCGAGGATGTCATCAAGATCTTCAAAGAGAAATGGAGATCAAAGCCTGATAGGTCATCCCACCTTATGCCAGATAAGCTAGCTCGAATAGGGATGCCAAAGCTGGAAATCACGTTGGCCACGGACTCAGCATTTCCAGCAAGACAGTAGTAGGTTGAGGAGGCTCACACAATACTATGAGAGACACCGTCTTCGAGAAGGTCCCAGGGGTGACCAAGAAGGGAGAGCCCTTCACCACAGATGTGACCCAGGGATATAAATGACATCGTTTAATGGATAGAACACTACGAAGAGGTTTTTTTTCCAGGAAATTTCTTGGTTGTCCAGGATCCCGAAACTTTGGCTTTCCAAGCAAGAGTAGTCGCTACGTCGTCGACCTAACGGCACGGCCAAGAGCTTCCACAAAGGCAGCTTGGTTAAGATATTCCATGGCATCCACCATTTTGGAGATAAATAGCAAGAAAGCCTTGCAACTTCAAACAGGTCGCTGAGCAAAGGCCATGAGAAGGTGGAAGGCTCGGAAGGGTGGGGTGGATCGCCTAAGATGCTGGGTTGAGAGAGTTTTTGAGATTGTCTGTGAATGCGAGGTTGTGGTGTAAATGGTTATGGCGTGAGGAGTCGGAATGGCGTGAGGGTTTGTTTGCTAGTAATTGGCAGACTGCAATTGCAATTGGTTGCAGTTCAGGTATAGTTGCCGAAAAAAAAGTGTTGATGCTATAATATTACAATTCAATTGTAAAGAGAAGGCAATAACTACAACCAGAGCCAGGCTTGATCTAAAAATAGAATTCATTTAATTTTCGATCTAAGCTCGAGCTCCCTCTTGATTTGGTCCAGTCTGGCCTGAAAATGACCCGACCCGCCAACTAAATAGATTTTATGATTTTAATCTTTTAGATTTTTTTTTTTAGAATATATACGGTAATTAAAAAAATTTCATTTTATCATTTTATCTCTGGTTTGGCAAGCCTAACTGATCTTTAATTCGGACCGGCTCGAATCAAAGCCTAGATCGGGCCAGCCCAATCGGACTCGGGGTTCGGGCATGAACTAGATTTTTTTTCAAAATAAATTGGATCTAAACCTGGCCCGCAGCCCGAAATCTCTTTCAGATCTAGCTTGAATAAGAGAATGGACCGGCCTGGCCCGATCCACTTCCAACCTTATCTAGAACTAGCAAACCTAGCCATTGAAAATGGATCCAAAACTTATTGCTATTTTCAAGATTTTAAATTTCATGGGATAGAGGATGTGCCAACATCCCACCCCATCTCAACACATGAACAAAAGACATCCCAAGACGTGCCAATTAGAGTGCTGGGGTAATGCTAGAATGTTCTCAATACTCGGGATGGTTCCCATCCTGGTGCACCATGGTATGTCCCATCAAGACTTGAGTCCATTGTTGTTTAATTGTAAGATTCATTGTCATTGAGAAAGCCCTCTAAAATGAATCATCTCACCACTCCAACCTATAATATATTTATTTAATTATTAATATTGCATATAATCATTCTTGCTATAATCTCGATATGTAGTACTATAATCTAATATTTTATATTATAGACTTAAGTATATATAATATTATTATAAGAATTATTAGCATACATAATAAATAATATATAGTATTAGTTATTATAATTCATATTATAATATATTCTTGTTTATAACAATATGTCTAATTATTATAATATCAAATATTTTATATTGATACAATTACTATAGTAATTATTTTTATACTAATCCAGCGATAAATTAATAGTGACATTATTTTTCATTATAACTATAAAACATGATATGAACAATATTACATTATAACAAAAAATGTAAATAATTCACAAAGTGATAATATTACCAGCTCAGTCACACAGTGTTTTAATATAAAAAATACTACATTATAACAAAAAATATAAATAATTCACAAAGTGGTAAATTACCAGCTCAGTCATGCAGTGACCATACCAATAATTGTTAATGTTTTTTGCATTTTTCGATTATAGACAATGAAAAAGCATTCTTTTTGTGGCTACAATTCCAATCATAAGCAATTGGCTTGCATCCCCTAATTAAATTACAAGTAAATGAACCAAGGACGGTGGAACCGTCTCAAGCCATCCGGTTCAGGATGTATCGAGCTGTGCCGACAACGGACCGAGACGGTTTTGGCAATCAAAATGAAAAACCGGCAAAGAAGGGGGAGAGGAGAAGGAAAGAGAATGAAAGGGACAGAGTGAGGGAGAAAAGAAGAGGGAGAAGGAAAGAGGGCCTCCAGAGACAGTCGAAGGGCCATTGAGATTGCCGGAGGCTTGCTGCACCTAATGGAGGGCTGAAGGAGAGCTACACCCTCCTTTCGATCAAAATAATGGCTTCGACTTTTATTGCCGACTTCATCCAAAATCTTCAACTAAAAAAATGAATAGTTAGGTAGGCAACACATTGCAGACATCCCCCAAAATCTTAATATAGAAACCAAACTGTTGCTGCCGGATCTCGCGGACCATGTTAGAGGTTTCCTTGGCTTTGGCTGGAGCACTTCTCTCCCGATTCCTGCAAAAGAAGTCCCATGGACCGGTGGTGTTCCGGCAGGGAACACTCGATGACTAAAAGTTAGCGGGAGCTTTAGAGCAACAGAATGGAGAAATCAAAGAGGAGATAGCTCATGGAAAAGGAGAAGAGTGCCCTCACCGTTCGGAGTCCCCCATTTACCTTATATAGACGCGGAACACAACCGCATTCTGTTAGAGGCTAGGCTGGAAATATCTGATCTGCCCCTAGGAGAATCAAGGTGGTGGCCAGGTGGCACGCGGACGTGACCACGTCGTGGGATCTGTTGAAACAAAATTCTGGTACCAGCTGAAGGGGCTTCTGGAGCCTTCTATTAGTATGGGTCTGGCTGAAGTAGGTTAGTTGGATCCCTAAGTGGATCGATCAAACCACTAATGAAGTGGGTCGTTCGGATCTCTGGCGAAGTGGGTCGGTCGGACCTCTGCTAGAGTGGGCGTTTGGACCCCTGCGGAGTGGATCATTCGGACCCCTGGCGGAGTGGGTCGGTCGGACCTCTGCTGGGATGGGTTGTTCGGATCCCTGGTGGAGTGGGTCGTTCGGACCTCTAGTGAAGTGGGTCGTTCGGACCTCTAGTGAAGTGGGTCGTTCGGACCTCTGCTGGAGCGGGTCATTTGGACCCCTGATGGAGCGGGTCGTTCGAACCTCTGGTCTAGTTCAGAGAAAGGCTGATTGGGTATAACAGTTACCCTCTTGCTCTTAGCCTTCGAAGGGACCTGCAGCCTCGAAGATGAGAGCATCATTTCTTACTTAATGCTTTGTCCTTGGGGTGATTGCGGATCTGATCAGGCATACTGCATCTGGTCGCACCCCACTCCAGAATCCTATGCTTGGGACAAGTGTCAACCCCGCGTTGGAGGGCGGGGAGGCAGTTAATGCGGACAAGGTGCAATGATGAGCGGCTAGCCTGACTCGCCCAGTCATCGGGCTTCGGATGTGACTGGTGCGACGTGGCGGCCTCCGGGCGGTTGGCGCCGCATGTAGGATGAGCTCTCCACCACTGATCTGGCGACCACACGGATTGCGGCTTGGGTGTGTTTCCCTACATCGCATCGGCTTCCATCGCGTGGAGAGTCGCACCGCTTGATGACTGGATCGTGGTGCTCGAGGAACGGTGGGAAGCGTTCTTCCAGGGGCTATAAAAGGAGGCATTGAGAGCCCGGGGGGAGCTTCCTGCTGCATCCGTGCTCGAAGAGAGAGAGCGTCTTCTTCCTTCCGCTTCCGTCCTCCTAGAAATCTATTTTTTCAGGTCAGTCTTCCCCTCGCCTCTTTAACCTTCATTGGAATGGCCTCCAGCAGCCGCAGTTCCTCCCACAGAGATAGAGAACCAGGCCCCAGTGAGATTCGGTCTGAGATGACACGGGAGAGGGTAGAAGCCCTTAGGGTTATATTTAATATTCCCTCTACCCTGCACCTCTCTGTCCCAAACTGAGAAGGCAGGGTGACCGGACCACTAAATCCAGGGCCTTTCCGATGTACGAGGACCACCTTAAGGCAGGGCTTAGGTTCCCCTTACCTGATTTCTTTGTTGAGATCTTCCGTTTGTATAGGATTACCTGTGCAGCTGACCTCGAACAGCATTCGAACGATCAGCTGCTTCATGATTCTGTGCTGTAGAGCCAGAGCCGAACCTAGGACTTCTCTTTTTGCCAATTTCTTCCTCCTGAAGGACTTCAGGAGCCATGAATGGTGGATGTTCAGTCCCCATCCTGGACGAAGAATTCTAGGAAGTCTTCCATCGGCTATCCACGTGTGAAAGTCCCGATTCTTCTATGTGGATAGTCTCCGTCCTTGGGGTTTCGAAGTACTGTGAAGGGAACCAAGGCCGAAAGCCATCGATAGAAGGGCAGTGCTTATGGCCGACCAGGCCGATTTCAATGAGATGGAGGGGGTCAGCCCCACCATGGTATACGAGTTGCTTCGAGAGGATAGCTTCCAATTGGCCGGGATCAGCCATCATGGAAGCTTAGGTAGGATAGAAGGCACTGTCGTCGGTCCCTTTTGCACTTTGCAGACTTTATCTTCTTCTGTACTCACTTTGATTTTGTCCCTGTAACAAGAGATAAGATGAAGCCCGACAAGGCTAAGGTAGCAGAGCGGGCGGCGAAGAGGAGAGCCGCCCAGTCCGTGGGGTCGACTGCAAACCGGTCGAAGAAGCAGCGAGTGGAAGAACGACCTGCAGCAGTTGTGTCAGTGGACTCCAACGAGGATGACATTCCTCTGTCGGAGCGACTAGCATCTAGCGGCGAGGGCACTGAGGCATTCATCCCCCGTCGGGCAGCCGACCGCCCGATCAAAGCAGGAATCACTAGAGCCAATTGGCGCAGCGACGGCTCTAGCCTCATCATCAACAGGCCGATGGAAGCGGCTCCTCCCATGGACAGGGAAGGGAGCAGCCGAAGGGGAGGAGGCCGACGATGCCCGCTTCAAGACATATCGGCACTGGCGCGCCCTCCACAACGCGGGGCATGGCAGAGAGCTACTCAGGGGTCCATGTCGGAGGCCGAACTGGGAGGAGTCCAATCGGAGGAAGTTGGATGATGTGGCAAGGGAAGCCTACCGCGACATGATGAGGGTAGGTCATCGTTCTCATACCATCTTTCCGTTTTTCCTTCTCTGTGCATGACTAACTCAAATTTTCACTTGCAGCTTGTTTATGGGATCTCGCTAATAGACGACGGGCTCGGCGAGATGTTATACGCAGCACGAGTCAATGACAAGAAGGCCAAAGAGTCGGAGGCGACCAAAGGGATGGCTAAGGAGAAGCTATCGACCAGTCGGGCCGAAGCCGAATCATTGAAGAAGCAAGTAGAAGACCTGCAGACCCAACTGGTCGACCGGAGGCCAGGCTAAAGAAGAAGAAGAGGGTTAAAACCCTTGTCTGTCGGCTGAGTGCAGAGGAGGAACGTACGCAGAGGCCGAGAGGAACTCTCGTGCTCACCAATCTGTGGCAGCAAAGTACATGGGCCTGCTGAAGGAGGCCAAGGTGCAGGCGGCGGAGGCAGTTGGCAAAGCTGTGGCGGAGTACAAGGCTTCCACCAACTTTGACGGGAGATGGAGGCCGGGGCGCTTAGCTTCGACTACGGCTAGGAAGATTGCCTGAAGAAGGTGACTAAAGCCTATCCGAACTTGACATGTCCGCCCTACAGCTGCCGCCGCCAGTGGGAGAAGGAACAAGCCCAACGAATGCTGGGCCGATGCCCAGGCTGCTGCAGACACAGGAGGGGTAGAGGCCCATCAGACACCGGAGCCGATGCCCAAGCTGTTGCTGATGCGGGACCGATAGATGCCTCGGTTGGGACTTCGGATGCAGCGCAGGAGGCCGAAGCCGAAGTTCCTCCTATGTACTCACAGGGCTAGACTAAAGTTTTTTTGCAAAAGTCTGCCTTGTTTTTGTAAAAATATTTTGTCAAGAAATGAGAATATTTCTTCTTTTGACATATATCTTTAATGTTCATCTTTCTAAATGTGGAATGGTCAGTTTGGTTCGAACTCACTTTTCTTGAAAAAATATTTCTAAGTGTTGAACAGTTTGACTTAGTCCGAACCCAAGTCCTTAGAAATATTTCTAAGTGTTGAAGGGTCAGTTTAGTCAAATCCCTCAAATGCCTTAAGGATTCCCAGCAGAACTCACCTCCGAGCGAGGGTCGGATTTTTGCGTGGGCTGCCTAGAGCCTCTGTCGACCCAGGTTGGACTTTCAGATGTGGGCTACCATAAAGTCTTTTGCCGACCCGGTTGACTCTTGGTGGGCTGCCCTAGAGCCTTTTGCTGACCGGGTCGGACTTTTGGTGGGCTGCCTTAGAGCCTCTGTCGACCAGGGTCGAACTTTCGGAGTGGGCTGCCTTAGAGCCTCTGACCGGGGTCGGACTTTCGATGGACTGCCTAGAGCCTCTGCCACCGGGGTCGGACTTTCGATGGACTGCCTAGAGCCTCTGCCGACCGGGGTCGGACTTTCGGAGTGGGGTCGGACTTTCGGAGTGGGCTGCCCTAGAGCCTCTACCGACCAGATCGGACTTTCGGAGTGGGCTGCCCTAGAGCCTCTACCGACCGGGATCTGACTTTCAGTGTGGGCTGCCTTAAAGCCTTTGTCGACAGGGTCGGACTTTCGGAGTGGGCTGCCTTAGAGCCTCTGCCGACTGGGGTCGAACTTTCGGAGGGCTGCCTTAGAGCCTCTGCCGATCAGGGTCGAACTTTCGGAGTGGGCTGCCCTAGAGCCTCTGTCGACCGGGGTCGGACTTTCGGAGTGGCCTGACCTAGAGCCTCTGCCGACCGGGGTTGGATTTTTTTGTGAAATGGCTGTTGCCTTCATTGATAGTACTTGCGAAGGTTGTCTACATTCCAAGGACGCGCTATTTGATGTCCATCCAAGTGCTCGAGTTGGTAAGTTCTAGCTCGGATCATTTCAATTACCCTGTAGGGGCCTTCCCAGTTAGGAGAGAGTTTTTCTTGTTCGGTCGGCCTAGATATTTCGATCCTCCGCAGAATCAAATCTCCGACCTTGAAGTTTCGAGCCTTGACTCGAGTGTTGTAATATTTGGCCATCCTTTGATGATATGTCGCCATCTTCAGACCGGCTTGGAGTCGGGTTTCCTCGAGCAAGTCGAGGTCAATTCTTCTCTATTGAAGTTGGCTGGCTCGGCAAAATGATCGATCAAAATTGCATCAGGTTTTTACAGGTATGACCGCCTCTCTCGTAGGTCAGGTTGAATGGAGTTTCTCCAGTTGCCGTCCGGGAGGTAATCCGATAGGCCCAGAGCACCGAATGGAGTTCTTCTGCCCATAGTCCCTTGACGTAGTTTAGTCGGGTCTTCAACCCATGCAGGATCGTCCAATTGGTAATTTCGGCTTCTCCATTGGATTGGGAATGTCCGACTGAAGTTAGCCAATGGAAAATATGGTATTGCTAGCAGAACTCCCGAAATTTTGGGTTGTCGAACTGTCTTCCATTGTCGATGATGATTGCCTGTAGTATGCCGAACTGGAAATAATATAGTTCCGGATGAAATTTTCCATTTTGGTTTCTGTGATTTGTGCCAGTGGCTGAGCTTCCACCCATTTGGTGAAGTAGTCGATGGCTACAACCAAGAACTTCCATTGTCCGAAGGCGGGCGGGAACGACCCAAGAATGTCCATTCCCATTGTGCAAATGGCCAAAGGGTGGTCAGCGGGGTTAGCTGACTACCCGGTCGTCTCTAAATATTGGAATATCTTTGGCACGCATCGCTCTTTCTGACGAAGTCCAACGCGTCCTTCTGAATGGTTGGCCAGTAATAACCCCCTGCCGAATAATTTTGTAGGCCAAGAATCTTCCTCCTAGGTGGTCGCCGCAGATGCCCAGGCACCTCTCTGAGTGCATAGTCGGCATTCGACGGCCCCAGGCACTTGAACAAAGGTTGCATGAATGACCATTTGTACAAGGTCCCGTCGAGGACAACATACTTTGAGGCAGTCCAGTGTACACACTTGGTTCGATCTTATCTTCTGGCAGGGTCCCTTCGATGAGGAACGCAAGGATGAGATCCATCCAAGAGGCTTCTGCTCCACTTGATGGATTCCAGCCATCTCTTCAGCGATGCTTGGGCGTTGCATGTATTCCACAAAAGTTCGGTCGGAGTTGGTGATGGCAGTAGCTAGTCGTGACAAGGCATCCGCCCGAGAGTTCTGCATTCGAGGTATATGAAAAATCTCAAAGAATTTAAATCAAGTCACAAGACTTCGTACCTTGCCCAAGTATTTGGCTAGGGTCGGATCTCTCGCCTCGAAGTCACCCTTCACTTGGTTCACCACCAGTTGGGAATCGGAGAAGGCCTTGATCCAACTGATGCCCACCTCGTCGGCTATTCTCAGTCCTGCAAGGAGGGTTTCATATTCCGCCTGATTGTTTGATACCTGAAATGCAAAATGCAAGGTATACTCCAGGCTTTGTCCATCGGGATCAGCCATGATTAAGCCTGCCCCACATCCAGCAAGGTTAGATGCCCCGTCCACATGAAGCATCCAGGCGAGCTCTGCTTCTTCAACAATGTCTTCCTCAGGTGTGTTGGCTGATTGTGGAGGTGCTTCCTGCTTCCAGGTACACTTCGCTATGAAGTCGGCGATCACCCGAGCCTTCATGGCCGACCGGGGTTGGAAGGAGATGTCAAATTCACCCAGCTTGATGGCCCACTTGGCAAGCCGACCAGAGATGTCGGGGCTTCTAAGGATCGCCTTGAAAGGTTGATCAGTCAGGATGACGATTGGATGCGCTTGAAAGTAAGGGCGTAACCGCTTAGCTGCTATGATCAGGGAGTAAGCAAGCTTCTGCATCTTGGGATATCTTGTTTCAACGTCATGGAGAACTTTGCTAATGTAGTAGACAGGCCTTTGTTGGATGTTCTCCCCTACCCGGATGAGAATGGAGCTCACTGCCTCGTCCGATGCCGACATATACAAGTATAGGAGCTCTCCCTCCACAGGCTTAGCAAGCAAGGGAGGAGTCTTCAGGTATTCTTTTAAAGCTTCAAAGGCTGACCGACACTCGTCGGTCCACTGGAAGCGATCCGACTGTCGCAGGGTTTTGAAGAAAAGGAGACACTTCTTGACCGATCTGGAGATAAAATGGCTGAGAGAGGCTATTCGGCCTGTAAGTTCCTGCACTTGCTTTTGTTGGTCGGATGCCCCATGTCGATAATGGCCTTCATTTTATCATGCTTGACCTCAATTCCTTTTTGCATGACCAAAAGCCAAGAAATTTTCTGGAAGTCATCCCAAAAGTGCATTTGGCCGGGTTCAGTTTCATCCGGTGACGCCTCAAGGTATTGAAAGATTCTTGTAGGTCTTTGATGTGGTCAGCTTTTCGGAGGCTCTTGACTATCATATCGTCAACATACGCCTCCATGTTTCTTCCAAGTTGCCCTTCAAAAACCCGGTTGATCAATCTTTGAAAAGTGGCTCTAGCGTTCTTCAGACTGAAGGACATCATTTTATAACTGTACAGCCCTTTGTCAGTGATAAAGGTTGTCTTCTCCTCATCCTCCAGGTGCATTCTGATTTGATTGTACCCGGAAAAGGCATCCATGAAGCTCAGAAGTTGGTGATCGACAGTGGCGTCCACCAGTTGATCGATCTTCGGTAAGGGAAAGCTGTCCTTCGGACAAGCTTTGTTGAGGTCGGTGTAGTCCTCACATATCCTTCATTTTTCATTGGCTTTCCTCACCATTACAACATTTGCCAACCAGTCGGGATAATGAGCCTCTCTGATGAAACCTGCATCGGAGAGTTTCTTAACCTCCTCATCAATCATCCTTTGTCTTTCAAATAAAAGCTCCTCTTCTTTGTCTCACAGGCTTGTAAGACGGGTCCACTTTGCGCTGGTGGGGTTATGACCTCCGACGGGATGCCTGACATGTCCGACGCCGACCAGGCGAAGATATCGGCATTATCCCGTAAAAAGCTAACCAACTCTAACTTGGCTCTCTTCGCTGAGTGTGCTTCCAATCTGCAGGACCTTGGTAGGATCGTCTTCCCGAAGGGGTACGAACAGGATCTCGACCGTTTGTTCGCTGCGGTCGGCTTCGACCCTGGGATCAAGTTGTTCCAAGATGGAGCGATCTTCGGATTGCCTGTCCTGGATGGTCAAACACTGCCTGGACATTCTACGTCCCCCCTCATTACTCCGACTCCATTCCGAGTTGAGAATTTTGCCAGCATGTGGTAGGTAGACACAATGGCCCGAAATTTGTTAAGTGCTGGTCGTCCTAAGATGGCGTTGTAGGCTGAGATCGTGCGTACGACCACAAAATTGATAGGAGTCTTGATAAGGCTTGACTTGATTGTAACAGGTAGAGTATTTCTCCTTCCACGCCGACGGAGTTCCCCCCAAACCCTGTCAACGGGCATTGGAGATTCTTGCAGCTTGGCTCCAGGCAGGTTCATTCTGACAAAAGCATCATACAATAAAACCTCCGTGGAGCTTCCATTATATATGAGGATCCTTCTTATATCATAGTTGGCAATCACTGCCGATACAACCACAGGGTCATTCCCAGGGATCTGGGCCTCTAAGAGGTCTTCGTCGGAAAAACTAATTACATTAGAACTCCGGGACCTATTCACAATGTCTTGGTCTTCTTCCTTCCGTCGCGACGACGATGGAGCATACCCACGTTTCCGTCAGTGGAGCACTGGTTGGGCAGCTCTATTTCCTCCGGGGGGTCCCTAATAGTATAGGTTTCAGTCCGATTCATATGGGGTCGGACATATTTGCACAGGTACCCCTAGATCTTCGATTGCGTCCTTCAGCTAGAGGCAGTCTTCAGTACTGTGCCCATGGTCGCAGTGGAACCGACAGTACTTGTCCCTGTTCCTTGATGCGAAGGGGCTCCTCATCGGGCAAGGCCTTTGCAAGAAGGTCTCGTTCTCTATCTCCATGAAGATTTTCTTCCTCGAGAGGGAGAAGTGCATAAATCTCGAACTTCCTGAAAAGTCCTTCGACTTAGGACTGCGGCGTCGAGCCAAGTTGATGCCATCGCAGGTCTAGGTCGGAAGCCTTGTCACTCTAACTTCTTTGGGGCGACCTCCCTTCAACCTGGCATTGGCTTGCCGCTTGTTCTTCTGCCATGACATATTTTTGCGCCCGGGCAAGCAGTTCGGAGTAGCTTGTCGGGAATTTTTGTCTAGGGAGGAGGTGAGCCTGGACGATCGCAGGCCCTTCTTGAAGGCCAACATAGCTATATCTTCATTGAGGTCCGGGACTTCCATGGCTGCTAAATTGAATCGAGCCATGTAGTCCCGAAGGGTTTCTCCTTCCTTTTGCTGTACGAGGAAAAGCAATTCGTGTTACTTGAGACTCAGTTGCAAGTCTTGAAATGGGATAGAAAGAGTTTTTCTAGCTAGGAGTGAATCGTACCTGGTCGGATGGTGGAGAACCACATCCGAGCTTCCTTCTTAAGTGTCGCAGGGAAAGCAATGCAGTGAAGGGCATTGGAGGTGCCCTATACCATCATGTGGGCCTTGTAAGTGCCCAGATGATCCAGTGGGTCGGTGGTGCCATCATAGGCATCCACTTGAGAAATTTTGAAGTGGCAGGGGATGGCTTCCCCCATTATTCTAGAAGAGAAAGGCGGCGAGAGTCGTACGCCTGCGTTCCGTTGGCCTTTTGCCGATCGACCAACTCAGCGATCTGCTCCTCCATACACTGGAGCTTGCTGGTGTAGTCCCTCGGGTCCTCGTCGTGGTGCTGATCGCCGTCAGGAACCGAGTTTGCAAAGGAGTGAGGCGGATCTCACTCTCTTTCCATTAGCGTGAGCCCCCTGAGACCTTCAGGGCTCCGGTGCTAGGTGGGAGCGGAGTTGAGGTGCTCCCTGCTGTCGACTTCCCTCGACAATAGGCAAATGATTGGTTTGGGACACCGCCAAGGGTTGTTGCCTGTTGTTGGCTGCATCTTGGAGGTTCTGAACTACGGTAGCAAGGATGTCGATGCGGTTCAAAAGGTTTGGAACTGATGTTGTCCCAAGATATTGGTAGGTTAGGGTAGCGTTGTTCTCCCTAGGAGGATCCTCCGATCTTCACGGCGAGTGGCCTCTCCTGATGGAGGTATTCTAGGCTCTTCCTTTCACCATTGCTTCACTTAGCAGTGGATCACCCTCCTTTTAGAGAGGGAAACAAGAATGAAGATTCAGGACCCTTCCTCTAGCGCCAATCTGTTGCTGTCGGATCTCCCGGACCGGATTCCCTTGGCTTTGGCTGGAGCGCTCCTCTCCCGTTCCTGCAAAAGAAATCCCACCGCCGTGGTGGTTTCGGCGGGGGACACTCCGATGGCTAAAAGTTAGCGGGAGCCTTAGAGCAGCAGAATGAAGGAATCAAAGAAGAGAGCTCGTGGAGAAGAAGAGTGCCCTCACCATTCGAAATCCCCCATTTACCTTATATAGGCGCAGAACACTACCGGATTCTATTAGGGGCTAAGCTGGAAATATCCAATCTACCCCTAAGAGAATCAGGATGGTGGCCAAGTGGCACGCGAACATGGCCACGTCATGGGATCTGTTGTATCAGAATTCTGGTATCGGCTAGAAGGAGCTTCTGGAGCCTTCTAATTACTATGGATCCGGCTGAAGTAGGTCAGTTGGACCCCAAGTGGGTCGGTCGGACCACTAGCGAAGTGGGTCGGTCGGACCTCTGCTGGAGTGGATCGTTCGGACCCCTGCTGGAGTGGATCGTTCGGACCCCTGTTGGAGGTGTATCGTTCGGACCCCTGTTGGAGTGTATCGTTCGGACCCCTAGCGAAGTGGATCGGTCGGACCTCTGCTGGAGCGGGTTGTTCGGATCCCTGGTGGAGGCGGGTCGTTCAGGATCTCTGGCAAAGTGGGTCGATCGGACCTCTGCTGGAGTATCATGTCATCCTCGATACTCCTGGTGGAGTGGTCGAGACCTCTCAGGTCCTCTGGTCCGGTTCAGAGAAAGACTGATTGGGTATAACACAAACAAGGCCGAAGCTGCTATTTCAATCGAGAGGAGCCCCTCCTCCAGCCCTCCTGGTAGGTCTCCAGCAACCTCTGGAGGCCCTCTCCCTCTCCTTCCTTCCCCTCTCTATCTTTTTCTCTTTCTTTCTCCCTCCACCCTCTATTTTGTTGGTTTGAGCTCAGTATAGAATGGCATACCGAACCATGCCATTGATCGTGTTAATCCAAGAAATGATTTGATGATTACAAAACACTAAAGCATAAAAAGTATACTAATATCTTTCAATCTATATAAAAATATTTTTGTAGAGAGTATGTAGTTATAAAGAATGATTCATGAACTATCGAGAAGTTTAATATGCTTATATGAATCATTGAAAATTATTAGAAGAATTTTAGAGCTCATATTGAATTATTTAAAAAAATGTTAGAATTCATGTTTGACATGAAAAAACTAGCCCAAGGAAGTTAGAGCCGACTTTCGCACATTCTGAAAATGGTACATAGGACTGGTACATAGACGAACCGATTCGAGTGAAGGGTGAGCCGACTCTCTCAGTAGAACAGAGAAATAATTTTCTATCTCAGGCGAGCTAGTCGACTCCTGTGAAGCAATAGCCGACTCCTGTGAAGCCAGAGCCGACTCTCTCAGAAAAAACAAAAGGCTAAATTTTCAAGTTACTCAAACGAGCCGACTCTCGGATAGACAGCCCGACTCTTTTAGTGATACAGAAAGATGGTTTTTCTGGAATAGACAGAAAGAGTCGACTCATGCAACAGTAGAGCCAACTCTTTCAGAGGAACAGAAGACTGATTTTTGAATTTCTTCAGGCAAGCCATGAGTTTCAAGTCACTCAGGTGAATCGACTCTTAAACAGGCAAGCCGACACTCTCAATGATACAGAAGATGGTTTTTTCGGAATAGGCAAAAAAGCTGACTCGTGCAGCAGAAGAGCCGACTCTCAGAGAAATAGAATATTGAATTTTTGAATTTCTTCAGGTGAGCTGACTCTCGTGGCCCTCTGATAGTAATTCAACGTCTAATTCTACAGACTTCTAGATTTCGAGAAAATTCGATTCTAATGGCTATTTTTTAGTTTCTAACAGCTAGAAATGGTTAGTAGAACCTCTGAACTAGTGAAAAAATATTGGGAGAAGTATAAAAACAAAGATTAAGCTTAGAAATCCATACAATCATTGAAAACATTTGAGAACAAAGAGAATATTCAAAGTTATCATTAAAACTCGAGAGATTCCAACTACTTCCTAACCAACTCTTTTGAGGCATTTAGTGAAGAACTTAAAAGAGTATTGAGAGAGCACTTATTGAAGCATTCAACAATCCTCAAGTCAAACTTCAACAGCAACAACCTACTCATTTTGGAGTTGATTTTTGTTACTCTGTTTTTTCTATTTTTCTGTTACCAGTTTTAGTGGAATTTGAAACTTGATTTTGTTATGTAAGATTTTGATTAGCTGGCTTGAAAAGCCAATTAGATTTGTTTATAAGCCCGTATCAAAATAAATATATATTAAATTTGGATTGTAAGCCCAAGAAAACAATCTGACTGTTTTCTTGAGAAAATATAATGAAAATCCTAAGTGAACCATGAAAAATGGATGTAGATGCTGGAATACACCGAACTACTATAAATTCTGTGTTTGTATATGTGCTTCTCATTCTCTTCTCTTGTATTTAGTTTTATTCACACCAACACTTTTGTTCATTGACATTTAAAGTTTTCAAATTGCACATATTTATTTATTTTATTAAAAGTTTTTCAAATTGCACATTTATTTATTTTTTTTTAAATACCATTTTATTTAATCCTCTCTCTGAATTAGTGGTCTTGACAACATATCAAAACTAGTTTAGGCCCCAGGTATTGGCACAACAAACCTTGAAACAAACAATCCCATAGTGTAGTAAATCAAATCGATAAGTATCCATAATTCTAAGTGGCCATTTTTTATTAAATAGCAAATTGTTTCAGAAACTACTCACCCTAGTTTTAGAGATGTGTCGGAACTGTCATCATATTCTTGTGATCCTCCCGGTTCAAAACGTTAGTGACTGATTCAGAAGACTGCCCATCTTCATTAAGAGCATTTTCTTTATCATTCATCATCTGTTTCCCCACCCTTGACATCTTCAGTACCTGCATTTCAAGAAACGTCCAATAAAGACCCGAGACTCAAAGAAAGAGGGAGGATATAGATGTTGGCAATAGACTTCACTTGCTCTCTCAGTCGTGTATTTTCTTCCATCAACTTCAATCCCTGTACACCAATGTAAAACAGAAAGCAGCATCAAGCTATATATTAGTCCCTTAACTTTATCTACAAGTTTGTGACCTCAAAATTTCGACAAAAGAGTAAATATATCTGTTGTCTATCAAATAATCGGGTCTCATCAATCAATGCATGCAAGAAGATTTCTTGTAGAACCAAAAAAAGAGAGAATTAATTGTTTTGTAGATTATAGCATTTGATATAGCATGAAGACAAACTATAGTACATTTATTTTATTTTATTTTATTGTTTAATGAATACCTTAGGCTGATGGTGTATGGGCTTTAACACAACAGCTTCTGATGCAACTAAGAATTCCAATCAGAATTAGGATTTTGTCAACTCCAGGGCCTTAACGAGTCAGCTACATTTTCAGAGGCATAACTTCAACCATATATTCTCATCTGAAGGATTGAAGTTCTTGTTTTGGTGCCAGCATCGTGTCCCACTAATTTTTATTTTTGAGTTTTCATTATATAAGTCATTAGTTTTTCCCTATAGTGATACTGAATCACAGACAAACAGAGGAAGATATAACTATGAATTAATGATGTATATTTTCCAACATGATGGATTTCATGAAAGCCTACGAATTAACTCCTTAGCCCCCTCATTTTTTGTTTGCACTAGTTGCACATGCTGGTATAGTATAGGAAGGAATTTGCATTAGAAAACTGTGATGCTAACAACAATGACCTAGTGGTTACCTACAAAATTCTAAGTTCATTCCCTTAGTTTGCATGACACTTTCCTTGCATATTCTTTGAGAGGCCCAGCACTAGCACTAGCGAAGTTTTAGTTTTTACCTTTTGTTGAAGACCATTAATCTGTTCCATGATCCGTTCACCCTGAAATCGAGCCATATGTGACACCCATGAAGTAAATCAAAAATTTAGCAATTCTTGGGATGACTTAGATAATTGTTAACAGGGCAACCTTTCTATCTATCACACAACTTAATCCTGATTCGAGGGCTTTTTCTAGCTGCTGCAGCTCCTCTATTGACAATCCTTCAAGCTCCTCTCCTCTCATCTGTCTGTAATTGATAGAAAGTATTTCAATTCACAAGATATCGATGCATAAGATTTAATCGCAACATGCAACAATTTGGAAAACGGACCTCAGTTGAAGGCTCATGTCTGCAACTTGTTTGCTCAAACTTGCATGCTTGCTATTCTCTAACTAAAAAACAACAGTGTGGCTGATTAACATTGTTGAACAGTAAACAAAACATACATAACAATAACTAGCAATACTGTGGTTTATGTCATCAAATAATCATGCAAACACGGGACATTTGACAAGAGACTCTAAAATACTGACCACTAACACTGGAAAATATACACACACACACATGCGTTTCTCAGAAAGTTATAAACGTGTTCTGGTTCTGATAAATTGATCCAATCGAAGAAAAAAAGGGTTTTCTAATCGAGGGGAACAAAATAACCTAATAATACACAGCTAAATCTAAGTTGTGCTTGGTCGAAATATTAGTGTCGGATACCTTCAAATAGAATCCATACAAATAACTCATTCCACATAGCATTTAATGAAATGCTCTGTCCAAAACATAACAAATTGACTTCCCCTCAACATGGGCCCTCATATGTAGGCCCTGAAAAGCCTTGATATCACCTGGAAAGAGACTAAAAATTCAACATATTTATAAATAAGAACCAAACCAAGGGGATGCACACAATTCACCATGGATGCAAATTGAGGCAAGGGCCAAAAGATGCAGGCATATACAGGACCTACGACTATCACAGCATTGATTAAAGCTGCACACTAGGATCACTAGAGCTGGCTGTTCAACAAACCAGTTCTTAATGGTAAACTTATTCTCTTAATGCATGAAAGAGCTGTTATTTCCCCAGGAACAATGTTGACCAGGCTCAAGATTTTGAAGAGAGGTTTAAATCAGCCTAATTTTCACCTCGAACATGATCTTCTATTCACATCCCAAGAATGGATGCAAGGACTATTCATTATCTGAAAATGACAAACATCAGGTCTAAAGCATAAAGGGATGTTTGGTATGTTACATAATACCATGTAATCCATAATTCATATCTTCAATGTAGGCACCTTTTGTTCTCTGATTTCAGATAATTCACTGTCCTTAAACTCTTTTTAACTGTAGCACAGAACAGTTTGGTTCATATATTGTCAGCTCTCCAAAGAAAGCTAAAAATTGGTGCATCCAGTGATTCTCATCACCTCCTATATCTGATATCTTGTTTGTTTGAGGTAATGAACCTAAAGACTTGCAAGCGAGCAAGAATACTTGCTTTTCTAGTTCACTGTACCTAATGCAGCTTCACATTTCCTTCAGTTAGACATTATTTCTCCATGGTGCAACTTAATTCCAAAAAATCATATTGATTCTTGTGGAAGAAACCCCTTTCGATGAAGGGAAATCATCTTCCTTCCCAGTAGTAGATGCAACCTCTAATGATTGATGTTAGGCGTTGCTCTAAACAGGGGTGCAGTTATAATGGTTGAGCCATGTCTTTCATGGCATTCAATGTGTTCCAAAACGGCAGCATGGTTTTATCCCATGTACTATGAAGGTGTTCGTTACTCAAAGAGTCAAAGTAAACAAGTTAATGTAAAATTTGAGCTTAGAGAGACAGAGTAATCATTCTACCATTTTAATTTTCTTGATACCAAACAAAATATCAAAAATCAACTGAATTAATTGATGATGGACAACTGGACTTTATAAAACTAAGCTTAACCATAATTTACAAAGGTTTTAGTGCTTCATAGTATAATGAGCCAAAAGCAAAAACATATATGAATCAACAATAACTAATGAGGTTGCATGTAAAAAATAATTCTAATCATTCGTTATGTAAGCATATAGCTAACTTCACTATTTTGACAATGTATATTTGATTAGACATGGTATTTACACATAATTCATTGTTTGCTCTCCACTAAACTCATAATGACATTTGTTTACCCATATCAGAGACTTAAGTCACCATACCTTCTCCATATCACACTGTCAACATGACCATAGTCTATATGCAAAATATTTTTTTTGTCTCATTTATATTGTTATACACTTACCCTTTTGAGCTCATATCTTGTACCATGCATTGGTTATCACCACAACACACACACACAGTCTTATTTATATTGTTATACACTTACCCTTTAGAGCTCATATCCTTGTACCGATACATGCATTGGTTATCACCACAATACACCACACACACATACTCTACACTTACCCTTTAGAGCTCATATCCTTGTATCGATACATGCATTGGTTATCACCACAACACACACATAGCTCATATCCTTGTACCGATACATGCATTGGTCATTTATATTGTTATACACTTACCCCTAGAGCTCATATCCTATTACCGATACATGCATTGGTTATCACCACAACACACACGCATGCACACACATGCGCGGGCGCTTAGGGTTTGGAAATGGATCAGGCCAGGCTACATCCCTACTTGAGCCTAGCTCGAAACTTTTTCAAGCTTTAGACCAGGCTTAGGTCTGAAAGTTTTTTAAAAACTCATGCCCATGCCCCACCTGAGCCCAGCACAATCAGGTTTTCATTACACTAGCGAGTAAGTTTTTATGCACCGCGTGCAATGTGGCAAATCCAACGCGGCCTGCACCGTCTTTGCTTATTGGTCCACCTGTATCCAAAATGGCATGACAAGACGGGGCGTATAACAGGCTATAAGTTGAGCGTGACTAGCATTAATTATCGTTCACTTTTATTTGAAATTTTTGTGCAGACCGAAATACCCTTTCCCTCTAGCCTAGTTTTTTCCCGCCATCTTGCTTGGATTTTGGTAAATTTTTGGTCTGAAACATGCTTTGGTTTTGTCCAAGGAAGCAGTATATTGAAGGAAGAATCTTTATCGTTCTGAAATGTGCTCCGAAAGTCCTGTCACAGGAATCAACTTTTGAATGTTAATATAAGCTTCATCCTCTCTCTAAAAAAGTACTTTGTTTTGGTCCGAGATTGGAATAAGCCACCAAGACTTCCTTTATTTTGGTCCGAGGTTGGAATAAGCCACCAAAGATTTCTTCTATAAGTTCAAGATAAATATCATCTCCAACATGAAGTAAACAAGCCTTCATAGAACCTTGTTTAGTTTTCTTTTTATAGTTCCTTTATTACACCAACTGTTTTAGTGATTAGAGAAAGTTAATGATACTCTGGAAGTTATAACTCAGTCCATAGGTGATAGGTATTCCTGGTAGGAGGGGATAATAAATATAGTATATTTTTGTGCAAGGGTGTTATAGGTTTATAACTAGGTGTCGTAGTTTTTGAACCAGGTGTCGTAATACTGTTTCAGCATATTATTGATATCCTTTAGCATCCGTAGCATGTTATATATCTAGGAGTCATACCTCAGTCCATAAGAAATAGTTTTTTTAGATAATAGGGGTTTCTATTTTTAGTTTCATATTTTATGATCGGGTATCGTAATCTTTTAACTAGGATGTCATAACTTCTGAACTAGGATATCATTCAATGAAAACTCCTTTTTTTTTAAATCTTTTTCTTCTGGTCTTTTATCACAATCTAACAATTTTATTCAAGCCAATGCATGGTTGAAATATTCCATGACGGAGGATAAAAGCTTTCATTTTCTATTTTGTACCGAGTTATTCATATTTCAAATTTTTGATACTGAAATTTTCACAGAAACATTTTATTACATTGTGGATATTATATATCAGCAATGCATACTGAAACATCTCTGTTACGGAGAATCAAAACATCTGGTTTAAATTTTTGTACAGGGATATCATAAGTTTAAACTAAGGTGTCGTAGTTTTTGAACTCGAATACCATAATACTGTTTTAACATATTATTGACATCTTTTAACATCTGTAGCATGTTATGACATCCTAGAAGTCATACCTCAGTCCATAAGAAAAAGTTTCTCCAGATTGTAGGGGTTCTGTTTTTAGTTTCATATTTTATGATCGGATGTCGTAATATTTTAACTAGGGAGTCGTAACTTCTGAACTAGGATGTTGTTCAATGAAAACTCTTTTTTTATATCTTTTTTTCTTCTAGTCTTTTTATTACAATCTAACAATCTTATTCAAACCAATACACGGTTAAAATATCCCATGATGAGGCTAAAAGCTTTCATTTTCTGTTTTGTACTGAGTTCATGTTTCAAAGTTTTTGATACTGAAGTTTTCTCAGAAACATTTTATTACATTATGGATATCATATATCAGCAATGCATACTAAAACACTTCTGTTATGAAAGATCAAAACATCTGTTTAAGTTTTTGTGCAGGGATGTCGTACTTTATAACTAGGATGTCGTAGTTTTTGAACTGGGATATCGTAATACTGTTTTAGCATATTATTAACATCTTTTAGCATCTGTAGCATGTTATGACATCCTAGAAGTCATACCTCATCCATAAAAATAGTTTCTCCAGATAGTAGGGATTTCTATTTTTAGTTTCATGTTTTATGATCGGGTATCGTAATCTTTTAACTAGGATGTCATAAGTTTAAATATCTATTTTAAAAATATTTGATTTTATGCCCGTATTATCACACTGTCGTGTTATATTCTATCAAATGCATAACTCATTATTTATCATGTTGTAGATAAAATATCATCTAAAACAATGTATATCAATATTTATGATTTTTTATGCATATATTTCTACATATATATTGAAATTAGAAATCTAGATGAGGTTGCTAGTGTTGTTCAGAAGAATGTGCCTTCTCCTATCATCCCGATTTTAGAGAACGAGTCTATTGATCCTAAAATTGGAATGGAATTCTATTCTGCAAATTCTATTCCCGCTTTAATTTCATGTCGGACCAAATGTCACAGCTCGGGACGGGACACGGACTAAGACCCGAAAATTAGAGCAAGCGATAGCCCGAACAGTCAGCCGAAAATCTGATGTATACAATTTCTACAATGAATATGCAAGAAAATAAGTTTTGGAATCACAATAGTGTGTAGTAGGTTCAACAACAACAAAGAAATATACTTCAAACACCTGGCATGTTGGAGGCAAGGAAAATCAAGAAAACCAATAATTCCATGAATCCTAGGGATATTGGCAAAATTGATTGTAAGGCTTCGATAAAAGCAGATTAAATTCTAAAAATGATAAATGGATATTGGTTGATATTTTTCTAGAACGTAACTATGAGCTGTCCATATCATCAGTTGGTTATCTACAGTCCCATAAAGGATCAATATACTAGAAAAGGTAAAGATCAGTAATTTACACGTCGTGAATATTTTCACAAGTCAAATATACTTTACCATGGCTAAAAGGAAAGGGGTAGAAGAAATTAGATTTCACAGAGAAGGATGCGCGTAATTTTATCTGTCGGGAATGTCAGAGTCAGTTGAAAAAAAGGAGATGCACAGTCAATGATAATCCATTTCACATAAATGCAAGTAAAAAATCCAAATTTCTTTCATACTTTGGACCTAAATGATAATGGACAGCTCAGGATTGTCTTCTGGATCCATCCTAGATCAAGATTGGCAAGCACTTATTTTAGTGATGTACTAACCTGACTTAACCTATTTGACAAATATATATTAAAGGCCCTTTTGTCCATTTATCGGAGTCAACCATCATGGACAGTCCACATTGCTTGATTGTGCGTTGTTATCAGATAAGACGACTGAGACATTTAAATTGGTATTCCAATCATGGCTGGATGCAAATGGTGGTCAACCACCTAATGCCATCATAATTGACCAAGATAAGGCAATCGAGACTGTTGTTAAGAATGTTTTTTCTAATGCACGACATAAATTTTTTTTTGACATATATTGAAGAAGATTCATGAAAGAATTGCCATATTTGCATTGCAAATCCCAAATTTATGATAGAGTTTGAGAGGCGATATATGATTCAATTACCATAGTATCTTTTGAGGAAAGATGGGCATATGTAATGAAGAAATATGTAAAATGATATTGATTAAATGACATATTTAAATATCGGGATCAAGATTTTAAATCCCGGACGGGGCTGTTCCAATTTTTTTTGGAACGGGACGTATCCGCGTCCTGCCCCGTCCCAACACTCGATAGGGAATGTCCCAAGATATCCCGATTGGGACACTGGGACACTGGCGGGATGTCCTATCCCGATACATGGGATAATACCCCATTCCGATGTCTCGTGGAATGTCCCGCCGGGACCTGAATCCTTGGTCGGGATAAATGGATTCTAGTTTACCTTAAAGATATATTCTTCGCAGGTTTGTTAGTCATTATAATTGATTAATGTTCATTTTTTTAAAATTTCCAACAAACTTTTTATCGTTAATGCTTATATTTTTTGAATATTTATGATCAGGAATGTCAACTTCACAAAGGAGCGAGAGCATCAATCACTTCTTTGATGGATTTATAAATTCCAAGATTACGCTCAAGGAATTCATCGATAAATATGAAGATGCCTTGGAGAAAAGATATGAAGTAGAAAATGAAGAAGACAATAAAACATTGCAAACAAATACTTCCTAAAGGCATCCTCTCCTTTTGAGAGGCAAGTAGCCGAAAAATATACAAAGCGCATATTCAAAAAATTTCAGAATGAGATCCTTAAAATGGCTGCATAAAATGCCAAATTAGTTAAGTTGACAACCATGATGTATATTCTGTTAAATCATTTGAAAGAATTAAAATCGATAGAATCAAGGAGATTATAAAAAATTACGAGATTTCATATGACAAAACTTTGGAGGATAATAAATGCCAGTGTGGATCCTTTCAGCACAAGGGCTACATGTGTAGGCATGCCTTATTGGTTCTTCTTCATCTAAGAGATGTATTTCGCATCCCAGATAAATACTTCTTGAATAGATGGTGCAAGGACATGAAATATCAATTCAACGATCTCGAATGCAACACTCAATTTTATGATGAAAGCATGCAAAAATCACGGTACACACTAAAGGAATTATTTAAAATCAGATATCTTATTTTATATTTTTCAAAAACCTATCATATATCATGAAATTCTAATATAAATATTATATTTTATTGATCATAAATATGCTTTGATGAGTCATCGGATGATGAAGCTTGCAGAGATAGCCTCCATATCTAAAAAAACATTTAGTGATGGAAGATCTTACATCATTATTCAGAAGAGCTGTAGATACTAACTGTGTAGCTAAGCAAAGCACAGAACTTCTAATCCAAGATCCTGACCAACTTACTACGAAAGGCGTCCAAGAGATATAGAATTAAGAGTGAAGTTGAGAAGAAATCAAAGAGATCAAAGAAAAGTATGGATAAGACTTCCATTGATACTCCTGTGCAAAATAAAGAGGTAGTACTAACAAGAGGCGGACTTCCCATATTAGTGGAAGTATTAGAATAAATAATTGAACACACTGAACCATCTTCTGATCCTATTTTAGACGAATTTGATGCTTATGTATGCAGTCACTAATACAGGAGAAGATATGAAATACTGAATTGTTGTACAGTCCTATGTATATTTAGATTATCCGGAGAAATTTAAAACAGGATATATTGAAAATGTTATTGAATCTGCTTATTTTCAAATATGAATTTTAGTACTACTTTAAGTGGCCAAATACTAAAACAGGGATAACATAATTATGATGAATCTGCGTATTACGACATCCAAGTTCAAAACCTACGATACCTTAGTTCAAATACTACGACCAAGCAGAAAACATAAATTAAAATGTTTCTATTCCCTTCTACCCGTAATACCTGTCATCATTGGCTTGGTTTATGACTCCTGAAATGACAAAAATTGTCACGGGTGCTCTAAAATCAATCAAATATCCTGAAACAGTATTACATCCTAGTTCAAAAGTTACGATATCTTAGTTCAAAACCTACGACACCTTAATTCAAATGCTACAACTATGCAAAAAACATAAATTAAAATGTTTCTATTTCTTTCTACCCGTAATACATGTCATCATTAGCTTGGTTTATGACTTCCAGAGTGACAAAAATTGCCACGGGTGCTATAAGATCAATCAAATATCATGAAATAGTATAACGATACCATAGTTCAAAAGTTACAATACCCTAGTTCAAAACCTATGACACCCTAGTTCAATTGCTACAATCATGCAAAAAAATATAAATTAAAATATTTTTATTCCCTTCTACCCGTAATATGCATCATCATTAGCTTGGTTTATGACTCCCAGAGTGACAAAAATTGTCACAAGTACTCTAAGATCAATCAATATCATGAAACTATATAACAACACCCTAGTTCAAAATTACGATACACTAGTTCAAAACCTACGACATCCTAGTTCAAATGCTACAATCATGCAAAAAAACATAAATTAAAATATTTTTATTCCCTTATACCCGTAATACCTGTCATCATTGGCTTGATTTATGACTTTTAGAGTGACAAAAATTACCACGGTGCTCTAAGATCAATCAAATATCCTGAAACATATTATGACAACTTAGTTTAAAAGTTACGACACCCTAGTTCAAATGCTATAATAATGCAACAAACATAAATTAAAATGTTTCTATTCCCTTCTATCCATGATACTTGTCATCATTGGCTTGGTTTATGACTCCCAGAGTGGCAAAAATTTTCACGGGTGCTCTAAGATCAATCAAATAACCTGAAATAGTATTACGACACCCTAGTTCAAAAATTACGACCATGCAGAAAACATAAATTAAAATATTTCTATTCCCTTCTACCCGTAATACCTATCATCATTGGCTTGGTTTATGACTCCCAGAATGACAAAAATTGCCACGAATGCTCTAAGATCAATCAAATATCCTGAAATAGTATTGCGACATCCTAGTTCAAAATTACGACACCCTAATTCAAAACCTACGACATCCTAGTTCAAATGCTACAATCATGCAGAAAACATAAATTAAAATATTTCTAATCCCTTCTACCCGTGATACGTGTCATCAGTGGCTTAGTTTATGACTCCCATAATGACAAAAATAGCCATGGATGCTCTAAGATCAATCAAATATCTTGAAATAATATTACGATATCCTAGTTCAAAAGTTACGACATCCAATTCAAAACCTACGATATCCTAATTCAAATACTACGATATCCAAGTTCAAAAACTACGATATTCTGTCAATAAACATAATATTTCTGTATACCATCATCATAGCAATGAAGAAATTTGATATTCTGGAAGTAAACATAATATCAAAAATACATAAACTACATGTATTAAGAAAATGATATTCAAAACTTTACTATTTGAATAAATCACAAATTTTTTTGGAAATGATGCTTAAAATATAACATTAATTGAGTTACTAATTTGTATAACATTTTATAGAAATGGATGAATCGAAAGAAAAAATACATAACAAAAAATTTGATTTTACATGCTAATTTTTAGCAGCACTATCAATCTTCTGATTTAGGCTCTCAATATTCTTGCTGCTAACTGTGGCGGTACACACTATTTTTTTTCTGTGAAATCCTAAGCATTAGGCTTATCCTTGCGAGCCATAAAATCCATATATTTCAAGCAATACAAACCACAGTCTAATGATCCTACAGGTTGGAAAGGGTAATTACCAATCTCTTGCATGTGACCAATTCGTTACCTTAGGATTATCACAGAAGATATGGAACACTGGACCTAGTATCTTGTGCCACTTCCTTGCATTAGCTTTGTATTTGAAATTGTGTTTTATTGAATTCAGATGCATCAAAATCTTTTCTTTCGTGTCAACCGCAATCAGGTGCTAGGGAAAATGTCCGAGTTTATGATAGTGAAGAGAAACTGAAATTTGTTCTTATCTTCATCACCGACTCCATTAAAAATCATATTTTTGGCTGTTCCAGCAAGTGCATGATATGGTGATGCTGATGTTAGGCACATATCGGAGGTCATTACAAATGCAACTATACACTTATGATATCTTTCCGGTTGCTCTGTCCAGTTCTTTATAATGAATTCCTGTCCGACATCAATTATCTGGCAATGCAATATAAGCTGATTAATTATAAGTAACTTGATTTCATAACATACATAAAGAATAAGAACAAAATGATGTAATACTCCATTACTTCATCAACTATCATGTCATTGTTTTCAAAAAGATTTTTCCTGATGACAGTGCCTCCGAATTTATTGTTGTAAATGACATCTCTGAAATTAATAAACATAAAGATATTATACATTTTCGACCATAAAGCAATATACATAATAGAAAAAACAGATATACTTATGAGTTCATCTTTTCTTTCAAAAGATGTTGATCAAATTTTCATTATCTTCAATTTGAAGATTCAAATTTGATTCATCGGGCTGAGATGTGCCCACCATCTTCATCTTTTTTTGGGTTGACCTGTTTCAAAAATAGAATCCACTGTGATTTGTGAGGCCTTCCGCCGTGTAAGTTCTTTTTTCACCCTTTTGATAAGTGAACAAATCTAAGATTTTTCTCCCCTTCTGCATACTTACAGGGGTGTCCTTCAATTTATCATCTATAATATGTTCAACCTCGATCACAGAGATGTCATAAACTGTTTCCTCCATCATAGTTTCATGTCCCATGACTTCCACCTCAACCTCAATATCATCTCCCTCCATTCCTTTGTGCCCTTTTTTATTGGCATTGCTATCTTTATTCACAAATATACTAAGGAGGGTTTCAACTTTTGCAAGCCTCTTCTTTATCTCTACTTCAGTCTTCAACTGTGCATAGCTTGTACAACTTTTTTTTTTTTTTGGGATGCTACTATTTTTGTTTCTTGAGTGATAAGCCACTGTTCCATTATCGTATGCTCAATAACTCCCTCTACCTGCAAGTCAAGAACAATAACAAAATAATTTTATATTAATGATAATGATATATTGTTCATTAACATAATATCAAAAATGTATTATCTTACCAACAAATGAGGCTGCAAGTTCGCAAGCTAAACAATCTGTCTTCATCTTGCCGTCATACCATTTTAACAGCCTGGGTAGTTTATTTGGATGTGATGGGTCTCTTCAAGGTACTATGCTCGAGGTACCAAACCTATACATAATAATCTTGTACGTTAAATATATCGAAGATTTAAAATAAATACAATTACATTTGCTGCATATTAATGATACTTACCACTAGAATAGCGATATACCCATACAAGGTTGGCTGCCTCCTAACCTTGTCACTTCTCTTGGTTAGGACTGGCTCCTTGGATCTCAGATAAAAAGCAGCATCTGGGAGAGACATAAGAGTCAACTCCCTTATCATGGAAGCCCAATCGAGTTAACCCAGTTGGAATAAATCATCCATAGGATGATATATCTTGGGCAAGATTGATTTGACTTTGAAGACAAGAACATTGTAATATATATGTAGTCCATAATCTCGCAGTATTCTCAACATCCTCTTGTAAGTTTGATGAATGAAATTGGGCTATTAACTTCTCCGGTCCCTTATTCTGTAAATTTAATTTCTTTCCAAATGGTCAGAATAACCGACCCTTCTTATCTTGATCTTCCATTGCAATCTTGTTCCCATGACATGGCAAATCCAAAATCAGTGCCATGTCTTTGACGATGAATGTAAGTTCCTTGCTACAAAAAATAAACTTATCATCTCCCTTTTAGCATCTAATAATTTCAGCTAGTAGTCGTCCATCGACAACAAATGGTTGCATGTCACCGAACGCATTGAATGAAGTCTTGCAGATGATTTCTAAATGAAAACTAGAAAAACCTATCTTCCAAACTTGTTCAATATACAGTGCTGGCTTACAATGGTTTTTAAACAATTAAAATCCTTCACTCTAGGCAGCCGAACTATTGCAAGATCACCTGAAATATAAGTAAACATAATGTAAATTAAGCAATAAATTCTAAACAATAAATTTTATGATACTCTGGGAGTCTTAAGACAAACAATGGATGACATGTATTAAGGTAGAGGGGTTACAAACTTCTATTTTACAATTTATGCATGGATGTCGTAGATTTTTAACTAGGATATCATAGTTTTTTACTAGGATATAGTAGGTTTTGAACTTGGATGTCGTAATATAATTTCGATTATTTTGAGTAATGTTATATCATCCATGACAATTTTATGACACTCTGGGAGTCATAAAACAAACCATGGATGACATGTATTAGAGAAAGAGGGGTTACAACTTCTATTTTATAATTTATGCATGGGTATCGTAGTTTTTTAACTACGGTATCGTAAATTTTGAACTTGAGTATCGTAATACTGTTTTGGCTATGTTGAATAATGTTATAGCATCCGTGGCAATTTTATGATAATCTGAAATCATAAAACATGCCATGAATGACATGTATTAGAAGTAGAGGGGTTACAAACTTCTATTTTACAATTTATGCATGGGTATCATAGTTTTTTAACTAGGATATCGTAGGTTTTGAACTTGGATGTCGTAATACAGTTTCGGCTATTTTGAGTAATGTTATAGCATCCATGGCAATTTTATGACACTCTAGAAACCATAAAACAAACCACGGTTGACATGTATTAGAGGTAGAGGGGTTACAAACTTCTATTTTATAATTTATGCATGAATATTGTAGTTTTTTAACTAGGATGTCGTAGGTTTTTAACTTAGATGTCGTAATACTGTTTTGGCCATTTTGAGTAATGTTATAGCATCCGTGATAATTTTATAACACTCTGGAAGTCAAAAACAAACCAAGGATGACATGTATTAAAAGTAGAAGGGATCACAAACTTCTATTTTATAATTTCTGCATGGATGTCGTAGTTTTTTAACTATGATGTCGTAGGTTTTGAACTTGGATGTCGTAATTTCTGAACTATGGTTCATGATTTTATACTATGAAAACTTAATATTTTTTTAAAAAATATCGTGACATCCCTCCATAAAGATAAATTTCAAAAATTTACATTAAAATAGTAAAATAAAATTTACAACACCCTAGTTTAAAACCTAAGACATCCTAGTTTAAAACCTAGGACATCCTAGTTTAAAACCGAAAGCACCCTATTAAAACTACGACACCCATGCAGAAATTATAAAATTAAAAAAAAAAGTTAACATGCCAAATGTCAACTCCAAGCAGGAATCAAAAATTCTCCTTTCCTGTTTTTGCTTCTGTAGCATCTTTTGGGACGAATCTTAAAGGAATCTCATCCTCTCCTAAATAAACCGATTGCAATGCTTTCTTCTTCATCTGCATTTTCTTTTTGCATTGTTTTTGTGTTCGTCATCTATGTTAAAAGCCGAAACCACTTTTCTCCATTTTTTCAAATTTCGAAAATGTATCAAAGTTTGAAGGAAGGTATGCTCAACAATTGGAAGCTCACTAGCAGCTTCTCGACCATCAAAGAGGAGCAAAAACACAAAATGGAGATCTCTGGGATATTCAAAACAATGGAACGAACTCTGGGATGGGGTATCATAGTGCAATAGGTTTTTTTTCTATTTGCAGAATAAGAATCGGTTTTACGGATCGTAACGTCTTTCGAAAAAAATGAGGACAAAATGGTCATTTGCCAGGTTTGAAATGACTGTAGATGAGGCGATATCAGATTACGTAATCCCAGAGGATACGAACTCGTCCCGTCTCGTCATGCCATTTCGGATACAGGTGGACCAATAAGCAAAGACAGTGCGGGCCATGTTGGATTTACTGCACCACACACGTGCTTTTACATCAGCTCTCTTCCATCACCTTAACTTTTTTTATTAAAAAAAACTCTTGAGGCCCTGACCCTAACCCATCGCCCATCTCCCCCCCAAGGCTGCCATCACCCCTTTCCCTAGCCCCCACTCCCCTCTCTGATGGACAACTTCGCCCAAGCCTACCAAGTCTTCAGCAACGACAACCGTGGTTGGCGATGAAGAAGCCCAGCAATAAAGTCCTGAAATGGATCTAGCGATGAAAAGATCGGGAAATAGATTCCAAGCTCCGACGAGGATGAGTTTGTTAACAAATGTTTGCCTCTCCACTGGCCTGGGCAGCATCCCTTCTTACCTGGTGTGAGCAACCAAAGGATGATGAGGTTGAAGCAGTCGCGCACTTGCAGGTGGCGAAGTTAGAGGACTCATTGATTGTACATTGCATCTGACCACCACCAAGTCAAGGGCCTTCTCCCAATGGATGGAGCAAGGTTGTGGAGGGGGGGAAGATGATCTCGATCTTCTGGTTGATGATGGGTTGAAACTTCTTGAAGACGAGGAAGACAGACGTGGCAGTGTTGATGTCATCGCTTGCTTGCTCTCATTTAAGAAGATCGGGGAATGAAATGAGGGCAGTGACAGCTCTATCATCTTAGGCCACTGAGACCTCTCTCTTAGCAATTTCATAAATGGAAGAGTGGAGCAGAGGAGCTGAGGAGGTAAAGTGAAGGGCTTCACTGTGATTCACATGGTTGGACTCGAACTAATCCTAGACTCCTAGCCAAATGAGAAACCCATTTTGGAATTTAACAGGCCTGGATCTAGTCCTTAATCGGGCTCATGTTCGAGTTGTGAATGGGTCGTGTTGCTGCCAAGATCATGCCCTACCTGTAGACTCGTGGGTCCCGATGCCATGTCAGTTGCTCTAGAAGAAATCGGGCACCTCGCCTCTAAACGCTTCTGGCCGCCGGGCAATCCTGCAAGAAAAAAAAGTGCCCGGGCTGGGGACCCTTTGATGGTCAAGTTAGTTTGACGATCAAGGGCAACGGATCCTCAATCACAGACCTAGATGGCCACCGTGAAGAGACTCTTCGTAAGAGATTAGTTTCTCTTATTATGCAATAGGAGTTGCTTGCCACTTACCTCGACCGGTGGTCTCTCTTACCAATATATAGAAGTCGAGGTTGTTGGACAGGATTTGATGTCCTAGTAGCACACTCTCTTAAAAAGGGGGCAGGCTTCGCAAGATCCCGTGGGATAAAATTGAAATCCCAGCAGGACCTGCATCGGATGCAGGCGGCGTGCCGCGGCGCACCCTCTTGAAAAGGTGTAAGCTTCGCAAAGCCTCGTAGGGCCAAAACTGGAGTTCCAGAGCACCCCTCTGCCAGGGATGCAGACGGCGTGCTGAGGCGCACTCTCTTGGGAAGGGTGTAGGTTTCGCAGGACTCCGTAGAACAGAAACTAGAGTTCCGACAAGGCTCCCCCTACCAGGGGTGCAGACAACATGCCGCAGGTCCTATAGTCCTGGCCAGGCATGGCTCTGCAACGAGTCCAGGTTCAGCGACATGTTTTCTCCCTTTGTGGATGTTCCTCCCCGAGTGTCGCGGTAGGTTTGGCAGGCAAGCTGCACAAGCCTGCTTAGGGTTGTGCTCCTTTGATCCTCTTCCCCTTTCCTAGTCTGTGAGTAGTTCTCCTGCAACCAGGCTCAAGCCGATCGGAAGCTCACTTGCCTAGGAGATCTACTCAGCGGGGGCTCTACTCATCCAGGAGCTCCACTCGGTAGGAGCTCTACTCCGGCGCGGGCTTTACTTGGCTAGGAGCTTTTTACTCAGCCAGGAGCTCTACTCAACCAGGAGCTCTACTCGGCCAGAAGCTTTACTTGGCCAGGAGCAGCCCACGGGTGCCACGTTAGCGACTAGCCATGTCAGACACGGGCACCATGCCGGTAACCAACCACATTGGATGTGGGTGCCATGTCAGCAACCAACCATGTCAGACAAGAGCACCATGCTACTACCAGCCATGTCAGATGTGGATGCCACGTCAGCGGCCAGCCTCATTAGATGCCCCCACTCCCGAGCCCAGAGCGCACTATGGCTTTCTGGATTTGGGACGAAGGGAGTAATTCAATACCGCAGATGTGGAAGGCTGCCACGCCCATCATTAATTGCCACGACCTTTGACGATTCATGGATCATGCGCACGCCAATCGAGAGCTGCCGTGTCAGCGAGGCGACGATCCAAAATGATGCCTTTGCACCCCCGGTACAACGGTTCACGAACCAAAGCACCACGAGCAGCGGACGCTGACACGCATCCTAATCCTGTTGGTCGGTGGAGGGAATGGTCGCATCCATCCGTTGGACATGGCTTCAAGAAGGGTTTTGTCATCTCTTTCAGATAACTATCCTGCTCCATTACATCCTTTCAAAACCATCGAGTGGATGAGGAACAGAGAAGAAAGAGAGGAGCTCCTTACCCATATTTGGAAACCTTGACCCGAAGCCTTACGTAGGTTAGTCCTTCTTTGTCTTCCCTCCTTCCGGTCTGCACCAAGGGAGCATTTCCTGTCCGTAGCTTTAGGCTCTTCTTCTCCCCTTCTCGTTTTTTCGATCGCTCATAAGTTCCTCTGATGATGGTCGCCGCTCCCTGGAGCATTCCGTAGGTCGCCCGAGCATGGCTGAACCGTCTTAGCTTAGGCCTCTTCCTTCGAATGGCAAAGAGGAAGATGTTCCCTTCCGGGTCCCTGCTGAACAGTGGACCCTAACATCTTTGCTTTGCTTCCTTCGCCCTCAAACCAGGACCTTGTGGTTCCATCGGGCATTGCTTTGGCGATGACCAGGATGGATGCCCTCCACCTCTGGGATGTATACGGGATCCCGGAGTCCATCCGAATCACAGCACTGAGCCCGAACGAACGGGTTACCTCAAGCGAGCTGGATTGCTTTGTATGACTTCGTCGTTGCTAGCTTCCAACTCCCCGTCATCCTTTCATCCTTTCTTTTTTAGATAACTATAGGTTAATTCCGGCCTAACTTACCCCAAACTCCTTTAGGATCATTAGCTCCTTCATTGTCCTGTGCTATTTCCATGGGGTGGTGGCATGGTTCTTCCTCTTTAGGGCCCTCTTCATCCTGAAACGCCATCCATAAATAGGAGATGGTGGTTCATAGCACCCCATCCTAGGACCCTCCAATTTGACTTACCCACTTCCATCAAGGGATGGAAAAACTGTTTCTTTTTTGCTTCGTTCGAGGGAGTTAACTAGATCTATAGCGACCCCGATCGGTTCCCCAATCACAATGCCACGGTGGAGCCTACTGACCAGGAGGTGTACGACCAGCTTGTCACCTCAGCAGTTCCCCGTGGACGAGACCTCTCTGAGTAGAACCTATTCGATGCCGGAATTAGCCCGATTCGATCTCTAGGTAAGATCCAAAATCTGCTTTCTTCTACGGCTTTCGATGACTAACCACGTTTCTTTCTCTAATACAGAGATGAAATTCTCCATCTACTGGATTCGACAAATGTCCCGTAAATGGGTGTCGTCGTTGAAGCCTTGGAAGGAGTCAGTGAAGAAGCCCCGCAGAGAGCCGAAGGAGAGGTCTCGCGGTAGCCATCGGAGGGGCCCCAGGAGAGAGAGGTTCAAGAGGCCCTGGCTCCAGCCACAAAGGCGATTAGGGGCGCGACCTTAGGTCCCAGCGAGACTGTCGAGCCAAGGGAGAGGCTCTCCCAACCCCCTCAGTCATCCCCGAGATTATCTTCATCCCGCCGTCTCCTAAGGTGGGTACCACCGCCGAGCCAGGGGAGAGTCAGCTCTGCCCACAGCCCCCATTGCTGCTGAGGTCCAACCATCGGGCCCAGCATCGGTCGGCCCCTCTTCGTCCGCGGCCCCAACCCCTGGAGTGTCCAGGGTCTCCCATTGGTGCCTCCCAATACGGTGGTGACCCTCAACGCCGGCCTAGCAAAGAGGCTGCTAGCTTCATCCAGCAACCGCGGGATCGCAGGGAGAGGAGCGGCTACATAGTGGGGGAGACTATCTCCGGCATCTTCCCCAACAACTCACGGTAAGTTCTCTGTCCTCCCACTAAGCTTTGAATTAGGGGAATAGAGAGGTCAGCTAATTGCTTTACACTTGATTCTTGTCTCCAGGTCATCCAGGACATGTTCTTATCAAGGATGCATGCCGGGTGTTGGTACAGTAAGACACGAGTCCGCAGTAGGCCGATGCCACGGAAGCAAAGACTAAGGCCCTGGCAAATTAGGTTCCCAGCTTGGAGGCCCGGGTAAGGGAGCCGGAGGCCGAGCTTGAGAGTTCTCGAGACTCCATCACTGAGCTCGAGGAGCGAGTGGGGGACCGCAAGGCCAAGATCATAGAGATGGCAAAGTACGTTGCCCTCCTGGAAGAGCACCTCGTGGAGTCTACAACCGTCACCCTCCGCCAGGAGGGACAGCTGCGCACCCTCCAGATGCAGCTGGCTGGCGGGGGATCGAGTCATGGTGGCCAAAGCGAAGGCCATCACCGTTGATGCAGTGATCGGGGCAGCAAAGGAAGAGGTGCCAGGCGGTGGTGCGGTACAAAGTCTCGGAGGAATTCGAGGATGAGGTGACGAGGCGATCTGCGATGCCTTCGACAAAGGCTTCGAAGAGTGCAAGAAAAAGATGGCATGGACCTTCAATATCTTGAACCTCGATGACATTATGGTCGACGACCCCATAGAAGCGAGCAGGATGGATCTCGCGGTCCCAACTGAGGCGCCAAGCCCGAGGCTCACCCGACTCCTCCCCAAGTATCTCCGACCGTCGAAGACTGCACAGCCATCCCAACCAGGCTTGGTGCGGGAGACCATCGAGTGAGTGCTGGCCGAGACAGGGGCGATGATTGACTATACCGTGGAAGCCTTCAAGTTCGATGGTGCCCTAGCTCTGAGCTTAAGGCCTTAAATAGCTATAGGGCTTTTTCTTCTTTTTGTATCTTTTGTATTTTGCTGAGTCCCCTTCTTGTAAATTCTTCCTTAACAATGAATTAGATCATTTTGCCAATGTGAGCCTCCTTCATTGTCCCTCTTCTTTTTTTAAGCTCCCGTCGTCCTACTCGATGCTCGGGCGGCGAGGCAGCAGCCTTCAAGAGGTCATCATCGCAAGGCATCCCACCAGGCTTCATTTGCTGCTAAGTCAACAAGACAGGCCCGGGCACCTTGGTGCAAGCCAGTACTACGAGGTGTCCCGTTGGTCCTCACCGGGCTCGAGGGCCGGATGCACATGTGCGGGTGCTGTGGAGCAGGCCGTCCAAGGGAATGTTGTAGAGCATCCCGTCAAGCTTTGCCAATTGCCATACTTGGAATCTAACGGATAGGTGCGGGACTGTGAAGTAGGCCGTTTGGTGGGATGGTGATGTAAAGCATCCTGTCAATCTTCACTAGACCTGGGATCTGACGGATAAGTACAGGCACTGTAGAGCAGGCCATTTGGCGAGATGACGCTGTAAAGTATCCCATCGATCTTCGCCAGACCTGGGATCTGACGGATGGTACAGATGCTGTGGAGTAGGCTATCTGGGAGGACAGTGCTATAGAGAATCCCGTTGATCTTTGCCAGACCTAAAGTCTGATGGATAAGTACGAGCACTATGGAGCAGGCCGTCCAGGGGCGATGTTATAGAGCGTCCCATCGATCTTCGCCAGACCTAGGATCCGATAGATAGATGCGAGTGCTGTAGAGCAGACCGTCCGGGTGGATGGTGCTGTAGAACATCCCGTCGATCTTCGCCAGACCTGGAGTCTGACGGATAGGTGCGGGCATTGCGAAGCAGGCCATCCAGGGGGACGGTAATGTAGAGCATCTCGTCAATCTTCGCTAGACTTGGGTCTAACGGATAGGTGTGGGCACTGTGGAGCAGACCGTCCGGGAGATGGTGCGATAGAGTAGACCGTCGATCTTTGCCAGACTTGAGATCTGACGGATAAATACAGGCATTGCGGAGCAAGCCATCCAGGAGGACGATACTGTAGAGCATCCCATCAATCTTTGCCAGACCTGGAGTCTGATAGATAGGTGCAGACCATCCGAAAGGACAGTGCTGCAGAGCATCCTATTGATCTTCGTCAAACCTGGGATCTAATGGATAGGTGCGGGTGCTATGGAGCAGGCCATTCGGGAGATGGTACTATAGAGTGTCTCTCGATCTTCGCTAGACCTGGGATCTGATGGATGCGTGGATGTTGTGGAGCAGGCCCTCCGGGGAGACGGTGTTATAGATCATCCCGTCGATCTTCACCAAACTTGGGATCTGATAGATAGGTGTTCTTCAGAAGAGTGAAGTCGAGCAGTTCTATCCGAGAGCCTTTTCATTCCATTCTTGAATGGGGACATACATTACTGATAGTACATCCTCAAGTTCCTTGCATTCCATGTTTGCGAAATCTGGATCCGTCAAGCTCGGCTATTTGATAGGCTCCTTGGTGCGGTGCTTCGACTATCTTATAAGGACCTTTCCAATTTAGCAACAACTTGCCGCACTCATCATACTGGGACACTTTTACCCACCTCAAGATGAGGTCTCCAAGGCAAAATGCCTTCAATTTCACATGAGAGTTGTAGCGAGCCACTCGCTACTAGTACACAATAAATCAAGATTGAGACGCGTCGGATTGCTTGGCTCATCGAACTGTTCCACTTGCAGCATTGACAGGTTGATCTCCACGGTATCATCGCCTCGGTATCGAAGACCAGATTGAATGGTGTCTGGTCCGTCACGGTTCAAGGCATGGTGTGATAGGCCCACAACATGCTGAAAAGCTCTTCAACCACCGGCTTTTTGCTTCATCTAGCCTAGTACGAAGTCCTTGAAGGATGGTGCGGTTCGTCATCTCGACCTCCCCATTAGCCTACGGGTGGCCTACTAATGTGAAGCAGTGGTGGATGTCCAGATCAACAGAACTTCCTGAAAGCCTGGTTGTCGAGCTGCCACCTGTTGTCAGTGATGACGATGTGAGAAAGTCAGAAACAGTAGATGACCAACTTCCAGAGGAAGGCTCCTACCTTGCTCTCAGTAATCCGTGCCAGTTCCGCCTCCACCCACTTGGTGAAATAGTCGATGACGATGATTAGGTACCTCCGCTAGCCGGATGCTGGTGGGAACAGCCACAGGATGTCCATACCCCATCGGAAGAATGGCAAGGAAGAGAAAAGCTAGGTCAGTGGAGAGGCCAGCTACCATTGGACGTGGGCATGTTGTTGGCAGCGATCGCACCTCCGCACGAACTCAGCTACGTCCTCTCGCATGGTGTCCCAATAATAGCCTTGCCTCAGGACTTATAGGCCAGCAGTCTGCCCCCACATGATTTCCATAATGCCTTCATGGATCTCCTAAAGGACATGGCAGCCTCGAAGAGTCTCAGGCACTTCAGCAAGAGATAAGAATAGGACCTCCGGTAAAGCTGCCCGTCCATTAACACAAATCAGGCGACCTTTCATTTCAGGAGGCCAGCCTTTGTGCGATCTTCAAGCAAGATACTTCGACTATATACTTGATGTAGGGATCCATCTTGCTTGGCTTGTGGATAACTTGTTGGACCTCGTCGGTCGCCCCGAAGATGGGATTTCCAAGTACTCAATAAATGTCCGCCCTAATGAGTCAGCAAGGTCGCAAGCCTAGAGAAAGCATCGACGCGAGAGAGCATCGACACGGGCATTCTCTCCTCGAGGAATGTGAAAGATGTTGAAATGCCGAAAGTTCACCGTACAAGAGCACACTACATCCAAATATTTTGCCAGAAAGGATCCCAAGCCTAGAACTCGCCCATGACTTGTCCATCCATGAGTTGCGAGTTGGTAAAGACCCTTAGGCCCATGATTCCCAGCTCGCGAGATACCCTCGTCCTGTAAGGAGGGCCTCGTACTCTGATTGGTTATTTGTTGCTTTAAAGAGGAAGCATGGAGCGTACTTGGCCACTACTCCTTTCGAGTTGGTGAGGATGAGGCCAGCTCTGCTTCTTCTTGAGTTTAATGTACCGTCGACATGAAGGATCCACGTCGTCTGCTTGTCGGATGGGCATTGGATGGCTCGGAAGGCGCCTCCTCCAAGTCATCGTCTACCCATGTACATTTTACTAGGAAGTCGGTCAATACCTGGACCTTCTGGGATGGTCTCGGATGGAATGAGATGTCAAACTCGCTAAGTTTCATCGCCCACTTGGCTGGGCATCCCAAAATATCTTGTCTACTCAAGATGGCCTCAAAGGTTGGTTAGTAAAGATTGCAATCGGATGAGCTTGAAAGTAGAGCCGGAGACGTGAGCAGACACGATTAGAGCAAAAACAATTTTTTTCAAATCAGGTATACTTGGTTTCAGCATCGCATAGTGCCTTGCTAGTGCAATAGACCGGCTTCTGGGCACCGTCCTTGTCAATGCGGACTAGCACCGAGCTTACCGCACTAGGGGATACAGCTAGATAAAGAAGGAGCTCCTCTTCGGCCTCCGATTTGGAAAGCAAAGGAGGCGAGGCAAGAAATTTCTTTAGCCCCTCGAAGCCTCCTTGCACTCCGACAGGTAAAGTCATGCATCTTGTGCAGCACCTTGAAGAATGGCAAGCAATGCTCGGTTGAGTGCGAAATAAACTGACTGACGGCGGCAACGCGGCTGGTCAAGCACTAACCTCCTTTGAAGTCGAATGCTTCATATTCGTGATGACCTGTATTTTCTCGAGATTTGCCTCAATCCAGTATGGATAACCATGAAGTCCAAGAATTTCCTAGCCACGATACCGAACGCACACTTCGCCGGGTTCAACTTCATCTAGTAGAGGCGAAGATTGTCAAAAGCCTCCTTTAGGTCTGTAATGTGGTCTGACTCTTGGCCACTCATGGAAAACATGTCGTCTACGTAGATTTGCATGTTGCGACCTATTTGATCCTTGAAGACCTTACTGAGCAGGTACTGGTAAGTAGCTCCCGCATTCTTCAAGCTGAACAGCATCATTTTGTAACAGAATGTCCTCCGTCTCCCGTCCATCACGAACGCAGTGTGCTTCCATCTTTCGGATCCATGTGGATGTGGTTATATCTTGAGAATGCATCCATGAAACTGAGCAGCCCGTGCCCCGACATCGCGTCCACAAGCTAGTCGATCTTGGATAGCGGAAAGCTGTCCTTTGGACATGCTGGTTGAGGTTGTGTAGTCTACGTAGATTCTCTATTTTTTGCTAGCTTTCTTGACCATGACCCTATTTACAAGCCATTGGGGGTAATGTAACTCCCGAATGAAACTCGCAGCAAGTAACTTTTACCTCCTCATCTATCATCCTCTACCATTCTGGTGCAAAATTTCTTCTTTTGCCAGATTGGCCAACTGTTGGATCGATGTTATCTTTGAGTGATTATTTTAGGAGGAATCTGGCCTGTCCGACATAGTCCAGGTAAAAACATCTGCATTCATCATAGGAGCTGAGCAATCGAGCTCTTTCCTTCTCTGACAGAAGGGCTCCTATCTATACCATCTTCAAGGGATCTTCATCGAAGGGGAATGACAAGCACTCGACTGGCCCCCCTTCTGTCTCCTACTTCCTCTGGTCCAGCTAATCAGTTGTAGCCTTGTAGGGCTCTCCTCAACTCCCTGGACCCCAGGGACGGTTTGCATATAGTTCCGGGCTACTTGGCGATTTCCTCTTATCTCCCCGATCCCATTCAAGGTCGGGAATCGGATGAAAAGTCGCTTGTTCGAGATGACCACATCGAACAGGTTCAACCTGAGCCGTCCTAGGATCACATTGTAAGCCAAGGGGAGTCTGACGACGGTGAAAGTCATCAAGATAGTGCTCTGCCAGGATGGTGACCCGACCATAACTGGGAGAATAATTTCTTCCTCGACCTCGACAGAGTCTCCGATGAAGCTGACCCGGAGTGTAAAGACAGTTTCAATAAATTAGATGACAAGTTCATCCTTACAAAGGCATCATAAAAAAGAATATCTGTAGAGCTTCCACTATCAACCATAATCCTTTTTACAGGATGCTCTACTATTATCATGTCTACAACAATAGCTTCATTATTTGGGTTCTCCATCTCTGTTAGATCTCCCCCCATCAAAAGGATTACATCATTGGCTCTCTCCTTGCCTCTAGCTCTCTTCGACCCTTATCCTGCCAAGCGATCATCCCCACCGGCTTCTTTGTGGGCTTGTGTCGATGGTGGTATGGTGGACCTCACTGCCTTGGATCCCAGATGTTCTTTCCCAACGAACTTCCTAAGGTATCCCTGCCGATCAGCTTCTCGATCTCCTTTAGGTGGCGGCACTCCTCGGTGTCGTGACCGTGGTCTCAATGGAACTGGCAGTACTTGAACTTATTACGGCCATTAGACAGGTTCAGTAGGCTGGGCGACACAGGGAACGCTCGCCCTTGATCTTCATCAGGATCCTGGCTCTCAAGGCGAGGGAGGAGCATACCCCCTATCCTTGATAGGGATGTCCTTCGACTTGGGGCCTTTCTGGGGAATTGGAGCCATCTTCTACCCCAAGGCTCACTTGGCTCTTTGCAGGCTTGCCTCTTAGGGGCCTCCCATCGAACTCCCTCCAAGCGCGATCGGCTTCTTCCGCACGAATGTATTTCTGGACACGAAGTAAGAGCTCTGAATAAGACTTGGAAGGCTTTTTGTCAAGAAGAAGTAAAATGGGGGTCCTAAGCCCTCTCCAGGGCTAGCATGGCAATAGGCCCATCCAGGTTATAGATTTCCAGGATGGCTACCTTGAAACGGGTCACATAGTCCCTGAGGGACTCGTGATCTTGCTAGTGGATCGAGAAGAGATTGTCAGCTTCTCGCGGCATCTTGCGACAAGCATCGAAGTATGCCACGAATTTCTTCTTTAGCTGCTCAAAGAAGTCAATGCTCCTTGGCTGGAGACGGGAATACCTGACTCGAGCCACCTTATGGAGCATAGCTAGGAAGGCAGTGTAGTGAAGGGCATCTGTTTCCCCTGGACCCCCATAAGGGCCTTGTAGCTCTTAAGATGATCCAGCTGAGACGTGGAATCGGCTGGGGATTGATTCCTCTTGAATCCGACGAGAGAGAGGGGGACGGGCGTCATAGCCCGCCGGCTCCCAGAAAGTGCCCTGGAGGTCGGCAAACTGGCGAGCAAGATCAGCCAGTTTGTGCTCGTGTTCCTCCCCGACCTTTCGGCCTACCGTCGAATGGCCTCGTTGATCAACCCTTCGGCCAAAGCCATCAGAAGGGAAGAAGATGGAGATAGGGGGAGCTCATGCTTCAACCCCTGTCATGCTGGCCTCGTCGGTGCAAAGGGTCACCGCAATTCGAGATGGAGAGCGATCCTCCCGATTGGTTGAACTATCCTAGTGCCCATTGCCCAGAACATGCTGGCTTTTCGCAGATGGCGCGGAGAGCGTGGGTATGACGCTGCTTGCACCCATGACAGCCCCTCCCAGAAGGATAGAAGGCTTGTAGGGGCCATGGCAAAAGGGCTGCGGGGATCCCTGGCTACTGTTGTGTCGCCTTGGACGATGCTAGTGCTGTAGGCGGCACACCACCATAGTCAATGACTGAACCTGCGGCACAAGTGCAACGATTTGGACATGCTGGTCCGCCGATTGTGAGGGCGGTGGAATCGAAGGCTCCACCTCCTGGCTACGCCGATCTTTGTGGTGGGATGGGTTCCTAACACGGCTAGCAGAAGCTTCCGTGCAAGCATCACAACCTGAGATCGTTGCGACGAGGCAATAGTTTCTTGGTTAGGCAATCGGTGGTGTCGTCCTTCGTCATTCGACCCCCTACCTGGCATGCCAATTTATTACCGCCAAGATCGTGTCCTACCTGTAGACTCGGTGGGTCTCGGTGCCATGTCAGTTGCTCCACGATAAGTCAGGCACCTTGCCTCTGAACGCTCCTGACCACCGGGCGATCCTACAAGAAAAAAGAGCCCAGGCCAGAGATCCCGACGGGGACACTCCGACGGTCAAGTTAGTTTGGTAATCAAGGATAATAGATCCTCAGTCATAGAAACCTAGATGATCACTGTAAAGAGGCTCTTCGTAAGAGATTAGTTTCTCTTATCTTTGCAAAAGAGATTAGTTTCTCTTATCTTTGCAGTGGAAGTTGCTTACCACTTACCTCGATCGAAGATCCCTCTTACTAATATATAGAAGCTGACGTCATTGGACAGAATCTAATGACCTGGCAGTGCACTCCCCTGAGAGGGATGCATGCTTCGTAGAATCCCATCGGATGGAAATTGGAGTCCCAGTAGGGCCTCCTGCATCGGATGCAGGCGACGTGCTGCGACACTCTCCTGGATAGGGTGCAGGCTTTGTAAAGCCCGTAGGGCAAAAACTGGAGTTCCGATAGGGCACTCCTCTGCTAGTGATACAAACGGTGTGCTGAGGCGCACTCTCTTAGGGAGGGTGCGGGCTTCGCAGGACCCCTAGGATAGAAATTGGAGTTCCGACAGGGCTCCCCATGCTTGGGATGTAGACGGTGTGCTGCGGTGCACTCTCTCGTAGGACAGAAACTGGAGTTCCGGCAGGGCTCCCCCTACCAGGGGTGCAAACGATGTGCCATAGGTCTTGTAGTTCTGGTATGGCATGCCTCTGCAAGGCGTGCAAGTCCAGCAAAACGTTTCCTCCTTTGCGAGATGTTTCTTCTCGAGCGTCACAGTAGGTTCAGCAAAGATGGTGACACCGCTTTTCCCTGTCGCCATCTAGGCATTCTGCAGCATCGTTGGAAGCAAGCCGCACATGCCTGCTTGGGATTGGCGCATCCTTCGATCCTCTCTTCCTTCCCTGGTCAACGGGAAGCGGTTCTCCCGCAACCAGGGCTTAAGCTAGCCCGGAGCTCTACTCAGGCAGGAGCTCTACTCAGGCAGAGACTCTACTCGGTCAGGAGCTCTACTCAGCCAAGAGCTATACTCGTCTAAAAGCTCTACTCGTTTAGGAATATATTCGACCAGGAGCTCTATTCTACCAGGAGCTCTACTCAGGCAAGAGCTCTACTTGGCCAAGCACTCTACTCAGCCAAGAGCTCTACTCAGGCAAGAGCTCTACTCGGCCAGGAGTGGCCCGTGAGTGCCACGTCAATGACTAGCCACGTCAGACACGGGCACCACACTAGTAATCAGCCACGTCGATCGTGGGTGCTATGTTAGCGGCCAGCCACGTCAGATGCGGGCACCACGCCGGTAACCAGCTATATCAGACGCAGATGCCATGTCAACAGCCAACCTTATCAAGTTGGGCTCAAGCCAAGCTAATGGCATACCCAAGCCCAATTCCAACCCTATCGAGAGGGGTGGATCATGGTTGCTTGGGTCATGGCTACTTGTAGCAATGGTAAGTCATGCAAGAGGACCAACAATCAGTGGCAATGGTGATAATAGGTGATCGATGAAACAAGTTTCATTCAAACAAGGAACAAAAGAGGGCTTGGCTTGAAAATAGGTGGTGTTGCGAGGGTTCGACTTCATGTTGAGCCTCAACTCACTCACCAAGGACCACGACTTCGACATCAGCTATAGGGCATTGACCGAGATCGCCAAAGGTTTGGCAAGGGCCATGGTTGTTACAAAAGAACAAGGGAGGAGGTAGCTATCATTGAAACTGGGGAAATGGATTCTAGATTAGATCCCAGTAATTCCTCAATGAAATCTGATTGATGTTCACATCTCCTCGTAGGAATGGTAGTGAGAAGTTGATGGCGACATGGGATGGGTATCTCAGCTATAGTGAGGCCTCAAGGAGGGCAGCACAACGAAGAAAAACTACAAGAAAACGAAGAAAAAAAGAGAGAAGGGTTATAGGCAGTGGTGGTGCACCAAGGGGATGGGAGGGATTTAAATAGAGATGAAGGCAAGGTTTCCTTGTCTCCAACGGAGTCAACTAGATAAGGTCGGGGCATGTTTGGTTTAGGGGAGTTGGACTCTCAAATGGGAACAAGAATGAGTGACTCCAACTCCAACCATTTAGTTGGAGAGAGTCCCATTCATATTCCAATTCCAAGGGAGAATGGGAATGTCCCAATCCCTGAAAACCCAATACTTACTCTTCCTTAGTATTCAAGCTCCATTCTGATTTAGATTCCGATTCTAATTCTGGTCATAAACTAAACATGCCAGAGGATATGGCTATTTTGATTCCCATTCCTATTCATTCCTATTCTGATTCTGGTCATGAACCAAATGCCCCCTTAGCCTCCTTCGACTTGTACTAGGAATCCGCCCTGGACTAGGTCTACCTGATGCTAGGCCAAGTCAAAGGACCAAGCCTCAATCTAATGATAGGTCAGATCAAAGGTCAAGTCTCACACCAAACTTTGCCCAAAGGTTAACATAATCTACTTAGACTTAGGCCCGGCTCAACTTGACCTTCAAGCCTACCTGCCAAACCCGAGCCTGGTCCTTACTTGGGCTTCAAGCCAGGCCTCGATCCTCAAGATCTTTTTTTTAAATGTCAAAAATATTTAAAATATTAAATATGAATAATTAAGTATTGACAACAACATTCAATATGTTTGTATTCTACTAAGTTCACATATTAATAACAATTGCCAACTAAGTCTACAAATACATCAAACATAAACAAATCATACAAGAAAAATAAAAAGGAGGATTTGGTCTGGCTTTAGTTGCCAATCCCAAGCCCAATCCTTTTACTAAATGGGTCCCCTTTCATGCCCCGGCCTGGCCTGTGAACTAGTTGAATTTAGACCCAACAATGAAGCAGGAAACAGCTGGGGATGTGCCTCAGCCTTAAAAAATGGTGCCCAGACAGAAAGGCTTAGTGCCAAATTCACTGCTGCAATGTCTGGGATAGTCGCTGGAACATTGAAAACTAGTCTAACTAATTGGTGGATGAATCAGGTGCAAGACTAGTAGGACATAGAGCAGAAGTAGTAGTCAAACCTGAAGCAATAGATAATACCCAAGAGGAGCAAGGAGAAGGGAAAGAACAATAGAGGAAGTGAATAGAAGGGGAACGGGTTAAAGTAATTGTGAATTCAGTATTATTATGTATTATAAGTTATACATAATTTTTCTTTTTCTTTTTTTTTTTTTTTTTGGCCGTGGATCAGGTTCTGGACAGGCATGATGTACCAAGATTGACCAAAGTTCTGGGGCCTAGATTGTTTGGCCTGCCCTGAGTCCAAGAAAGTTACCCCGAGATAAGCCTATTGAGAAGCCGGCCCAGCTTAGAAGTGATAGCAGCTCTCACCATGTTAAATTCATTTCAACTCAAACTTCAAAAGCAAATAACCTCTTGGATGCTCTTCCACTTTTTATTTTTCACTAGTCTCATTCATGTCATGCAAAATTTTCCTAGGGCTTACCTGTTAAGTTTCATTAGGGGAAAGTAGTTATCATTTGATGTTAGAACTTGATATACATGCTTCAGGGTTACAATTGTAAGGCTATAAATTAGAAGCCATTCCCCCATGAAACAATACAAAGAACATTCCACATTCTATTTTAAAGATCAATTATTTTGTGCAAGTGATTACAAATAAACTAGACATAATAACCCTTACATTAAAATATGTGTGTATTTGATTGAACAAAGACCAGCCATTCTTGTAATATAGATTTTAAGAAATGGTAAACAATGAACATTGAGGAAAAGGTTCAATAACAAAATTCAGACTAGTTTGAAAACAAGGTATAACCAAAATAAAATAAAAATAAACATTCAAGGACATGGTGAAAAATGGAAATATGCCATCAAACAGACTCGTTTGAAAAGCTTGCATCGATCACATGGTCTACACAGATAAAAGACTAGAGAAAACAAATGAACACACAATTATTACAAGTACTTATTATTATTAAGCAGATGCCAGGACCAGTTTCATCAGCATGTAAAGTTAAGCTGGTAACAAATTATGAAAGAGATCATGGAGCATCTTACGTTCAAGTCAAGGGAGGGTTGGTCTGGTTTCTGTAGGTTCTTTGAATGCATGCTGTGCTTTTCAATGATCTCCTTCATGCTTCAAAAAACCAAAAAAAAAAAAAGCAATGGAATATATTTGTTAAGAAAAATAAAAGAACACAAATATCTACTCTAAAATTTACTCATTGAAGTTTGGTTCACACACTAAGGTTATGGAAATATTTTATGATAGAGAGACTCAATTTTGAAGAACTTGCATCTTCTCTGGTAAAAATTAGCAGGATTGCTCTGATGATGGTGTCATGCTGTCCAAGTACTTGTATTGCATCACTAAGGCTGAAGACTTGAAGCATTATGGTGCCCTTCTGAAGTGAACATTTCAGATTGCATAGACCAAACAATTTATGCATGCACAGCAGTGACTAAGATAGTCTAAATGCCTTGCTATTAAAATAAACGTATAAATATATTTCCATAAGAAGTCTTCAGTAACTTCCTAAACTGTGTGATTTGAATAAAAGCTCAAGGTCCTAAGTTCATAATCACTCATTTAGACATCATCAAAGCAAGATCAATAGAATCAAGACATACAGGTTGCATGATCTATTAGAATCAAAGATATAACAGACTCCATAAAATGGAGAAAATTCAAGAAGTTTCCAAGAGAATGTTTAAGTTAGAAAATAAAATCACAATGCTTAATCCAGAATCTCAGTGCAAAAAAAATGTTTCTGATGGTGATGATGATGTTTAATTGATTTGCATGTTCCGAAAATAGATTGAAGCCTGATATTGAAGACAACTAGTCATGAGTAGGAATTTGTTTTCTTCACTGTACTACACTGATATTATAGATTTAATCATCATTATTCTAATCAAAATTGATAAAACTATCATAGCAAGTTGTTGAGATTGAATTTGTTATTTCTTTGGAGTTTAGACACTTAAAGTATAATGTTTGGTTACAAGTACACCTATTGCAATGAGAATCTTAAAATCCTCTACCCTATCTAATTATTTCTTGATAATTAACTCCTTTTAGTTGTCCCTATTTACCAGTTACCACAACAATTTTATGTAGTAGTAATAAAAAGAAAAGTCTCTGTACCAGATGTGGAGTGGATAACTTATCCAGGGATAGGAGCTCTGACCACAAAATGTTTAGCAGCTCAAATCCCAGGTTAGATGGTTCTCTCATGTTTGAGGAATTGAACAACCTTCTTGCTCATGCATACTTGGGTTGGGACAAATTGAGTATTATCAAATGCTTGTTTTCTATCACTACAATATGAAAGTGACTACAAGTGAGTTATGTCGAAAAGCAAATTAGAGCTAATTTCTTAAGTAATGTTATATACTCGTTGAAAAATATCCACCAGTTAAGTGCACTAGAGAGCAAATAAGACTATTGAACAATGGAGACAGAGTGGCAAGATGAGGCGACGCAACAAAATGAGAAGATGTATAAGATGGCTGTGGCTTGCAATAGTCAGCCATAGGTTGGAACTAGTCAAGCTAGAATGGAGGAGAGGAAAAAGCATAAGACTGGGTTGGGCTACACAGAGACATCGATGCTCCACATGGACATGGAGGGGCAATGCTGCTGCTGGACATTTTATTGGAGGTGGGCTAGTTAGGAATGTTGATGTTCCACATGCATGCAGAGAGGGTGATATTGTTAGACTTATCATCATTCATGGGAATGGAAGGACAGACATCATTTGAGCAATATTTGGATGAGTTCAAATTATTTAGCAGATCTGCCATGGGAGTTGATAATTGGCTATATGGTTTCCAAATATATAGAAATTATAGGACTGTAAATAGGGCTCAAGGAAAATGAGAGCAATGTGCATGTTTACCATAATTTTTTTTAGCATTCATCTTGATACTAACATGATGACATGCACAGTAATTGTTGATGAGCTGTGAAGCTATCATGCTATAAATTATCAGCTCCTTCATAAAGACAAATGGTTTATCAGTTCTGATTTATAAAAGCGTAGATATGTTTTAGTGACATGATATTTGCTCTTAGTTCCATGAAACTAATGTTTTATAGTAGGTTTATAACAAGACATACCGAAACTAGATACTCAAAGTCAATCGTAACTTATAGTTGATGCTTTATAATTTGTTACTTCAAAACTAATTAATAATCGATAATGCTAGCAAGTTAGCGAGTTGATAACTTAGAGACGCCTTTGTTATTGAGTTTCAATAAAAAGCAAATACAGTTACAAGCTTCTATTGGAAAATACATGCGATATATTATATTAAAAATGAACCAAGCTATAAAACATGTTTTCCTAGCTTCTACTATCATTTTTTCCAAATCCATAACCTTCTTTCTTTTCCTTATTTTATTTTAACTTGAAATAAATTTCTAATTCAAAACCACAAAATGTATGCATAAATGTGTGCACGCATGCATAAATGTATTGGGCAAGATCATAGACCAATTATAATATTTAATTGGTGACTATTAAGAGCAATTTTATACATTTTTAGCAAGACAATATAGGCATCTTATAAATTTGATATATTATTTGACATAAGCTTGTGATTTTCATAATTATTTATTAACTAAACCCAAAACTCGATCTCTCAATGATTGAATCCAAACTCAAAATCCATTTTAAAGAAACTTTTCCCAAAATCTTGGATTCACTGCTATTCCAGTTATATATTTCCAGTTTATTAAATAACACATTTCATATACTTAATCATCAGTAACATTTATTGTCTATGATGCATAATCCACATAATGTTACAATGAAAAGAGCAATTTAAGTTACAAAAAATGATTTTACACAGATTAAGAACATTAAAACTTCTCACTTATTATTGAACCACTTACACAAGTGCAAAGAAACAAAACTAGATCATCAAAACAATTCATCACCTCATGGTTTTAAAGTGAAACATCTTTTGCCCCTTCTAACAATTAGAAATCCTTCTTAGCTATTATATTAAGAAAAACCTAGAAAAGATCCTAGAAAAAACATTCAAGAGGACTTGGATAATCTGAACGAAGAGGCTATTTAGTTTCCTGCATCTGGACTTTAGATATTGCATCCAAGCTGCAATTAAACAAATGCAGGTGTCCAGTTGCCTACAAATGAGCAAGCAGCTGAGTTGCACCCTGAGGCCATTTCATTGCATCCAGGTATGCAGCCCAAGATGGCCACATATCAAGATGCAGCCTCGTGGCCTTAAAGGGCTACCATTGCCTCCTTCTCTCTCCAATAATCATATGATAATAATGTTACCATGACTTTAATAATGAAGATTTTCATGATATAATCATAATTCTTTTTCTTACATGATACAATAATAATTATCACAACATCATATAATAATATAATATATTTTATATAATTAAATATGATATAATAATATAATTATAATTTGAAGGTATACAAATATAATAATTATTTTTATAATCGCATGATGATAATTATAATAATATGGTTATATCATTAAACAAGATATGCCATAATTATGTGAATTGATATTATGTTATAACTAGTTATACTATATATCATTATACCTATATTATGTTATAGTATAACTAGTTATACTATAGGCCTATACTATAGTACTTTATATTATATTATATATTATTATTGCATTATATTATCGCATATTATATTATGTTATATGATATTGTATTTTATAATGATTAATATAATGTAATATAATAATTATACAATATCATATAATGATAAAATAACATCAAGAGTGGTAACTTTACGATGTCAGTTGCAGGATGACCATAATGTTTCCATATGAGACAGCCAAATATAGGATATGTAGTGGTAGTTTTCAGATGTGAGCAAGCAAAACAAACACTTGCAAATATAACAACAGCATTTATATTTGAAATATATTTGCAGCTACATCTAGACATGCAAGCAACCAAATGGCCCCATATTGTATCTAAGCTAAAAAAATCCAGCACAACAGCTCAAATTAAAATCCAGTTCAAAAGTAATAGTCACATAGCACCTAATTAGTGCAATATCTAATGAACTGAAAATCTTTAAAATAATTCAGGCTGCAGTTTAGATTCAATATCCTGTTAGTTGATTTGTACCAAGCCACTAGAAGTGCAAAATTCTAAAATGACAACACCTTGTTGACAATAATCTAATGCAGCAAAATTCAGGCGCAAAGATGAAAGCTATGACAAACTAGCAAATGAAGTTTTTCTTAGGGTTCTAGTTTTATTACTGTGTTTTTTCTAACAGTGTAAAAACACAACTAATAACAGCGACGATATAATTTCCGTATTCTGATAGGTTGGTTCTTCAAATAAAAAATAGTGCCAGATTATTGTAAAAACAAGATTTAAAATGCCACAACAAGCCTTGCTTGACAAAAAAACACGTAAGTCAATGAAGGCTTGTTTGCATCAAAATGATAAGTCACAATGACTTCATGGCATTAGCTAAAACATTGTCTGAATTTGGCTTATCCCATTTTTGCATTACCATTTAAACTAAATCCGATTTTTATGTTTCTAAGTTTATATACTTTCTGAGTTTGCAATTATTGAATCATACTGTCTTGCAAATCTTATCATCTATATTTTCAAATACGAGCATTTGTATGCAAAATCATTGTGATTTCAAACACTAAGCATTTCCGTGCACAACATTCTCATTGATATTAACCCAGATTAAAAATTCCAATAAATATCTAATATGATCATAATAGAGCATTGCTTCAAATACATAATGCTAAATATGGCTAGTTTGCACAAAAAGAAGAAATTTTGTAAATGACCTAATACAATTTAAATGAGAATAAGCCTTCTTTCTTTGGCACAATGAAGAGAAAAAGAGAGATCTTGTGCATTTTACATGGTAAGTTAACAAGAAACCCATATATGAATTTGGTTTGATTAGCAGAGGTCCAATTAAATTTACCCCTGCTGACTAATAGGGGGATGATATGATCAAAGCATGCATTAAGGCTGAAAAAGGATTAGAAGTATAGCTGCTCCAGAAAACTTGAGTTGACAACGTACTGGCCAAATGTTTCTAATCAACAAGAAATTTTTTATAGGTTATACTAGTGCATCTGTTGGAAGATGGCAATATTCTAAATTAGCAAGTAAAATTTTTCAGAATGAAACTACTAGAAGATATATCAGCAAAAAGGTTTTCAGAAGGAAAGGAAAATACTACAACCTAATTTGTTAGAAAAGGCATGACACCTCACTGGAGTCTTCTCCCTTGTTTTTAAATGAAGGGTACTTCAACTGAAAGGTGACAAGCTCACAAGCAAAATGGTATGTTATTACAAAGTAATATGAGGTAGAATAACTCGATGGTCATCCATAAAGTTCCAGTCGGATCTTTTATCTAATCATCTTAACCATTACAAATCTAAATAGGAAAGTTCTATTTCTTTGAAAGAAGTTATCAAAATAATAATACTGATGTTAAATCTTGTCTATGCATGAGCGTTTACGACCACAGAATTTTACTAGAAAGAACTAGTAGTAGTTGATTTTGCTCATTTAATTACCACACTAGTCTTACTGGTTTGACCTAACATCCTACAAAGATCAGTAACACTTTCTTTATTGGACTCCTTATGTAACTAATAATCAAGTATCATTGTTACTATATTAATCTCTTCTAATCATTACATCCAAACAGCTCCTAGTCATCCTCAAAACAAGGGCAAATTCATCTACATAGTTTTTTATCAAAGGACGATTAACTACATTGTCTAAACAACTTATTTACCAACAATAATCAAATTCTGAACAACCCTGCACTTCACAAATATCCATCAACTAATAAAGCTTAGTGACATTATTAAAAACAAAGACTAGTTAATGTTTAATTAATCATTATTACATCACTATATCAAGCTTTTGTTTTTTTTTTTGGAGAAAGAACAAGTCTGAAATGTGAACCAAAAAAGCTAAATAAATACTTAGCCTTTACCTCTTTAAAGCTCTTCCAACATGCTAAACTTTATAATATCTCATTCTCAAACCCAATACCTTATCTGGTGACCTGTATTGCCATTCTTTAAGATCTGTGGACTACCTGAATGAGTTTCCCTTTTTGGGGGCTAGGCCGAAGGGATTTCTTATCTTTATTTTTTTTCCAAACAACATCTTTCTGAAGTGTTTTTAATCCATGCTCCTTTCCTTTTCTTTTTTTTTTTCAGGATCCCTTTTCCTCATAGTTGTACCTACAGCTTAAAATATTTACCGTAGGGACTGGAGCATTCATCTTAATAGTTACAAAAACAACGGATTGTAGCTTATGCATTTATGAGTCTACTAGTCCAAAAACGAGATCAAATGAAGCGAACCGCTTGCCTCATCCTGTTCTTTTGCAATATATACTTACCGCGCTTTTAAACCCTCCTCCCTCTTTTTTTTTTTTTTTTTTTGTTCTTTTGCAAAAGCTTGCAACATTTTTCATCATTTGTACCTACGACCTCTTTACTCCCGACGCATAGTTTTCTTTTCCCTCTGAGTTTCTGGTCCAATGACTAAAGTACTTCCAATACATAAAACACTGCACAAATCGAGTGCGTGTTCTCCTTGAGAACTCTCTTTCTCACTACAGATCCTACACGGTCCACCCTACAGTGACAAAATAAACCCCGTTTTCTACAATAACCAACTTATATTTCTCGACACACAAAGTTATTTGCACCACAATTCTGCATCTCGTCCTCCCAGCCAAACTCTACATCTAGAATCAAGAAAATCAAAGACTCCACACCTGCATCTAAACTTGAGCAAACTTTGAACATAATCTTTCTTTCAACACTACCTGGAGCTCGAGAACTCGTAGAGCTTGCCAGTCGACGAGAAGATGATAAGGGCGACCTCGGCGTCGCAGAGGATCGAGAGCTCCTCCGCCTTCTTCAGCAGTCCCCTCCTCCTCTTGGAAAACGTCACCTGCCTCGCCGTCGCGTTGTCTATCTTCCTTATCTGGATCTTCTCCCTCACCATTGATCCTAAAATGCACCAAGACCTAAAAAAACACAGATAATAATAATATTATCATTACTATTAACAATAATAAAAAAAAAAAGACGGAGAAGAGTTAAAAAAGAATAATAACAGGAAGGAGAAGTAACAGGAGCACAAAAATAAATGGTGCTTTTTAGGGAAAAAGAGCCCAGGTTTCCAAATCAAGCGACCAATCAGAAACCCTAGGTTTTCTTGGGGGAAGAAGAAAAGCAAATAATAAAAAAGAGAGCTAGAGAGAGAAAGAAACCCACCAATCTAAGGTCGGTTAAGGCCTCGAGAGGAGAGAGTGTTTGCTCCGACGGGGCTTCTGGGTAAGGCCAGGAGCAATAAAAAGAAGAGAAGAAGAGGAATGGTGGGGGAGTGCGGGAGAGAATGGGAGACCCACTTTTATGGTAAAAAAATACACCACCTCTATTTCCTTTCTTATTTTCCTTCCTTCTCACGAGTCGCCACCACCTCCCGAGACCCCGTCCCTGTCGCTGCCGCAGATGCTGCCAGTGGTAAGGGTACGATGGCTAGTTTGAAGGAAAAAAAAAAAAAAAAACCAAAAACCTCTGCGCGACGGATGACATGAAAAGTAAGCGATAGAACGGGCTGTCTTCACGCTTCCCTGGAAAGGTGGCGCTTCCGTTTTGGACGGTTCTGTCTTCTGAACTCTCGCGAACGAACCATGTACGTTGCTCTAAATTGCAAATAGAGTGCACCGATGTGAGGTTTTGGTGCAAAAGTTGTCGCGGTGAGTTCTTTATTGGATACTGTAAGATTGCAGGTATATTTGAGAGACCGAAAGGTTTTGTACGCATACACTAATTGGAACAAAAATCATACGAGGGCGGCCAAAAAATCATATGGACGGCTTGCAGTATTTTTCTCTTCATCAATTTTTTTAAAAAAATATAGAATAGATCATTTATTTATTAATAAAATTATAATTATATAATTATAATATATTTTTTATTTTTAATATATTTTTTATTAATACTAATATAATCAATAATTATTTATATCAATAAATTTTTTATATTATTTGATCATGTACCGTACATTGACGAGTTTCATATTCTCCAAACTATGTACCAATTTATAAATCAACTAATCATTGATAAATATATATTTAAAAATTATTTATTAATTTATTTATATAAATTAGATTATGATTATGTGTATATTAAAAAAATTATAGTATGTATGTACTATAAATTAATATATAATTTCTTGATCATAATATTCATCAATAATATATATGGTGAATTGATACGTACTTGATGGCTTACCAATATATGTTATAAACTTTTTTGATACATATTTCGTAACGATCCAATATATATCCACAGGTAAATTAATAGATAGTTTTCCGAATATAATGTTCATTAATACACAGTATACGGTTAATTGATGTTGTACCTATCCGGCTCATCACTGAATCACGCCGGTTTCTTTTGGCGCTCCGACAGGACCGGCCCCTCTGAGAATGCCGACGGACGTGCAAAGCCGACCCACTGGGGCTAAGGTCCGACGACCACTCCTTCTGGGGTCCTTCGGCAGAAAGCCGAATGGGGGCAGGTATACGACTCCCGCCTGCTTTTTTCCAGTGAGATTCTGTGGAGCCGATTCCCCGCCACTTCAAAGTTCCTCAGGTGGAGTACTACGACGGCACCACCGACCCGCTGGACCATCTGGGCACTTGCAAGGCCCACATGATGGTACAAGGCGCCTCCGATGCCCTCCACTACATTGCCTTCCCAGCAACTCTAAAGAAGGCCACCCGGATGTGGTTCACCGCCATCCGGCCATGTACGATCCACTCCTTCCCCCACTTGAAAATCTTTTTTTTTTCATTTCAAGACCTGTAGTCGGACTCCAAGGAATACCGATCTCCTCTTCCTCGTTCACAAAAGGAGGGAGAGATGCTCCGGGACTACATGACCTGTTTCAACTCAGCGGCCATGGAAGTCCCAGACCTGAATGTGGCAGTGGCTATGTCGGCCTTCAAAAGAGGGCTCCGATTGTTCGGGCTTACTTTCTCCCTGGACAAGCGGTTTCCGACGAGCTACCCTGAGCTGCTGACCCGGGCACAGAAGTATGCCGTCGCTGAGGAGCAGGCGGCGAGCCGATGACAAGAGGAAGGGAGGTCGAACCCCAAGAAGTGAAGCGACAAGGCTCCTAAGGTCCGACCTCCCAACAACAACAGGTCCGCCCGGTGCCAGAGTCTGAAGCCGAAGGACAATCCCAGGAGGTTCGAAAGCTACACGCCCCTCTCTCTCTCGAGGGAGAAGATCCTCCTGGAGATCGAAAATGAGGCCTTCCTCCAAAGCCTCGCTCGATGAGGGTCCCACCTGCTTCCAGGGACAAGAACAGATACTACAAGTTCCACCGAGACCATGGGCACAATACTGAGGAGTGCCCACTGAAGGATGCCATTGAAGATCTCATTCGAAGGGGTACTTGCGAAAGTGCGTCCAACCCCGTCGGGATCGGGCCGAAGCCTCCATCGCCAGAGACCCTCCAGAGGAGGCGAAGCTTCCCCACTAGAGGCCGACCGATAGGGGCGTCAACATGTTGCATCGAAGGACCGACTGGGGCTACAAGGATGGTCCAGATATCGTTAAGAGATCAAGGGGCTCCAACGCCATCACCTTCTCTGACGAGGACCTTCAGGAGTCCCATGTTTTTGAAAACGAACCTGTAGTTATTTCAGCGGTTATCGCCAACTATGATGTAAAGAGATACTTATAGATAATGGAAGCTCCACGGAGGTATTATTGTATGATGCTTTCTTGAGAATGAACTTGACCCACCGATGCTGCACGAATCTCCCATACCGCTGACAGGCTTCAGAGAAAACTCCGTCGGGGTTGAAGGAGAAATCACCTTATCCATAACGATCGGGACGGAGTCTTTCCAAAAAACTCTCCCATCAATTTTGTGGTCGTCCGGACGACCTCGGCGTACAACGCCATTTTAGGCCGACCGGCTCTCAACAAGTTCTGAGCCATCATGTCTACTTACCATATGGTGGCAAAGTTTCCAACCAAGAGCGGGGTCGGCATGATAAGGGGAGACCGAGGATGGCCAGACAATGTTTAACTATCCTTAACCAGCAGTCGGAAGGCCGTCCTACTCTGGAGCAGCTTGATCCAAGGACTGAGGTCGATGGCCATGGTCGGCCGGATGAGAAAATCATGTTTGTTCCTCTTTGTGAGGATGACCCCACCAAAATCCTCCAAATTGGAAGCTCCCTCGACGAAGAAATCAAGTCAGAGCTAATCGGCTTTCTTAAAAGCAACGCCGATGTCTTTGCTTGGTCAGCCTCGGACATGTCGGGAATCCCGTCGGACGTCATCAACCACCAGTTAAGGGTGGATCCGAGCTACAGGCCCATCCGGCAGAAAAAGAGGAACTTCGCTGTTGAAAGGTAGAAAGCTATTGATGAAGAAGTAAGAAAGCTTTTGGACGCCGGTTTTATCAGAGAAGTTCACTACCCTGAGTGGCTGGCGAATGTCGTCATGGTGAAAAAGGCCAACAGAAAGTGGAGGATCTATGTAGATTACACCGATCTCAACAAGGCTTGTCCGAAGGATAGCTTCCCTGTACTGAAGATTGATCAGCTGGTGGATGCCATGGCGGCCATCAGCTTTTGAGTTTTATGAATGCCTTCTCTTGGTGTAACCAAGTCAGGATGCATCCGGAGGACAAGGAGAAGATTGCCTTCATCACCAACAAAGGCCTTTACAGTTACAGGATGATGCCCTTCGGCTTGAAAAATGCCAGCGCCACCTTTCAAAGATTGATCAACCATGTTTTCGAAAGGCAGTTAGGCAAAAATATGGAGGCCTATGTGGATGATATGATAGTGAAGAGCCTCCAAAGGGCCGACCACATCAAAGACTTGCAAGAGACCTTTGACGCCTTGAGACACCATAGATGAAGCTCAATCTTGCGAAGTGTGTGTTCGGCGTAACTTCAGGCAAGTTCCTCAGCTTCCTGGTCACTCAAAGGGGAATTGAAGTCAATCCCGACAAGATCAGAGCCGTCCTCAAGATGGGACATCCGACCAACAAGAAACAGGTGCAAGAGCTTACTGGCCAAATCGCCTCACTCAGCCGTTTCATATCCCGTTCGGCTGAGAAGTCCCTCCCTTTCTTCAAGACCACGCCGGTCGGATCGTTTCACTTGGACCGAAGAGTGTCGGTCAGCCTTTGAAGCTTTAAAAGAATATATGAGAACCTCCGCTGCTGACCAAACTGACGGGGGGAGACATTATATATATACCTGTCAGCATCGGACGAGGCGGTCAGCTCCATGCTCGTCCGAGTGGGAGAAGATGGCCACCAAAAACCAGTTTACTACATCAGCAAAGTCCTCCATGAAGCCGAAACGAGGTATCCGAAGTTGCAGAAGCTGGTCTATTCTTTGGTCATAGCGGCCAAAAGGCTTCGACCCTACTTCCAAGCTCATCCAATTGTAGTGCTTACCGACCAACTGCTCAAAGCAATCCTACGAAGCCCGGACACTTCCGGTTGGCTCGCTAAATAGGCCGTCAAACTTGGTGAGTTCGACGTCTTCTTCCAGTCCCGGTCGGCTTTGAAGGCTCAGGTAATATCTGATTTCATCGCCGAATGTACTTGGAAACAATGTTCATCCTTTGTAACAGCCGAAGTATCTAAGGCTGAAGCCATCGTCGAGGCCGAACCCGCTTGGACGCTGCATATGGATGGAGCATCCAACCTTGCAGGTTGCGGGGCCGGCTTGATCTTAGCCGACCCTAACGGAGAAAGCTTGGAGTATGCTCTCCACTTTTCCTTTTAAGTGTCGAACAATCAGGCGGAGTATGAAGCCCTGCTCACAGGACTGCGAATCGCCGATGAACTAGGCATTAACCAGATAAGAGTCTTCTCTGATTCCCAGTTGGTGGTCAACCAGGTGAAGGGCGAGTTTGAGACAAGGGACTCGACCCTAGCCAAGTACTTGAATAAGGTACATAATCTCATCTCTCGGCTTAAGTTCTTTGAAATCCTCCACATACCTCGTCTGTAGAATTTCCGGGCAGATGCTCTATCATGATTGGCTACAGCAGGCACCAATACCTCTGATTGAACCTTTATGGAGTACTTGCAGTGCCCAAGCATTCACGAAGAGCCGAGCGAGGTCCAACAAGTTGATCAGGAGACTTCTTGGATGGATCCGATCCTCACTTTTCTTAATCAAGGAACTCTCCCAGACGATCCAACCGAAGCCAAGCGCATACGCTGGTCGGCATCCAAGTACATCATCCTTGACGATGTCCTCTACAAGCGCTCATTCTCTCAGCCACTATTGAAGTGCCTGGGGCCGACCGATGCTGACTACGCCCTCAAGGAAGTTCATGAGGGCATCCGCGACAATCACCTTGGGGGACGGTCACTGGCCTACAAAATCATCCGACAAGGATACTATTGGCCTACAATCCAGAAGGATGCTTTAGACTTCGTCCGAAGATGCGATGCTTGCCAAAGGTACGCCAATATCCAAAGGAGGCCCGCTAGCCAGCTGACTCCGATCACCATCCCATGGCCTTTCACTCAATGGGGGATGGACATCCTTGAACCTTTTCCTCTAGCATCTGGTCAGCGGAAGTTTCACATTATGGCGATCAATTACTTCACCAAATGGGTGGAGGCTGAATCGCTGGCGCAAATCACGGAAGCAAAGGTAGAAACCTTTGTCCGGAACTGCATTATTATCGATTCGGCATCCCGCAAATGATCATCATCGATAATGGAAGGCAGTTCGACAACCCGAAATTCTGGGACTTCTGCGGACAGTACCATATATCTTATCGGCTCACCTTAGTCGGCCACCCGTAGTCTAATGGAGAAGCCAAAGTTACCAATCGAACAATCCTGCATGGTTTGAAGACACGGCTAAACGACGTCAAAGGACTCTGGGCCGAAGAACTTTACTCTGTACTTTGGGCATATCGAACGACCGCCCGGTCGGCAACAGGAGAGATACCTTTCAATCTGACTTATGGAAGTGAAGTCGTTATCCCTGTTGAGGTCTCTTTCCAATCCCTAAGGATTGACCACTATGCCGAACCTGCTAACTCGGAGCAGCGAAGGGCTGACCTGGACCTACTTGAAGAGACTAGACTCCGAATAAGCTTGAAGTTGGCGACCTACCGCCAGAAGATGACAAAGTATTACAACTCGCGGGTCAAGGCACAAAATTTTCGGGTCGGAGACCTAGTGTTGCGGAGGGCGGAGATTTCGAGACTGACCGAGCAAGGAAAACTTTCCTCGAACTGGGAAGGACCTTATCGAGTTGTTGAAATAACTCAGGCCGGAACATACCGAATCGAGTATTTGGACGGACGACAGATAGCACGCCCATGGAATGTAGACAACCTCCATAAATATTATCAATGAATTCAGCTCTCTTCAGTGCCCAACTCCGAAAAGTTCGACTCCGATCGGCAAAGGCTCTAGGGCAGCCCAACTCCGAAAAGTCTGACTCCGGTCAGTAGAGGCTCTAGGGCAGCCCAACTTCGAAAGTCCGACTCCGGTCGGCAAAGGCTCTAGGGCAGCCTAACTCCAAAAATTGATTCCGATCGGCAAAGGCTCCGGGGTAGCCCAACTCTAAAAAGTCCGACTCCGATTGGCAAAGGCTCTAGGGCAGCCCAACTCCAAAAGTATGATTTCGATCGGCAAAGGCTCCAGGGTAGCCCAACTCCGAAAAGTCCGACTTCGGACGGCAAGGCTCTAGGGCAGCCCAACTCTAAAAGTCCGATTCCGGTCGGCAAAGGCTCTAGGGCAGCCCAACTCCAAAAAGTTCGATTCTGGTCAACAAAGGCTCTAGAGCGGCCAACTCCGAAAAGTCCGACTCCGGTTGGCAAAGGCTTTAGGGCAGCCGAACTCTGCAAGTCCGATTCCGGTCGGCAAAGGCTTTTGACTCTGAAAAGTCCGGATCACATGGTGGAAGATGCTCCTCGCAGCTTCGTTGACCGTCTGCCGGTTCTTATTCCAGTCGGTTCTGGCAACTGCCCTCTCCAATATGGTCCTAACCTGCCTTGCATCTTTGATTGCGCGCTCCAGCTGGCACGCGTTGTCGCTGACGTCGACGACTTCCTTCCCAACGCTCCCCCTCCTGACAGCCTTCGGCTCTTGAGCCGCAGGAAGGATCTCCTCCGTCAGTTCGATGGGTGGTGATGCGGGGGCCATCTCCTTACAGTATGTCACCCACTTCCCTTCCTCCCTGACGGTCGAGTGCACGGAAGGCGATAGGTATTCCTTCATCTTGACGGGTCGACTGCCTAGTGATGGTATGTCGCAGATTCCGGATTCCATGGAAACGACGACGGCAAGCTGCTCCCTTGCCCGCTGTTTTGTGGCCTCTCCAGCATCGGTTCCTTTGCCGATTTTCTTTTTGGCTTTTGAGCCGTCGGCTCTAAAGTCTGGCCAGCCCTCCTTTGTGTCGCCAGTGCCGTGATGATTGATCGGTCCAGTCTCATCTTTCCACCTATCAGCAAACAAGTCAGTTAGAAGAAGTCCGAACGAAAGTAGATTGTATCCGGCGTAGGTATCTATCCTACCTAGATGTCGATGATGGCTGATCCCAGCATGGTGTAGACTGTCTTCAAAAAGCAGAAAACTGACAAACTTTGGGTCTTCGTCGATCAGCTTGTGAAAATCGACCTCATCAGCCCTCAAAACCCTCTTCCTGTTGGCTGCCCTCGATAAGGGTTCCCCCCATGCCGGCTCAAATCCCCACGGCTCCAAGCTATCTACATAAAAAATCGAGACTTCCACCTGTAGATGGCCGACGAGAGTCCCCCTAAGATCTTCTGATTGGGTCGCAGACTAAATACCCACCACTCCCGCTTCGGAAGTCCTGCTTTAAGAGGAAGAAGTTACCGAACAGGGACAACCTAGGCTCGATGTCAGCTTCCTGGCACACGACAACAAAGCCGCAGATCACCCGAATGCTATTCGGGATCAGCTGAGACGGGGTAATCCTATAGTGGTTAAAAATTTGGATGAAGAAACTTTGAAGGGGAAATCGAAGGCCGGCCTTTAGGTGGTTTTCGTACAAAGGCAAGGCTCCTAAGTTCATTGGACTATTCACTCTGCCCTCTTTGTTGGGGATTGTGAGGTGAAGTATGGTCGGTATGTTGTATATGGCCCTAAGACCCTCTACCCTCTCTCGAGTCATGGTGGTGGGGATGTCATAGGGACCGGGCTCCCTATCCCCCCGAACTGGGATCCGACCAACAGGGGCCATTCTTGGGAGGGTGGTGATTGAAGAAGAAGATGGAGGCGGGACTAACCTGGTGGGCAAATTCCTAAGGCACGGGCGACAGGAGCAGAACAAAAAGAAAAATCTCTCTCCAACCCCGGTGCAGTGAAAGACCCCCTCCGGGCATTCTCCCCTCCTTTTATAGGTGTTGAGGGGCCACCTCCCAGCGCCCCTCGAGTGCCGTGATCCGTGGCATTCGACGCGATGTCTTGATTGGACGGGGACACCGAAGGGACATGCTGGTTCACGTCCGATCGCAATCCACATAACCGCCTGGCCAACCATGGATACGTCACTCCAGGTTCCGTGCCGACCGCCTGGATCCCGCCACGTGGCCCATGTCGCGATGGGGTCATGTCGGGTGGGCGTTACGGACTGACGAATCTTTATGGTACCATACCAGCATTAACTACATCTACTACTACCACCAATGCGGTGCCAACACCTGTCCAAGGGCCGAGATTCGGAGCAGAATTGAACCGGTCTCTACATGCCAGTTCAGGTTCTCCATCATTTGGGGAACCGATGCATTTAATACCAATATTGCCCTCATACTTCAAGATCACAGAATCGCTCGAAGCTCAAGGGCAAGGGGGCAACTGTTGTACCTATCCAGCTCACCACTGAATCACGCCAGTTTCTTTTGGCAGTCCAACAGGACCGGCCCTCTGAGAATGCCGACGGACGTGCAAGGCCAACCCATTGGGGCTGAGGTCCGACGGCCACTCCTTCTGGGGTCCGGCTCACCTATCTCCCTTGGCAGCCGACCCACTGGGGCAGGGTCCGATGGCTACTCCTTCTAGGGTCCGGCTCATCTATCTCCTTCGGCAGCCGACCTATTGGGGCAGAGGTGTTGCCCAGAAATGGAGCCCAAGAGGGGGGTGAATTGGGTCTTTTAAAAAATTTAACACAATAAAACAAAAGGTCTAGTGGTGCTTGTGAGTAACAATTAATTAGATGCAAGAGATAGCACTTAATTAAAGAATGCAAAAACAATCACACACAAACACAAGATATATAGTTGTTCAGTGCAAACCTAGCACCTACATCCACTCCCCAAGCCATCCTTGGGAATTCCACTATAATCCACACCAGATTACAGTTGACTTGTTTTTACAAGGCTCACAAGTCAAAAACCTAAGTTGGTTTTATCACCTAGGCTCACCAACAAACCCAACTACTTGTTTTGTCTTCGGGCTCACAAGTTAACCCTAGTTGGTTTTAACACTTTGGCTCACCAACAAACCACAATAACCTTCTTTCAAGACCCCTTGAAAGCAAGGTTAAAGCACAACAAATTAGATATGAAATTTAAATGCTACAACAAACTCTCTTCAAGAGTGGATTGGAATCTTTGAAGCCCAAGGATGCTTTGACTTCACTCTTCTTCAAGTTGCCTCCTTTTGGAATGTAGTAGAGTTGAGCAAGTAGGCTTTTTCAATGGAATCAAGCTAGAAGAGGCTTTTGATTTGAAGTTTGGAGAGAATAATGGCTTTTTGGCTTTTGAGTGGACTTGAATGCTCTTGAATAGACTTCTCTCTTTTTTCTCTTGACTTCTTCTCACTTCCCTTTCTTTAAAATGAGGTTGGTGGAGATTAAATACACCAAAAACCTTCTAAAAATAGTTTGTGACCGTTGGAGCATTCGAAATAGCCGTTTGGAGCTTGAAAACCCATTTCTGCAAGCCAGAAAAATAGATCCGTTAGAGCTGTCAGGCTGCAAGTGTCGACACTTGGCTGTCAGGTGTCGACACTTGAATTCTGGGAGTCGACACTTGATCATTCAAGTGTCGACACTTGATGCACAGGTATCGACACTTGACACAAAAATCCTCGAACCAACAAGTTCTGTATTTTCAAAATTATCAGGCCTTGAGTCGACACTTGAAACCTAAGTGTCGACACTTGGTGTCGACACTTGAATTCTAGGTGTCGACACTTGGCGTGCCAAGGATTTTTTGTCCGTGCCAAATGCTGAAGTGTCGACACTTGACTGTCCAGGTGTCGACACTTGAGACTGAAAACATCCAGAATCAAGAGTAAAAGCCTTGAAATCAAAAATGATGTTCATGAAAACATAAACACATAATGATTAAGTAATTGTAAGCCCTTTTTTAATGAAGAGGCTGCCCATATGTGAGATTTGCTCCGTGCCATTGCGTGCCATACACCATAAATATTTGAAATTTTGAGGTGCTTTCTGCCTGAAAACTCACAACTTGAAATTCACATTAGAATACAATATGTACTCAATATTTTGTTATTCATCAAAATCACTGGGTGGAGCCAACAATCTCCCCCTTTTGATGATGACAAAATCTTGAGAAAAAGAGACATATAGTTCAAACCATGAGTTTTCTAATTAATAGGAAACAATCTCCCCCTTAATTAGATACTTGTTTTTAAGGTAAACTTCAAAACAATATAATGCATCTTTTTCTTAAAAAAAACTTGTTCTCAAATTCTCAAAAATAATTAACATCATTACTTAAACATCCATCATCACTCTTTTTCTTCATAACAATTAACATCACTTTTTAACATTACTTTTTTTTTTCCCCTTTTTGTCAATCATAAAAATAACCTCCCCCTTACAATTTGCATGGATACAAAAGAGAGTATAGAAACAAATATCATAGCTGAAATTATGCTTGTATCAGAGTTAAAATCCCATTATATCAGAGCTAAAATATGATAAACTGAAGTACAAAAGGTTTAAGATAACAAACACATATATATGAGATAAGTTTTTAGTAAAAAAAAACATACATATATCAACCATACAAAAAGAGATCTGAAACAGTCATCTGTGAGGCTAATCCTCATCAGATGGAACATCAAGACTAAAAGGAGCACTAATCCTAGATCTGGTCGCTAATGCCCTAGGAGGTGCTAAAGCTCTAAGACTCCTGGTACGGCCGGCAGGACCAAAAGCGGGTACAACCCTAGAAGATCTGGTAGAAGGAGGCGAAAGACGATCAGCTGGCTCAATAGGATCCGGAACAAAGTCAACTAGAGCAGTAGAAGGAGCAGGTGTAGTAGGAGGATCTCGACTGACCACCTCATAAGCATCAGCTCCGCCTACACTGTCGCTGTCAGTGCCTACCACCTCAGTGGCTCGGTCAACATCCTGATCACCTCCGTCAGCAATATCAGCATGGTCGCTCTGGTGATCGCCGCCGTCATCATCATCATCATCATCATCATCATCATCATCATATCGAGCAGGAGCAGGTGCAGCAGGAGGTATAAGTGATCCCAGAAGACTCTCAAGACGTGTAAATCCCTCCTCCATGGATCTGCGGATCTCAGCATGCTCTGAGGTAGTCTATGCTCGTAGAAGCTCGACCTCGCTACGCAGCTGAGTCACCTCTCCTCTGATCTGTGTAAACTGTGCTCTGGCATGCTCCTCAAAGGATAATCCGGTAGATGGTGGTGGAGGAACTGAAGCATCAGGTGACAGGTGCTCTGCCTGTGTCGATGGTACATCCACTGGAGGAAGGACTGCTGGCTCAGATGGTCCAGCCTCAGCCTCTCGAATCTCATCCTCCTCTGGCTCCTGGCCAGACTCTCTCCGAACCCATCGACCTCCAACCATCCTGAAACCCATGCGGTGCAATGACCTCTCATCATATACATCTGTGTGCAGTATCTCCTTGGGGATCTCCCCTCCAATGATACTCCACAAGCTCTGAAAAGATGGGTCAGTGCCATCCCGTATGGCAAACAGTGTCGGCGCTGAGTGGCAGCATCATGCATCTGTGACAGCATCAAGGCCAGTATATCAACTAGTCTCCTCTCGATCAGACTGGTCATCAACATCAGCTCTCTCTCTATGATGAAATCGAATCTGCCAGTCTTCGGTAGAAGGATCCGTGCGGTAATGTGGTGCAGCAGTCGCATCTCTAAAGATAACTGGTTCGCGGTAACTACTGAGATACCGCGAACATCCTCTCGCTCAAGGATGCATCTGAAAGCTGCCTCTCTATCATCAACTGAGAAAGCACAGACTCCTCTCCGGGGTATCTCCCATACTCGGCTCAGCAACTCATCAGTCAATGAAATCTGTGTACCCCTGACGGATGTCGTCCATAAGAGTCGTCGACAGTCCAGAGCACCGTAAAACTCCCTCACCAGGTGAGGATAGTATCTCTCCTGCATGGTGCAGAAGGGTACTAATCCTGCATCTGAGAGTATCTCTCTAATGCCAAAATGGTGCCTGTCGAAACAGTGTAGATCTACTCTCCTCCCTGAAGCTACTGATTTCCCTGCCATCCTCTCTACAGGGGGGGAGCTCGGAGTGGCTGAACTGCTCTGCGGAGCGGGATCGAATCTGGCCTTCGATCTCCTCTCACTACCCTGACTAGCCCTCGCTCTAACTGCAAGTCTCTTCCTAGGACCCATATCAGCCAACTGACCAGGAAGAATGAAAAGGGTTCAGAACAAAGGACTGGCCATAGGTTGAGATTAGAGTTCAAATTGGTTTCGAAAACCAGAATCAATAAGTTTTGATCAAATGACAAAATTTTTGAGTAAAATTTGTAGGAAAAATTTGTGTTGGGTGGAGCACATTTGAATCCCAAAAAAAAAAAAATTTTGTAAAGAAAAAAATAAATCAAAAACCATGGGATTTAGGTTTTAAGCATTTAGGGTTTTTGCAAATAGGCGAAAATATTCAAAATGCAATACTAGAAATCCTTCCTAATCATCAATAAAAGGATTTATTACACTTAAATTAGATGAAAACCCATTTTATTTTGCTCAAAATTGATGAAATAGTGATTTTTGTGAAAAGGGTTGAAAAACATCCAAAAGATGAGGGAAATTTGAGAAAAACAAATCTAAAACAAGATTCCCTCAAATGGAGTTTTAGAATTTACTAAAACACAAAAACCCGTTAGATTGAAGAAAAATGTTCGGAAAACCTAAAACACGATCGTTTGGTTAAAAATAATAAATTAAAAACAAGGAGAAATAAAAATGAATTTAGAGAGGGAAAAATACCTGATTTGAGACGGATTGAAGGGTGAAAAGACGGGTTTGGACAGGGGGACCACTGTTCCAAGAAATTTGGGGAAGGAAAATTTTCAAAAATCCTTCGTTCGGCCCGTTTTAAAACAGTTCAGATTCGCAAGTGTCGACACTTCGGATTTGTCAAGTGTCGACACTTGGTCAGGTGTCGACACTTGACACTTTCCAAGTGTCGACACTTGGCCAAGAAAATTCGAGAAAAATCGAAAAAAAAATTAAAAAAAATTCTTGGGGTTTAAAACAATAAATATTGAGCTTTTAGGACTAGGTAAAAGGATACTAAGAGAGTCCTAGGAGAATGGATCAATTACACCTAACTCTCTTCTAATCAGATAGAACCTATCCTCACTCAAAGGCTTTGTAAACACATCAGCTAATTGATCATTGGTACAGACAAAATCAAGAATTACATTTGAGTTTTGTACATGATCTCTTATGAAATGATGTCTTATTTCAATGTGTTTACTTCTTGAATGTTGCACTGGATTTTTAGATAAGTTGATTGCACTAGTATTATCACATCTTATGGGTGTCTTAGTTAATTTAATGCCAAAGTCTTCGAGTTGTTGTTTGATCCAGAGGATTTGAGCACAACAGCTCCCAGCTGCTATATATTCGGCTTCTGCCATAGATAGAGCAACAGAGTTCTGTTTCTTGCTACTCTAGGAGATCAAATTTACTCCAAGAAACTGACAGGTTCCACTAGTACTTTTACGATCAAGTTTACATCCAGCAAAATCAGCATCAGAATAAGCAATTAAATCACATGAAGAATCTCTAGAGTACCATAAACCATTTTAATTGAGCCAGATAGATATCTAAATATGCGTTTAACAGCCAAAAGATGAGACTCTTTAGGATTGGACTGATATCTAGCACACATACAGACACTAAACATGATATCTGGTCTACTGGCAGTAAGATATAATAACGAACCAATCATGCCACGATATAATTTTTTATCAATTGATTTACCTGATTCATCCTTGTCAAGTCTACATGTAGAGCTCATAGGGGTACCTAATGGCTTAGTGTTCTCCATCCCAAACTTCTTGAGTATTTCTCTTGTGTATTTTGTTTGGTTGATGAAGATCCCCTCTTTGGTTTGCCTTATCTGGAGTCCGAGGAAGAAATTTAGTTCTCCCATCAAGCTCATCTCGAACTCACCCTGCATTAGACTTGCAAAATCTTGACAAAGAGATTCATTAGTAGCACCAAATATTATATCATCAACATAGATTTGTACTACTAAGAGATCATCATTCTTTTTCTTTAAAAACAATGTTTTATCTACATTTCCTCTAGTAAAATCATTTTTTAGCAGAAAGAGCTTAAACATCATACCAAGCTCTTGGAGCTTGTTTTAATCCATATAAAGCTTTATGAAGTTTATAAACATGATTTGGAAATTCAGAATTTTCAAAACCAGGGGGTTGTTCAACATAAACTTCTTCTTCAATTAATCCATTCAAGAAAGCACTTTTAACATCCATCTGATAAAGTTTAAAGTTATGAAACAGGAAAAAGCCAATAGTAGCCTAATTGCCTCAAGTCTAGCCACAGGAGCAAATGTTTCATCAAAATCTATCCCTTCCTCCTGATTGTATCCTTTGGCAACTAGTCTAGCTTTATTTCTAATTACTATTCCATTTTCATCAAGTTTGTTTCGAAAAACCCATTTTGTGCCAATAATTGATGTGTTTGAGGGCCTATCTACTAGTGTCCAAACATTGTTCCTTTTAAATTGATTAAGTTCATCTTGCATAGCATTTATCCAATTACTATCACATTCAGCTTCCTAATAGTTTTAGGTTCAATTTGAGACACAAAAGCTAAGTAGTCACAAATATTCTAAGAGATGATCGAGTACTTACACCTTTAGATGGATCACCTATAATTAGTTCTTTTGGGTGTCCAAGAGCATACCTCCATTCTTTTGGTAAAGGATCAACAGTTGAGATATCTTCATCACCTTGTGCTTGATCTTTGTCAGTGTTCTGATCATCATTCTGTTCCTTGGTAAGTTCTTCATTGTTGTTTCTTTCTTCAGTCTTCTTGTTACCTGTTCATCAAAAAGTACATCTTCTTTTCTTGAAGATTTTTGGTTAGTTTCGTCAAATACTACATGAATGGATTCTTCAACAAGTGTCCTTCTGTTGAAGACCCTGTATGCCTTACTAGATGTGGAGTAGCCTAGAAAGACTCCCTCATCTGATTTGGCATCAAATTTACTTAGATTGTCTTTACCATTGTTTAAGATGAAACAACGGCAACCAAAATATGAAAATAACGGATTGAAGGTTTTCTACCCTTCCAAAGCTCATAAGGAGTTTTCTTTAAAATCGGTCGAATTAAAACGCGATTTAAGATATAGCATGCAGTATTTATGGCTTCCGCCCAAAAGTATCTAGGTAAATCATTTTCACAAAGCATGGTGCGTGCCATTTCTTCAAGAGTTCTATTTTTTCTTTCTACTACCCCATTTTTTTGAGGGTCCTAGGTGCAGAAAAATTGTGATTAATTCCATTTTCAATACATAATTTATTAAAATCGGCATTTTCAAATTCAGTTCCATGATCACTTCTTAAGGAAATTACTGAAACACCTTTTCATTTAAAACTCTTTTGTGAAATCTTATGAATTCAGAAGACGTTTCATCTTTGTGTGCTAAAAACATGACCCATGTAAAACGTGAGAAATCATCTACAATGACTAGACCAAACTTCTTACCTCCCAAACTAGATGTTCTAGTAGGCCCAAAGAGGTCCATATGAAGCAATTCTAAAGGTCTAGATGTAGAGATTACTCCTTTAGGTTTGAAAGAAGATTTTGTTTGTTTTCCAAGTTGACATGCACTGCAAATCTTATCTTTTTCAAAATTCAGTTTAGGCAAATCTTTACTAAATTCTTTTTGCTAAGTTTTGAAATTAAATGCATGCTAGCATGTCCTAGTCTACGATGCCAAAGCCAACTAGCTTCATCGATCTTGGCTTCCATTGCCACTAGACATTGACCTTTCTGAATAGGGAGATCATCAAGATCAACCATATAAATATTGCCATGCCTATGACCGATGAATTTAATGCCATTGTCATCTAGACTAGAAACAATGCACAAAGAAGATTCAAAAACAACTTTAAAATTTTTGTCACAAATTGACTAATACTAAGCAAGTTATGTTTTAAACCATCAATATATAAAACATTATCAATATAAGAGGTAGGGGTGATATGGATTTTACCAATACCGATGATTTTTCCCTTTCCATTATCACCAAAAGTTACATTGCCACCATTTTGATATGTGAGTGATGAGAACTGCTCCACATCTCCTGTCATATGTCTTGAGCAACCGCTATCAAGATACCACATTCTCTTCTTGTTGGTTGCAAGGCATACCTGCAATAAAGATCAAGTGGAGACTTTAGGTACCCAAGCCATCTTGTATCCTTTTTGGTTAGTGGTATTGGTTCCTTTGGAACCCAAACTTTCTTAGTTTTTCTTAATTTTCTTTTGTTGCACATGTAAGATTTATGTCCTATAACACCACAAGTATAGCATGTAATTGAAGAAGATGCAGGTACAAAGAAATTTTTAAGGAGTTTCTGTTTCTTATGAGTTCTGAATCCTAATCCAGCTTTGTCAAATACTGCTCTTTGGTTATTTAACAGTAAATTCATTTTTCAGAACTGTAAGTAAATTTTTCGACAAAAGGCTTTAGTTTATCGATTTCTTCTTTATATTTTTTGTTTTCCATTAAAATTTCCTTGTGTATCTTGACAATTTTTCATTTGAAAGTAAGCTACTTTTCTTTTCAAGTATATTCTTTTCATTTTCAAGACCCATAATCTTATCATTTAGATTTTTATTTTGTATTAGAAGGTATTCATTCTCATTTGAAAGGTTGTTATTTATTTTAGCTAGTTCCAGATTTGCTTCTTTAAGTCTTTGTTTTGACTTTAATTTTTGAAATTCTATGACTAGTTCATCAAAATCTCATGAAGCTCATCAAAAGATAATTCATTTTCGGTTTCAGAATATACCTCTTCTTGATCGGCCATTAGACAGAAATTTGCTACTTCCTGTTGTTCTTCCTCAGAGCTGGAGTCTTCACTTTCGCTCAGGTTGCCATCATGCCTTTTTCCTTAACTTTCTTCTGCTTTTCTTTAGTAAGGCAGTCTACCTTAAAATGCCCTGGCTTTTTGCATTCAAAACATGTGGGCTGCTCCTCCTTCTTATCTTTTTCTTTACTGGACTCACCCTTCAGAGGTTTCTTTTTATAATTGAATTTCTTTTCCTCATAAACCTTCTGAATTTCCTTGCTAACATAGCAGTTTCATCTTCTTCGTCATCCTCTTCAGAGTTTTCACTCGTGTCTTCTTTGGTAGAGGATTTGAAAGCTATTGTCTTTTTCTCTTTGTCCACCTCTCCGTTCTTCTGTTTGAGAGATAGTTCGTATGTCATTAAGGAGCCCAACAGTTGTTCCAGCGGGAGAGTGTTGACATCTTTTGCTTCTTCAATTGTAGTGACCTTTGCATCCCATGAAGCTGGTAGAGACCTGAGAAGTTTATTTACAAGTTCACCATTAGAAATATTTTTTACCTAAACTTCTCATGCCATTCACATGTTTGTGAACCTAGTATACATTTCACTGATAGACTCAGTGGGTCCATTTTAAACATTTCATAAGTGTGAATTAGCATGTTAACTTAGTGGTCTTTACTTGGTGTGTACCCTCATGGGTAACCTCAAGTGTATCCCAAATCTCCTTTACGGAGAGACAGTTGATATTCTGTTAAACTCACTAGGATCAAGAGAACAGAATAAAAGGTTCATTGCCTTTGCATTAAGCTCAATTTGCTTAATGTCACTCTCATCCCAATCATCTTCCATTTTAGGGGTGAGAATGCCATTAATCATCATTGTAGGCTGATGAGGACCTTTACTATGTTTCTCCACAAATTATAATCAAGAGCTTGTATAAATATGCGCATGCTGTCCGTCCCAGTATGTGTAATTGTGCCATTAACAGTGTGGGTCGGTTTGAAGCTTGACTTCAACAATACCATGCCTATTTGGGCTGCCAGGATCTTTTACCATCAAGATCCTTGACCTACAAGAGAAGAGTACCGGAGCTCTGATACCACTTGTTGCCCAGAAATGGAGCCCAAGAGGGGGGGTGAATTGGGTCTTTTAAAAAATTTAACAATAAAACAAAAGGTCTAGTGGTGTTTGTGAGTAACAATTAATTAGATGCAAGATGATAGCACTTAATTAAAGAATGCAAAACAATCACACACAAACACAAGATATATAGTGGTTCGGTGCAAACTAGCACCTACATCCACTCCCCAAGCCACCCTTGGGAATTCCACTATAATCCACACAGATTACAGTTGACTTGTTTTTAAAGGCTCACAAGTCAAAAACCTAAGTTGGTTTTATCACCTAGGCTCACCAACAAACCCAACTACTTGTTTTGTCTTCGGGCTCACAAGTTAACCCTAGTTGGTTTTAACACTTTGGCTCACCAACAAACCACAATAACTTCTTTCAAGACACCCTTGAAAGCAAGGTTAAAGCACAACAAATTAGATATGAAATTTAAATGCTACAACAAACTCTCTTCAAGAGTGGATTGGAATCTTTGAAGCCCAAGGGATGCTTTGACTTCACTCTTCTTCAAGTTGCCTCCTTTTGGAATGTAGTAGAGTTGAGCAAGTAGGCTTTTTCAGTGGAATCAAGCTAAAAGAGGCTTTTGATTTGAAGTTTGGAGAGAATAATGGCTTTTTGGCTTTTGAGTGGACTTGAATGCTCTTGAATAGACTTCTCTCTTTTTCTCTTGACTTCTTCTCACTTCCCTTTCTTTAAAATGAGGTTGGTGGAGATTAAATACACCAAAAACCTTCTAAAAACGGTTTGTGACCGTTGGAGCATTGGAAATAGCCGTTTGGAGCTTGAAAACCCATTTCTGCAAGCCAAAAAAAGATTCGTTAGAGCTGTCAGGCTGCAAGTGTCGACACTTGGCTGTCAGGTGTCGACACTTGGCTGTTAGGTGTCGACACTTGAATTCTGGGAGTCGACACTTGATCATTCAAGTGTCGACACTTGATGCATAGGTGTCGACACTTGACACAAAAATTCTCGAACCAACAAGTTCTGTATTTTCAAAATTCTCAGGCCTTGAGTCGATACTTGAAACCTAAGTGTCGACACTTGAATTCTAGGTGTCGACACTTAGCGTGCCAAGGATTTTTGTCCGTGCCAAATGCTGAAGTGTCGACACTTGACTGTCCAGGTGTCGACACTTGAGACTGAAAACATCCAGAATCAAGAGTAAAAGCCTTGAAATCAAAAATGATGTTCATGAAAGCATAAACACATAATGATTAGTAATTGTAAGCCCTTTTTTAATGAAGAGGCTGCCCGGATATGTGAGATTTGCTCCGTGCCATTGCGTGCCATACATCATAAATATTTGAATTTTGAGGTGCTTTCTGCCTGAAAACTCACAACTTGAAATTCACATTAGAATACAATATGTACTCAATGTTTTGTTATTCATCAAAATCACTGGGTGGAGCCAACAAGAGGTCCGACGGCCACTCCTGCGAGGTCCGACTAGTTCGCTTTGAGACCCTAGAGTGTTCCAGAAATTCCTTTTGTTACAACAGAATTCTGCCACCGCAGCAACGCCGCTCCACTACTCCCACGACTGTGCCCCCTTAGGGTGCCACGTGGCCACTTTCCAGATCCTAGTAGGGGCAAATCGGTCTTTCTCGGCCCATCCCCTAATAACTTTTGGACTGTTCCGCGCCTATATAAGGTATTCGGGGGCCCCTGCTTGAGAGTAAGTTCACTCTTCCCTCTCCAAACGCTACCCATTTTATTCCTCCATTCTGTTGCTCTCGCTCTTGGGCTGACTTAGGCATCGGAGTGTCCCCCGCCGGTGCTTTGGAACTTTGTTGCAGGTCGACCGGAAGAGGCGCACTCCAGCATCGATGATCGACCCGACCCAGGAGAAGATACGGCAACAATTGATATATACATATCTAAATAAATTTATATATATATTTTGATATAATATTCATCAATATACAGTATATGATTAATTGATACATATTGATAGCTTATCAATACATATACCGTAAACTTTCTATATATACCTAGTAACAATTTAATATATATTTATATATCAATTAAGATATAGTTTTTCAAATATAATGTTCATCAATATATATATTGGCTAATTGATATATACTTGATGGCTTAATGATATATACTATAAGCTTTTTGATACATACCTAGCAATGATTTAATATATACTTACAGATAAATTAATATAATTTTTTAAATATAACGTTTATCATATATAGTATATGATCAATTGATATATATTTGATGATTTATCGAGTCTAGTTGATACACACCTAGCAAAATATTTATTTGACATACTAATACATACTTTTAAATAAATTAATATATAATTTATAGAATATAATACTTATTAATATATAATATATAATTAAATGATACATAATATATTATGTATCTATAAAAAAAATTAACTAAAACTAAAAAAATCAGCATGGTAACTTTTTTAATAAAAATAGTTATTTTTTATATTTTAATAAAAATAAAATATGATAAATAATAAAATCGTTCAGTATGATATTTTATGCATTTTTGTTGCTTTACTTTATACGCTACTCCCTCCTTTCAAACCAGGATTGGTGACTGTATGGAGTGGGGCCCAGGGGACCATAACCAGCCGTTGAGTCGTACGCTTTAAAGGTTGAGCTACTTCCGACGGATTAAAAAAAAAAAATGCTGAGCTGGTAGAAATCTTTTTCCTATTCTAAGGCGTATTGGTAACGGATGTGCCAAAATTCTGGGCTCCATGTCATTGCATTCGTTACATAAATATAATGTTCCATTCAAATTAAAATTAACATTTTTTTTGATACGGAAAAAATTAACGATCAATTTTCACTTATTAATCAGATAAATATGTCATTGGCGCGTGACACAGTTGATCGCGAGGCTTATCTCATCATTAATTAACTAAAATTTAAATTTTGATTTGGATATATTTGATTGAAAAATCATGAAGTAAAAAAAAATAAAAAAAATAATCCAGAAGTAAAATAAAAATAAATAAAATAAAATAATCTTGGAGCTCCTGTTGGTAGTGAAAAAGTTAGGGATATATAAATAAATTCGTTTACTCGGCTGGTGCCAGTGATATTCAGGTTGATATACCCATCTTTGGATGTAGAACGGTTGCGAAAAATTAATATGCACCGTGCATCGAACATTCCTTGATTGAAATTGGGGGGCCGTCTGAGAATGGCTATGCCCAGGGTCTAACTACTCTTCTTTTTTGTTTTACCAAAAAAAAAAAAAATCAGTCAAATGTAAAACTGAAATATGTTGTTTGGTTGCTATTTACTTAACCATTGCATGCTGACATCGCGAACGTATTATTTAGTTGAAAAGATATATAATAAACGCCTAAGTAACTTTTTTTAAAGATTTCAAGCAAGTGCAATGTACTTTGAGGAAAATATAGTTAATGCAGCACATCACTGTTGTAAAGCCCGTATCTGATCTAGCAGCTTGGCTGGAAGAAGAAGCCACCTGGATGCGGTGTCACCAGATAGGTGCCGAGGTCGAGTTCCCATCTGAGGTCGAGCTTCCGTCCTAGACCGAGCTCCTTCAAGATCGAGCTCTCATCCGAGATCGATCTCTTGATCGAAGTCAACCTCCCCGCTTAAAGTAAAGCCCAAACAAGGACAGGTGGGCCTGGTCCCCCCTCAGGCAGCTTTAGGAGCGGCTGGGATGGTGACCCTTGCAGTAGAGCTGTTAGCGGGTCGGGTCCGGGTCTGGATCTCAATCTGGACCCGTTTATCCAGACCCAGACCTGGACTCGGACCCGATTAATCATAGTTAAATGGATCCAAGTCTGACAGACCCGAGACCCGATTAAATAAAATAGTATTATATATTTATATAAATTTATATAAATATGGAACGTTGGATCATAATCCAACGGTAAAGAATTGATCAAGCCTTTAATATAAAAGCTTTCTTTAAATCGTGCCCTAATTCCCTTCCCTTCAGCCCTTTCTCCCTTCCAGTCGCCCAGCGCCCCAACCGCCGGCGAATCCCCGTTCCCCCTCGTGCTCCAACGCTCCGCCTCCACGCCCACAGCCGACGCCTCCCCCCCCTAACGGCCAATGCCTCCCCTCGCTCGACGGCCGACCCTCGCAGCCGACGCCTCCCTCGACGGCCGATCCCCCTCCAGTCGACACCTCCCTCGACTCTGAGCCCTGCCGGCCGACGCTTCCTCCTCGATGGCCAATGCCTCCCCCCGCTCGACGGCCGATCCCCCTCCAGTCGACGCCTCCCTCAATGCCTTTCTCAGCTCCGAGCCTTGCCGGCCGACGCCTCCCCTCCCTCGACTCGATCGATGCCTCCCCCTGCTCGACGGCTGACCCTCGACGACCGATCCCCCTCTAGTCAACGCCTTCCTTGATGCCTTCCTTAGCTCCAAGCCCCGCCGGTCGACGCCTCCCCCCCTCGATCGTCCCCCGTCGGCTGTCGCTGCCCCTGTTCCGATGTCGTTCCCATTTTGGCTTCGTCTTCCTCGGATCCGAGCCCTTGCTACAGTGCCACGAAACCGTTAATTTTTTTTTTTTTGGGTAATGCTTGTTCGGGTTCGGGTTCGGATCTGCATACCCGGGATCCATTCGGTTCCGGATCTGGTACTTTAAAATCAGACCTCGGGTATTCGGGTCCGGGTCTGGATCCAGTAACTAAGGTTGGGTCCGGGTCTGGATATCTGGGTTCCGACCTGAATCTGACTCGTTGATAGCTCTACCTTGCAGGTGGTGTCACCATCCCCGCCGGAGCCCCACGCCACTTAGAGAAGTAGCATCTCCTACGAAGGAGTGCTCCATCAGGCCACGCCACCTACACCTCCTGCGAAGAGTGCTCTGCCAGAGGCACGCCGCCTACACCCCTTGTGGAGAGGCGCTCTGCTGGAGCACCATGCCCTGTAGTATATCGTCGGCACCTCCTTTAGAAAGGCACGCCGCCCGGGGTGTCGTACCCTACAATCCACTACCTACACCACTCGGAAGAGGAATGCTTACCAAGAGCCTCAGATCCTGCGGTATCTCCCACCAGGCTCGTGCTCTGCCAGGTCCCCAGGTATGGTAGCACGCCGCCCATAAGAGGAAGTGCCCTGTCGGGGTATCAGGCCCCGTGGCACGCCATTCGTACTCATCGTGATGAGAACGCGCACTTCCCAATACTCTGCCTGCATGGCAGAAACTTCTTCTAAGGATTTTGGATCTGGTCCCCCTCCTTCTAGGGGAGGCAGGGACAAATTTGCGCTTCGTCCACATGAGCTGGACCAAGAGAGCATCAGACCGGGGCTCTAAGCCTCGCTAAATGAAAAATGCTTTTATAAGAAGCCTGAAGGGGCCTCCGGCAAAGGTAAGCACATATACGAGCATACAAAGAGGAACCGAGCAAGAAAGACCATTTGAAGACCCCGCAAACTCCCACTCCTCTAACTTCTACTCTTTCTTTCCAACATCCTCTAAACATAGAGACCATTACAGGCTCCGCTAAGGAGGATATCTGTTCTCCTTGATTGTCCTTGATCGTTGGAATGCCCCCACTGGGATCCTGGCCTGGGTCTTTATTCTTTTTTGTAGGACCAGCCGGTCACGTTGATCTAGACGACAACAATAATTATAATTTTTTTGATTACATTATGTATAAATTTAAAAAATAATTAATTTTTTTATTATATTATAATTGTTGCGGCCAATTTTGATGCGCCGATGCGGACCGTATTCAGGGACGAGGGCCGGTCATCCTTGTCATGGGCCACGCGCCCTTGAAATCTTGTGCGTTTACCGGGAACAGGAGCACCAAAGTAAATGATCCCGTCTTTGATTAACATGCAAATTGTCTATTTCTGGATTGCCCATTTCCTTGGTAAATTAAATTGTTAGAAATGGAGGCATTTGTAAAAACGGCTTTGTAAAGTAAAGTCGTGCTGCTTTGGCGATCGAAGTCTCTTGATTTCCATGCCATCTTATTCGAGAATTTCATCTGGGTTTCAAGAGTTTCGAGGGTTTTGTTAGCTTGGGTTCATCTCTCCAAGTGTTGGGAAGGCAGATGACAGAGCGGGAAGCGGAAGGAAGAGCTTCCGGCTCTAACGGGAAGGAGGAAACCGGCCGTACGTGGGCGGATGTCGTGCATGGACCATCTCGTGCATCGGTTTGGACGTCTTATAAGCTCACGGAGGAGGAGATGGAGAGGCTCCAGCAAAACTTCTCCAAAGTCTTGATCATGCCCGAGTCCTTGATAGATGAGGTGAGGAAAAAGTGGGAGGGCCTCACGGTTACCTTCCGGAGCCTTGGTCGCCGGGTTCAAGCACTGAGGCTGGTGAAGGAGGTTCGGCTAAGGTTGCAACTGACCTCGGATCCTGAGATCTTTCCGGTAGGGGATGATCACCTGGTGGTTCGAATGGCTTCCAAGGAAGACAGCAATCGGGTGCTCAGTGCTGGGCCGTGGTACGTCGCCGGTCAGCTCATGGCGCTCGCACCGTGGCAGTCCGACTTCCTTCCAGGAAGAAGCCCAGTGAACTGCACAGTCGTGTGGATGAGGCTGCCTGAATTACCCTTGGAATACTGGGAACCATCGGCTATCATGGCTGTCGTCGGAGAGGCAGGTAAGCCTCTTTCCTTGGACAACTTCACCGATCTTATGCGGAAAACTGGCTTCGCTAGGGTCCGCATGGAGATTGATGCTTCCAGACCCTTACTGTCGGGAGTCTTGATCCAGGGAAGAACCTCAGTGTTTTGGCAGCAATTTGTTTATGAGAGCCTACCATTGGTATGTTTTCGGTGCAGAAGAATGGGCCATGACGTTGACGGTTGCCAATTTCAGGAGGAACAGGGGAGGTCTGAAGCCTCCACTCCAGGGCTGAGCCCGGGGAATTTCGTCAATGTTCAGGGGGATCAGACCACTGAGGCTCCGGGTCCAACGCTTCGCGGGAGGGGGAGGTTCTAACTTTTGGTCCCTGGTTGACAATGGCGAGGGTGCGCCCAGCCCGTCCGGGAGGGATTTCTACCAAAGCTGATGCGTTGCTAGACCGAGGTAAGGCCTTGGCTTCATCTCCTGACCCACCCTCTTCCTCTCCTTCAAGATCTTCTCCCAATAGGCACTCCTCTACTCCCACCTCGCCACTGGACTCCGAAGGCTGGCAAAAGCCAGCAAAGGTGGCGAGGAGGAAATTGCCGGCTGCCATGGCATCGGAGCAATCTGATAGTGGCGGATCACTGAAGGAGGAAATCGCCACTGGGACTATCACATGGTGGACTATGGTACGGTGTCTCTTAAGCGGAGCCGAAGCCTATCCAGATAGTCTTCCCTGTCCTCTTTGAAGTCCACAACTGCACCAATAGACCAGGTATGCCCCTCCAAACCCTCTATGAATGTTACCGAGGGTGTAACTCAGGGAGCCACAAGTGGTGCTGTTCCTTCTTCTTCTTCGGGGTTACATGAGATTAGGAAGAGGGAGAAAAAAGAATGGCGTAGGGTGGATGGTAAGCCTGGGTTGAACAGGGAGGAGGGAGGCCAAGCGGGGGAGAGTACTGGGGAGGGTGTGGGAACCCTCTCAGAGGGAGATCTTGCTAGGGCATCCTCCCAGTCTGGAAGAGAGGTTGAGGGGAAGGGACCGGAGGTGGTTGCTTTGACCTCCCACTCAGTCCGGGGGGTGGGAGGTGGGTCTGTGGGGAGAAAGTGTTCATGGGAGGACAAGGGTCCATGGGGGAGAGTAGGCAGACAGGGGGTGAGCAAAGGGACAAGCTGGAGGCGAGGGAAGGGGCTCTTTTGCAAGTAAAGGTGCAAGGAGTGTAGTTAGCGGGGGGACCTGGGAAGATCCCTCGTTTGAAATCTCTTACGAGGAAGTCAGCGGCCGGGTTGCAGGGTTCATCAGGCGACCCAATTCAACAGACCGAGGCAAATCGTTGTGAAAAATTTGTCTCAACTCTAATTCAAGGGGAAAAGGTGCTGTCAGGGGAAAGGGTGCAGGAGAATATTCGGAAGTTGGAGGTCAGGCTACCAAATCTCTATTGCCTTCAGCTAAAGTAATCTCTGACCAAGGGGGCATGTGCCTGTTTGTGATAGGGTCAAACTGGCCCTAGGGTTGACTGGAGAAAGAAGTGGTAGGAAGGAGGTGGTAATATTCCTGTAAAACAAGCTACTGTACTTAAACGAAATGAGGACGGACAGGGGTCTGACCCTCAACTCTGACTTATACCTATGAAAACTTTTATCTAGAATGTAAGGGGAGCGAAAAAACCCTCCTTTTTATCTACCTATCACAGGTACCTGCAGTTATATTGCCCACACATCTATGTGCTGCTGGAGACTAGGATATCTGGTCCTACTCTTGACGATCTAAGGCATCACCTTCCTAGGGACTGGGGTTTTTCTCTGTGCCCTCCCAGGGACTGGCTGGGGGCATCATTATCAATTGGGATTCTACGGCTGCCAGGGTTGATGTTTTTCACAGATCTTCTCAGCTGGTGGCTATTGTCGTCTCTGAACCGGACCGTCCCTTCTGGCTCCTCTGTGGTGTATATGCAAGTATGTCTTACAAAGAGCGAAGATTGGTCTAGGAAGAGAATCTGTATTAATTGATCAGGGGATCCCTACTATTATGGTGGGGGATTTCAACACTATTGAGAGGCAGGAGGACAAGCATGGTGGTAAACCCTTACATCCGGATGTTGGCACAAGGGAGTTTTTCACCTTTATCCAGGAGAACGGCCTCATTGACTTAGGTTTTGTGGATCCACGTCACACTTGGTCCAATAACCGTACTGGGCATGCTAGAGTGGGGAGAGGCTGGATAGATACTTTGCTACGCCTTCATGGCTTTCTCTTTATCCGAATCACACTGTGAGCCACTTGAGCAGGATTGCCTCTGATCATGCTCCTATTCTCTTTTCTATGACTGCCCCCCCTTCCAGACCGAGGCCTTTTAGATTTGAGAAGTTTTGGCTTTCCTATCCTAAGGTCAAAGAGATAGCCAGGGAGGTCTGGAGAATGCCTGTCCGGGGAAATGCGGCTTACAAGATTTCTAGGAGATTGGAGCTCCTGAGGAGATACCTTCTCTAATGGATAAGGTGGAAGTTGGCAATCTTCTGAACCAAATCAAGAAGGCTGAAGCTTCCATTCATGCTTTGCAGATCAAGGAAGATACCCAAGGCTATTTATCTGATGATGACCTTCATGCTCTTCGCATTGCTCTTGCTCGCCATCATACCCTTCTTCAGAACCAGGAAATCCTCTGGAGACAAAAATCCAGGGTATAGTGGCTGCGGGAGGGGGACAGGAATACCCGATTTTTTCATCATGCCACTATCATTAGGAGACATACCAATACAATCCGGGCTCTTTATTCCGACCAGGAGGGTAGGATGGAGGATGCAGCTGATATTCGGATGGAATTCCTCTAGTACTTCGCGACCAGATGGACTGTTTCTATTCCTACTACTCCTTATATTTCTTCTGTTCCTCTCCAAACTTAAGTTTCTACTCTTCAGAATTATGTATTCTGAATCAGGTAACTGAGGACGAAGTCAAATCTACTTTGTGGTCCTTGGTGGAGGATAAAGCTCTTGGCCTTGATGGTTTCCCCCCCTTTTCTTTGGTCATTCTGGGAGATTCTGAGGGTTGACATTGTTGTTGCTGTTCAACTCTTTTTTAATATGGCCACCATGCCTCCCAACTGGAAGTAGACCTATATAGCACTTATTCTAAAGTGGCAGGATCCATCTTTGCCCTCACATTATAGGCCCATTAGTCTCTGCAATACTCTTTACAAAGTTTGTGCTAAACTTTTGGTGAACAGAATGAGTCCGATTCTTCCGAAGCTTATTAGCCCAGAACAAGGAGCTTTCATTGGAGGCCACAATATCACCGACAATATTCTAATTGCTCAAAAATTATGCACGATCTTCATCGAGCATCTCGGCAGCCCAGTTTGATGGCTATTAAGCTGGACATGGAGAGGGCCTATGATTGCGTAGACTGGACTTTTCTTATCAAAGCTTTGGAAGACTTTGGATTTCAATCATCCTGAATTTCTAAAATTATGGCTTGCATAAATGCTCCAGCCTTCTCTATCCTGATCAACGGATCCCCTACAGAATTCTTTCAATCTTTCCATGGCCTCCGGCAAGGTTGTCCTGTCCCCCTATTTATTTATCATTTGTGCTAACTTCCTTTCTAGATCTCTTTCAGAGGCGATGCGGGATTCTCAGATCCACCCATATATTTCTGGATCGGGAGCCTTCCCGGTCTCCCATCTCTTTTTCGTGGATGACTGTCTATTACTTGGCCGGGCTTCCCTGGCTAATGCTAGGGGATTCAGGAGAATTGTTGAGCACTACTGTTATGCTTGGGCCAGAGGGTAAATTTCCAGAAATCTGGGATTTATTTCAGCCCCAATACTGCTTCAACTATCCGGTGCAGGATTATTAATATGCTGGGTATTCAGGAGCGATAGGGCCCTCTATATTATCTTGGTATACCCATCTCTGGCACCAGGCTCACCATGCATGATTGCACCCCTTTACTTGCATTGGTGACAGACAGGATAGTGGGTTGGCAGGCTAGATTGCTCTTCGCGATGGGCAAGCTTACTCTTATCCGCTTTGTACTCGCTTCTCTCCCGGTTTATATGCTCTCCAATGCTTTTATTCCCAGGGGTGTTATCACCAAGGTAGAGCAGATGATTCATTCTTTTCTCTGGAACTCCTCTTCCGATCAGAGGAGGATACATCTTATGAGCTGGGATATTGTTTGCCGTCCGACTCAGACTGGTGGCTTGGGTATTCCTTCTCTTCTTAAGAGGAGAGAGGCTTTCATGACCAGACATGCTGCCAGATTCTTTTATGTCAGGACACTATGTGGTCCTCTTTCATGAGGGCTAAATACGGAGATATTCCTTTGCATCCCGTGACTGCCCTCGCCCCATCAGAAAGTCATCGATCATTTGGCGGGAGGTGCTTGCTAGGAACTCGATCATCATACCTCAGCTTTCCTGGGTAGTGGGAGATGGCCGATCCATTAGATTTATGCATGACCTTGGATATCAGACATTCCTTTGATTAGGTGGCCCACCTCCATCTCGGTTCTTACGCCCCCCTCCATTATTATTGCTGATCTTCGATAGCCGGGTTTGCCTCTTGGGATACGGAGGTTTTTTGTCCATATTTGGGGACATCCTCGGGTTCAGGGTCCTGTCCATTCCACTTCCTGTTTATCAGTATTCTGACATCAGAGTTTGGCGACATATGACGTCGACCATGTGCCCATCTCCGATCTCATACCTAGGCCTGCTTTTGACCATCATTTTTCCAGGAGCTACCGCTGGATCTGGACTTTGCCGTTCATCCCAGGATATCTCTTTTCATATGGAAACTCGCTTGGCACTACCTCCATACTCGCGGGTTTATTATTTCTAAGGGCATCCATATCACTTATGATTGTCCTTTTTGTGGGACTCAAGCCGAGTCGCAGACTCATGCTATTTTCTTATGTGGCCGAGCGAGGATGATCTAGCATTGGCTGGCCTTCATGACATTTCAGCCCAGCCCGACCACATAGTTGATGTCTTTTATCTTCTGTTGCGGACGACTCCTATCATCCAGGTCTTTTTTATTGCTTATCTAGCATATCTTATTTGAATTTCCAGAAATGATCGGATCTTTGCATCCTTGAGGTCTTCACCTAGGATGCTGGTGGAGAGAGCCAGGATTGCCGCGATTGAGTATTGTAGTCCACAGTGATGCCGGCTGAGATCTCCCTTATCGCTCGTCGAGCGGTCCGGAGGGTTTTTATTTCCTGGGAACCCCCTCCTCCGCCTTTTGTCACTGTCAGCTTTGATGGGAGCCTCCACCGTAGGATGGGTGGAGTGGGATTCATTATTAGGGACTCTAGTCTGGGGTTCCTTGTTGCTGGGGGTATCCCCTTATGGACTCTTCCGTACCGGCTCTCGAGCTTTACGCCGCATGGGCTGGCATTAGATATGCTCAGCAGGTTCTCCGCCTTGATCGTCTCATCATTGAGGGTGACTCTGCCACCGTCATATCTTGGATTACGCAGACTTTCTCCATGCATGCGGCTCATCCTATAGTCAGGGACATTAGACTCATGTTACAGGGTTATCATTCTCTGACTATTATGCACATTTTCAGGAAGGCCAGCTTAGCTGCAGACTGGATAGCCTCCTATATTGTTCAGCATACGAGATCTGTTCTTTGGTCTGATTGGCACACAGTCCCTGTACAGTTTAGAGATATTATATTTGCTGACTCCTTATACTGTATTCATCTTCATTCAGTGCAATGAATACTATTTTATCAAAAAAGAAAAGAAAAGAAATGGAGGCATTTGTCACGGGCTAGTTGATTCACTATGCCGCAAAGGTAAACTGATTCACATATGTAATTGCTACTCCTATGTATATTATTTCTAGTACTTGCATTTCTCTATCAGTTGTTGATAGACTACATAGGATGTCCAATCTTTTTTCTAAGCAGTGGCGGAGCTACTTGGTGCCACAGGAGGCCATGGCCCCCACCCCTCGCCCCTGGGATCTGAGATTATTGTTACTATTTATTTTGAAAGTTTGGTGCCCGATTCCACCTTTGTTTCATACTCCTATTACGAGTCGTGCGAGTCGCGCTCATCTGCATCCCTAATTATCTATACGTGGTCATTGGTCACCGGTAGAGTCGCAACCCAAGCTTCCTAGAGGCTTCCTTGGAAAAGGATTCTTTTTTGGAAACTTACCAGCTCACCCTTGGACCATACGAATGGAGATAAAATAGCAATGGGACAGTTTTTGGTGATCACAAATGTCAGTACAACATTAAACGTGTTCAAAAGTATAGCATATAATGGACTAAAGCTTATATTAATGTATTCTCTTTTATCGATCTCGCGTTGACTTTAGATTGATTTGGGCAAGTTGATCAAAACAAAATAGACGAGTTCAACTTGATTTGAAATTAAACTTGGATCGGCTCAAAATAATGATAAGTAAATCAAACTTAACCTTCGAGTTTAAGATCAAAATTAATTTTTAATCAAACTTGATCAAACCAGCCTGGGCTCGATTACACCCTGTTCCAACAACCCACCGTCATTATTCAAAATCTGCTACAGTTCTCAAAACATTTTAAAAAATCAAAAAATAAAAAATTTTGATCTGCAGGCAAGAACAGCATTGAAGTTTATCGAATCAATATAAATTCCACGAATTAAACTGATGGAGTATCTGAAGCATGCCTTTAAAAGAATTCACAGCTTCAGGCAAAATTATAGTTGATTTTCCATAACAAATGAGTTATAATTATCCAAACGATAGCACTCCAGACTCACTTAACCTCAAGATAACAAATTTAGCAAGTTTTTAGGAAAGCTGCAGCTTTTCCTAAACCATCAAGGGTGCAGAGAGTACTTAGGAGATCCTGTGAAATTATATTATACTTTGGGCTATAGTGAAGGAAAAAATAAATTAAATTAAATTAAAGGAAAGAAAACATAACTAATTTAGCAAGTCTATAAATAGAGACAACAATATTTCTATATATATTATTTATTATATTTTTATTTTAAACTATAATAATAAAAAATATTATTTTTATATGTATTATTGATTTCCGAAATTTAATTTTCCGGTTTCGCCACTGTTTCTAAGGTCATGTCATTGAATAACGAGGTATTCATATTATTGCATGGGGGATATATATGGTCAAAGAATCGGGGAGGCTTGAGCATTCAGCCTCTTCGGCTATATTGTAAAGTCCTTTTTGGCAAGGTCAGTTGCTAATCTGTTGCTTCATAATGATTCATTGCGAGTCAAAGTCATTTCTTCTAAATATAATTTCAAAAGATCATGGAAAAATATCAATATGGTAGGAAAGTCTTGGACATTTAATGGTCTATTGTTAATGAAGCCAATACAGTATGCATTTCAATGGCAAAATGGAAATGGAGACAACATTACTTTAAAGATGTTTGGCTTGATAATATATCTTTCAATCACAAACTTGTATTGATGAACATGAATTTGCAATTGGAAGGATTAGTTCCTTTCCACACTAACAAACCCAAAACTGGATTTCAGCATAGACCCGAAAATCCAGTTGCAGCCCTACACGTGTCTGCACGATGGATAATGATGCGGGCATCCAGGATCAACTACCTAACTACTAACGATCACATGGAGGGAAGCTCCATGCTTCCCTTTTGCTGGACAGTGGGCCATTCCGTGTGGCACCCCATGATCACATAAGATCATCCATATATTAACAGCTCCCAGGTGTGAGCTCTGGAGAAAGATGCTTATGGTGAAGACATGCAAGCTACCATTCAATGCTGCTCACACCACATATTGGATGGCAACAGGTACTCATCTACGAAGCTTTTTCCCAAGATTTTTCAAGTAAGAATAGTCAATTTAGGAGAGATGACAAATGCTTTCCTCTCCTAAGAGAGCGGGAACTCCAGATGCACTAGAGTTTGTCTCTTCTAGGAAGCATTGATTACCTCCTACTCTCACAATCACTCAGCTTAACTTCCACCAATGCTCCTTCTACCTTTTATATTATGATCTTGTCCATCATTCACTTTTTCTTTAAGATCTTTTCTATTTGCATTCGCATGACTTTGACTTAGACATTAGAGGGTCCATAGATCGAAAATCCCTTACCCCATCATGTTCGAACTTCTCTATCTTTGGTAGTTCTGCATGCCTGAACTGAGAGGCCAATCAATGCCCGACATCTATCCCTAGCTTCGAGAACTTTGTCCAGAGTCTTCCCTACAATCATCCTTTGTCTTCAACTCCAGCATGATGGCCTTGAGTAGCTTACCCTTATAGCAGTAATAAATTAGCGCTAGGAGGGCCTACCCATTGTGAAGGGCGTAGCCTATTGAGCATTTCTAATAGCTCTTGTTGCTGGTTTCAAGCACTGGCCATGGGAGATGCAGGGCTTACAGCAGGCCCCCTATTAGGCAGTCCTAGCACCAGGTGATCTCTCAGTCCTAGTGCACCCAGATCCTCCATCTCATTCATGGAGTGCAAGGCAAAGTAACTACCGTAGTTCAACTGCTCTCATGTGGCCCTTAAAGCTTCTTGATTTATCTATTGAAGTGCAGGAAGGGTTTATTCCTGCCATTCTCCAAAGTTATCGAGTCTTGGAAAAGAGACTCATTGCTAGCATCCTCGTTAGCAAGGTGGCAAGCAAGGTAGGGAGCGTGAGCATTTGTTTGCCACATTGTTTTCATCATGCTCTTCTTTGTACAACTCCTCTACAAGCCGCTCCTTGAGTTGTTGATCCCAAGAGGAGTCTGAGCATCAAAGCGAGCTTAATCGAAAGCTTCGAGAGATGGATCGCCGTCACAATACCCTCTGCCAGCACCAGTTGGTTAGGGAGGTGAGCCCTTGTTTACCACATGCCCATCGTTTTCGCTATAGATCATGAAGGAGCCGATCCCTCGTTGTTTCAAGGCACTGCCAGTGGAGATGTGCAATGGTACCATCGATCCTTATAATCACTTGGAAGGTTATAAGTCCCTTATGATGCAACAAGAGGCAGCCAATATCTTGATGTGCAAGTCTTCCCTGTGACCCTCTAAGGTGCCACTCGAATTAGTACACGAGGCTCTTGCTAAACTCCATTCACTCATTCCATGAGTTTGGCTGCCTTTTTGCTAGTAAGTTTTAAAATAGTAGGACTCCAAGGAGGGGATGGATGCCCTCTTCTCTATCCAGCAAGAGGATGGTGAGTCCTTCCAAAATTAAATGGGTCACTTCAAAGCAACCATGTTGGAATTTCACGGCTTGAACTAGTCGGTCATGATGTCAGCCCTCAAAAAGGGGTTGAAGGCAGCCCTTTCTACTTCTCTCTCTTGAAGAGGTTGCACAATGACTTAGTCACACTAACAAGTATGTCAAAACTGAGAAGGGGATGGTGGAGAAGTGAAAGGAAAAGGGGAGTGAAAGCAAGCTTAGGAGAACAACCCACTCCTTAACCAAAGAAGCAGAGAATGGCTGGAAGTTGGCCTATCGATCTCAAAGTCCCAATGCCATCAGTAAGGCTTCTTGCCTTTGAACACTCCCTAGCAACAAACCCTAATGAAACCAAAGATCAGGATATCATCCACTAGCTTGGCAAGATGAGTAAGCAGTCTCGGCATGACTAAATGAAGTACTGCAACTTTCATGGGGACCACGGGCATGACATTGAGAATTGCCTCTCCTTGAAGGAGATTAAATCCCTCACTCGATGGGGATATCTGCGAGTTTCATCAATCACCCAAATAATTGAAGCCAAGCTACCCTTCTGTGAACGTTATCCTACCCTAGTGCCATAGATTGACAATAGGCTCACCGATGGAGTTGTCATCACCATCATTGAAGGGTTGGCAATAGAGGATCGAGTTCATCTGCAAGAAAGGCCTATGCTTGCACTACCTTGTTAGAGACCCCTACAACCAAAAAGGTAGAGGTCTAAGAAGGTTCTCTTTCTTCGATGCTAATGTTGAAGGTGTTAGGGTGCCCCACAATGATGCTATAGTTATTTCCATGACCATCTCTAACTTTGATGTAAAAAGATTCCGGTAAATAATGAAAGCTTACAGATATCTTGTTTTATGATGTCTTTTGTAAAATGAATCTACCTAAAGACTACATTTGAAAGATCAATTCTCCTTTGACTAGGTTTCCAAGAGATGCTATCTTTGTGAAAGGTATTCATGACTAGGGAGCAAGAACCAAGACAAGCTACAATCATGCTTGGCTTTTTGGTGGGAAACATTGCTTCTGCCTATAATGTTATATTGGAAAGGCATGGCATGAACGTGCTTCGAGCCATTGTCTCAACCTATCACCTCCTAATGAAGCTCATACTCCCTAGAGAGTTGGTGAGGTTCGAGGTGATTAGGTTCTGGCCAGATAGTGTTATGTTGCCACCTTAACGGCATGGGATCGAATTAAGAAGGCTTTTTCCATTGATAATTTTAATGCTCGTGATGAGTAGAAGTAGTAGTGGGGGGAGCCTGCCGAATATCTAATTTCCATTCCCTTTTATGACTCAGACCTAGCTAGGACAATTTGGATACGGTCCTAGCAAGATGCTTTCTCCTAGGCCAAGCTCTTGGATTTCCTTCAGTCAATGTTGTTGTCTTTGCATGGTCAACCTCCGACATACCTGCATTGATCGAAAAGTCATAGTGTATCGCTAAACATTGACCATTGCATTGATCCATGCAGTAAAAGAAATGAAGCTTTGCCCCGAGAGCCAACAACCTATCGAGCAGGAGGTGGTCAAAGCAGTAAGCTTTATTTGTAAGCGTATTATTTAGAGTGGCTGGCGAATGTCATCTTTATCAAAAAGGCAAATAGCTAGTGGCAGGTATGTATGGACTTTACTGATTTAAACAAAGCTTATTAGAAAGATTTTTTTCATTAATTAGGATAGACCATGTTATACCCAATCAGCTTTTCTTTGAATCAGACCAAAGATCTGACCGACCGGTTGAGATCCGACCGACTGGCTTGAGGTCCGACCGACCCACTTGAGGCTGACCGATCCAATTGAGGCTGACCGACCCGCTTGAGGTCGACTGACCCGCTTGAGGTCGACCGATCCAGTTGAGGCCGACCAACTCGCTTGAGGCCGACCGACCCGCTTGAGGCTGACCGACCTAGTTGAGGCCGACCGACCTGCTTGAGGTCCGACCGACCCACTAGAGGTCCTGCTGATCCACTTGAGATCCTGCTGATCTACTTCAGCCAGGCCCATACTAATCAGAAGGCTCTAGAAGCCCCTTCCATTTGCTACCATAATTCTGTTACAACAGATCCCACGATGCAGCCATGTCCTGGTGCCACCTGGCCACCACCCTGATTCTTCTAGGGGCAGATCACATTTTCAACCTAGCCCCTAATAGATTTTGGTAACATTCCGCACCTATATAAGATAAATGGGGGATTCCGAGCGGCAAGGGCACTTCTTCTTCTCCACAAACAATCTCTTTTTGGATTCCTCCATTCTGTTGCTCTAACGCTCCCACTGACTTAGCCATCGGAGTATCCCCCGTCGGAACACCATTGGCCTGTGAGACTTCTTTGTAGAAACCGGGAGAGGAGCACTCTAGCCAGGCTGAGAGAACCCGATCCGGGAGATTCAGTAGCAACAGATTGGTGCTAGAGGAAGGGCTATACCTTCGTTCTTGTTTTCCTTCTCCAAAGGAGAAATCCACCGCCAAGACGATGGCGAAGGGAAGAGTTCAAAGCACCTTCAATAGGAGAGGCTACTCCCAGTCAAGATCGGGAGACTCTCCTAGGGAGAATGACACCGTCGACCTACCATTACTCTTGGACAGCAGCAGTTCCAGACTCTTTGAACCGTATTGACACTCTTGCTACTGCGGTTTAGAACCTCAAAGATACGGTTAATGATAGACACAGGCACCTACGGTGTCCCAATTGGTCATCAACCTGCTGCCGAGGGAACTCACAACAACGAGCCCCTCCACTCCCGCTCCCATGCAATCCGGAACTTTGGAGATCATAAAGGTCATGTCGATGGAAAGAGAGTGAGGTTCGCCTCACACTCCTCCGTGGACTCGGTCCCTGATGACGATCAGTGCCATGCAGGACCCAGGGACTACATCAGTAAGCTCCATACATGGAGGAGCAGATTGCTGAGTTAGTCGAACCGACAGAAGGGAGAAGGGGCACAGGTGTATGACTCTCGCCCACCTTTCTCCACCATAATAATGGGGGAAGCTATCCCCCGCCACTTCATGATACCTCAGGTAGATGTCTATATGGCACCACTGACCCTAGATCATTTGGGCACTTACAAGGTACACATGATGGTACAAGGTGCTTCTGACGCCCTTCACTGCATCGCCTTCCCTGCGACACTCAGGAAGGCAACTCGGATGTGGTTCTCCGCCATCCGACCAGGTACGATCCATTCCTTCTCCCAGCTGGAAAAACTCTTTCTATCCCATTTGAGGACCTGCAGCCGGGACCGAGGAACACAACTGCCTCTTCCTCGTGCAGCAAAAGGAAGGAGAAATCCTTCGGGACTACATGGCCCGATTCAATTCAATGGCCATGGAGGTTCCAGACCTTAATGAAGAGTAGCTATGTCGACCTTCAAGAGGGGGCTGTGATCGTCCAGGCTCACCTTCTTGCTGGACAAAATTTTTTGATAAGCTATTCTGAACTACTAGCCCGGGCGCAAAAATATGCCCTGGTAGAAGAACAAGTGGCGAGTCGATGCCAGGCTAAAGGAGGTCGGCTCCCAAGAAGAGGGGCGATAAGGCTCCCGAAGTCCGACCTCCCAGCGATGGCACCAACTCGGCCCGACGCCGCAGCCCTAAGCCGAAGGACTTCCCTAGGTGTTCGAGACTTACACACATCTCTCCCTTCCGAGGAAGAAATCCTCATGGAAATAGAGGAGACCTTTCTGCAAAGGCCTCGCCCAATGAGGAGCCCCTCCACATCAAGGAGCAGGGACAGTACTCTGCCAGTGTCCATCGTGACCATGGGCACAGTACAGAAGACTGCCTTCAACTGAAGGACGCGATCGAAGATCTGATCAGGTGGGGATACCTGTGCAAGTACGTCCGGCCCTAGAGGAATCGGGCTGAAACCTCTACTGCTAGAGACCCCTTGGAAAAAATAGAGCTGCCCAATCAGCATCCCACTGATGAAAATGTTGGCATGCTCCACCGTCGATCCGACTGGAGGCATGAAGGAGGTCAGGACATTTCGAAGAGGCCTCGAAATTCTATATAATCAGCTTCTCTAACGAAGACCTCCTAGAGTCCCAGATCTCTGGGAATGACCCTGTTGTTGTATCGACAGTAATTGCCAACTATGATGTAAGGAGAATCCTCATTGATAATGGAAGCTCCACTGAGATTTTACTGTATGATACTTTTATCAGAATGAACCTGCCTAAAACCAGGCTACAAGAATCCCCAATGCTGTTGACAGGGTTCGGGGGGAACTCTGTCGGCATAGAAGGAGAGATAACTTTGCCCATGACAATCGGTCAGAGCCTTATCAAAAGACCTTCCCATCAATTTTATGGTTGTACGCACGATATCGGCTTACAATGCCATATTGGGCCAACCGACCCTTAACAAATTCGAGCCATTATATCTCCTATCACTTGCTGGTGAAATTTCTGACTTGGAATGAGGTCGGAGTGATGAGGGGGGATCGTAGGATGGCCAGGCAGTGTTTGACTATTTAGGACAGGCAATCAGAAGACCGTTCCATCTTGGAACAGCTAGACCCAGAGTCGAAGCTGATTGCTGCGGGCAACTGGTTGAGAGGACGATCCCACTAGGATTCTGCAGATCGGAAGCACACTCAGCGAAGAAGCCAAGTTGGAGTTGGTTAGCTTTTTATGGGACAATGCTGACATCTTTGCCTGTCGATGTCGGACATGCTAGGCATCCTATCGGAGGTCATGACTCACCTGCTCAAGGTGGATCCAGCTTACAAACCTGTCCGACAGAAGAAAAGGAGTTTCGCCCTTGAGAGACAGAAGGCGATTGATGAGGAGGTCAAGAAGCTCTCCGATACAAGCTTCATTAGAGAAGCCCACTACCCCGACTGGTTGGCGAATGTTGTGATGGTGAGGAAAGCTAACGAAAAGTGGAGGATATGTGTGGACTATACGACCTCACAAAGCTTGCCCGAAGGATAGCTTTCCCTTATCAAAGATCGATCAATTGGTGGATGTCACTACTGGTCATCAGCTCCTGAGCTTCATGGATGCCTTCTCTAGATACAACCAAATCAGCATGCACCTGGAGGTTGAGGAGAAGATAGCTTTTATCACTAACAAAGGGCTGTACTGCTATAAAATGATATCCTTCGGCCTGAAGAACGTCGGTGCCACCTTTCAGAGGATGATCAACAGGTCTTTAAAGACTAGCTAGGAAGGAAGATGGAGGCGTACGTTGATGATATGATAGTTAAGAGCCTTCGGAGATCTGACCACATCAAGGATCTGAAGGAGTCCTTCGATATCCCGAGGAGCCATCGATGAAGTTGAACCAGCCAAATTCATCTTGGGGTACCTCCAAAAAATTCTTGATTTTCTGGTTACATAACGAGGAATCGAGGTCAACCTTGACAAGATTAAAGCCATCATTGACATGGGACATCCACCAGCAAAAGCAAGTGCAGGAACTCACAGGCCAGATAGCCTCCCTTAGCCGCTTTATTTCCAGATCGGTCAAAAGTTGTCTTCCTTTTTTTAAAACCATGCGATAATCAGATTGCTTCCGGTGGACCGACGAGTGTCGGTTGGCCTTCGAAGCACTGAAGGCGTATCTGAAGACTCCTCCCTTACTTGCAAAGCTATGGAGGGAGAGCCCCTATATTTATATCTGTCGGCATCGGATGAGGCAGTGAGCTCCATCCTTGTCCGGATAGAGAACATCAGGAAAGGCCTGTCTACTTTATCAGCAAAGTTCTCCATGATGTCGAAACAAGGTACTCCAAGATGCAGAGCTTCTTTACTCCCTGATCATAGCAGCCAAGTAACTGCGGCCTTACTTTCAAGCACATCCGATCATCAACCTAACTGATCAACCTCTTAAGGCAATCCTCAGAAGCCCCAACACCTCCGGTCGGCTTGCCAAGTGGGCCATCAAGCTTGGCGAATTTGACATTTCCTTCCAGTCTCGATCGGCCATGAAAGCTCAGGTGATCGCCAACTTCATAGCAGAGTGTACCTGGAGACAGGAAGCACCTCCATAAATAGCCGATACACATGAGGAGGACATTATTGAAGAATCAACCTCTGCTTGGATGCTCCATGTGGACGGGACATCTAACCTTGCTGGTTGTAGAGTAGGCTTAATCCTGGCCGACCTTGATGGACAGAGCCTGGAATATGCCCTGCACTTCGCATTTCAGGTATCAAACAACCAAGCAGAATATGAAACCCTCCTTATAAGATTGAGGATAGCTGATGAGCTAGGCATCAGTCGGATTATGGCCTTCTCCGATTTTCAACTGGTGGTGAACAGGTGAAGGTGGAATTCGAGGCAAGAGATCTGATCCTGGACAAATACTTGGGTAAGGTACAAAGCCTCGTGACTCGACTTAAATTTTTTGAGATTTTTATATACCTCGAATGCAGAATTCTCCAGTGGATGCCCTATCATGGTTGCCACTGCCATCACCAACTCCTCCGATCAGACCTTTGTGGAGTACTTGCAATGCCCAGCATTGCTGAAAAGATGGCTGGAATCCATCAAGTAGAGTGAGAGCCTCTTGGATGGACCCTATCCTTGTATTCCTCATTGAAGGGACCCTGTTGAAAGATAAGACCGAAGCCAAGCATGTGCACTGGACTGCCTCAAAATACATCATCCTCGACCGAACTCTCTAAAAATAGTTGTTCACATATCCTTTGCTAAAGTGCCTGGGTCCATCAGACACTAATTATGCACTCAGAGAGGTGCATGAGGGTATCTGTGGCGACACCTGGTGGTGGGACACCAAGGCACCAGAATAAGACAGAGGCTTCTTAACCCTCTGTGGATTATTTAGTAGTTTTTGAGTCCATTTGTAATAAAGCTTAGCCTAATTGAGTTGTCATTTGAGTCCTATACCAGTCAGCTCATGTTGAGCTAGTTTTTTTTTCGAGTCCTGTATGTAGCATTTGATCCATACCATTAAGGATTTTGGATCAGTCGATCAAGTCAGCTCATGTTGAGCTAATCATATTCCGAGTCTTGTAATCATGTCCAGTTGTATTGAGTCTATTTGAGTCAAGCCCAATCAAGAAGACTCAAGCATGTGAAGGACACCACCCACATGCCACCTCAACAGCCGCATGGAGTCCCAGTCACACCCTGGATTTCACCACTTGGATTACTTGGAGGATCATGAAGTCAGCCCATGCATGAGGATTGATGACCACACGCCAGCATACCCCTTCCACACCCTAAGCACACCAACTCCACATGCTAGCATGACAAGAGGAAAGTCAAAACAGATAAACATGAATCCTATGATTCATGCCAACTTGCTTAGGAAAGAAGTGGTCCACCCCAAGCCAAGAGAAGTAAGAAGTTGGCACCCCTTGGTCCCCCCCTTGACTGCCCACTACCTACCTTATTTGGAACCTTATTTGGAGAAACTTTGTATGGCATGAGAGTGTTTTCTTCTATGTATTTAGCCCCATACTTTAGGAAGAAAGTGGTCACCCATTATTTCGTTATTTTCTTTTGCTTAGGCCTTAAGTCTCATGACTCTATATAAGGGACCCTTTGTATGAAAATTTAATAACTTTTATTCATGAAATACAATTGATTACTTCCAATTGATGTATGCTACCTGCTATGTGCTAAGGGGATTTGTGTGAGGCCCCCTTCTTCCTGGTGTTCTGCACCTATTTTCAGCCACCATCCACCTCAAAATCTTCTTTCCCTTGCTATTTTTCCCTTTACTACTTCATTTCTTGCTTTGTTTCCTCACCCCTGAAAGGTTGTTTGCAGGTCCTTCGACTTCTATGAATCCAATGACTCCAGCCGGGCAGCGATCGGATCACCGGGTTGGAAAGCTGAGAATCCACGGGTCTCCAGCTTGATTTTCCAAGCCACATCCGGGAGTGAGAGCGATCTTTTCGTATACGATCTGTCCTAGGTGTATTAACTATTGTCATGTACACCCCCTCTGTCTTCCAGTCCTTTTATTGAAGATGAACTAGCCCAACCGAGACTTCTCAGCCTCGGCGGTCCACTTTCTATTGCTTTTAGGTCCTATTGGCATGCTTTTGCTTCTTAATTTCATATATAACTCTCTACCTAGATTTGTGGCCTGATCTTCAGGATTTAGATACATTACTTAACCTAAAAAAATACAAAAATAATCATGCATGCATAGTTAGTTCCACATCATTTGGTATCAGAGCTTGTTTTGGGCTCAGTTCTCTTTGGATATTCGGATCGGTACTACTTCCCATGGCCATCCGGTTATAGGAGACTAGTAGGGCTGCAAGATCCTCTCTTCCCAATCTATAGGATCTCCTATGGCGGTAGAGGTGCCGCTATGATGGACCCCTGAAGAAGAACACAAAGAGTTCCATTAGGGTTTTTCATTCTCAGCCTTCTTAGTACATCCTCTGTTGTTTCAATTGTCTCTACCTACATAAAACTCAAAAAATTATGGAATTATTTTTCTAAAATTTCATAATTAAAATTAATTTTTAGAATTTTATCAGGAATTATTTCGATTTGTGGATTTTTTCCCAGCCAAAATACTGCCTGAGAACAGTTCTGCTCTATTTTGGCAACAAAGCCGATTTCAAAAAGTTCAGGGTTTTTTTTAGTATAATCTTTGCATATCTTTAATTTTAGCATGTTCCCTGCATATTAGGTCATAATCTGCAAGCTATCTTTTTTATTTAAAAAAATCCTAAAAAAAAAAAAAATACATATACTCAAAACTCCAAAAAATAGCTAAACCTTAATTTGCATTTTCATTTGCTGCTTCCATCATACATAAAATACCTTAAGGGCACTTTCTACATGTCAGATAAGGGGAGGAGTTGATAACCTCCTTAGCCTAAAACCACATCGCTTGCATTCAGTTCCAAGCCTAATTTAAAATTAACTAGACTTAATCTGCCCTAGTGGGCTAGGACACCCATCGGTTGGGTTCAATCTTTGTGGGATGACTAGTACACCCAATTCAATTCTTATTATTGGATACTGGTGTCTAGGCTAGAGGTACAGTGTCAAACAATCTAAGTGGATTAGTGGTTCCTTAATTACGTCCCTGCGAGAGTAGGGGGCCTCCCACCATCCCACCTCTTACTTGGCCAGATTGAAGGACTAGGTTTTGAGTTGTGTGTAAGTTGAGTCAACCCCATTTTGATTGGGCTCTAGGTCTAGGAAACTATAGTCGAGTCAGTGTTGAGTCTTGCATGAGCACTATATCAGGAGCATCATATCACCCACCATCTCCCCCTTTGGTTGAATCCATTGATAAGCTGGAAACCCAAGTTCAAGCCCTTGTAGACCAAATGGCCCAGATGACTACCCGATGACTCAGTTGACCCAGTCCAATACCGGAACCCATGATAGACTTGACTACTTAGCCAAAAGGTTTGATCAGGTAGAGAAAACCTGTAGGATCCAGACTAGATCCAAACCTGGGCCACCTTTACCCCACTATCCAAACCTATGAACATAGATCCTATGCACCCACTTTTGATGGAAGACAAGAGTTATATATTGATTAGGAGGAGAGAATGGATCAGTATTTTGAATACACTAAGATGTCAGAGTTCGAAATTTAGATTGGCCATACATAGGTTAACCCGGTATGCTATTGTATTAGGCAGTTATTGAGGATGAATGTTATCGAGGAGGAGATGAAATATGTACCTGGAAAGCATGAGAAGTAAATTAAGAGAGAAGTACCTAGATGATTTTATGAATACAACTTTTAGACCAATGGTGCAAATTGAAACAAGGAAATGACTGTGTCTGAGTACATTGACCAATTTAACGAGTTTAGTAGGAAATGTAAACAGTCGAACCTGAGTCTAAGATCCTGGCTAGATTTCGAGATGGCTTGTGTAGGGATATCTAGTGGGAGCTATTTCATTGGCAAATTCAGGACCTAGAGGAAGCCTATCACCTAATATGGGAATTTGAGTTATATCAGAGGGAACTCATGATCTTAAACCTAAGTCCAATAAGGTTATTCCCTTGAACCTAAGTCCGAACCTAGATGACTTCCTTTAGACCAGCCTACTACTCCTATCCCATTAGTTTGCAAGGAAAAGACCCCAGAACTCATTAAAGAGCTTGAGATAGAAGTGTATGAGGCTGATCCTAGTTTAGTAGATGAATACGAAGAGAGGACTTTGAGAACTATGATGAAGAGGACCCAAGGTTGAAATCACTGAGGAACTACTAGAAAAAGATGCTGAACCATTATAGAATTTGAAGGAGTGCCTGAGCCAGGATCAACATAGTATAGCTGAAAGTGTGGTTCACTAGAGTTGTCCTAGAGGAGGTCCCTAAGGAACAATCACAGGAAGCAGACATTATTTTAGAAGACTTTCAAATAAGCTTCCCAAAGACTTTCTTGATGACCTTCTACAGATCCCCATCCTACTTTAGAATTAGTTTCAGCCCAGAACCTCATTCAGTATTCTCATCAAGAGTTCATTCCTCTAACCCTAGCCGATGACCTTTTTTCTTGGACTAACTAAGCATCATTTCTTAAAGACCCTGCACTCACAATGATCGAATTTTCCCTCCTTTAAGTGGACCTTATGTGATGCGGGACGGACTTGATGTACCCTAGATTATTTGGAAAAAGGAAAAATCATCTAAACAAACTAGGACCATGGGAGGGCTAAGAAGCCTCCCGGGACTAGGGCAAACTGACACTAAAATCCTAAAATAGCTGATCTCTTTTGGATTTCAATTTTTTTGGTGGAGGAACAAGGGATGGAGGATAGGAAACATGGACACTCTAGGACTGGGGACTCACCTTCATGGAGAGACGTCGCATCTCCAGGGCATCTCACCCACCCCACTACATGTAGTTAGGGCGTCCCACCTATCTCACTACACGCGGAGCCTAGGGCATCCCACCCAAATCGCTACCTGGGGCCGTAAAGAAAAATCCCTAAGACCTAGAGGGGGACTCGATGGGAAAAAGGGGATAACTAGGGCCTCGCGCCTGCGATGCTCGCATGGAGCGAAGGAAGTGGGGTCTCACACCCCTCGACACCCGTAGTGAAGGAAAGACAAGCCTTAGCCCAGAACCAGAACCAATGAAAAACCCAAAATTTCTATTCAACTTATTACAGGGGGAGAGGGAGCCTTTATAGAAAAACCAAATCCTCAATTACTTAGCCTATAAGAAACCCAAAAAAGGAAATAAATTACATCAAATCTATGCTACCTCAATATTGGTGCTGATATGCTCTGGGAAGCATGTCGACTTGATGATCTGCTCTGAAAAGCATGCTGCTTGGATTGCTTCAGAAAGCGTGCAGAACCATCTCACAGACATGCACAGAGGGAACGATCTCCGTCGAGCACCGTGGATGGCCGGCGACTGGGAAGCGGGCGGCGACGGGGCCGGTGGATGGCGAGAGGCGGACGGCGGGGGGTCGGAGGGCTGCAGACGGGGTGGCAGCACAAGGGTGCACGGCATGCCCTGCCCAGGCATGCCGTTTGGTCTCCCACGCCATGGGGGACCCCTGGGCACCGATGAGGTCCTCCGACGGAACGGCGTACGGCCGGATGGTTGCTTCGATGGACGGTGGTGTGGTGGCAGCGACGGATGGCGGTGCAGGGGCGGCACGGCCGCACGCATGCTGTTTGGGCTTCCCACGGCCATGGGTCCCATGGGCGCCGGCGAGGGCCCTCCGGCGGCGGGCATAAGCCGTGGGCAACAGGCGTGGGTCGGTGGCAGGCCGGTGACGGCAGGTGGTGGCGCAGGCCATGGGAGACCGTTGGTCTTCCCACGACCATTCATCTTCCATGGCATGGTTGGCGGCGGACGTCGATTTTTCGGCGGGGAGCGGGCCGGTGATGGGCCGGTGGGGGCAGTCGAGGGTCGGGCGCCCGTATTTTTGGGGGCGGCTGGGCTGTGGGCTAGGTTTGGGAGTTTTTTTTAAAAAAAGATCACGAGAGAAGGATGGAGGGAGATGGAATAAGGCTGGGATAACTTAGGGATAAACCTAGAATTAAACTGAATAGTGGGGATAGGTGGAATAGCGAGAATAAGAAATAAAAAAATATGTGAAAATTAAGAAAATGGAAAAAAAATCGGACGACGGTTGGATCCCCATCATTCTCCTTGATCGCGAAGAACTCGACTCCGTCGAGTTAGAAAAATGGAGCCACCCTAATCCACACCTCGCTTTTGATACCAAATTGATGCGGGTGGACTCGATGTACCCCCGATTATTTGGAAAAAGGGGAAAACACTTAAACACACTAGGACTGTGGGAGGGCTAGAAGCCTCCCGAGACTAGGTGAACTAACACTAAACCCTAAATAGCTGATTTGTTTTGGTTTTCAATTTTCTTGGTGGAGGAACAATGGGATGGAGGATAGGAAACATGGACAGTCTAGGACTGGGGACTCACCTTCACCGATAGACGTCGCACCTCTAGGGCATCTCATCCACCCCCAAAATGTAGTCTAGGGCTTCCCACCCATCTCACTACATACGGAGTCTAGGGCATCCCACCCAAATCGCTACCTGGGGCCGTAAAGAAAAATCCCTAAGACCTAGAGGGGGACTCGATGGGAAAAGGGGGATAACTAGGGCCTCGCACCCCTCGACACTCTCATGGAGCGAAGGAAGTGGGGTCTCACACCCCTCGACACCCGTAGATGAAGGAAAGACGGGCCTCAGCCCATAACTAGAATCAATGGAAAAACCCAAAATTTCTATTCAACTTATTCATTACAGGGGTAGAGGGGCCTTTATATAGAAAAACCAAAACCCTCATTACTTAGCCTACAAGAAACCTAAAAAAGAAAATAAATGAAACATCAAAATCTATGCTACATCAATATTGGTGCTGATCTGCTCTGGGAAGCATGTCGACTTGATGATCTGCTCTAAAAGCATGCTGCGTGGACTGCTCCAAAAAGCATGCGGAACCATCTCATGGATGTGGCACAGAGGGAACGATTTCCGTCGAGCATCGACGGATGGCGATGACCGGAAGCGGGCGGTGGATGGGTCGGCGAACGGTGGGCGACGGGTTTTAGGCGGGGCGGCGGCACAGGGATGGCACGGCATGGCCCAGGCATGCCGTTTGGTCCCCACTCTGGGGGACCCATGGCGCCGCGAGGTCCTCCGGCATGACGGCGGACGGCGGCTCCGGCGGGATGGTGGTGGCGACGGCGTAAGGGCGGCACGGCCGCACGGCATGCCATTTGGGCATCCCACGGCCGTGGGGCCCATGGTCACCGACGAGGACCCTTCGGCGGTCGGGCATGAGCCGGTGGGCGCGGGCGATGGGCGAGCATATTCGGTGGCAGGCCGGCGGTAGCAGCGCGACGGCGGCCGTGGCGACCGTTGTCTTCCCACGGACCGTTCGTCTCCAAGGCGTGGGCGATGGTGGATGCCGGTTTTCTGGCAGGGAGCGGGGTCGGCGTGGGCCGGTAGCGAGTCGGCGGGGCGGCTAGGGGTCGGGCGGCCTGGATCTGGGGGTGGCGGTGGCTAGGGTTCGAGAGTTTTTAAGAAAAAAGATCACGTGAGAAGGATGGAGGGAGATGGAATAAGGCTGGGATAACTTGGGGATAAACCTAGAATAAAATGGAATAGTGGGATAGGTGGAAAGCGGGAATAGAAAATAAAAAAATGTGAGAAAATTAAGAAAATAGAAACAAAACCCCGCACGATGGCTGATCCCCATCATTATGTCACCCATAGATCAATGTTCAAATCTTAAGGTCATCCTTAGTAACCAAGGTCTATTGCATGCCTCCAATGGATTGTCCCAAGACTCCGATCTATTTCCTTTCCTGCCATACCCCAGGCTTCCAATGTTTCCCAAACTGTCTAATTCACTTTGTGAGGTCGTTCGGTAACATCAATTCTTTGAGCATGTTTAGTTTGTGACCTACTTTGGAAGACCTTATGGCATCTGCTTGGAGTCCATTGAAAATTCTCTGTGCATACCATCCAAGGTTAGACCTAGAGAGTCTATAGTCCTCTTAGGTTTAGGCCCATAAGAGTTCAATAAATCTCCTTCAATAGGAATGCATAGTCGAGTCTGTAGGTGTTGGTATAGTCCTTTGCATCACCTATTAGGAGTCTGCATGTGCCCAGCATGTTCACCCACCTGCACTAATTTGAATCAAACTGGCTAATTCTCGAAGAAGAGCCAAGAAATTTAATGTAGTGGATTCTATCTTGGTTTGGCTTAGGCCTAAAAGAAGCTTCATGCTCACGGAGCCTATTTTAAAGTGATAGAGAGGGTTGGACCAAATTCCTATGTGTTAGATTTGCCTCCGGATTTGGGCATTAGTTCTACCTTCAATATCACACAAGACCTGGTGGAGTACAGGAACCAGCAACGATACCCAGTGAGGCCTTTGGACCTATTCCTTCCATTGAGAGTGACCCTAGCCCAAGTGTCCATCAATTATTTGGCCTGAGAGAGGAGAACGATCGAGCATATCCTGGACGATCAAACATCATGACCCGGGGCCGCGACTATCAACGCTACCTGTCCGATAGTAAGGCCGGCTAGAGTCGGACGATTCATGAATTTCTTGAGAGGACTTGTAGTGCCTCAACCCATACCTTCTCGAGAGAATATGTGAGCCAGTGTGATCTTTACTCGACAGGGTCGAGTTCCTCCATCCCGGAAATTGGTGGGGATACTATTGGCACCAAATAAGACAGAGGCTTCTCAACCCTTTGTGGATTACTAGTAGTGTTGAGTCCATTTGTAATAAAGGCTTAGCCTAATTGAGTTGTCATTTGAGTCCTGTACCAGTCAGCTCATGTTGAGCTAGTTTTTTTTCTGAGTCCTGTATGTAGCATTTGATCCATACCATTAGGATTTTGGATCAGTTCGATCAAGTCAGCTCATGTTTAGAGCTAATCATATTTGAGTCTTGTAATCATGTTCAATTGTATTGAGTCTGTTTGAGTCAAGCCCATTCAAAGAAGACTCAAGCATTGAAGGACACCACCCAGCATTCCACCTCAGCAGCCATGGAGTTCCATCACACCCTGGATTCACACACCTAGGATTACTTGGAGGATCATGAAGTTGGCCCATGCAGGAGAGTTGATGACCACATGCCAGCACACCCCTCCACACCCAAGCACACCAACTTCACATGCTAGCATGATAAGAAGGAAAGTCAAAACAGATAAACATGAATCCCATGATTCATGCCAGCTTGCTTAGGAAAGAAGTGGTCCACCCCAACAAAGAGAAGTAAGAAGTTGGGCACCCCTTGGTCCCCCCCTTTGACTGCCCACTACCTACCTTATTTGGAGGGATGTTGTATGGCATGAGAGTGTTTTCCTTCCATGTATTAGCCCCACACTTTAGGAAGAAAGTATTCACCCATTATTTTTCTTATTTTCTTTTGCTTGGCCCTAAGTCTCATGACTCTATAAAGGACCTCTTGTATGAAAATTTAATAACTTTTATTCATGAAATACAATTGATTACACTTCCAATTGTTGTGTCTACCTGCTGTGCTAAGGAGATCTGTGTGAGCCCCTCCTTCTTCCTGGTGTTCTGTGCCCTGTTTCCAGCCACCATCCAGCTCTCCAAACCCTGGCCGCCCAACCTCAAAATCTTCTTTTCCTTGCTATTTTCCCTTGTACTACTTCATCCTTGCTTTGTTTTCTCACCCTTGAAAGGTTGTTTGCAGGTCCCTCGACTTCTACGAATCCAACGACTCCAGCCGGGCAGCGATCGGATTACCGGTTGAAAGTCGAGAATCCGCGGGTCTCCAACTTGATTTTCCAGGCCGCATCTGGGAGTGAGAGCGACCCCTTCGTATACGATCTACCCCAGGTGCATCAACCATTGTCAGGTACACCCCCTCTGCCTGCCAGTCCCTTTATTGAAGATGAACTAGCCCAACCGAGACTTCTCAGCCTCGACGGTCCACTTTCTATTGCTTTTAGGTCCTGTTATGCATGCTTTTGCCTTTTAATTTCATATAGAACTCTCTACTTAGATTCGTGGCCTGATCTTCGAGATTTAGATACATAACTTAACCTAAAAAATCATGCATGCATAGTTAGTTTCGCATCACCTGGGAGCTAGGTCCTTGGCCTACATGATTATCTGACGGGGCTACTACTGGTCGACCATCCAGAAAGACGCATCGAACTTTGTCAAAAAGTATGACGTATGCCAAAGGTACTCCAACATTCAGAGATGATCGGCTAGTCAGCTAACCCCGTTGACCACCCCTTGGCCGTTCGCATAATGGGGGATGGACATCCTTGGGCCATTTTCACCGGCCTCCGGACAACGGAAGTTCTTGATTGCAGCCATCAACTACTTCACCAAATGGGTAGAAGCTGAGCCGCTGGCACAAATCACAAAAACCAAAGTGAAAAATCTCGTCCGGAACTACATTATCTTCTAGTTCGGTATATCACAGGCAATCATCACTGATAATGGAAGACAGTTCGATAACTCGAAATTTCGAGAATTCTGCCAGTAATATCATATTTCCCATCGGCTAACTTCAGTCGGACATCCTCAATCCAACGGAGAAGCCGAAATCACTAATCGGATGATCCTGCATGGGTTGAAGACTCGACTGAACGATGCCAAGTGACTTTGGGTAGAAGAACTTCATTCGGTGCTTTGGGCCTATCGGACTTCCTCTCGGATGGTGACTGGAGAAACTCCCTGCAATCCTTTCGGATCGATCATTTTGCTGAACCGACCAACACTGAGCAAAGAAGGATCGACCTCGACTTGCTTAAGGAAACCCGACTCCAAGCTGACATGAAGATGGTGACATATTGCCAAAGGATGGCCAACACGAAGCTTCAGGGTCGGAGACTTGGTTCTGTAGAGGATAGAGATATCCAGGCAGACCGAACAAGGAAGACTCTTTCCCAATTGGGCAGGCCCCTATCGGGTAGTTAAAGTGATCCGAGCTGAAACTTACTAACTCGAGCACCTGGATGGACGTCAAGTGGCTCATCCTTGGAATGTAGTAACCTCCGCAAGTATTATCAATAAGGCCACAGTTCATTCTATGAAAAAGTTGACCTTGGTCAGTAGAGGCTCAAGGGCAGCCCACGTAAAAGTCCGACCCCGGTCAACAGAGGCTTTAAGGCAGCCCACTCAAAAGTCTGACCCCGTTCGGCAAAGGCTCTAGGGCAGCCCACACAAAAGTCTGACCCCGGTCGGCAGAGGCTCTAGGGTAGCCTACAAAAGTCTGACCTCGATCAGCAAATGCTCTAGGGCAGCCCACTCAAAAGTCTGACCCCGTTCGGCAAAGGCTCTAGGGCAGCCCACTTAAAAGTTCAACCCTGTTTGGCAAAGGCTCTAGGGCAGCCCACCAAAAGTCCGACCCCGGTCGGCAAAGGCTTTAGGTAGCCCACAAAAGTCTGACCCCATTCAACAAAGGCTCTAGGGCAGTCCACAAAAGTCCGACCCTGTCTGGTAAAGGCTTTAGTGTGGCCTACTAAAAGTTCGACCTGGATTGGAAAATATTACTTAAAGTCCCTAAATACTTGAGGGATTTTCCTACAAACAGCTAGGTTCAAAATCTCCTTAAATATTTCTAAAAAAGATGAGTTTGGCTTAAACCAACCTCTTAACACTTAGAAATATTTTTTAAGAGGAATGAGTTCGGACCATGCCGACCGCTCCACATTCAGAAATATAAACATTGAAGACAAACATTAAAAGAAAGAGTCATTTTATTCCTTAGAGAAAGATTTTTACAAAAAAATAGGGCAGACCTTTACAAATGTTCTCAAGTCTAGCCCTGAAGGTACATCAGAGGACTAACGGGAGGAACCTGGGCTTCAGCCTCCTGCGCTGCCCCCGAGGTCCCGACAGAAGCATCCGTTGGTCCTGCATTGATAGCAGCTTGGACGTCAGCTCCAATGTCGATCGGGCCCCCTACCTCTCCTGCATCAGCGATGGCCTGGGCATTGGCCTCGATGTCAGTCGGGCCTGCTCCTTCTTCCACTGTCCGCAGTAGCTATAGGGCAGACAAGTCCAGCTCCGGAAAGGCTTCGACTACCTTCTTCAGGCAGTCTTCGTAGTCATAATCGAAGCTTACCGCTCCGGCCTCCTCCATCTCCTCCTTGAATCTGGCAAAAGCCTTGTACTCCACCACGGCGTTGTCGACCGCCTCCGCTATCTGCTCTTTGGCCTCCTTCAGTAAGGCCATGTATTTTGCTGAGATAGAATGGTTGGCTCGAGAGTTCCTCTTGACTTCGACGGACCATTCCTCCTCCATGTTCAGCCAATGGACTAAGGAGCTCACCCTCTTCTTCTTCTTCTTCTTCTTCAATTTGGTCTCCCAGTTGGCCAGTTGGATCTGCAGGTCTTCTGCCTGCTTCTTCAGAGATTCGACTTCGGCCCGACTGGCCGACAACTTTTCTTCCGTAGCCTTTCACGATGCCTCCGCCGCCACTCTAGCCGCCTTCAACACCTCAACCTTCTTGGTTGAGATCTCTGTCGCTACAAGCATCTCGCTAAGGCCCCTGTCCAATAGCGAGATGTCATGGAGAAGCTGCAAATAATAAAACACTATCAGTCACATGCAAGGAGAAAAGGATAGAAGTCGAAGGGCTAATGGCTTACCCTCATCATGTTGAGGTAGGAGCTCCTCGCGGCCTCGTTCAAATTCCGCCGACTCGACTCCTCCCAGTCGGCTTCTGTGACCGCGCCCCTTGAGTAGGTCCTTGGCCTGCCCAGGGTCGCGGAGAGCGTGCCAGTGTTGGAATGTTTTGTAGCTGACTCCACCGGCTCTGCTCCTTCAGACGCTCCCTTCCCCTTGTCAGCAGGGCTAACCATCTCTGTCGGCTCAGCTGGAGATGGGGTTGAGGCTGTCGCCACTTCGGCCAACTCGGACGTCACTTGCCATGGTCGGACGACTGACTCCCTGGCAGTGGACAAAGGTCCTGCCCTCTTGCCACCAACCTCTCCGATAGAGGCACGTTATCCACTTCGAAGTCTGACGCCACCATAATTGCGGGCCATTCCTCCACCCCTTGGTTCTTCGGCTTGTCCGTGGTCAGCCCTGTGGACTGGGTGGCCCTCCTCTTTGCCGCCCGTTCTGCTACTTTTGCCTTGTCAGGCTTCATCCTTCTTCCTGTTACAAGGACAAAATAAAGTACGGAAAGCCCATTGAACAACAAGAAGGTCGACGATAGCGGCTTCTATCATACCTAATATTCCATGGCGGCTGATTCTGACCAACTGGAGGCTATCCTCTCGAAGCAACTCATATACCATGGTGGTGTCGACCGCCTCCATCCTATTGAAGTCTGCCTGGTTGGCCATCAGCACTGCCCTCCCTTCATTGGCCATCAGCTTGGCTCCCCCCATGATAGAGTAAACCCCAAGGTTGAAGACTATCCATAGAAAAGAATTTGACTTCCATCCATGGATGGCCGACGGAAGACCCCCCAGTAACTTCCGTCTGGGGTGAGGGCTAAACATCCACCACTCCTAGCTCCTAAAATCCTTCTTCAGAATGAAGTTGGTGAAGTGGGAAGTCCTGGGCTTGGCTCCGGCTCTCTGGCATGAACCATGAAGCAACTGATTGCCCGGATGCTATTTGGGGTCAGCTGCGTAAGGAAGATCCTATACAAATTAAAGACCTCTACAAAGAAATCACTTAAGGGGAACCTAAGTGCTGCCTTAAGATGGTCCTCATATATCGAAAGGCTCTCGGACTCAGTGGCCCGGTCACCCTTCCTTCCCGGTTCGGGACGGAGAGGTGCAAGGTCGAAGGGATGTTATATCTAACCCTAAGGGCCTCTCCCTCTCCTGTGTCATCTCGGACCTGATTTTGCTGGGGCCTAACTCTTTCTCCCTATGATCGGAACTTTGGCTACCTGAGGCCATTGCTATGGAGTTTGAAGAAGAGGGGACTAACTTGGGAGTTGGTTTCCTAAGGGGACGGTGATGGCAAAAGGAGCGCTCTATCTCTTCGAATGCAAATGCTGCAGGGAACCTGCCCAGAGCCTCGGCACCTCCTTTTATAGCCTTTAGGAGAGTTGATTTTCGCTGTCCCTCGACCCTCGCAACCCAAGTGCCAGGCGGTATGACTCCCCATGTGACGAAGTCATGCGATGCAAGGGAGCACGTTCAGGCCGCGATCCGCATGATCGCCAAATCAATGGCGGAGAGTTCGCCTCCAGTACGGCGACGACCGCCCAGATGTCACCACATCACTCAACTCGCTTCTGAAGCCTGACGGTCGAGCAGGCCAGCTGGTCCTTTATCATTGCATCCCTTTTGCATTAACTGCCACTTTCCCACCTCCAATGCGAGGTCGACACCTATCATGGGTGCATATCTTTAAAGAACGGAAACGACCAGACGCAGCACGCCTGATCAGATCTGCAATTATTTCAAGGACAAGGGCATTCAATGCAAAGACGATGCTCTCGCCCTTCGAAGTCACAAGCCCTTCTAAAGGCCAAGAGCAAGGGGAATTGTTATACCCAATTAGCTTTTCTCTGAACCGGACCAAAGATCCGACCGACCAACTTGAGATTTGATCAACCGGCTTGAGGTCCGACCGATCCACTTGAGGCCGACCGACCCAATTGAGGCCGACGGACCTGCTTGAGGCCGACCGACCCAGTTGAGCCGACCGACTCACTTAAGGTCCGACCGACCCATTAGAGGTTCTGCCGACCCACTTGAGGTCCTGTTGATCTGCTTCAGCCAGGCCCATACTAATTAGAAGGCTCTAGAAGCCCCTTCCAGCTAGTACCAGAATTCTGTTACAACAGATCCCACGATGCAGCCACATCCTAGTGCCACCTGGCCACCACCCTGATTTTCCAGGGATAGATCGGACATTTCTAGCCTAGCCCCTAATAGATTTTGTAACATTCCGTGCCTATATAAGGTAAATGGGGGACTCCGAGTGGAAGGTCACTTCTTCTCCATGAACGATCTCTTTTTTGGATTCCTCCATTCGGTTGCTCTAAGGCTCCCACTGACTTAGCCATCGGAGTGTCCCCCACCGAAATACCACCATCTCATGGGTCTTCTTTGCAGGAATCGGGAGAGGAGTGCTCTAGCCAGGCCGAGAGAGCTCGATCTGGGAGATCAGCAGCAACAGACCAGCTTGTTGATACCATCTCGAGGCACGAGATGCTTAGCTTTATAAATACATTCTCTAGATATAATCAAATCTGGATGGTGCAACAGACCAGCTTTTCCAAGAGAACTCTCTTCCTAAGACCTAATAGAATGCTAGGATTCTCACACAGCCCAATCCCTAGACCTCTCATAATCCTTCTCTATCTTCTCTCTTTTCTCTTGTTGTATTGTAACCTCTGCATCCTATAGAATGACCTTCATTTATAGGTGCAGCCATGAGAGGGAGAAAGAGGGAGGAGAGATGAGGGGAGAGAATGGGAGAGAGGATCAAGGCTATACCAAATAGGTCCAACCCAAGAAGGTAAGTATGACTATCATACCAAATAATCTTGGAGCCAAAACTGGTTTGAATTCGAAATTCAAATCATGTCAAATCTTGCCAAAAATCCTTCCAAAATTTTTTTCCAGAAATATGCTCGTCACAGGAGGTGTCGACTAACGAAAATTGCCAAGTGTCGACACTTCACCAATTGTCGATACCTGTAAAATATCAAGTGTCGATACTTGGAACAAAGTCAATCATATTGACTTTCAGTGATGGCAAACGATTCGCAATCATTGATTAGCCTTAAGATCAGATAGAAATCCTCTATGGTATGTGATCCCATAGGTTCGAATACTAAGCGGTAGCTTTGGAACATTTGTAGTACCAGTTGATATGGCTACATCGCTGACATGGAATGTGTGTCAGATTCAGCTAGATGCCGCCGGTGCCACGTGGATTTTTCTTTCAAAATTCCCTGCTCGGGGCGAAGTGCTCCTGCTCCTTCGCCAGGTGGCACCCCAAGACGGGTCCACCTCGACCGAAGTCGAGCCTTCCTCCACCACTTCGCCAAGTGTCCACCAGGAGGGGTCCACCTCGGTCGAAGCTGGCAGCCCCTGCTCCCTCGCCAGGTGGCATCCCACGAGGTCCACCTCTGCCAAAATCGAGCCTGGCACTCTGCTCCTTCACCAGGTGGCACCCCAAGATGGGTCCACCTCGACCGAATTCGAGCCTTCCTCCGCCACTTCGCCAGGTGTCCACCTCGGTCGAAGCTAGCAGCCCCTGCTCCCTCGCCAAGTGGTGCACCAAGACGGGTCCACCTCTGTCGAGGTCGAGCCTGGCGCTCCTGCTCCTTCGCCAGGTGGCACCCCAAGATGGGTCCACCTCGGTTGAAGCCGAGCCTTCCTCCGCCACTTCGCCATGTGTCCACCTAGGAGGGGTCCACCTCGACCGAATCTGGCAGCCTCTGCTCCCTCGCTAGGTGGCACCCCAAGATGGGTCCATCTCTGCCGAGGTCGAGCCTGGCGCTCCTGCTCCTTCGCCAGGTGGCACCCCAAGACGGGTCCACCTCGACCGAAGTTGAGCCTTCCTCCGCCACTTCACCAGGTGTCCACCCAAGAGGGGTCCACCTCGCCGAAGGGAGCTCTGCAGATGGTCACGTTCAGTGAAATGTCATACATTTTACTTGCATGTCACACCAGTATCTCCACACTCCTTGGTTAAGAGGACAACCAATAAATATGACATACAACAACCTACACTTGATACATCGTCATCCTATAACAATGTATCATTTGGTTGTGAAACATTTTAAGAACTACTTGATATATCCTCTTTATATCAAACAATGTAGTTCTAAGGACTCCATCATACAAGAGTTCATTTTAGGAAAATGTAAATATGATGAACAGCCAAAATAAAATAACTTTTATTTATCAAAAATTCATATACAAATACAAAATAGCACAACCGTCTACAACCTAGATGATTGGCTTTGGGACACAATTCCCAACAAGGAATACATGCATGCTCCAATATTTGTAATCATCAAAATCATTTCAGGGATCAACAATCTCCTCCTTTTTGATGATGACAAAATACTGAGCATGAAAAGCTTTTAAACACTGTACAATTATAAGTAATGACATACTATGTATTGATATTCACATGTATCGGTGCATATTCAAGGTAGTATGTATCAGAACAAATGACGTATCAAGATGTTGAAATGAATTAGTATCAAAACAATGTATCAACATGTATCAGATCAAAAAGGTTACTATGCTATTCATGTAAGCAAGTATCAGATTATGTACAAGTTGCCAATATACTAATTTTCAACTTAATTAGAAGAACTTGTCACTTTAAATTTGAAAGTATTTTCAGTAATTACTCCCCCTTCTCATATAATAGAAATTTCAATAAAGGCTCCCCCTTTTTCATATAATGTATCATGTATTATTGCTTATTGCTCATTCTCATTGCTCATTGCTCATTTTGATTGCTTATTGCTCATTTTCATTTTCATGCACTTCTCCCCCTTTTTGTCATCAACAAGATATATATTATTCAGTTAAAACATTAATTCTCAATCATTCATTCATATGTAGCATTAAAAGACAAGATTTTCAAAACACACACACACACACACCACACACACACACACACACACACATATATATAAAGTCAGTACAAGATGTGATACAATACAAAGTGCTGAGCACAACAAAATAGTATCACATTCATCATGAAATGCAGAAAAATAAAAACCTAATGCTCAAAAAGAAGCACTAGACACATCTTTATTAGACTCATCTTCACTAGAAGAAGAGCCAACTTCTAAAATGCCTGGTTGAGGTTTGAATTTAGGAAACCTAGGCTTAAGGTCCCTCAATCTAGTCCTAATAGGAGTAGTGGGTTTAGGAACTCTAGGTTTAGATTTGGAAGGAGGTTCTGAAGAGATTTGGATGGGAGTCGGCCATACTGAAGGAGGATCAGACAAGACTAAAGTGCTGGTGCTTGAAATAATCTGAGTCACTGGAGTGTTAGATATGCCAGTGCTCTGTCCCTCAGTGACCTATGCACTAATACCATCCGCAACTGTAGAAGTATCTACAATAGGTGTGCCAGTGGAATGCTCAGTCTCTCCCTCTGCAATGTCATCATCATCTGGTCCTGCTGGTGGTGGGGAGGTGCTTATAGGCTAGCTGCACTGATCTGCTAAAGAACTGCCAAGACCTGCTGAAAATCATCTCGCATCTCAGTCTGCAAGGAAACTATCTTGGCATCAATCTCTGCCCTGCCTCTCGGCAAAGTAGAGATCTCATCCAAGATAACCTGCCATCTATGATCATCTCTGGAACCACCAGTGTCTGTCTCTCTCACAGGTGTTGGAGGTAGAGTGGGTGCTGGCTCAGAGGGTCCAGCCTCATTTGTAAGTCTCTCTGCCTCAATACCCTGTGGCTGACTAGTCTGGTCATCCTCATCAGACTTCTCATCAGAATGTGTAGCTCTCTGCCCTGAGGTCTTCCGAATCCAATGACCATTTACCTTCAGAAACCCCATTCTGCTCAAGGATTTTACATTATACATATCAGTGTGTAGAAGGGGCCTATTGTCCTCACCAGATAAGTCAACCTCGGCATCCTGAAAAAGAAAGGTAAAAACCATACCATATGGAAGGCATGCTCATGCCCTACGAGCTGCTCCCCTCATATGAGAAATCATAATATAGGGAAAATTAAGGGCTTTCCCCTCAATCAAACGTCTTATAAACATTAAATTCCTTTTGCTTACCCAGTCAAATCTTCCAATTTTGGATAAGAGCACTCTACTAATAATATTTTGAGTAAGCCTCATCTTCAAAGATAGCAAATTTGCCTTAACATGAACAATTCCAGAAACATCTTTTCTCTCTAATACTTTTCTCAAGGTCCTCTATTTTTCTTTTAACACCAAGAAACTTTCACCTTCTTTGGGAACTTGAAGAATAGAGCTCAGTTTTTGTTCATTCATGCCAATGTTCTTCCCTTTCATAGTAGATTCCAAATGAAAAGTGCCTATGGATAGATTCTCAAAGAACTGTCTCACCAGGGTTGGATATGTTGGCAGATCAAGCATGCAAAAAGACTTCCAACCCTGAGCATTTAGCCAATCTCCTATCCCTAGGTTTTCTTGTTCAAGAAAATTGAAATCTACAAAACTTCCGAATGTTACCTATCTGTTTCCCATAAGAATAATATATCTAGGGGCTTCAAGAACTTCGGACTATTGCTCTTCATGCTGCTCTTCTATAGAAAGTGAATCCGAGGCATCTAGCCATCTCTTCGTCCGTCGTTCCTCCGCAACCGAACGAACAACCTCTTTGCTCTCTTCATAACAACCTTCCTAGGACCCATCTTGCTCGGATTTGAGGTTTAGAGAGGTTCTAGAGATTTTTCTAAGGTTTGGGAGAGGGAACAGTTGGAGTACAATAGTGAAAATGGAAAGAAATGAATATGAAAGCTAACGATGCCCTACTTAAAAAAGCTTCAGCCCGTCCTTCGAGTCGACTCGACAGGAGAGGGGGTTGCTCGAGTCGGCTTAAGCAAAAACAAAAGGAAAAGCTCAAACTGACAAACTATTGGTTTTAAGGGTGAATCAATACCAGATCAAGTGGTCAAAGGCTCTAAATTGATTTTTGAAACCTCTAGATAATTTTTCCTATTTTTTGAAAAATTAGGTCAACAATTTAAATGGGTCACATAGGCCTAACTCACCTCTAATCTTTTCAAATCTATCTTGGCTAAGAGGTTAGGTAAAAATGTCAGCTAATTGGTTCTCAGTTGATACAAATTCTAATTCTATGTCATTATTTAAGACATGATCTGTAATAAAATGATGTCTAATTTCTATATACTTAGTTATAGAGTGCTGAATTGGATTTCTTGATAAATAAACAGCACTAGTGTTATCACATTTGATAGAAATTTTGGACTGGACAATACCATAATCTTCCAGCTGTTGCTTGATCCACAATACTTGTGCACAATAGCTCTCTACAGCCACATACTTTGCCTCAGTAGTGGATAATGCTATAGAGTTCTATTTACGGCAATGCCATGAAATCAAGTTGACACCTAGAAATTGGCATGTGCCACTGGTGCACTTTCTTTCAATCTTTAGCCACCATAATCAGCATCATAATAACTAATTAACTTCAAAGATGAATGCTTGGAATACCATAATCCATATTACATGTGCCTTTAAGATATTTGAAAATTCTTTTAACAGCAATAATATGTGATTCCTTTGGCTTTGATTGAAAATGTGCATACATACAAATACTAAATAGAATATCAGGTCTACTGGCAGTTAAATAGAGTAGGAATCCGATCATATCTCTATACAATTTTTGATCAATACTTGTACCATTTTCATCTTTATCTAATTTGCATGCAGGACTCATGGGTGTTCCAATTTCTTTGCTTGATTCAATGCCAAACTTTTTGATAATTTCTTTAATATATTTGGCTTGATTGATTAGAATCCCTTCCTTTGATTGTTTGATTTAAAGCCCGAGAAAGTAGCTTAGCTCACTCATTAGACTCATTTCGAATTTTCTCTGCATTAACTTAGCAAAATCTTGACACAAGTATTCATCAGTAGATCCAAATATTATATCATCAACATAAATTTGAACAACCAAAATATCATTGTTTTTTCTTTTGAATAAAATAAGGTAGTATCAACACTATCATACCAGGCTCTAAGTGCCTGTTTAAGACCATATAAAGCTTTATTTAACTTAAAAACATGATTTGGCAAAGTATGATCGATAAAACCAAGTGGTTGTTCAACAAAAACTTCTTCGGATAGAAAATCATTTAGAAAGAAACTTTATACATCCATTTGAAATAATTTAAAGTTCATAAAATATGCATATGCTAAGAGTAATCTAATAGCCTCTAGCCTAGCTACTGGAGCATAGGTCTCATCAAAATGTATCCTTCTTCTTGATTGTAACCTTGAGCAACCAGTCTAGCCTTATTCCTAATTACATTACCTTGCTCATCTAGCTTGTTTCTATAAACCCATATGGTACCTATAACAGGATAGTCAACTGGTCTTTCTACAAGTATCCAAACATTATTTTCTTAAACTAGTTCAACTCATCATGCATAGCTAACATGCAATTAGGATCGGTTTCAGCTTCTTCTATGATACGTGGTTCTACATGAGATACAAAAGCAATTAGATCATGTGCATCCCTATTTGAAGCTCTAGTTCTAACATCTTGTGATGGATCTCCTATAATAAGTTCTTTGGGATGTGAATGTGTTGCCCAGAGAGAAACCCAAGAGGGGGGGTGAATTGGGGTCTCTAAACAAAACTCGATTGGTTTTACAAGGCTCACAAGTCACAACCTCATTAGTTTTTTTCGGGATAACCAAGAACCTAATTGGTTTTTACAAGGCTAACCAAAAACCTATCTTGGTTTTCCGGGCTAACCAAGAACCTTAGTGGTTTTGCGGGCTAACCACCAACCTAATTGGTTTTCAAGGCTTACCAATAACCTCACTGGTTTTCCAATGGGCTAACCACTAACCTTTACAAGATATAAGGTAGAGAAATAAAGAACTAATGTAAGCTTTCAATAATAAAGTAAACAAGTCGACGTAGCTCGATGTAATGTTGTTTTGCTCTTGTTGAAGCCTTTGAATGCCCCAAGATTGAGTGATCTTCAATTCTCTGGGCTTAAATGCTTGGAGGCTTCCTTTAGCTTGTGAGCGTTGAACCTTGAATGAATAGGAGTTAAGGCTCTTCTTCTTTTCTCTCTAAACTCTTTAAGGATATTCAGTGCATACCTTATTGATTTGATTTGGATCCTTTATACCTTCCCAAGCCCTCAAAATCAAAATATAGCCGTTACACATGAAAAAACTAGCCGTTGGGGGTATTTGGGACGAGTTCTGTTTTGAAAAAAACTAGCCGCTACTGTTGCCAGAACTCCATGTGTCGACACTTTCTCTTCATGTGTCGACAACAAATGTCGACACATGTTTTCTTGAGTCGACACAAGTTTAAACTGCTCCATTCAGGTTCTCTGAAAAAATCAGTTGAGTCGACACCTTGAGTCGACACCTTGATCCATGTGTCGACACATCAACTTTCCTTCAACTTCTACAGTTCTGTGGCTTGAAAGTCTTAGACGATGTGTTGATTCATGTGTTAACCACTTTGAGTCGACACATAAAGTCCATGTGTCGACACTTGATCTATGCCATTTGAAACTTTGTAGCATACCGGCCTGAGTCGATACTTCTTCTTAATGTGTCGACACATCATGTCATGTGTCGACACTTGAGTCGACACTTCATTGAAAAATTACAGAAATGTGAACTTGTACTGGAATAGTTTCCATTTGCCTTAGTCATCAATTCAACCATTTCTTTGAGTGTCCAAGTCTTGTTTTGAGCAAACATTTCATTCAACCTTGGTTCTTCAACATAAATGTATTTCTTCAAATTTTATGAGCATCCTTTCAATGAAATACACTTAAAGCAAATCATAGTCCTCAAATTATACTTAACTATTTTGATCATCAAAATCAATTAGTAGAGTCAACAATCTCCCCTTTTTGATGATAACAAAACCCTTAAGTATAAATTGCTTTAACTTTAAGTAAGGCTTTAAGATAATGTTAGGTGCACAATATTGAAAGCATCAAATATATCAATCATTACTTGCATTAAAGATATAATCATTTAGACCACAAGTAAGAGAATTAGAGCTTGTTGTAAGATTAGAAAGTATCAGAACTTTGATATACATTTAAATTCATAGAGTACATGTATTATGATACTTTACAAAGAAATTTCAGCAATCAACAAAGCTCCCCTGAATCCATGATTCATAACAAAATTTGTAAAAAATCTTTTCTAACATTGAAAGAGTTTTTTTTTTTATTTAATGATTAAATTCATTTCGAAAGGATTTTTATTGAACATAAAGTAAAGCTCCCCCTTTTTTAAGGAACTTTGTAAATGATTTTTAGGTTTTTCAAAAATCCTTAAAATTAAAAGTTACTCCCCCTTTAGTTTTGAGAAGTAAACACATTTATACTTAAATCTCACTAAGTTACTCCCCTTTTTGTTATCATTAAAAAGGTAGGAAAAAAACATACAAGATATATCATAGAGTTTATAAATTCATTTTTGAAACTACTCACTCTTTTTCTTTAGGAAATACATTAAATAAAGAGTGAAGATATAGAATTATAAGAGCAATTCAAGATATAATATTCAATCTCATCAAACACAAAGATAAGAGGAATCAAAAAGTTATTCATATATGTCAGGAACTTGTACATAAGTACACAACAAAGGTAAAAGTACATATAAGCATAAATGTAAACTATCTAGAAGTATATCAATATCCTAATCTTTATCCATCGAGTCATCAGAAGATGAACCGATCTCAATTGATCCAGTATCAGAAGAAGATCGAGCTCGCGGCCACCGTGATCGAAGATCTTGAAGTCTGGTCTTGGTCGGCTGAGGAGGGGTACGGCGTCCATGTCCTCTACGATGAATATAGGTCCGACCTCTGATTAAAGCAGTAGAAGTAGGAGCTACGTCCTTCGCAGGAACTGAACTGATCGAATCAATCAACTCAGCAATAGCTGGAGCAGGAGTGCGATCAAAATAGGACTGAAATCAAGATACTGAAAGCGGGTGTGTAGAACCCAAGCTCTCGAGTGACTGATGAAGTATGAAAGGTAGGAGTATCAAAAGTAGGTGTAACAGCTGATGATACAGGTATATCAAGAACAACAGTATCAGCTGTGGAAGGTATCAAGGTATCTACACTGGATGTATCAAAAGAGGGTGTCTCAATGATAGGTGTATGAATGTCAGGAGAATCAACAGTAGGTAAATCAATAACAGGTATATCAATAACAGGACTAAGAATAGGAATAGGAACTGGAACTGGAGTGTGATCAACCGATCTGGAAGGAGAGGATGGATCAGGAATCAGGACAGGTGAGAAGGATGGGTCAACAACAGGGCTCGCAGGCACATCATCTATCACCTCCACAACTGGCTCTGACATAGGATCAGCAATGTCAAAATGGTATGAATCAGTCTCCACGTCTCCATCAATATCTTCAATAACAGTATCTCCATCTCCAATAGTAGTCTCGACACCGGTGTCGATATCAGCAAGGTCATCAGAGTGTGCTGGGACAGGTACATCAACAGAAGCAGGAACAGTGTCTGCAGTAGGAGCACTCATCGAAGCTCTGGATAGTGTTGAGAGAATAGCCGAAATGCCATCTCTAAGATCAATGTGGTTCTCTCTCATCTCTGCAATAAAAACGTCTAGATGCTGCCTCATGATAAATACATCGATCTCTATGCATCTAACTCTATCCTCTAAGGTATCCGAAGTACCATGAGTCTCTATCTGCGCTGACTATGGCTGGGCAGATGTAGAAGGATCAGGCTGAGCTGGCCGTGCTGCCGTCTCAGGCTATGTCTCGCTCGGTCCAGCCTCACCTGAAAGAATCCACTCCTCTGCTATGTCCTTATCAATATCAGCTCTATCCTCGGCCTGACTTGATATCCTCTGTGTCCACTAGCCTCGGACCAAATGATAACACATGCGATGCAACGACCTGATATCATATACATCGATATGGATCAGAGTACGATAAGGCTCATCCTGGAAGCTTGCTCCATACTCCCAAAATAGTACTATCAATCCCATGCCATAAGACAAGCAGAGTCGCTGACTAGACGATGTCTCAGTAATCTGATGAACCATCAAAACAGGAAGACAAATCGATGTCTGCTGAATCAGTGAGACCATCACCAGCAACTCCCGCTCGAGGATATAGTCAAATAGATCGATCTTCGATAGAAGAATCCGGACAACTATATGATGTAGTAATCTCATCTCCATAGACTACCTCGAAGCTGGAACAGTGGCTCCCTCTGGTAAGATATCGGACTCAAAAATGCACTGGAGACCACTAACTCGGTCCATCAGGCTGTCAATAACTGATCCAGTCATGGGTATATCCCACACTTGGCTTAAAATCTCTGAAGTGATGGGGATATCCCGTCCTCTGACTTGAGTAATCCAGCCATCAGACCCTCGGGCAAGTGAACCATAGAACTCTCTCATCAGTCCTGGGTAGTATCTCTCGCTGAGCGAACAAAAAGTTACCAATCCAGCATGTCTAATCCAATCTCCAATCCTGAAATGCTGATGGTCTAAGAAGAAAAGTCCACTCAGCATCCTCCAACCACTGTCTTGGAGCTCATCCGGCTAGAAAGTGCAAACAACGGTCGTGCAGGCAGATCCGGAGCTTTAGACTCGTGTTGTCCCTTCGTTCTTCGCTTTTCTTCATGCTGTGACTGACGAGGTCAACGAACGACTTGTTTGTGAGGACCCATTATCAAGAATCAAAGATTTGGCAAGGTTTTTGGTGGAAGAAAGAGGGTTTCTAGGGTTTAGGAGCTAAAACATAGGAGAAAATCCAACAAACACAGCCACCGATCTTCCAAATCCAAGAAAATGGCCGGTAAAAGGAAATGGGAGGATGAATAGGATGGATACCTGGAATCAATGTGTCAGCTCGGAGGAGAAAGGAATTTGGGAAAAAAATGGTTCGAAAATTTCTTAAATCTCTGTTTCCCGTCGGTCATGTGTCGGCTCATGCATGTGTCGACACATTTTGGTGTCGACACATCAACTTAAAACTGAAATGTTGGGAATTTCTTTGAATGATCAAAATCAATTCAAATAACATGTTTTTGGAGTCAAATTAACAATGATTAATCATGATTTATCATAAATAGGGTTGAATAGATCTAATTTGAGTTAAATTCGGGGAAAGATTTAATCAAATGGATTGATGATCTCGAGCTCTCTTCTAATCATATAGAATCGATCTTCTAGAAGAGTTTTAGTCAAAATATCAGCTAATTGAAATTCAATACAGATAAATTCAAGCAAAACATTATTGTTTTCTACATGATCTCTAATAAAATGATGCCTAATTTCAATGTGCTTGCTCATAGAGTGTTGAACAGGATTTTTAGTCAAGCAAATATCACTGGTATTATCACATTTAATAGGAGTTCTAGCCAACTTGATTCCAAAGTCTTCAAGTTGTTGCTTAATCCACAGGATTTGAGCACAACAACTTCCTGCTGCAATATACTCAGCCTCAGCTGTAGATAGTGCAATCGAAGTTTATTTCTTGCTAAACCATGAAATTAAGTTAACCCCAAGAAATTGGTAAGTTTTACTAGTACTCTTTATATCTAATCTAAACTAACAAAGTCTGCATCAGAATATCCAATCAATTTAGTAGAAAAAATTTTGGAATACCACAAACTAATACTAATAGTACCAGACAGATATCTAATAATGTGCTTAACAGCTATGAGATGTGTTCCTTAGGTTCAGACTGATATCTAGCACACATGCAATACAAAACATAATATCTGGTTTACTAGCAGTCAGATACAGTAAAGAGCCTATCATGCCTATGTATAATTTATGATCTACAGATTTATCATGCTCATCTTTATCAAGTTTACATGAGGGGCTCATAGGCGTACCTATTGGTTTAGTAGTCTCCATCCCAAACTTTTTGATAATTTCTCTTGTGTACTTAGCTTGGTTGATGAATATACCATATCAAGTTTGCTTGATCTGGAGTCCGAGAAAGAAGTTTAGTTCACCCATCATACTCATCTCGAACTCATCCTGCATAAGCTCAGCAAACCCTTGACAAATGGTTTGTACTACTAATAAATCATTATTTTTTCTTTTCAAAAATAATGTTTTGTCAACATTTCTTCTAGAAAATTTATTTTTAATAATAAATTTGCTTAACCTTTCATACCATGCTCTAGGTACTTGCTTCAATCCATAAAGTGCTTTGTGTAATTTGAAAACATGATCAGGATGTGCATGATTTTCAAAAATAGGTGGTTGTTCAACAAAGACCTTTTCATTTATAAAACCATTTAAGAAAGCACTCTTAATATCCATTTGAAATAATTTGAAGTTCATAAAACAGACAAATGCTAACAATTGTCTAATTGCTTCAAGTCTAGCAACAGGAGCAAAAGTTTCATCAAAGTCAAACCCTTCCTCCTGATTGTAGCCTTTAGCAACTAGCCTAGTTTTATTTCTAATGACGATATCATTTTCATCTAATTTATTCCTAAATACCCATTTAGTGCCAATAATTGAAACATTAGATGGTCTTTCTATAAGTGTCCAAACATTATTTCTATCAAATTGAATTAATTCTTCTTGCATAGCATTGATCCAATTAGAGTCTTTTTCAGCTTCTTCAAAACATTTAGGTTCTATTTGAGATACAAAAGCAATATAATCATATTTATTTCTAATAGAAGCTCGAGTTCTTATCTCTTTAGATGGATTACCTAAGATTAATTCCTTAGAGTGTCCATGAGCATACCTCCACTCCTTAGGTAGATCTTGATGCATTGGAGTGTCATCTTCTTTCTTATCCTTGTCTTGTTCTTCTTCATTTGGTTGAGCTTGATCATTCAGTGTCAGCTTCTGAAGTTTGTCAGTACCTGCACAATCATCAGATGTCTCCTCTTTTCTCAAGGACTTGTTAGAATATTCTTGAAATACAACATGTACCGACTCTTCTACAACTAAAGTCCATTTGTTAAATACTCTATATGCCCTGCTGATGTAGAGTATCCTAAGAAGATACCTTCATCAGACTTGGCATCAAACTTTCTAAGATGATCTTTTCCATTATTCAAAACAAAACATTTACAACCAAAAACTCGAAAATATCTCAAAGTTGGTTTTCTTTGGTTCCAAAGCTCATATAGAGTTTTTCTTTAAAATAGGGCATATCAAAACTCGATTTAAAACATAACAGGTTGTATTTATAGCTTCAGCCCAAAAATACCTTGGCAAATCATTTTACAAAGCATAGTACATGCAATTTATTCTAAAGTATGATTTTTCCTTTCTACTACCCTATTCTGCTGAGGTGTCCTAGATGCAGAAAAATTATATTCTATGCCTTTTTCATTGCAAAAGTTTTCAAAATATTGATTTTCAAATTCGGTTCCATGATCACTACGAATACAAACAACTGAAACACCTTTTTCGTTTGAAACTTTTCTATAAAACTTTATGAATACAGAAAATGATTCGTCTTTTTGTGCTAAAAAGAAAACCCAAGTAAATCTCAAAAAATCATCCACAATGACTAATCCATATCTCTTGCCTCATAGACTTGATATTCTAGTTGGTCCAAAGAGATCCATATGAAGTAGTTCAAGTGGCATACTAGTAATACAAATCCTTTTAGTTTGAAAGAAGTTTTGACTTGTTTTCCAAATTGACATGCTTGGCAAATTCTATATTTTTCAACATAAATTTTAGGTAAATCTCTAACTAAATTCTTTTTACTAAGTTTTAAAATGAAATACATACTAGCATGTCCTAGCCTTCTATGCCATAACCAACTAGTCTCTTCCTTGGTAGAATTTATTGCAATAAGGCATTCTCCATTAGATAAAGATAGATCATCAAGATCTACTAAATAAATATTTCCATGCCTTTTTCTAATGAATTGTAATCCATTAATATCTGGACTAGTAATCATGTAATATGATGATTTGAAAACTACTTAAAAATCTTTATCGCAAAACTGACTAATGCTCAAAAAATTATGCTTTAAACCATCTACTAACAGTACATTACTAATACCATTGGAAGGAGTTATGTGAACCTTACCAATACCAATGATTTTTCCTTTATCATTATCATCGAAGGTCACACTCCCTCCATTCAAAGCTTCAAGAGAAGTGAATTGCTTCATTTCTCTAGTCATGTGCCTTGAGCAACCACTGTCAAGATACCAAACTTGTTTGTTTTCCTTGGTTGCAAGACACACGTGCAATATAATCAAGCTTTGACTTTAGGTACCCAAGCTAACTTGGGTCCTTTCGGGTTAGCATTCAAAATGGTTCTTTTTGGAACCCACACTTTACCAAAAGATAGGATTTTTTTAAAATTACATTGATATGATTTATGACCTAATTTTCTACAAGTAAAACAAGTAATACTGGATGATGCAGGTACAAAAAGTTTTTGAAATACTTTTGTTGCTTTTGTCGTTTATATCCTAAACCTGCCTTGTTAAAAATAGCTCTTTGATTGTTTAAAAGTAAATTCAACTTTTCTGAACTATAAGTAAATTTGTCAACAAAAGGTTTTAATTTTTCAAGTTCATTTTTGTGTTTAGCATTTTCAAGTTCTTAATCCTTGTTTTTCTTTAAAAGCTCATTGTTAGAAACAATTTGTTTAGACCTTTTTAAAACTTCATTGTTCATAGCCAAAGCATTATTTTTCTTTTCTAAAATATCTAGTTTAGATTTCAAAGCACTAACATCATTTAGTAAAGAGTTATTTTCTAAAGAAAAATAGTTTGCATGCTTTTTCAGTTTCTTATTTTCAGATAAAACTAATTTATAATCATGCATAAGCTCTTTGAAAGCACTTCTAAGTTCATCGAAAGTAAAATCAACTTCAGAGTCAGAACATACCTCTTCATTGTCCTGATGTGCCATGAAGCAGAGATTTGCAATTTCTGTCTGCTCTTCTTCTGAAGTGGAGTCTTCGCTATCACTCCACGTGGCCATCATTGCTTTCTTCCTTAGTTTCTTCCTTGATTTCTTGAGAAGAGGACAATCAAATTTGTAATATCCCGGCTTCTTGCACTCGAAGTATATCGGTACTTCCTTCTCCTTTTCTTTTTCTTTTCTTTTTCTTTTTCTTTTTCCTTTCCTTTTTCCTTGGATTGAAATTTCTTCTCGTAGGGAAACTTCCTCCTCTTCATGAATCTTTTAAACTTATGAGCAAGGAAGGCTTCTTCACCTTCTTCTTCTTCTTCATCTTTGAACTCATCGATCGAGGATTCTTCTTGAATATTAGACTTGAAAGCAATCCCCTTCTTCTTCTTGTCCATGTCCATTGATTTTTGTTTTAGATTGAGCTCATAAGTCTTGAGTGATTCTACTAGCTGCTCAAGAGGTAGCTTGTCCACATCTTTTACTTCTTGAATTGTGGTCACCTTTGGATCCCACGACGTTGGTAGTGATCTAAGAATTTTATTCACACGATCAGCATTAGATATGACTTTACCAAGACTTCTCATAGCATTTACAATATTTGTAAAACATGTATACATATTAGTGATAGATTCATTTGGTTCCATCCGGAACATCTCATATGTATGCATTAACATATTGACTTTAGTATTCTTCACTTGATCGGTACCCTCGTGGATAACTTCAAGTGTGTCCCTATTTTTTTGACGGACATGCATGTAGATATCCTATTAAACACACTAGGATCTAATGCACAATACAAGAGATTCATTGTCTTAGCATTGATCTTGGATTGTTTAATGTCATTTTCATCCCAATCCTCTTCAAGTTTTGGGATGGAAACACCATTAACCACCACCGAAGGAATATGAGGACCCTTGTCAACTACTTTCCACAAATTATAATCTATAGAATACATATAAATTCTCATCCTAGTTTTTCAATAAGTATATTTGTTTCATTAAAAAATGGAGGTCTATTTGAGGCTTGTCCCTCAACTACACTAGTACCAAATGGGGCTGCCATAGATCTTTACTCAAGACGGTAAAGCTATACACTGAGAACAGGGCTCTGATATCACTTGTTGCCCAGAGAGCAACCTAAGAGGGGGGGTGAATTGGGTCTCTAAAAAATTTAAAGCTAAGCTTGATAATACAAGTAGCAAACTTCACAAGATAAGATATGCAATTCAATTCTACAAGGTACTAAGATTTAAGTGCAATGCTCTAAAGTAATAGTACAGTGAAAATTAAAAGCAATAAGTAAGAATGTAAAGAGCAAGGAAGAAGAGAACAAGCAATCACAAACACAACAAGCTATAGTGGTTTGGTGCTAATAATGCACCTACATCCACTCCCCAAGATCTCCTTGGAAATTCACTATAATCAAACGATTATAGCTGATTAGTTTTCTGGGCTCACTAATCAAAACCCGACTTGTTTTACAAGGCTCACAAGTCACAACCTCACTTGGTTTTCCGAGCTAACCAAGAACCTAATTGGTTTTCACAAGGCTAACCAAAAACCTCCCTTGGTTTTTCGGGCTAACCAAGAATCTTAGTGGTTTTACGGGCTAACCACCAACCTAATTGATTTTCAAGGCTTACCAATCATCTCACTTGATTTTCCAATAAGCTAACCAATAACCTTTACAAGATATAAGGTAGAAAAATAAAGAACCAATGTAAGCTTTCAATAATAAAGTAAATAAGTCGATGTAGCTCGATGTAGTGTTGCTTTTCTCTTGTTGAAGCCTTTTGAATGCCCAAGATTGAATGATCTTCAATGCTCTTGATGGCTTTGAATGCTTGAAGGCTTCCTTTAGCTTGTGAGTAGTTGAACCTTGAATGAAAAGGAGTTAAGGCTCTTCTCTCTTCTTTTCTCTCTAAACTCTTTAAGGATATTCAATGCATACCTTCTTGATTTGATTTGGAGCTTTATATACCTTCTTAAGCTCTCAAAACTAAAATATAGCCGTTACACTTGAAAAACTAGCCGTTGGGGGCATTTGGGATGAGTTCTGTTTTTGAGAAAACTAGTTGTTACTGTTGCTAGAACTCCATGTGTCGACACTTCCTCTTCATGTATCAACACATAATGTCGACACATGTTCTTCTTGAGTCGACACAAGTTCAAATTGCTCCATTCAGATTCTCTGGAAAAATTAGTTGAGTTGACATATTCTCAGTTGAGTCGACACCTTGAGTCGACATCTTGTATCCATGTGTCAACACATCAACTGTTCCTTCAACTTCTGCAAGATCTGTGGCTTGAAAGTCTCAGGCGATGTGTTGATCCATGTGTTGATACTTTGAATCGATACATAAAGTCCATGTATTGATACTTGATCTGTGCCATTTGAAACTTTGTAGCGCACCGGCCTGAGTCGACACTTCTTCTTAATGTGTCGATACATCTTGTCATGTATCGACACCTTGAGTCGACACTTCATTGAAAAATTACAGAAATTACTGAACTTGTGCTGGAACATGTTTTCATTTGCCTTGGTCATCCATTCAACCATTTCTTTGAGTGTCCAAGTCTTGTTTTGAGCAAACATTTCATTCAACCTTGGTTCTTCAACATAAATATGCTTCTTCAAATTTTGTGAGCATCCTTTTAATGAAAACATACTTAAGCAAATCATTAGTCCTCAAATTATACTTAACTATTTTGCTTATCATCAAAATCAATTAGTGGAGTCAACAGAATGTACATACCTCCATTCTTTGGATATATCATTATGATTCTTACTTACCATGTCTTCTTGTGGTTCACTAGCTTGCTTATCTGTTGACCCCTGGAATGATTTTGATGATCACAAAACATTGGAGCATGTATATGTTACTAATTCTTTCAATTACTTAAGAAGTTTTTGCAGGAAAATGGTTATATGTAGTTTAATTGGTTTTCAAATTGATTGAGAGATAATCCAATTGTGTATAGACTCTTATGGACTTTAAATTGTAAAAGCCCTAATTTTTCACTTATGTAATCTTATAAATGAGCTGTAAAATTGTAAAAATAAGAGTGTATAGATTAGCTCTTATTTGATTCAAGTGTTGAAGAATTTTGGAGAAGTTCGAGGCATTAAATAAAGTTTTGGCAAGAGCCGACTCATGGATCAAGAGTTGACTCCTTGTGGCACGGCATAAAAAAATTTCAGAGTTTCAATACCTCGAGTCGACTTGTGTCCCAAGAGCTGACTCATGAGATCTCGAGCTGACTCAAGCCCCAAGAGCTGACTCGTCCAGAGTTATGTTTGTTGGTGTCTAAGACTTCGAGCCGACTTTGCCCTGAAGAGCCGACTCAAGGAAATTATTATTTTGAATTGATTGAAGGTTCGAGCCGACTCCAGCTTGAAAAGCTGACTCGTACAAAAATTCTGTTTGGGCTATCTGAGACTTCGAGCCGACTCGTGGACCTTGAGCCGACTCGAGTGACCATTTTCTGTACTCTAATGACTAGTTGCTGAAAGTGATTTTTGAATTCAAATTGGTATCTAACAGCTCTTTCACGAATCCCTAGGCCCTACAACGGCCATATCTCATGGAAAACTATAAAAGGGATTACTTTTGATGGATTAAATAAATTTTTGAGGGATTATTATTGATTTATCTTGGAAATTTGAAAAGCCTTCAAGTCTTTCACCAACCTACTTCAAGAGCATTCAAGATAGGATTTAAAACTTCACCAACTTCTCTTCATCATTGAATCTACTCATTGAAGAAGCAAAGAAGCAGCTTGAAGAGCATTAAAGAACATTCAAAGCTAGGCTTCACCTTGATCTACATTGGCAACATTTAAACAAACTCGATTTGTGGTGCGTGTCGTAATGCACCGATTTAGAACCTTAATTCCACTACTCTAAAGGGTAGAATAGCGGGAGTAAGGGTCGATCCCACAGAGACTTTGGGGTTATTTTGAAAAAGTATTTTCTTTTGACTTAAAATAAACTAAAATAAACTAGACTAATGCAAGAATTAAATGCAAATAATAAATCTGTGAAAATAATTTAGATATGACCTATCTCAAGAGTACGGCCCGTATCCGTGGATCACGGCCCGTCCCTTAGGTATAGGTCAGTCAAAACTAATTCACTACAACTTACCTTAAACGCTAATCCAACATGACTCCAGCATGACTAAAATAAAAAAATAAGCAAACATGGATTAATATAAAGCAAATAAATTTTATTGCATAAAATATTGGAGTACAGAGAAAATAAAAGTAAGGGAACAAGGGTCCCTTTCTCCCTTTTGATACGACTCTGACTCTCTGTCACAGCAACAGGTGGAACTATGGACAGCAAGTAGAACCTCCCAAAAATATCTCTCCCGCAGAAAAGAATCACCGAGGTATTTATAGCTGAAAAATACCGTGTCGGGTCCGTGTGGAAAGCGCGGTGATTTCTTCATCTCAATCCGATCTCCTTATCTGATTTTTTTACGATCATCCCATCTCAAAAATTAAATTCAAAAATTTTATCGCACAATCCCGCGTCCATTCAGCGTCGTCCGACATCTCATCTCGTTTCGATACTTCTTGTTTTCGGATATCCCGGTCGGAACAACAGGGGCGGTGACAGCGGGCACGGCCAGGCGGTGGGGTGGACCGTGGACACAGCTAAGCAGCGGAGACGGATGTGGCGCAGAGACGGACTTGGGCTGCATGGCCGTGGGCGTGGGTGGCATGCAGCAGCAGGCTTGGGCGGCGACTTGGGTGGCAGCGCGGACGGAGGACGTGGCCGGAGGTGGTGCTGCGGACGGTGGACGGCGTGGCGGCAGCAGGCTTGGGCGGCGAGCTCGGCGGACACGCGGCGCAGGGGATGCTGGGCGGCAGCTCGGGGGCAGACGGCTGGAGCTTGGCGGACACGCAGCATGGCCGTGGGCGTGGGTGGCGCTGCTCCGTGGGCGACGGCAGCAGGCGGCTGGCTGACGCGCGGCGGAAGGCGGGGGCTGGGCAGGCGGCGGACGGCGCGGTGGCGGCGATGGCCGTGGGCGGCGGCGTGGCCGTGGGCGACGAACACGGACGGCTGGGCGGCGGCGCGGGGGCAGACGGCGGCTGCGGCGTGGGCGGAGGGCGGACGGCGCGGCGGCGGCTTCGGGCTTGGGCGTGGCGCGCGGCGGCGGCGGCTTCGGCACGGACAGACGGTGGGCGGCTTCGGGCTTGGGCGGAGCCGACTTCCGGCCATTTTTCCGGCCGAACGGGAGCTCTTCGGCCGGCGGGAAAGTTGCCAGTGGCTTCGACGGTGCCAGGGGAAGCTCTCCGGCGAGTTTCGGCGCGATCGGAGCACGGTGGTCCACGGCTCCGCCCGTGGACCGGCAGCAATGGCTGCCGTGGACCAGCAGCCCATACGGTGGACCATTGAGCTGGTCCACCGTGAGCCAAACAAAAGTTTTTAAGGGCGCTCCAAAATTCATGCAGCTCTGAAATCCGTGCTAAAACCTTCTAAAATCTATTTCGGGCCCGTTTGAAGTCCAAATTACATTTCGTTTGCGTCGTTGGACTCCTAAAATCAAGATCTACACGTTTGTGGAGTCAATTCCTGCAAAGTATCACAAAAAGTATTAATTTTAATCAAATAAAGTTGGGTTAATTATCATTATTCTAATGTCTAACACACCCCCCAACTTAAACTTTGCTCGTCCTCGAGTAAAGGAAATGGATGAGCCTTGTGTACTAAGATGGTCCATGAAGTGAAAATTATCGTACTAACCCTAAAATCAAAGGATACATGGTTAGACTATTAAAAAGGTACTTCATTGGATTACCAATTCCACCCATTTAGTAGTAGAATAAAGTCCATAGAAGTTTTAAGAGTTTTCGTTCCCAACTTTCTATCTCACTATCTAAATCTTCCAACTTAGTTTGGTTTTGATGCAATATTTATTTAGTCCCCACTTCTTCTTCTTTTTTTTTTTTTTTTTTTTTTTTTTTTTTTTTTTGATTATGTAAAGTCAGTGCAATGTCCTGACACCTTGCTTTCTAATTAACCCTTGTAGCGAGCTTTAAGCCAATGACTCCCAAACCAGTTGGCTTTAGGGCATTAGGTGTAAAACACCCCTCGGGCTTACTGACTCGAGTTAAAAAGGCTAAGTCAAGACTAACTCTACGAAAGATTTCGTTACATCCCCACTTTTTGACGCGAACAACAACGCTTACTTAGGCGAAGGGGCCCGGTTACTCAGTGAGAGATGCTAAAAATCTTTATTAACCTCAGAATTTTTAACTGGGGACTTTTTATAATGCCTATACCAAAATAAGTAAGATTCATTATTAAGATCAATAGGCCGAAGGGTCTGGAATTACTCTTCTAAAATTTTCTGGACTACACTCTACCACTTATAGGGTTTTCTTGATAAATTATCCCTCAGTATCTCTATAATTTTCTAAACCATTGATCACTCCTCATTTAGTGAGCTTGATTTTTTTCAATTCGAGACGAATTCTTGTACACAAAACTGATTAAAATTTTACTCGAGGATTTGATTTAATTAATTACCTCACCCCCCAACTTAATTTCCATTGTCCCTAATGGAAGAGAATATTAATAACTAAATGGCATGGAAGGATACAACCTGGTAGGGTATGGAATTAGACGTCCTTCTATCACCATGTTCCCGCAATCTTCTTTTATTACTCCATTTATTCTAGAAGTAAAGAACTAGAAGTTAAAATATGAACTAAGGAAAGAGCTGGGCTGCCTCCCAGGAGCGCTAAGTTTAACGTCTTCAGCCAGACAAAGTTCATCATCACAGCAACACTGGTTGTTCAAGATCAAGAGTTTCAACAACTTCTCCATCACTGATTCCTTCAATATACGGTTTCAACCGCTGGCCATTCACCTTAAAAACATTCCCTTGCTTAGGATCCTTAAGTTCAACAGCTCCATGGGAAAATACTTGAGTTACTACAAAAGGTCCATCCCATCGTGAGCGGAGTTTTCCGGGAAAAAGACGTAACCTAGAGTTGTAGAGCCACACTTTTTGATTAGGCTCAAATGATTTTCTATTAATGAATTTGTCATGATAAGCCTTCGTTCGAGCCTTGTAAATTTTCGAACTCTCATACGCTTCATTTCGTAACTCTTCCAACTCACTTAACTGAAGTTTTCTATGGAAACTTGCATTCTTCATATCAAAATTAAATTGCTTGATAGCCCAAAATGCACGATGTTCCAATTCAACAGGTAGGTGACAAGCCTTTCCAAACACTAACCGGTACGGAGACATTCCTAGAGGGGTCTTGAAAGCAGTTCGGTAAGCCCATAAAGCGTCATCCAAACGTTCGGACCAATCTTTCCTATCGGGTCTTACCGTTTTCTCAAGAATGTGCTTGATCTCTCTATTCGAAACTTCTACCTGACCACTAGTCTGAGGATGGTATGGTGTGGCTACTTTATGGGTAATTCCATACTTTTTCATCAGTGCGTCAAAGTGTCTATTTGTGAAATGCGCACCTCCATCACTAATAATGGCCCTTGGGCACCCAAACCGACTAAGGATGTTATGTTGAATGAACTTGATCACAACTTTGTGATCATTAGTTCGAGTTGCCACAGCTTCAATCCATTTCGAAACATAATCGACTGCTACCAAAATGTACTCAAATCCAAAGGAAAGAGGAAATGGTCCCATAAAGTCAATACCCCAAACATCAAAAATTTCAACAACTAAAATGGGGTTTAGGGGCATCATATCTTTTCGTGAAATATTCCTCCTTTGTTGACACTTGAAACAATTACGGCCAAATTCATGTGCATCTTTAAAGAGAGTTGGCCAATAAAATCCACTTTGCAGCACCTTTGCTGCAGTTTTTCTCCCACTAAAGTGTCCCCCACATGCAAGAGAATGACAAAAATTGAGTATACTCTTGAATTCACTCTCAGGGACACATCGCCTGATCACTTGATCTGAACAGTGTTTAAACAATTCAGGTTCCTCCCAAAATAATATTTGATTTGCGAAAAGAACCTATCTTTTTCTTGTTGTGACCAGTATGGAGGAACTTGCCCTGTTACCAGATAATTCACAATATGGGCAAACCAGGGGAGATTACTGGTAGAAGAAATTGAGAATAGTTGCTCATCAGGAAACCTATCTCCAATAATTTCCTTGTTGTATTCTACTAAGATCCTAGAAATGTGATCTGCTACCATATTTTCGGAACCTTTCTTATCCAAAATTTCTAAGTCAAATTCTTGTAACAAAAGGATCCATCGAATCAGTCTAGGCTTGGTATCCTTTTTGGATAGGAGATGTCTTAATGCAGCATGATCAGAGTAAACTAGGACCTTAGACCCTAATAAATATGATCGAAATTTTTCTAGGGCGAATACAACTGCTAGTAACTCTTTCTCAGTAGTGGTATAGTTCATTTGTGCATCTGAAAGAGTTTTACTAGCATAGTAAATTACATGGGGTTCCCTATTGAGCTTCTGTCCTAAAACAGCTCCTACAGCATAATCAGAAGCATCACACATGATTTCAAATGGCAGAGTCCAATCTGGGGGCTTGATGATAGGTGCAGTGGTCAAAGCAGTTCGAAGAATGTCAAAAGCGGTCAAACATTCTTTACTAAAATCAAAGGACTTGTCTTTGGCAAGTAAATCACACAATGGTCGAGAAATTTTGCTGAAATCCTTGATGAATCGTCTATAAAAACCAGCATGGCCAAGGAAGGATTGTACTTGTCTAACCGAGGTCGGGGGAGGTAATTTCGAGATTAATTCAACCTTAGCCTTGTCAACCTCAATCCCTCGCTCAGAAACAATGTGTCCGAGTACAATTCCCTCACGAACCATAAAATGGCTCTTCTCCCAACTTAAGACTAAGTTGGTTTCTATACAGCGTTTCAATACCTTAGCCAAATTATGGAGACAGTCCTCGAATGAAGATCCAAAAACAGAAAAATCATCCATAAACACTTCAAGGAAATGACCAACCATATCGGAGAATAAGGCCAACATACATCGTTGAAAGGTGGCTGGTGCATTACAGAGACCAAAAGGCATACGCCTGAATGCAAACGTTCCAAAAGGGCAAGTAAAGGTGGTCTTTTCTTGGTCTGCAGGAAATACTGGAACCTGGTTGTATCCCGAATATCCATCCAGGAAACAAAAGAAACTCTGCCCTGCTAGTCGTTCTAGAATTTGATCAATAAAAGGCAGAGGGAAATGATCTTTCCTAGTAACAGCATTCAGTTTCCGGTAATCTATACACACTCTCCAACTAGTGGTTGCTCGGGTAGAAATTGACTCACCCTTTTCATTCTGAATGACAGTAATACCTGACTTTTTAGGTACTACCTGAGTTGGGCTGACCCATTGGCTATCCGAAATTGGATAAATAATACCGGCATCCAACCATTTAACCACTTCTTTTTTAACAATTTCTCGCATGTTTGGATTTAGCCTCCGTTGCATGTCCCTATGTGGTTTAGCTTCTGCTTCACAGTGAATGTGGTGCATGCAAACAGAAGGGTCAATTCCCTTAAGATCAGCTATTGTCCATCCTATTGCCTCTTTATGGTCCCTAAGTACATTCATCAATTTTTGTTCCTGATCAAAGGTCAAAGTAGATGCAATGATTACCGGAAGGGTATCATTGGATCCAAGAAAAGAATACTTTAACTTGTCAGGAAGAGGCTTCAATTCTAGATTGGGTGGTGCTTCTAAGGATGGCACTAAAGGGCTTGATTGAGTCGGTAATGATTCAAATTTCACAGTCCAAGGAGGAATGGTACTAAACTTGGGTGGCTCTAACAAAGCATTCACTTCATTATCAATATCAAAATCGTCAGTTTCTAAATGTGTCAAACATGCTTGCAAAGGATCCGAATCAAGCAATACAGGAAGATTCCTATTTATTACTTCTTCTATCATATTTACTTCATTATGATCATAAGAGGGCGGTCCTTGGCATGCATTAAAAATATTCAACCGCATTTTCTTATTCCCAAAAGAGACATCCATAACCCCTGTTCTGCAATTTATGCAAGCATTAGCGGTAGCTAGGAAAGGTCTTCCAAGAATGATGGGTATCTGACTAGGGCTACCGCTAGACTCCATGTCCAAAACAAGAAAATCAACCGGGAAGTAGAACTCATCGACTTTTACCAACACATCCTCGAGCATTCCACGGGGTGCCTTGACGGATCGATCAGCTAACTGTAAGGTCACCGTCGTGGGTTTTAATTCTCCGAATTTAAACAGATCATACATTGATCCTGGGAGAAGGTTTACACTCGCACCTAAATCTAACAAGGCTTTCTTGATTGTAAGGTCCCCTATGACACAAGAGATAATTGGGGTACCTGGGTCTTTGAGTTTAGGTGGAGCTATTTGCTGAAAAACTGAGCTGGCTTGCTCAGTTAAGAGGATTTTCTTAGGGATATGTGCCTTAGATTTTCGTTTTTGAGTGCACAAATCCTTAAGAAATTTGGCATAAGCCGGTACTTGCTTGATGGCATCGAGGAGAGGTAAATTGATTTGGACTTGCTTGAATAATTCAAGCATCTCATTCATTTTTAAATTTTTCTTATCCAATGGTAAAGGTGACTCCAAAGCACTAGGGAATGGAGCCTTAGGTAAGGGTGCTTTGCCAATGGATTCCTTCTCCTCTTCATTCTTTTTCTCTGGCTCTACTTCTTGGGTCGGGTCAGGTTGATCTAATGTTTTTCCACTTCTTAAGGTGATAACAGATTTAGCGTGTTCAGGAAAATTTTCAGGTCCAGTGGAACTCTCAGCCATGTATTGACCATTGGGATTGATAATGGGCTGGCTAGGCAACTTACCCTCTTCTCTCCGATTGAAAGCTGTAGCTAGCTGACCTATCTGAGTCTCTAGCTTGGCAATGGATTGGGTATGGGAGTGAAGGATTTGGGTATTCATGTTCAGCCCCTCCTTCAAAGTTTGAAGGATTTTCTCTTGAAAGGAAGGATCAAGATTGCTTGGCAGAGGTTGTGGAGGCTATGGGCCATTTTGATATTGAGGAAATTGGTTACTTTGAAATTTGGTCTCCTGATAGTTTGGCCTAATGGAAGAATTAATTCCGGATTGGGGTTTCCAAGAAAAATTCGGGTGATTGCGCCAGCCAGGATTGTATGTGTTCGAATAAGGATCGTTTCCTGGTCTAGGAGCCATTCAGGTTTGAGCTTGATGAGCTTGCTCCTGAAGAAGCTCAGGAAATTGGTAAGCTGATGGACAATCACCTAAGGTGTGGGTGGAACTCGAGCAGATAATACAGACTTCATGAGTAGGATGAGATGAGGAGGAATTATTTCCAACTTGCAAAAGTTGGTCGAGCTTCTGAGATAGCTCATCAACCTTGCTGTAGATGTCTACAGCACGACCAACTTCATACATTCCTCCTCTCTTAGGTTCTACAGGTCCTGGGGGAGGATCTCTACGGGCAGCTGACATATGATGTAGAGAATTTTCACTTAACATTTCAAACAACTGCCATGCCTCATGTTCATTTTTGAGCATGAACGTTCCTCCACATGAGGCATCCACCATTTGCCGGTGCCTTTCTGACAAACCGTCATAGAAGCACTGGACTAATTGCCATTTGGGTATGGCATGGTGAGGACATTTTCTAATTAGCTCTTTCAATCTCTCTCAGGTTTCATGAAACATTTCTCCATCTAATTGAGAAAAACTAGTAATGGCTTTTCTAATTTGATTCGTCTTTCCTATGGGAAAATATTTCTTAAGGAACTCCCTCTGAAGTTGATCCCAAGTTGAAATTGTCACGGTGTCTAGGGAATTCAACCAATATTTGGCTTTATCTTTCAGGGAAAAAGGGAATAACCTAAGCCTTAAAGCATCGTCGGAGAAATTTTGGATCTTAACAGTGGAACAGATTTCTAGAAATTCATCTAGATGTTTATATGGGTCTTCAGTCGCAAGTCCGTAAAAAGAGGGTAACATTTGAATCACACTGGACTTGATTTCGTACTGAATGGCATCTACAGGGGGTACTTGGATACAAGGTGAATAAGTGTATTTTGAAGGAGTGAAGTACTCCTTCAGCGGAGGGTCAATTCCTTGATTAGGATCCATAGTACCTGGGCTGGTTGCTCTACTGGAGCCTTCGATTTTCGGATCTAGGGATATATGTTTAGGTTCTCGAAGTCGGCGCCTAGAATATACTAACATACACCCTCCCTTCTAAAGCAAACAGCAATCAAAGATTTTTTAATTTTTAATTTTAATTTTTTTTTTTTTTTTTTTGGAAAGCGGAAGAATGAGAAGAGGTCTAAAGGAAAAGTTCCTAAGAGAGTCCTAAACTAGAGAGAAGAAAGTTAATTGATTAAAATTTTTTTTAATCAAACAAGTAAAACAAATCAAAATCACTATCCTAGGGTAACCTGGATCTAGACAGCTCCTAACTGATCCAAGGTTACCTTCGAGCACTCCAAGCCCAAGATCAATTAACTGACTTGGCCAGGTAAGTGTAAGGTGGGTGAAGGTTCCCTTATCGCTTGCCTTAGACACCAATTATAAATTGGCCAGGTAAGCGGAACCAACTCACGTCCCTTCGGGCTCTAGTCCCTGAACCACTTTCCTTAGACACCAAGGAATTAAATGATCTGAACCCGGTCCAACTCTAGGGTTTCCTTGTCCTATTGAGCTCGAAATCCTTAGGGTTGACGTCTAATTAATTTTAAAATTAAAGGCCTGGGTCAATGCAGATGCTGGATTGATGATTTGTGGGCTAAGGAAGGGTATTGATCTCCCCACCTTATCTGATTAATGGGTTGTGCCCTTAAGATATATTATGAAATTATGAAATGCAACAGCTAAGGTGTCCAAAAAGTTATAAACAAACAAAATTAAACTTAATTTTTTTTTAATTTTGATGATTAAGTATCTGATCCTAATAAATTATGAAATGTCTGTGTAATTTTTTGGTTTTGCAAAAAAAATAAATTTACCTAAGTGAATCTAAAATTTTTTTTTGTGTGTTCTAAAATTTTTTTTGTGTTCAACCTTTTGTACCCTAGGACAACCATTCAACATAACCTCCCAGTTATGCCAGGGCAACCTTATGTCAGGGCACTCAAGATCGAAAATTGAAAATTGGAATGTAAATTTTGAAAATTGATTTTTTTTTTTGTTTTTTGTTTTTTTTTTTTGGATTTTTAAATTGTTGATTATATTTTTTTTTCAGAATAACGCCGAAAGTCCCCGGCAACGGCGCCAAAAATCTGGTGCGTGTTGTAATGCACCGATTTAGAACCTTAATTCCACTACTCTAAAGGGTAGAATAGCGGGAGTAAGGGTCGATCCCACAGAGACTTTGGGATTATTTGAAAAAGTATTTTCTTTTGACTTAAAATAAACTAAAATAAACTAGACTAATGCAAGAATTAAATGCAAATAATAAATCTGTGAAAATAATTTAGATATGACCTATCTCAAGAGTACGGCCCGTATCCGTGGATCACGGCCCGTCCCTTAGGTATAGGTCAGTCAAAACTAATTCACTACAACTTACCTTAAACGCTAATCCAACATGACTCCAGCATGACTAAAATAAAAAAAATAAGCAAACATGGATTAATATAAAGCAAATAAATTTTATTGCATAAAATATTGGAGTACAGAGAAAATAAAAGTAAGGGAACAAGGGTCCCTTTCTCCCTTTTGATACGACTCTGACTCTCTGTCACAGCAACAGGTGGAACTATGGACAGCAAGTGGAACCTCCCAAAAATTCCTCTCCCGCAGAAAAGAATCACCGAGGTATTTATAGCTGAAAAATACCGTGTCGGGTCCGTGTGGAAAGCGCGGTGATTTCTTCATCTCAATCCGATCTCCTTATCTGATTTTTTTACGATCATCCCCATCTCAAAAATTAAATTCAAAATTTTATCGCATAATCCCGCGTCCATTCAGCGTCGTCCGACATCTCATCTCGTTTCGATACTTCTTGTTTTCGGATATCCCGGTCGGAACAACAGGGGCGGTGACAGCGGGCACGTCCAGGCGGTGGGGTGGACCGTGGACACAGCTAAGCAGCGGAGACGGATGTGGCGCAGAGACGGACTTGGGCTGCATGGCCGTGGGCGTGGGTGGCATGCAGCAGCAGGCTTGGGCGGCGACTTGGTGGCAGCGCGGACGGAGGACGTGGCCGGAGGTGGTGCTGCGGACGGTGGACGGCGTGGCGGCAGCAGGCTTGGGCGGCGAGCTCGGCGGACACGCGGTGCAGGGGGACGCTGGGCGGCAGCTCGGGGGCAGACGGCTGGAGCTTGGCGGACACGCAGCATGGCCGTGGGCGTGGGTGGCGCTGCTCCGTGGGCGACGGCAGCAGGCGGCTGGCTGACGCGCGGCGGAAGGCGGGCGGCTGGGCAGGCGGCGGACGGCGCGGTGGCGGCGATGGCCGTGGGCGGCGGCGTGGCCGTGGGCGACGAACACGGACGGCTGGGCGGCGGCGCGGGGGCAGACGGCCGGCTGCGGCGTGGGCGGAGGGCGGACGGCGCGGCGGCGGCTTCGGGCTTGGGCGTGGCGCGCGGCGGCGGCGGCTTCGGGCACGGACAGACGGTGGGCGGCTTCGGGCTTGGGCGGAGCCGACTTCCGGCCATTTTTCCGGCCGAACGGGAGCTCTTCGGCCGGCGGGAAAGTTGCCAGTGGCTTCGACGGTGCCAGGGAAGCTCTCCGGCGAGTTTCGGCGCGATCGGAGCACGGTGGTCCACGGCTCCGCCCGTGGACCGGCAGCAATGGCTGCCGTGGACCAGCAGCCCATACGGTGGACCATTGAGCCGGTCCACCGTGAGCCAAACAAAAGTTTTTAAGGGCGCTCCAAAATTCGTGCAGCTCTGAAATCCGTGTTAAAACCTTCTAAAATCTATTTTGGGCCCGTTTGAAGTCCAAATTACATTCCGTTTGCGTCGTTGGACTCCTAAAATCAAGATCTACACGTTTATGGAGTCAATTCCTGCAAAGTATCACAAAAAGTATTAATTTTAATCAAATAAAGCTGGGTTAATTATCATTTTTCTAATGTCTAACAGTTTGTTGTGTAGTTATTTTTTATTTCTCTCTATCTTTGTTTTCTCTCTAAGAATAGCAATGGGCTGTGTCTTAAGAGAAGGTTAAAGGTTTTTAGGTGAACCTTATGAAAACCTAAGTTGGGTTCTTGGTGATCCTGGTATAAAACCAAGTGTTAGAGTTTCTTTGGTGATCCCGTTCAAAACCAAAGGAAGTTGGGTTTTCTTTGGTGATCCTGGTAAAACCAAGTGTATAGGTTTGGATTGTGAGTCTGGTAAAATAATCTGACCGTATTTCGGTTGGGGGATATAGTGGAAATCCCAAGTGATGCTTGGGTAGTGGACGTAGGAGCTGGTTACTCCGAGCCACTCTAAATTTTCTTGTATTTGTATTTGTGCTTATTTATCTTATTGCATTTACTTAATTACTTCTGCATTGCATATTGCACCACAATACCAAAAGGATTTCAAATTGCACATACCTATGAAAAGTTTCATAATCCCAATTCACCCCCTCTTAGAAAGCCACCTGGGCAACAAGTGGTATCAGAGCAGAGTCTCTAAAAATTACTTAGAGTAAAGATAGATGGCACATCCTATGAGCACTTCTTTGGCTGAAGGCCAATCCACAAATTGACCTCCACTTTTTACCGGAACCAATTATACATATTGTAAGGCGAGGATGAAAATATATATTCAAGCCGTAGATTTTTATTTATGAAAAATTATATTGAAAGGACCTCACACATCTACTGTCAGAGTTAATGATATTGAGGTTCCCAAACCAGAAGAGGAATGGGATGAAAATGATATGAAATTAGCTGAGTTGAATGCCAAAGCTATGAATTTGCTGTATTATGCTTTGGATCCAAATGAGTTTAACAGAATTTCAACTTGTAATTCTGTTAAAGACATTTGGGACAAGCTAGAGATTACACATGAAGGCACTTCACAAGTTAAAATATCAAAAATCAATCTTCTTGTGCACAATTATGAATTATTTAAGATGGATCCTAGTGAAACTATTTGTGCTATGTATACTCATTTTACTGATATTATCAATGGTCTCAAAAGTCTTGGTAGGACTTATACTAATGCTGATCTTGTTAAAAAAGTTTTGAGATCCTTTCCAGATAAATGGAAAGTTAAAGTGATAGCTATTCAAGAGGCAAAGGACCTAAACACCCTACCACTGGATGAGTTGCTTGGATAACTAATTATATATGAAATAGCCATGCAACAAAGGACTGATGAAGATTCCAAGAGAAAGAAAGCTATAGCATTTAAAGCTATAGAAGAAGACAAGAATGAAGATTTGGATTCATCTGATGATGATGATCTTGAAAATGATGAGATAGCCCTTGTAATGAGAAAGTTTAAAAGGTTTATGGACAGAAGAAGAACAAATAGATGGAGGAAGCAGTTTAGAAAAGGAGATTTTAGAAGAGAAAGAGAAAAGGACAAAGAAAAGGAAAAGGATAAAGATAAAGATCAAATTCAAATCTGCTATGAGTGCAAAAAATCGGGACACATACGTCCTGACTGTCCTGAAGCAAAGAAAAAGATGATAAAGAGAAAGAAAAAGAAGGCAATACTTGCAGCATGGAGTGACAGCACGAATCTACATCCACTGAAGAGGATGAAGAAATAACAAAAACTACACAAATCTATCTTTTGGGTTTGGAGGATGAGGTAACTACTTCTGAACCTAATTTAGAATTTACATATGATGAGCTGCATAATGCATTTTGTGAATTATTTATAAAATATAAAAAGGCTGGTTTGAAAATGAAAACTTTGAAAAATCATTGTGATACAATTGAAAAGAATAAAAATGAATTTGGTGAAAGAAATAAGATTTTGTAAAGAGAATTAAGTCTAGTTTGTGAAAGACTTAAGACCACCTAATTTGAAAAAGGAGAGCTTCTTGAGAAAACAAAGGTTTGCAAAATGAAAATGATGATTTGAAAAAGGAAGTTCAAGCTTAAACCTTTGATTGAAAAATTAACCCTAAGTTCCAACAAGCTTGAACTAATTTTGAAAGATCAAAGTGAGACAAATAACAAATTTGGAATTGGTTACAAAGGTTTAATTTCAAATAAATTTTCTGCATCTACATCATATGCTCCTAAGTTTATTACTTCAAAACAATTTAGACCTAAATTTGCATCATCACATACTTTTTATTCAAAGCCAAGAATTGTATGCTATGCTCGTAATGATATTGGCCATAAGGCATTTGAGTGTCATTTGAAACATAATGACAAGAAGAAAATCAAGAAAGTTTGGGTTCCAAAAGGAACCATTTCTACTAACTTGCAAGGATCCAAGAAAGCTTGGGTATCTAAATCTATTACATGACTATTTTGCAGGAATGTCTTGCAGCCATAAATATAAAGAAAAGATGGTATCTTGATAGCGGCAGTTCAAGACACATGACGGGTGATATTGATCAATTCTTCACCCTAGAACAAAAAGATGGTGGAATGGTAACCTTTGATGATAATCGCAAAGGAAGGATAATCGGTATTGGTAAAATCAAAATTACTCCTTCTACATTTATGAAAAAGTGTTACTTGTAGAAAAGTTAAAACATAATCTTTTGAGTATTAGTCAACTTTATGACATTGGTTTTAATGTTTTCTTCAAGTCTTCAATGTGTATAGTAGTTGATCCACTTGACTCTAGTGATAAATTCATTGGACATAGACTTGGTAATATTTTATAGTAGATCTTAATGATTTGGCTATGTCAAGCAATACAAGTATTATAGCAATGAATGACAAGAATAAGGAATCAAGTTTACTATGGCATAGGCGACTTGGATATGCTAGTATGGATACTATAGCAAAACTTATTTCAAAAGATTTAGTCAAAGGGTTGCTAAAGTTTAAAGTTAATTTTGATTATGTTTGCGATCCTTTTCAATTAGGAAAGCAAGTGAGGGGGAGTTTTAATCCAAAAATATTTTTTCTACTACTAGACCCTTAGAGCTACTTCACATAGACCTATTTGGACCTACTAGGACTACAAGCCTAGGTGGTATGAAATATGGCCTTGTGATTGTAGATGATTTTTTAAGATACCCATGGATTTTGTTTATTGTACATAAAGATGAAACTTTCAAAGTATTCAAAAAGTTTTATAAAAGAGTTTCAAATTTGAAAAATCTATCTATTATTTCAATTTGTAGTGATCATGGCATTGAGTTTGAAAATCAACATTTTGATCACATCTGCACAAAGCACGGTATTGACCACAACTTTTCAGCTCCTAGAACACCATAGCAAAATGGTGTTGTAGAAAGAAAGAATCGTACTTTGGAAGAGATGTCTAGAACAATGCTTTGCGAAGGAAATCTTCTATAATACTTTCGGACAGAAGCTATAAATATCGCTTGCTATATTTTGAACAGAGTTTTAATTAGACCTATCATTAGAAAAACTTCCCTATGAACTATGGAATAATAGAAAGCCAAATATCAATTATTTTCATGTTTTCAGCTGTAAATGTTTTGTTCTTAATAATAGAAAAGATAATCTTGGTAAATTCGATGCAAAATTTGATGAGGCTTTTTCTTGGATATTCTTTAAACAATAAAGCCTATCGAGTTTTCAACAAAAGAACTTTGACTGTGGAAGAATCAATAGATGTTATTTTTAATGAATCTAACATACATCTTCTAGAAAAGAAGATCGTGCTGATGATGATGCAGGTATACTAGAACATGGACTGAAGGATATGGCTCTCAAAGACAAACAATCAAGTGAATCACATGAAGAAGAGATAAGCAAAAATCATGAAGATATACCCAAAGAATGGAGGTATGTACACTCACATCCCAAAGAATTAATTATAGGAGACCCATCACAAGGTGTTAGAACTAGATCTGCACATAGAAATGCATATGACTTGATTGCTTTTGTTTCTCACGTAGAGCCTACACTATAGATAAGCTGAAACTGATCCTAATTGGATGTTAGCTATGCATGATGAGTTAAACCAATTTAGGAGGAATAATGTTTGGATCTAGTAAAAAGACCTAATGACTATCCTGTTATAGGTACTAGATGGATTTATAGAAATAAACTAGATGAGCAATGTAATGTAATTAGGACTAAGGCTAGACTGGTAGCATAAGGATATAATCAAGAAGAGGGAATAGATTTTGATGAGACTTATGCACCAGTAGCTAGGTTAGAAGCTATTAGATTACTATTAGCATATGCATGCTTTATGAATTTTAAATTATTTAAAATGGACATAAAGAGTGCAATTTTAAATGATTCTCTATCTGAAAAGATTTTGTCGAACAACCACGGGTTTTATTGATCACACATTTCCAAATCATGTTTCAAATTGAATAAAGCTTTGTATGGTTGAAATAGGCACCTAGAGCCTGGTATGACAGACTAAGTAAGTTTCTAATTACAAATAATTTTGTAAGAGGTAGTGTTGACACTACACTGTTTATTCAAAGAAAAGATAATAATATTTTAGTTGTTCAAATTTTCGTTGATGATATTATATTTGGATATATTGATGAATCTTTATGTCAAGACTTTGCTAAGTTAATGCAGGATGAATTCGAGATGAGCTTGATGGGTGAGCTGAGTTACTTCCTCGGGCTTCAGATCAAACAATCTAAGGAAGGTATCTTGATTAACCAAGCCAAATATATCAAAGAGATTATTAAAAAGTTTGGCATGGAATCAAGTAAAGAAATTGGAACACCCATGAATCCTGCATGTAGACTTGATAAAGATGAGAATGGAACAAATGTTGATCAAAAGCTGCATAGAGGTATGATCGGTTCTTTACTTTATTTGACAACCAGTAGACCTGATATTTTATTTAGTGTTTATATGTGTGCACATTTTCAATCTAATCCAAAAGAGTCACACATCATAGCTGTTAAGAGAATCATTAAGTATCTCAAAGGCACATGTAATCTATATTTATGGTACTCTAAGCATACATCTTTGAAATTAATTAGTTATTCTAATACTGAATATGGGGGCTGTAAATTGATAGAAAAAGTATAAGTGGCACTTGTCAATTTCTAGATGTTAACCTAATTTCATGGCACTATCGTAAACAGAACTCTGTAGCACTATTTACTCCCGAGACAGAATATGTGGTTGCAGGGAGCTGTTGTGCTTAAGTATTATGGATCAAGCGAATAACTAGAAGATTATGGTGTTGTCTAATCTAAAATTCCAATTAAATGTGATAAACTAGTGCTATTAACTTATCTAGAAATCCAATTCAGCATTCTTGAACTAAGCATATAGAAATTAGACATCATTTCATTCGAGATCATGTTTTAAAAATGTTGTTGAATTAGAATTTGTACCTACTGAAGATCAACTTGCTGACATTTTTGCTAAAACCCCTTAGTCAAGATAGATTTGAAAAGATTAGAGACGAATTAAGCCTGTGTGACCATTCTGAATGTTTTTACCTAATTTTTCAAAAAAAATAAGGAAAAATTATCTAGACATTTCAAATTTCCTTCTAGAGCTTATGACAACCTATTTTAGTGATAAGAATCCCTTAGAAATTTGTTTTACCTATTTTGAGTTTTTAGCTAAATTTTGGCTCAAGCTGACTCGAGACACTAGGTGTTTCGACGAGCCGACTCGAGAGTCGGGCTGAGGGTTTTTAAATAGGGTTTCATAGGTTTGAAATCACTATTTCTTTCCACATTTCTCACTTTCCCTTAGCCGACTCCTCTCCCTAACCAAGGAAAAGCTCCTAGAACACCTCTACAATCCTCCAAAATTCTAATCTAACCTAGATGGCTTCTAGGAAGGTCGTGGCCAAAAAACCTAGAAGAGTCGTTCGGTTAGTGGTGGAGGAAAGAAGGACAAAGTGACGGTTGGATACTTCAAATCCGGAAGCGGAACATCAAGAAGAACATGAAGAAGAGCAAGAGGCACCAAGGAAGGTAATATTAATGGGAAATAGGCAAGTGACATCGGGTAAATGCATAGATTTCACTTTCCTAGAACAAGAAAGCTTGCACATTGGTGATTGGTTGGTTAAGTAAGGTTGGAAAGACTTTTGTATGCTCAATCTTCCCACATATCCCAACCTTGTTAGACAATTTTTGAGAACATGTCTTTGGGTGCATTTCACATTGAAGGTACTGTGAAAGGGAAACATATAAAAATCAGTAAGCAGAAGTTGTCTAGTATTCTTCATATACCAAAAGAGGGTGAGAGCTACCTAGTGTTGAAGGACAAGCAAAAGACTTTAAGAATTGTATTGGAAAGAACAAATGTAAGGGAGTTATTCATGTCAGTGCTAACTAATTGTCTTTAGAGATGAGATTATTGCATAACATTACTACCCGTATCTTTCTTCCCCGGACGGGGAGATTCGACTGGGTTAGTGAGAGAGACCTAGTCTTCATGAGATACTTAGTTAAGGGGGAGGCCCTCAACTTATCCTTCATTATGTTGTCGCATATGAGGGAAGCTGCTTGGAGGGCACGAGCATGTCTTCCATACAGGATGGTGTTTACCCTGCTATTACAGGATGCCCAGGTTGATTTGTCTGGAGAGGACAACAGAGCACTATTGCATACAAACAAATACAACCTAAAGTCTTTGATCCGGATGGGATTCATTAAAGTTGAGGGTCACTAGATTAGGAAGAGCTCAGGTCTTCCAGTGACTCATTCAGAGGATGATTCAGATGAGGATGATCAGGCAGCACAGGGACATGGTGCAGAGGCAGAGACACATGTTGACGAGGCTGGACCCTCCGAGCCAGCTCCTTCTACTCCTCGATCACCTGTCAGAGGATCGACATCTATTTGACTAGGTGATGATGACAGATTGCAGCGTGTACTGGATGAGATCTTGAGCTTCACAGAGGGAGATCTGAGACGATGCCAGGATATCTGCACTTCAGTCAGAGATGCACTAGGGCTTTCAGGACATCATGGCTATTCTTCAGTAGCTTGTAGCAGCTAGTCAATTTGTACCTACTACTTCTACAGCAGCACCAGATATTGGCACAGATTGCGGGTAGGGATAGGTAGCACACTTCAGTGATATTCTTTCTGAGGTCACTCCTATCGAGGTTGAGACTGGTACTGAGATTCCAGGATCTGATGTTGGAGACACTCCAACCACAGAGATATTGTCTACTACCAGCACTCTAGCCTTGTCTTTTGATCCTCCTACTACCAAACCCACTTCTATTATGATTTCCTCTGAGTCCAAAGTTAAAGTTAAAGCCAAAACCAAAACCTCTAGGACTACTACACATGTTAGGACTAGGCTTCGGGACCTTAGGCCTAGGTTCCCTAAATTTAGGCCTGCTCCAAGCATTTTAGAGGTCAGTTGCTCCTCCAGTGAGGAAGAGCCTAGTGATGATGACCCCTGTCCATCCTTTGATCTTTTTAGGACTTTATGTTTTTCATGTTTTGTTGTTATGATACTATTTTTGTCGTGCCGAGGCACTTTCGTATTGTATCACTCATATACTGACACTTTATATATATATATGACTTTTTATGATACATGTTGTGAATGACTCAATTTTATGAATGAATGTTCTCCTTTGTACAATTTTTTGTTGATGACAAAAAGGGGGAGAAGAAAAGAAAAGAGAGAAGAGTGTGCATGAAAGTGTGAAGATATGAATGAAAATGTGAATAAAATATGTATGAAAGTATGAATATCAAAGACAATATGAAGAAATGTTATTACATTAGTAAGGAAAAGCTTATGTTAAGTTTTTGTTAAATTTTCATGAAACTTACTTCAAATACTAGTTAATTTTGTGAAGTTTCGATACATGGTGCACAGATGATACATTGTATTGATACATATGATACATTGTGATACATTATATTGATACTTATCAGTTCAACAATTTGATACTCAATTTGGTTTGATACACACTATGTTAAATATCATTTGATATATATGAATATGATACACAGTAATTATAAAGTGTTTTTAAATCCTGTTCATGCCCAGTGTTTTGTCAACATCAAAAGGGGAGAGATATTGACCCTGGAATGATTTTGATGATCACAAAACATTGGAGTATGTATATGTTACTAATTCTTTTAATTACTTGAGAAGTTTTTGCAGGAAAATGGCTATATGTAGTTTAATTGGTTTTCAAATTGATTGAGAGATAATTCAATTGTGTATAGACTCTTATAGAATTTAAATTGTAAAAGCCCTAATTTCTCACTTATGTAATCTTATAAATGAGCTGTAAAACTGTAAAAATAAGAGTGTGTAGATTAGCTCTTGTTTGATTTAAGTGTTGAAGAATTTTGGAGAAGTTTGAGGCATTAAATAAAGTTTTGGCAAGAGTCGACTCAGGATCAAGAGCTGACTCATTGTGGCACAGCACAAAAAAATTTCAGAGTTTTAGTACCTCGATGATGCGGAATGCCAGCTCTGATATCAATAAAGATGATGCGGGATAGTTACGATGCAGTGTAGGATGATTCAATTTTAGCCTAGATGGTTTAGAGAGCAATGATCATAGTAAAGTAACTAACATAATAGATTGAAGAGAGTAAAGAAGGCAATTAACCACTTACCCGCAATCCGCTCGCAAGTTATGAAGAATAAGGACCGTCACGGCTAGGAAACCATCTAAGATCAGGCTATTACATGCTTCAATTACCAAATTTAATGAGAAAATGATTGGTTACTTACCCCAATAAAGATTCATTTTGAATCGAGATGGATCCGCTGCTCGGTTGCTCAGATTTTGCAATAGGATGAAGATCAGATTCTAGATTTCAGATCCACCGTCAGATCTTGGTTCGGAAGCAAAGGATCCATTCTCTAAGGTCCTTGAACACCTGGGATCTACAAAGATAGCAGCAAACAAAACTTAATATTGACGTAATTATATTCAAAATGGAAAAATAAAATGTTGGATGCGAAGAGCTAAAGAAGATCGGTAGGAATTATCGAATCCAACAGAACCTCCACTTAAGGACCTCACCACCTTGAGTTCTCAGGACCTCCCCGCCTTGAGCTTTTAAGGACCTCCCTGCCCTTAGAGAAAATCACTAAGCCTACCCAGCTTTGAGGAAAAAGATAGCATTTCATTTCAAAATTCAATAATCAATTTTACAAGGGATATGGGATCCTATTTATAGGGTTCTTCACACATGAAGATATCATAGGACTCCTTTAAATTCAAAGTACATTTAAATTCATTCAAACACTCCTTGTCATCTTCCTTGAAATTTGAATTGGCTTAGCTTGGCATCAACTTGAATGGCTTTCATTGAGTTAGGCGACAAAAGAGAGGGAGAGAGGAGAAGTCCTTCTCTCTTACTCCTCTTAAAAAGTGGCGATGAGAATTTTTTCCTTCTCCCTTCTCGGCGTGAATCTGATTTTTGATTTTTTGATCGGCAATAAGGGATAAGAAATAGCTTCAAAAGTTTGAATCCTTCATTTGAATTTAAATTTGGATGAGGATAATTTTCCCTTTGAATTTAAAAATAGATAGAAGATAACTCCTTTGAATTTGGATAATCCTCCATTTATCTTGGACTCTTCCTTTGAATTTTGGATGAGCTTCCACTTATCTTGGACTTCTCCCATTTAAAATTTGAATGGACCATGGGTGGGCGTCATCTTGGAGTGGGCGACAAGAGGGAATGACGAGGTACCAGATAAGAAGCAGAGTCTTTTTGCTTTACTCCTCTCAATGGCGCCTCCTTGAAATGGGTGATGAAAATGGATGGACGTCTCTCTTGGATAAGGATGAATTTGAAGTCATCCAAATATCTAGTTGTCTGGTTGTCCCAATGTCAAGATGTTCCAATGTCCGAATGTCTGGTGAAAAATTTGGACAACCCCTTTTTAGCTTAGAATTGATCCACCAAGGTGATGATGACTTGGGTCTTGATAATTATGACTCCCCTTGACTTATTCAAGCACTAATTACAGGACTCAAATTGGACAATTCACCAAACAAAGCAAATTAATGCTATTTACAAGACTCTTAAACCAATTGATGGACTCAATTGGTAACCCAACAACCCTAATTGACCAAATTACACTCAATTTGATCAAATTACAACTCAATTTGATCTAATTACAAACTCAAAACAACTGGGACTTGAGTGTTCTTTGTGAAGAACACATGGACTTATTCATTGGTGATCCAAATTGAATTAAAAAAGGTTTGCTTCCTCTTCCTAGCTCTTATGTCCTCACCAATTCTCCCGGGGTGGGAGGAACTTGACCCCGTCGAGTATGGGTCAATTCGGCTCTGGAATGTTTTAGCAGGTCAGGTTCAACTTTTGAAGATCCTCTCTGGTGATCCAAGAATCCTCAGACTTAGGTCTCCCTTGCCAACGAACCAGATATCTTTGGTAGTTCTTATTTCTAGTAGTTAAGATCTTATCGTCCATGATCTGCTCAATCTTTTCTCTCCTCTCTGGTAATTTAGCTGGTGGACATTTGGGATAGGGTCACTCTCAAAGGTGGGATCAGGCTCAAATGGCTCACTAGGTATCACCATTGGTTCCTTAAACTCGACTAGATTAGATATATTGAAGGTCGGACTAATACCTAACTCAGATGGTAATTCTAGCATATAAGCATTAGGTCCAATCTTCTTTATAATCCTATACGGTCTAGCACTACGGGCATGTAGTTTCTTCATGGTTCCGACTGGAAACTGTTCAGGTCATAACTTGATCATGATGAAATCCCCTTCGTTAAACTCTTTAAATCTCTTATGTAAGTTAGCCTCGTGCTCATTGATTCATGCTCTTTTAATTGTTACATTTCTTTATGCAATGCTTTGACATGCTGTGCAAATGACTCTGTGGACTCTGGGACTCAAACTGACACTTGACAAAAACAAACTCAACTATGTAATCTTATTGAGAGGAATTTATTTGGACTCTTAGGGTCTAGACCTAACAGAAGATTGATTCTCTAGGTTTGACCCTGGTCTAGTATGCACATCAAAAGTTACCATGGATCCCTAGCAAATGCCATAAGGTCTTCCAAAAGTAGGTAGCAAAAGGGATGGGCTTTAAGAGCTCATGCAGCCTGGTAATCTCTTCAAAATGAAACCTAATGGCTCTAGAAGCATGATAAGGGAATGGTAAGAAATAAGAATCAGAGTCTTGGGATAACTTAGGGGAAGCACGAAACAGACCTCGGTTACTCAGGATGACCTTAAGATTTGAATATTGATCTATTAGTGTAAGATCTATAGCAGGCAGGGATGCTTCTAGGTGGTGAAAGGTCATCTAGAAGGTCTTCAGGAAGTTCATCTTGAAAGTCTTCTAAAATATGTCGACCTCCTGGGGTTGTTTCTCAGGGACTTGAAGGAGGTCTGTGTCGAGGCTAAATGATTGGGTTCTTCCTGAGGGCATTGAGTTACGGGAACCAAGTCCTCACTAATTTCCTGTTGTTATGATGTTCAGGACTAGGCTCAACAATCTTTTCTTTTCCAAGGGTTTCCTTAGGTAAGGCACTAGAGTTGTCCTCCTCGAAGTCTTCTCCTTCGTATCCATCAGGTTTTCTCCAGCTCAATATTTCCACTATAGTTTCAGCTGAGTAACCTTTTGGTCAATTAACTCTGAGTCTGCAATAGATATCTCCTTTTCAAGATCATTCTTAGGAACAAACGGGATCACAGGAATGGGTCGGCTCGGATTAGGGTAGTCGGCTTTGATGAAAATTGGGTTGATTCTATTGTAGAATGGGTCGACTCAGATGGACTAGGCTAGATCCTGATTTTTGATAAGGGGCGCTAATCAAATGGGTTATGGCCAATGAATTTTGGGTCCAGGTAAAGTCGGTTTAGGTGAACCAGGGTTAGTCCGGGCCCTACGGATTTCTTCTAGGTTATCGAGTCGCTTATCTAGTCGGTCACACCTATTGTCCATCAGGGAACATGTTCATTGAAGTCCTCAGTAAAATTTCTATAGTGGACTCCATGATCAGACTGGGTAGGGTTTGGCCTGCTCTAGTGGTCATGCAATGCAAACATTACAAAATAACCTAAGTTTGGGGTCCTAGACCTAAGGGCCAAATAGGCTTAGTCAAGGTAATAACCAAGACTGTAGTAATTCTCGATGGGCCAGGTAAGAGGCGAGGTGGTGAGAGGCTCCCCTCACTCCTAATTAAAGAAACCACCAGTCTGCTTAGGGCGTTTTGCCTCTGGACTTCTAGCCTTAGACACCAATTCTCAGAAGCACACACAGAAGTGACTATTAAATAGGTTAACACGTATATAAAACCGGACCTGTTACAGTCCCTAGCTTTAAGTGCTACTCGATTTAATTAAGGCTTAGGACTATGAAAATGGGGTTGGTGTTTTGGGCTAAAGAAAGGGTCTCAATCCTTCCCTTATGTATATTGCTTGCCCTTAGAATTGGTTTAAAATATGAATGCACATCAATTCTAGTTACCAAGATAAGATAAGATAACACTAGTAACTAAAATTTAAACTTTAAATTTCAAATTTTAAATTTAGATTTTAGATTCAAATTAAATTTAAAATTGGGTTTAGATTTAAATTGCAGGAATTAAATTTTAGGAGAATCTAAAAAATCGAATGTGCCAAAGAAACCCTAATTTGTGCTTAAGAAATTAATCAAGCAATCTTAAACACACAAATCACAAAAAAATTCCAGCAAGCAAGCATACACTTAAGCACAAAACAAACTTCAATCTCGGGTTATCACATCCGGCCGTAGCTCATTACCATGGGGCATAAATATACTTTCGTATATTCGCTTAGGAGGCATGATTTCTTCCACCAAAGTACTCTAAACTAATTCAAAAAATAATTAATATTTATTTTTAAACCATCAGATCTGAAATCTATGAGGAAGATTTAGATCTGAGTTTTTTGGCTTAGATTAATAAAAAATAATCAAATGAACTAAGTTCGGATAGCTATGATGAAAGCTATCGAAAATAGGTAAAAAAAATGCAGCAGACCTAAACTATGCAGTAGAGATTAAAAAAAATGCAGAAAATATTTTTTATTTTTTAAAATAAAATTTGAGATGTTAATTACTGACTTATTGGGGATTAACAAAAAATAATTTTAGATGAAAATAACTAATCTAATATGGTGTTCTATGCAGATCAAGTTTAGTACGTGCAGAATTCAACAAGCATGAAACCTTAATCTAACCTAAGGCTCTGATACCAATAAGATGATGCGGAATGCCAGCTCTGATACCAATAAAGATGATGCAGGACAGTTACGATGTGGTGTAGGATGATTCAATTTTAGCCTAGATGATTAGAGAGCAATGATCATAGTAAAGCAACTAACATAATAGATTGAAGAGAGTAAAGAAGGCAATTAACTACTTACCCGCAATCCACTCCGCAAGTTATGAAGAATAAGGACCGTCGACGGCTAGGAAACCATCTAAGATCATGCTATTCCATGCTTAATTACCAAATCTAATGAGAAAAGAATTGGTTACTTACCCCAATGGAGATTCACTTGAATCGAGATGGATCTGCTGCTATGTCGCTCAGATTTCGCAGTAGGTTGAAGATCAGGACTCCAGATTTTAGATCCACCATCAGATCTTGGTTCGGAAGCAAAGGATCCATCCTCTAAGATCCTTGAATGCCTGGGATCTATAAAGAAGGCAGCAAACAAAACTTAAGATTTACGTAATTCATATTCGAAATGGAAAAACAAAGGTTGGATGCGAAGAGCTAGAAGAAGATCGGTAGAATTATCGATCCGATAGAACCTCCACTCAAGGACGTCACTGCCTTGAGTTCTCAAGGACCTCTCGCCTTGAGCTTAAGGACCTCCCGTCCTTAGAGAAAACAAGCCTACCCAGCTTTGTGGGAAAAGATAGCATTTCATTTCATAATCAATAATCAATTTTACAAGGGGTATGGGGTCCTATTTATAGGGTCTTCACACATGAAGATATCATAGGAATCCTTTAAATTCAAAGTACATTTAATTCGTTCAAAACACTCCTTGTCATCTTCCTGAAATTTGAATTGGCTTGGCTTGGCATCAACTTGAATGGCTTTGTTGGGGTATCTCGGTCAGGTACGAACCGAACACCATTTCAGCTGGCCGAAGACCTTTCTCTAGACCACTGACTTCGAACTAGGAGAGGTCAGGCCGATATAGGCAACCCAAGGCTTCTCACCGGTCTACCGCATCCGAAGGCTAGATCTTCGAATGATGTCTTCGGCCCTAACCGAAGACCAAGCTTCTCGACGACTTCGAAGACATGCTCTTCGGTCCCTGTCGAAGACACAATCTCTGGCTCTGGGTAGACACCAGTCTTCGACTACGCAGAGGATGAAATTTCTGACCGAGAATCTCCCTAAACAGGGAAAATCTAAAGATGGGACCATAATCTGGCCCAGTTAGGCAACAATAACCAATGGTTACTATCGACAATTTCCATGCCATGTCATGGCATGCAACTCCAGTTGCCATGCCTTCGGTCTGCCGGAACCGCTCAATGACAACCCACGATCGCCAATCATGGGGAGAATTAACTCTCCGTAATCGCCAGGAGAAGAGCGGGGCACGGCCGGAGGCCTCCTTTTAAATAACGGTAAGAGGAATTGCTCGAGAGGTACACACAGACACCCATACTCATACACTCACGCATACTCTAAGAGGCCTTTCCCTCTCGTTCCACTATTCTTCCCCATTCTGTGGCTGGATCCGCCTCTGACTTAGGCATCGGAGTATCCCCCGCCGAATGACTCGGCAAGGAATGTTTTGCAGGTGAACCAGGGAGCGGTCCTGTGGTGCAGCAGCTCGACCGGCGGATACAGGAACTCCATGCCAACAGCTTTCATTGAGTTGGGCGACAAAAGAGAGGGAGAGAGGAGAAGTCCTTCTCTCTTACTTTTTAAAATGTGATGAGAATTTTTTCCTTCTCCTTCTTGGCGTGAATCTGATTTTTATTTCTTGATTGGCAACAAGGGTTAAGAAATAGCTTCAAAAGTTTGAATCCTTCATTTGAATTTAAATTGGATGAGAAAAATTCTCCCTTTGAATTTTAAATAGATAGAAGACATAACTCCTTTGAATTTGGAGAATCTTCCATTTATCTGGGATATTCCTTTGAATTTTGGAGAGCTTCACTTATCTTGGACTTTCTCCCATTTAAAATTTGAAGGGACCATGGGGGGGCATCATCTTGGAGTGGGCGACAAGAGGGAATGAGGGGGTGCTAGATAAGAAGTAGAGTCTTCTGCTTATACTCCTCTTAATGGGCACCTCCTTGAAATAGGCGATGAAAATGGATGGACACCTCTCTTGGATAAGGATGAATTAAAGTTGTCCAAATATCCAAATGTACGGTTGTCCCAATGTCAGGTGTTTCAATGTCCGAATGTCTGGTGAAAAATTGGACAACCCTTTTTGGCTTAGATTGATCCACCAAGGTGATGATGACTTGGGTCTTGGATAATTATGACTCCCTTGACTTATTCAAGCACTAATACAGGACTCAAATTAGACAATCACCAAAAAAGCAAATTAATTCTATTTACAAGACTCTTAAACCAATTGATGGACTCAGTGGACTAAATGGATAACCCAACAATCCTAATTGACCAAATTACACTCAATGTGATCAAATTACAAATCAATTTGACCTAATTACAAACTTAAAACAACTGGGATCGAGTGTTCTTTGTGAAGAACACATGGACTTACTCAATTGGCGATCCAAATTGAATTGGACAAGGTTGAGTCCTCTTCATAGCTCTTGTGTCCTCACCACTCGAGCTGACTCATGTCCAAGAGCCGAGTATGGAAGAACACATGTTTTGAAGCTGAGATCTCGAGTGACTCAAGCCCAAGAGCCGACTTGTCCAGAGTTATGTTGTTGGTGTCTGAGACTTTAAGCTGACTCTTTCTGAAGAACCGACTCAAGAACAATTGTTGTTTGAAATTGATTGAGGTTCGAGCCAACTCCAGCTGAAGAGCTGACTCTCATTGAAATTTTGTTGGGCTGTCTGAGACTTTGAGCCGACTCATGGACCTCGAGCGACTCGAGTGACCATTTTCTGCACTCTAACGGTAGTGTTGAAAGATTTTTGAATTCAAATTGATCTCCAACAGCTCTTTCATGAATCCTAGGCCTACAATGGCATATCTCATGGAAAACTATAAAAGGGATTAGTTTTGATGGATTAAACAATTTTTGAGGAATTATTATCGATTTATCTTGGAAATTTGAAAAGCTTCAAGTCTTTTACCCAACTTACTTCAAGAGAATTTAGATGATTCAAAGCTTCACAAACTTCTCTTCATCATTGAATCCACTCATTGAAGAAGCAAAGAAGTAGCTTGAAGAGCATTCAAAGCTAGGCTTCACCTTGATCTACATCGGCAAAATTTAAACAAACTCGGTTTGTTGTGTAGTTGCTTTTTATTTCTCATCCTTTGTTTTCTCTTTAAGAATAGCAGGGGCTGTGTCTTAAGAGAGGGTTAAAGGTTTTTAGGTGAACCTCGTGAAAACCTAAGTTGGGTTCTTGGTGATCCCGGTATAAAACCAAGTGTTAGGGTTTTCTTGGTGATCCCGTTCAAAACCAAAGGGAGTGGGTTTTCTGGTGATCTCCGGTAAAACCAAAGTGTCTAGGTTTGGATTATGAGCCTGGTAAACAATCCGACCGATCCAATTAGGGGATATAGTGGAAATTTCAAGTGGTGCTTGGATAGTGGACGTAGGAGCGGTTACTCCGAGCCACTCTAAATTTCTTGTGTTGTACCTATGCTTACTTTATTATGCATTTACTAATTACTTCCGCATTGCATATTGCACCACAACACTAAAAGGATTTCAAATTGCACATACTTGTGAAAAGTCTCATAATCCCAATTCACCCCTCTTGAAAAGCCACCTGGGCAACAAGTGGTATCAGAGCAGAGTCTCTGAATGCTTTTTGTAAAACTTTTTGAATGCTTTAAAAGTTTTATCTTTATGTGTAAATAAAATCCAAGTGTATCTTGAAAAATCATCTACAATCACAAAAACCATACTTCATACCACCTAGGCTTGTTGTCCTAGTGAGTTCGAATAGATCCATGTGAAGTAGCTCTAAAGGTCTAGTGGTAGAAACAATATTTTGGATTAAAACTCTTACTCATTGTATTCTAATTGGCATGCATCACAGATGTAATCAAAATTTACTTTAACTTTGGCAAACCTTTAACCAAATCTTTTGAAATAAGTTTGCAATAGTATCCATATAGCTGTCCAAGTCGTCTATGCATAGTAGACTTGATTACTTGCTCTCTATCATTCACTGCTATAAGACTTGTATTGCTTGACATAGCTAGATCATTAAGATATACTATATATTTTGCAAAGTCTATGTCCAATGAACTTTGTACTAGAGTTAAGAGGATCAACTACTATACACATTAAAGACTGAAGAAAACAGTAAAGCCAATACTACATAACTGACTGATACTTAACAGATTATGCTTTAATTTTTTACTAGAAGTACTTTCTCAATAAAGGTAGGAGTAATTTTAATTTTACCAATACTAATTATCCTTCCTTTATGATTGTCACCAAAGGGTTACCATGCCATCATCTTTTGTTCCAGGATGAAGAATGATCTATATCACCTGTCATGTATCTTGAACAGCCGCTATCAAGGTACCATCTTTTCTTTGCATTCATGGCTGCAAGACATCTCTGCAAAATAATCAAGTAATAGATTTAGGTACCCAATCTCTCTTGGATCCTTGCAAGTTAGTAGGATTGGTTCCTTTTGGAATCCAAATTTTCTTGATTTTCTTTTTGCCATTATATTTCAAATGACATTCAAATGCTTTATGACTAATGTTATTGCATACATAGCAAACGATTCTTGACTTTGAATAAGAAACATGTGATGCAAACTTAGGTCTATATTGTTTGATGTAATGAACTTAGGAGCATAAGAAGTGGATGCAGATAACTTATTTGTAATTGTGTTTTCATAACCAATTCCAAACTTGTTACTTGAATCTCTTTGATTTTTTAAAATTAATTCAAGTTTGTTAGAGCTTAAAGTTAATTTTTAACCAATGGTTTAAGCTTTTGAACTTCTTTTTGTAAGTCAGTATTTTCATTTTGCAAAATTTATTCTTTTTAAGAAGTTCTTCCTTTTCAAATTGGATAGTTTTAAGTCTTTCACAAGTCATACTTAATTCTCTTGTAAAGTCTTGTTTCTTTCACCAACATCATTTTATCTTTTTCAAAAGCATCACCATTATTTTTTAAACTCTTTATTTTCAGGCTAGCCTTTTGTATTCAATCAATAGTTCACAAAAGGCATTATGAAGCTCAGCATAAGTAAAATGTAAATTAGGTTCAGAAGTTGTTACCTCATCCTCCAAGCCATAAGGCAAATTTGAGCAGTCTTCGTTGTATCTTCTTCTTCTTCTGTTGATGTAGATTCATCACTATTATTCTATGCTGCAAGCATTGCTTTCTTTTTCTTTCTCTTAAATAACTTTTTCTTAGCTTCTGGACAATCAGGGCATATGTGTCCCAGTTTCTTGCACTCATAATAGATTGGAATTTGATATTTGTCCTTGTCCTTTTCTTTATCTTTTCTCTTTCCTTTCCAAATTCTCCTCTTCTGAATTGCTTTCTCCATCTGTTAGTTCTTCTTCTACCCATAAATTTTTGAACTTTCTCATCACTAGGGCAATTTCATCATTCTCTAGATTATCATCAGATGTATCTGAATCTTCATCTTTATCCTCTTCAGTTGCTTTAAATGCAATGGCCTTTTTCTTTTTTGTGTCTTCTTCCGTTCTTTGCTGCATGGCTAGCTCATGAGTGATCAATGACCCAACCAGTTCATCCAAAGGTAATGTGTTTAAGTCCTTGCCTCTTGAATAGCTATAACTTTTGCTTCCCATTTTTCTAGAAAAGATCTCAAAACTTTTTGTACTAGGTCAGCACTAGTATAAGTTCTACCAAGACTCTTAAGACCATTTATAATATCAGTCTAGCATGAAAACATAGCAGATATAGTTTCATTAGGCTCCATTTTGAATAACTCATAATTATGCACAAGAAGGTTAATCTTAGAAGTCTTTACTTGTGATGTGCCCTCATGTGTGATTTTGAGCTTATCCTAAATTTCTTTAGCAGAATTACAAGTGAAAATTTTGTTAAACTCATTTGGATCCAAAGCACAGTAAAGTAAATTCATAGCTTTGGCATTTAATTGGCCTTTTTCATATCATTCTGCATTCCCTTCAGGTTTGGGAACCTCAATCATTAATTTGATAATGGGTGTGCTAGTCTTTTTTGAATTATCTTCCCATAATGAAAGTCTACGGATGTGAATGTATATCTTCATCCTAGCCTTCAAATATGTGTAGTTAATTCTAGTGAAAAGTAGAGGTCGGTTTGTAGATTGACCTTCGGCCAAAGAGGTTCTCATTGGATGTGCCATCAATATTTACTTTAAGGAATTTCAGAAACTCTACTCTGATACCACTTATTGTCCAGGTGGCTTCTTAAGAGGGGGTGAATTGGGATTTAAAACTTATTGCAATATGTGCACTTCGAAAATCTCTTAGTATAGGTGTTGTGAAATCTTATGCAATGCGAAAGCAAATAAATAAATTCAAAGAAGTCAATCAAGCACAAATATAACACAAGGAATTTAGAGTGGTTCGAGTAACTCACTCCTACGTCCACTACCCAAGCACCACATGAGATTTCTATATCCCCCACTGGAATATAGTCAGATTGTTTTAACAGGCTCACAATCCAAACCTTTACACTTTGATTTTTAAACCGGGCTCACCAAAGAAACCCACACTTGGTTTTACACGGGTTTACCAAGAACCCAACTCCCTTTGGTTTTTTATAACCAGGCTCACCAAAGAAATCCAAGCTTAGATTTTAATAGGCTCACCTAAAAACTAAGCACTCACAAGACACAGCCCTTGCTGCTCTTAGAGAGACAAACAAGATATCAAATAAAAATTAGCAACTTTACAACAAACCCAATTTGTTTAGTAGTTGCCGATGAAGATCAACTTGAAGCCTTACTTTAGATGCTCTTGAATGCTCTTAAAGCTACTTCTTAACTTCCTCAAAAAGTTGGATTCAATGAACAAAGATTAGTCGGAGAAGTTTTGAATCCTTTCTTGAATGCTCACTTGAAGTAGGTTGGTGAAATACTTCAAATTTACTTGAATGCTCTTGAATAATTAATATCCCTCCTTTTAATCCATCATAAATAATCCCTTTTATAGTCTTCAATCAAACTAGCCGTTTTAAGGCCTAGGGAACCAAAATAGAGCTGTTGGAGGGCTTTTGGAATTCAAAAATTTGATTCAACAACTAGCCATCAGAATGCCAGAACCCATCACTCGAGTCGGCTCGAAGTCGCAGACAGACCAAAAACAACTCTAGACGAGTCGGCTCGAAGTTTCAGTAAGGAAAAATACAAACTCTGGATGAGTTGGCTCTTCTACCTCGAGTCGACTCATGGCTCTGAGTTTCTAAATTTTGTGAATTGTATACTCTGTGCGAGTCGGCTCTTATGCTCGAGTTGGCTCGAACTTCTGAAACTTGAGACTCTCTATGTCGTGCCAGATCATGAGTCGGCTCTTGGTCCATGAGTCGGCTAAAGCAAAACTTTTCCAAACCAAATTTTCAACACGATCAAGTCTTCCAATCACTTTAAAAACTTACCATAGATGACCAACCTATTTATACTTAATTTTTATCCCTTTTTACAAGATTACAAGAACAAAATAGGGCTTTACAACTTAAGATGTACATAGGTTCATTTAAAACAGAAATACACTTTAACTAAACAGAAAACCAAATGATACTGATAAACACTTCCTGCAAAAACTTCCTAAAGAATTAAAAGAATTAGTAATACATGCATGCTCCAATGTTTTGTAATCATCAAAATCATTCTAGGGGTCAATACAATATAGTGTCTCTTTCACTTGGACTTCTTCATGACATAGATTGTGACTGGGACTCTCCTTTGGACAACATCAAGGATCCATTAGGGCTCCAACTTGGATGGTGACACAGTGTTGAGATGGTATCCAAGTGGCATATATGGCGGTTTGAAATAGCAGCTACTAAAACTAGCACACACTGGAAAAATAATAATTTGCTAAAATTAAAATTCTTACTAACAAAATTACAGGGTAGTTGGGTCTAGTTTAGTCAAGCTAGATGGTGGCTCGTAAACTGGTGTCCGCACCAATTTCCTTGAGATGGGAAACCCGGCTTTAACGAGTATGGTCCACCGAGGCTCTAAAATTGTTCAAACTAATCTAAATCAATCTGTTACAACTCCTCTTGGATGATCCATTTATCCTTGATTTAGGTCAGCCTTGTCATCGAACTAGATATCACTCGTATCCAAGCCTTCAAGTTGACATAACTTGCTCGTCTAAAATCTTGTCGATGTGATCATAATAGTTGGCTGCGGACACTTAAGATGGCATTCACTCTTAAGAAAAAGATTAGGTTCAAATGGATCACTGGGTATCATTACTGGCTCCTTGTATTTTATTAGATCTGATACATTGAATGTTGAGCTTATACCATAATCAGAATGTAAATATACAATGTAGGCATTCAATTCAAGTTTCTTCAAGATCTTGAAGGGCCTAGCTCTACGTGCATGGAGTTTCTTAATGATTCTTGGTGGAAACCACTCTAACCTTACTTGAATCATTATATAGTCTCTCTCAATCAAGTTTAAAATCTATGATGTAAATCTGCAAGCTGATTATACATTTGATTGCTGACATTAATTTTGGCTTTAATGTATTCAAGCAGTTCCTTAAAATGGTGTGCAAATGACTCTACATCTTCTAACGACCTAGCATGCCATGATAACAGGATTAAGTCTACTAGCTTGTGGAGATGATAACCATATATGACTTTAAATGAACTTTTACCAATAGACCTATTGACATAATCATTGTAAGCAAACTTGGCTTGGGATAAAACTAAATTCCAATTACTGACATGTTCTCCTACTAGACTCCTAAGAAGGTTACCTAAACTCCTATTAACTACTTCAATCTAGCCATCAATGTGGGGGTGATATACATATGAGAAATTAAGTTTTGTTTTGAGTAAATGCCATAAAGTTTTTCATAAGTAACCCAAGAACCTAGTATCATAGTCTGAAACAATGGACTTAGGTAGATCATGCAATCTCACAACCTCATTAAAGTACAAGCGAGCTACTCTAGATGCATCTAAAACTTTGGGATTTGGAAAAAAATGGGCCAATTTTGAAAATCTATCTACTGCAATATAAATGGAATCGTTCTTATGGATGTTTGAGGCAAGCCTAGAACAAAGTCATGGACGGTCAGGAATACGTAATGGCATGTACAGGCTAGCATTTTGTTTAGGATATTTCGCTACAGCACATGTACAATACTAGACTATGATTCTCGCAACATCTCTCTTCAAATTGGGCTAGTAGAATTGACTTTTCATAGCTTCAATCACCTTCTTCCTTCCAAAATGTCCAGTCAGTCATCTCGCTTTCAATTCCACACTAAAAAGTTTCTTAAAGATGTTCGCAAGATACACAGTTTATTATTTCTAAATAAGAATCCATCTTGAATAACATACTCATTAAGGTTTCTAGACAGTCCTTATTGTCAAGTAGTATAAATCTTTTTAAAGTCGGGGTGGTCAAAATAATTTTTCTTTAACTTCTTAATCCCATAACTTTAACACTAACGACAGACAAAAGGATGACTCTAGGACCTAGAGCATCCATAACTCAATTTGTAGGTCTAGCCCTATATTTTAGTACAAATATATAAGATTGAAGAAATTCAACCCACTGGCATGTCTATGGTTTAGTTTCTTTTATGAATTTAAGAACCTAAGGATTTATGATTTGAATACAAGATGAACTTGAAAGGCAACAGGTAATGCCTCCAAAACTTTAAAGCATGTACTATTGTATAAATTTTTTATTATATAGAGTATTTCTATTTAGCCTCATTCAATTTCTCACTGAAGTATGCAATAGGATGGCCCTCTTGAATTACACTCCTATTCCTATAGCTGATGTATCACACTCAACCTTAACTTTTATTAAAATCAAAAAGTCATAGGATAGGGGTTTGAGTCATTTTATCTTTAATCTCTCGAAAAGCCTTATCAACCTATTTTATACTCCCTTACAAATATAGTTTGTGATAGGAGTCTTAATCAAATTGGAACCTCTAACAAATTGGGATAAAAGGTGGCTAAACCATTGAAACTTCAAATATCATGAATACTTTTAAGTCTAGACCACTCTACCATAGATCGAATCTTTTTGGGATCTGTAGTTATTTCTTCAAACATTACAACAATTCTAAGAATATAATCCTATTGGTCATAGAAGCATATTTCTTAAAATTAATGTATAAACTTTCAGTTCTAAGGATCAAATAGACTTGTCATAAATGACCAAGATGATCCTCTCTTGATCAACTAAAGATAAGGATATTATCGAAGTACACAACCATAAATAATCCAATGAAGGGTTGCAATACTTGAGTCAAATTCTCATAAAAGTGCTAGGTACATTGAACAAGCCAAATGACATGACCAACTATTCATATAAACCATCATTCATCTTAAAGGAGGTCTTTTATTTATCTCCTGATCTAATCCTAACCTGATGGTATTTACTTCTAAGGTCAATCTTAGGAAATATGGTAGAACTTGCCATCATATCTAACATGTCATTTAGCCGGGGTATGGAAAATCTATACTTTACAATGATTTTGTTGATTGCCCTATTATCTACACACATCCTTGATGACCCATCCTTTTTGGGCCTCAATAATGCTGGCATAACACATGGGCTCCAACTTCCCTAATGAATCTTCCGTTTAGTAGCTCCTTAACTTGCCTTTGCAACTCAACTACTTAGTTGGGTTTAACCTAAAGTGGGGCAAGTTTGGTAAGGTGGATCCAAGGACTAGATCAATCGCATGTTGAAAGTCTTGCATAGGTGTTAGTTGATCAGGAAACTCTTTTGAAAGATATCCTTAGGTTTTTCTTTCTCTTTCTCTAATTCTTCTAAAAGGATCTTTACTTCTAGTGGATATTTGATTTGGGATTCCTTAGGGGACTCTTTGCAGGTTAAGGCCCAACAGATGTTCTATGGTCGATCTCCTTTTCCAGGTCTTGGGAACTAATCAAATATAAGTTCTCTTCACTACTCTCTTTGGATCCTTGGGTGCCTTCTTGGATGTAGTCTTTGGTTGGATAGCTTTAATAGTGATCTCTTACCCTTGTCCTTAAAGCTACACAAATTTGATATACCAAATAAGGTCACATCATGATCAAATAGCCATGGTCTCTCTAAAGTGATGTTGCTAACCTCCATTGGTAGCACATCGCACCATACCTTATCTTCATACGAACTAAACTAAAGGGAACCAAGCACCATTATGTAATAGGGATCGATAATGCATCCATCCATGATACCTTATATGGAGTCAGGTAGTCTACAGGGATCAATCCTAGTAGGGACACATTATTAGAAGAAATTGTATTAATATAACTTCCACTATCTAGGATAACTTTGTAGTGCTTATCTTGATATCTAATGTAGGTATGAAAGATAGCCATCCTTCTCTAGTCCTCACTCTCCTTAGGTTGGGCTAAGACACACCTGATGATTCCTAATATCTTTTCAGGCTCTAGTCTCACTAGTCTTATGGTTTGTTCGGCTTTCTTGAATTTTTTGACTAGATCCAGGTTTGATTCGTATACTATGTCCTTTTTAGATACTACTATCTTTGGCTGTCAGTCTCAAATTCAGGGCACCCATAAAAAGGGTGCAAATAGGGCACTGAGCTGCTACATGACCAAATTCTTGACACCTAAAGTACCTTATGACTCTTAGTCCCTCTCCAAGAATACTCTTATCCTTTTCTTCTTTCCTCACTGGTGGATTAGGATTGGATTTTTATGGGGTCTCCAGGCAGGGGTCTGACTTGATCCTGGTCTAAGTCCTGAGGGTATTGACTAAAAAAGCTCGATCCTTCAAACTATTGGACAATGGTACCTCTCACCATCCTGAGCTATATGGTACATAAGATCTAGGTCATAACTTGTGCAAATAAAACTCATGCTGTAGCTCTTCATGTAGCCCAGTTTTAACCTAGAAGGGTCACAAGTCTACCATCATTAACACCACACCACATTTGAATTTCATCAAATTTGACTTTGTGTTATGATACAAATCAGTTATCTTGGGTTAGTCATTGCCATTGGTCCATCAGTCACTGCTTATAAGACATGGGTAGTACTTCTCGCGTAGTTTCTCCTTCATATCTATCCAAATCTCTATAGGTTCATACTTATGGTGATAAATCAAGACCTGAACATTGTGCTAGTATAGTTTGGCCTAACCTAACAATTTCATCTAAGCATATCGAATCTTTCTACCTTCAGTCATATCGTCCTACTCGAAAAGTGGTTCATGCTTGCTTCCTAGTCTAAATACTCCTTTGGATCTAGGTGCCCATTATAGCTAGCTGCATCAACCTTTGCACTTCTTACTATTTAGTCATCTAGGTCAACAAGTTCATGCTAGGGTTGGCATTCTAAATGCTGACCTACTTGAAGACCTAACCTTAATCTTGAGGTGGGATTTACTCAGTCTAGGCTAAAGGCATTGGCAAAATCTTTGGGTTTCATTCTACAGTCTAATTCCTTTGAGCATCCTCTAAGTTTCCAATTCTTTGACCATAATTCTATACCAGATGGGTCAAATTATCTAGGCTTTCTAGGATGGCCTCCATCATAGGATTACTACTTGGACTCGATTGATCCAACATAGGTGGGTATTTGATAAGTTCTATAAATATGTTTATAAAAGCATCAATTTATAAATTAGTTTATCCTTATTCTTTAGAAATTGATGCTTTTACCTTTCTTTCGAAGGAAAGATATATGCCAACTTAAAGAGCTCGATTTATTCAAATTCAAACAATGCAAATCAGATCCAAATCGGAGTTCAAATGAGTCCAAAATCAATTAAAATCTAATTTAGTATAGTTTTTGGAGCAGTCGGTCCATCATGGACTGGTCACTTGGTCTACAACCCATTTTCATCATGGACCGTTATCTTCTCCAAATGCCATCATCTCTATTGTCGCCTGCTGCCCCCTCTCAGCCTGATCCATCATCTCCATCCCATCCTAAGATGCCTGGAGCCACCGTGCCGCTGCCGGTCACCACCTCCCATCGTCGTTCATCCTAAGCTGCCTTTGCCGCCACCCCCCTCTTCCCATCATTGTCGGAGCTATTGCCTCCCAAGATGTCATCGCCCCCATCGCTCATCCATGACCATCCCGCCATCATCGACTATCCTCAGCCCATGCCACCTCCAAGTCACCATCACTGCCTGCCATTGCCCGTCGTCGCTCTCTTGTCTATGGCCGTCCCACCATCCCACCAATTCGGTAGCTAACATTGTCGCCCTCTCCACCATTGCTTGTCACCATCAAGCTACTCCTCCCTGATGCCAAGCAGCCCACCACAATCACCATGCCACCACCAAGTTACCATTACTACCACCTCCTTGTTGTTGTGACCAGGCATGATCCTTGGCCACCGGAATGATCCCAGGCATCCATTCTATTGATCCAATGGCCTAGGAATAGGTTGATTGTTAACAGGATTCTGAGTATTGCTTAAGGTGCGATCCAAAGATCTAATGGTCAGGAATTACTCGACTAGATTTGGATTTGATCAGACATAATGCAGTAAAAATTGAAACTTTCGATCAAAATCCAATGGCAGAAAGCTTTAGTCAATCAAATGTTGATTGGAGCATTATTTTTAAGTCTATTTCAATGGAATTTGGTTCACCATCCAACCATCAATTTTGTGAGAAATACCTAGCCGCTCCAATGATCTCTCTCTAGTCCCATGCCAAAAAATCATGAAAACCTCTCCTCTATTAACACCTATAAAAAGGCTCCCTTGCCTCTACCTGGTGGCATCACCCCTGAAATCCCTTTATAGCCTTGCTTAGAGGGAGAGGAAGAGAAGATCATGCATGGCTAAGGAGTTTCATCTTCGAGGAGTAGATGAAGTTTTTGGTATTTATTTTTTATAATTTTTATATATAATAATTCTTGATAGTAATGCTTTTTTCATGCATAAAATTATTTTGCGTTGTTTCAGGTTTTATGCTTATTATTTAAACTATAATTAGATTTCAGAATAACCTATGATTGCGTAGAGATGAGTCATAATCCAAGTGTTGCCCAGTAAGCAACCCAAGAGGGGGGTGAATGGGTCTCAAAAAAAAATAATTTGACAACTAACTTAATAAAACTTGATACTAAGTAATGCAATCTAATTCAACAAGTATATTAGCAAGGTACTATGATTCAAGTGCAATGCTCTAAAATAAAAGTGTAGTGAAATTAAGAGCAATAAACAAAGAGCAAAGAGAGAGAGATCAAGCAATCACAAATACCAAGAGCTATAGTGGTTCGGTGCTATACAATGCACCTACATTCACTCCCCAAGATCCCCTTGGAATTCACTATAATCACAAGATTATAGCCGAGTAGTTTTTTGATCTCACTAATCAAAACCCGACTTATTTTCACAAGGCTCACAAGTCAAAACCTCACATGGTTTTACGGGCTAACCAAGAACCAATTGTTTTCACAAGGCTAACCAACAACCTCCCTTGGTTTTCCAGGCTAACCAAGAACCTTAGTGGTTTTGCAAGCTAACCACCAACCTAATTGGTTTTCTAAGGCTTACCAATAATCTCACTTGGTTTTACAATAGGCTAACCCAGAACCCTTACAAGAAATATGGTTTAAAAGTAAAGAACCAATGTAAGCTTTCTAAAACAAAGCGAATATCTCGATGTAGCTTGATGTAGAGTTGCTTTGCACTTGTTGAAGCCTTTTGAATGCCCAAGTATGGATGATCTTCAATGCTCTTGAAGGCTCTTGAATGCTTGGAGGCTTCCTCTAGCTTGAAAGTGGTTGAAACTTTAATGAATAGGAGTTAAAGCTCACTTTTCTTCTCTCTTCTCAAAACTCTTTAATGTTCTTCAATATTATTCTATTTTGATTTGATTTGGAGCATATAAATACCTTTCCAAGGCCTCAAAATCGATTTCTAGTTGTTAGACTTGAAAAACTAGCCATTGGGGGCAATTTGGGCGAGTTCTGTGTTTGAAAAAACAAGCCGTTACTATTGCCAGAACTCCATGTGTCGACACTTCCTCAGTTGAGTCGACACATATGGTCGACACCTAATCTTCTTGAGTCGACACCTAGTTCAAACTACTCCATTTTGATTCTCTGGATATCTTAGATATGTCGACACCTTGCTTCCATGTGTCGACACTTCAGCTATTCCTTCAACTTCTACAAGTTCTGTGGCTTGAAAGTTTCAGGCAATGTGTTGATCCATGTGTCGACACCATGAGTCGATATTTCAGGTCCATGTGTCAACACTTCATCTGTGCCATTTGAAACATTGCTGCGTACCGTTTGAGTCAATACTTCATCTCCATGTGTCGACACTTCATGTCAAGTGTCGACACTTTGAGTCGACACTTCTCTGAAAAAATTCACAGAAGATGCTGATTTTGAGCTGGAACATATTTCCATTTAGCTTAGCCATCCATTCAACCATCTCTTAAGTGTCCAAGTTTCTTTTTGAGCACTCTTTTCATTCAAACTTGGCTTCTCCAAAACAATTAGGCTTCTTCAAATTTTGTGAGCACCTTTTCAATAAAAATACACTCAAAGAAATTCATTAGTCCTCAAATTATACTTAACTGTTTTGCTTATCATCAAAATTAATTAATGAAATCAACAATCTCCTCCTTTTTGTTGATAACAAAACCCTTAAGTATAAATTATTTTAAAATAAAGCTTTTAAGAGAATTGATTAAGGTGATAAATTGAAAGCATTAAGAATATCAACATTACTTGCATTAATGATATGACAATTCAGAATACAAGTAATAGTGCCAGAGCTTGTTATAAAGATAGAGAGTATCAGAGTTTTGATATTCATTTAAATGCATAGAAAATATGTATCATGATACTCTACAAGAAAATTTCAGCAAACAACAAAGCTCTCCCTGAATCAATGATTCATAACAAAATTTGTAAGAATCTTTTCAAACATTTAAAGTGGGGTTTTAAGATGAAATTCATTTTGAAAGGATTTCAAAATGAAAATAAAGTAAAGCTCCCCCTTTCTTAAAGAATTTTGTAAATGATTTTCAATTCAGGTTTTCAAAAAAAATGTTTATTACTTGCATATCACAAATATAAATCATAACTAAATCAAAACTACTCCCCCTTTATTTTTATGAAGTATACACATTTTTCTTAAATCTCACTAAATCACTCCCCCTTTTTGTTATTATTAAAAGGTAGGAAAAAAAATAAATTGAGTAATCAAAACTACTCCCCTTTTAAAACTCATTCATTCATCAAGTGAAGACATTGAAGAGCAATTCAAGATATATCATTCATTTGCATCAAATACATAGAGATCATCATTGTTTTTCATACTACATAGATAAACAACAAATTATTCTATAATAAATAAAAGTACTACACTATCATAAAAACATAACTCCTACATCATACTATGAAGTACATAAGTCCTATCCTCATCCATGAATAATCAGAAGATGACCGATCTCGATCGATCTTGTATCAGTGAAGAATCGAGCTCTCGGCCATCTCGATCGAAGATCTTTAAGTCTGGTCCTGGTCGGCTGTGGAGGGGTGCGACGACCATGTCCTCTGCAACGAGCATATGTCCGACCTCTGGTTGGAATAGTAGAGGTAGAACCAATATCCTTTGCAGGAACGGAAGTGATCGGGTCAACCATTTCAGCCACGCTGGAAGAGGTGTGCGATCAAATGAAGGACTTGAGTCGAGATACTGAAAGCCAGGTGTATAAAACCCAAGCTCTCGGATTAACGATGATGTATGAAGTGTAGGAGTATCAGTAATCTGTGTGTCAAAGATAGGGGTCTCAGCTGATGTAACAACATGTGTATCAAGAACAAAGTATCAGCTATAGAATGAATCGGTATATCAACAATCAGTGTATCAATAATGGGAGTCTCAAGGATAGATGTATGAATATCAGGGAATCAATATCAGGGAAGTTAATAATGGGTGTATCGATCACTGGAGAGAGAACAGGAATAGGAACAGGAGTGCGATCATCTGATCTAGAAGGAGAAGATGGAATAGGAATCTGGGCAGGTGAACAAGATGGGTCAATAACAGGGCTCGTAGGCAAGTCATCCGTCACCTCCACAACTGGCTCTGAAGTAAGATCAGCAAAGTCAAATCTGTTTGAGTTAGTCTCCTCGTCTCCATCATCATCTCCAATAACTATATCACCAATAATATCACCATCTCCAATAGTAATATCAACACCAATATCAATATCATCAATGTCATCCACTGGTGCAGGAGCAGGTACATGAGCAGGTGCAGGAGCAGTATCGGCTACCGGAGCACTCGCTGAGGATCTGGACAGTGCAGAAAGAATAGCTGAGTTGCCATCACTAAGTCCAGAATGGCTCTCTCTTGTCTCAGCTATGAATACATCAAGACGCTGCCTCATGATGAATACGTCAATCTATATGCATCTGACCTGTCCTCTAAACTATCTAAAATGCCTAGAGTCTCCGTCTGCACTGGCTGAGACTGTGCAGATGTAGAAGGATCAGACTGAGGAGCAACCACTGGTTGCACTGCCATCTCAAGCTGAGTCTCGCTGTGTCCTGCCTCGCCGGAGAGGATGCGCTCCTCCTCTGCTGCGTCATCATCATCAGTCAGCTCTATCCTCGGCCTGACCTGATATCCTGCGAGTCCACTGGCCTTGGAACAAGTGATAGCCCATCCGATGCAATGACCTGATGTCATACACATCGGTATGAAGCAATGTACGATAAGGCTCATCCTGAAAGCTGACTCCATACTCCCTAAACAATACTGTCAGTCCCATGCCATAGGAAAGGCAAAGTCGCTGGCTAGTCGACGTCTCTGTAATCTGATGTACCATCAGAACTGGACTGCATACTGGCATGCACTGAACCAGTGAGACCATCATGAGCAACTCCCACTCGATGATATAGTCGAAATATGCAGTCTTCGATAGAAGAATCCGGGCAACGATGTGGTGTAGTAGTCTCATCTCTATGGATAACCTGGATGCTGGTATAGTGGCTCCCTCTGGTAGAATGTCAGACTCAAAAATGCACTGAAGACCACTGACTCGATCCATCAAACTGTCAACAACAGATCCTGTCATCGGTATATCCCATACTCTGCTCAGAATCTCTGAAGTAATGGGGATATCCCATCCTCTGACCTGTGCCAACCAACCATTTGTCCCGCGGGCGAGTGATCCATAAAACTCTCTCATCAGCCCAGGGTAATACCTCTCATTGAGTGAACAGAATATGGTCAGACCAGCCTGTCAAATCCACTCTCCAATCCGAAAATGTTACTGGTCGACAAATAAAAAACCCACTCGACGTCCTCCAACCACAATCTTTGAGCTCATCCGGCTAGACGGAACAAACAAAGGTCATGTGGGCAGATCTGCAGCTCTAAACTCATGTCAGGCCTTCGTCCTTCACTCTTCTTCTTGGTTTGACTGACGAGGTCGACGAACAATTTATTTGCGAGGTCCCATTGCTTGGATTGAAGAATTGGTAGGATTTTGGTTGAAATTTGGAGTTTTTAGGGTTTAAAAATCAAAACCTAGGAGTGTTCTAACCAAAAAATCGACTACCGATCTTCTAAATCAAAGAAACAATGGGCAAAAGCAATGAAATAGTGGAAGGAATAGTATGGATACCTTAAAACCTTGTGTCGGCTTGAAGGAGAAAAAAAACTTGGGGAGAAAAATGGTTCGAAAATCCCTTAAATCTCAGTCCGCTGTCGTTCATGTGTTGGCTCATGTCGATGTGTCGATACATCGACTTAAAAATCAAAAAATCAGGGATTTCAAGGGCATATCAGAATCAATTGAAATATGATAATTTTAGAGTCACTTCAATAATGATTAAATAGATTTATCATGATTAAGGTCAAATTGATCTAGTTTGAGTCAAGTATAGGAAAAATTTAATCAAACGGATTGATGATCCCGAGTTCTCTTCTAATTATACAGAATCGATCTTCCAGAAGAGGTTTAGTTAAAATATCAGCTAATTAAAATTTAGTACTAATAAATTCAAGCAAAACATCATTGTTTTCTACATGATCCCTAATAAAATGATATCTAAGTTCAATGTACTTACTCCTCGAGTGTTGAACAGGATTTTTAGTCAAGCAAATAACACTGCTATTATCATATTTTAGGCGTACTAGCCAACTTGATTCCAAAGTCTTCAAGTTGTTACTTAATCCACAAGATTTGAGTATAACAACTTCCTGCTGCAATATACCCAGCCTCAACTGTGGATAGTGCAACTGAAGTTTGTTTCTTGCTAACCATGAGATTAAGTTAACTCCAAGAAATGGCAAGTACCACTAGTACTCTTTCTATCTAATCTACACCAGCAAAATTTGCATTAGAATATCTAATTAATTCAGCATAAATTTCTAGAATACCATAAACCAATACTAATAGTACCAGATATATATCTAATAATGTGCTTAACAACCATAATGTGATTCTTTAGTTTCAGACTGATATCTAGCATACATGCAAATACTAAACATTATATCTAGTCTACTAGCAGTTAGATACAATAAGGAGCCTATCATACCTCTCTATAACTTTTGATCTACATATTTACCATGTTCATATTTATCAAGTCTACAAGAGGGGCTCCTAGCATACCTATTGGTTTAGTAGTCTCCATCCCAAACTTCTTAATAATTTCTCTTGTGTACTTAGCTTGGTTAATGAAGATATCATCTGTAGTTTGCTTGATCTGGAGTTCGAGAAAGAAATTGAGTTCTCCCATCATGCTCATCTCGAACTCATCCTGCATTAGCTTAGCAAACTCTTGACAAAGAATTTCATTAGTAGCACCAAAAATAATATCATCAACATATATTTGCACAACTAATAAATCATTATCTTTCTTTTTAAAAATAGTATCTTATCAATATTTCTCTATAAAATTTATTTTCAATCAAAAATTTGCTTAGTCTTTCATACCATGCTCTAGGTGCTTGCTTTAATCCATAAAGTATTTCATGTAATTAAAAACATAATCAGGATGTGCATGATTTTCAAATCCAGGTGGTTGTTCAACAAATACCTTTTCAGTTATAAAATCATTTAAGAAAGCACTCTTAACATTTATTTGAAATAATTTGAAATTCATAAACAAGCAAATGCTAATAATAGCCTAATTGCTTCAAGTCTAGCAACATGAGCAAAAGTTTCATCAAAGTCAATTCCTTCCTCTTGATTGTAGCCTTTAGCAACTAGCCTAGCTTTATTTCTAATAACAATATCATTTTCATCTAATTTATTCCTAAATACCCATTTAGTGCCAATAATTAAAACATATATGGTCTTTTTATAAGTATCCAAATATTATTTCTATCAAATTGAATTAGTTCTTCTTGCATAGCATTGATCAAATTAGAGTCTTTTTCAGCTTCTTCAAAACATTTAGGTTCTACTTGAGATACAAATGCTATATAATCACATTCATTTCTAATAGAAGCTCGAGTTCTTACCCCTTTATATGGATCACCTAAGATTAATTCCTTAGGATGTCCATGAGAATACCTCCACTCCTTAGGTAGATCTTGATGCTTTGGAGTGTCATCTTCTTTCTCATCTTTGTCTTGATTTTCTTCATTTGGTTGAGCTTGATCATTTAATGTCAGCTTATGAAGCTTGTCAGCACCTGCACATTCATCAGATGTATCATCTTTTCTCGAGGATTTGTTAGTACATTCTTCAAAAACAACATGCACTGACTCTTCTACAACCAAAGTTCGATTATTAAATACTCTGTATACCCTGCTTGATGTAGAGTATCCTAAGAAGATACCTTCATCAGACTTGGTATCGAACTTTCCAAGATGATTCTTTCCATTGTTCAAAATAAAACATTTACAACCAAAAACTCGAAATATTTCAAAATCGATTTTCTTTGGTTCCAAAGTTCATAAGAAATTTTCTTTAAAATAAGGCATATTAAAACTCAATTTAAAATAACAGGCTATATTAATAGCATCAGCCCAAAAATACCTTGGCAAATCATTTTCACAAAGCATAGTGTGTTCCATTTTTTCCAAAGTATGGTTTTTTCTTTCTACTATCCCATTCTGCTTGTAGGGTTCGATGGCAAGGCGGAAACATAGATTTCAAATTTTTTATGAAATCTTCACCAAACCCTTAACCCAAGATTTTCTTAAAAGAATTAAAACATATAACATGTATATATAAGATTTAAAGTCATATTAAAATACTAATATGTATCGCTAAAATCCAAACTTTAAATCTCCACCAGGTGCCCAAATGTTCACCCTCCAATGGTGATCCACACAGAAAATGATGAAGACAATAATTTCTTGTTCTTGGCTCCTCTTCTTGAATTCTTTTTCAAGAATTCAATTCTTGAACTTTTGGGCTGAAAATTTCCTTCTTGAAAATTTCTTTTCTTCCTTCTTTCCTCTTCTTGAATTCTTTTCTTGAATTCCCTTTCTTGAATTCCTTTTCTTGAATTGAATTGGAAGAAGAAATTAAGACAATAAAGTCTTAATTCTAGGAAGAAAAGAAGAAGAACAGACCCTTCCTTTTCCTTTCCTTTACCGTTCAAGACCTTCCTCTTATTCTTGTTTAGGGTCAGAGTTTCGACAGAGATTATCTCTGTAAGGGAAACAATACCCAACAAGCATAAAGGGAAGGAGTATTCCGGAGAGGAGGAGAGGAATATGATCTCTGTATATTTCTTCTTTTATTATCTATCAGAAAACCCCCGGGAACCCAAACCCTTTTATAGATTTCAGAGGGGCGTCTTCTCAAAACAATGCAACCCTTTGAAACCCCAGGAATCACGATCCCTCATTCCTCACGCATCCGCTCAACCAAAATCATGATTCTTCAATTTAAATTTCGTTTTCCGACGAGGAGGACTCTCGGAAAAACTTCAGGAAGAATCGCGACTTTTGGAGATGGATTTGCGACCGAAAAGTGACGGATCTTTCTCCTTAATTTTTCTAGCCATCAGATCCAGATCCAAGGATGTCAGACAAGGATCCAAATCGACCCCCCCCTTTTCTTGATTTTTCTCCGACGGTATTTCCTTCCCACGCACGTGAAGAGAAGTGCACATGCGCGTGGACTTTTCTTCTTGGCGCGCGCGTGAGGAAGGGCGTGGGTGGCTTGGAGAGAGAGTCTCATTGCACTTGATTTTCTTGGGTTCAGCCATGGGTTAGCCCAATGCCCAAAAATTAAATTAGACCTTAATCTAGTTTAATTAGAACCCAATTAAGCCTAATTCGGAACCAAATTCGAATCTGATTCGAATAGAAATTGGGTCTGCAACACATGTTAGTGTGTTTATCCTGCAAACATGATTTAATTCCAAATTAAATCCTTCATCAATTCTCTTTTGTGTGTGACCCATTGGGTTCCACACCTAGCCAGCAGTAGGTCCGAGTGCTATTTGACTTAATTCGGTTAGATCTCAACTAAGCCGATTTAGGTCAACTCAAACTAGCTCGACTCGGTCAATTAGAATCTAATTCTAATTAACTGATTTGAATTACCATAATTCAATCATATACCTATAAGACAAGATTGACGTCTAGCAACGTATCATGTCTACCCGGAAGATGTGAATTCTGGTAATTACCAAAATACCCTTCAGTGGTGAGTTACCGGGCAATTCAGTCCTTTGATCAACTTGCATCCCGAATATGATTATGAATATGGATAATTGTCAAATCCAATTTCATATTCATCCCTAGCTCAATCTTTATAATGATGATTCATTAATGAACCATTAAAAATTAACTCTAATGTTCATACTTTGATCAAAGATTTCTTGAATCCATCATTTGATCGAAATTAGCTGGATGCAATTCCCTCTTACTAGGGCCGATCAGTTCCTTGTTGACCTACTCACAACCTCCACATACAATCCACCATACCCAGTATCACCTCGTGCATGACTCAGTGTCATGATTGATTGCGAACCAAAGTATGGATTCATATATATAGGTTCCATGGTAGTCTCAGGTCAAAGGACCATATGCACTACTCCCATTATGAGAATTATCTATTGACAAACATAAGGTTCCATTAGATATTCTCAATCTGGATCAATTCAGTGAACTCATTCTCTAAAGAACACTCACATCCTAGTATTAGTGTCAAACATAAGTGACTGTGAGATCAGTCACCCTCATCACAAAGCATATATAGGATATAGTGCTAGTCTTGCCAGAAACATTGATCCCCAACTCAATGTCCCATCGACCAGGAATATTTTAGGTTAGGATTTTAAGGCTTTAGATCTCACTGGTATGATCTCATCATAACCCTAGAACCATAGCCCTAATCTATGGGGTTCATCATATAATCATAAAGACACAGCTTATGATGAAAATAATGCCTTTATTATAATAATATCAATTCATTGATTTTGGGATCGAAATATAATATTTCAATTGGCTTTCAGGGCACAATCTTTTACTGCTGAAGTGTCCTAGGTGCAGAAAAATTGTATTCTATTCCTTTCTCGTTATAAAAGTTTTCGAAATTATGATTTTCAAATTCAGTTCCATGATCACAACGAATACAAATGACCGAAACACCTTTTTCATTTGAAACTTTTTTATAAAATTTTATAAATGCTGAAAATGATTCATCTTTTTGTGCTAAAAAGAAAATCCATGTAAATCTTAAAAAATCATCCACAATGACTAATCCATATTTCTTGCCTCTTAGACTTGATGTTCTAGTTGATCCAAAGAGATCCATATGAAGTAGTTCAAGTGGCCTACTAGTAGTTATAAATCCTTTTGGTTTAAAAGAAGTTTTGGCTTATTTACCAAATTGACATGCTTGACAAATTCTATCTTTTTCAAAACAAGGTTCAGGTAAATCTCTAACTAAATTCTTTTTAGAAAGTTTTGAAATAAGATATGATTGCTGCCACCACTGCCAATCACCGGAACTCCGCACTGCCCTCTTCCTTCGTAAGACCGAGAAGAACCCCACACAGATCCGTGCCATGCTGACCAAAACCACCTTCATCCTCTGCTCCCTCCACGATGTTGAGGCCCCTATCCACTCCTCCCCTCACGGCGCCGATCGAGTTCCACCATCTCTGCCCAACACCCTCATCGATGAAACCCCTCCAAGCTGGCACCCCCATGCTGCCCGCGTCGCCCATATCTCTACAGTGCCGCCGCCATTCGCCGGAGCAGGGCCGCGCCATCTTCCTGAGCTACCGCCTCCTTCCTAGCACCGTCACCGGTGAGAGCCCGTCGATCTTCCATCCGAAAGCCATCCCCTCCCTATTTGGCATGATCGTGAAGGCACAAGGGGCCAACACGATCATGAAGGCATAGTCAGCTTCCCTTGCTGACTTTAGAGAAAGCATAAAAAAAAGACCATGAGGAAAAAAAATGAAAAAAAAAGAAGGAAAAGAAAGAAGAAAAAAGTATGGGTTTATTAGTATAAAAAAAAAATGAAAAAAAAGGGGGGTATTTGAATAAAAAATTTGGAAAAATAAAATAGGTTTAACCTAGCCTAGGATCATTTCTTAATGACCAACGGTTCGATCTTCTAGAATAAATTTGATCAGGGTCTGTCCCGCACCATTAAAGATCCATATTCCACTCTATGAGAAAGTTTGCTTGTGCTTTAAATTTGTATCTCTGAATTTATTTCTTGTACTAGTTTCAAGAATGTTTGAAACTAGGTGTTAGGCCCTTCCTAGCCTTGAATTAGAATCCAAGCCTAGGTTGGCTTGAGTAAAGGTTGTTGGTGAGCATAAGTGAGAAAACCAACTTTGGATTTGACTTGTGAGCCCGTTGAAAATAAGTTGGCTGTAATCTAGGTTGATTATAGTGAAATTCCTAGGGGATAGCTTGGGGAGTGGATATAGGTGCTGGGCTTGCACCGAACCACTATAAACTTTTGTGTTTGTGTGTGTGCTCTTTACTATTTTGCATTTACTACTTATACTCTTAGGATTGCATCTCACTCACTTGGTGCACACTTGCATTGCTTCACAAACACATTAATTTCAGCACATATCTGCTTTAATTTTTTAAAGAAATCCAATTCACCCCCCTCTTGGGTTGCTACGCTGGGTAACAAGTGGTATCAGAGCTTGGTACTCAGCATATAGGTCTAACGATCTTGAGTCAAAGATCTAAATGGCAGCCCAAATTGGAGTTGGAATTGTTGAGGACAAGCCTCAAATCGTCTCCCCTTGTTCAATGGCACAAATTATATATATTGAAAAACATGCATGTGCATTTATATTCAAGCCATTGATTATAACATTTGGAGGACTATTGTTAAGGGTCCTCATCAGCCTACGACCTTGGTTAATGGTATTCTCACTCCCAAGATGGAAGATGAATGGGATAAGAATGACATTAAGCAAGTTGAGCTTAATGCTAAGACTATGAATTTATTGTTTTGTGCTCTAGATCCAAGTAAGTTCAATAGAATCTCAAATTATCTCTCTGCTAAGGAAATATGGGACACACTTGAAGTTATCCATGAGGGTACATATCAAGTGAAGACTACCAAAGTTAACATGCTCATTTACATATATGAAATGTTTGGAATGGAACCATTTGAATCTATTAGTGAAATGTACACTTGATTTACTAACATTGTGAATGGCATGAGAAGTTTGGGTAAAGTCATTTCTAATGCTAAATTCGTGAATAAAATTCTTAGGTCACTTCCTTCATCATGGGATCCAAAAGTGATAGCTATTGAAGAAGCTAAGGACATCAACACACTACCTCTTGAGCAGCTTCTAGGATCTCTAATGACATATGAGCTGTCATTGAAACAAAAGGTTACGGACAATGACAAGAAAAAGAAAACCATAGCATTTAAGTCCACAACAAAAGAAGATACAAGTAATGATTTCGATGAGGAAGATGATGAAGATGAAACGGCTCTCATCTCAAGAAAGTTTAGGAGGTTCATGAGAAAAAAAAGGTACAGTTTCAAGAAAAAGCCTCAAAAGGGAGAGCTTAGCAAAGAAAAATAAAAAGAAAAAGAAAGGGAGCAACCTCTTATTTTGAATATAAGAAACCCGACCACTTCAAGATGGACTGCCCCTTTCTCAAGAAGAGTAGAAGGAAACTAAGAAAGAAAGCAATGATGGCCATCTAGAGCGAGAGCGAGGACTCAAGTTCAGATGAGAGCAGCAAGAAGTCACTAATTTTTGTTTAATGGCTAATGATGACGAGGTAAAATCTGAACTTGAAGATGAATTTACTTTCGAAGAATTGCATGATATTTTTGATGATTTAGTTGTTGAGTATCAAAACTTAAAATGAAAAACAAAGAGCTAAAGAAACAAAATTTGGAATTGATTAAAACAAATGATAAGTCATTGATTGAAAATGATTGTTTGCTTCAAGAAACAAGAAGTTAACTGATAAAATTATCTTTTTGAAAAAGAAAAGGAAGATTTGAAAAAGAAAAAATCGTTTGCAACAACTAAAAATTTTGCTAAATAAAACAAAGAACTTTTGTAAGAAAATAAGAAGTACAAGGATGAGCTTGAAAAATTAAAACCATTTGTTGAAAACTTTACTTATAGTTCTAAAAAACTCAATATGATTTTAAATAATCAAAGAGCTATTTTCAATAAAGTAGGATTAGGTTTTAAACCTCAGAAACAACAAAAAATTTTCAAGAATTTTTTGTGCCTGCTTCATCTTCCATTTCTTGTTATTCTTGTGGTAATGTAGGACATAAATCATATTTGTGTAACAAAAGAAAATTGAATAAAGTTAGAAAAGTTTGGATTCCAAAAGGAACCATATCCCCTAATCCTAAAGGACCTAAGATGACTTGGGTACCTAAAGTCTCCACCTGATTTGTTATTGTAGGTGTGTCTTGCAACCAATAAAGAAGATTGTGGTACCTCAACAGCGGTTGCTCAAGGCACATGACTGGAGATGTGGAGCAGTTCTCTTCTCTTGAATATCAAATGGTGGAAATGTAACCTTCGGTGATAATGACAAGGGCAAAATCATTGGGATTGATAAAGTCCATATCATCCCCTCTACTTATATAGATAATGTTCTTTTTGTTGATGGTTTAAAGTATAATTTACTCAATATTAGTCAGTTTTGCGACAAAGATTTTAAAGTTGTTTTTGAATCTTCCATGTGCATTATCTCTAGTCTTGATGACAATGATGTCGAGTTTATTGGTCATAGGCATGACAATATTTATATGGTTGATCTTGATTATCTTCTAGTGCAATATTGTCAATGCTTAGTGGTAATGGAAGCCAAGATCAATGATACTAGTTGGCTTTGGCATCGTAGACTAGGACATGCAAGTATGTATTTGCTTTCAAAACTTAACAAAAAGAATCTCATAAAAGATTTGCCAAAACTTAGTTTTGAAGAATAAGATTTGTAGTGCTTGCCAACTTGGAAAATAAACTAAATTTTCTTTTAAACCTAAGGAAGTTGTCTTTACATCTAGATTCCTAGAATTACTTCATATGGACCTCTTTGGACCTACTAGAATAACTAGTTTGAGAGGTAAGAAGTATGGTTTAGTTATTGTGGATGACTTCTCACGTTTTACATGGATAATATTTTTAGCTCATAAAGATGAAATGATGGGGATCCAGGGCAGGTCCGGATTCATTTTCTATTTTTTCTTATTTTCTCGTATTTTTCGTATTTTTCCTATTCATGCTTTTCCACCTATTCCCACTATTCTAGCTTTATCCCAACCTTATCTCCACTTTATTCCAACCTTATTCCATTTTCATCCCGTGTTTTTTTAAAAACTTCCCAAACCCTAACCACCACCCTATCGGCCCCAGATTCGGGCTGCCCGACCCCCTGTCGCCTCCGCCGGCCTGCCCGTAGGTGCCCGCTGGCCCCGCCCTCGTCGAAACCTGGCGTCCGTCGCCCCGCCCGTGGAAGACGAAGGGTCGGCCGTGGGAAGACCAACCATCGCCCATGGCCCACGGTCGCTGCCATCGCCTGCCATTGCTGGCCTGCCACCGGTCGCCCGCCGCCGTCTGCCAACTCACGCCCGGCCGTCGGAGGCCCTCGCTGGCGCCCAGTGGCCCCTGCTGCCAGGGAAGCCCAAATGGCATGCCATGCGTGCCGTGCCACCATGGCCACCACTCCAGCACCTGCTTGCCGCCATCGTCCACCGCCTGCCGCCGTCCTGTCGGAGCCACCGTTAGACCGTTCGCTATCCCGCCGGAGGTCCTCGTCGGTGCCAAGGGTCCCCACGGCCATGGGAGACCAAACGACATGCCCTGGGCATGCCATGCCACCGCTATGCCGCCGCCTCGCCTACAGCCCGCCACCCACCGTCCGTAGCTTGTCGTCCGCCGGCCCCGTTCGCTGCCCGCTTCCCCCTTCCTTCGGCCATCTGCCAGTTGCCGCCAGAGATGGTTTCCTCCCCCTGTGCACGTCCACGAGTAGAGTCCACACGAATTTTGGAGCAATCCAGTTTTCAGAGCAGCACACTCTTTAGAGCACTTCATCAAGTCAACATGCTTCTCAGAGTAGATCAGCACTAATATTGATGTAGCATGGATTTTGATGTAATTTATTTTTCTATTTTTGGTTTGCTTGTAGGCTAAGTAAGTGATGGGTTTGGTTTTTCTATATAAAGGTCCCTCCCCTCTTGTAATAAGTGAAGTTAATATGAAATTTTTGGTTTAGCCACTAGTTCTGGGCTGAGGCCCATTTGCCTTCATTCCCTGCTGTGTGCATTATGGGCTTAACGAGGGGTGTGAGAGCCTTGTGGTGTGCATTATGGGTTCGATGAGAGCGCCCTAGTTATCCCCTTTCCATCTTCTTATTCCCCATGTCCTTTGAGAGTCACCCAAGCGGGATGCCTTTGCTGTGTGCTATTGAGAGCCCTGCTGTATGCATTATGGGTTCGATGAGCGAGGCATCTATGAGAGTCATGCTGTGTGCATTATGGGTTCGATGAGAGCTCAGGATAGCTGTGTGCTTTGATCCCTAACCTTTTATGTGCATCTCCCCATTAGAGTAAGTCACAGGGCCATGAGTTTCAGTTTCCAGTCTCCATTCCTATCCTTCCTTCGCCACCTCCACCAGAAAACTTCATACCAGTTATTTTTTTTTTTTTCTCACCCCTCCCTTTAGCTTTTTACTCACCCTACGGGCTCCTAGTTTTTGTTTAGGTGTTTTCCCTTTTCCAAATAATCCAAGGTACATCGAGACCATCCCGCATCAATTTGGTATCAGAGCGAGTTGTGGATTAGGGTGTGCTCCATTTTTTGAACTCGATGGAGTCGAGTTCTTCATGGTCGAGGAGAATGATGGGGATCCAGGGCAGGTTCGAATTCATTTTCTATTTTTTCTTATTTCCTCGCATTTTTCATATTTTTCATATTCCCGCTATTCCACCTATTCCCACTATTCTAGCTTTATCCCGACCTTATCTCCACTTTATTCCAGCCATATTCCATCTTCATCCCTGTTTTTTTAAAAACTTACCAATCCTAGCCACCACCCCACTGGCCCCAGATCCGGGCTGCCTGACCCCCGGCCGCCTCCGTTGGCCCGCCCGCCAGTCCCGCTGGCCCCGCCCTCGTCGGAAACCCAGTGTCCGCCCCCCGCTCGCGAAAGATGAAGGGTCGGCCATGGGAAGACCAACCGTTACCCACAGCACACGGCCACCGCCGTCGCCTGCCGCTGCCGGCCTGCCACCGGTCGCCCGCCCACCGTCCGCCGGCTCACGCCCGATCGTCGGAGGCCCTCACCGGTGCCCAGGGGCCCCATGGCTGAGGGGAGATGAACAGTCTGCCTGTGCGTGACTGTTCCACTGCTCTGCCACCTGTCCGTCGCCCACCTGCTATCGGCTGCCCACCCGCCGCCCGCCGGCTCATGCTCGGCCACTGGAGGTCCCTCGCTAGCACCTTTAGGCCCCACGGTCGTGGGAAGCCAAACGACACCACCATGCGTGCCGTGCCGCCATGGGCTGCCTGCCGCTGTCCTGCCGAAGCCGCCGTCCGCCGCCTGTCGCTGTCCCGCCGGAGCCACCATCCAGCCATCCGCCATCCTATCGGAGGTCCTCGCCGGCATCAAGTGTCCCCACGGCCGTGGGAGACCAAACGGCACGCCTTGGGCATGCCATACTACCTCTGTGTCGCCGCCCCACCTGCAGCCCGTCGCCCACCGTCCGTCGCTCTGTCCGTCGCCCACTTCCCGGCCATCGGCCATCCACCGATTGCCGCAGGAGATGGTTTCCTCCCCCTGTGCACGGCCATGAGTAGAGACTACATGGATTTTGGAGCAATCTAGTTTTCAGAGTAGCATGCTCTTCAGAGCATTTCATCAAGTTGACACGCTTCTCATAACAGATTAGCACCAATATTGATGTAGCATGGATTTTGATGTAATTTATTTTTCTATTTTTGGTTTGCTTGTAGGCCAAGTATGTGAGGGTTTGGTTTTTCTATATAAAGGCCCCTCCCCTTTTGCAATAAGTGAAGTTGATATGAAATTTTTGGTTTAGCCACTGGTTCTGGTTTTGGTTCTGGGCTGAGGCCCGTTTGCCTTAGTTCCCTGCTGTATGCATTATGGATTCGATGAGGGGTGTGAGAGCCCTGCTGTGTGCATTATGGGTTCGATGAGAGCGCCCTAGTCATCCCCTTTCCATCTTCTTATTCTTCATGTCCTCTGAGAGTCACCCAAGTGGGATGCCTTTGCTGTGTGCTATTGAGAGCCCTGCTGTGTGCATTATGGGTTCGATGAGCGAGGCATCTATGAGAGCCCTACTATGTGCATTATGGGTTCGATGAGAGCTCAGGATAGCTATGTGCTTTGATCTATGACTTTCTGTGTGCTTCTTCCCGTTAGAGTGAGTCCCAGGGCCATGAGTTCCAGTTTCCAGTCTCCCACCCCATCCTTCTTCACCACCTCCACCAAGAAAATTGAAAACAAAAGATCAGCTGTTTTAGGATTTTAATTTCTATGTTACCCTAGTCCCGGGAGGCTTCTTAGCCCTCCCACGGTCCTAGTTTGTTTAGGTGTTTTCCCTTTTCCAAATAACCCAGGGTACATCGAGACCATCCCGTATCAATTTGGTATCTAAGCGAGTTGTCGATTAGGGTGTGCTCCATTTTTTGAACTCGATGGAGTCAAGTTCTTCGTGGTCAAGGAGAATGATGGGGATCCAGGGCAGGTCCGGATTCATTTTCTATTTTTTGTTATTTTCTTGCATTTTTCATAATTTTTCTCTATTCCCGCTATTCCACCTATTCCCACTATTCCAGCTTTATCCCGACCTTATATCCACTTTATTCCAGCCTTATTCCATCTTCATCCCGTGTTTTTTTAAAAACTTCCTAAACCCTAGCCACTGCCCCACTGGCCCTAGATCCGAGCTGCCCAACCCCCGACACCTCCGTCGGCCTGCCCGCTAGTGCCCGTCGGCCCCGCCCTCACCGGAAACCCAATGTCCGCCGCCTCGCCTGCGGAAGACGAAGGGTCGGCTGTGGGAAGACCAACCGTCGCCCACAGCCCACGGTCATCACCGTCGCCTGCCGCCGCCGGCCTACCACTGGCCGCCCGCCCACCGTCTACCGGCTCATGCCCGATCGCCGGAGGCCCTCGCCATTGCCCAGGGGCCCCCGACCGAGGGGAGACGAACGGTCCACCTGCGCGTGATCGTGCCGCCGCTCCGTTGCCTGTCTGCCGCTCGCCTGTCGTCGCTTGCTGTCGACTGCCCGCTTGCCGCCCGCCGGCTCATGCCCGGCCGTCGAAGGTCCCCCGCCGGCACCCTTGGGCCCCACGACCATGGGAAGCCACAACGGCATGCTGTGCATGCCGTGCCACCATGGGCCGCCACTCCATCTCTTGCCCACTACCGCCATTCGTCGCCTGTCGCCATCCCGTCGGAGCCGCCTTCCAGCCATCCGCCATCCCGCCGGAGCCGCCTTCCGGCCGTCCGCCATCCCGCCAGAGGTCCTCGCCGGTGCCAAGGGTCCCCATGGCCGTGGGAGACCAAACCGCACGCCCTGGGCATGCCATGCCACCTCTATGTCGCCGCCCCGCCTGCAGTCCGTCGCCCACCGTCTGTCGCTCGCCGTCCGCCGCCCCGTCTGCCGCCCGCTTCTCGGCCGCCAACCATCCGTCGATTGTTGCTGGAGATGGTCTCCTCCACCTGTGCACGCCACGAGTAAAGTTTACATGGATTTTGGAGCAATCCAGTTTTCAGAGCAGCACGCTCTTCAAAGCACTTCATCAAGTCGACACACTTCTCAAAGCAGATCAGCACCAATATTGATGTAGCACAGATTTTGATATAATTTATTTTTCCATTTTTGGTTTGCTTGTAGGCTAAGTAAGTGAGGGGTTTGGTTTTTCTATATAAATGCTGCTCCCCTCTTGTAATAAGTGAAGTTGATGTGAAATTTTTGGTTTAGCCACTGGTTCTGGTTCTGGTTTTAGGCTGAGGCCCGTTTGCCTTTGTTCCCTGCTGTGTGCATTATGGGTTCGATGAGTGAGGCATCTATGAGAGCCCTGTTGTGTGCATCATGGGTTCGATGAGAGCTCAGGGTAGTTGTGTGCTTTGATCCCTGACTTTCTGTGTACGTCTCCCCGTTAGAATGAGTCCCATGGCCATGAGTTTCAGTTTCCAATCTCCCATCCCCATCATTCCTTCACCACCTCCACCAAGAAATTGAAAACAAAAGAGATTAGTTGTTTTAGGGTTTTAGTTTCTGTGTCACCCTAGTCCCGAGGCTTCTTAGCCCTCCCATGGTCCTAGTTTGTTTAGGTGTTTTCCCTTTTTCAAATAACCCAGGGTACATCGAGACCGTCCCGCATCATGAAACATTTTTGCATTCATTAAATTTCACAAAAGAGACTCAAATGAAAAAGGTGTTTCAATTTTTTTCTTAAGAAGTGATCATGGTACGGAATTTGAAAATCATGATTATGAAAAGTTTTGTAGTAAAAGTGATATTTATCACAAGTTTTCTGCACCTAGGATACCTCAACAAAATGGGGTGGTAGAAATAAAAATAAACTCTTGAAGAAATGACATGTATCATGCTTTGTGAAAATTATTTGCCTAGATATTTTTGGGTGGAAGCCATAAACACTGCTTGCTATATTTTAAATCATGTTTTAATCTGGCCTATTTTAAAAAAACACCTTATGAGCTTTGTAAAGGTAGAAAACCTTTAATTAAGTATTTTCGTGTTTTTGGATGCCATTGTTTCATTTTAAACAATGGCAAGGATAATCTAAGCAGATTTGATGCCAAGTCAGATGAGGGTATATTTTTAGGTTACTCTACATCTAGCAAGTCACACAGGATCTTCAATAGAAGAATACTTCTTATTGAAGAATCCATCCATGTTGTACTTGATGAGGCTGATCTAAATCTTCTAGAAAAGAAGATGTTCTTGATGATGAAATATGTATTCAAAGAACTGAAAAAGTGACCAACAATGAAGAGCCTTCCAAGGAGCAAGATGATGATCAAAATAATGAAGGGGAACAAGTACAAAGAGTTGGTGACTCATCTGCACCTAACCCATTACCTAAATAATGGAGGTATGATCATGAACATCCCAAAGAACTTATAATTGGTGATCCATCAAAGAGGTAAGCACTCGTTCCTCATTAAGAAATGTATATGATTATTTAGCTTTTGTTTCTCAAATAGAATCAAAATCTATTGAAGAAGCTGAAAATGATTGTAATTGGTTAAACGCTATGCAAGATGAACTAAATCAATTTAAAAGGATAATGATGTTTGGACTTTTGTTGAAAGACCTAATGTTTCAATAATTGGTACAAAATGGGTTTTCAAAAACAAACTTGATGAAAATGGATTAGTTACTAGAAATAAAGCTAGGCTAGTTGCCAAAGGATACAATCAGGAGGAAGGATTGATTTTGATGAAACCTTTGCTCCTGTTGCTAGACATGAGGCAATTAGGATATTATTAGCATTTGCATATTTTAAATTTAAACTATTTCAAATGGATATCAAAAGTGCTTTTCTAAATAGATTTATTGAAAAAGAAGTTTATGTAGATTAGCCCCCTGGTTTTGAAAATCATGAATTTTCCAATCATGTTTTTAAACTTCATAAAGCTTTGTATGGTTTGAAACAAGCTCCAAGAGCTTGGTATGATAGATTGAGTTCATTTCTGCATAAAAATAGTTTTTCTAGAGGAAATGTAGATATCATATTATTTTTGAAAAAGAAGAATGATGATAACTTAGTGGTACAAGTTTATGTCGATGACATCATATTCGGTGCTACTAATGAATGTCTTTGCCAAGAGTTTGCTAAGCTAATGCAGGGAGAGTTTGAGATGAGCATGATGGAAGAACTTAATTTCTTCCTCGAACTCCAGATCAAGCAAACAAAAGAGGGGATCTTCATTAATCAAGTTATATAAGAGAAATCTTTAAAAAGTTTGAAATGGAGAATACCAGATCATTAGGTATGCCTAGGAGTTCCTCTTGTAAACTTGATAAAGATGAATCATGTAAAGTGTATACCAAAAGTTATATAGAGGTATAATTGGTTCATTGTTATATTTAACTGTAGTAGGCTAGATATAATGTTCAGTGTTTGTATGTGTGCAAGATATCAGTCTGCTCCTAAAGAGTCTCATTTATTGGCTATTAAATGCATACTTAGATACTTGTTTGGCACTGTAGATATTGGACTTTGGTACTCTAGAGATTCATCATTTGAATTAATTGCATATTATGATGTTGATTTTGCTGGGTGTAAACTTGATGGAAAAAGTACTAGTGGAACTTATCAATTTCTTAGAGTTAATTTAATTTCATGGAGTAGCAAGAAATAAAATTCAGTTGCTCTATCCACGGCAAAAGCCGAATATATAGTAGCTAGAAGTTATTGTGCTCAAATCCTATGGATCAAGCAACAACTCAAGGATTTTGGCATCAAATTACTAAGATACCCATAAGATGTGATAATACTAGTGCAATTAATTTAACAAAAATTCTATTCAACACTCAAGAAGCAAACTTATTGAAATAAGGCATCACTTCATAAGAGATCATGTGCAAAACTTAAATGTGATACTTGAATTTGTCTGTATTGATAAACAATTAGTTGATATTTTCACTAAATCCCTGAGTGAAGAAAGAATTTGCATGATTAGGAGAGAGTTAGGTATCATAGATCTCTTTGTGTAGAAATTTTTCAAAATTTGTTCATACTCAAATTCTTGTGCCCAAACTCATTTTTTTTTTGTCTTAAACCCTTCCCTAGAAACCCCATGATTTTCAAAATTTTTATTGATTTTTTTTGGGATTTCCTAGCCAAGTGTCAACACTTAATTTTTGGCCAAGTGTCGACTCACGTCAAGTGTTGACACTTGACCAAATTTGAAATGTCGACTCACGAGCGAAAATCCAATTTTTCTAGGGCATCACCTGTTCCTTCTGAGCCACTTGTCTTTTATTTCTCCTTTGCCCTAGTGGTCCCCTAGCACTCCATTGACCTCGGAACAGTGATCTACCATCCATGTCCCTCGATTTCTTGATAAATTACTCTCTTTTCCTCTTTTTTGCTCGATTGCTCATGGTTTTTCTAGTGATTTTTGTTGATTCGGATGAACCCCTCTTTTCATTTTCTTTCCTCCATTCAGTCCATTCTTTCATTGTTTTCTTGTGGATTGGTTCGAGATATTGCTCATTCCCTTCCACATTTCTTCCTCTCCTTCCTTTTTTGGTTCGTTCCCTTGATCGATTCTTACTTGCCTTCACTTTTTTCTTCCCGTCGGCCTCCTTTCTTTCTTTTTCCTCTTTTGGTCATTTCCTCTTCTTTTGGGCATTTCCAGTTCACCCATTCCTCTCCTTATTCTTTCCCTCTATTGTGATCATGGGACCCCGCAAGCAAGTAGTTTCTAAGAAAAGGTTGAGTCAGGTTCTATCGAAAAGAGAACCAAGGCTCGAAGTGATAGAGGACAGCAGTCTGAGCATGAGAAAGTGGCACCCCCTTGTTCCCTCGTAGCAGATAGAGTATCAAGGAATATTATCATAGCTGGACGATGAGTTGACTTAGAGTTCTTCGACTATAAGGGTTTTCATCTTGGACAGATTCTTGAGGCATCCAGCTTGACCTCCTTCTGTACTATGAAGGAGAAGTATTACCCGCACCTTATCAGAGAGTTCTATGGGAGTTTGGCTTGCGGTGGATTGATATGGAGTTCTACAGTCCGAGGCATAGAGATTCTAGTTTCTGAGGGCATATTGAGCAGAGTCTGGGATATTCCCCATCATGGGATTGTTGCCACATGTGTTGGAGATAGGGAGGAGGCATTTCAATGTATTTTGGAGCTAGACGATGTTCGTGGTGTGACTATAGTTATCGCGAATCAGTTATCAGTAGAGATGCGGCTCCTTCACCACTTCATTGTAATGATTCTTCTACCAAAGACTGGTCGCTTTGATTTTATCACAGAGCGGGAGCTGATGTTGATGGTTTGCCTTATACAGAGGATGACCATCAACCTCCCAGCCCTGATGATGAGCCAAATGGGAGGGGCTGCGACCCAGCATCGATTGTGTCTTCCATACAGGATGGGGCTGACTCGTCTATTCAGAGCTTATCATGTTCCTTTGGAGGAGGCCTCCAAAGATATTCTGCACACTGATGTGTACAACAAGCGATCCTTACATCGTATGGGATACAGAGGATGGTTGGCAGATGGGTTCGTAAAGAGTTTGGTCAGGAGCCAGGTGAGGAGGATGAACTGCGAGCTATAGAGGCAGGGCCATCTAGGCCTACTAAGCATTTGACACCTCCTAGACCAACACCTGTAGCAGCTTCAGAGTCTGAGCCAGTCACCCTGCACCTATTTTTTCACCAGCTACTGCTTCGCATATATCTACTGAGTCTACCTTTAAGAGCAGATCAGGATTGAGATTACTGAGGTTAGGAGTGAGATCATTGGATTAGCTGTCCGGACTACTCAGCTTTGCTTTGAGATTGAGGGACTGAGAGCACATACTGATGGTCAGCTCTTAGCAATCAGATGACTATGGAGGCAGGTTTCACCGAGATTCAAGATCTTCTGAGATCTCTTTTACCTTCGACTGCACCTTCTGGTCCACCTCCTCCTCCTCCAGCAGATGACAGCGACCACCCTGATAGACATGATGACACTCCTGGTAGTGATGGACATGGAGGTGATGGTGGTGGTGAGGCTGATAGAGACACTGATGTCCTTGGTGATGATAGTGACGGCAATGACGACAGAGCAAGAGACTATGAGATTGTCAGCAGGGAGATTCAACTCCTAATGCTACCACTGATACTCCTAGAGATGCTCAGCTTGCCACTGCACCAGTCTTTTTGACACCAGCAGAGACTCTACCTCCACCCTCTACTAGATCTTCCATGGTTGTACCCCGCTTTGGACCAGCTCTTAGGACTAGGAGCCATGGCACCCTTAAGACCCCTAGACCCCTTGCTTCTAGGACTAGGATTAGAGCTCCCATTTACTTTGACCTTCCATCTGATAAGGAGTAGCCTCATAGATGTTTATCTTGTTGTTTATGTTTATGCATTTAGTTTTCTTTACTATGTATCAATTTTTAGTCATGTTTTAGTTTATGCTATGTAAGCAATGTTGTACTGAAATTCTCTTGAATATATGAAAGCTTGCTTATATCTCATGATTACTCTTCTTTTTTTCCATTGGCTCTGATACCAACTGATATTTATTATATATTGTCGGATCTTAGCCCATGACCAACTTTGTATGCATTATTTAGGGAGAGTTTACTCCTTTTTTTCTTAATGTTTAATATTGACAAAAAGGGAGAGTAAGACATATATATATATATATATATATTATATATATAAGCATTTTCTATAAATTCTAAAATATTTCAGAACTTATCTAACATACGGGGAGAGAAAATAATCTTCAACCCTGTTTGGCACTTATCCTCCATAAAACTATGTTGTATAAACTTTGATATACTGAATTTAAAGTGTATGCACACCTGAATGAGTGTTCAATATCTATAATTGAATTTAATACTTATATACTCAAGGTTTTGTCATCATCAAAAAGGGAGAGATTGTTAGCTTTAGCCCTTGATTTTGATGACTAACAAAATGCTGAGTATATGTTTTATACTAATATTTCAACTGTAGTTATGAGTTTCAGGATACAGGCACCTCAAATTCTCTATATAAGGTATCAAGGCACTCATTGGAAGCTAAGCAATCTTCATTATTTAAGAAGTCTTCTCATCTGAAAAAGGCTTCAAAATAGATCAAACGGAGCTTTACAAAAAGGGTATTGAAGTTGAATTGAAGAACATTTTAAATTTTGAAGGTTGGCACAAGTTTTTGTCAAGTTGCAGAGTCAAGTGTCGACTCATGGCATGCTAAGTATCGACACTTCAAAAAGTGGCATGCAGAAATTCTTTTGGCATGCAAAGTGTCGACTCACAGGAATTAGGTGTCGACTCACAGAAGTCAGGTGTCGACTCACAGAAATGAAGTATCGACTCATGGCCTGAGAAAATTGAAGATACAAAACTATGCCATTCTGAGGTTTTTCTATCAAGTATCGACTCAGGAGATTCAAGTGTCAACTCACAGAATTCAAGTGTCGACTCACATAATTCAAGTATCGACTCATAGCCTGAGAATATAAAAAGGACAGAACCCTGGTTTTTCAAATGTTTATACCTTGAGTCGACTCATGCTGATCCAAGTATCGACTCATGAAGACTTAAGTGTCAACTCACAGAAATTAAGTGTTGACTCACGAGTTCTGACAACTATAAAGCTATATTTTTTGAGAGGCAGAATTGATCCCTACAAGCTCCTAACGGTTAGTTTTGCTCCACCAATGATCTTAAACCATTTTTTGAAAGTTTTTGAAGTATTTAAGCTTCACCAAACTCATTCATGAAGAACTAACTCACAAGAGACAAACCTTTCTTGAGAACTTCACTTCCAAAGCCAAAAGAGAGCAAAAGAAAAGATTCCACTAAAAAAGCTTACAAGCCTTCATTTCAGCATTCAAAAAATAGTTTGTGAAGTGATTCCAAAGAGAAGACAACTCAAGCAATCATCAAGAGCCTCAAAATTCCATATTTCACTCTATGAGAGAGTTTATGATGGGACATCAACAAGAAAAAAATATTTTTCAACTAATTCTCTTGATATTTTTTTTTCAGTTAAAATAGTGTACTTATGATAATGAGAACCTTGGAATGAAGCCCACCAAACCTTTGAAGACAAAGACCAATTCATGACCCGACTCATGAAAGAAGGTTGCTAGTCCCTTGAGTCGACTCAATCTAGATCAAGACCAACTTCAAGCATGCCCAAGTCAAAGCCCAAGCAAGTCAAGATATCACCTTTTGAAGCCCATGATGCCACCTCTTAGAAGCCCATTTTATCCTTCACATGGGACACATTTTGGGAGATATGAGAAACAATATATCAAGCATTTTGAGGGGAAGCATGGGACCACTCCTCACTCATCCAACAACCCCCCAACCAACTTGCCATGTGGGATGCCACATCACATGACACCTAGAGCTCCACATCAGTAATTAGAAGCCATGTCAAAGCCACCTAGGTGCCATATAGCAAGTTGTTACAATTCTTACCTAGAAGTCGTTTCTTGTTGCAACTATGTAACCAAAGAAGTTGGATTTGACTAGAAATGGTCAGCTAACCTAACTCCACCTCCCTTCCTCACTTTGGAAGATCCCTAAGGCTATAAAGGGTCCAAGGCTCCCCTTGTAAGGCATTCCATGTATGAAATATTTTAAGAATTAATGAAGGTTTTCTTCTTATTGAGTTCTATCTTGAGTTCTTCTTGTATGGAGTGATTTAGTTCTTCTAGTTGGAGCGATTTAGTCCTTTAGTTGAAATGTTTAAATTCATGTTTGAGAAGGGAGTGAGAGGTCCTTTGAGTGTGTGTTAGAGAGTGATTGATGCTTTGAAGATTGAAGAGTGTGATGCCATTGTTAAGTGCTCCAAGTTCAAGCCCCAAGTTCCAAGCTGCCGGCCTTGTTTCTTTCTCTCTTGTTTCCATTCCAACCTCAATTCCCCTTCCATGTCTAATTCTAAGTTTGTTTGCAGGTTCTCTCAAGTTTCCACATCCAAGAGGAAGGTCTCTATGCCATTGATCAAGGGCAAGGTCAGTCCCAAAGTAGAGAGTGATCATCTTGCCTTCTAGTCCTCAAATCCTTGAGTGTTGAGAGCTTCTTCTTCCATCAAATATTTTAGCCATCATTGTTGGAAGGAAAACTCCTCTAAGCTTCATTAGATCTGATCATTTGAAGGTTAACTTTCTCTAGTAGTGATGGTTTTCTTGCCATGAAGATCCTAATCTTTATTTTGAACTAGATCTATATTACGGGTATTGTAACTTAGATCAACTAGTCTCCTTATGAAAATTATTTTCTTGGATTAATTTATCACATTTATTTGATAATTAATTGCTCAAGTTTGCTTACTGGTTAGCTTGCTAAAACTCTCCATTCATCATTTTATTTTCGTCCTCCATCAGTTTGCTTTTGCTTTAATTTGTATCTCTAAATTTATTTGTTGTACTAGTTTTCAAAGGTGTTTGAAACTAGGTGTTAGGCCCTTCCAAGCCTTGAATTGGAATCCAGCCTAGGTTAGCTTGAGTAAAGGTTGTTGGTAAGCCTAAGTGAGAAAACTAACTATGGGTTTGACTTGTGAGCCCGTTGAAAATAAGTGGATATAATCTAGGTTGATTATAGTGAAATTCCCAGGGATAGCTTGGGGATGGATGTAGGTGCCGGCTTGAACTGATCCACTATAAATTTTTGTATTTGTGTGTGTACTCTTTACTATTTTGCATTTACTGCTTATACTCTTAGAACTTGCTGGCTTGAACTGATCCACTATAAATTTTGTGTTTGTGTGTGTACTCTTTACTATTTTGCATTTACTGCTTATACTCTTAGCACCGCATCTCACTCACTTGGTGTATACTTGCATTGCTTCACAAACACATTAATTTCAGCACAACTCTATTTTAATTTTTTAAAGAAACCCAATTCATCCTCCTCTTGGGTTGCTACGCTGGGTAACATAGTTTTAAGGCTATTGAAACTAGGGTTAGGCCCTTCCAAGCCATGAATTGGAATTCAAGCCTAGGGTTGGCTTGAGGAAAAGGTTGTTGGTGAGCCTAAGTGAGAAAACCAACTATTGGTTTGACTTGTGAGCCTTGAAAACAAGTTGGCTGTAATCTTTGGTAGATTATAGTAAAAATTTCTAAGGGATAGCTTGGAGAGTGGATGTAGATGCTTGCTGTGCACTTAACCACTATAAACTTATTGTATTTGTGTGTGTGCTTTATCTTCTCATTACTTTCTCTTGCATTACTACTTATTCTTTAAAAGCATAGCATCTAGATTATATCAGCACATTCACTATGTTTCACAAACACATTAGTTCAGCAATACTTATTTAAAATTTAAAAAATTCAATTCATCCCCCCTCTTGGGTTTCTACACTAAGAACAAGCTACCATCACTGAGGCAAATCCCTCCCTCATCTCTTGAAAACCTGACCTCATCTCCACATGCATCAGATCTACTTGCTATTTATGATCTGCATTTCATCCTCCAATCAAGTGATCCTGTCAATAGTACTGTCTGTAGGAGGTGGCACCTCAACATGTGCCAATACTGATGGCTCGGCCTATAGCTCTGTGTAGCATGTGATGGCTCAGATGTCCCAGCCTCATCTCTATGTATATCCTCCTCCTCAGCATCTACATCAACATCATTTGAGTCTGAGTCAAGCTCTCTAGAGACTCTCCGTCTCCACCGACCTTGGTACCTGTGATATCCCATTCGATGCAGCGATCTCTCATCATACATATCTATGTGGAGTAGCTATCGGTAAGGCTCACCATCTGGGTCGACTTCGTGTGCTCTAAACAGTATAGTCAGATCCATCTCATATGGCAGACAAAGTCGCCTACTGGTCACTACCTCTGTCATCTGATGTACCATTAGCACCGGAAGGCAGACTAGAGTCCCCTATATCAGGGCAACCATCACTAGAAGCTCTCTCTCAGTGATGAAATCAAACCTCCTGGTCTTGACAGTAGATCTGCAACTAATGTAGTGAAGGAATGCATCTTGTGTGTTATAGTCGTGAATCAACAATGCTTGCTCCCTCTCCACTGTCATCTCTCTAGTCAAAGATACATCTATAACCCACTAATCCTATCTACTAGCGAGTCTGCTACTGTACCTCTTATAGGGATCTCCTATACTTTGTTCAGTATCTCTGTTGTTAGTGGTAAGTAGTCCCTTGACCTCTGCCATCCATCCATCAGGCCTCGGGCTAGTGTCCTGTAAAACTCCCTCATCAAAGCTGGATAGAATCTCTCTCTAAGGGAACAAAACTATACCAAACCAGCCTCTCTCAGCCACACCAATCCTAAAATGCCGCTAGTCTATAAAGTCAAAATCCACTCTCCTCCCCCAACTATGGCTTTGGAAGCTATGTGGTCTGCCTAGGAACTGGTGGAGGTCGAACAGGAATCTCAGGCTCTGATGCTACCTCCGCAGGCTGATCATCATGTCTGGCCTTCGTGCGGTGCTCCACACCCTGGGAAACAGAACATGGCCTCCTAACCAACTACTTCCTGGGCCTCATTATCCAGGAAAAGGAGAAAACAAGGATGGAAAGGGAAATGCATAAGGGAGTCATGGTAAAACCGTGAAGAACAAGAGAAAACGAGAGTGAAAGAGGGCTCAAAATCAAAATAGAACTGTTTGAACACTGAAGGGAATCAAACGGAAGTTAGGGAATAGTAGGAGGATGTGTCAGCTCAAGAGAAATGGGAAGAAAAGTGAAAAAAACTGGTTTGATTTCCCTATTTATTCATCGATTTCACTGGTCAAGTATCGACTCATGGGCTTAAGCCAAGTATCGACACTTTGAGGTATCGACACTTCAAAGTGTCAATACTTTGAGGTGTCGACACTTCAAAGTATCGACACTTCAAGAAAAAATCAGGAAAATAGGGAAAAAATCCTTGAAAATCAAGATAATTGATTTTAATAGCCAATAAATGATTGAATATGATCTTCTAGGATATTTGATCAAAAATTTTCAAAGAAAATTCCAAAGGGTTACAAAAATGATTAAGATCTAATCAAAGGATTAATGATCCTTAATTTTTTCTAATCATACTGAACCTATCTTCATTAAGAGGTTTGATATAATATTAGCTAATTTCATTTCAGTACAAACAAATTCAAGATAACATCATTGTTTTGAACATGGTCTCTAATGAATGATGTCTAATTTTTATATGCTTACTTCTTGAATGTTGAACTGGATTTTTAGTTAAGTCAATTGCACTTGTATTATCACATCTTATGGATGTCTTAGTTAATTTGATGCCAAAGTTCTCGAGTTGTTATTTAATCCACAAGATTTGAGCATAATAACTTCCAGCTACAATATATTTAGCTTCAGCTGTAGATAGTGCAACTGAATTTATTTCTTGCTAAACCATGAGATTAAATTAACTCCAAGGAATTGACAAGTTCCAGAAATGCTTTTTCCATCTAACTTACTGCCAGCAAAATCAGCATCAGAATATGAAATTAAATTTATAAATGAATTCTTAGAGTACCATAATCCAATATCAAGAGTACCAGATAAATATCTAAGTATGCATTTAATAGCCAATAAATATGATTTCTTAGGCTCAGACTGATATTTAGCATATATGCATACACTAAACATATATCTGGTATACTTGTAGTGAAGTACAGTAAAGATCCAATGATACCTTTATAAAGATTTTGATCAACTTTCTTACTAGTTTCATCCTTGTCAAGCTTACATGAAGGGTTCATAGGTGTACCAATAGGTTTAGTCTTCTCCATCACAAACTTTTTTAGAATCTTCTTTGTGTATTTAGCTTGGTTGATGAACATCCCTTCATTTGTTTATTTGATCTAGAGTCCGAGAAAGTAGCTCAATTCTTTCATCATGCTCATCTCGAATTCATCCTGCATTGACTTAGCAAATTCTTAACAAAGAGATTCAATAGTGGCACAAAAATGATATCATCAACATAGATCTGTACTACTAAGAGATCATTAACCTTTTTCTTTAAAAATAATGTTGTATCTACATGACCCCTAGTAAAATCATTTTCAATTAAAAATTTACTTAGTCTTTCATACTGTGCACGGGGAGCCTATTTTAAACCATAAAGTGCTTTATGCAATTTAAAACATGGTCAGATATGCATGTTTTCAAAATCAGGTGGTTGTTCTATAAAAACTTCTTCAGATATGTAACCATTCAAAAATATACTTTTAACATCCATTTGAAATATTTGAAATCCATAAAATATGCAAAATCTCAAAGTAATCTAATGGCTTCAAGTCTAGCTATTAGAGCAAAAGTTTCATCAAATCAGTTCCTTCTTCTTGATTGTAACTCTTAGCTACCAATCTAGCCTTGTTTCTAGTTACTATTTTATTTTTATCTAATTTATTTCTATATATCCTTTTAGTACCAATTATGGAAGCATTAGATGGTCTTCCTATTAATGTCCAAACTTTATTTCTTTCAAATTGATTTAATTTCTCTTGCATTGAAATCATCCAATTTGGATCTTTTCAGCTTTTTCAATACATTTAGGTTCTATTTGTGAAACAAAAGTAATATAATCATATTTATTTCTAATAGAATCTAATTCTTATCCCTTTTGGATGGATCTCCTAAGATTAATTTTTTAGGATGTCCATGAGCATACCTCCATTCTTTAGGTAGATCCTTGTCCTTTGGTGAAGATCTTGTGATTTCTTCTTTATTCTTCTCATTTTAATCTTCTTTGTTGTCTTTGGAAGGATGATCATCCCGAGTTAGCTTCTTAAGTCCTCAATACCTGCAATATCATCAGAAGTATCCTCTTTTTTAGAGGACTTGTCAGTTGACTCTTCAAATACAATATGCATAGACTCTTCTACTACAAGTGTTTTTTTGTTAAAAAACTATGTATACCTTGCTAGATGTATAGTATCCTAAAAAGATACCTTCATCTGACTTGGCATCAAATTTGCTTAAATTATCTTTTTCATTGTTCAATATAAAACATCGACAACCAAATACACGAAAATACTTTAAGTAGGCTTTCTATCTTTTCAAAGTTTATAGGGGGTGTTTCCACCTAGATCGTGGTGGCTTGCTGCTCCTACTCGGTGTCGATTGGTGGCACTCCCGTCCGGCATCCAAAGCACGTGCCCGGACTTGCAAAAATGAAGACCCGGATCGGGGATCCCGACGAGGGCACTCCGATGATCAAGTCAGAGGATGATCTAGAGAAACATATCCTCGTCAGTGGATCCTAAATTGGTCTCTACTCTCAGAGGTTTTTAAGAAAGAGACGAAGTGAATGTCTGGGTCGAGAAGGAGGGCGCCAACAATGGTGGCCGTCGGGACTCTCTCTCTCCCTGGGAGTTCTCAGGGGCCCATGGTGTGCCTTGTGCTTCGTTGGGTTGCCTTCCCCTTCTTGCTTACCTTCTACCGGAGGCCCCTTCTGATTTTCTTTATAGGCACCTTGTTGTTTTGCACCTTTGAGGTCGTAGTTTTTTATCTCTTTGTCTCTCTTGGTGCTCCTTGCACCAATAGGACGTAGGCCCACTCCCTTCCTCCTCCCCCGCAAGGTGGTAGGGGGTCTATTATCAGCTAAGTTTGTAGAGCTGGAGGGGCATGCATCTCTTTCATGATAGGGAGATATGCTGCGGACCCTAACGCCCTAATAGGACGTTGCTCCTTATTGGCACCGTCCCATTATCTGAGGGGGGACTTGGCAGAGCACTGGTCTGGGTGTAGATGCTACAAGTCTGAATTCTCTGATGAGACCTTCCTCTTTTGGGTGGTGCATATGGTAGGTAGTGGAGCCCTTTCCTAGGTGGCATCGGTAGCGGACTGAAAGTTCAGTGGCTCTGGTAAGGCACTCCCTTGTAGACCATCGTGCCTTGGCAAAACTCCACTTCACAGGGGCACAATCGGCATGCTCTGGAGGGGAGCCATTCCTCCAGATGTTCCAAGCGGTGTGCCATCGCCCGTTAGGCATGCCAGTCTCCCCAACCGTGCTAGGGTGAGGGTGATGGCGCCACTTGTCGGCACCATCGCCTGTCCGTCCGAGGGCATTCGAGGAAGAGACAACATCCACCTAAAATGTTCGTAACTATCCCTAATGAAGAGGTTGACCTTGACCATGGGATCGACTTTGAGTAGAGAAGAGGACTCCTCCCACAGGTGCAAAGAATGAGGGTGCACCCCCGACTGGGGCTCGACCTCGAGAGAGCCACTCTGGCATGGGGGAACGGAGGAAGAGGACTTGACCTTGACCGGGGCTCGATCTCGGGAGAGCCACTCTGACATGAAAGGCATGAAGAATGAGGGCCTGACTTCGATCGGGGCTCGACCTCGGGGGAGCCACTTCGATACAAGGGGCATGAAGAACGAGGGCCTGACCTCGGTCGGGGCTTGACCTCGGGGGAGCCACTTCGACACAAGGGGCACGAAGAACGAGGGCCTGACCTCGACTGGGGCTCGACCTCGGGAGACCACTCCGGTCGAGGGGCATGAAGAACAAGAGCCTGACCTCGGTCAGGGCTCGACCTCGGGAGAAACACTCCGGTACGAGGGGCACGAAGAATGAGGGCCTGACCTCGGCCAGGGCTTGACCTCGAGGGAGTCACTCTAGCATGAGGGACATGAAGAACGAGGGCCTGACCTCGACGGGGCTCGACCTTGGGGGAGCCACTCTGGCACGAGGGGCATGAAGAACGAGGCCTGACCTCGACCGGGCTCAACCTCGGGGAGCCACTCTAGTACGAGGGGCCCAGACTGAAAGAGGTTTTGCTAGATTCTTTGTCCAGTTGGCACTGCCTGCTAATGTGGTCGCCAGTTGGGTCTGAGAGGGGCTCCACGTTAGCGATCTTACCATATCAGTTATCCCCCACTCACCAGTCTCGATGCAACGTGGCACTCGAGATGAAAGGAGTTACGGTGATGCTGACATGGAAAAGACAAACATCCGGCACCATTAAATGCCACGATCACTGGTGATTCATGGATCGTGCCCCGAGGCCAATACAGGGATGCCATGTCAGCGGGTCCAGGTATCATAATGGTTGATGCCGTGGTCGAGGCATCCTCCGGAGTACTGAGGCACAATTCTCGACCGACATTGACATGTGGTGCGCATCCAATGGCAAGAGGACCGAAAGGATGCAAGGGCATAGCTTATCTATTTTGAAGGGAGGAGAACTTTTCTCAAACCATCTCTTTCGAACCTTCAAACCTCGCAGACAAGATAGAGCCCTTCTTTCCCAATCTGCCCCCCTTTTTTCTTGAGGCATCCAGGTCAGTCCTTCCCATCCTTGTCTTCTTCCTTGTCTTCCTTGCCTTTGATTAGGTTGAGTGAGTCCCGCCTTAGGACCCGTAGGCCTTTTGTTCCTTGTTCTCCCACCTTTTTGTCTAGAGATGAGTCCCTCAGGTTGGGGTCGTCCTCCCTCCAGCAATCCTAACAAAGCTAGACCTTCCCGGCCAAGGACCCTATCCTCCGATGAGGAGGATGAGGTTCCTTTGAGCCTTAGTGTTCGTAGGAGCATTCGACCAATAGGGATAGTTATAGGTGGTCCTAGGGTTCCTCGTCTTGCTCCTCCTCCTTCTAGTCCTCTAGCCCCTCCTTCCAGTTTGACTAGTCCCTCCGGCATCGCCTCGGTGATGACCAGAGAGGACCTCTCATGGCTTCAGGACACGTACGGGATCCTAGACTCTATCCAGCCTCTATCCCAGGATCGAGGGAACGGGTCACCTCCAGTGGCCCAGGTCGGATAGCTTTGTATGAGGACTTCTTTCTCGGGGGTCTTCATCTTCCTCTGTATCCTTTTTTCCTCTCCTTCCTCGGCAACTTTCATCTAGTGCCTAGCTTGCTCCCAATGCCATTAGAGTTATCTCCTGCTTCATAGTCCTCTATCATTTCCACGGGATTGTTTCCCATTTTTCCCTCTTCAGGACATTTTTCACCTTGAAGCGCCACCAATCGTTGAGGGTTGGTGGTTTGTTTCTTCTCGCCTGAAGGGCATTAAGTTTGAACTCCCCTCTTCCATCAAGGGATGGAAGAGTAAGTATTTCTTTACCTCAATTGAGTGGGTCGACTGGGTTTGGAACGATCCAGATCGGTCTTCGAACCATAACCCCAGGTGGTGCTAGTAGACCGGGAGGTGTATAACCAACTTATCACCTTCCAGATTCCTTCTCTTCAGGATCTACTAACTGAGCAGAACCTGCATGATGCCGAGGTCAGCCTAATCCGGGCCCTAGGTGAGCCTTCTTTGATCATGTCCCTTTTCCTTCTTTAAATTCTTCTCAGCTTTGGTACTAACTTGCCTTCCTTCTCCTTTGCAGACATGAAGTTCTCCCTAGATTAAATTCTGGAGATGACCCGGAAGAGGGGTGCATCTCTTGGGTCTAGGGAAAGCCCAGCAAAAAGGGCCCACGAGGAACCCAGCTAGGGGCCCAGATTGACTGCCCTATCTGACCAGGAGAGTGGGTGGTTGGGCCAGCCTCCTCGCCGCCCAGGCCGTAGGCCCAAGTCCTAGCCCAGGGGCCCGATGCGGTAGGCGGGTCGGGCTTATGGCCTGTATTACAATTGAAGCCCTAGAGATCGTCGAGGTGGAGGCCGAGCTGGAAGCGAGGGAGAGGGTGCCATGCCCACTGCCACCATCAGCGACCAGAGCAGCGAGTCCACCCCCGGTGGCCTAGATCCCTCCGCTGCTAACTTCCTCAGGTTTGGCAGTGGCCGCAGTGTAGCTGGCCCCAGCGATATGCCCGGCCACCATCACTGTGCAATTGAACTCGTTGGTCACCCAGGATATCGCATTGACCAAACGGATGATGGAATTTGCCATCCAATCACACGACCGCCAAGAGAGGGGCGGCAAGATGTTCTTAGTGGCCATCACTGGCATCCTTCCCCAGCTCTTCACGATAAGTTTCTTCTTCATAGCCTCTTTCTTTCACTGCTGGTCGGGTTGTGCTTGCTGACACTTATGCTAATGTAGATTGGCCCCGATATCCTCCTCATCCGGGACTTCTATGCCCAGTGGGAAAAATGGGAGGCTCAATAGAAGGTGTAGATGGAAGCACTCGGGAGGAGGCCAAGATCCAGATAGAAAGGGTCTGGGCTCTTGAGCACTGGAAACGGACCCTCCTCACCGAGCTAGCCGATGCAAGGGTAGCGGCGGCTAGAGCTGACAGGCGGGCTAGGGATATGGAAGTGTCATTGTTTCGTCGAGAGGGGGAAGGCTGCCTGTCAGGCAGAGAAGTCCACCGTAGAGGTGGCATATTTGGAGGGGGAGTCCTAGGTCCTCCAGAACCACCTGGAGGCAGTGTTAGCGCGAGCGGTGTCAGTGGAGGAGAAGGTGGCCACGACGGTGACCCTGATGGAAGCCGCCAAGAAGGAAGCAGCAGAAGTGGCGTCGAGGTACAAGGCCTTAGCAGAGTTTATAGAGGAGGTATAGGAGGCAATCATGGACTCCTTCATGAAGGGGTTCACGATATGCTGGTCAAAGGTGGCGCAAGTCTTTCGTAGCTGGACTGGAGGCCATTGTCATTCCGGTGGCCCCTAGTAGCAATGTTGAGGAAGCGGAGCCTTCAGCCGAACTGGACAAACGATGACCCCGGCAGTAGTGTTGAAGAAGCGAAGCCTTCAACCAAAGCAGATGAGGTCAGCGGGCCCACCGTCGACTTCTGAGGTGGCACCTCCACTGATAGATAGCTAGGGAGACACCGACGACCCCCCTCATCGTCCTGGGAAGGAGCCCATGGAGTAGTAGTTGTACTTAGGATTTTCATTTTCCTTTTCACTTCTTTGGGGGCTACCCAGCCTATCGGGCTCTTCCATTGTAAAAGAACTTTGATTAATGAAGTCCATCTTCTTTACATTGAATACTTTTCTTCTTTTCTTCTCTTTTCTCTTTTCTTCTTCTCTCTTTTCTTTTTTTTTGACTCCTCATACTAGGGAGTTTTTGCTCAGGGACATCTTAATGGAATTCCTCCTTTTCCATCAGATTGTCTTCTTCCTTTTTCTTTTCCTTTTAGTGCATGAGTCTGAATCTTCGTTGTGACCACTACACCAATACTTCTCAGGCTCCAGTTCTTCCCAGTGGCCCTTTAGAGATAGTTGGTGACCGAAGGGGACTTAATGGCCCCGTTAGTTGCCTTCGCCATGCTGAAAGCTTTGCTAAGGGTCCTCAAGGGTTTGGCTAGGGTTGACCACTTATCTTGGGGCTCCAAGTTCTGCAGCTCCCTCCCTATTCTAGGGATTGGTGGATGGCTGGAAGGACCTCGGAGGTTCTTGCAAGTTATCCTTGCCATGCTAGAATGCCATTGATTTTGTAGGGTAGGAATTCCAGACCTGTCATCGCTGGCTTGGGATATCGACTTGTCTTTACCGGACCAAGGGTTCGGTGGATTGAATGCAAGACTTCTGGAGCATCTCGGCTTGCCACTACCAACCGAGAGTCCGACTGATTGAATACATGACTTTTGGAGTGTCCTAGCTTGCCGCCACCAGACTGGGAGTCTGATGGATTGAATGCAGGACTTCTAGAGCATCTCTGGTCTGGCTTGTCACTATCAGATTGGAAGTCTGACGGATTGAATACGGGACTTTTGGAGCATCCCGGCTTGCCACCACTAGACTGGGAGTCAGATAAATTGAATGCAGGACTTCTGGAGCATCCTGGCTTGTTGTCGCTGGACTAGAAGTCTGATGGATTGAATGCAGGACTTCTAGAGCATCCCAGCTTTTCGCTATCGGACTAGGAGTCCGATGGATTGAATGCTGGACTTCTAAAGTGTCCCGACTTTTCACCACCGGAATTGGAGTTCGACAGATTAAATGCAGGACTTATGGAGCATCCTGACTTTTTATTGCCGGACTGGGAGTCCGATGGATTGAATGCGGGACTTCTAGAGCTTCCCGAGTTTTTACCACCGGACCAGGAGTCCGATGGATTGAATACAAGACTTCTGGAGCATCCCAACTTTGAAGTACGGGACTTCAGGAGTTTCCTGGCTTTGAAGTGCGGGGCTTCAAGAGTTTTTCAGCTTTGAAGTGCGGGGCTTCAGGAGTTTCCTGGTTTAGAAGTACGGGACTTCAGGAGTTTCTTGGCTTTGAAGTGCGGCGCTTTAGAAGTTTCTCGGCTTTGATCGCTAGACTTGGGGTCGAGTGAAGATTTCCCTGCACACATGAAATGGCATTGCACCGAAAAGAAACTTTTAATTAATGGAAGGAAATCTTACATTATTGATAATACATCCTTAGGTTGTTGGCGTTCCAAGTTTGCGTGAATTGGGCACCATCTAGCCTAGCGAGGTAGTAAGCACCATGAGGAAGGGCCTCGACCACCCTGTAAGGGCCTTCTCAGTTGGGGAGAGCTTGTTGCATTCCTCGGGCTGTGAGACTTTAGTTCGTCGTGGAACCAGGTCTCCCGGATGGAAGGTCTTCGGCTTTATACGGGAATTGTAGTACCGAGCGACCCGCTGCCTGTAGGCCGTCATGCGGAGCCGAGCCTTGTCTCTCATCTCTTCCAAAAGGTCTAGGTTAAGCTGAAGTTGGGCCGGATTCTTTGCTTCATTATACTGTTCTATCTGGAGTGTGGGTAGGCCCAGTTCCATTGAATCACAAGCTCGATTTCGAAGACAAGATTGAAGGGCATCTCACCTGTCACCGTCCTGGGCATGGTGTGGTAGGCCCAAAGGATGTTGAGAAGTTCTTCGGCCCACCGGCTTTAGCCTAGTCTATCCTGGTCCGGAGCCTTTGAAGGATGGTTTGATTGGTCACCTTGGCCTCGCTGTTGGTCTGGGGGTAAGCCATTGAGGTGAAATGATGGTGGATGTTGAGGTCAGCACAGAATTCTTCAAATGCTTGGTTATCGAACTGCCATCCATTATCGGTGATGATAGAGTGAGGAAGTCTAAAATGGCAGACGATCGACTTCCAAAGAAAGGATCTGAACTTGGCTTCAGTGATCCATGCCAATGGCTCGGCCTCGACCCACTTGGTGAAGTAGTTGATGGCCACTATTAGCTATCTCCTTTGTCAGGACACGAGGGGAAAGAACTCAAGATGTCCATTCCCCACTAAGCGAACAGCCAGGGGGTGGAGAGCTAAGCAAGTGGCGTAGCTAGCTGAAACTGTATGCAGGCATGCCATTGATAGTGGTCACATATCTTATGAAGTTGGCTGCGTCCTCCTTCATCATCTCCCAGTAGTAGCCTTGGTGAAGGCTTTGTATGCTAATGTCGGCCCCCCACATGACTCCCGCAGAGGCCTTCGTGTATCTCTTAGAGCACGAAGGCGCTTCTGAGGATCTCAAGCACTTCAAATGGGTAAGAATAGGACATGCGGTAGAGTTGCCCATCCATCAACACAAAGTATGCAGCCTTCTTCTTGAGGAGGCCAGCCTTTATGCGATTCTCGGGCAAGGCACCATCGGTAATATACCCGATATAACGATCCATCCAGCTGGGTTCATGAGCAACCTGTTGGATCTCGGGGGGCAACTCGTGGCTGGGAGCCTAGAGGTATTCGATGTAGGTGCATCCCAATGATGAGTTCGGCAAAGTTGCCATCCTAGAAAGGGGTTGGCGTGAGCATTCTCTCCTCGAGAAATGTAGGAGATGCTGAAATGCTTGAAACCCACTGTACTCATGCATACCCGCTCTAGTACTTTAATATCTAAGGGTCTCGGGCTTCGAACTCTCTAAGACCTAGCTGGCTACTAACTGCGAGTCAATAAAGACTCTCAAGTTAGACACTCCTAGCTTGCGGGACACCCTTAACCCCGTGAGGAGCACATCGCATTCTGCCTGGTTATTGGTACCCTTAAATAGGAAGCACAAGTGCACTCAACCATGACCCTGTCATGATTGGCGAGGATGAGGCTGTCTACTTCCTCCTACATTCGATGCACCATCCACATAGAGGACCCAGACCTCCTCGTCAGCCGGTGGCTCCATCTGGTGCTTCAAGAAAGCTTCCTCCAGCTCTTCGCCCATGTCGGCACACTCGACCAGGAAGTCCCAACACTTGTGCCTTTTGGAATGGCCTCGGGCAATAGGTGATGTCAAACTCACTAAGCTTTAGCACCCACTTCACCAACATCCTGACATGTCTGGACGGCTGAGTATGGCCCTCAATGGCTAATCAGTTAGGACCACGATCGGGTGGACTTGGAATATGGCCTGAGATGCTGAGCAGACATAATGAGTGTAAAAATTAGTTTTTTAGAGTGGTGTACTGATCTCTGCATCTTGGAGGAGCTTGCTGATGTAATACACTGGCCTTTGAACTCCAACACCATCCACATGAACGAGCACTGAGCTAAAGCTCTCGGGATGATCGCCAGATAGAGAAGGATCTCCTCCTGTCCTCCTTCTTGGATAGCAGTGGTGGTGATGCCAGGAATGTCTTCAGCTCCTCGAAGGCCTCCTGGCATTCCTTCGTCTAAGCAAAGTCATGCATCTTGCACATACCTTGAGAAAGGTAGGTAGCAATCGGTGGAGCACGAGATGAATCGACTTAGAGCCATAATCCGACCGGTTAGGCACTGTACTTGCTTCTTTGATATGGGTGTTCCATGTCGATGATTGCCTGAACCTTCTCCAGATGGTTTCAATTCCCCTCTGAGTTACCATGAAGCCCAATAATTTCCTAGCTGCTATGCTGAAGGTGCACTTGTCCGGATTCAACTTCATTTGGTGAAGGCAAAGATTATGGAAAGCTTTTGCTAGGTCCGCAACATGGTCTGAGTTCGACTGGCTCATGACAAGCATGTCATTTATGTAGACTTGCATGTTGCAGCCAATTTGATCTTTGAAGACATTGTTGACTAAATGTTGAGAAGTAGCTCCAGTGTTCTTAGGCTGAATGGCACATCCGATGCAGCATGTCCCGCAGTCCGTGTGAAGGCCATGTGCTCCTCATCTTTCGGTTGCATCTGGATCTGGTTGTACCCAGAGAATGCATCCATGAAGGTGAGTAGATGGTGCCCGAGAGGCTATTAGCCTCTCTCGGTACCTTCCTGCAAGCGTCGAAGTGTGCCACGAACTTCCTCTCTAGATGTGCAAAGGAGTGGATACTTCGGGCTCGAGGCGGGTATACCAGACTCGAGTGGCCTTTTTGAAGGTTGGCCGGGAAGCGATACAGAAAAGGGGATCAGTCATCCCCTGGACTCTCATGAGAGCCTTATAGCTCTCCATGTGGTCCAGAGGGTCGGTGGTCCCATTGTAGGGATCCACCTGGGGTATACAAAATTGATTGGAGATCGATTCCACTTGAATTTCTTGAGAGAATGGGGGTGGGCATCATAGCCCGCTGGCTAGTGTGTGGAGCCCTGCATGTTGGCAAACTGGCTGGACAGCTCAGCTAGCTTGCGCTCTTGCTCTTCTAGGTGCTTTTCAGCCTGGTGCCTAATAGCCTTGTCTGGGGAACCTTCCACCGAGGCTGTCAAAGGAGATGGAGGTGATGGTTAGGGAGGGTCCGCTGGGGGGCCTTGCCTTGATGGTACTTTCGACACCTGGCGGCGACATGGTTAAAGGCCGGGGACCAGCTTTCTCAAGATCGACTGACCCACTCCATTGTCTCTTTCTCGAGGTCTGAAGGCTTCCTCAGTGATTAGATATGGCCTGTAGGTGAGATGGCCTTCCCTGGAGTGCATGCATGCTATGTAGGATCCGATGGCCTGAGCTGCCAGGGTCCCTGGCTACTGCTGGGTGGCTAGGGACCGATGCTGATGATGAAGCTACCGCACTGCCATAGTCAGGGTCTATACCTGCTGGGCAAGAGCGACGAGCTGGAGGTCCGCCAAAGGTGGTGGTGGCGAAGCGGGGAGCTCCTTTCCAGACTGCATGGGCTTCCATGGGGGGAGGATCCCCTACATGGCTAGTGGATGCTTCCTGCACATGCCTGACCACCATTTTGCGGGCATAATTGCTTCAGTGATAGGAGATTGGCTTGAACTGGGGACCGTCCCCCTACGTGGCATGCTAATTTATTGCTTTCTAAATCATCGTGGCCAACAGCTCCTGCTCGGTGTTGGTTGGTGACACTCCCATCCAACATCCAATGCACATGCCCAGACCTGCAAAAGAAAGGAGACCCAGGTTGGAGATCCCGATGGAGGCACTCTGAAGATCAAGTCAGAGGATGATCTAGAAGAACAAATCCTCATTAGTGGATCCTGAAGTGGTCTCCACTCTTGGAGGTTTCTAAGAAAGAGATGAAGTGAAGCTAGGTTAAGAAGGAGGGCACCACCAGTGGTGGCCATCGGGACTCTCTCTCTCCCTGGGAGTTCTCAGGGGCTCCTGGTATGCCTTGTGCTTCGTTGGGTTTCCGCCCCTTCTCACTTACCTTCTGCCAGAGGCCCTTTCTGATTTTCTTATAAGCGGGTTGCACCTTGAGCAAGGTATGGAGTTCTATCTCTTTTGTCTCTCTTGGGTGCTCCCTGCACCAGTGGGACATAGGCCTGCTTCGCTTCCCCCTCCCCCCGAGGTGGTAGGGGGTCTGTTACCAGCTAAGTCCGTAGAGCATGGAGGGGCACGTGTCTCTTTTATGGCAAGGAGATATGCTGCAGACCCTGATGCCCTGACAGGATGTTGCTCCTCATTGGCACCGTCCCATTATCTGAGGGGAGAACTTGGCAAAGCACTTGTCCGGGTGCAGATGCAACAAGGTCGAATTCTTTGACAAGAACTTCCTCTTCTGGGTGGTGCAGATGGTAGGTAGCGGAGCTCCCTTTCCCAGGTGGCACCGATAGCGGATTGGGAGTTTAGTGGCTCCGGTGAGGCGCTCCCTCACAGACCGTCATGCCTTGGTGAAACTCCACTTCGCAGGGGCATAGTCGGGGTGCTCTGGAGGGGAGCCATTCCTCTAGATGTTCTAGGCAGTGTGCCATCGCCTGTCAGGCATGCTAGTCTCCCCAGCCATGCCAGGGTGAGGTGATGGTGCCACTTGCTAGCACCGTCACTTGTTCACCTGGGGGCGTTCGGGGAAGAGACAGCATCCACCTAAAATGTTCGTAACTATCCTCAGTGAAGAGGTTGACCTTGACCATGGGATCAGCTTCGAGCAGAGAAGAGGACTCGTCTCGCAGGTGCAAAGAATGAGGGTGCACCCCTAGTCGGGGCTCGACCTCGGGGGAGCCACTCCGACATAGGGGGCATGGTGGAGGAAAGCCTGACCTCGACTGAGGCTCGACCTCGGGGCAGCCAGTTCGGCACGAGGGGCATGAAGAACGAGGGCCTGTCCTCGGCCAGGGCTCGACCTCAGGGGAGCCACTTCAGCATGAGGGACATGAAGAATAAGGGCTTGACCTCGGTCGGGGCTTGACCTCGGGGGAGCCACTTCAGCACGAGGGGCCCGAAGAATAAGGGCTTGACCTCGACCAGGGCTTGATTTCAAGGGAGCCACTCTGGCACAAGGGGCATGAAGAACGAGGGCCTGACCTCGACTGGGCTCGATCTCGGGGGATCTACTTTGGCATGAGGGGCATGATGAACGAGGGCCTGATCTCGGTCGGGGCTCGATCTCAAGAAAGCCACTCCGGCACGAGGGGCATGAAGAACGAGGACCTGACCTCAGCCGAGGCTCAACCTTGATGGATCCCCTGTGGCACAAGGGGCATGAAGAACAAGGGCCTGACCTTGGCCGAGGCTCGACCTCGGAAGAGCCACTTCGGCATGAGGGGCCCAAATCGAAGGAGGTTCCACTAGAGTCTTTGTCCAGTTGGCATTGCCTGCCAACATAGCCATCAGCTGGGTCCAAGAGGGGCTCCATGTCAGCGGTCTTGCCACATAAGGGTTTTCTTTAAAATTGGTTGGATTAAAACTCGGTTTAAAATATAACATGCAGTATTAATAGCTTCGATCCAAAAATATCTAGGAAGATCATTTTTGCAAAGCATTGTGCATGCCATTTCTTTTTACCATACCCTTTTTTCTTTCTACCATCCCATTTTTTTGAGGTGTCTTAGGTGCAGAAAAATTATGTTCAATTTCTTTTTCGTTGAAAAATCTTCAAAATCTTGATTTTCAAATTCAGTTCCATGATCACTTTGATACAAATAATAGACGTACCTTTTTTATTTGAAATCTTTCTATAAAATTTTGTAAAAGCCATGAAAGATTCATCTTTATGTGCTAAAAATAAAATCCAAGTAAATCGAGAGAAATCATCAACTATAACTAATCCATATATCTTACTTCCTAGGCTTGTGGTCTTAGTTGGTCCAAAGAGATCCATATGGAGTAGTTCTAGTACCTTAGAAGTTGAAACAATTCTTTTAGTTTTAAAGAGATTCTTGTTTGTTTTCCAAATTGACAAGCATCACAAATTTTATTTTTTTCAAATCTAAATTTTGGTAAATCTTTAACTAAATCATTTTTACATAATTTGCAAAGTAAATGTATTCTTGCATGACCTAATCTATGATACCATAACCAACTAGTCTTATTAATTGTGACATTCATGGCAACTAGGCATTCACCATCTTGATAGATAATTATCAAGATCAATAAGGTAGATATTGCCATGCCTATTTTCAATGAATTTTACTCTATTATCTTCAAGACTAGATACCATGTAAAGAGATGATTCAAAAACTACTTTAAAATCTTTGTCATAAAATTGACTAATACTAAGTAAATTATGTTTTAATCCATCAACTAATAATACATTATCAATAAAAGTGGATGGAAAAATGTGTACTTTATTGATATCAATGATTTTGTCTTTACCATTATCTCCAAAAGTTACATTCTCTCCACTTAAAGCTTTAAGAGAGGTGAATTGCTTCACATCTCCCATCACGTGTCTTGAGCAACCACTGTCAAGATACTACAATCTTCTTTCTCTTTGGTTGCAAGACACACCTGCAAAATAGATCAAGTTTTTGCTTTAGGTATCCAAGCCATCATGGGTCCTTTAGGTTAGTATCAATGGTTTCTTTTGGAACCCAAACTTTTTTAGATTTATTTACATTTCTAAGATTGTATTGATATGCTTTATGTCCGAATTTACCATAACTAAAGCATGTAATACTAGAAGAAGTAGGTACAAAGAATTTTTTTAATAATTTTTGTTTCTTTTGTTGTTTGTAACCAAGTCCAACTTTTATAAAAATATCTCTTTGATTATCAAAAGTAGACTTAGTTTTTCAAAGCTGAAAGTAAACTTTTCAACAAATGGTTAACTTTATCAAGCTCATCTTTTAACTTATTATTTTTTATCTCAAGATCTTTTTTTTTTTTTATAAGTTCATTATTTGAAATAAGGTCCTTGGATCTCTTTAAAACTTCTATTTCTTTTGTAAGAGCATTCTTTTTTTTTCAAAAACATCAACCTTGACTTTTATATCATTATTTTCATTAATAAGATTGCTGATTTCAATAGAAGAAGAATCAATATGCTTTTTCAACTTTTTGTGCTCAATTTTCAACAATTTGTACTCATGCACAAGTTCATCAAAAGCATATCTAAGTTCTTCAAAAGTAAATTCTAGTTCAAATTGTACCTCACTTTCAATTGCCATGAGACAAAGATTGGTAACTTCTTGTTATTCTTCCTCTGAACTGGAGTCATCACTGTCGCTCCAAGTTGCCATCATTGCTTTCTTCTTAAACTTCCTTTTAAACTTCTTGAGAAGAGGACAATCAACCTTGTAATGTTTGGGCTTTTTGCATTCAAAGCAGATTGATTGGTCCTTCTCCTTCTCTTTTTCCTTTTCTTTATCCTTGCCTTTATCTTTACTGGGCTCTCTTTTTTATGGCTTCTTTTTGTAAGAATACTTTTTCTTTCTAATGAATCTTCTAAACTTTCTAGACACAAGAGCATCTTCATCATTATCATCACCTTCTTCCGACTTTTCACTTGAAGGCTCATTTGTTATAGTAGATTTGAGGGCAATAGTTTTCTTCTTTCTATCCATATCCACTGTCTTTTGCTTTAAGTTCAACTCATAAGTCATGAGTGAACCAACAAGTTGCTCCAAGGAAAGTGTCTCAACATCTTTTACTTCTTGGATTGCCGTGATCTTCGAATCCCATGAAGTTGGCAAAGACCAGAGAATTTTATTTATAAGATCAGCATTAGACATAACTTTGCTAAGACTTCTCATACTATTTATAATGTTAGTAAATCTTGTATACATATCAGTTATGGATTCATTTGGCTCAATTCTAAACATTCATATATATGAATGAGCATATTCACTTTAGTGTTATTCACTTGATGGCTACCCTCATGAGTAACCTCAAGTGTGTCCCAAATTTTTTTTATCGATGCACATGTGGATATCCTATTGAATTCACTAGGATCCAATGCATAATAAAGCAATTTATTACTACTTGGCATTAAGCTTGGATTGCTTAATATCATTTTTATCCAATCCTCTTAAAGCTTGGGAATGGAAACGTCATTAACCAAAATCAAAGGAACATGAGGACCTTTAACAATAACTTTCCAAAGATTGTAATCAATAGAATGCATATAAATTCGCATGCGAGTCTTTCAGTATGTATAAATAGTGCCATTAAAAAGTGATAGTATATTCGAGGCTTGACCCTCAACAACACTAGTACCAATAGGGGCTGCCATAGATCTTTAACTCAAGACGGTTAGACCTACAAGCTGAGTACAAGGCTCTGATACCACTTGTTGCCTAGCTAAAGCAACCTAAGAGGGGAGGTGAATGGATTTTAAAACTTTTTGCAAAGATTAAAATAAGTGCTAGTGTGTTTGCAAGTGTTTGTGTGTTCAACAAGAGTATGCAGTAGAAGTAATAAAGTAAATGCAAGAAAAGGAAGATAAGCAATCACAATATAAGAATTTATAGTGATTTGGTGCATACCAAGAATCTACGTCCACTCCTCAAGGTCTACTTGGATATTTTACTATATCCTTCCTTGATTACAGTAGATTAGTTTTGCCGGGTTCACTAAGCAAAACCCTTTTGATTTTTTAGAAGGCTAACCAAAAATCTAGTTAGTTTTTGCAAGGCTCACCAACAACCTAGTTGGTTTTTCAAATAAGGATCACCAACAATCCAGTTGGTTTTTCAAACAAGGCTCACCTCCAAATACTAGTTTCAATCTATTTTAAACCAGGAACAACAAAATAAGTCAAGTATAATGTAAGAGTACAATAAGCTTTCAAAATAAAAGCAAATATCTCTTTGAAGCTCTTTGATTATTATTGAGAAGCTTGTTTCCAAGTTGTTGAAGTCTTAATCAATGCTTCAGAGTTGGACTTGAATGCTCTTGAATGCTTGAAGGCTCAACTTCACTCAAAAGTAATGAATACTCAATGAATGCTCATTAGTTTATAATCAATTTCTCATTGGTTTTCAATGCTTCCCTCTTGTGTTTGGTCCACTTTAAATACCTTTTCAAGCCTTAAATGACCATTTATGACTGTTGAAGAGGAGAAAGTAGCCATTAGACACAAATGACCAATTTTATGCTTCAAAAAACTAGATGTTACTGTTCATCCAGACCTGTAGGTGTCGATATTTTAGGTCATAGTCGACTCATGTGTCGACACTTGAGTCGACATTAGGTCAAAAATATCTTCAAAAGCTCTCTAGAGGTTCTAGTGCATTGACATTTCTTCTGGTGAGTCGACACTTGAATTGATACTTTATATTCACGAGTTGACACTTGGACAAAATCCAAAAATCAGCATATTCTATCTTCATTTTGGTCTCAGACCTTGAGTTCGACACTTGCTTGACCATGAGTTGACTCATGTGTCGACACTTGTTTTCATGAGTCGATACTTCATGCATGCCGGCTAAAACTCTTTTTGTGTATCAACTCAGGATTCTATGAGTCGATACCTTGAGTCGACACTTGATCTTCATAAGTCGACACTTGGCTGAAACTTTGCTGAAACTTGCTAAAACTTTGCTAAAACTTTGCCAAATTCAAAATTTGACTTCTTCAAGTTCATTCTTATGTGCCAAAGTCCATATAACTTAAAGTTTCATTAATTTAGGTGACTCTTCAATAGTTTGACAAGCATTTGAATTCTTCAACATAGTATAGGTTTGATGAGTACCTTAATCTGCTAAACACACTTTAACATATAGTTAATACTCAAATATACTTAAGTATTTTGTTATTCATCAAATCAAGACAGGAGTCAACAGATACCATCGGAGCTGTCGCCTCCTGAGATGCCATAGCCACTACTACTCATCCACGACCATCTCTCCATCATCGACTGCCCTCACCCCATGCTGCCTCCAAGTCACCATCACTGCTTGCCGTTGCCCGTCGTCGCTCCCCTGTCCATGGCCATCCCACCATCACCACCAAATCGATAGCTGACGCTGTCGCCCTCTCCACTGTCGCTCATCATCGTTGTAGCTGCTTCTCCCTAATGTTGAGCAGCCCGCCACAAGCCATGCCTCCATTTGCTACCATTACTATCACCTCGCTGCTATTGTGACCAGGCATATCCATTGCATTGATCGAATGGCCTGGGAAGAGGCTGATTATTAACAGGATTCTAGGTATTGTTTAAGGTGCAATTTGAAGATCTAATGGCTAGGAAATTGCTCAACTAGATTTGGGTTTGATCAGACACAATGCAGTAAAAATTGAAGCTTCCAATCAAAACCCAATGGTAGAAAAGCTTTAGTCAGTCAAATATTGCATGGAGTAGGATTTTAAGTCTATTTCAACTGGAATTTGGTTCACCATCCAACCATTGATTTTATAAAAAATAAATCCTAGCCGCTCCTATGATCTCTTTCTTTAGTCCAATTTTGGAAAATCATGAAAACCTTTCCTTATTAACACCTATAAAAAGGCTTCCCTACCTCTACTTGGAGGCATCAACCCCTGGAATCCCTTTAGAGCTTTTCATAGAGGGAGAGAAGAGAAGATCATGCATGGCTAAGAGTTTCATCTTTGAAAAATGATTGAAGATTTTTGGTATTTATCTTTTGTAATTTTTCTTTATGTAATTAAATCTTGATTATAATGCTTTTCTTTTTATGAACAAATTTTTTTTTGCATTATTTCAAGTTTTATGCTATTGTTTAGACTATAATTAGATTTTAGAATAGCCTATGACTACATAGAGATGAGTCATGATCCAAGGATATGATTCATGCTCAATAAAATAGGTTATGCTCGAAATTTGATCATAGTAAATTTTATTTTTATGATTAGAGACTTTGAATAGCTTATGACTATGTAGGAATGGATCAAGATCCGTATCTAGTGAGATAGACTATATTTGAGGATCAATCATAATTTAATATTATATATTGAAGAAATACGTAATCCAATATTAAATACTGAATCGAGATCCAAGATATCTTTCATATTCTTATTAATCTCTTATCTACTAGTTCTAATTTAATCTTATTCCTAGTTATAAATATATCCAAATCTTTCATCTTTTTAACCTAATTAAAACTCTAACAAAAAATCCTAAAAGTGAACATAACTCTAACTGATTTCTAAGAATACGATCCTGACTCACCCTGGCTATAGAGCTGAGTTGGTGAATTATTTTTGATCACCTATGACAGTGATCAATACTTAGTTCTGACTCGGGTACACATGCAACCCAATAAGCTTAAGGGTTGCCTAGACCTAAAGTTCAATGCACAATAAATCGAACAAAGCATGAAATAAATCTACCGTCCAATTATGTCAACTAGCTAGGTAAGGGGTATAGTCATGGAAGGCTTTCCTTGCTCTTATAAGGACCTAATTAGAGAACCACAAGCTGGCTTGGGTTTTTGTCACTTAATCGCTTGCCTTAGATACCAATTCAAGAGTGGCTTATAGACTCAACTCACACTAAGTCTTAACGAACCACATGAACTGACTTAATTGAATCCTAGGGCTGATGTCTAATTAATTTTAGATTAAAGTTTGGGTTCTAAGGTGCAAGTTAGTGGCTTGTGGGCTAAGAAGAAGGATGATGAAATCTCTTATGTTATAATAATAAGTATGCCCTTAATTATTATGAAAAATGCAATGCAATATAACCAGAATTTCAACAGAATAAGTTTTTCCTTGCAAGTCATATTTAGAAATGATTTTGGCCTGGGTCTAGGATAAAATAATCAAGGTTTGAAGTTTAATAATAATTCCCAAAAAAATAAGTTATATAATTTTTTGATTATTATATAATAAATTATAAATTTCTTCTTCTACTACCTGTGCAGAATAAAGTATTATACATTAATAATAAGGTTTATAGATAATTTTAGATAACAAAATGATAGAATTTTGAAGAGAAATTTTAGGAATGGATTCCTTATCAAACAAGATTTCCAAAATAATAAAAATTATATTATTTAAATTTTTGCATAGATAAAAATAAATTTTGAAAGGACTATTAACGAGACATATAATAATGTAGAACAGAGTTCTGTACATGAACAACAGGGTTAGATAATTTTGGATAACAAATTGATGGATTTTCAAAGAAAATTTTAGGAATGGATTCCTTATCGAATATGATTTGCAAAATAGTAAAATTATATTTTTTAATTTTTATATAAATTAAAAAAATTATAAGGATTGTTGTGTAAATAAAAAATAATGTAGAATGCAAACCTATTAGAATCTAGTGCTTTGATACCAATTTGATCTGGTACAGGTTTACAAGTGAAGATACAACTAACTTTTCTTTTTTTAAAAAAATAGATAAAATTTTAATAATCAAGATAATAAATGGAAGCAAATCTAATCATGATCTAAGCTTTTAAGGAAGAAGGGCCATACTTAAAGTAAGTAGATCCTCCTAGCACATGTAGATGTCCCTTGATCTTAAGAAGATAGGATCGAAGGCAATTGAGAAATCACCTTCTTGACTAAACTTCACAATTCAGTTCAGATCTAAGAAAACTCAAGAAAAAAAGATTTTCCTTACCAATAATAATTCTTCTTGATAGATTTGTGAAGGTTTCACTTAGATGATCACTCAATTCAATCTTAGAAAAGTTAGGCTGCTGAAGGTGATTGCGACTCTAATCCATAGAAGAACTCCATGAATCCAGAATATAGCACCATCGAGCGTCACTTCAAAATGATGTCTCAGGTTATGGATGGTGTATGGAGGGATAGTGGCTTGTGGAAGTGCTCAGGGTTAGGTCTTAGCGTAGGGATAAAAGCAGGCACAGAGGGAAGGAAAGCTCAGAGGAAAGAGGGGAAAAACTAAGAGGGAAAGAGAATCTCTAGATTGGAGAAGAAACCAATAGTTTTTATTTCTCAAAATTTATTCATTCATATTTTTAAAAGCTCTGATACATAGGTATTTATAGGCAAAATAGTAAAAGTTTAAAATAATCCAAATGCTAATAATTTAAAACAATCCAAATGCTAACAAACGAATCCTACTTAAACTATGGGTGGCGCCATCTAGTGATAAACTTGAACAATGTCTCGCACCAATCAATGGCTGCTATGTGGACTTCTTGGCTGAGCTTTTAAGACTATGGATGTGGCTCAGCAAAGGGAATAGATCTCTTAGATTTGGCACCAACCTTTGATAAGGATTATCTGGAAGTGGTGCCAATATAGTGTCTCCTTCACTTGGACTTCTTCATGGCATAGACTAGGTGACTGGGACTTTCCTTTAGATGAGGGATCCATCAGGGCTCCAACTTGGATGGTGACGTAGCGTAGAGGTGGTATCTATTAGATGTGTGCCCTAGAAGCTAATATGACTATCATAAATTTTTATTTTAGGATATGATTTTATATTTAATATTTATAATTGAGATGTTATAATCCATACATGTTATATCCATGTATCGTTCAATGAGTTAATAGATAATGATACATATTCTCAAGAGTTGAGAATTTGAGACATATGTCATTATAGGTTAACTCCTAATTCTCCTAATTTGGGATCATCACAAGGACAATAATTAATCCATCAGGACTGGTGCACGGACCACTTCCCTTTTGGATGGATAGATCTCAAGTCTATAATATAGGGACATTAGAGTAAAAGTACATGTGGTTATTAGAGAATAATGGTATTGAGTGTGACCAAGTACGAGAAGTCATATAGATGTCTACTCACTTGTGAATGACTTCTTGATGCTTAGTTATGTGAGTAGTTCCTTGACCTGTGATACCTCGATCACTTATAGTGGGGTTACTATAGTTTCATAAGTACATAAATATGGTCGCTAGACATATGGGACCTTGTGATGCTCATTGGTTGCAATTGGTTCGCTGTAAGAGTTAAGAGTGCACTTATAGTGGATCTATCGATCTTAGTAGTTGAGTAGTTCTATGCGACCTAAAAGACCGAGTCCTTAAGTCTATGACCATAGCATCATGATAGTGGAAAGAAGTTTTCATGAGAATCATGATTGAGCTAGAGCTAATTAAGTTATGCATATGACATATGCTTAGAATTTGATGAGATTACATGACCTATATCCTGTCGGGACTTTTGATAGAGGAACTTGATATACGGTAACTACACCTGGATGTTCATCTTTTTTATTTTATTGAGTTACCACTATATACTGCTAGGTATCATTGATGGATTATGGAAACTGACTAGGATCATTTTTGGATCAACGATTCTTCTTAGGATTGAGCTGGAATAGTTTTAATCCATTGAAAAGAGTTTTGATGATACTGTGAGAGATCATAGTAAATCTCATTACCAGATAGAATAAAATTTGAGGGGTCACATATAATAAGGACTTGATCTGATCAAGATCTTGGATTATATTTAATAATTGCTAATTTTGTAAAGGTTACAAATTTAGTAGGTTGTAAATTTAGCAACTGCTAATTTTGACACCAGAACTTGATTACAAAAGTTGCAATAAAATTAGATTAAATTAAATTATGGATCAAGTCATTATTAATTTAAAAAAGATTTAATTTAATTGGGATTAACTCAATTTAAGTCTAATTAGGTTTAAGAATCCAAGTTGGACTTGTATTACAATCCTATTTGGGATATGATTGATAGCTTTTTTGAACTCGATTTGAATCGGGCTCGAATTAGATTCGATTTGAACCAAATTAAATCTTAATAAAATATGATACTTAAGCCTAATTGGATTGGATTTATCTTATCAATTTGGAGAAAGGGGGTGCTGGTTTATGATGTTCTTTCTTACTATGCACAGAAATTCATAAAAAAGTTGTGCTAAGAGTTGGTGCCCCTTCTTTCTAGGATTCTCTCTCTTAACTAGATAAATCCTATTTTGTTTAAACTCCTATTTGATTAAGGATTGGATTTATTACATTTTTAGGCATTGGATTTCTGATTTGTGCATCAAAATAAAATAAGGAATGAGAAGGCCGACATGATTTCTCATCACTAATTTTGTCTTCATGCAAAGACTCCTCTTCTCGCCCACTTCCAATTTAATTTGAATCAAATAGAGATAAGATTTTATCTTTAGTATGGGCTCTTATTTGGGATGGAATGAAATTTTTCGAAAAAATTTTGTGCAACAAAAACTTGTAAGAACCGGCACTAATTGTTTCTCACCATGATTCATTTCTTATCATAAAATAATTCTTTTCTCTACCACTTCTCTTTTGATTCTGAATCAGCTTAGATAAGATTAGATCTTATCTTATTTGTGTTGTGTGGCATGAGGATTTGGTTCAAAGGTGTGTGCAACGTATCTCAAATAAGAGGTGAGAAACTTGGGCATGCACTAGTTTTTCTTTTCCCATCATCTTGCCGCACCCTCTTCTTTACCGCCGCACCTTCTTTTCTTCCATGATTCCATGCCAAAAACCTTTGAGAGATGATCTTAACAGAGAGTACTAGGGAGGAAAAATATTTTTGTTCTCCCTTAGGTGTCCAAAATGAAGTCCTAAAGCCTTGCGCAAAAGGTTCACGCAAAGCTGCAAAGGTTGCAGCCTTTCCTTCAAGTTGTTAAAGGAAGATCCGGATCCAAGCTAGAGGAGAGGTCTGTGAAGGAGCTAGCACTTCAGTGGCCTCATTGAATTGATCAAGAATGAGCCCCATGTAGATACCAGAAGAGACTAGGCACGTGCACGACTCCAATAGAAACCCTGGCGATCCACCAAATCCGATGCGATTGGAGTTAAAGATGGAAAGTGCTTGAAGGTAAGTATTTCTTCTTCTAGATTTTACTTTGATTTTAGATCTAATTAAATATAATTTAAATCTGATCAGCATGTTAGAGATATCGTGCTTTAGATGTTTTAAATTATTATGCATGCCTTTTATAAAAAAGTTTTCATAGTTGTAGTTTCTGTTGCTTTATGATTTTTGAAACCCTGGATATAAGCATGCTAACACCTAGGTTTCCTTTAATGGTATCAGAGCAAGGGCTGATCTAACATGCTAGATTAGGTAGGATCTAAAATTAAATAAATTGACCTTGTAGCCAAGTATTTGGATTGAGTGAATCATCATAGCCATTTGGTCATAAGAGAAAGCATGATTTAAAGGCCCTCTCTTTCGATTCCATGGGATTCTCTTATGATGTATAGGGATGATGCTATAATTTGACTCATGAAGAAGAACTACAAAGGATTTTTTAAATTGTGCTGATGTAAACTAGGATAATCAAAAGATTAGTCAGACATGAGATTGTGTTGATTGATTAAGAAGAGATCTAAATCCAAATTTCATCGTAAATATTAAGTCATAGGTCTTCCACCATTATAGAGCCATAGGTGTTTGTCGGGTGTTAATTGTTCTTGGCTGGTTATAGTGGTTCAGTTGCAACGGGGGGCACAACCATTCTATTAATATGAGATGTTGTAGGATGAAGATGGGGTTGGGCCCATAATTGAACATGGTGAGGGATCCAATGATGGCTTGATTTTTGCATGAATAGAGGGTCTGACTTAACTAGAGAGTGCAGACAATAACTATTAAGGTAAGCCCACTGACTTAGAGGTCGAGTTGCTGCAACATGCTTGAGAAGCATTGGAAAAGAGTTGTTCGCTCATTGGTATAGCATGTTACCAATTATTGGGCATGGTGTGGTATCTTGCATGTCGGTGGGATCTTAATATCCACTAGGGATCCTAGTCACAAGCCCCAAGACATGCTATAGTGGTCCTAAACTTTCTGGTGGTAAAGGTACCCTTGACCTACAACACCATCATAGGAAGACTAGACTTAAATACTTTTTATGCCATTGTCTCTACTTATCACTTGTTGATGAAGTTCCTAACCATCCAAGGAGTGGACGAAGTATGAGGTGACCAAGTTCTGGCCAGGTGGTGCTACATTGCTACCTTGAAAGGCAAGAAGTTCCAAGAAGTGCTACCCATTGACAACCTCAATTTTAGAGATGAGTAGGTTGAGCAGCACTGTCACCCAGCAAAAGAGCTCCTCTCGTTCTCTCTAGATGACTGTGACCCAATCCAAAAGGTCCAAGTCGGGTCTTAGCTAGAGGAGACCTCGCATGACCAACTCCTCACCTTCTTGAAGCCAATGCAGATGTCTTCATATGGACCACCTCTGATATGCCCACTGTAGATCTAGAAATCATGGTACATCGATTGCAGTCAACTCATCATACAAACTAGTAAAATAAGAAGCGATGCCTTGCCCCTGAGCACCAGCAAGCTATCAAGCAAGAAGTTGATAAGCTACATGCAGCCAGATTCATCCATGAGGTTGACTACCCTAAATGGTTGGCAAACATGATCATTGTTAAGAAGGTGGATGGAAGTGGCAGGCATGTATAGACTTTATTGATTTGAACAAAGCCTGCCCAAAAGATAGTTATTGTCTGTCCCGGATAGATCAACTAGTTGATTCTAGATCAGGGCATGAGTTACTTAGTTTTATAGATACTTTCTCTAGATATAATCAAATCCAAATATCTCCAAAGGATGGAGAGAAAACCTCCTTTATCATATACCATGGGCTTTACTACTATAAAGTGATGCCTTTTGGCTTAAAGAATGCAAGAGCCACGTATCGACTGTTAGATGTATATCTTAGAAGCTAATCTAGCTGACCTATTTTTATTTTTAGGATATAAAATTATATTTAATATTTAAAATTAGGCTATTTTTCCATACATGTTATGTCCAATATTGTTCAAGGAATTAATGGACAATGACATATATTGGTAAAAAATATGGTCGAGCCAGAGACATAGGGCCCATAATAGTGAAGGTGGACTGTTGGCCTGATTGCCAGTATAGGCTATGGATGAATCACCTCAAATGAATGGCGCTGCCACAAATACATGATTGACCCCTTGGATAAATGCCACGCTGACCGTTTGGCCAATGTTCGACCACAAGTTCTTAAATGGTATGGCCGAAGTCAACTCCTATATCCCAAGACATCAGTGAGCCTTGCCGATCTTTCAGGGAGTGTTTGGCTACATGCCGTGAGCGAGTATCGACAGAGGCCAACTCCTATGCTCAAAGGCATCAATGAGACTCATCGACAGCTCAGGAAGTGTTCGATCACATGCCCTCGAACGAGTGTCGCTAAAGGCCAACTCCTATATGCCAAGACATCAGCGAGCCTTGTTGATGGCTAAGGGAGCATTTGGCCACATACCCTCGAGCGGGCTCAGCAAGGGCCAACTCCTTTGCCCCAAGTTATCAGCGAGCCTCACTGATTGCTCAGGGAGCATTCGACCACATGCCTTTGAGCGGGTATCGGTAGAGGCCAACTTCTATGCCCTAAGGCATTAGCGAGCCTTGCCAACCACCCAGGGAGAGTTTGGCCACATGCCCTCAAGAAGGTATTAGTAGAGACCAACTCCTATGTTCCAAGATATAAGCAAGCCTCACTGACCGCTTAGGGAGTGCTCGACTACATGTCCTTGAGCGGTCATCGACAAAAACTAACTCCTATGTTCCAAGATATCAGTGACTTTTACTGACCACTTAGAGAGCATTTGGCCACATAATCTTGAGCGGGTGTCGGTAGAAGCCACCCATATGCCACAGGATATCAATGAGCCTCACTGATGCCCAGGAAGTGTTCAGGTACAAGTCCTCGAGTGGCATTGGCAGAAGCCAACTCCTATGTCCCAAGGCATTAACGAGACTCGCCGATCGCTCAGGGAGGTTCGGCCACATGCTCTCCAATGGGTATCGGCATAGACTAACTCCATGCCTTAAGGCATTAGCAAGCCTCACCGACTACTCAAGGAGTGTTCAGCCACAAGTTCTCAGGCTTGGCCAAGCCTTAAACACCCCACGAGCACTATAAGTAATAAACCTAGGTGGCATGCCTATCTCGAGTCCTAGAGAAGTGACACCATATGACCTTTGCTATAGCTTCTACCATGTCGCCAACTCTTTATCATGTTCCAAAATCTCAATCATTCCTAATCTAGGCAAAAGAGGAAAGCATGCCCGAATTCCTTGTGACCTAGTTCATCATTTAATGAAATGTACTATATATGAGGCTAGTGATAAGGATGCATTCAAGGAGATAGGACACTCCCTGCAGACAAGAAATCTCCATGTAATATGTGATGAGCTCCACTACCTCTTACTAGATCCAACAGGATCTTGTTTAAGACAAGATTACCTCCAAATCTCTACCTATAAATAGGGACTTCAACAAGTCCTCAAGGTATGTGAGCTTTTCTGCTTACACTCCACACTATTGATATCGATACTTACTTGAGCATCGGAGTGCCATCGCCAGGGCCACTTTTAATGGGGCTTTCTTGTAGGTACCTCTTCCCGGAGACCAGCCTGCACTATCTACTCCATCATCTCCAACTCCCCTTTCAATGCTTGACAAATTTTGGTACCAACAGATTAGAAAAAGGGCCTAACTATTTACAGGGAGTGTAACTCACAAGACGGGAAAGCAATGCCATCCAAGAAGACCACCTCTCGCCACACCAATATCGTGACCTCTCAATTGGTAAAAAGAGTGACAGAGAGCCAAGTGAATGATCCATCTTGTCCTATGGTGGTAGGAGTTTTACCACCACCACAAGTGACGATGGTGGGTCTGGACTAATTCAACTCGCTTGTTGTGCAAGTGTGGGACCTGGTGATAGCTGTTCAAGCTATCTAGACCACCCCCATGCTGTCTTTGGTGACTCCATTTCCATCGACGATGCCATGCATAGCCTCTCAGCCTCCGGTGCTGCCCACACTGGCATTGCCTTTGGTGACACAACATCCCTAGTGGAGGTGGTGCCTCTGCCATCAAAGCAATCACAAGTCCACAAGCGGTGGTGGTGGGTCTGGACTAATTCAACTCTCTTGTTGTGCAGGTCCATAACCTGTTGGTGGCCGTTCAAGCTATCTAAGCCACCTCTACATTGCCTCCAATGACTTTACTCCCATCGGTGGTGCCATGAGCAGCCTCTCAGCCTCCGATGCTACCCATGCCAGCATCTCGTAACGGGAGAGGCTCGATATTGGTTCATGTGCTTAAAACCATGATTGATACCCTCCTTCAAATAGTTAAGCCGAGCATTCATCGACCACTTTGTTAGTTATTGGAGGTCATAATAGTGCTCGGACTATCTCCACACTATTAAGTAAAATGAAGGGGAGATGATCCGAGCCTTCATGAATCACTTCAATGCAGCCACTTTGGAGATCCACAATATGGACCAATCGGTTGCTACATCAGCTTTAGTAAAAGGTTTGCTGAAAAATGATTTTAAAAAGTCATTGGATAAGACTTATCCAAAAGATTTTGCAAGATTGTTAGCTTGAGCCAAAAAGTATGCTTGGATGGAAGTTTTTTCATGTTGGAAGAGGGTCCACCTACCTCTACACTGGGGAATGGCTAGAAATGTGGAATGCAAAACTCTCCTTGAAGCATGAAGGAAGAGCCTGACCTCACTCTAGATCCCATGGGAGAAGAACAAGTTCTTCAAAAATTGCCGATCCAAGGAGGCTCGCTAAACATCGCCTCTGGGAAGATTTATACCTACACTCCATTAAATGCACCTAGGAAATGCTGCTGATGGAGATCAGAAGTAGATCCTAAAACCTTAAAAGGTATAGACACCCTCAATAAGGAGGGATTCGAGCAAGTTTTACTTTTATCATCGAGTCTACAACCAGGATATTGAAGATTGCATCCAGCTACGGGATGAGATCGAAGAGATAATTAAGCGAGGCCACCTCGGTCAGTTTGTTTGATGGCAAAGAAAATAGAAAGAGCTGCCAAGATTGGCTTGTCTAGTAGAGCATCCGTAGCCACTCTAACCTCTAGAAGGAGGTGATCCCATACTGTTGGGAGATGTGAAAATGATAATAGGGGGTGCCCACAGTCTTAGCAATCGCAAAAAGACATGAAATGTCAATAGTTTCTTTGAAAAAGATGATGATGATTTTTAATTCTTGCATGATGATGCGGTGGTTGTTACCTTAAACATGAGATGTATACCGTATCATCATTGATAATGGGAGCTCAACAAATGTTCTATACTTTGATGTAATTTTGAAAATGGGGATGTTACTCGAATGACTAGTTCAAGTAAATTCTCCTCTAGTAAGATTCATAGGAGACACGATCCATAGAGTGTATGATTATCCTAACCGTGAGGATGGGACACTGCCCTCTACGGTCTATTACTTAGGTAGACTTCCTGGTCGTTCGAGCACCTTTGGCTTATAATGCCATACTCGAGTGACTAGGTCTTAATGCCTTTCGAGTTGTTGTCTCCACCTACTACCTAACAATGAAATTCTTGATAGCATATGGGATTCGAGAAATCTGTGGAGATCAAAACCTAGCACAATACTATTACCGTATCGAGCTCTAAGCAAAGAGAGATATCTATGACTATCTAGTCGAAGGCTTGGATGTTTGGGATGATTTGACGAACAATGAGGAGAACCAACTAAGGACCTCATCTCTATCTCCTTAGCAAATGGAAATCCCCAACATACAGGTAGGGTCGACTCCAACTTGGATCAAATAATCAAAGACCAGTTAACCTTGTTTTTGCAAGAGAATGTTGATGTCTTCGCCTGGACATTGACAAATATACCAGGTATCGACCCCTCGATGATGGTACATTAGTTGAAGGTGAATCCTAAGCATCAATCTATTAAATAAAAGAAGCGGAGTTTCACACTCAAGCACCAAAGATATAACTAAGAAGGTCAATAAATTGCTTGATGCCAGCTTCATCAAAGAGACCACCTATCCAGAGTGGATCGTGAATCCCGTCATGATGAAGAAGGTGAATGGCAAATGACGAATCTACATAGACATCACCGACCTTAACTGAGCATGCCTAAAAAAATGGTTATCCACTTCCTAGAATCAATAAAATGGTGGATGCTACCTTGGACCATGATCTCCTCAGCTTCATGGATGACTTCTTCGGCTACAACCAAATTTGAATGGCTCTTGAGGACGAGGAAAAAACTACTTTTATCGCCGACCAAGCGCTATTTTGTTACAGGGCTATACCATTCAGTTTGAAGAATGCAAGCGCAACTTATCAATGCTTGGTGAACAAAGTCCTCAATGAGCAAATTGGGCAGAATATAGAGGTGTATGTAGATGACATGCTCATGAACAAATTCACTAGAACCTACTTTGAAGACCTTCAAAAAATCTTTAACACCCTCCGTAAATATCAAATGAAGTTGAATTCAACAAAGTGCACCTTTGGAGTGGTCTTTGATAAATTCTTAGGCTTCATGGTCTCTAATAGAGGGATAGAAGCTAATCCGATGAAGATCAAGGTTGTTTGTGACCTAAGCCCTCCAAAGACAATCAAAGATCTCCAACACCTCATTGAGAGGATTGTAGTCTTCAGCCGATTCGTCTCCAAGTCAGTTGAGCACAGCCTCCCATTCTTCTAAACTTAAAACATCCAAAAGATTTTTGGTGGACAGATGAATGCCAGAAGGCTTTCAATGGCCTTAGAGTTATCTTAGCTCCCTGCCACTATTAAGGAGGCTAGATCCTAGTAAGGAGTTGTTTTTATATTTTGTGGCTTTTTTTGACAATGAGTGTGGTGCTAGTCCATGAGAGAGATAGGTTCAGAAGCCCATTTATTATATCAGTAGAGTCCTGAGGGATGCAGAGCTAGATAGTCAAGACTAGAAAAGCTGTATATGCTTTCTTTATTACTTCCCAAATGCTTTGTCCATACTTTCAAGTTCATACTATCACCTTGCTGACTAATTAGTGCATGAAGAATATCCTCCACCAACTTGACATGTTTGGATGTGTCACCAAATGGATGTTTGAGCTATCAAAATTCAATATCAAATTTTAGTCTCGATCATTGTTCAAGGATCAGATATTAGTAGACTTCTTAGTCGAGTACACCATTCCCAATGAGCTGACCGAGCCAGAAGCTATGAATTATCAAAGCTGATATCAAAACCCCCTTTGAGCTCAAATAATACTTGAAAAATATACATAGATGAGTCGTCCAACCCTAAAGGATCAAGAGTAGGAGTGGTCCTTGTTAGCCTTGAAGGAATCATCATCGAGCATGGCCTATGTCTTGAATTCTATATGACAAACAATGAAGCTAAATACAAAAACTCTGTTTACAGAGGTTGAACTACTAAATAGCTGGGAATAGAAGATGTGAAGGTCTATAGCGACCTCAGCTAGTCGTCAATCATGTCAAGGGGGATTCGAAGGCTCAAGAAGGGATGTGATCAAATACTTACAAAGAGTCAAGGAACTGATCAATAACCTCTATAGCTTTTAGATTCAATAAATTCCAGGAAAGATAACTCCCAAGTGAACTTGTTGGCCAAACCAGTAACTACTACACCTATGGCACTCCCCCAAGGGGCCTACTTTTGACAAATCAAAAGGCCAACCATCAAGGAATCATTGAAGTCATGCAGCTTAATGATGAACTATGTTAGATTGACCCACTAATGGATTTCCTATAGAATGGTGACTCCTTGTAAACCAAAGGAAGCTTGCAAGATCAAGTATAGATCATCCAAATACTAGTGCATGAAGGAAACTTTATAAATGATCGTTCTCTTTGCCCTTCCTCAAATGCTTGCAGCCATCTGAGATGGAATTCATGCTAAGAGAGATTCATGAAGGGGTCTACAGAGATCATGTTGAAAAAAGAATATTAGCTTACAAGTTGCTTTGGCAAGATTACTACTAGTTAACTATATAGCAGGATGCAAAGAGCTTTGTCATGAAATGCGATGCTTGCAAAGAGGTAATATTTAGAATTCCCCAGCCATGCCGATGACCCCCACATATGACTCATGGCCTTTTGATAATGGGAGATGGATATCCTTGGTCTGTTTCCTTGGACCTCAGGTCAATGCAAGTTCTTGATGGTCCTATTGATACTTTACAAGATGGGTGGAAGCTGAAAAGCTATCATTTGCTATTCAGCATCCAATGAGTGCTAATCATTGACCTTGGATGGTAGTTCATCGGAGCCCATTTTGAGGAATTTTGCAAAGGGCACGGAATCCGCATCATCATCAACTCATTGACACACACCCCAGGTCAATGAGAAGCCGAAGTTACAAATTATATATCCTATAAGTAATAAGAAGAGGCTTATAAATCCAAAAGATGTGGATCAATAAAGCTTCATTATATACTTTGGATATACCAAACACATTGAGGGTTCTGACAAGAAATACCCTTCAGCCTGGCCTTCGGAACTACAACGGCGTACCCATCGAAATGAAAATACCCTTGGTGAGGGTTGGAAATTATGATGAACAACCAACTCAAAAATTGACTCAAGGACCTGGACTTAATACACAAGGTTCGAGAGAAGGTGGTGCACATCAGGATGGCCATATACCAGTATAAGGTTGCTCGTTACTTCAATGCCAAGGTTGGAGCAAGACCTTTAGGGTCAATGACTTGGTGCTATATCGAACAGAGATTTCCAACCTAGCCAAAGAGAAGGGCCCTACCAGGTGGAGGAGGAAATCGTTAAGCTCGAGACATACTAGTAAAAAAATTAGATGGAACCCTTTACATCAACCAAGGAACTCCATGAATTACAGATTTATCATCAGTAATGTCCCTTTCTACTAAATGGAAGTTCTTTTTCTTTTCTATGCATGTAGTAAAAGGATTCTTTGGTAGAAGTCCTCCGAATGCGAATTCTTTGGGCCAAATAGGAACTAGAAAATTCATCTAGAGCAAATTTTGGTTAAAAACTAAGATGCTCGCAAGATCAAGATCCCATAATAGGAAACTTAAAAATCCATTGGCCTAAGGAATTTCTTCTTCAAGGGCCAACATGAAGGGTCCTTGATTAAAAATAGGATCACCATTTGTTGAGCCCCTGGAAGGCCCGATAGCTCTGAGCTTGATATTACGATCGAAAGTCCATAGGTTTAGTGATAAGAAACATTACAATCGAAAAAGCATAGAATCTAGTGATAAAAATAATATGATTGAAAGTCCACAGGCTCAAGTGATAATAAACATTATGATTTAAAGTTTTGAGGCTCAAGACATCAGAAACATTACGATCAGAAGCTCTTAGGTTTTAGTGATCAGAAAAATTGTGATTGAAGGCGCTATAGCCGATCACCCGAATCTTTGTCATATGTTATGATATAATGTAAGATGCAATTATGCAATGTGAAAGAACAAAACTCATAAGATAATTGATAGAGGCAATGGAAGCATAAAAATGCTAAAAGTTTTTCATTGATAAATTGGATTATACACGTGAAGCCTTGCAACCAGATTATAGGAATTTAGAACCTCTTGGCTAATTAGACTGCTTCATAGATTTCTTAAAGTATAGGAAAAGGTGGCGAGACTACTCATCAAACAACTGGAGGACTCCAAAAATCTTGAGCTCTTTCGTATAGCTGAGAGGAAGCCCCTCCATGCCCTGAGCGATCAAATGCGACGGATGGGATGGCTGGTAGGTACTGTGTCGACGAAGCGAGGGCGACTAAGGGGGTGGATGTGACCCACTCCTGGTGCAATCCAGTATGATGAAGAGCACATATAGTGACTTCGATGGGGAGGTAGCAATTAGCGAAGCAACTCTCCACCAGAAGGAGGAAGTTCACCAGCAAGTGAGGGCCGGTCGAAAAATTGGGAAGTTGCCCCTAATTCATACTTGGACTACTACCACCATCCATACCTCTGGCAAGAGCTCCCAATTTGCCTCTCTAGTGAAGCAGAGTAGCCCCCTGAGGAAGGCTCGGATGAAGTGACATGAAGCCTGAGCCCTCTAGCTCGTATTAAGTATGCTAGTCAGCTATAGTTGCAGTCATGTAGATTGATAGCCGGCCATTAAGTCTGCCACTAACTGTAGCGGTGGTGGTCAAGCCATGATGTTGGATGCCTATGAAATCTTTCTTATGGAGAGAACCCCTCCTTCAAAAAGAGCAGCTCTGCAACCCCATTACCTCCATTAGGTTCAAGCTCCTATCCTCATCTTCTCGTAAACCACACCCAGAAGATCCATCTTGTTGAAGCATTGGTGCGGACACCAGAGGCACCAGAATAAGACAGAGGCTTCTCAACCCTTTGTGGTTATCAGATTAGTGTTTTAGTGGTTGAGTCCAATTTGCAATAAGGGCTTAGCCTACTTGAGTCTGTATTTTGGCCCTGAGTTCTGTTTTAGGCCTTTCTACATTTGAGTCCTGTATTCAGAGTCACCCATACCATTAGGATTTTGGGATCAGTCTTGGAATATGTCAAGTTCAGTTGAGTCAAGTCAAGTCAAGTTCTATTGAGTCAAGTCATGAGTCTGCTCATGTTGAGCCCTTTTCATTTAGAGTCCTGTCCAGTATGAAGACTCAAGACACTGATGGATCCTAGTCGGAACAAGAATTTGACAACTTCAAGGAATCCCAGTCACATCTGGATGTGCCACATTGGATTACATGAGAAGGATCATCACTACATCAGCCTACCAGGAGAAAGGACAACCGGAAGAAACCCTAGAACCAGCCCAGCAAAAAGTGGGCCATCCAAAGCCCAAAGCCTTCATGAATTGGCGCCCCACCCTTAGGATTATCTCCCTTTGGGCACTCCATTATGGTCACCTCCCTTGGCCAAGACCGAGTCAAAGAGAAGGAGAGGAGTAATCCTAGTGAGAAGAGAAAGTTTGAACCTATTTGGGAGAGGAGATCTCCATGTATTTGAGTGGGAAAAGGATATTTAGGATTTTCTTGTATGCCCTTACTTGGAGCCCAAGCTTGTGCCTATATAAAGGCCCCCTTCTCATGTATTTTGATTAATTATTATAAATTATTATGAATGAATTTCTCTTAAGTTTTTCTTAAATTCTGTGTCATTTTTGTATGATTTCTATGTGAAGGGAATTTGTGATCCCAACCCCTGCACCCTGCCTCCAAGCCCTCCAACTAGAAGCCTAGCCGCCCTCATCCTTCCTTCCTTCCTTCTTCTTTCAACCTTCTAATCTCTTTCTTCCTTGTTTTCTAACCCATGATAGATGATTTGCAGGTCCCTTAGAGTTCACAATCCAAGGATTCTATCTGACCAGCTTTTGGGTCACCGGATTGAAAGCCATGAATTCGCAGGGTCAATAGCTTTGTTTTCCAGGCCACATTCGAGAGCGTAGAGCGAGCTCTTCATGGATCGATCTTTAAGTCTCTACCAGGTATACCTCTTAGACTCCTCTGGTAGTGGTATTGTAGAATAGCTAGTCTTAACCAGGGCTTCTTAGCCTTGGCGGTCCTGTTTCTTCACTTTTAGGGTTTATTTCTGCATACCTGTGCTTCAGATTTTTATAGAATTATTTACTTAATCTCTGGCTTGAAATTTGGATACCGAACTTAATGCCTAACAACATAAAAATAACTAGCATGCATAAATAGTCTTGCATTAGTTTGGTATTAGAGCACTTTAGGGCTAATTTTCGCATCCCATAATTCTTATACATAGTCTGTTGTTTTTACTATATCTATATGTAGGTAGATCAGAAAACTATGATTCTTATTTTTTTTGGATTTCATGTAATTGATAGTATTTATTAGATTTTCTCATAATTTAATTCAGACTTTAAGTCATCTAAATTTTAATTTACTACCTGAGAATAATTCTACCCTAAAGTTTTAGCAAGTCTAATTTGAGCATATAGGTGCTTCAAACAATTGTTTCTGACTGTAAAAACATGATAAAATCTTGATTTTTATTTTTCTGAAACCATAATAATTGAACTCGATTAGCATTATTTTTCATGATTTTTCGGACTGCCTCTGTCAGCATCTCTATTTTTTGGTCTAGAAAATTTATGTAGCCAGATTTCAGCATGTTAGGATTTCTGCATGTTTAGGGTTTTGATTGCATAATTTTGCATATTATAATTTTCTGCATATTATATTTCTACCCAAATATAAAACAAAAAAAAAATATAAAATTAGAAAATACATAACAAAATTTTAGAGACATTGCACCATTGGGGTTTTATCTGCTTGTCATCATATGCATAAACAACTCTAAGGGCACTCTCAATGTGTCAGATGGGGGGAGGAGTTGACAACCTCTCCTAGCCCAAAACAACAATCCTTGCATTCAATCTTAGCCTAATGAAAATTAATTAGACTTAATTGTTCTAGTGAGCTAGGGACACCAACAGGTCGGGTCCGAGTTGTGTGGGTAAACTAGTGCACTTAATCCTCAGCTATTACTAAAAACTAGTGTCTAAGGCTAGAGGTCCAGAGGCAAAGTGGAATGGTGGTTTTTAATTAGGACCCTGTCACAGGCAGGGGGAGCCTCTCACCCACCCCACATCTTACCTGGCCAGTAGAAAGATTAGCTATTAAGTTAAGTGTAGTTGAGTAGACCCATTCAATTTTGGCTCTAGGTCTAGCAAGCTATAGTACGTGTTAACTATTGTGTGCTTGACTGCATCATAACACTTGTGTGCTTGATTGCATAACCTTTAGATTAGGAGTCTAACCCCACCAGTAGTCTAAACCCCAACCTAGTTAAACCATGGAGCCCAATTTTGAGACTCTCATGAAGGCCATGAGTGACCAGATTATCACCCAGATGAACCAAATGAATACTCAATTGAACCACAAGTTTGACCAATCCAATACCCAATCCCAAAAACCAGCTTGCCCAGTTGACCACCCAGATGAGTCAAAAAAACCATCACCAGATGAACCAAATGAATACTCAATTGAACCACAAGTTCGACCAATCCAATACCCAATCCCAAAACCAGCTTGCCTAGTTGACCACCCAGATGAGTCAAAAAAATCTTAGATTTGACCAAATGACCCAATCCAATAATCAAGCAACCCATAGGATTGACCAGTTACCCATAGTCTGACCAGATAGGAGACCAATTAGGAAACCTAGAGAAAACCCTGAGACCCATATCAGACCTAAACATGAGCCGACCTTAGGACACCATGTCCCCCACCTCCAACTCTAGGAGATCCCAATACCTTGACCCATACCCTGAGCCAAGAGGTCCACAACCTATAGGTCTGAGCCCAAATCCTATAACTCTAGATCCTATAACTCTTCTAGATCCTATGACTATAGATCCTATGACTATAAAAACCTATGCATCCATATTATATGAGCCCAATAAACTCCAAAACATATAGAGCTGAACCCTTGTCCTATGAGCCCTAGGAACCCATAATCCCTAGGTATCAACCTAGTGCCAATCAGTTTTTCTCTAGTCAACCCGAATCTCATTAGTTAATACCCCTAGATTTAAGTCTAGTATTAGTCAGGAACTCCTTAGCCAACCACCCTTACACCCTAATCATCAGTCAATTTTTTCTTGTCAACCCCCTCTTACCATCCCATTGGCTCACCAGGATGACCTAGAAGAGGAGATATATGAAGTTGATGTGAGCTTAGTGGAGGAGTATGAGGAAGAAGAAGAAGAGATACCTATAGATGACCTAGAATTAGTGACCCTGAACATACCCAAGTAGAAATCAACCCAAAGTTTGTTGACCTGATCACACCCAGACTGAATCTGAGTGAGAGAGCAGTTAGAGGATGAGGAACCCAATCCTACTATGTACTTACTGAGGAGCACTAGAAAAAAAGCCCAATTACAGAGCACAGTCCTGAGATCCAAGAACTAGAAGAATTATTAAGGATATGATCTTTAAATCAGTACCCTCAGGATGAAGTCACTTCTTGACTCCAATTGATCTTCGCAAAGATTAGTGACCATTCTTCCATAAGATAGACTCTGTAGATAGACATCAACCCATAAGGTCAACTCATTAGTCTAGGATTAATCCCTGACACCCCTTCTTACATCCTATTCTATCCGCGACCCCAAATTCCTTTTCTTACTTTCCACCCTACCAAACTAATTCTGAATCTACCTCTTATTTTTGTCCTTTTTGAAGCTTCATATTTATCTAACACTAGATGCATTTTGTCAAAGTAAGCATGTTGTATACATTCATTGTGCATATTAGGTTGCATCATATTCTGGTATACTTATGGCACTTACTAGAAGTTCATTGTAAATCTTCATGTGCATGTCAAACCAGGATCAAACCTAGAGAGCCTATAGTCTGTTAGGTTTAGGCCCAGAAGAGTCTAATAAACGTCTCTCAATAGGAATACATAGTTGAGTTTGCATTTTGTAGGTATCAGTCAAGTCAGGTGCATCATTCCATATTAAGCATTAATTTTGAAACAAACTGGCTAATTTCTGAAAGAAAGCCAAGGAATATAATGTAGGAGATTCTGTTATGGTCAAGAAGCTTCATGCGCATAGAGCTGGACCTTTTAAAGTGATAGAGAAGGTAAGACCCAATGCATATGTGCTAGATCTGCCTTCGAATTCTGGCATAGCTCTACCTTTAATATCGCAGACTTGGTTGAGTATAGGAAACCAGCAGTGATTCCTAGTGAGATTTTGGACCTACACCATCCTTTGAGAGCGAACCAATCCCAGAGTGTCAACCTATAAATTGGCTTGAGAGAGAATATGGATTAAGTGTATCTTGGATGATCAAGCTATCATAACCTGAGATCGTGGCTATCAACGCTACCTGGTCTGTTGGCAAGGACGACCAGAATCCGATGATTTATGGATTACTCGAGAGGACTTGCAGTGCTTCAACCCAGACCTCCTTGAGCAATACAAGACCCAGAGCGATCCTTACTCAATGGAGTTGAGTTCTTCCCATCCCGGAAGAATTGGTGCAGACACTAGAGGCACCAGAATAAGATAGAGGCTTCTCAACCCTCTATGATTATCAGATTAGTATTTTAGTATTTGAGTCCAATTTTGTAATAAGGACTTAGCCCACTTGAGTCTGTATTTTGCCCCTGAGTCCTGTTTTAGGCCTTTCTACATTTGAGTCCTGTATTTAGAGTCACCCATACCATTAGGGTTTTGGGATCAGTCTTGGAATATATCAAGTTCAGTTGAGTCAAGTCAAGTCAAGTTCTATTGAGTCAAGTCATGAGTCTGCTCATGTTGAGCCCTTTTTCATTTTAAGTCATGTAAGTTTCGTTTTGAGTCCAGTCTAGCATGAAGACTTAAAACATTGATGGACCCCAGTCGGAACAAGAATTTGACAACTTCAAGGAGTCTCAATCATATCTGGATGTGCCACATTGGATTACATGAGAAGGATCATCACTACATCAGCTTCCCAGGAGAAGGACAACTGGAAGAAATCCTAGAACCAGCCCAGCACTAAAATGGGCTGTCCAAAGCCCAAAGCCTTCATGAATTGGTGCCCCACCCTTAGGATTACCTCCCTTTGGGCACCCCACTTATGGTCACCTCCCTTGGCCAAGACCAAGTCAAAGAGAAGGAGAGGAGTAATCTTAGTGAGAAGAGGAAGTTTGAACCTATTTAGGAAAGGAGATCTCCATGATTTGAGTGGGAAAAGGATACTTAGGATTTTACTTGTATGCCCTTACTTAGAGCCCAAGCTTGTATGCCTATATAAAGGCCCCCCTCATGTTTTTTGATAAATTATTATAAATATTATGAATGAGTCTTTCTTGAGTTTTTCTCAAAATCTATGTGATTTCTGTGTGAATTCTGTGTGAAGGGAATTTGTGTAATCCCAACCCCTGCACCCTACCTCCAAGCCCTCCAACTTAGAGCCCTAGCCTCCCCTCATCCTTCCTTCCTTCCCTTCTTCTTTCAGCCTTCTAATCTTTTTCTTCCTTGTTTTCTAACCCGTGATAGATGATTTGCAGGTCCCTTAGAATTCATAAATACAAGGATTCCATCTGACCAGCTTTCGGGTCACCAGATTGAAAACCACAAATTCGCAGGGTCGATAGCTTTGTTTTTCAGGCCACATCCGAGAGCGTAGAGTGAACTCTTCACAGATCGATCTTCAAATCTCTACCAGGTACATCCCCTTGACTTTTCTGATAGTAGTATTGCAGAAGAGCTAGTCCTAACCGGGCTTCTTAGCCTTGGCGATCACGTTTCTTCACTTTTAGGGTTTATTTCTGCATGCTTGTGCTTCAGATTTTCTATAGAATTCTATACTAAATATCTTGGCTTGAAATTCGGTATACAAATTTCTAACTTAATGCCTAACAACAGAAAAATAACTAGCATGCAAATAGTCCCGCATTGAGCATGATCGATCAAAACTACTTGTGTTGACTCCTATCTTGATTTTGATGAATAACAAAATACTTAAGTATATTTGAGTACTAACTGTGTATTAAAAGTATGTTTTTCAAAATAAGGTACTCAATTAAAGTATGTTGTAAGATCAAATTGCTTATCAAACTGTTGAAGATGTCATCTAAACTAATGGATTTTCAAGTAGTATGGACTTTGGAACATAAGAATGACTTTAAAGGACTCAAATTTTAAATTTGGATACGTTTCAGCAATGTTTCAGCCAAGTATTGACTCATGAAATTGAAGTGTTGACTCAAGGTGTTGACTCACAGAAGCTTGAGCTGATACGCAGAAAATGTTTTAGCCAACATGCTCAAGTATCGACTCATGAATTTTCAAGTATCGACTCAAGTGTTGACTCATGGTCAGCCAACTGTTGAACTCAAGGCCTGAGACCAAAGAGATGATAGAACTTGATAATTTTAGGATTTTGTCCAAGTATCGATACATGAAAGTGAAGTATCGACTCAAGTGTCGACTCACCAAAAGAAGTGTCGACGCACCAGTGCATTCTAAAGAGTTTTAGAGAACTTTTTTGACTTAAGTATCGACTCATGATTTGAAAGTGTCGACTCAAAGTATCGACTCATAGTCAGAAGTGTCAACACTTGCAGGTCTATGTGAACAGTAACGACTAATTTTTTGAAGTGTAGAACTTCTCCAATTTGTGTCTAATAGCTATTTTCTCCTCTCCAATGGTTATAAACTATCCTTTAATGCTTGGTAAGGTATTTAAAGCCGACCAAACACAAGAGAGAAATATTCATTGAAATTCATTCAAACATTCATTAAAGAACCAATACTTTTGAGTGAAGTTGAGCCTTCAAGCATTCAAGTTTAAAGAGAGCATTCAAGTCCACATTATTCAAGCATTGATTGAGACTTCAACAACTTGGAGACAAGCTTCTCAATAACAATCAAGAGCTTCATTGAGTTTATTTACTTTTTTGAGAAATCTTATTGTATTCTTACATTGTACTTGAATTATTTTATTGTTCCTAGTTTCAAGTGGATTGAAACTAGTGCTTGGATTGTTGGTGAGCCTTGTATGAAAACCAACTAGGTTATTGGTAAGCCTTGTGTTGAAAGCCAGCTAGGTTTTTGGTTAGCCTTATGAAAACCAAGGTATTTTGATTAGTGAACCTGAAAAAACTAATCTACTGTAATTAAGGTTGGATTATAGTAAAATATCCAAGAAAAGCTTGGGAAGTGGACGTAGGTATCTTAGGATACACTGCTAACTATAAATTTATATATTTGTAATTGCTTTTATTCTTTCTACATTTACTTTACTACTTCTACTGTATATCATTATTTAGCACACAAACACTTTGAAAACACACTAGCATTAGTCTTTAATTCTTGCAAAAAGTTTTTGAAACTTAATTCACCCCCCCTCTGGGTTGCTTTAGTTGGGTAACAAGTGGTATCAAAGCCTTGTACTCAACTTGTAAGCCTAGCCACCTTGAGTTAAAGATCTATGGCAGCCCCAATAGGTACTAGTGTTGTTGAGGGTCAAGCCTCAAATAGACCATCATTTTTCAATGGCATATACTACACATATTAAAAAACTTGCATGTGAATTTATATACATTCTATTAATTATAATCTTTGGAAAGTAGTAGTTAAAGGTCTACATGTTCTTTCAATTTTGGTTAATAGTATTTTCATTCCCAAGCTTGAAGAAGATTGGGATGAAAAATATATTAAGCAATCTGAGCTTAATGCCAAAGTAATGAACTTGCTTTATTGTGTATTAGATCCTAGTAAATTCAATAGGATTTCCATATGTGCATCGGCAAAGAAAATATGGGACACACTTGAGGTTACACATGAGGGTACCCATCAAGTGAAGAACACAAAAATAAATATGCTTATGCACACATATGAAATATTTAGAATGGAGCCAAATGAATCCATCAGTGATATGTACACAAGATTTACTAACATTGTTAATGGAATGAGAAGTCTTGGCAAAGCAATGTCTAACACTGATTTGGTTAACAAAATTCTTAAGTCTTTTCCATCTTCATGGGATCCAAAGGTGACTGCAATCTAAGAAGCAAAGGATGTTGAGTCCCTATCCTTGAAGCAGCTTGTTGGTTCACTCATGACTTATGAATTGAACCTAAAGCAAACAGCAGTGGATGCGGATAGAAAGAAGAAGACAATTACCTTCAAATCCACTACACCAACAAAATCTTCAAGTGAAAAGTGGAAGAAAGTGAAAATGAAGATGAGGAGGCTCTAGTGGCTAGAAAATTTAGAAGATTTATGAGAAAGAAGAAGTATTCATACAAAAAGAAGCCACACAAAGGAGAGCCTAGTAAAGATAAAGGCAAGGATAAAGAAAAAGAAAAAGAGAAGGAGAAGGACCAACCATTTGCTTTGAGTGCAAGAAGCCCGATCATTACAAGTTCGATTGTCCTCTCCTCAAGTAACTCAAAAAGAAATACAAGAAGGAGGCAATGATGGCTACTTGGAGTGAAAGTGAAGATTTTAGCTCAGAGGAAGAAGAGCAAGAAGTTGCCAATCTTTGTCTCATAGCATATGAAAATGAGGTACAATCCGAACTTGAATTTACTTTTGAAGAGCTTAGAGATGTTTTGATGAACTTGTGCATGAATATAAATTATTAAAAATTGAGCACAAAAAATTAAAGAAGCAAGCTGATTCTTTTTCTTTTAAAAATAACAATCTTGGAAATGAAAACAATAAATTAAAAGCCAAGGTTGCTATTTTGAAAAAGAAAAAGAATGCTCTCTCAAAGGAGATAGAAGTTCTAAAAAGACCCAAGACTTTTGTTTCAAATAATGAGCTTATAAAGAAAAACAAAGACTTTGAGTTAGAAAATAAAAAGTTCAAAGATGGGCTTAACAAAGTCAAGCTATTTGTTGAAAAATTTATGTTTAGTCTGAAAAACTAAATTTACTATTGAATAATCAATGTGCGGTTTTCAACAAAACTGGCTTGGGGTAAAAACTCAAAAACAATAAAAGTACTTCAAAATTTCTTTGTTCCTGCATCTCCTAGTATTACATGCTATTATTGTGAAAAATTTAGAAATAAAGCATATCAATGCAATTTAAGAAAAGTAAATAAATCTAGGAAAGTTTGGATCCCAAAAGGAACCATTACTACTAACCCTAAAGGATCCAAGATGGCTTGGGTACCTAAAGCACCAACTTGATCTTTTTTTGCAGATATGTCTTGCAACCAAGGAGAAAAGAAGATTATGGTACCTTGACAGTAGTTGCTCAAGACACATGATGGGATATGTGAAGCAATTCACCTCTCTTGAAACTTTGAATGGAGGGAATGTAACTTTTGGAGACAATGGCAAAGGTAAAATCATTGGTATCGATAAAGTTCACATTTCTCCATATACTTTTATTGATAATGTATTGTTAGTAGACGGATTAAAGCATAATTTATTTAGCATTAGTCAATTTTGTGATAAAAGGTTTAAAATAGTTTTTGAATCTTCTCTTTGCATGGTGTTTAGTCTTAGTGATGATGGGCTGAAATTCATTGAAAATAGGTATGGCAACATCCATCTAGTTGATCTTGATAATCTACCTATACAAGATGGTGAATGCCCAGTTACAATGAATACCACAATTAATGAGACTAGTTAGCTATGGCATCATAGATTATGTTATGCAAGCATGCATTTATTTTTAAATTATACAAAAAGGATTTAATTAAAGATTTACCAAAATTTAGATTTGAAAAAGATAAAATTTATGATGCTTGTTAATTTGGTAAACAAATAAGAACCACTTTTAAATCTAAAGAAATTGTTTCAAACTACTAGGTAAGAGATATGGACCAACTAGGACCACAAGCCTGGGAGGCAAGAGATATGGATTAGTTATAATTGATGATTTTTCTCATTTTACTTAGATTTTATTTTAACTCATAAAGATGAATCTTTTTAGGCTTTCACAAAGTTTTATAGAAAAATCTCAAATGAAAAATGTACTTCTACTGTTTGTATTCGAAGTAATCATGGAACCGAATTTGAAAATCATGATTTTGAAGAATTTTACAACAAAAAAAGTATTGAATATAATTTTTCTGCCCTTAGAATACCTCAACAAAATGAGAAAGTAGAAAAAAAATAGAACTTTAAAAGAAATGACATGCACCATGCTTTGTGAAAATACCTTCCTAGATATTTTTGGATCGAAGCTGTTAACACTATATGTTGTATTTTAACCGAGTTTTAATTCGACCAATTTTAAAGAAAATACCTTATGAGCTTTGGAAAGAAAGAAAACCGACCCTTAAGTATTTTCGTGTATTTGGTTGCCGGTGTTTCATATTAAATATGGCAAAGATAATTTAAGCAAATTTGATGCCAAGTTAGATGAAGGTATCTTCTTAGGATCCTTCACATCTAGCAAGGTATACAAGGTTTTCAATAAAAGAATATATGTAGTAGAAGATCTATGCATGTTGTATTTGAAGAGTCTACTAACAAGTCCTCTAGAAAAGATGATACTTCTAATGATGTTGTAGGTATTAAAGAACTCAAGAAGCTAACCTTGAATGATCCTCCTTCCAACGAGAATGAAGTAGATCAAAACAAGGAGAATGAAGAAGAAGTCACAAGATCTTCACCAAATGACCTACCTAAAGAGTGGAGGTATGCTCATGGACATCCTAAAGAATTAATCTTAGGTGATCCATCAAAAGGGATAAGAGCTAGATCTTCTCTTAGAAATGAATGTGATTATCTTGCATTTATATCTCAAATTGAACCTAAAAGCATAGAAGAAGCTGAAAAGGATCCAAATTGGTTAAATGCTATGCAAGAAGAATTAAATCAATTTGAAAGAAATAAGGTTTGGACACTGATAGAATGACCATCAAATGCTTCCATAATAGGTACTAAATGGGTATATAAGAATAAGCTAGATGAAAATGGAATTGTCACTAGAAATAAGGCTAGGCTAGTTGCTAAGGGCTATAATTAGGAGGAATGGATTGATTTTGATGAAACTTTACTCCTTTTACTAGACTTAAAGCAATTAGACTATTATTAGCATTTGCATGTTTTGTGGATTTTAAATTATTTCAAATGGATATTAAAAGTGATTTTTAAATGAATACATAGCTGAAAAAGTATATGTAGAACAACCACATGGTTTTGAAAATCATGCACATCCTGACCATGTTTTCAAATTACTCAAAGCTCTTTATGGTTTAAAACAAGCCCTCGTGCATGGTATGAAAGATTGAGCAAATTTGTAATTGAAAATGGCTTTATTAGGGGTCATGTAGATACTACCTTGTTTTTAAAGAAAAAGACTGATGATCTCTTAGTAGTACAAATCTATGTGATGATATTATCTTTGGTGCCACTAAGAATCTCTTTGTCAAGAATTTGCTAAGCTCATACAGGGTGAGTTCGAGATGAGCATGATGGGAGAGCTAAGCTACTTCCTCAGACTCCAGATCAAACAGACTAATGAAGGGATCTTCATCAACCAAGCTAAATATACAAAGAAGTTTCTGAAAAAAAATTGGGAAGGAGAAGACTAAACCTATTGGCACACCTATGAGCCCTTCACGTAAGCTTTACAAAGATGAATCTGGTAAGAAAGTAGATCAAAAATTTATAGAGACATCATTGGATCTTTATTATAAATACTACTAGTAGACCAGATATCATGTTTAGTGTATGCATATGTGTAAGATATAAGTCTGAACCTAAAGAATCATATTTATGGCTATTAAATGCATACTTAGATATTTATCTGGCACTATTGATATTGAATTATGGTACTCTAAGGACTCAGCAATAAAATTAATTACTTATTCTGATGCTGATTTTGCTGGATGTAAACTAGATAGAAAAAGAATATCTGGAACCTGTCAATTTCTTGGAGTGAATTTAATCTCCTGGTTTAGCAAGAAGCAAAATTCAGTTGCACTATCTATAGCTGAGGTTGAATATATTGTAGCTAGAAGTTGTTGTGCTCAAATCTTGTGGATTAAACAACAACTCGAAGATTTTGGCATCAAATTAACTAAGACACCTATAAGATGTGATAATACAAGTGTAATAAACTTTACTAAAAATCCTGTACAACATTTAAGAAGTAAGTATATAGAAATTAAACATCACTTCATTAGGGATCATGTTCAAAACAATGATGTTTTGCTTGAGTTTGTTTGTACTAACAAACAACTAGCTGATATTCTGACCAAGCCTCTTAATGAAGATAGGTTCAGTATGATTAGAAGAGAATTAGGGGTCATTAATCCTTTTGATTAGATCTCAATCATTTCTAATGACCATTGGAATTTTCTTTGAAAATATCTTGATCTAATGCCCTTAAAACTCAAGATCAATCATTATTGGCTTCTAAATAACTTTCCTAATCTTATTATGATTTTTTCCTATTTTTCCCTGATTTTTTCGAAGTCCAAGTGTCGACACCTCGAAGTGTTGACACTTGGACTAGCCCGTGAGTCGACACTTGACTGACAGAAATGGTGAACAAATACGACTTTTGATCAAATTTTTATCAATTTCTCTTGAGCCGACACCTCTTCCCTTTGTGTCCCAACCTTCATAGTTTGACCATGACTCCATTTCCCATTTCCCTCTCTTTTGGTATTTTTCTATTCTCTAGACAATGGGACCCAGGAAGCAGCTGGTGAGGAGGCCACGATCTATTTCTTGGGGTGTGGAGCACCGCACCAAGGCTAGACATGACTATTCTCAGTGGACAAAGGCTCCTATGCAGCATGATCCTCTAGCTCGACCACCACCAGTCCCAAGAGTAGACCGCATGGCCTCTAAGGCCATTATAGGGGGACATCGAGTGGACTTTGATTTTGTTGATCAGTAGTACTTCAGGATCGGTGACTGGTTGAGAGATGCCGGTTTAGTCCAGTTTTGTACTCTTCGAGAGAGCTTTATCTAGCACTGATGAGCGAGTTATAAGACTTTGGCCGAGGCACTGATAGATGAATTGTAGAGGTTAGAGGCATCTCTATTCTACATCTGCAGAGATACTGAGCCGTGTCTAGGAGATTCCTATGAGGGGGATAGTTGCAGACTCTCTTGGAGACCAGATCAGTGGTTTTAAATGCATTCTAGAGAGAGATGACCTGGGTGAGAGAGCTTCTATTGTTGCATCATAATTATCAACAGAGATGAGGCTTCTTCATCACATTATAGCCTGGATCCTTCTACCAAAGATTGGGCATTTTGACTTCATCATAGAGAGAGAGCTTTGGTGATGGTGGCACTCATTCAGAAGATGCCCGTTTGCCTGCCTGTACTTATGTCCATCAGATGACGGAGGTGGCGACGAGCAGGAGACTATGCTTACTATATGGCATGGGTCTTATAGACTGTTTAGAGCCTATGGAGTTGATGTCGTCGGAGAGCCCTACAGACAGCTTCTACACACTGGCACCTATGATGAGAGGTCTCTACATAAGATTTGTTATCAGAGGCACCGAGGTCATTGGAGGTGCAAGATTTCAGGATAGGCACCTGACACTGACTCGGATGATAAGGAGGATACTTCTACAGAGGAGGAGGAGGAGACACATAAAGATGAGGCTGGATCGTCTGATTCACCTAGAAATGCACTTGAGATATAGCCCGAGCCCTCTATTTAAGCACATACAGAGGTGCCACCTTCTACAGACGCTACTGAGGACAGGATCACTTGCCTTGAGACTGAGATGTAGACTATGCGATAGCGAAGTAGATAAGAGGCATGTTGAGATGTGGACTGGATTTGATGAGATGAGAGAGGGATTTGCCATAGTGATGGCTACTCTACAGAGATTGTCTTATGGCAGACCATCTTCCCATCCACCACTGCCAGATTCTCCACCTACTCTACTAGCACCACTTGCACCACTAGCTCCACCTGTAGATGATACCAAGATTGGAGATGACCAGGGTTTCTGTCAGTGGACTTTGATGTTGATGACTTTATAGCGAAGCGCGAGCCTGAGGTGAGATATTAGGTCATAGATTCGACGGAGTCTACTATAGCTGATGTCATGTTGTCTTCTGAGGATGTTTCCATTCCCTTGAGTCCAGCTATTTAGACCCCTATCCTGCCTAGTACTCCTATCATATCTGATCCTTCTAACTCTGATGTATCTACACCTGTTTATATACTGATCCATCTGATACTATCACTGACTTACCTACACCTTCGATAACTATTCCCCCTACTTTTTCGATAGCACACCAGTGATTTCTTCTATATCTTTACCTTGTTCTTTATCTAGGGAGTTAGGATTTTATACTGCTGGACTCCATATTCTTTCCACAGGTCCTATCTTTGATCATACACCACTGACCCTGTCTCCCCTTTTGACCTTGTTCCTGACATTGTTTCTCCTCCAGCACGAGCCAAAGGGAGGACACGAGCTAGAGGCAGAGCCAGAGCCAGTGGAGACATTCTTAGAGCCGTCCGGACCAGACTAGCAGATCTTCGGCCTATGTGACCTCGATCTCGACCTTCTAGGATTACCGGACCTATTATTTTAGAGATTGAGTCTTCCTCTAATAAGGATAGTGCCCACTAGGACTGGTCAGGGTATCAGTTGTTTGTTATGTTAGATGTATGTATCAAATTTGTATATTATGTTTGTATCAGACTTTGTATCAATGCATTGTTGTATACATTTGTCTGTGTCACAAAACTTTTTCACTTATATATATGATGCTTTCATCATTTTCTTGTATGTTTATGTTTCATTACTTTTGATGCTTATTGTTCTTTCCATTTTATCCCTACATTGAGGGGAGCTATGTTACTTCTTTCTCCACTTTGCACTCTCTTCACCTTTTTTTATGATGACAAAAAGGGGGAGAATTAATGGCATAAATGAGAATGGTATAAATGGTAAATATAAAGGACAAATAAATGGTATATCTTAGGGGGAGAACAAATTGTATAAGTAAAAAGAAAGGGGAGAAAAGAAAGCAATAAGTAATAAACAAGAAGGAAGAATAAGTAAGAGGAGGAAGTATGAAAGAGAGAGATTTCTAAACATTTTTTTTTTGGAAATTTTTTTTGAAAAATGCTAATAAATGTAAGCCATTTTTTGAAAAGTTTGAAAAATGTTGAGGGGGAGCTCTATTTTTTGTTATGATACTCTCGATTTTTAGCTCTAATACTCTCCTTTATATATGCTCTAATACTCTCTATCTTCATATTATTTTATATGCTCTGATACTCTCTATCTTCATAGTATTTTATATGCTCTGATTCTCTCTATCTTCATACTATATTATTTGCTCTGATACTCTAAAGATTTTGCTTTAACACTTATATTAAGTTTCAAACTTTTTGTTTTCACTCTAATACACATTCTTCCAAATCTATTTTATCTCTGATATATCTTTTAACCATCTTATATATGCATATGCCCTGATACATTCTTAACATATATAGCTCTGATAGATTTTTAAATATCTTATACAAGCATATGCTTTGACACATTGAAATTATATGAATTGAATTTATTCTTATAACTCTAATACATTATAAATTTATTCAAGTTACATATTAAATGATGAATATTTGCTCTTGATAATCATTATAATTTAGCTCTGATACTTATTATCAATAGCTCTGATGATACTCATAGTCAATTGCTCTATACTTGTTACAAATCTTTTGAGCTTACTATGTTATATACTTAAAGATTTTATCATCATCATAAAGGGGGAGATTGTTGACTCCTATCTTGATTTTGATGAATAACAAAATATTTAAGTTATTTGAGTACTAACTATATGTTAAAAGTGTGTTTATCAGAATAAGATACTCATCAAAGTTAAAGTATGTTATAAGATCAATTGCTTGTCAAGCTATTGAAGAAGTCATCTAAACTAATGGATTTTCATGTAGTGTGGACTTTGGCACATAAGAATGACTTGAAGGACTCAAATTTTGAATTTAGATAAGTTTTAGTAATATTTCAGCCAAGTGTCGACTCAAGATGTTGACTCATAGAACTTGAGCTGATATGCAAAAAGAGTTTCAGTCGGTACACTAAAGTGTTAACTCATGAATTACCAAGTGTCGATTCAAGTGTCGACTCATAGTCAGCCAAGTGTCGACTCAAGGCCTGAGTCCAAAAAGATGATAGAACTTGCTAATTTCAGGATTTTGTCCAAGTGTCGACTCATGAAAGTGAAGTGTCGACTCAAGTGTCGACTTACCAGAAGAAGGTCGACGCACTAGTACATTTCAGAGAACTTCAGAAAACTTTTTTAACTCAAGTGTCGATTCATGATTTGAAGTATCGACTCAAAGTATTAACTCATGGTCTAAAGTATCGACACTTGCAGGTCTATGTGAACAGTAATGGCTAGTTTTTGAAGCACAGAACTTCTCTAATTTGTATCTAACGGCTATTTTCTCTCTCCAATGGCTATAAACTATCTTTAAAGCTTGGAAAGCTATTTAAAGCCCACCAAACACAAGAAGGAAGTAGTCATTGTATTCATTCAAACATTCATTAAAGAACCAATACTTTTGAGGGAAGTTAAGCTTTCAAGCATTCAAGTTTAAAGAGAGCATTCAAGTCCACATTATTCAAACATTGATTGAGGCTTCAACAACTTGGAGACAAGCTTCTCAACAACAATCAAGAGCTTTATTGAGTTTATTTCTTTTTTGAGAAAGCTTATTGTATTCTTACATTGTAGTTGAATTATTTGTTGTTCCTAGTTTTAAGTGGATTGAAACTAGTACTTGGATTGTTGGTGAGCCTTGTGTGAAAACTAACTAGATTGTTGGTAAGCCCTGTGTGAAAATCAACTAGGTTATTGGTAAGTCTTGTGTTGAAAACCAATTAGATCTTTGGTTAGCCTTGTGAAAACCAAGGTGTTTTAATTAGTGAGCTTGGAAAACTAATATATTGTAATCAAGGTTGGATTATAGTGAAATATCCAAGAAAAGCTTGGGGAGTGGATGTAGGTGTCTTGGGATACACGAACCACTATAAATTTATGTGTTTGTGATTGCTTTTACTCTTTCTACATTTATTTTACTACTTCTGCTGCATATCATTATTTAGCACACAAATACTTTGAAAACACACTAGTATTATCTTTAATTCTTACAAAAAAAATTTGAAATCCAATTCAGCCCCTCTTGGGTTGCTTTAGCTGGGTAACAACTTGGAAATCAAATATTATACCACGTGGAACCTCCTAGCATTAGGGCATTTCAAGAGTTAAAGAAATCAAGGCATCATCCAAAGGCACTCAGATGCAATGGCTCCAAGTGATTGGGTAGTGCTCAATCAAAAACCCTCGGGTGATCAATACCCACCAGCTCTAAGTGATTGAGTAGTGCTCAATCAAAGTCTTTAGGTGATCAATATCCACCAACTCCAAGTGATTCAGTAGCACTTGGTCAAAGCCCTCAGGTGATCAATACCCACTAGCTCTAAGTAACCATGTAGTGCTCGGTTGAGCCCTCGGATGATCAATGTTCACTGACTCCAAGTGACGAGTAGTGCTTAGTCAGAGCCCTCAGGCGATAATATCCACTAGCTCCAAGTGATCGAGTAGCACTCGGTCAAAGCCTTCAAGCGATCAATGCCAACTAGCTCCAAGTGATTGAGTAGCACGCTGAAAAGTTCTCCGGCGATTAACGTTCACTAGCTCCAAGTGACCGAATAGTGCTCAGTTAGAGCCCCCAGATAATCAATGCCTAAATGGCTCTATGTGATCGAGTAGTGCTAGGTTAAAGCCCTCAGGTGATCAATGCCTAAATGGCTCCAAGTGATCATGTAGCACTCGATCAGAGTCCTTACGTGATCAATGCCCACTAGCTCCAAGTGACCGAATAGCACTCAGCCAGAGCTCTCAAGCGATCAATGCCCACTGGCTCTAAGTGACTGAGTAGTACTCAGTCAAAGTTCTTAGGCGATCAATGCCTCTTGGCTCCAAGTAATCAAGTTGCACTTGATCAGAGTTCTTAAGTGATCAATATCTATTAGCTCCAAGTAATTGAATAGTGCTCAGTCAGAACCCTCAAGTGATCATGCCCACTGGCTCTAAGTGATGAGTGGCACTCAGTCAGAATCCTTAGGTAATCAATGCCCATTAGCTCCAAGTAACCAAGTAGTACTCAATCAAAGCCTTATAGTGATCAACAACCATAACTCAGGTTACTCATAAAGAATCATGTTGCCCAGTGAAACAATCTAAGAGGGGGTATGAATTAGATTTTTTTAAAAATTAAAACAAGTATATGCTGAATTTTGAAAGTGGTGAAGTGATTATGTTGCAAAAATATATGTGCTGAATGAAACTATATGCAATGGTTGAAAAGAAAAAAGGAGAAGAAGAGCAAAATACACAAACACAAATTTTTATAGTAGTTCGGTGCACTTCAAGCACCTACGTCTACTCTCCAAGATTTCTTGGAAATTTTACTATAATTTCTCAAGATTATAATGATTTATTTTTTGGGCTCACAAATTAAAACCTTGTTGGTTTTCTTACTTAGGCTCACTAATACAATATTATGACAAGCCAACCCTAGGCTTGCAATCCAATTTAAAGGCATGGAATGGCCTATCCCCTAGTTTTAATATCCTTGAAATTGTTACAACAAATAAACCAAAATACAAGGTTCAAGCATAAAAGAGCTCTTTGAAAGAGGAAAAAGAAAAATTGATGAAGCTCGAGAAAAGTTGCTTTGAGTTATCTTCTTTAATGGATAGCCTCATGATTGCTTGATTGATTGGTGGCTGAGAGTTGAAAGCATACTCTTTAAGAACGAAGACTTTTATTGGGAAGTTAGCTCTTGGAAGATTCTCTTGAAAGCACTTGACTTTCTTTGAATTCTCTTACTTATTAATGAGTTTAATGAGGAATAAATATACTTAAAGTCTTCAAAAAATGGTTTATGGCTTTTAGAAGATGAGAACTAGCTGTTTAGACTCAAAAACTCACCTTTCTGCAGTTCTAAAAATATAGCCATTATGTACTGTTAGACTACAAGTGTCAACAGTTCACTCTGTGAATTGATACCTGAGTCGATACTTGAAGTTCTTAAGTCGACACTTAAAGTTCTTGAGTCATCACTTGAATTTTTCTAAGAAATGTTGCTCTCTGGAATCACCCTATAATATCGATACTTGAGCATGAGCTAATCTTGTGAGTCGATACCTAAGTCGATACTTGAGGTCCAGGTATCGACATTTGAGTTTGTTCAAAAAATATAGCATTCTATTATTCCTGTGACTTTGACACTTGGACATGAGCTAAATTTGTGAGTCAACACTTAAAATTCTTGAGTCGATACTTGGCATGCCGGCTAAAAAACTTTGCATGCCACTTCTTTAAAGATCAACATTTGAGATCCTTGAGTCAATACTTGAGTCGATACTTGAGCTGTGCCACTTCAAAAATATACACCAAACTCTAAATTTTGAAATCTTGATATGCATTCTTCATTCTAACATTCAATTATCTAATAAAATAATTTTTGGCTTTTTCATATATGAAGATATCCTAAAAACATGAAATTTTTTTGCTTAAAGGTTGATTACTTTAATTCATCTTTTAACAATTTGAAGGTTACCTAAAACATTAATATCACAACTCCAACAAATATTAGTATCTCATATATACTCAGTATTTTATGATTCATTAAAATCAAGGTCAAAGTCAACAATCTTCTCCTTTTTGTTGATGACAAAATTTTAAGTATATAAGTATAAAAGCATAAAGTATCAGAGTATGTGAATCTTAAATATAAGTGTTGGTATAAAGACGAGATTGATTTTCAATATAACTAATAAAGTTATTCAAATTATCAAAGCATAAGCATATCGGAATGCAATTGATCATTATAGGTTAAAAAATTAGATCATGAACTTGCGTATCAGATCATAATGTATTGGTTCATAAACAACCTTTTAAGTATCAATGTTTCTAGTAGTTTATCTATATATCGATAATATACTAGTACATATAATAAAGTACTCAGAGCAAATATATGGATGTATCAAAATGTATTATAATGTATCAAGAAGTGCTACAACTGTACTAGAATAAAAGCAAAGGATAAAAAATAGATGTTAATTTTTAACTTTTCTTCCTCTTTTTCATGTAAATGAGCAATTTATTTTTATCTGTTTATATATCAATGCTTCTAGTCCCCTTTTATCATTATTCAAGCATTCAATGCTTTTACTTAGGTTTCATTTAGAGTTAATAGTTCGACTGCATGCTGTTCTCTCGTGTTATTTTAAACTTTCCCTTTTTTATTTTCTCCCCTATTATGTGCATAGTTAAGATATATCAATGTTTCTACTATCCCCTTTTTTATTTTACAATATAACAGAGCATGAAGAGAAAAGGAAGGAATAAGATAGATAAGATATCAGGGTATAAGTTAGAAGGATAATTGCATTTACAAAGAAGATCTTAGTAACAAAAAATACACACACACACCACACACATATATATATATATGAAAATATTATTTCAATACAAGATTTGTTGTTCTACAGACATCTGAATATAACAAAATGGTTGTTTAGCAAGATATCAACATAATCAGGATATAATCAATCCTAAAGATAGTATCTATGATGCTACTCCTTATCAGATGGAAACTCTAGGTATGGGTGCCATAACCCTAGAAATAGAGGACTTAGGAGCCTGACAAGTTATGCTTCTAGTCTTGTGAGATGGACCAGAGTGATGAAATCCTAGGGTGTAGGATCCTACAATCCTGGTAGTCCTAGTGGTTTGGGTCCTGGGGGATGATCATCAGGAGTCTAGTAGAGTAAGGTGCATAAGGGTCTAGATGGTAGCTAGTGATGATAGATGCACTGAGGGATCTGTAGGTGCTAGAGGATCTATGGGTGCTAGAGAAGACTGTTGTAGGTGGTGGAGATGGTGGAGAATTTAGTGGAGGATCAAATGGACTTGCTGGAGTTGTTATTGGAGCTAGGCACTATATGGCAACTAATATCTCTATAAAGCCTATCTCCATCATGCCGTTGATCTATCCTAAGGCACTATCGGTATGAGTCTTCAAAAGATGCAGGTAGTTTGCATTCAATCAACCTTGATGGTAGTAAATGAACATCCTCTTGACTGTCCGACCATCGAGAGATCCGGTCCTCAGTATCATCACAATTCAAGCTCTAGGCATCATGGGAGTTCTCTGTGTTGGCGAGCTATTCTCCGTATCAGTAGGAGTGGCTGGCTTAGGATGCTCCTTCTCAATGTCAGCATCAGGTGCCAACTTAGATGGTCCAGCCTTAATATCATCATGTGCTAGCTCAAAGGGTCCATCTTTGTTGCTCGGAGATCATCCTCAAAGTCAAGATCTACCTCCTATCCTGATCCTTTATGAATCCATCTACCTCCAACCTTTCGGTATCCCATCTTGTGAAGGGACTGGTCATCATAAGTGTCATATGTAAAATTTTCTTGAAGGCCTCACCCTCAAGAGAATTACTAAAAGCTCAGAACACCCTTGTCAATCCCATACTATAAGGTAAGCAAAATCATCTGCTGGTGGCAGCCTCCTGCATCTAATGTGCCATGATGCCAGGAGAGTTTACTGCTATGCTTTGCACTAGAGAGGTCATCAACATTGGCTCCCTCTTGGTGATAAAATCAAATTTGCCTATCTTTGGCACTAGTATCCATGCTGCGATGTGATGGAGAAGCTCATCTCAATCAAGAGGTGATTGGCACTCATGATGGATGTGCCATGTACGCCCTCTCTCTAGGATATACCTAAAACCAGCATGTCTTTCACTTAAGCAATAAACAACCATTTCTTTGATAGGGTCTCCCATACTGCTAAGAATTTCAACCATCACTAGAGTCTGAACTCCCTCGACCACTGCAACCTAACCATCTCTTCCTCTATACATGGATCCATAAAACTTATGTATGAGATGCAAGTAATATCTCTTAGACATAGAGCAAAATCTATTGCATCCTGCAACTCTAATCTAGTCATCTATGGAGAAACCTTTTCTATCAAAGTATTCGAAATCGATCCTGTGCCCACCTGCAATAGCCTTCCCGGATGCTTTATCCATCGGTGAAGGAGGTGGTCAAGGCCTTGTTGCTCTCTGGTCCTCCGAGTCGTGGTGAGCTTTGGAGTGTCGCTTGGCTTCTCTAGAGTTACTCGATCTAGCCCTTTTGGGTCCATGAACAACTTGTTTCCATGATGTTGACCCCATAAGTGATTTTGATGATAACCAAATATTGGAGCATGTACATTTATTACTAACAACTCTTCAAGTGTTTGACAAGTTTTTGTAGGATGAATAACATGTCCAAACTTCAACTCCTACATTTCTATTTTTTGTTTGAGTTGTGTTGTAAGTGTTAATGTAAAGAAGAACCCAATTAAAAATGCTAAGAGAAATCAAGCTAAAAGGGTTACTTCTATAAGTGTGTGTGCCTTAAATTTTGTTTTGAGTTGGTTTGTGTGAAATTGTAAAAGCGTTGGTGAGAGTTTTCTTTAAGTTCAAATTATAAAAATTATGAAGAAGACACTCGAGCCAACCCCAATAAAAGAAGAGCCCGACTTTGCTTACTGGCACGAAGCAAGGATTCTGGAACGCAGCTATCCGAGCTGACTCAATGGAAAGAGAGCTGACTCGATGGAAAGAGAGCCGACTCTAAGAATCCGAGTCGACTGGAATCAGTCCGAGCCGACTCCACCAGAGTCCATTTCCTAAAAGTTTTCTAAGAACAACCAGGCGAGCCGACCCGACTTAGAAAGAGCCGACTCTGCCAGACCTAATTTCAAAAGTCTGAGAAAGTGAGCCGACCCGAACTGCATCTAGCCGACTCCTCCAGAGTAAGGTTTTTCGAACCTGAGAAGAAGAGCCGACCCAAGCTGAAAGGAGCCGACTCCTCGAGTTCAAGATTTTCAAGATTCAAGTTCGAGCCGACCCGAGCTGCAAAGAGCCGACTCATCTAGAGTGACATTCTGCGCCCTAAGACAAAGAGCCGACTGCATTGAAGAAATAGCGACTCGACCTATCGACTCGAAGGATCCGAGCCGACTCGAAGGAATCCTAGCCGACTCAAATGTCGCTTCCAGATATCTAACGGCTAGTTCCAGAGTTTATTTTTGAATACCAAAAAGTGCTCCAACGGTCACAAATCATTTTCCAATGGTCTACAACGGTTAGAACTGCCTTGGGATGATGGCAGACTTTAAATTTGAAGGATTTGAACTACCTAAAAGCAATTAAGAAGAGAGTTGAAAATTAAGAAGAGAGTTCAAAAAGAAGAAGAGAGAGCTTCATTGAATATCCAACCAATCAAGAGAAAAGAGCACAAGAGCATTCAATTCTGCATTAAAGCCTTCAACAACTCTGATCTAAAGCTTGAATCATCTTTGGAAGAAGCCACTGAAGTCATTAAGGCTTATTCAAGTGCATTCAAGTGGACTTCCAACGAGCTGCACCGGTTGAAAAATCAAATTGGTTCTTGGTGAGCCTTGATAAAAACCAAGTTTGGGTTCTTGGTGATCCTGGTAAAACCAAGTTAGGTTTCTTTGGTAAGCCTGTTCAAAACCAAAGGGTGTTGGATTTTCTTTGGTGATCCCGTTAAAACCAAAATGTAGAGATTTTGGATTATGATCCTGTAAAACAATCCGACTGTATTCGGTTGTGAATATAGTGGAAATCCCAAATAGTATCTTGGGTAGTGGACGTAGGAGTTGGGTTGCTCCGAACCACTATAAATTTTGTGTATTTGTTTGTGCTTATTCGACTCTATTTAGTTTCTGCAATTTATTACTCTATCATAGCACCTAATACTCATAAGGGATTTTAATTACACATTATCTGCTTTAAATTTTTAAATTCCCAATTCACCCCCCTCTTGGATAGCCACTTGGGCAACAACTGGTATCAGAGTAGTATCTCTGAATACATAAGAGTAAAGATCGATGGCTCATCCAATGAGTACGTCTTTGGTTGAAGGCCAATCAACTAATAGACCTCCACTCTTCACTGGCACAAATTATGCATACTAGAAAGCTAGAATGAAAATTTATATTCAAGCAGTTGATTTTCAATTGTGGAAGGTCATTCTAAAGGGTCCTTACATCCCCATGGTTAAAATTGATGGAATGGATGTTCCAAAACCTGAAGAGGACTGGGACGAACATGACATGAAAATGGGTGAGTTAAATGCCAAAGCAATGAATCTGTTATATTGTGCTTTAGATAGTAATGAATTTAATCAAATTTTCATTTGCTCTTCTGCAAAGAAATTTGGGATAAACTCGAAGTGACCCATGAAGGAACTTCTTAAGTGAAGTCTTCTAAAATTAATCTTCTTGTGCATAGTTACGAATTATTCAAAATGAAACCTAATGAAATAATCTCTACTATGTTTTCATGTTTCACTAATATTATTAATGGCTTAAAAAGTCTTGGCAGGATATATTCTAATGCAGATCTTTATAGAAGATTATAAGATCTTATCCTGACAAATGGGATCCAAAAGTGACAGCTATCCAGGAAGCAAAAGATTTGAACACCTTACTGTTGGATGAACTACTAGGATCTCTCATCACACATGAACTGACCATGCAGCACCGAACTGAAGATGATCAAAAGAAGAAGAAATCTATTGCCTTCAAAGCTGCTATGGATTCTAGAAAGGATGAAGAATCGGAAGAAGAATTCTCTTCTACTGAAAGCGACATGGAAGATAAAGATGTTGCCATGGTCGTTAGGAAATTCAAAAGGTCTTGGGAAGAAGAAAAGGAAGACATTTTAGAAAATTCCACAATAACAAAGAATTCAGTAAGGAGAAGGACAAGGAAAAGGAGAAAGAGAAAGAAGTGTCCACCTGCTATGAATGCAAAAAACCAGGGCACATTCGACTAGATTGTCCTTTATTGAAGAAGGGTTTTAAGAAAAAGATAAAGAAAGCTATAGTAGCGACATGGAGCAACAGCAAGCGTGCTCATCTACTGAAGAAGAAGAGACCACGAAATCTACGAACTTATGTCTGATGGGTCTTAAAAATGAGGTATCATCCCCTGAGCTTCAAACTGAATTTATATATGATGAATTGAATTCTGCATTTCATGATTTACTTATTGAATTCAAGAAAGCTAGGGTTAAAATTATGTCATTGAGAGAAAAAAAATGATGTTTTATTGAAAGACAAGGATCAAATTTCTGAAAAGAATAACATTTTGTAAAAAGAATTGAATATCTTGTTGATAATATTATTATTTTGAAAAATAAGAAAAATGCTTTAAATAAGACAAACAAAGTTTTAAGTGCCAAAAATGTTGATTTGAAAAAGGAGGTTGAAAAGCTTAAGCCTTTAGTAGAAAAACTTACTTTGAGTTCAAACAAGCTTGAGCTAATTTTGAAAGAACAAAGAGATTCAAAAAGTAAAGCTGGAATTGGATTTAATGCCTTAAATGTTAAAGGAATTTCAGCAACTAAATTTGTATCTTCAAAAGCTTCAGCTTCAAATGCTAAATTTCAAAAAGCTTTTCCATCAAAATCTATTTCAAATGGCTTGAAATATGTTTCTAAAAATTCTATTCAAAATTTTTTTAGATCAAATATATCTACTTCTGTATCTGCTAAAGCTTCAATGCATGCATCGTTCAAAAATAATAAAATTATTTGTTATGCATGTCATAGATTTGGGCATAAATCTCATCAATGCAATTCTTTAAAAAATCTCATGATTGGTGCATTGAAATATAAAACCATTTGGGTTCCAAAAGGAACCAATTTTACTAACCCAAAAGGACCCAAGTTAGCTTGGGTACCTAAAATCACTCCTTGACTATTTTGCAGGGCTGTCTTGCAGCCACAAATTAAAGAAAAGATGGTATCTTGATAGCGACTGTTCAAGGCATATGATGGATGACAAAGATCAGTTCATCACCCTACAAATTAAAGGAGGAGGATTGGTTACTTTCAGAGATAATGGCAAGGGAAGAATAATCAGAATTGGTAAAATCAAAATAACCCCCTATACTTTTATTGAAGATGTGCTAGTAGTAGAAATTGAAGCATAATTTATTGAGTATTAGTCAATTATGTGATAAAGGCTTCAAGGTTATCTATGAATCATCTATGTGTGCAGTATCTAACTCTCTTAACTCTAGCAACAAATTTATTGGTCATAGACTTGGAAACATCTATGCGGTAAATCTAAATGATCTAGCCATGACTAGTAGTTCTAGTCTAGTAGCAATGAATGCTAAGACCAAGGAGTCATGTTTATTATGGCATAGACGATTAGGTCATGCTAGCATGCTTACAATTGCTAAATTAATATCAAAGAATCTAGTTAGAGGTTTGCCACATTTTAAAGTTGATCTTGATTATGTATGTGATGCTTGTCAATTAAGCAAACAAACTAGGAAGAGTTTTAAATCCGAAAAAATTATTTCAACAACTAGACCCTTGAGCTACTTCACATAGACTTATTTGGACCAACTAGGACCACAAGCCTAGGAGGTATGAAATATGGCCTTGTGATTGTAAATGACTTTTTTAGATTCACATGGATATTATTTATTGCACATAAGGATGAAACTTTTGATATATTTCAAAAATTTTATAAGAAAGTTTCAAATGAGAAAAATCTTTCTGTTATTTCTATAAGAAGTGATCATGGAACTGAATTTCAAAATCAATTTTTTGATAAATATTGCACTAAGTACGGCATTGATCATAACTTCTCCGCTCCTAGAACACCACAACAAAATGGTGTTGTAGAGAGAAAGAATAGGACTTTGAAAGAAATGGCCCGAACCATGTTATGTGAAGGTAATATTCCAAGGTACTTTTGGATAGAAGTGGTGAACACTACCTATTACATATTAAACCGAGATTTAATAAGACCAATTTCAAAGAAAACCCCCTATGAACTTTGGAATGGAAGAAAATCGAATATTAATTATTTTTATGTTTTTGGGTGTAAATGCTTTGTGTTAAATAATGGTAAAGATAACCTAGGAAAGTTTGATGCAAAATCTGATGAATCTATATTCCTTGGTTATTCCTGGCATAGCAAAGCATATAGAGTGTTTAATAAGAGGACTCTCACTATAAAAGAGTCAATTCATATTGTTTTTGATGAAGCTAACCCCTCGCCATCTAGAAAAGATGAGTGTATAGATAATGATGCAGGTACATTATAAAAGGAAATGGAAGATCTAAGCATTCAAGATAAGACAACACAAGATAGAAATGAAGTGGTAAGCAAGGATCATACTGATTTACCAAAGGAATGGAGGTACTTCACATCCTAAAGATTTAATTATTGGTGATCCTTCTCATGGTGTTAGGACTAGGTTAGCACATAGAGATGCACATGACTACCTAGCCTTTGTCTCACAAATTGAACCACATAGTTTAGAAGAAGCTGAAACTGATCATAACTGGATAATGGCCATGCATGATGAATTAAACCAGTTTGAAAGGAATAATGTTTGGACACTAGTTAGTAGACCTACAGACCATCCAATCAAAGAAACCAAATGGGTCTATAGGAACAAACTAGATGAGAATGGTAAGGTTATAAGAAATAAAGCAAGGTTGGTAGTAAAAGGGTACAATCAAGAAGAGGGCATTGATTTTGATGAAACATATACACCCATTGCAAGACTAGAAGCCATTAGATTACTTCTTGCATTTGCTTGCTACATGAACTTTAAACTTTTTCAAATGGATGTCAAAAGTACTTTTCTAAAAGGATTTATTTCTGAACATGTTTTTGTAGAACAGCCACCAGGTTTTGAAAATCATGCTTTTCCAAATTAAGTTTTTAAATTGAACAAAGCTTTATATGGTTTGAAATAAGCACCTAGGGCCTGGTATGATAGACTAAGCAAATTTTTACTTGAAAATGATTTCAAAAGAGGAAATGTTGACAAAACTCTTTTTATTAAAACAAAGAGAATGATATGCTAGTTGTACAAATCTACATTGATGATATTATATTTGGTGCAACTAATAAAAATCTTTGTGGAGAATTTGCTGAGTTGATGCAGGGTGAGTTTGAAATGAGCCTTATGGGTGAACTCAACTACTTTCTTGGATTGCAAGTCAAATAAATGAAGGAAGGAATCTTTATAAGCTAAGCCAAATATATCAAAGAGATAATCAAGAAGTTTGGCATGGAAACAAGCAAAGAGGCTAGCACACCCATGATCATTACCTGCAGGCTAGACAAAGATGAAAGTGGATCCAATATTGACCAAAAGCTATATAGAGGTATGATCGATTTTTACTATATCTTATAGCCAGTAGATCTGATATCTTGTACAGTGTATGTGTATATGCTAGATTTCAATATAATCCTAAAGAAACATATATGCTTGCTGTTAAAAGAATTTTTAAATATTTGAAAGGTACAAGCAATTTAGGTCTTTGGTATTCTAAAGGATCATCTTTGAATTTAATTGGTTTGTCTGATGCTGACTATGCTGGTTGTAAAATTGATAGAAAGAGCACTAGTGGTACATGCCAATTTCTAGGGTTGAATTTAATTTCATGGCACTGTAAGAAGAAAAACTTCATAGCATTGTCCATTATTGAGGTAGAGTACATTGCTACTAGTAGTTGTTGTACTCAAGTGTTATGGATTAAATAATAGCTAGAAGACTTTGGTGTTACACAATCTAAAATCTCAATCAAATGTGATAACACAAGTGCTATTAATTTGATAAAAACCCTATTCAGCATTCACGAACTAAGCACATTGAAATTAGGCACCATTTTATAAGAGATCATATATTGAATAATGATATTGAACTTGAATTCATGCAAACTGAAAACCAACTTGCTGACATTTTTACTAAACATTTGAATTTTGATAGATTTGTAATGATTAGAAGTGAATTAGGATTATGTGATCCACTCTAGAATCATTCCCATAATCTTAAGGACAAATTATCTGGGTGACCTCATCATTCAAATTTTGTTTAAAATGACTTTGATTGAAATCTAAAAAATTCCTTTTATGCTCCCTCTGCTCAAGCCGACTCGAGCAGATGACCTGTTGGTCAAGTCTCGGATGTCGAGCCATTTCTTTTAGTTCGAGCCATAGGGTTTTTCTTTCCCATTTCTATTCCTTAACCCTATACTTTTTCCCTTCGTGAAACTTTCCAAATACTTCTACCTTCCAAAAATTGCTTCCGAACACTTCATTCAGTGGGAATGGTTCCTAAGAAATCAACTGGAAAGAGGTCCCGTCAGGATTTTGATCAAGCTCCACAGGAGAGACGTTCGAAACTTTAGGAAGAAGGTTTTTCAAGAGTTCAGGTTCAAAATGTTGAAGCATCTAGCCTACCCTCTCCTCATCACCAAATTTCACTTGCAATGTGACCCACCACTACAGGTAGACAGATTTTATTCGAGTTTCTTAAGGAAATTGGTTTGATTGTGGGTGACCTAATTGAAAATCAGGGATGGGATTTCATGTGTTCATTGAATGTTAATACATATCCCAACCTTGTGAGAATCTTTTATGAAAATCTAAGATTTGGGGAACATCATATAGAGTCTATGGTTAAAAAAAAGAATCATTATTTCAGCAGAAAGTTTGGGCAGCATGCTTGAAATGCCAATTGATGGAATTGAACATTTGGTCCTTAAAGATAGAACCAAAGCTCTTCAGACTGTTCTAGAACAAGAAGCTGTAAATGAAATAGGAACACTGAAGGCTAGCTCACTTTCCATGGAAATGAGACTTCTACACAGTTTTATAAGTAGAATCTTCCTACCAAGAACAGGTTGTTTTGATTGGGTAAGTGAAAGAGACCTGTGTTTTATGGAACCGATAATACAGGGAGATAAAGTCAACCTTCCAGCTATAATGAAATCACAGATGAAGGAGGCTATAAGGAAAGTAAAAGCCTGCTTGCCTTATGGAATGGTACTAATTCTATTTTTCCAAGCAGCACATGTAGACTTGACAGATGAAGACAGTGGACCATTGCAGCACACGGACACTTACACTGCAAAGACATTACAGTGGATGGGATACTTTTATCTAAAGGAACCTGGAAAAAGAAGTCTAATGCTCCAATAGTTGAAGAAACTGAAGAAGTACAAAAGCAAGCTAAAATGGAGACCGGTGAAGGAGCTTCAATTCAAATTCCAAAATCTCAGCCAAAGCTAGGGTCTCCAGTCCAGACAGACTTTGATGTTTCCCTTCCAGATGTTTCAGTGCCTGATATGCATCCTAGCACACCTATCTACACTAGGTTGCCACTGATATTCCTGTTCATAGTCATGGTATTCCTGCTCCTGTTATGGATACATCCATATTACAAAATTTCATGGCACATCAGTTAGGCAATTTGACTGAAACTATTAATTCTATGGCTACTATGTTTGGCAAACTTAGCCAATCTGTTGATGAGAAACTTAATTAGTTTGGAGGACAAATTGACAATCTGAGAAGCAGAATTGATAACATTGAAACCTCCAAGACTACAACTGGTGCAACTGAAACAAATTTGCAACCCATTCTTCATTTGATTACTTCAAGTTCTGAAAGAATTGAGAAATCTGTTCCTCAAGTACTTGTAGCTTATAGAGTTAAGATGGATAATTTAAGAATAAGAATGGGCTCAGTAGAAGAATGAAAGAAAATGGAAGAGGACTACACAAGAGGTATTGGAATTATAAGAGCTGAGTTCGGGAGACTCAGAGGTTTAGCTGAAGCCTTTGCAGATGTCCAAGCCTCTGAAATACTTTCAATGCAAAAAGAAATTGCAGAAATAAGAGTCTCAATGGAAAAATTGGCTGCTTCCAAGAACACAAAGAAAACTGAAACTGAATTGAAGACCATTAATAGCTTTTTGTGGAAGCTAATGACCAAAGTTGAAGACCTTCAATCTGCTCAAAGTGTACCTCCTCCAGCACCACTGGATCCTACTACACCTAGGCCTTCATCATTTTCTTTTACTGGTCAGTCTGTTCATCCCAGACAACCAGCTTCTCACTTTAGGGCATAGGGATCCTATCCTATTCCACCATCTCATATCGTAGATGCTGACCCAATTGCCTCTCTACCTCTGGGCATCCAAATCCGGGTCAACCTCCAAATCCTAGAGTAAACATAGACAGTGACTAGATGTATTTTTTTTCATTTTGTATTTATATTAAACATCTTGAAGTGAAGTGAAAGTACACATTTTGTATCTTGAAGTGTTTGTGATGATACAATGATTGATTTTTAAATTAGAATATCAAGATGAATATGAGAAAGTGAAATTATCTCAAACAAATTTAAATACTTTCTCATTTATCTTAAAATATGAGCTTCACTCTTACTTCACCTTTTTGATTTATTGACAAAAAGGGGAAGAAAGTTATGAAATTATTGCATGAAAAGATGAGATGTGTTCATGTTTGTATGTTTTCTCTAATATATAAAACTTTAACATGAAAGCTCTGATACACATATATATGAAAGCTCTGATTTATCATATTTCAAGCTCTGATTTACCAAATTTAAGCTCTGATATATAATGTTTTAAATGCTTTAAGCTTTGATACTTAATAAGCTCTAATATTTAATGTTTTGTTAGAAACTTTTGAGCTTTGAAATATGAAATTGCATAGAAAGTGTGTCAAAACATTGAGTATCTTATTGAAGGGGGAGATTACCTCTCATTGTCCTAATTCTCCTTCATAGTTTGGCACTAATTGAAGTTTTTTTTTTTTACTTGTTCATATCTTCTTGCAAATACAGTTATACATTGTAAAGTTTTATCTTGCTTCTTCATGCCCAGTGTTTTGTCATCATCAAAAAGGGGGAGATTGTTGACCCTATAAGTGATTTTGATGATAACCAAACATTGGAGCATGTACATTTATTTCTAATAACTCTTCAAGTGTGTTACAAGTTTTGTAAGATGAGTTAATTGTTCAAACTTCAACTCCTATACCTTCGTTTCTTGTTTGAGTTATGTTGTAATGTGTTTCTGTAAAGAAGAACCCAATGAAAAGGCTAAGAAAAAATTATGTAAAAAGGGTTACTTCTGTGTGTGTGCACCTTAGAATTATTTTGAGTTGGTTTACATGAAAAATATAAGAGAGTTGGTGAGAGTTTTCTTTGTGTTCAATTGTAACAATCATGAAGAAAAATACTCGAGCCGACCCAGCATGTTGAAGAGCTGACTCCCCCTAGTGGCACGTAGCAAGGATTCTGGTATGCAGCAATCCGAGTCGACTCGAAGGTAACCGAGCCGACTCCAGTGAATCCGAGTCAACTGGAATATATCCAAGCTGACTCCTCCAGAGTCTAGTTTTTGAAGATTTTTAAGAACAGCCAAGTGAGCCGACTCGAACCAGAAAGAGCCAACTCTGCCAGACCTAATTTTGAAGACCTGAGAAAGTGAGCCGACCCAAACTGCATCAAGCCGACTCTTCTAGAGTGATGATTTCAAAACCTGAGAAGAAGAGCCAACCAATGTTCAAAAGAGCCGACTCCTCGAGTTCAAGTTTTTTCAAAGATATAAGTTCGAGCCGACCCGAGCTACAAAGAACCGACTCGTCCAGAGTAAAGTTTTGCGCCCTGAGACAAAGAGCCGACTGTACTGAAGATTTGGCGACTCGACCTATCGACTTGAAGGTGAAAAGAAAAACGGTGCATGTGGTTTAACATGGTCCTACACTAGGCATGCAAACAGCTGCGGGAGCAGAATGGATTTTAAAAATATTTTTTAAAAAATCCGCGCAGCGAAAAACTGCTCCGCCCAGAACCTAACCTATTCATGTTGCATGAAGGCATGTATGATAATATAAAATATTTGCAAAATATTAAACAAATAAATCTATTCATGCATGATTAAAAAAATTAATTTTTATACCTTTATTCCACTTGGAATAACTTTGGAATAAACCTGGAATAGGCTGGAATAGCTGGATAAAAACTATTCCAGCCTTCTTCTTCCTTGGAACGTTGGAAACTCTGTTTTGAGCTTGAAAAACGTCATCGGAACGATGGCTTCCGGACCTTCGTTTTCTCCCAAATTTGAGCAGCAGCAAGGTGGACAATTGGTCTTCGATTTGCCACCGATATCTGCAATCAAAACAAGCTAAAATAGGTGTATAAAACCCCCAAAGTCTGCTGCCAGAAATTCTGCAACAAAACAAGACAGCAGCTTCTTTCTTCGTGTTTGGAGCAACAGCAGCAAATCCGGCTCGCCTTGCTTTCTCCCAGGAGTAGAAGAGTACTCCCTCTAGAGGGGAGACACGCCGGGGGCCCTCCGATCTCTCTCCACACGCGGTGCTAGCCGCTGGAAGTGAGTAACACGGTCACAGGTAGCAGCAGATTTCTTTGCTGCAGTGCAGAATTTTGAGCACCATAAACAATGGGAAAAGAGTTTGGTTTCTCTCCCTCACACCCTCCAAAACCCAGCCCCAAGAGCACTCCAAATGAGCCTCTCAAAGAAGAAGAACACCTAGATTTTGTTGTTGCTTTCTCTCGGTTCTCACACGCTGGAAACTTCAACTCAGAACAGGGCAGCAGTAGGGGTTTATAAAGGCTGCATGGAGGAAGATGGAAATGGAGAGACGGGGAGGCCAAGAGGCAGCAGCTGCCGATCTCCATTAAACCAGTAATTAACAGGAGGATTAAACCAGCCGGTGGAGGAGAGGAAGAGATGCCTAGCGGGTTCGACTTCTGATGCTTGGCCTTCAACGGATGCAAGAAATTTTTCCCAGCGTTTTACCGTGTAAAACGGTCCAAGTGGAGAAAACTAGTGGTTCAAAACCGGTCCAACCAAAACTGGTCAACCCCTTTTTAAACCTCTTGGTTCAATCCAATTGAACCGGTTCAACCCCAATTAAAATTGGTTCAAGGGATTAAAATTGGTTCACAACCAATTGAAGGCCGAAACGAACTCCGAATCAGTTCAAAACTGATTCAGAAAAATCCTGGCACAGTGCTGGTCAACCCGGAACAATTTCTGATTGACACAGATAAGGGCAAGATGGAAAAAGAGTGCTCAAAAAATACTGTGACCATAAAATCGAGACGATTTCCAATCGTAATCGGTATCCGGATCAGAGAGTTATCCTCTGTGGTGTGTGACCTCATAGGTTCGAACCTAAATGGTAGCACTAGAACAATTCTAGTACCAGCACAGGAAACCATCTAGCAATGGATCCTGACGTCCGGATAGGTCGAAGATGCGGGAGCAAACTATCGAACCTCTGGCATGGTTACCGTATAATTCATCCCTTTGACCTCTAATGCTCAGGACGACTGAGATTGGGCTGCCAACCCAGACTGAGTCAGTCGACTACGTGTCTCAACCTTGCAAGCCCAGTGACTCTTCACTAGGACTACCCCGGTCGAGGATTTGCTAAAATGAGATACTGCGAGACATTCAATCCAAACTGTTTGGACAGGTCAATTCCATCTTGGTCCATCACTGCTCCACAAGTACTTGTCTGTACCTAGAAACCTTCCATTACCGGATTAAAAATCTGGGTCCGGCACCAAAGCACAGGGAGTTGCTTGCAAGCTACCGTGATGACCTCAGGTCAGAGGGACACATATACCCATATCCAATCGTGAGTATCCCTTTGGCAGAAAGGGGCTGCACGGAGTCACGTTCAATGAGATATCATATATCTTACTTGTAGATCACATCAATGTTACCACACTATTTGGTCAAGAGGACAACCAAACGATGTGAACTACAACAACCTATACTTGATATATTGCCGTCCAATACAATATATCCTTTGGTTGTGAACAGGGTTTAAGGACCACTCGATACATCCTCTCTGTATCGAAGTCAGTGTAGTCCTAAGAACTTCATCACATGGAAAGAGTTCATTTCAGAAAAATTTAGTATGTGATGAGCTGCCAAAATATATTTTATTAATTCAAAGAAAAAGTACAATACTTAGCTCAACCACCTACAACCCAGGCGATTGGCTTTGTGACACAATTTCTAACAGAAGGATCCAAGCTGACTCGAAGGAATCTGAGTTGACTCGAACATCGCTTCAGGTATCCAACGGCTAGTTCCAGAATTTATTTTTGAATGCCCAAAAGTGCTCCAATGGTCACAAATCATTTTCTAACGGTCTACAATGGCTAGAACTACCTTGAAATGATAGAAGACCTTATATTTGAAGGATTTGAACTTCTTTGAAGCAATAATTAGAGAATTTTTCAAAGTTTTGAGAGCTACATTGAATATCCTACCTACCAACAAGAAAGAGAGCACAAGAGCATTCAAGCTAGCCTTCAAGTCTTCACCAACTTTGATCTGAAGCTTGAAGTAATTGTGGAAGAAGCCACTGAAGTAATTAAAGCTCATTCAAGTGCAAGTCAAGTGGACTTCTATCAAGCTGCACCAGCAACTATCTGACAAATTGAGTTTGTCATTTTTGTTGCATTTATTTCAATTCATTTATTGAATTGTTGGGTTATTGGTGAGCCCAGTTGAAAAACCAAATAGGTTCTTGGTGAGCCTTGATAAAAACCAAGTATTGGGTTCTTGGTGATCCTGGTAAAACCAAGTTAGGTTTCTTTGGTGAGCCTATTCAAAACCAAAGGGTGTTGGGTTTTCTTTGGTGATCTCGTTAAAATCAAAGTGTAGAGGTTTTGGATTGTGATCCTGCAAAACAATTCGACTGTATTCGTGTGTGAATATAGTACAAATCCCATATGGTATCTTGGATAGTGGATGTAGGAGCTGGCTTGCTCCAAACCACTATAAATTTTGTGTGTTTATGTTGTGCTTACTTGACTCTATTTAGCTTATGCAATTTATTACTCTATCATAGCACCTAACACTCATAGGGATTTTTAATTACACGTTATCTACTTTCAATTTTAAATTCCCAATTCACCGCCCTATTGGATAGTGTTGCCCAGAAATGGAGCCCAAGAGAGGGGGTGAATTGGGTCTTTTAAAAATTTAAGACAATAATGAGAGGGACTAGTGGTGCTTGTGAACAATGATGAATTCAATGCAAGATATTAAAGTGGTAGCAATAATTAAAGAGCAAGAGAGGAAGAGAGCAATCACACACAAATACAAGGTTTATAGTAGTTCGGTGCAAACCTAGCACCTACATCCACTCCCCAAGCCACCCTTGGGAATTTCACTATAATCCAAACTAGATTACAGTTGACTTGTTTTTCACAAGGCTCACAAGTCAAAACCTAAGTTGGTTTTATCACTTAGGCTTACCAACAAACCTTAACACTTGTTTTGTCTTCGGGCTTACAAGTTAACCCTAGTTGGTTTTATCCCTTTAGCTCACCAACAAACCAAAATAACCTTCTTTCAAGACACCCTTGAAAGCAAGGTCAAATCACAAAAAAATAGATATACAATTTAAAACTAAAACAAACTCTCTTCAAGAGTAGATTGGAATCTTTGAAGCTCAAGTGGATACTTTGTCTTCACTCTTCCTTGGAATCTCCTTCAAAGTGCCTCTTTTAGAATGAAGTAAGGATGAGCTTGTAGGCTTTTCAAGGAATCAAACTATAAGAGGCTTTGATGTGAAGTATTTGAGAGAATATTGACTTTTTGGCTTTTGAGTAGACTTGAATGCACTTCAATACACTTCCTTATCTTTAAAATGAGGTTGGTGGAGGTTAAATACACCAAGAACCTTCCAAAAAATGGTTTGTGACTATTGATACCTCGGAAATAGCCGTTTGGAGCTTGAAAAGCAAGTTCTGCAAGCCAGAAAAATAGATCCGTTAGAGCTATCAGGTTGCAAGTGTCAACACTTGGCTGTCAGGTGTCGACACTTGGCTGTCAAGTGTCGACACTTGATCTCTGGGTGTCGATACTTGAACTTTCAAGTGTCGACACTTGATGCACAGGTGTCGACACTTGACACAAAAATCCTCAAATTACAAAGTTCTGTATTTTCAAAATTCTCAGGCTTTGAGTCGACACTTGGAAACCTAAGTATCGACACTTAGTGTCGACACTTGGTTGTAGGTGTCGACACTTGGTGTGCCAAGGATTTTTGTCTATGCCAAATGGAAGTGTCGACACTTGACTGTCCAGGTGTCGACACTTGAGACTGAAAAATCTCAGATTTAAGTGAAAATACCTCGAAAACATAAATATAATTCTTGAAAACATAAACCCATAATATTTAAACATTTAGATGCCTTTTTCAATGAAGAGGATGTCCGGATTCGTGAGAATTGCTCCATGCCATTACGTGCCATAAACCATAAGTTTTTAAGATTTTGAAATGCTTTCTTCCTGAAAACTCACAACTTGAAATCCTCATTAGTATACAATATGCACTCAATATTTTGTTATTCATCAAAATCACTGGGTGGAGCCAACAATCTCTCCCTTTTTGATGATGACAAAACCTTGAGTAAAAAGGCAATACATTTCAAACTTTAACTATTATAATTTATGAATATGAATTTAAGTCCATAAGAGAGGCAAAAACTTCATAGTTAGGAAGAATCAATCTCCCCCTTAATTAGATACTTCATATTAAGGTAAACTTCAAAGATTCTTACAAGGTGAAACCATTCTCAACAAATTTATGCATCTATATAATCAATAAAATCAATACAATTCTCAACAAGTTTATGAATTAACACTTTTCTCCCCCTTTTTGTCAATCATTAGAAAGGGGAATAACCTCCCCCTCACAATGAGCATGGAGACAAAAAAGAGAATCAAATAAGATAGATATCAGAGCCAAAATTATAACAATATAAAAGAGTATCAGAGATAAAAAATATATCAAGATAAAAGAGTATCAGAGCCAAAAAATAGTAAATTGAACCATTCAAACACAAATAATGAGCACTGAACTGAAATATATATATAATAGATAAGTTTTCAGTACAAAATTTGCTGAGCCATCAGCAAGAGCTGAAACATACAGATATCATCAAAGTCATATAAATATCAGACATACAACAATGAGCTATAACAGACATCTGTGAGGCTAATCCTCATCAGATGGAACCTCAAGACTGAATGGAGCACAGATCCTAGATCTAGTGGCTAATGCCCTAGGAGGTGCTAAAGCTCGACGACTCCTAGTGCATCCAGAAGGACCAAAGACGGGTACAACCCTAGATGATCTAGTGGAAGGGGGTGAAAGAAGATCAGCTGGTGTAACAAGGTCCGGTGTGGAATCAGCCAAGGCAGTAGTAGGAGCTGGTGTAGTGGGAGGATCGTGACTGACCACCTCATAATCATCGGCACTGTCATCACTGTCACTGTCACTGTCACTGTCACGGCCCACTACCTCTGTAGCTCGGTCGTCATCCTGATCACCACGCTCAACAGAATCAGCATGGTCGCTCTGGTGATCGCCACCACCATCATCATCATCATCATCATCATCATCATCTGATGGTACAAACAGGGGCTGCAGGAGGTAAAAGGGATCTCAACAGATCCTCAATGCGAGAGAATCCCTCCATAGATCTGTGAATCTCAACATACTCTGAGATCAACCTCGTACGTAGTATGTGCACGAAGAAGCTCAACCTCGCTACGTAGCCGAGTCATCTCACCCCTGATATCTGTGAACTGCTCTCTGGCATGCTTCTCAAAAGATAGTCCAGTAGAAGGTGGTGAAGGAGAGCTGAAGTGTCAGGAGACAAATGCTCTGCCTGTGTCGATGGGATATCTATTGGAGGAAAAATTGCTGGCTCAGATGGTCCAGCCTCTGCCTCTCGAATCTCGTCCTCCTCATCTGGCTCCTGGCCAGACTCTCTGCAAACCCATCAACCTCCAACTAATCTGTATCCCATGTGATGCAAAGACCTCTCGTCGTACACATCTGTGTGTAGTATCTCATCGGGGATCTCCCCCTCCAGTGATACTCCACACGCTCTGAATAGTCTGGTCAGTGCCATGCCATACGGTAAACAGTGTCGGTACTGTGTCATAGCATCATGCATCTGAGTAAGCATCAGGGATGGAAGATCAATCTGTCTCCTCTCAATCAGGCTCGTCATCACCATCAACTCCCTCTCAGTGAAGAAGTCAAATCTCCTAGTCTTCGGTAGAAGTATGCGTGCTGTGATGTGGTGCAATAGGCGCATCTCCAATGACAACTGGTTTGCGGTAACTATGGATATACCGCGAACATCCTCTCTCTCAAGAATGCACCTAAACACAGCCTCTCTGTCATCTACCGAAAAGATACAGACTGCCTACGAGGGATCTCCCATACTCTGCCCAAAAGCTCATCTGTCAGTGAAATCTGAATACCCCTAACTGAAGTAGTCCACAGAAGTCGTCGACAATCTAATGCACCATAAAACTCTCTCACTAGATGAGGATAGTACCTCTCCTGCATAGTGCATAATGGTACTAATCCTGCATTAGTGAGTACCTGTCAAATACCGAAATGGTGCCTGTTGAAACACTCCAAGTCGACTCTCCTCCCTGAGGCTACTAACTTCCCTGCCATCCTCTCTGCAGGGGGGAACTCGGTGAGGCTGAACTGCTAGGGTGTGCTGTATCAAATCTGGCCTTCGACCTCCTCTCAACACCATGACTGGGCCTTTCCCTAACTGCAAGTTTCTTCCTGGGACCCATTACAGCAAGCTGACCAGGGAAGAAGGAAGATAGGTTTAGAACTAAGGGACTGGCTACAGGCTGAGATAAGGAGAGTTTCATTTCTTAGATAGGTTTTGAAAACCAGAGTTTAAACCAATTTTCGGTTGCAAATATCTTAAACATCATTTGGAAAAATTGTAAATCAGTTTAAAGTGGGATTTTTACAACTTATACTTTGATTAAGTGACATATTCCGAACACATATTTATAGAAAATATTTTTGTTTGTTAAAACATATTTGAACCTTTGAAAAATATTTTTTGTAAGGACTAAAAAATCAAAACCCATGGAATTTGGGTCTAAACACTTAGGGTTTTAGCAAATAGGTGAAAATGTTGCAAATATATCATGAAAAACCTTTCTAAATCAATAATAAATGGATTTAGTGTGTTTAATTTAGATGAGAACCCAAATTATTTCGGCCAAAATCAATAAAACAGTTTTTTTGCAAAAAGTGGGTGAAAACGACCAAAAGACGAGGGAAATCCAAGAAAAATACGTTTAAATCACTATTCCCTCAAATGGAATTTTAGAAATCCACTAAAACACGTAAAAATCTGGTTAGATTCATGAAAAACACTTGGAAAACCCTATTCACGATTGTTCGGTTCGAAAACGTCAAAATAAAACCCAAAAAGAGGGAAAATAAAATAAAAATGGAAGGGGGAAATACCTGATTTGTGATGGATTAAAGGATAAAAGGATGGATTTGGACAGAGGGGACCACTGTTGCAAGAAATCAGCGGGGGGGGGAAGAAAATTACAAAAACCCTCGGTCGGCCTTTTTAAAAAACTATTTCTGTTTCGCAAGTGTCGATACTTAGAATGTGTCAAGTATCGACACTTGGTCAGGTGTCGACACTTGACAATTTCCAAGTGTCGACACTTGGCCAAAAAATCAAGAAAATCCAAAAAAATTTTGAAAAATAGGAAACATTTGATCAGGTTTTTGGGGCTTTAATCAAGAGGTTTTGAGCTTTAGGATTTAGGTATAATTAAAACTAAGAGAGTTCTAGGAGAATGGATCAATGACACCTAACTCTCTTCTAATCAGACAGAACCTATCCTCACTCAAAGGCTTGGTAAACACATCTGCTAACTGATCATCAGTACATACAAAATCAAGAATAACATTAGAGTTTTGTACATGATCTCTTATGAAATGATATCTTTTTAATGTGTTTACTTCTTGAATGTTGCACAGGATTTTTAGATAGATTGATTGCACTAGTATTGTCACATCTTATGGGTGTCTTAGTTAGTTTAATGCCAAAATCTTCGAGTTGTTGTTTGATCCAGAGGATTTGAGCACAACAGCATCCAGCTACTATATATTTGGCTTCCACCGTAGATAAAGCAACTGAGTTCTATTTCTTGCTACTCCAAGAGATCAATTTACTCCAAGAAACTGACAGGTTCCACTAGTACTTTTACGATCAAGTTTACACCCAGCAAAGTCAGCATCAGAATAAGCAATCAATTCAAATGAAGAATCTCTAGAGTACCATAAACCAATTTTAATTGAACCAGATAGATATCTAAGTATGCATTTAATAGCCAAAAGATGAGACTCTTTAGGATTAGACTGATATCTAGCACACATACAGACACTAAACATGATATTTGGCCTACTGGCAGTAAGATATAACATGAACCGATCATGCCATGATATAATTTTGGTCTATAGACTTACCTGTTTCATCCTTGTCAAGTTTACAAGTAGAGCTCATAGGGGTACCTAAAGGCTTAGTGTCTCCATCCCAAATTCTTGAGTATTTCTTTGTGTATTTTGTTTGGTTGATGAAGATCCCCGCTTTGGTTTGCTTTATTGGAGTCCGAGGAAGAAATTCAATTCTCCCATCATGCTCATCTCGAACTCACCCTGCATTAACTTCGCAAAATTGACAAAGAGATTCATTAGTAGCACCAAATATTATATCATCTACATAGATTTGTACTACTAAGAGAACATCATTCTTTTTTTAAAAAACAAAGTTTTATCTGCATTACCTCTAGTAAATCATTTTTGAGCAAAAAAGAGCTTAAACGATCATATCAAGCTCTTGGAGCTTGTTTCAATCCATATAAAGTTATGAAGTTTATAAACATGATTTGGAAATTCAGAATTTTCAAAACCAGGGGGTTGCTCAAAGTAAACTTCTTCTTCAATTAAACCATTTAAAAAAGTACTTTAACATCCCTTTGATATAGTTTAAAATTCATGAAGCAAGAAAAAGCCAACAATAGCTTAATTGCCTCAAGTCTAGCTACAGGAGCAAAGGTTTTCATCAAAATCTATTCCTTCCTCCTGATTGTATCCTTTGGCAACTAGTCTAGCTTATTTCTAGTTACTACTCTATTTTCATCAAGTTTATTTCGAAAAAACCCATTTTGTACCAATAATTGAAGTGTTTGAAGGCCTATCTACTAATGTACAAACAGTTCCTTTTAAATTGATTAAGTCAATTGCATAGCATTTATCAATTACTATCACATTCAGCTCCTCATAGTTTTAGGTTTAATTTGAGACACAAAAGCTAAGTAATCACAGATATTTCTAAGGGATGATCCAGAATACTTACACCTTTTAGAGGATCCGATAATAGATTTTGGGTGTCCCATGAGCATACCTCCATTCTTTTGGTAATGGATAACAGTTGCGTTTTCATCAACTTGTGCTTGATCTCCTTTCAGTGTTTTGATCATCGTTCTGTTCCTTGGTAAGCCCTTCATTGTTGTTTATTTCTTCAGTTTTCTTGCTACCTTTCATCAGAAAGTTCATCTTCTTTTCTTGAAGATTTTGGTTAGTTTCATCAAATACCACATGTATGGATTCTTCAACAACAAGTGTTCTTCTATTGAAGACCCTGTATGCCTTACTAGATGTGGAGTAGCCTAGAAAGACTCCCTCATCTGATTTGGCATCAAATTTATTTAAATTATCTTTACCATTGTTTAAGATGAAACAACAGCATCCAAAAACATGAAAATAGTGAATTGAGCATTTTCTACCCTTCCAAAGCTCATAAGGTGTTTTCTTTAAAATCGGTCGAATTAAAACTCGATTTAAAATATAGCATGCAGTATTTATGGCTTCCGTCCAAAAATATCTAGGTAAATCATTTTCACAAAGCATGGTGCATGCCATTTCTTCAAGAGTTCTATTTTTTTTTCTACTACCCATTTTGTTGAGGTGTCCTAGGTGCAGAAAATTGTGATGAATTCCATTTTCAATACAAAATTTATCAAAATCAGCATTTTCAAATTCGGTTCCATGATCACTTCTCAAAGATACTACTGAAACACCTTTTTCATTCAAAACTCTTTTATGAAATCTAATGAATTCAGAAAAGTTTCATCTTTATGTGCTAAAAACATGACCTATGTAAATCGTGAGAAATCATCTACAATGACTAGACCATACTTCTTACCTCCCAAACTAGATGTTCTAGTTGGTCCAAAGAGGTCCATGTGAAGCAATTCCAAAGGTCTAGATGTAGAGATTACTCCTTTTGGTTTGAAAGAGGATTTTGTTTGTTTTCCAAGTTGATATGCACTGCAAATCTTATCTTTTTCAAAATTAAGTTTAGGCAATCCTTTACCAAGTTCTTTTTGCTAAGTTTTGAAATTAAATGCATGCTTGCATGTCCTAGTCTACGATACAAAGCCAGCTAGTTTCATCGATCTTGGCTTCCATTGCCACTAGGCATTGACCTTTTTGAATAGGGAGATCATCAAGATCAATCATATAAATATTGCCATGCCTATGACCAATGAACTTAATGCCATTGTCATCTAGACTATAAACAATGCACAAAGAAGATTCAAAAACAACTTTAAAATTTTTGTCACAAAACTGACTAATGCTAAGCAAGTTATGTTTAAACCATCAACATATAATACATTATCAATATAAGAGGTAGGGGTGATATGGACTTTACCAATACCGATAATTTTGCCCTTTCCATTATCACCAAAAGTTACATTGCCACCATTTTGATATAGAGTGAGAACTACTCTACATCTCCTGTCATATGCCTTGAGCAACCGCTATCAAGGTACCACATCCTTTCTTATTGGTTGCAAGGCATACCTGCATAAAGATCAAGTGAAGACTTTAGGTACCCAAGCCATCTTGGATCCTTTTTAGTTAGTGGCATTGGTTCCTTTCAGAACCCAAACTTTTTTAGTGTTATTTAACTTTCTTTGTTGCACATATAAGATTTGTGTCCTTTGATACCACAAGTATAGCAAGTAATGGATGAAGATGCAGGCACAAAGAATTTTTAAAGAGTTTCTGTTTCTTATGAGTTCTGAATCCTAAACCTGCTTTGTCAATACTACTCTTTGGTTATTTAAGAGTAAATTCAATTTTTCAGAACTGTAAGTAAATTTTTTTACAAAAGGTTTAGTTTTTCAATTTCTTCTTTATATCTTTTGTTTTCATTTAAATTTCTTTGCCTTGTTTTGACAAATTTTCATTTGAAAGTAAGTCAACTTTTCTTTTTAAAGACATCTTTCTTTTTCAAGTGCCATAATCTTTATCATTTATTTATTTTTTATTTTGAATAATGAAGGCATTCATTTTCATTTGAAAGGTTGTTATTTGTTTTGGCTAGATCCAAATTTTGCTTCTTTAAATCTTTATGTTTTGATTTTAACTTTTGAAATTCTATGGCTAGTTCGTCAAAAACTTCATGAAGCTCATCAAAAGTAAATTCATTTTCGGTTTCGGAACATACCTCATCATGATCGGCCATCAGACAGAAGTTTGCTACCTCCTGCTGTTCTTCCTCAGAACTGGAGTCTTCACTTTCACTCCAGGTTGCCATCATGGCTTTCTTTCTCAGCTTTCTTCTGCTTTTCTTTAACAAGGGTAGTCTACCTTGAAATGCCCGGGTTTTTTGCACTCAAAACACGTAGGCTGCTCCTTCTCTTTTCTTTCTTCTCACACCTTTCAGAGGTTTCTTTTTATAGTTAAACTTTTTCTTCCTCATGAACCTTCTGAATTTTCTTGCTAACAGAGCCGTCTCATCTTCTTCATCATCTTCTTTGGAGTCTTCGCTTGAATCTTCTCTAGCAGTAGATTTGAACGCGATTGCCTTCTTCTTTTTGTCGACTTCTCCATTCTTTTGTTTAAGGGAGAGCTCATAGGTCATTAAAGAACCTAACAGTTGTTCCAGCGGGAGAGTGTTGACATCCTTAGCTTCTTCAATAGCAGTGACTTTGCATCCCACGAAGCTGGTAGAGACCTGAGAAGTTTGTTCACAAGTTCACCGTTAGAGAATAATTTTTCCTAGGCTTCTCATGCCATTCACAATATTTGTGAACCTAGTGTACATTTCACTAATAGACTCAGTAGGTTCATTTTAAACATTTCATATGTGTGAATAAGCATGTTGACCTTGGTGGTTTTCACTTGGTGTGTACCCTCATGGATAACCTCAAGTGTATCCCAAATCTCCTTGGTGGAGAGACAATTAGATATTCTATTAAATTCACTTGGATCAAGAGAACAAAATAAAATTTCATAGACTTAGCATTAAGCTCGATTTGCTTAATGTCATTCTCATCCCAATCATCTTCCATCTTTGGAGTGAGAATGCCATTAATCAACATTGCAGGCTGATGAGGACCTTTTACAATTGTCCTCCACAAATTATAATCAAGAGCTTGAATAAATATGCGCATGCGTGTCTTCCAGTATGTGTAATTTGTGCCATTAAAAAGTGGGGGACAATTTGAAGCTTGACCTTCAACAATACCCATTCCTATTAGGGCTGCCATGATCTTTTACTCAAGATCCTTGGACCTACAAGAGAGTATCGGTGCTCTGATACCACTTGTTGCCAGAAATGGAGCCCAAGAGGGGGTGAATTGGGTCTTTTAAAATTTAAGACAATAATGAGAGGGACTAGTGGTGCTTGTGAACAATGATGAATTCAATGCAAGATATTTAAAGTGGTAGCAATAATTAAATAGCAATAGAGGAAGCGAGCAATCACCCACAAACACAAGTTTATAGTGGTTTGGTGCAAACCTAGCACCTACATCCACTCTCCAAGCCACCCTTGAAATTTCACTATAATTCAAACTAGATTACAGTTGACTTGTTTTTCACAAGGCTCACAAGTCAAAACCTAAGTTGGTTTTATCACTTAGACTTACCAACAAACCTTAACACTTGTTTTGTCTTCGGGCTCACAAGTTAACCCTAGTTGGTTTTATCCCTTTGGCTCACCAACAAACCACAATAACCTTCTTTCAAGACACCCTTGAAAGCAAGGTCAAATCACAAAAAAATAGATATACAATTTAAAACTAAAACAAACTCTCTTCAAGAGTAGATTGGAACTTTGAAGCTCAAGTGGATGCTTTGTCTTCACTCTTCTTGGAATCTCCTTCAAAGTGCCTCTTTTGGAATGAAGTAAGGATGAGCTTGTAGGCTTTTCAAGGAATCAAACTATAAGAGGCTTTTGATGTGAAGTATTTGAGAGAATATTGGCTTTTTGGCTTTTGAGTAGACTTGAATGCACTTCAATACACTTCCTTGTTTTTAAAATGAGGTTGGTGGAGGTTAAATACACCAAGAACCTTCCAAAAATGCTTTGTGACCATTGGTACCTCGGAAATAGCCGTTTGGAGCTTGAAAAGCAAGTTCTGCAAGCCAGAAAAATAGATCTGTTAGAGCTGTCAGGCTGCAGGTGTCGACACTTGGCTGTCAAGTGTCGACACTTGATCTCTGGGTGTCGACACTTGAACTTTCAAGTGTCGACACTTGATGCACAGGTGTCGACACTTGACACAAAATCCTCAAATTATAAAGTTCTGTATTTTCAAAATTCTCAGGCCTTGAGTCGACACTGGAAACTTAAGTGTCGACACTTAGTGTCGACACTTGGTTGTAGGTGTCGACACTTGGCGTGCCAAGGATTTTTGTCTATGCCAAATGCTGAAGTGTCGACACTTGACTGTCCAGGTGTCGACACTTGAGACTGAAAAATCTCAGATTCAAGTGAAAATACCTCGAAAACATAAATATAATTCTTGAAAACATAAACCCATAATATTTAAACATTTAGATGCCCTTTTTCAATGAAAGGATGTTCGGATTTGTGAGAATTGCTCCGTGCCATTACGTGCCATAAACCATAAGTTTTTGAGATTTTGAGGTGCTTTCTTCCTGAAAACTCACAACTTGAAATCCTCATTAGTATACAATATGCACTCAATGTTTTGTTATTCATCAAAATCACTAGGTGGAGCCAACAGCTAGCCCCTGGGCAAAAAAATCTTTATTATAATATTGACTAATGCTAAGTAAATTATATTTAATCCATTTACAAGCAAAACATTTTTTATAAAGTAAAGAAGATGATATGTATTTTAACAATTCCAATAATCTTGCCCTTTCTATTATCACCAAAGTTATATTAACCCCATTTAAAGCTTCAAGAGATATGAATGTCTTATATTTAGTCATGTGTCTTGAGTAACCCTATCAAGGTACCATAATCTTTTCTTCTTCTAGTTACGAGGCATACTTATAAAACAAGTCAAGTAGAAACTTTAGGTACTCAAGTTATCTTGGATCCTTAAGATTTGTAGATATAGTTTTTTTTTGGAACCTATATTTTTATATTATCTAACTTCTCATGATCACATAAATAAGCCTTGTGTCATAGTCTACTAGAATAATGACAAGTAATGCTAGAAGATGCAAGAACAAAGAAATTTCTAAGTATATTTGTTGTTTTTGTTATTTATATCCCAATTGGCTTTGTTAAAAACTGCATATTGATTATTCAAAAGCTGCTGAGTTTTTCAGAACTATAAATAACTTTTCAATAAAAGGTTTCACTTTATTAAGTTTTCTTTCATGCTTTTATTTTCTTTATTTAAGGCTTTATTTCTTTTAAAAATTTTTCATTTAACGATGCTAATTTTTTCTTTTTTAAATCCTTATGTTTTTTTTATTAACTTTGGTTAGATCTTCCTTTTCATTAGTCAAGGTAAGATTTTAATCCTTCAATTCTTGATTTTTTTTAGTTAAGTTTTTTTTTATCTTTTGATAGTTTTTTCATTAACACTAGATAACTCAAGAACTTGTTTCTTTATTTCCTTATTTATACTGTTAACTTCTTGTAACTCTTCAAATGTAAAATATTACTTTCGATTTCAAACCTTACCTCTTCTTCATTGGTCATGAAGCATAGATTGGCAACCTTTTGAGTCTCTTCATCAGAGCTAAAATCCTCACTCTCACTCCAAGTTGCCATCATTACCATCTTAAATTTCCTTTTGGCTTTCTTGAGAAGGGGGTAGTCCATCTTGTGGTAGCTTGGTTTCTTGCATTCGAAGCATATAGATTGCTCATTCTCTTTTCCTTTTATTTCTCTTTGCTTGGCTCTCCTTTTGGGACTTTTCTTATAGCTATACTTTTTTTTTCATGAATATTCTAAACTTTCTTAATACAAGAGCCATTTTATCATCTTCATCTTTCTAATCCGTGTCTTCACTAGATTTTTTCTTGATAGTTGTAGACTTGAGGGCAATAATCTTCTTCTTCTTTTCATTTTTTGCTACCTTTTGCTTCAAAGACAACTCACAGGTCATGAGTGAACTTAGGAGTTGCTCGATGAAAAGTGTATCAACATCTTTGGCCCCTTGTAAGCAGTGACTTTCGCATCCCATCAAGAAGGAAGAGACTGAAAATTTTGTTTACAAGTTTAGAATTAGAAATAGACTTGCCCAAACTTCTCAAACCATTTATAATATTAATAAACCCAGTATACATTTTAGTTATAGATTCACTAGGTTCCTAAACATCTCATAGGTATGAACAAGCATATTTATTTTGATATTTTTACTTGATGAGTACCCTTATGGGTGACTTCAAGTGTACCCTAAATTTTTTTGGCTGAAGAACAAGTGAAAATCTTATTGAATTTACTAGGATCTAATGCATAATACAATAAGTTCATAGCATTGGCATTCAATTTTGCTTGTTTTATGTCATTCTCATCCTAATTATCCTTAAGCTTGAAAACAAAAATATCATCTAGCATGATAGTTGGTTTGTGAGGGCCTTTCATAATGATTTTCCTAAGGTTATAGTTTATGGCTTGAATGTAGATGTACATATATGTTTTCCAATATATGTAGTTTATTCCATTGAATAAAGGTAGATGGTTTGAAGCTTATGCCTTGATAACAAAAGCACTAAATTGGGTTGCCATTAGATCTTTAACTCAAGATTATTGGATCTACTTCGCTGAGTACCAAGCTCTGATACTAGTTGTTGCCCAGTGAAGCAATCCAAGGGGGGTGAATTGGTTTTTCAAAAACTTAAAACAAGTATGTACTAAATTTTAAAAGTGGTGAAGTGATTATGTTACAAAATATGTATGCTAAATAAAACTACATACAATGCTTAAAAAGAAAAGAGGAGTAGAAGAGCAAAGCACATAAATATAAGCTTTTATAGTAGTTCAGTGCATTCCAAGCACCTACATCCACTTTCCAAGAACTCCTTGAAAATTTTACTATAATCTCTCAAGATTACAATCGATTTATTTTTTGGACTCACAAATCAAATCCTTGTTGGTTTTTTCACTTAAGCTCACCAACACAACCTTACAACAAGCCAACCCTAAGCTTGCAATCCAATTCAAAGATTTGGAAGGGCATATCTCCTAGTTTTAATACCCTTGAAACTAGTTACAACAAATAAACCAAAATACAAGATATCAAGCTTAAAAGAGCTCTCTGAAAGAGCAAAAGAAAAGTTGATGAAGTTCGAGCATGGTTGCTTTGAGTTATCTTCTTTAATGAAAAGCCTCAATGATTGCTTGATTGATTGGTGGTTGAGAGTTGAAAGCATACTCTTTAAAAATAAAAGCTTTTGTTTGGAAGTTAGCTCTTAGAAGATTCTCTTAAAAGCACTTGACTTTCTTTAGGATTCTCTTTCTTCTTTAATGAGTTGAGTAAGAAATAAATATACTCAAAATGTTTAACAGTGATTTATGATTATTAGAAGATGAGAATTAGCCATTTAGACTTAAAAATCCATCTTTCCGTAATTCTAAAAATATAGCCATGATGTGCTGTCGACCTGCAAGTACCGACACTTCACTCTATGAGTCAACACTTGAAGTCCTTGAGTCGACACTTAACTTTTTCTTAGAAATGTTGCTATCTGAAATCACCCTGTGATATCGACACTTAAGCATGACTGACCTTGTGAGTCGACACCTAAGTTGATTCTTGAGGTCAAGTATCGACACTTGAATTTGTTCTAAAAGTCTAGCCTTTTGTTATTTCCTTTGACTTCGATACTTAGGCATGAGCTGATCTTGTGAGTTAACCTTGAGTTGATACTTGAAGTCCTTGAGTCGATGCTTGGCATGTCAGCTAAAAAACTTTGCATACCATTTTTTATAAGATCGACACTTAAGATCCTTAAGTCGATGTTTGAGTCGACATTTGAGCTATGCCACTTCAAAAATATGTACCAAACTCCAAATTTTGAAATCTTAATATGTATTCTTCTATTCTAACTTTAATTATTCAATGAGACACTATTTCTTAGCTTTTTCACATGTGAAGACATCCCAAAAATATGAAATTCTTCTTGCTTAAAGGTTGATTACTTTAATTCATTATTTAACAATTTGAAGGATACTTGAAATGTCAATCTCACAACTCCAATAAAATATTAGTACCTCTTATATACTCAGCATTTTATTATTCATCAACATCAAGGCAGGAGTCAACAAACCTATGATTGGTTTAAAAGGAAAGATGGTTAGTCAGTCATTTAAGATCAGGCAAAGACAATACAGAAGAGAAAAGTCCCAGTACTTTTAAAATAGGGTACCTGAGGGCTATAAAAAGATAATTACAAAGGTCAAAGCAAAGCAAAGCATAGCTAGGCCTTTCTGCACTTAGGATCTATGACCCCACTTTAGATGGTGTTCACTCATCGTCACTCCAAGATCCTACCTCGAATGATTGACCCTTGTTGTTTTTAGGTTCCACAGGTCCCCTCACCATAGGTGATGTGTCTTTTGCGACTCTTGAGCCCCAAAAAATTCTCTGACTGAAGTGATGTTTCTTGGGAGAGGCATCGAACCATTCCTCTCAGGATGGGCTCAGATTCGTTGCAAGCTCTATGATAAACTTGTCTATGTCCATGCTTGAGGGAGGTAGTCGATGAGATCAATATTGGATAAAGGACCCATATCAAGGCCTTGTAATTGTTGTACCCTACTAGGCAGCCTTGATAAAACATAAATCCTTCCATGGATCTGCTCCCTTATGCTTCCTAGACACCAGTCTGTGATGACACTCCCGTGGAGTGGGATGATAGTTAGGCTGGTGATGACTCCACGATTAGGATTGATAACCTGACCAATGGCAACCAGACTGGTGGGCCATTGCTGACCAATGCCTCAATATGAGCCCAGAGCCTATCATAGTCCTAACACTTGGTGCGTGGCATACCCCCTCTCAAGGTAATTGGTCAGGGTTGCCTTGACTCATCTTTAGAAGCACCTGTAGGTGGTCGATCACTGGATGGTGGGTACGACCTAGTTGGGGGTGGCTTGATGGATATGGGGGCAATAGCCAAAGGTAGCCCCCAACCACCAGAACAAATTGTTATGCTTCTATCCTTTGAAGATTGCTCAAGGCTAGAAATTTTCTTCCTAGTCCAACAAAGTTCATCTTGAAACTCTATTGACTTGGCGGCGATCTCCCAATGAGCATCCCTGGATGCGAGCATTGATTTCAAATCCAAAATTTCTTCATGAACTGATAAAAGCTAATCTTATGCCTGAGTTACCCTAGCAGCAACATCCCAAGTTATTCGAGAAATCTACTCTAATAATTTTTCCAATTCTTTTTTAGCACAATCTTCTCGAGGATATATTTGGCACACTTCGAGCCGAAGTAATTGATCTCTTCATATGCCCTCTTTAATGCTTTTCACATTTTCAGCAACCTATTCATCTGATCGATGGCCTTCTTATTTGTGGCCTTGGCCTTGGCCTCCTGATTTGACACATATGCCTTGATATCGATAGCATCGCAGAGGCATTTAGCGGGCATTAGTGCCCCCGATGACAAGATGGTATCTTAAAAAGAATTACAACTAATAAATACACAAGGCCAAGCATAAAAAAAGATTTTATTCCATTGCATTCAAGAAGGTTCGCTTATAGTATTTAAAAGAAAATTATAAAATTTGAAAAGCTACAAGCTTAAAGAAAGAGAAACAAAAATTACAAAGTTTTAGTTCCCAATCTCTTGGTGGGATCGGTAGTAGTGGAAGAAGACCCAGCTCCAGTGAAAATAGGTTCTATGGCAAATGCGGGAATAGTTGGGGCAAGATTAGTGGGGTACGCCTAGTAGTAAAAGCAGGACCAACTAGAGTGGAGTCTACAGCGGCAAGTTTGGTTGGGGTAGGTCCAGAGATGGTGGAAGGGTCGACAGCAATGAGCTTGGTAGAAGGAACTTCATGGCGGCACCAGCATGACCACGTTCGGGCTCTTCCTTTGCATTTAAGAAGTCTAGTTTTATTCTTAGGACATGATCTATGATAGACGCTTGGCACTCCTACTCCCCTACTGAAGCCCTCTTCATAGGACTCTTGACCAAAGTTCTGGTAGAGGGCAAATAACTCCTCCAACTTCTAGATGTCGAAGGAGTTCTTTGCTTGGGCTTTTTTTATCGTGAAGCCCTCAAAAGCCTTGATCTTCTTCACACGTCTGCCACCTCCTTCTTGGCATTTTCTAAGTCCAACTCTGCTCTCTCTCTCTTTCCCTAGCCCAATTAGCTTAACCTTAGCCAATTCGGCCTTCACCTTGGAAAGCGCTTCCTTAGAGTGCTTAAATGCTACCTCCGCTGCTTCAACTTTTTATTGAGCCTCCATAATATTACCTTTCAACTTATTGATGATGCTCTCACTATTAAAGGCCCGGTTTAAATTAGTAGTGCAATGCACCAACTACAAAGAAAATGAGTTCATAGGCAAATCGATCAAAATTAGAGGATGAAAGCCAATAGTAGAATACCTCCATCAATAGTATCACCTTCTTTTTCAAGTTGTCATAGCCCATGACCTTGAGCTTGTTTAGCTTTTCTACAAAAAGACTCTTGTCGAGGACCTCCAAGCAGATCTCCCACACTTGATGATCCATGTGCCCCGGGGCCCCTTCGACCTTGTGGTCAACAAAGGTCCCGAGCTTCTGACAGTAGGGGCAAAAAAAGTAGATGGATGATGCCGATGCTAGGTGAGTGGTTGATGCCCCTGGGAGATCAATAATGGTCATCGAATTAGTCCCGATTGCTTTGGGATGGTACACTTGGGTGGGACCCTTATCGGCTCGGGCTCAAGTTTAGAAAGTTTGGCCTTCTTAGAGCCCCTAGAGGAAGTTCAACATTTTTTCTTCTGGGCCAACCATTGCCTCATGGCTTAGGAGTTTATGGCCTCATACTTGTAGATCGATCAATTGATTAGAAGTAAGAAAAGAGCAAGTCAGAATGAAAGAAAAAATAGAACTCTTGAACTCACCTTTGAGGAGTCGATTAAGTCCCGCTTTTTGGAGGGACTCTTCAGACAAGAGCCACTCCAAGTCAGGGACTATAAATTTATCAAGGGTTTCAAAATAAACCTTCTTGGCACTCAATTTTGGAGCACTCAGCAAGGAAGTAGCTGGCTGACCCCAATTTAACAGACCCTAATCACTTATCGAAGGTGATAAAATGAAGTAAAAATACTCCTTCCACCCTTTAATGGTGGAAGGGGAACCTGAGATCAAGGTATCGACCTCTTTTTGAGTCATGACATACCACCATACTTTAGCATAGGGGTGCCTCTAGGTGGTGAATAAGGAACGAAATAAGAGCTAAGATGGCTAGAAGAAACATATCCCCAAAAATCCTATTATTTGCCTAATGGAGTTCGAGGTCAAGACACATAAGGATATGCCATACACCCTAAGGAGCTCAAGGATGAATAGATGGAGAGGAGACCTGAGTCACACTTCAAATGCCTCTTCATAGACACCCAGCCTACCCAGAGAAGGGCTATCTATCTATGCATAGGGTCTAGGTAACTATATCTCATACTCCCAAAGGATGAAATACCCAACATGGATAAGAGACAAATTCTCTTGGTCCACCAGGGATCGATATCCCTCTGGGCCATTAGACATCGACCTACTATGTTCTAGACATGGAATGAAAGGATCTTTTGATCCGCCCTCTCTAATACCTTTCCTAGATAATTTCTCTTTCCTTGAACCTGCCATGAACCAAGCACGTAGAGAAAGAGACAGTGAAAAAAGAAATTATGGGAAGGGAAGAGAGGCAAACATGGGGACGAGAAAGGACAAGAGCTCAACGATGACCGATATTCTAGAAGTGACCCCTCGGGAAAGAAGAAGCACTTAGAGAAAAGTAGAGAACATACAACTGCAAGGAGGAAGATAGTAAGAGATGCCCTAAGGGAAAGACAGAGCCACTTAGTGCAAAGATAAGGTCCAACGTAGAAAAATAATCATCTTTATCCTTTCAAATGAAAAAGCACCTCTGGCAACTACCACGTTGAACCCTAGAACTAGCGATGTGCAAATGTTTTGTCGTTCAAAGTAAATATGACACATCCTATGAAGTACCATTAAGAAATATAAGGTAGGGTGCATCATTGTTCTATCCATTCAAGTTCATCTTGAAGACTACAAGCCACCAGATTAGAAAAAGGAGCCCTACGCCCCTGGCCCTCATTTCTTTCTAGGTACTTCTGTGATTGATTGAAGTTTGAATCAGAAAGTAGGGGTATCTATTTGAGGGAAATATAGTCAGACTAGATATATAGGGCCTGTAATAATGAAGGCAGAATGTTGGCTTGATCGCCAATATAGGCCACAGATGAATCACCTCAAAATGAATGGGGCTACTGCAGATACGCGATCAACCGTTTGGATAAATGCCACGTTGATTGTTCGGCTAGCATTTAATTACAAGCCCTTGAGCGGGTATTGGTAAAGGCCAACTTCTATGTCCCAAGATATCAACGAGCCTTGTCGATCGCTCAGGGAGCATTTAGCTACATGCCTTCTAGTGGGTATCAGCAGAGGCCAACTTCTATGCCCTAAGATATCAACGAGCCTTGCAAAACCTCTTAGGAAGCATTCGGCCACATGCTCTCAAGCAGGCATCAACAGAGGCTAACTCCTATTCCCCAAGGCATCCACGAGCCTCACAGATCACTAAGGAGTGTTCGACCACATGCTCTCAAGCGGGTGTCGATAGAAACCAACTCTTATGCAACAAGGCATCAACGAGCCTCAATGACTGCTCAGGGAGCGTTCGGCCATATGCCCTTGAGCGGTATTAATAGAGGCCAACTCCAATACCCTAAGATATCAGAGAGCCTTGTTGACAACTCAAGGAGCATTCGGCCACATGTCCTCGAGTGGATGTTAGTAGAGGCCAACTCTTATGTCCCAAGACATCAGCGAGTCTCATCGACTGCTCAAAAAGCATTTGGCCACATGCCCCTGAGTGGGTGTTGACAGAGGCTAACCCCTATGCTCCAAGACATTAGCGAGCCTTGCCAACTACTCAGGGAGTGTTCAAACACAAGCTCTCGAGTGGACATCGACAAAGGCCAACTCCTATGTTCCACGGTATTAGCGAGTCATGCTGACCACTCAGGGAGCATTCGGCCACATGCCCTCTAGTGGGTATTGGCAGAGGCCAACTTCTATGTCCCAAGGCATAAGCAAGCCTCACCAACTGTTCAAGGAGTGTTTGACCATAAGCTCTTAGGCTTGGCCAAGCCTTAAACACCTCGTGAACACTTTGACTAATAAAACTTGGATGGCATGCCTATCTTGAGTCCCAAGGAAGTGACACCTGGGTGACCTTTGCTATAGCTTCCACGATGTGGCCAACTCTCTACCATGTTCCAAAATCTTTAATCATCGCTAGATTCAAGCGAAGGAGGGAAGTATGCCCAAATTCCTTATAATTTGGTTCATCATTTAATGAAGCATGTTACATATGGCTAGCAACAAGGATGCGTTCAAGGAGATGGGACACTCCATCCAGATAAGAAAGTTCTATGTGACATGTGGTAAGCTCCGTCACCTCTTATTGGATCCAACAGGACCTTGGTCAAGATAAAATTATCCCCAAATCTTTGCTTGTAAATAGGGACTTCAACAAATCTTTGAGATATGCAAGCTTCCTTGCTTACACTCCTCTATTGTTGGTATTGATACTGACTTGAGAATCAGAGTACCATCACCAGGGCCACTCCCAACAGGGCTTTCTTGCAGGTACCTCATCCCAAAGACTAGCCTGCATGTTAGCTCCAACATCTCCAACTCTCCTTCCAATGATCAATGAATTTGGCACCAACAATACATATTCTCAAGAGTTGAGAATTTGAGACATGTGTCATTCATTATAGATTAATTCCTAAATACTCCTAATCATAGAATATCATGGAGATGGTAATTGATTCAGTTAGATCGATATACAGATTACTTTTCTTTATGATAGATGAGTCTTAAGTGTTGCCTAGGTGGCTTACCCAAGAGGGGGGGTGAATTGGATATTTAAAAAATTTTCTTCAAGTATGTGCTCTTTTGAAATCAGAGTGTGGTGAGTGAAGTGATTAAATGAGTAAGCAGCAGAAGTAAAAGCAAAACATAGAAATTCATAGCACAAATACCAAGAGATTTATAGTGGTTCGGAGCAACCCAGCTCCATGTCCACTATCCAAGATATCACTTGGGATTTTCACTATATTCATCACGGAATATAGCCAGATTATTTTCACAGGTTCACAATCCAAAACCTAAACTTGGTTTTATCCCGAGCTCATCAAAACCCAATACACTGTTAATTTTCATGGGATCACTAACAACCCACTTTGGTTTTATGCCGGGCTCACCAAATAACCCAATACACTGTTAGTTTTCACGGGATCACTAACAACCCACTTTGGTTTTATGCCGGGCTCACCAAATAACCCAATACACTGTTAGTTTTCACGGGATCACTAACAACCCACTTTGGTTTTATGCCAGGCTCACCAAATACCCAAACTCCAAGTCACAACCCCTGCTATACTTGGGACAACTCAAATAATGAGTAGAAATAAAACAGAGCAACTAAATGACAAACTAATTATTATTGGATGGTTGCAGTTACTGCTCTAGAGAAGCCTTTTTGAATGTGCTTTGAATGCTCTTCAAGGCTTCAACTTTCTTCAATAAATGCCTCAAAAAGATAGATGGAAGTTTGGTGTAGTCTTGAGTGCTCTCTTGAATTCTCTCCAAAAATATTATGTCTCTTTCTCTTTTAGTGCATTGTCTTTAAAGAGTGGTTCAAATCCCCTTTTAAATAGTTCCTTTGACTAATTTCAAATGAATCTAGCCATTGTAGACCGTTGTAATTCGAAATATGGCCATTGTAGAGCATGTTGAATTCAAAAGAAAGTTCTGGAGCTAGCCTTTATGAACTTGGAACTGGGCTTCGAGTCGGCTCGGATGCTTCGAGTTAGCTCAGATTCTCAGACAGGTTTAAACAAAACTTTGATCGAGTCGGCTCCTTTCTTCGAATCGGCTCGCCTGGCTAGTTCTTTAGAACTGAAAAAATGTGCATTCTAGAAGAGTCGCTCTTCAAAACTTGAGTCATCTCCAATGTCAGTCTGAGAAATCATCACTCTGGATGAGTCGGCTCGACATCTCTTGAGTCGTCTCGAATCCTCAGGACTGTTTTGCTCACTCTGGAAGAGTTGGCTCGCTAGTACAAGAGTCGGCTCGGTTGACTGGCTTCACAAAATAGCATACTACAAGGGTCGGCTCAAGTTCTTCGGCTCGGATGTCGTCTTTAGAAAACTGAACACTAGATGAGTCAGCTCGAATTCTTCGGGTCAGCTTGGATGTCTAGATATCAAAATTCTTGTACAGTGCCAGAACACAGAGTCGGCTCGAGTTGCTTGAGTCAGCTCGAGTGACTTAGATTCAAATGAGTCCAAACTCCATTCAAATTCTTCCAATGATTCCCAAACTTCATCCAGTCCAAATCTAGGAGGCTTAAACTTGAAAAATATATAAATTGCCCTCTTCTACATGAACTTAAAATCCTTTGGGCTTTCCAATTATAATTGTATTTTCAAGAAATCACTGATTTTTGATACACACTTCTAAGTTGTGATTAGAATGAAAGTTCTTTGACATTCCCTACAAAAACTACTTAAACAATTAGAAATATTAGTAACAAATGCATACTCCAATATTTTGTTATCATCAAAATCATTCCAGGGGTCAACATCAAGTCTATAGTATGAGGACACTGGAGTGCAAGAGCATGTGGTTATTAGAGAACAATGGTACCAAGCATGATCATCATGAAAAGTCACATAGATGTCTATTCACTTATTAGTGACTTTCTCGATTGTAGTTGTGTGAGTGTTTCTTTGACCTACGGTGCCTTGATCCCTCACAGTGGGGTTGCTTTAGTTTGACAACATAAAATATTAGTCCTAACCATTCAAGCCCTTGCAGTGTTCATTGACCATAGTAGGTGCACTATAGGAGTGGGGGAGTGCACTTATAAGAGATCTATCAACCTCAGTAGTTAATGGTAGTCCTATGTAATTTAAGAAGCTAAGTCTTAAAGACCGTGGCCATGGCAATTTGAATGATGGAAAAGTATCTCTAAAGATTTTATAATTTGGATTTTAGTTGATTGAATTATGCATATGATAGATACTTGAGTTTCCTTGTCCTGCATCTTGTTAGGACTCTCGAGGGAAGAACTCAGTCATATAGTAACTACACTTAGGGGTTCATCATTTTATTCTACTGGGTAGCCACTACATGCTACTAGGCATCACTGGTGGACTTGAAAACTTGCTAGGATTGTTTCAGATCAACGATCCTTGATGGTGTAAGCTAGAAATTATTCCAATCCATCAAAAGAGTTTCAATGATACTATGATGGAGATCATAGTATATCTCACTACTAGATAGAATGAAACCTAAGGAGTCAAATAATAGGAGCTTGATTTGATCATGTAGTTGGATCATATATGTAAGAGTCAAATATTTAGAACCTGCTAATTTTGGCACTGTTATTTTTGACACATGCTAATATTAACACAAGGGATATAATTGCAAAGTTGCAATGCAATTGGGCTAATTGGATTTAATAATTCAAGTTAGACTTGAATTGTAAACCTAATCTAATTAAGGTTGATAGTCTTTAAAATTTGGCTCGAAATCGGGTTCACATCGGATTCTAAAAAGACTAAAATTGAAGCCTAATTGAACCTGAAAGTCAGAGTCCCGGTTATTTGGGTTCTCTCTCTTATTACATGCCAATAATGAAGAGGGGCACTAAAGAACACCCCTCTCTTGTTTTAGTGCCCTCTCTTTTTTTCATGTGAGAAATTTTTGGTCGCCAAAAGTTAGAGCCAACTCTCCTATCCTTGGAGTCTCTCTCTTTCTGATAAGGATAAGAATAATTTGATTTGAAGTTAGATTGGATATTTAATTTTTATGAAATTTTGGGCATGGAGACTATCAAATTTTGTGTGACAATATGATGAGGAAAAGTGAGGTAGCACTATTCTTAATCTCATGCAAAGAATTTGTCCATGTACACATAGTTTCTTGTCGCCCCTCCTTCTCACTTGAATTTGATTCAAGATTGATAGGATAATATCAAATCTAGATAAGGGATAGGGGCATGGACTCTATGGGCATGAGCAAGAATTGGCATGGATTAAAAATACAAAGAAATGTAGGTGCGTGCACAATACTTTTTCTTGTCGGTACTTTTCATTAGTGCCCTCCTTCTTTCTCCCTTAATACCACATGTCCAAGAATATGAAAAGAGAGAAATCAAAAGAGAAAAGTCAATGTCCAAAAAAGGGAAGAAAAGAGTTTCTTCCATTTTGGCTTCCAATCTTCCTTGTTCTAGTGCAAAATAGTTTGTCCAATTTTTTTAGGGTCCCTTCTTCTTCTTGAAGAAGGGCCTGCCAGCAATCAAATCACAGCAAGGGTATAGTACTAGTGTATAGGGGCTAGTGCTTCGATCAGGACATCTCCATTAGATACTAGAGAGGCTGGGCGCATGCACTATGGCAACACAGTACTTATAGGGTGAGGCATGCAGTGAACTAGTTTTTTGAAAAGGTTGGAAGATCTGGCCAAAGAAGGTGATAGCCTATTCATTCGTTCCCACGTTTTGATCCTTCCCAGCAAAAAATGGTGTGTTCAAATGATGATCGCTTTAACGTGAGAAAGGGGGACCACCCTCTAACCCTAAGTATTTCTCAATGATTGATAACGTACAAGTACCATGAGGGAAAGGTGAAAAATACCCCAATCTGGGGAGTGCAATAGAGAACCTGAGATTCGATGCGAACAATCAATCGAAGGAGTAAAGCACGGGCACCTCACTCTAACGACCTACCTTTCTCATGATGGGTCAATGAGGAAATGGGACAGTGGCTTAAGCCATTAGGTGTAGGTGCTTTCCAGAGGTGGAAGATTCTAGTTCTTCCTATTTGACCTAAAAACGATCAATCTAGCAGAACCCAAGACATTTGTCAGATTTGATCTAATGATGAAGATGGAGTAGCGAGTAGGTAAGTAGATCTGATCTACTTCTTTTATTTTTTAGATCTTATATATTCATGAGTGGATATTGTATGCATTCTAGATTAGGATTTTATTCTACTACATGTTTATTAAAAAAAAATTTTTTGAAACCTATGCATGCGCCCCTGGGATCATGCGATGATTCCTTCAAGTGGTATTAGAGCCACTATTTCATAACATGTTAGATCTGAAAATCATATCTAAATTTTGATTTTGATCTAAAATTTTAATTTTAGAAAGGAGTTTTAGATCTAAAATTAGATTTAGAAATTTAGAATTTATGACCTAAAAATCAGATCCAAAGTTTTGGTTGAGAACCAAAATTTAGATCTAAAATTTCTATAATTTATAACCATACTGGATCTGAAATTTCAGTCAAATTAATCTAAAATTAATCCAAAAAAATTAATTTTTGGATCTAAAATTTAGATCAGTAAATCATGATTCATGTTCATTTCATTGATCTCTAAAATTATTTTTAGATTTAATGTTATGAATTTTTTAATGCATAAGTGCTGAAATTTCTAGGTCTTATATTTTATGTTTTTATTTTTTTCATGAGAAAATTAAACTTATCATCTAGATTTGAAATTAGTTTCACATCTAGACTAAACCCTCCATATTCATAATGCACCTAATAAAGATCAAAATTAAAATTGGTTTAGGTTTAATCTTGTGCTGATATAAAAGTTGTCTTACTATAAGGTAACCCCTTATAGTATAAATAAGTTATCCTACAAGATTAACCCATTTTAAAAATAATTTTTAAAATATTAAATCAATAGTTTATAATATGAAATTAAGGTTATTGGATCTAAATTAAGAATTTAAGATCTAAATCCAAAGCTTAAAATATGAGGGATTGTGCATGGGCCAAATCGATTAGGTCATGCAATTAGATTGCATCTGGTTTTCGGTTAGGTTAAACCCAATCGATTGAACTCATGATTAAATTAAATCAAATCAAGAATTTATTAAAATTAGGTCAAGAGTGCTCAGGATCATGTCAATGACCTGAGCTAGCCGATTTGATTGATATCAATCGATTGACCGAAAAACCTAATTTGGCTCAGTAGTCGAGCATGAATCATTTAAGCTGACCAATTCGAAATTGATAAACAAATCATTGTCTAAGGCAAGTTTCGATCATGATTTTTAATTGGGGCCAACTGTTACCTGGCTAATTTTATTGGTATCTAAGGAAAGAGAAAATAGGCAAAACCCTCCCATTAATTTTACTTACCTGGCCAATTTGGTCGATTATAATTTGAATAAGGTTACTTATTGATTCAAGTTCACCTATGCCATCTTGGTTAGCTAGACATGAGATGTGCTGACTAATTAAGATGTGACTCAAACCAGATCACTTAGACATGAAATATGCAAATATGAACTAGTCAGACATGAGATGTGCTAACATGAACTAGGTTAGATAGACATGAGATGTATTGACTTAAACCAAGTTAGTCAAACATGAGATGTGCTAATCTAAATTTAGTTAGATAGATATGAGATGTACTGACCTAAACCTTATATTATATATAATTGGTGGGGGCACCAGGCTCAGAAAGAAGAAGCTTCAACTAATACCAAGTTCTTTATGGATTGAGACTAGGAACTCAAGTTTCGTATGATTCCTGTATGTTTATTGAGTCCTGTTTTATTTTTTTTGGGGTTTTAAAGTTCAATTAGAGTCAATTAGGCTTTGTACCGAGTCAAGTTCAAGAGCTACTTGAAATTAGGCCAGACCAGCTTTACTTGGAATGCCACATCATCATGGACCACCGGTGCCAACTCATCACCAGAGGACGTCACATCACCTTTTCCATGTCATCTCCAAGGGGTGCCATGGAGAAGGATGCGCCATATCACCATGCCACCTTGCCATGCCACATCATTGCCACCTCACCTGCCATGTGGCATCATTCAAATTTTAAATTACATGAAAGCTACAAGTGGTCGACCAAGGAGTGTTTTCAAATTCAAAGGAGGTCGGCCAACTCCATCTACAAATCATGCAACCAGCTCCACCAAATCCTCCACATTCCATGTAACCCTCCACCAAATCCTCCACCAAATCCTCCACATTTCATGTAACCCCCCTAATATTTCTCCATGATATGGGGAATTTCAAATTGATTGAAAGGCCATTAAAAGCCTCTTGTACGCCCATGGTAGAAAGGAAGCTTTTGGATGAAATGAAATTTAAGTGAAGTAGTAGTAGTTGAAGAATGTGTTTTTTGGTAGTATCCTCTTATTTTCTTTGGGTGTGTTTGATTTTCTCTTCTCAAGCTTTCAAGTGTCCAACGCCAACATCCACCTCTAGGGATCCATGCCTCCATCGAAGTTCCCTTGCCTGTTTGGTGTCTTTGTTTTGATATCTTTCAAATTGGTCCCAGTCTAACCTGTTCATTGTGCAGGATCCTTCTACGATTCGGAGTTCAAGAAAGGGTTCTCTTGCCAAAGATCAATGTTGAATGAAACTAGTTTCTTTGGAATGCCAATCTTCCACTTCAGGGTGATGGGGCACGGGATAGGGATAGGATCGTCGGCGAGCTAAGAAGTCGCCGAAGATTAGGGTATCCTATTTTTTTTCTATTTCTGATTTCTTTATGGGGTGACGAAGGAAAAAAAATAGGGATGGAGGATAACGAGGATGGACTACCACGAACCCTGAAACCCACTCTCACAGAGAGACTTCACACCTCGAGGGCATTATACCTACCACCCACCTCACTACATGCAGTCTAGGGTATCTCACCTACAACCCATCTCACTACATGCGGAGCCCAGGATATTTCACCTGCCACCCAGGTCACTCCTGGAGCCATGAGGGGGATTTCAAAGAACGTGGAGGAAAACGAAGATGGGGGGAACTAGGGCATCACGCCCCTATGATGTCCCGAAGGACAAAGACAACATCAACACCGCAGGTGAAGACATAATGGGCCATAGCCCTGAACAACAACTGCCAAACCAACTGACAAACCAAATTCCAAAAATCAATTTCATCTACCTTTTTACAATAGGAATGAGGGGTTATTTATAAGCTCCATAACCCTCATTTGAATTTGAATACAGGATAGGGATAACTCAAATTTAAATACAAGATAGGATAAGATAAGCCTATCCATATCTCAATCCTAACCAACAAAATCCTAATTTAAATTTTAAATAAAAGATAAATCCTAAGTTATTTTTCAAATTTATTGCTGCTCCGAAATTGTGCTACTCTGAGATTCGTGCAGGCTGATGTCCCCGTCATTCCCCTGAGGTGGGGAAAAACTCGACTCCATCGAGTCAGGCTAGCTTAGGCTCAAGATGCACATGACTTGTAGAATGATTTTTTTTTTTTTTTCTGAATTTTTTTGTCTTTTTTTCACTGATTTTCTTTTTTTTTTTTCCTTTTTTTCTCACGGCTGTGGTTTTTTTTTTTTTCCTATGCTTGACGTCGGCTGCCAATGCCGGTTATGCCTTCACGATCGTGCGAGGCCTCTCCCGATGCTTTAACGGTCGTGCGAGAACGAGGGAAGGTCCCGGACATGGAGATCCGGCGGGCTTCGTCGGTGACGGAGCTGAGGACGAGGTTGACGGCCCGGGGAATGGTGGCGCGGCCTCTCCAATGGGCGGCAGGCATCATGGCAGCAGGGAATCGGGCGGGTGTCCGTGAGGCATCGCGGGCGGAGATGGGGAGCCGAGCGGGTTTTGGCGGCTCCAGCGTCGGGCGAATCTGCGACACGGGCGTGCGGCGGCGAGCGTGCGGCGATGGTCTTCCGGCCTGAGACTTCGCGAGCTGCACGGGGGTGCCGGCTCGAGGGCGTTGCTGGAGGCAGGGTGTACCGGCTCGGGGGCAACGCGAGCCTTGCTTCCGGCGGCTGGTGATGGTGGAAGGGGCCCACACGGTAGATGGCATCTCAGGCGACGGGAGGGGCTTCACGGAGGGGTTCGGCTGCAGCGACAATGAAGATGCATGGGGGACTGATTCCGATGATTGACAGCGGACAAGGGAGGAGCCTGGTGGATCCGGTGTCTTGCTGGTGGAGACGGGAGCGGAGGAGTCCTTCGGTGGGATCGATTGTGACGAAAACAGGGGATCGAAAAAGGTTTGCTGGCAATGGTGTGCTTGGAGAATTATTCACAGATGTTTTGAATGATAGAGATTAAGAGGAAGAAGCAGGAGAGTTAGAGAAGGAAGAGGGAAAGAAGAATCTGAGAAGAGACGGAGAGGGGGATCACGGGACGGAGGTGGAGGGGAGGCTTGATCGGAGGGGTTCGGGCGTGAACTTCTGGATCGGCTGTAGGCGACGGAGACATCTTCACGAGCGATGGTAGCAGGGGGTGTCAACACAGAAAAGAGTTAGGAAGAAAAACGTACCTAATCCGTCTGGGCTCTGATACCAAGTTGATGGGGCACGGGATAGGGATAGGATCGTCGGCGAGCTAAGAAGTCGCCGAAGATTAGGGTATCCTATTTTTTTTCTATTTTCTGATTTCTTTATGGTGGTGACGAAGGAAAAAAAATAGGGATGGAGGATAACGAGGATGGACTACCACGAACCCTGAAACCCACTCTCACAGAGAGACTTCACACCTCTAGGGCATTATACCTACCACCCACCTCACTACATGCAATCTAGGGTATCTCACCTACAACCCATCTCACTACATGCGGAGCCCAGGGTATTTCACCTGCCACCCAGGTCACTCCTGGAGCCATGAGGGGGATTTCAAAGAACGTGGAGGAAAACGAAGATGGGGGGATAACTAGGGCATCATGCCCCTATGATGTCCCGAAGGACAAAGACAAATCAACACCCGCAGGTGAAGACATAATGGGCCATAGCCCTGAACAACAACTGCCAAACCAACTGACAAACCAAATTCCAAAAATTCAGTTTCATCTACCTTTTTACAATAGGAATGAGGGGATTTATAAGCTCCATAACCCTCATTTGAATTTGAATACAGGATAGGGATAACTCAAATTTAAATACAAGATAGGATAAGATAAGCCTATCCATATCTCAATCCTAACCAACAAAATCCTAATTTAAATTTAAATAAAAGATAAATCCTAAATTATTTTTTCAAATTATTTGCTGCTCCGAAATTTGTGCTACTCCGAGATTCGTGCAGGCTGATGTCCCCATCACAGGGCTAGTTCGTCTAAGAGCTTCAATGGATCTACCAGGGAGTGATCATCTTGGGTAAATAACACCTCCTAATCTCTTAAGTCTGAGTTATTGAAGATCGTTGCTATGGTCTAAATTCAATAATCATTAGCCCTAATCTTCTCTAGGATTTAAATAACTACATCGCGGCGTAAGTTCCAAATTTCAGTGCTCCTTCCATAGCTTTACCTTAGTACTTTTGATCTGAAATTTAGTACCTGTTAATAGGCTTCATTGCTCTCATTTCTCAATCCATCATTTAGATTTCATTCTCATCTTTGTGCACATCATCTTGTATCAGAGCATGGTCGGATAATTTCCTGCATTTAGAGATGTTGCATGCATACTTGTTATCTAGTTAATTTTTTTTAAATCCAAGCAAGATCCAAAATTCACGCCTCCTGAGCGGGTGTACTCTAGTACACTGTCACGACCATGGAAATAATGACCCCCTAGCTGGACGTGAATTTTTTAGATTGAAGTTTGGGTAAGCCATTGCACATGTTTGATTAGGTTCTATTTTCTGAAAATTTGCATCTATTTACTGTAATCCGTCTGCAGCTCCAAAGGCAAGTCACTAATTTTTTGTTGAAATATTTTTTCTTGTTCCTTTTAAGTCAGTTATCACCATATTAAATTTCATCATCAGAAAAAAATTATAAAAAAAATGAAGATTTCTGTAATTCGACACTGTCATTAGGGTTCTGTTCTGTCTTTTTATTTATCTTCATTTGTAGGATCTGCTTAGAGTAGTATAGATTTTAGTTTTAAAATTCGTTTCATCTGCATTGAAACATATAAGTTAGAAATCCTCTAGGAATTCTTCAAAATTTTGGATATTTTTTTCATCACGTTTTCCACACCACTTTCAAACTGCAACACACTTCTGCAGCACCTTTGCATTTCATTCATCTCATGAGAAATCAAATTAAGGGCATCAATTTGACAGAGGGTTAGGGTTTCATCACCTGTCCCTAGCCCAAAAATCACCAACTAGCATATCGATCCCAGCCCGTTAATTAAAATTGAGTAGAACGTTAATTGCCCTAGTGGGTTAGGACACCAACAAGTTGGGTTCAGGTTAGGGTCAAGTTAACTGTGTCAGCTAATTGGTGTGTGCTTACTGGCTTGGTATCTAGGATTGGTGCATCAGGGCTTGTGATTTGGTCTGCCTACCTGGCCAATCTCAGATTGGTGTCTAAGGTTGGCAATCAGGGACCTTCACTCCCTACCACCTATCTGGCTAAGTCCCATAAGTACTACTAGCTAGTTGGTTCACTTAATTAGACCTCTAATTGTGCTCTAGGTCTAGGAAACCTTAGCTCGAGCTTGAGTCTACTTGCATGCATGAAAACTAGATCAGGAGCCTTATATTCACTAGTCCAGACCCAGTCCAGTGTAGCCATGGACCCGAATCTTGAAACCATGCTGAAAGGCCTAAATGATCTAATGGCCCAATTGAACCAAATGCTGGCTAAACAATTTTCCTTAGACCAACCAACTCCTACTATCCCATTAGCTCATATGAATGATAGGAGTAAGAACCCTGAAGTACAAGTTGAGTTCATGAATACTCAAGACTTAGGATATCCTCAAACTGAAGGGCTAGGGAAGGAAGAAGGCAAGTCTGAACCTAGTAAATATGTGTATGAGACTGACATAAGTTTAATAGATGAATATGAAGGGGAAGACTGTGAAGAGAATAACTTTAGTACCTTACCTGAGGAAACCTTTGGTTAAGAAATGATTATTGAGCCTAGTCTTGAAAATCAGAACAACCAAAATTTAGTGAGGACTTGGTTCCCGTAAGACAAGCCCTCAGGAAGAACCCAATACTTTAGCTTCGACACAAGAACTCCTTCAGTTACCTGAGAAGAACCCAATCATTATTTTAGAAGACTTTGCCGATGACCTTCAACTACCTAGAAGCATCCCGCCCATAGATCAATATTCAAATCTTAAGGTCATCATGACTAACCAAGGTCTGTTTCAAGATTCCCCTAAATTACCCCAAGACTCGGATTCCTATTTCCTGCCTTTCCTTAAGTCTTATCCTAATTTTAGAGCCATTAAGTTTCATTTTGATGAGATTACTAGGTTGCATGAGCCTTTAAGCCATTCCTTTTGCTACTACTTTTGGAAAATCTTATGGCATTTGCTAGGAACCCATGGTAAATTCTCATGTGCATACCAGACCAGGGTCAAACCTAGAGAGTCATTAATCTGTTAGGTTTAGGCCCTAGAGAGTCCAATAAAATTTCTCTCAATAAGGATGCCTCATTCAGTCTGCATTTCGTAAGTGCTTGTGTAAGTTTCTGAGTCTGCTGAGTCCTATGAATAGCATGTTGAGGATTTGCATCATGAAATAATTTGAGCAATGAATCCTATAAAAATAGGACTAATTCAAGAAAGAAAGTCAAAAAATTCTATGAGAGAGATCATGTTCCCATCCGGGACTTTCAAGAAACTACATACCCGTGGTGCAGGCCCCTTTAAAGTCCTAAAGAAGATTATATCTAATGCTTACATATTGAATACCTTCAGACCTAGGTATCAACCGACCTTCCATGTCTCAGACTTGATAGAATATAAGGAACCCTGATGATACCTAGTGAGCCTTTGGGCTGACCATATTTTGAGAGTGAAACATTACCGAGTATCCATAAACAACCATTCCTCAAAAATGAGAGATAGCTGAACAAATCCTGGATAATTTAAGAGTCACTACCAGAAACAAGGATTACTATCGATTTTTGGTCCGTTGGCAAAGAAGACCAAAATCTGACGACTCCTGAATCGCTAGAGAGGACCTACAATGACTGGACCCAGACTTATTTGAACAATATCAAAGCCAGGCTGAACCATACTTGACAGGGTCGAGTTCCTCCCACCCAGGAAGAATTGGTGGGGGCACCAGGCTCAGAAAGAAGAAGCTTCAACTAATACCAAGTTCTTTATGAATTGAGACTAGGAACTCAAGTCTCGTATGAGTCCTGTATATTTTTTGAGTCCTGTTTTATTTTCTTTTAGGGTTTTAAAGTTCAATTAGAGTCAATTAGGCTTTTTACTGAGTCAAGTTCAAGAGCTACTTGAAATTAGGCCAGACCAGCTTTACTTGGAATGCCACATCATCATGGACCACCGGTGCCAACTCATCACCAGAGGACGTCACATCACCTTTGCCATGTCATCTCCAAGGGCGCCATGGAGAAGGATGCACCATGTCACCATGCCACCTTGCCATGCCACATCATTGCCACCTCACCTGCCATGTGGCATCATTCAAATTTTAAATTACATGAAAGCTACAAGTGGTCGACCAAGGAGTGTTTTCAAATTCAAAGGAGGTCGGCCAACTCCATCCACAAATCATGCAACCAGCTCCACCAAATCCTCCACATTCCATGTAACCCTCCACCAAATCCTCCACATTTCATGTAACCCCCCCTAATATTTCTCCATGATATGGAGAATTTCAAATTGATTGAAAGGCCATTAAAAGTCTCTTGTACGCCCATGGTAGAAAGGAAGCTTTTTGGATGAAATGAAATTTAAGTGAAGTAGTAGTTGAAGAAGGTGTTTTTTTTGGTAGTATCCTCTTGTTTTCTTTGGGTGTGTTTGATTTTCTCTTCTCAAGCTTTCAAGTGTCTAACGCCAACATCCACCTCTAGGGATCCATGCCTCCATCGAAGTTTCCTTGCCTGTTGGTGTCTTTGTTTTGATATATTTCAAATTGGTCCCAGTCTAACCCGTTCATTGTGTAGGATCCTTCTACGATTCGGAGTTCAAGAAAGGGTTCTCTTGCCAAAGATCAATGTTGAATGAAACTAGTTTCTTTGGAATGCCAATCTTCCATTTCAGGACTAGTTCGTCTAAGAGCTTCAATGGATCTACCAGGGAGTGATCATCTTGGGTAAATAACACCTCCTAATCTCTTAAGTCTGAGTTATTAAAGATCGTTGCTAAGGTCTAAATTCAATAATCATTAGCCCTAATCTTCTCTTAGATTTAAATAACTACATCGCGGTGTAAGTTCCAAATTTCAGTGCTCCTTCCATAGCTTTACCTCAGTACTTTTGATCTGAAATTTAGTACCTGTTAATAGGCTTCATTGCTCTCATTTCTCAATCCATCATTTAGATTGCATTCTCATCTTCGTGCCGCGTCAATAATATGACCCTTTTCCTTTGTATTTGGATTGAGTGTATGACCATGACCATTTGATCATAAAAGGAAGCAGGGTTTAAAGTCCCTCTCTTCTCGTTCGATGGGATTCTCTTATGACGTGTAAGGGTGCTGCTGTGATTTGACTCATAAAGAAGAACCATGAAAGACTTTTTAAATTGTGCTGACCTAAACTAGGTTAGTCAAAAGATTAGTCAAACATGAGACTGTGCTAACTGATTAGGAAGAGACCTAAATCCAAACCTCCTTGTAAATATTAAGTCATAGGTCTTCCACCATTGTAGAGCTGCGGGCATCTCTCAAGTGTTGATTATTCTCAACTAGATACAGTGGTTCAGTTATATCAGAGGGTGCAACACTCTATTGACATAAGATGTTATAGGGTGAAGATGGGATTGGGCCTAATAATTGGGCATGGTGAGGGGCCCAATGATAACTTTATTTTTGCATAAATGGTGGGTCTGACTTAAATAGAGAGAGTGTAGGCAATAACTATTAGGTGAGTCCATATAACTTATAGATCGAGTTGCTGCAACATGCTTTAGAAGCATTGGACACGAATTATCTACTCATTGGTATAGTGTGTTACCAATAGCTGGACATAATGAAGTATCACATATCGGTGGGACCGTAATACCCACTAGGGATCCTAATCGCGTAGGGATTTTCGTATCTTCATTAAGGAGTATGAGAGATCCATGAAAATAGCAGGAGCCTAATTTGTTACTTAAAGTCTCTAGAATAATTTAAAATTAAATACAATCATCTAACTTGAATCTTTATAATAAGTCAGCTTCCAACCCTCTTAGTTCTTAGATCAATCGATTAACTTAAGTCTATTATAATGACTGGCTTGAAAGGATTATGCCCTAAAGGCCAATCGAAATGTTGTATTTCGATGGGATTTTCTTTTGTATCCCAAACTAGTGTATTGACATTATCAATTAGTAAAGGCATTTTATTTTCATCATACACTGTGTCTTATTAATTTTATTAAGATATGATGAACCCCATAGATTAGGGTCATAGGATCCTAATTAGTTAGTCAGATTACATACAAGCATATGTAGGCTAACCAAATTCCTAACCCATTGGATTGGGTCCGGTTGCTTGCTAATTGGGCTAACCTAATTATGGGAAACCTAAATTAGGTTGAGTCCTAAGTGGGGCTAGCCTAATCAGAGCTAAATCTAATTTTAATTTGGATTTAAGGGCATTTTAGGCACCATACATGAAGAGTCCCAATGGCATGGGACTCTTGGTACCTAAATGATACCTTAACTTCAAAAGGGCACAGAATGAGCTATAGATCTCTGATTTGAATATAATTTATATGGTCAGAAAGGAAGTTTAATGCTCTTTCCAATGATACCCATATTGCCTATATTTTGACTGGTCATCATTCTTTGAAATTTGCGTGGAAGAAGGATGGCGCGCGCGGTGCATGAAGAGTCGCAACTCTTAATGTGGCGCGCGGTTCTGATGGAGATCCTTCTGCTATCAGGACTCTTCATAATCTTCGATGTTTAGAGATTGAAGAGGCACCTCTTGGATTTCTAGGGACCGGTAATTAACATGTGGCAAGTGAGAATTCATCCAGATAAAAGAAGGGATGTGAATAAGGCCTTCGGTGCATGAATGGACTTATTAGATATGATTTTTCAAGCCAGATAACTTCTCTTCGGTCTTGAAAAATCATATATGATAAGTTGATGGGAGGATATATCACACACCCCTCTTGTATCTATAAATAGGGGGCGGTGAAATTAGTCTGATATAAGAATTCCACCGAAGTATTATTCTGAGTGTCTCTCTCTCCCTCCTTCTTTCTTTAAGACAAGACTTATCTTGTTAAGACAAGGTCTTTTCTAATAGGACAAGGCTTTGTTTTAGAACATAAGCCTAAGGGGTCCTAGAGGAGGGTTGTCCTAAAACCAAGAGTGGTTTAAGAGAGTGTCTTTAGTGCCCTACAGTAGGACAGGGTGTCCTACAGTGGTCAAAAGACCAAAGGCTACCGAAAGAGTTCCACTTATCCAAGCAACTTGAAGAAGGAGTTCTTCCTTGGTTCGAGTTTCATGTGGATCACCGTTGGAGGGCAAACATTTGGGCGCCTGGTGGAGAAGAAGGCTGAATTAGGGTTTCTTCATCGGATTGGATACTAGCGGTTAAGGTTGGTGCCTAAACTCTAGTTTATATTATATATGCATGTTTGTATGTTTTAATTCCTAGTAAGGAGGTCTTCGGTTAAGGGTTTGGTAGTGGTTTCAAAATAAATTTTTGAAATCCATGCTTCCGCCCTGGTCACCAAAACCCTTACATGGCTTAACTTGAAAATTTGATTAGACAGGTTGAGTACTGTAATAGACCAGAACTACATTATGTTACTAAGCCATCCAGGCTAACCTATGTATAATCAATCCAAGATCATTGTTTGACAATGATTAAGGATTAGAAGCTTAAGAAGCTCAAGCATGTTGATGCATAAGAATTGCAAATGGATTTGATCTAACCATTTTTATCTAATTCATATAGACATATTATTGCATACTACCATTTGAATAAGTTAAGACAATTAGGTCAATAAATTGGTGATTATTAGAGGGACCTTGAAAGATGCAAGGGATAATTTCTTGATGTGGAGTAGACTTTCTCTTCTAAAAGAGAGTCTATTTGAAAGAATAGAACTATGAAGAAGTAAAAAATCAAGATCTTCTAAGTAGATGGCCATTAATAATGGAAAGTTGTTTTCACTACAAGTTTGATAACCATAGGAATTATCCTTGTACTTGAAATCCTTGAAGAATAAATATAATAAAACTTTGGAAGGTATGTCGGTTGCTCAAAGAGACTATCAATTTCCAAGAAAAATTTGATTTCTATTTACCAGGAAATCACTGATCCATTTATTTTAGAAATAAATTGGATGTAGGTGATTTTATAAATATCAGTCTCTACTTGCATATGATGCATTTGCTAAGCAGTTAGTGAGTGTGTAGGATCTAAGAGGTCCTTGAGATGATGTTAACCTGAAGTATATAGGTGGCACCTCAAGTTTGGTCAAGTCAAAAAGAAAGGACAATCAATTTGGAAACCATGGACAACCATAGGCCTTTTGGCTAATTGGCTATTGAGTCATTTCCAATTTATAAATTCTATTTTGAAGAGTGTTGACCAAATTACCTTTTATGTGATAGAGGGTGCAAGTGAGAACCACAGATATACTTACTTGGGTATACATTATTATGTGTAGCACATTCAACATGTAGACTAAGGAAAGCTCTTTAAGGTTTTTTGATTATACCGTAAAAGTAAATACCTTAGGGGAGAATTCCAAATTATCTCAAATTGTTTGACATTGTCTTACAATGGACTCTTACATCTCGAGCTCAATGAGATGTCTAAGCAGGAAAATTAAACCCTATTGAATAAGGTTTTGTCCATTATAAGAATCATTAATTTACATTTAAGGATTTGATTACATAACTTAGCTTACCTAATTTAATTAGGTTCATTCTAAATACATTCTCACTAGACTTATATGAGATAAAGGTGGATGATTTAGAGTTAGGTTAATTGATGGCCTGTATCCTAAAGAGTTGTTAGGATACTTCTTCCTAATTGATCACAAATTATTGTAACCCAATGTCAATTTTCATGGTGAATAGTTTGACCTAAATTTAGTAGTGGAAGGATGATTAAGCTCGAAGAGAGAGTCTCTGAAGAGCAATGAGCCATAAATCTATAAAATCCATTAGAGCAAAGCCAGTGCATGTAGTCCTTTCTCCACCTCATAAGTCTAGTAAGATCTTCCATCCTCTAAAAGGTACAGAGGTATACTTATAGAGGATGTAGAGGAAGTATTCCTTGAGAAAATATGGAATATAGAGATGATCTCAGAAACCTACAATGAGATGATGTTATACATCGATTTCGAGAAATGTTGAATGCCATGAGGTAAGATTCCATGTGCTCCAACATAGTATGGACCTTAATGGATCCACCAGAAGGCATACTGCCTAATGGATGTAATGGATCTATAAAAGGAAAATATATGAAATCTATTGTTGGGTTTCAGTAGCACAGTGAAAGACTGGATTTCAGAATTTTAAACCTTGAAATCCTAGTCAACCAAAATCCTAGACCCAGGACTTCCTTGATTATATCAATTAATAGGATAAAATATTTTAAAAATAGAAGAACACCTATAATGCTAATATCTTTTTCTTTCCACTAGGTACATAAGTGTATGCCCACCAGAGGTGATCCACACAGGAATTGAACCAAGGAAGCACTCCTCTTGCTTGCTTGACTCTTTCTAGCAGCCTTTCCTTCAATAGCCTTTTCTCCCTTAAGTAGCCTTTTCTCCCTTCTAGAATCTTTTTCCTTTTGAAGAGTAGTTTATTACCTCTCCAAAATCTCTCTTACTATCCTATTATCCTTTCAAATTCTCTTCCTAAGCCCTTGTCTTAAAATTATGGACTTGTCTTAAAATAATAGACTTGTCCTAATAAGAGAACGAAGAGAACTATCAGGATAAAAACTTTTGGATACCTTGGCTTCAATCACCAAAGCCTTTAAATAGAAAAAGAGTAAGCACCTTATACACCTTTTCATCAGCCCCTTATCTGATATTTAACATATCAAATAAGATCCCTTAATCAGAAAGAGTCCCTTAGAAAAAAGTTGCATAGTAAAACACCGTTTCACTAATTATTGGCACGAAGAGTTGCTTATCGCAACTCTTCAAGAAAATTTGATAATTAATTCTTAATTTCAGATTTAAGATACGGTCCCACATCTCAATAGGCATTATCAAGTAGGGAGCTTATCTAGAAAAAAATGATTAATAGGCAGAAGGACTTATCTATGCACCATATACATGAAGCATTGCGTCCCTTCATTATTCATGCCTTCTTACATCAATTGACCCCAATTCCAGTCAATTTGGAATCCAATGATGGATAGGAAAGGGGCTAAGCCTTATCACATAAAAGGTGATTAATTTGTAGGACTCTTGGTCCTTTGCATCCCTTTATTTATGCACACCAATATAGCGCCAAGAGTCCTTGCCCTTAGGACTCTTGGTTTAATTAATGGATAAAGGCTAATAAATTAGGATAAATCTTAATTTAGCTATCCCACTTAATACTCAACCCAATTTAAGTCCTACTCAAATTGGTTAGTCTAAATAATAACTATTTAAACCCAATCTAATTAGGTTAGGAGTTAGGCTAGCTAACATATGCTAGTATGTTAATTAACTAGCCAATTAAGATCCCATGATCCTAATAAAAATACAAATGACTTAATCAATTCCTTAATGTGTATAATCTTTGGGATCCTTATCTAGCCAGTAGTAGGTCTAGGTTCATGTCGATTTATTTTGATTAGAAATTAACTATCAAATTAGGTCAAATCGAGCTAATTTTAGCTGCCAATTTGAACCATCTTTCAAATTGACTCATGAATTCAATCAATTTAATTCATGATAACTTACAAGACATGATTGACATCTAGCAACATATCATGCCTACCTAGAAGATGAAGAATTTGATAAAATTATTAAAATATCTTCAGTGGCAAGTTATCATGCAATTCAATCATTCGATCTCCCTTTATTTTAAATAAGTGATGGTTATGAAAAACTGTCAAACCCTTATACTTTATTCATTCAAACCTTAAATCATTAATGATGATTCTATCAATGAAAAATTAGAAATCTTTTTCTATTTTCATCTTGCTTTGATCAAAGACTTTCTGAGTCATCATTCAATGAGATAACATGGAATAAATACTCCCATTACTAGGAGTGATCGATTCCTTGTTGACCTACTCATAACCTTCATACACAATTCACCATATCTATAAACATCCCATACATAACTATTGAGTCATGAATGAGTATGAACCAAAATATGGATTCATGTGTATAAGATACCATGGTAGTCTCAGGTCTAAGGATTACTTATACAACTTCTACTAAGAGAATCATCTTTTGATAAGTAGTATATTTTCATAAGATATTCTCATGATGGATCAATACAGTGAACTCATACCCTGATGAGCACCCACATCCTTGTATTAGTGTCCCTACATAAGTAGTTGTGAGACCAACCACTCTCTCCATCGATTATACATAGGATGTGCCAGTCTCTTCAAAAACATCGATCCTCGACTCGATGATCCTATGACTAAGAATATTTTAAATTATGGCTTATTAAATCTTAGGTCTCACTATTATGATCTCCATCATAACCCTAAAATCATTGCCTAATTTATGGGATTCATCACAATCTTATACAATAAAATAAAGACATAGCATATGATGAAACAAAATACTTTTTTTATTAATATCATACTTGAGTCAGGAGATTTTTACAAATATGTCTCTATTTCATAGAAATATGATTGGCTTTTAAGGCACAATTCTTTCAATCTCCTACTTGCACTAAAGCCAATTGCCCTTGTATTTAATTTCCATACAATCTAAATGGTAATCAAATTACTATTGAGGAAGGGCTTTAGTGAATGGGTATGCTATATTATTCTTTGTATCTTCTCATTCTAAAATCATATCTTTCAATAATCTCATGAATGAGATGGAAGCATCTAAGGATGTGCTTGGGTTTTTTATGAGACCTTGTTCCTTAATTTATACAACAGCTCCAGTGTTATCACAATAAAGTGGCACTAGTTATTGTGTCATAGGAACTATACCCAACTCTGAAATAAATTTTTTCATCTAGACAGCTTCTTTAGCGATTTCACTAGCAGCTATATATTCTGCCTCGGTAACTAAGTTGTTGTAGTTGTTGCTTGGTACTTTTTTAACTTACTGCACTATCATACGGAGTAAAAACATACCATGATAAGGATTTACTATCATTCGAATCTGATTGAAAACTAAAGTTAGTATAGCCTTCTAGTTTTAAATCTAATCCTCCATATAATAGAAAAATATCTTTAGTCCTTCAAGGTACTTAAAAATATTTTTCATAGCTTTTCAATGATCCTTCCCTGGATCAGCCTGGAATTTGCTTACTATACCTAAGGTATAATCAATATCAGGCTTGATACATAACATGGCATACATGATTGATCCTACAGCCGAAGCATAAGAAATCTTACTCATCCTTTGTCTCTCTTTAGGCATCTTAGGAGACATCTTCTTAGAAAGATGTATGCCTTGACTCATAGGCAAGTAACCCTTTTGACTTCCCTCTATATTGAATCTTTTCAATACTAAGTCAATGTACCTAGATTGAGATAAGCCGAGCATCCTCATTGATCTATCTCTGTAGATCTTTATACCTAGTATATAGGATGCTTCTTCCAAATCCTTCATGGAAAACTATTTAGATAGCTAAGCTTTGACTGATTGCAATATTGGAATATCATTTCCATTAATAAGTATGCCATCAACATATAATATAAGAATACAATGGCACTCTTGTTTATCTTTTATACACACATGGTTCATCCATATTTTTGATGAAACCAAATTTCTTAATTGTTTCATCAAATCAGATGTTCCAATTCCTCGATGCTTGCTTTAGTCCATAAATAGATTTTTTAAGCTTATATACTTAGTTTGGTTTTCCACTTGAGACAAACCAGAAGGAATTTGGTTTCATCAAATCAGATGTTCCAATTCCTCGATGCTTGCTTTAGTCCATAAATAGATTTTTTAAGCTTATATACTTAGTTTGGTTTTCCACTTGAGACAAACCCTTCTGGTTGTAACATATAGACTTCTTTCTTAAGATACCCATTGAAGAAAAGCAATCTTTACATCCATTTGCCATATTTCATAATCATAGTATCTAGTTATAGCAAGCAAAATTTTAATGGACTTGAGTATTGCTACTGGCGAAAATATTTCATCATAGTAATTCCATGTGTTGTTTGAAACCTTTTGCCACTAGCCTAGCCTTGTAGGTTTCTACTTGGCCATTTGCTCCAATCTTCCTTTTGAAGACCCATTTACATCCTATTAGATTTACTCCCTCAAGTAGATCAATCAAGGTCCAAACCTGGTTGGTTTTCATGGAATCCATTTCAGATTTCATGGCATCAAGCCATTTGTCAGTCTTTACTCTTGATAGCTTCCATATTGATCAAAGGATCATCATCTTGAATGATGCTAGCTTCATTATCATTACTAATGACAAAGCCATATCTGAGAGGTGCATCCCACATTCTCTCTGACCTACAGAGAGGAGGTGTGTGTTGTGGTGGTACCTTATTAATAGGTACTTATGGTTGAGAAATTTAAGATTGATTGTTATAGGAGTAGGTTGATCTTATACTTCATCAAGATCAAGTATCCTCCCACTACTCCTTCTTGGATAAATTCTTTTTCCAAGAAAGTGGCATGCTTACTGACAAAAATCTTTTATTCAGTAAGATGATAAAAGAGTTATCCAATACCTTCTTGAGGATAACCTACGAACCTACATTTATCAGCCCTAGTACTCAGCTTATGTCCAAATACATTATAACATAAGCTGGGCAACTCCAAATCTTAAGATATTTTAGACTTGATCTTTTACCTTTCCATAATTTATATGGAGTACTAGTTACTGATTTTGATGGTACTCTATTTAGTATATAAGCAATTATCTCTAGAGCATAATCCTAGAAGGATATTGGAAGATTAGTGAAGCTCATCATGGACCTTATCATATCTAACAAGGTACGTGTTGCCGATCTCGTCGCCGTGCCTCTAGCTTCGGAGCTGGTGATTTGATCAGGCCGTCTCGCCTCGACGTCTCTGGGCTCCCGATCCTGCAAGACAAGGTCAGAAACCCTAGCCGGGGATCCCGGCGAGGGGGCTCCGACGGTCAAGTTAGAAAATGGTGAGATGGAACAGAGTCTCCAAGGTGGGTCCCTGAAGGAGTCCCAGGATTAGAGAGTATCTTCGTAAAGAAGGTCTGGGAAGAGTAGAAATTGGGCCAGGTTCCTTCACCGAGCTTGTGCCAAGGGATCCCTCTCGGGATCTTGGATCCTGCTCTTGGTGTCTTTCCTTTTTCCAACCTTTTTTCTCCTTACCTGGTCGTCCGCTCTTCCCATCCTTTTATCCCATCACGCTGCCTCCGGCTTCCCGCCCTTGGGAGGCTCCCTCTTTGCTTTCACCTCCCGTTCTCTCACTCTCTTCCCCTTTCTCCTTTGGGTCCAAGAACCCGGCGGCCTCCTTGTCTTGCTTGTCGAGCCTAGCGAGGAAAGGTAGAGGGAGGATGCCGGCCAGACCCTAGGGTCGAGCGCGAGCGCTCTCCTTTCCAGGAACCGACAATGCCCGTTACCGGGTCCTGCCTTGCCAGGACTTCGCCTCTCGGCTGCGGAACCTGTCGGGCCGATGTAAACAAGATTTCGCGCATTGCTGCCGATCGTACTGGCGCTCCTCTCGAGGTGCGGCGCGCGCTACTCGAGGGGTGGTCTCGAAACTCGTGCTCTTGCTTCTCGGTGACCTCACCATGCTGGGTAGCCGACCTCGGCCAAGGTGGGCCCCTCCTGGGCGGACACTGGCGGAGGGGAGGGGCAGAGGAGCGCTCGACTTTGGTCGAGGTGGACCCGTGTCCGGGCGCCACCTGGCGAAGGAGCAAGAGGGCCCGGCTCGATCTCGACCGAGGTGGGACCGTCTCAGGGCGCCACTTGGCGAGGGGGCAAGGGGCCGCTGGCTACGACTGAGGTGGACCCCTCCTGGGCGGACACCTGGCGGAGCGGCAAGGGGCGCTCGACTTCGGCCGAGGTGGAGCTCTCCTGGGCGGATACCTAGCGAAGGAGCAAGAGGGCCCGGCTCGACCTCGGCGAGGTGGAACCATCTCAGGGCGCCACTCGGTGAGGGGGCAAGGGGCTGCCGACTTCGGCCGAGGTGGACCCCTCCTGGGCGGACACCTGGCAGAGCGGCAAGGGCCGCTCGACTTCGACCGAGGTGGACCTCTCCTGGATGGACACCTGACGAAGGAGCAAGAGGGCCTGGCCTGACCTCGGCCAAGGTGGAACCGTCTCATGGTGCCACTCGACGAGGGGGCAAGGGGCTGCCGGCTTCGACCAAGGTGGACCCCTCCTGGGCGGACACCTGGTGAAGGAGCAAGAGGGCCCGGCTCAACCTCGGCCGAGGTGGAACCATCTCAGGGCGCCACTCGACGAGGGGGCAAGGGGCCGTCGGCTTCGGCCAAGGTAGACCCCTCTGGGCGGACACTTGGCGGAGCAGCAGAGGGGCGCTCGACTTCGATCTAGGTGGACCTCTCCTGGGTGGACACCTGGCGAAGGAGCAAGAGGCGGCCGGCCCGACCTCGGTCAAGGTGGAACCGTCTCAGGGTGCCACTCGACGAGGGGCCAAGGGCCGCCGGCTTCGACCGAGGTGGACCCCTCCTGGGAGGACACCTGGTCGGAGCGGCAGAGGGGCCCGGCCCGATCTCGACTTCGACCGAGTGGAGCCATATCTGACCTTGCTGGACTGCTCCCATTCTGCCAAAAAAATCCACGTGGTTCGAATCACGCCCGGCGGAATCTGAGACATGCCACGTCATCGTAATGGCTGTAACAGTACGATTCCTCTTTTCTGCTACACTATTTAATTATAGTGTATATGGAGGGTCCATTCTAAGAGAATGCCTTTATCCTTAAGATGATCAAGAAACTCACTAGATAAGTATTCTCCTCTTTGATCTGACTAAAGGATTTTAATACTCTTTCTAGTTTGTTTCTCTACCATACTTTGATACTCTTTAAATTTATCAAAGGCTTCGAATTTATATTTTATAAGATACACATATCCAAACCTAGATAAATCAATAAAGGTGATGAAATAAGAGTATCCTCCTCTGGCTTGAGTTGACATGGATTCACATACATCTGTATGTATTAACCCTAATACTCAGTTGCCCTATCTCCATGACCAATAAATGAAGATTTGGTTATTTTATCTATGAGACAGGATTCAAAAGTTCCTAATGATTGATAATCATAATGTTCAAAGAATTTATCTTTGTATAACTTATTTATCCTTGACTCACTAATATGACTTAATCAGCAATACCAGAGAAAAGTGACATTAACATTTTCTTTTTCTTTTCCTATTTTCAAAAAGTAAAACTTCATCATTGAGTGGAAGAACTAAAAGACCATTAACATATAAACCAATTTCAAAAACTTTATCAGAATGAGAAATAAGCATCCACTGCTCTTTATATTAATTTCAAAATCTTGTTGTAACAACAAGGATATAAAAATAATATTTCTGATAACATTTGAAACATAGTACAGTCTTTTAGTTCTAAAATTTTGTCAAAAGGCAATAATAACAGATAAGTGTCCATAGCTTCTACTTGAATGGCTTCACCACTTGTACCATAAAGCTTGAAGCACCTTTCTTCAAGCTTCTAATTCTATGAAGTCTATGCAAAGACTTGCATATATGAGACCCACATGCAGTATCCAATACCCATGAATTAGAAACTAAAGAACTCAATGACAAGTTAGTTTGTATCATGTACAAATATTTTGATGCTGCACCGGCATCATGCTTCAAACTAGCAAGATATGACTTGCACTTCTTCCAGTGTCCCTACTTGCCATAGTGAAAATAGATTCCATCAGTAGAAGACTTCTTTGCCTTCTTCCTCTTCTCGATGCTTTTTTTAGGATTCCACTTTCTCTTTGAACCCTTTTTCATTACTATTTCTTCTTCCCATGAATTAAAAGAGAGATGAGCTTGTTCCCTTTAAAATGGCTCTCAGCTGTCTTAAGCATGTTAAGCAGTTTAGGTAATGAAAGGTTCAATTTGTTCATGTGATAGTTCATGATAAACTGAGAGAATGATTTAGGGAGTAATTGCAAGATCAAGTCCTGATTAAGCTCTCCATCCATAACAAAACCTAATTGACCTAATCGTGTGATTAAGTCAATCATTTTTAGTACATGGTCTTGAACAGATGAGCCCTCACTCATCATACATGGAACAACTACTTCGATATTTTATATCGGGCAGCCCTACTTTTCTCTCCATAGAGCTTTTTAAGATTGAGCAGTAGGGACTGAGGTTCCATATCTTCATGTTGCCTTTATAATTCATTGCTCAGAGAGGACAACATGATGCACTTGACAGTTAAACTATCATTCTACCACATTTTATATGTGGCCTTTTCTCCTTCGAAGCATCATCTCTGATCAGATTTGGATTAGGAGAATCAAGGATGTAGGATACCTTCTTCTGAGTTAAGACAATTCTCAAGTTCCTTAACTAATCTACATAATTAGGACCGATCAACTTATTGGTATCTAAAATATCCCGCATGATAAAGTAGAAGCCATAAATTAATCTATATAAATAATGAACAACGTATAAGTGACCACTCAAGATAATATACATAATTGGATAAGGACTTATCAATCTAATTGTGTCTCCCACTATTTTTCTACGAATATCATAGCCCTCACCTATGGTAAGCAAGAAATCCTAAATAGATTTCTTTAGTGGGGTTAAGATCCCAATTTCTCATTAATGCCTTGTGTTTACACAACAAATAGTTATGAGTTCAAGGATAAAAAATTTCTCTTTCCAATTGCAACCCATACAACTTTCAACATGACAACTGCCTCTAAGATACTACAGCCTTGTATTTATACAACAAATTATAATATCTTAGTTTAGTCAGACCCTTCATTTCCATATAGTCCTGATTGAATAATGTTATCCTTGTATTATACAACAAAGCAATACCATCAATCATGCTATAAAGCATTAAATGCACCAAGATAAATTTTATATCAAACCGTATAGTAAACCTTGTGTTAAACAACAAACCTACTCTAGTTTTAACATATTTAGCTTAGCATGAAGGAAGGCAACTAGTAGTAGTTTAATCAATTAGCATTTCCAAATCAAGATCTAAATCAATCAAATGGCCAAGTAGGAGAGAGGTGGGGGCCCCCGTGCTTGCCTTAAACACTAAAAATTTTGACCAGGTAAGCAACGGATCCAATTAAAAACCGCATTCTCTTTATCTTTCCAGAACCACTTTCCTAGATATCAATTAATCAATCAAATCCTAAATAGATTTGCACTATGATTTTATAACACTATATCTAAATATAATTTTTAAAGAGGACTTTTATGGTCCACGCACATCCTATTACTACAAACTTTCTAACAGGCATATGATTGCTATCGTAGGCGATCAAAAATAGTTCATCAACTCAACTCTATAGCTAGGATGAGTCGAGATCGTATCCTTAGGGACCTTAGGGCTAAGCTATGATTTAAAAAGAAAAGAAAATTAGTTGTGGTTGACCAAAACAAGAAATAAACTACTTTTACTCAAGTGAAAGGAAGTATTTCGGGAGAGGAAGAGTGATTGTGTAGTGCCAAATTGCATTCTCTTATAACTAAAATGTAATTGATTTTAGAGATTTACCTGTCTTTCCTTGGCATGCCCCATACCCATAACAGATCACGGCGCATCTTCAGGAGACACTAGGTATCCAATTCTTCTTTTCTAAGCATGCCCCATATCCGTAATAAATCATGGTGCATCTCTGAAAAGAAAGAGCTATTCCTAACCTCAATCTAATATTAAAGCATAATAAACAATAAATAAAAGAGAACAAATAAATGTAGAGAGAAAAATATACTCTTTTATTATATAACAAGAAGTACAAAAGATTGAAAAACCAGTTCTTCACTCCCATACTTCAACACTAACTCATTTTAAGTTGATCCTCTCCTGTCCCCTATGCATAGGCTCTAAGGGACTCTGGGGAGTTGGAAGAGAGTGAAAATTAGGAAGGGAGTGGAAACAGAGAAGAGAGATAGAAGATAGGAAGATAGAATACGGAGTAGAGAAGGAATAGAAGAGGGAATAGAAGAGGAATAGAGGAGGAATAGAAGAAGGGGAATACGGAGCAAAGAAGGGAGAGAGAGAGGGGAATACGAATTGATGGCTCTGGACTCCCTTGATGAACTTCCCGTGACCAAGATTTTATAGGCAATGACCAATAACCTTCAATTTCTCCACTCGAATCCCATTTCAACCAAACTCCAATGATCCACTGAGCTCTAACAAACCTAGCGAAGCTTAACTGCATCTCGTTCCCATCCTCTTACGATCTCCAACAAACTCTGTGGCCGTTCAACTACATCCCAATGTTCTAACTGATCTCTATTGAGTTTCAGACTCCAACGAACACAGTGAAGCTCCATGATCCCTGTGGCTTGGACAAACACAATGAAGCTCCACGATCACATGGAATGGTCGATGAGCAAGAGTCCGATGAGGAGAGGGGCACTGTGGATGGTATAGTGGCCGACGACTTGGATGGCTCGGACGGTGATGAGGCTCCACGGTGATCTTCTAGGACTGAGCATATAGGTAAGGTTGCTCCGCAAAGAAGGATTCTTTGAACAAAGAAGACGGTGGTGGCCGTCAGCTTGGATGGGCTCGAATGGCAGCTGAGGATTTGTTTAGTTTAGGCTTGGGACCTTCTTGGTAGTGAAGGGAAGAGCGCCGGTGACTTTTCTAGCATCAAATCAGCTTAGGAATCATGAAAGAGTAGTGAAGAAGAAGGAGGCTGGTGGCTTTTCTGACCAATTTTCCAGCCAAGGGAGGTTTCTCCAGCTATCAAGGGAGGCATCGAGGCTTGGACGGCGATGGGGAAGCGGCTCTGAAAATTTTGGCTCAAAATGGGCTTCGCGATCCATGGCTCTATTTTGTGGACCATGGCCATGGCTTCTTATGGACCACCGGACGAGCTGTAGACCAAGTGGCCGGTCCATGGTGGACCGGCAGCTTTAAATTTTGTGTAATTTCTTTATTAATCCTTTAAAAATCAATTCTAGATTCATTTCAAGCCGATTCGCTTCAAACTTGTTTCATTTGAATCCATAAATCAAGCTTTTCATATTGGTACTCTCATTCCTACAAATAATATATAAAAGTATCAATTTTAAATAAATAAAGATAATTTAATTATTAAATTAATAATTTTATATATGTGTATAACATAGTTATCAGCATACAATAATAGCATATGTGCCAAATGTCATCATTCTAGGAAAACCTTATAACATAGCAAAATCTATCACTATATTAGGATAACCTTATTTCAGAAGGATGACTGAATAGTCTAAACATATCTCTATATCAATAAGGATTTAAGCGAAACCCTAATCGGTGGCATATATCAACAATCATATGCTATAACTATCATGTAAATATAATTAGATAGTATATAATAATTAAAATATTTAATTGACTATTAATTGAATGAATCATGGTTGCTCTGATACCATTATTGAGTTTTGGTAGCATAGCGGAAGATCAAATTTCAAAATTTAAAGCTTAAAACCCTAGTCAACTAAAATCCTAGACTCAGGACTTCCTTGATTATATCAATAACAGAGTAAAATATTTTAGAAATAGAAGAATACCTGTAATGCTAATATCCTTTTCTTTTCACTAGGCATACAAGTGTATACCCTCCAGAAGTGATCCATATAGGAACCGAACCAAGAAAGCACTCCTCTTGCTTGCTTGACTTCTTCCGACAGCCTTTCTTCCTTCAGCAACCTTTTCTCCCTTCTAGGACCTTTTTCTTTTTGAAAATTAGCTTAGTATCTCTCCAAAAACTCTCTTACTATCCTATTATCCTTTCAAATTCTCTTTCTAAGCTCTTGTCTTAAAATTATGGACTTGTCTTAAAATAATAGACTTATCCTAATAAGAGAAGGAAGAGAACTACCAGGATAACTTTTGGATACCTTAGCTTTAATCACCAAAGCCTTTAAATAGGAAGAGAGTAGGCACCTGATACACCTTTTCATTAGTCCCTTATCTAATATTTAATTTATCAGATAAGACTCTTTAATCAAAAAGAGTCCCTTGGCAAAAAGGTGCAAAGTGAACGCCGTTTTACTAATTATTGGCACCAAGAGTTGCTTTTCACAACTCTTCGAGAAAATCTGATAATTAATTCTTAATTTTAGATTTAAGACATGGTCCCACATCTCAATAGACATATCAAGTAGGGAGCTTATCTAGAAAAAGTGATTAACAGGTAGAAGGACTTTATCTGTGTCATATACATGAAGCATCGCATCCATTCATTATTCACGCCCTTCTTAAATTAATTGACCAGCCAATTCCAGTCCATTTGGGCATCCAATGAATAGAAAAGGGGCTAAGCCTTATTACATAAAAGGTGATTAATTTGCAGAAGGACTCTTGGTCCTTTTGCATCCCTTTATTTATGCGTACGCTAATATGGCATCAAGAGTCCCATGCCCTTGAGACTCTTGGTTTAATTAATGGATAAAGGCTAATAAATTAAGATAAATCTTAATTTGGCTATCCCACTTAATACTTAACCCAATTTAAGTCCTACTTAAATTGGTTAGCACAAATAGCAAGCATTTAAATCCAATCTAATTAGGTTAGGAGTTAGGATAGCCAACATATGCTAGTATATTAATTAGCTAGCCAATTAGGATCCCATGACCCTAATAAAAATATAAATGACTTCTTTGATCAATTTCTTAATGTGTATAACCATTTGGACTTCTCATCTAGCTAGCAGTAGGTCTAGGTTCATGTCAATTTGTTCGATTAGAAATCAACTAATCGAACTAGGTCAAATTGAGCTACCCTAGCTATCAATTTGAACCATCTTTCAATTGACTCATGAATTCAATCAATTTAATTCATGATAACCTACAAGATATGATTGACATCTAGCAACATGTCATGCTTACCCAGAAGATGAGAAATTTGATCAAAATTATTAAAATACCCTTTAGTAGTAAGTTACCATGCAATTCAATTCTTTGATCTTTCTTTATCTCGAATAAGTGATGGGTATAGAAAATTATCAAACCCTCATACTTTATTCATTCAAACCTTAAATTACTAATGAAGACTCGATTGATGAAAATTAGAAATTCTTGTATAATTTTATCTTGCTTTGATCAAAGACTCATGAGTCATCATTCAATGAGATTATATTAGATAAATACTCCCTTACTAAGGTGTTCGATTCTTGTTGACCTACTCATACCTTCATATATAATTCACCATATCCATGAATATCTCGTACATGACTACTGAGTCATGATCGAGTATAAACTAAAATATGGATTCATGTGTATAAAATACCATAGTGGTCTCAGATCTAAGGATTACTTATACAACTTCCACTAAGAGAATTATATTTTGATAAATAAGTAAGACTTCCATAAGATATTTCATGATAGATCAATTCAATGAAATTAGACCCTGATGAGCACCCACATCCTTATATTAGTATCCCTACACAAGTGATTGTGAGACAACCACTCTCTTCATAGAGCATATATAGGATGTGCCAGTCTCTACAAAAACATCGATCCCGACTCGATGATCCTATGACTAAAAATATTTTAAATTAAGATTTATTAGATCTTAGGTCTCACTATTACGATCTCCATCGTAATCCTAAAATCATTGCCCTAATTTATGTGGTTCATTATAATCTCAAATAATAAAGTATAAAACATAGCATATGATAAAACAAAATACCTTTTTTATTAATATCATACTTAAGTCGGGAGATTTTATAGATAAGCCTTTATTTCATAAGAAATATGGTTGACTTTTAGGGCACTATCTTTCATCTATAAACGTAAGGCTTAGGTGAAAGGTTTAGTCAGCATTGACTATGGAAACCTTTTCACTTATGACCATGCTGAAGTCCATACTAATTGCTATTGCGTAGTTAACCATGATAAAATCAGGTTGATGGACAGTGATGAGATCACAAGGTCTAAGCTGCAAAGGGTCTATATAAATAAACAAGACAACTAGCTTAGAATTGGAATGCTCATTTCAATAACATGTTCAAATTATTTAATTTTATTAAGAACAAGGAAAAGAACAACTATTTATAAAACGTCAATGAATGGGAGTATGTTTTTTCTTGCATTCTACGAGGATAATATTCTCCTATTAGGAATAAGATTCCTATGCTAATTTATGTAGATTATGATTGTCTAGGTAATTCTCTAATAAAGATCTTTGGAAAGCATCCTACATTGTCTATAAGATAGACAAGCAGGATGCTATACCTATCACATAATTTGTACATTAAAGAAGTGTTAAAGTTGTTTAGCCTAAAAATCTTAATCAGGATTTGACTCCTTAAGCATGGAATTAATCTTTAAAATGTGTCCCAACATATTTGAAAAGATTTTAATATGAGCTAGATTTTTTGAGCTTTGACCATAAGGAGCCTCATATAAATCATACTTACTATTTTTGTTATGAATGTCAGTAAAATCTAGGCTATGAGTGCTGGACAATTATGAAAACATTTTTAACACTTAAGAAGTAATAAAGATATTTTAAATCTTTACTATGAGAGAATTGAGGAAATAAGGATACATATGATGTGTTCTTATACAATGATGGTTTGGAACAGATCATTGTAGGTTTGACTAAGGAGGTTGACTAGATCGTCATCTTTAAAAATGCATGGATATATTATGGTTCATAGATTATAACAGAATTGAGTGTCATGTCATCAGATATGTAATGCTCTATTATAGAGCAATAGTCTGATAGCTTTAGCTAAGGAACCAAGTCTTACCAGAATTTTGAACATATAGAGTGATTATTCAATTCATGATATTTTATTAAGGTATAGAGAGTAAGCTCCACATGAGATGTGGTAAATCCACAAGCTTAGTAAAGTTTGGTCGCTAAAATAGAAGCACATGTGATGGGGCTAAAGTATATGGCTGATTGGCTTTAGTCAAGTAAGAGATTGTTAGATATATATCCTAGAAACCAATTTGGTTGACATATTTTTATTTCTAAGATATAAAATTATATTTAATATTTTAAATTAAGCTATTTCTATACATGTATCCATGTATTGTCCAAGAAATTAATAGATAATGACATATATTATCAAGAGTTGAGAATTGAGTCGTGTTATTATAGATTAATTCTAAACAGTCCCAATCATAGAATGTCACGGGGATAGTGATTGATTGGTTAGATTGGTGCATAGATCATTTTCCTTTAGGGTAGACGAGTCTGAGTCTACATTATGGGGATACTGGAATGAGAGTGTAGGTATTGTTAGAGAACAACGGTACCAAGGCATGACCATCACGAGAAGTCATATGGATGTCTATTTACTTTAGTAATATTCTCGATGTTGTAGTTGTGTGAGTGGTTCTTTGACCTGTGGTTCCTTGATTACTTATAGTGGAGTTGTTATAGTTTGACAATACCAAATATTGGCCCTAGCAATCGGATCCTTGCGATATTCGTTGGCTGCAATAGGTTCACCATAGGAGTAGGAGTGTATTTATAGGGGATCTATCAATCTTAGTAGTTAAGGTATGTCCTATGCGATTTAAGAAGCTAAGTCCTTATGACCATGGCTATGCGATTTAAGAAGCTAAGTCCTTATGACCATGGCCATGGTAATGTGAACAATAGAAAAGAATTTTCATAATATTTCATAATTTGGACTTGAGCTGATTAAATCATGCATATGATAGATCTTAGGGTTTCACAAGTTTCTATGATCTATATCTTGTCAGGATTCTCATTAGAAGAAATCATGTTACTAGGCATCACTGGTGGATTATAGAAACTTGCTAAGATAATTTCGGATCAACGATCCTTGATGGAATGAGCTAGATTTGTTCCGGTCCAATGAAAGAATTTCGTGATACTGTGATGGAGATCATGGTATATGTCACTATCAAACAGAATAGAACTTGAGGGGTCTACACAATAGGAGCTTGACATCATCACATAGTTGATCAATTTGTATAAGAGTTATATTTTTAGATCCTGTTATTTTTGGCACATGCTAATTTTGGCACTTGCTAATTATTAGCATGAGGGACATCATTGCAAAAGTTGCAATGCAATTGGGCTAATTGGGTTTGATAATTCAAGTTAGACTTGAATATAACCCTAATTTGATTAGGGTTGATAGCTTTTGAATTAACCTTGAATCATATTCCAAATAGACCAAAATTGAAGCATAATTAAACTTGGAATTTAGAGTCCCAGTTGATTGGATTGCTCTCTCTTATTACATGCCAATAATGAGGAGGGCACTAAAGTAGTGCCTTTCACGCCCCTCTCTTGTTTTCATGTGAGAGATTTTTGGTCACCAAAAGTTGGCATAGACTCTCATTCTATTCTGGGAGTCTCTCTCTTCTTGATATGGATAATAATAATTTTATTTGAATTTGATTTTAATTTAGATTAGGATTCAAATTTTATGGAATTTTTGGGCATGGAAACTATCAAAATGTGTGACAAATATGATGAGAAAAAGTGAGGTAGAGCTATTCTTAATCTCATGCAAAGAATTCTCCACACATACATGAGAAAGGTAGGAGCATTTGATTCAAGATTGATAGGATAAGATCTTATCTAGATAAGGGATAGGGCCGTGGACTCTTATGGGTGTGAGCAAGAATTGGCATGGATTAAAATTACATGAGAAAGGTAGGAGCATGTGATTTCTAGCAGAAAACTTTTCTTGTTGATACTTTTCATTAGTGCACTCCTTCTTTCTCCCTTGATACCACACATTCAAGAATCTGAAAGAGAAAGAAATCAGAGAGAAAATTAGTGAGAGAAAAAGGAAGAAAAGAGTTTCTTCCAATTTGGCATCCAATCTCCCTTGTTGTGGTGCAAAAGAGTTGCACAGTGATTTCTAGTGTTCCTTCTTCTTCTTAAAGAAGGACCTTGATCCAGCAATCGAAGCAAGGCCTGCAAGGTGCTAGTACTATGGTGGCATTGGTGCTTCGATCGAACATCTTCATGTGGATACCAACAGAGGCCTGGCACATGCGTGGCTCAAGCAAAACCTGGGATATCATCAGATCCAATCTGACGATGAAGATGGAGTAGCACAATAGGTAAGTAGATCAGATCTACTTATTTTATTTTTAGATCTTATATGTTCATGAGTGGATATTGTATGCATGCTAGATTAGGATCTTATTCCACTACATTTTTATTAAAAAATATTTTTTAAAACCTATGCATGCTACCTTGGGATTGTGTGACGATTCCTTCACTAGCATCTCATCAACAGGGTCTTTAAAGATCAAATTGGATGAAATGATCAAGTCTATATTGATAACATGCTGGTAAAGAGCCAACAGATGAACACATGTGGCAAACCTTGAGGAGACTTTCCGAGTCTTAAGAAACTATCAAACAAGGGTTAACCTAACCAAGTATGCCTTTAGTGTATCTTTCAAAAATTCTTGGGTTCATGGTTCCTACCATGAAATCGAAGCTAACCTAGAAAAAAATCTAGGCAATCTTAGAGATGTCGCCCCTGGATCTAAAAAGAAGTACATGCCTCACAGGGTAGATAGCTGGGTTAAGTAGGTTTATCTCTAGGTCAAGCAATAGGTGTCTACCCTTCTTCAAGGCCTTACGGTAGATCAAGGACTATCATTGGATAGAGGAGTGCTAGGCTGCCTTTGAGGTACATTGCATGTATTCACTACTACCTGCTCCTGACTAGAATAGTGGAAGGAGAAATACTGTACTCGTACTTTGCTGTATCTCCAGTTGCGATAAGCTTGTCCTTGTTTAGGAGGAAGGCATACAAAAATCGGTATACTATACAATCAGTTATTGAAGGACATGAAGACTCGCTATCCGGAGGGAGAAAGTCACCTACGCTCTCTTGATGTCATCCCGGTAGCTTCAACCTTATTTTTAGGCACATTCAGTCACTGTCTTGACTAACCAGCCTTTGAGGTCAGCCCTTCAAAAAACGGACACCTCAAGAAGGATTGCCAAGTGGGTGGTAGAGCTTGGAGAGTTCGACATCTATTACCACCCATGACCCTCCATCAAAGCACAGGAACTAGCTGACCTCATTATGAGTACACTCCTTAAGGAGATCAAAGTAGAGATAGAAGTAGGAGTTGGAGCCCTCGTTTCGATGGGTGACCTTTGGTGCTGGCTGTATGTTGATGGAGCATCCAACACAAGAGGCTCCAAAGTGGAGATGATCATCCCAACCCATATGGTACTGTTGCAGAACAAGCCCTTTGTTTCATCTTCAAGACTTTGAATAATGAGTTAGAGTACAAACCACTTCTAGCAGGGTTGAGTTGGGTGTACATCATGTCAAAGGCTTCAGTGACTCCAACAAGTAGTAGGCCAGGTTTTCGGGGAGTACAAATCCAAAGCTCCCACTATGGAGAAGTATCTATATAAGGTAAAAGATATATTCCTTCCTTCCTCCTCTTTTGAGATTATTCAGATACCTAGAGTAGAGAATTCTTGGGCAAACCCCTTGTCAATGCGGGCGACTACAGAATACCTAGAAATCCATAGGGAGCCATATGTGGGAACCTAGAGAAGCCCAGTATTGAGGGCGAGCCAGCTTCTATGATGTAGGTGGATCATGAGCCCTGCTAAATGGACCTGTTGATATGAAACCTGAGAGATGGACAACTGCCTAAGGATCAAATTGAGGCTCACCGAATCAAGAGCAGCTTAGCATAGTATTTGATGTTGAGGGGAAGCTATATCAGCGGTCCTACTTGATGGTGTTCCTATGACATTTTCAACCTATAGAGGCTGACTACGTCTTACGTGAGGTCCATGAAGGCATATGCGGAGTCACCTCGATGGACGAGCTCTAGCAAACAAGATCCTTCAACAAGGATACTACTTGCCTAAAATCCATGTGGATGCCATCGAGTTCATGCGATATTATGACCGCTATCAATGCCATGCCAACATGTAGCATCAGCCATCGACACCACTTGCACTGGTCAGCTCACCTTGGTCCTTTACTTAATTGGCAATCAACATTATGGGTCCATTTCCACTAGTCTTTGGATAAAGGAAGCTCCTCATTGTTGCTATTGACTATTTCACAAAGTGGGTAGAAGTGGAACCCTTATCCTAGATCACTGAGAAGGAAGCTTGTAGTTTCATCTGGAAATCTATTGTATGCCAGTTCATCCTATCCCAAGTGATCATCGTCGATAATGAATGACAATTTGACAATATATCCTTTGATGAGTTGTGAGGATCTATAGATTATCCACTAATACACATCCATTGCACACCCATAGACAAATGGGAGCGCGAAAGTTACTAACTGTACTATACTGCATCATTTGAAGAGCCACCTTGATAAGGCTAAAGGGCTTTGGGTAGACAAACTACACAACATTCTGTGGGCCTACTAGATGTTATACTAACTTCCAATCGAGGAGACCCCATTCAACCTCATCTATGGAACCGAAGCAGTTGTCCCACTAGAGTTAGGCTTGTCCTCATACAAGGTCTAGGCCTATGATGAGCACTGGAACTCTGAGGACCTCATAGTCAACCTGACCTCCTTGAAGAAGTTTAAGAGAAGCCTAGATCAAAATGGCAACCCATCGATGATGAGTAGCTCACTACTTTAACTCTAGAGTCAAGGGTAAGCAATTTTGCTTAGGCAACCTGGTACTCAAGAAGGCCGTGGTTAGCTAACCGGCCAAGTAGGGGAAGCTCTTGCCAACTAGGAAGAACCTTACCACGTTGTCGGGCTATATGCTTGGGCATCTATTATTTAAAATAGTTAGATGGAATGCCTATTTCATGCACCTGGAACTCTGATAATCTCTGACCTTACTATCAATAAACTTTTTCTTAGTTTATAAGCTATCTCCATCTGTGATGAAGTCTCTCTCTCGAAGTACTAAACGCCTAGTTTGCAAAAGCAAGGGGTGTGCCTACAAATCGTAGGCGAGTTCTGTGCCCCAGGTAAGGACTTAACAATCCCTTGAAGCCCTAGCAAGCAATCCTTTAATTAACTCCCAGGCACAAGTCCTGGGTGAGCTCCAACCTAGGCAAGGGCTTAATAGCCCCTTGAAGCCTAGCAAGCAATCCTTTGATTAGACTCCTAGGCATAAATCCTAGACAACCTCCGCATCCTAGGTAAGGGTTTAACAGTCCCCTCGAAGCCCGGGCAAGGGATCCTTCGATCAGACTCCCAAGAATAAATCCTGAGCAAGCTCTATGCCACAAGTAAGGGCTTAATAATCCCTGAAGCCCTAGCAAGTGATCCTTCAATCAGACTCCCAGGCATAAATCTGGGCAAGCTTTGCACCCTAAGTAAGGACTTAATAATCTCTTGAAGCCTTGGTAAGTGATCTTTCGATTAGACTCTCAGGCATAAATCCTGGATGAGCTTTGCACCCTAGGTAAAGAATTAACAGTCCCTTGAAGTCTTGGCAAGTGATCCTTCGATCAAACTCTCAGGAACAAGTCCTTGGTGAGCTTTGCACCCCAAGTAAGGACTTAATAGTCCCTTCAAAGCCCTGGCTAGCGATCCTTCGATCAGATTCCCAGGAAAAATCTTGGATGAGCTCTACATCCCAGTTAAGGGCTTAATAGTCCCTTGAAGTCCTATCAAGCGATCCTTTAATTAGACTCATAGGCATAAATCTTGGATGATCACCATGCCTTAGGTAAGGGCTTAATAGTCCCTTGAAGCTTTAGCAAGTGATCCTTTATCAAACTCCCAGGAACACAAGTCCTGGGCAAGCTTCATACCCTAAGTAAGGGCTTAACAGTCCCTTCAAAGCCCTAACAAGTGATCCTTAAAATAGACTCCCAAGTACAAGTCTTGAACAAGCTCCGTGCCCTAGGAAAGGGCTTAATAATCCCTTCAAAGCCCTTGCAAGCGGTCTAGTGACCAGACTTCCAGGCACGGTAGTGTGCTATCTTGAAGCCTTGGCAAATGGTCTAGCAACCAAACTCCTGGGCATGGTAGTGTATAATCTTAAAGCCCTAACAAGCGGTCTAGCCACCTGACTCCCGGCATGGCAGTGCATAATCTTGAAGCCTTAGCAAGCGATCTAGCGACCAAACTCTCAGGCATGACAATGCACAATCTTGAAGCCCTGGCGCAAGCAATCTAGCAACCAGACTCCTAGGCACAAGTCTTGGGTGAGATTTGCACTCTATGCAAGGGCTTAACAGTCCCTTCGAAGTCCTAGCAAGCAATCTAGTGATCGAACTCCCAGGCATGGTAGTGCATAATATTGAAGCCCTAGCACGCGGTCCGAGGACTAGACCCTCAGCCAATGTTAGCGAACCCTCTATTCTAAAATCCTGGGCAAGCTAAGTACCCCAGCAAGGTTGGCAAACTCTCTATTCTAAAGTCTTGAGCAAGCCGAGCACCCCAAGCAAGGTTGGCGAACCCTCTATCCAAAGTCCTAGACAAGCTAAGCACCTCAAGTAGGGTTAGCAAACCCTCTACTTTAAAGTCCTGGATGAGATGAGTGCCCCAAGCAAGGTTGGCGAATCCTTTATTCTAAAGTCCTAGGCAAGTGGAGATCCTAAGATATGTTGGCAAACCCTGGTGTGGGCATCAGATCAGACAGAGATTACTGGGCCCATTATGGTTTTCTGATTAGTTTTTTTGAGTCTTGTAGTCCTTAGTCTTGTGTCACTTGTATTAAAATGAGCCAAATCCTGTAATAAAATTAGTCCATCAGTTGATTCCTGTATTTTTGGTTCAAGTCTAGTACAAGAAGAGAGTCACCAGACCCCACCTAGGCCCTCCTTTTCATGCACCGGGCCTCTACTCAAGCCCATACGCCAGGCCCTTTTCATGCCCCAAGGATGGCGCCCCTCCCAGTCTAAGATCAGTTGGTGCCCCAGGCCTTCCCCAGCCCAATATAAAGTTGGCACCCCAGGCTTCCCAGCCCACCAAGAAGCCATGTGCCAAGCCCACATGGAGGCTGTCAGTCCATGGAGTTTGCTGCCCAAAACCTAGATGGAGGAGGCATCTCAGCCAAGAGAAGCCTGTAGTTGACCAAGTCCAAGTCCAATAGTATATCTTGGCCCTCAGCCTTGTAGTCCCAGTCTGTAAAGGAGTCCAGAGACCTGGGTGACTCTATAAATACCCATCCCTCCCCTCTTGTATACACAACTTTTGATGAAATATAATTGAGTGTTTTTCTTTATTCTATTGTTGCCTCCGTAAGGAGTGGGTGGGAGGCCCGTGTGGTCTTTTTCTGTGTGCAAACCTTAGCCGCCAGCATCCCTCTCTCTTACCAAACCCTAGCCACCTCCATCCCAACGAAAACCCTAGGATGCCCTCTCCAACTCCCATGCCTAGGCCACCACCCCCTCTCTTCCTTCTTCCCCTGGGACTGCCACCTTCTTCCATCAATCCTAGGCTTCCAACCTTTTTCTTCCAAGCCCTGTGGGCCGCCAACTACTCTCTCTCTTACAGGTCACTAGCAGTAGAGTCCTCTAGGCATCCTCATATGTAGCCAGGTCACCCCTCTCCAAGCCAGGCGTTCTCCGTCTCCATCTAGCCGCTAGCCATCCCTAAGACCCATCCATCCCTCCACGTCTTCTTCCTCTAGTTTATATTTTCTCATCATTTATGATCCTAACCCCGACATGTGCAGGATCCTTCTGGTGAAACTGTCCAAGGAAGAAGGTCTGCCTTGCCTCGAGACCAGTTGATAAAAAGCTGGATGATCTGCGAGGAAAGAGACTTGATCATCCAGGCACCGATCCATGAGATGGCAGAGCGACCCCTTCTACGTTGAAGACAACATCTTTGCCAGGTAATTACCCAAAACCCTCTCTAAGTTCTATTTTATTAAGATTAACTATCTTAATAGGGGGTTTCTCGATCCTTGTGGTCCTGATTTTTGTCTCTTTGATTATTCTTAACTACGGTAATCGTAGTTTGGTTCTTTACATCATATCCTGCTTGTTCTTTTAATCTTTTTTGGAACATAGTCATCTTAAAATCTGAAATTAATTGCTTCCATTAATTTGCTTTTTTTTTTTTTTTCTTTATGTTCATCCCCATCATCTGCATCCCGCATCAGTTTGGTATCAGAGCTTAGCATTAGGGCAGTTTTGCATCTTCCATAAATACAAAAAATATCAAAAAAAAATCTGCATGTTGATTTCTGCACTAAGGGTCCAAATATAGGTCTGGTTTTCCATCTTATCATTGCTATTTTTTCTGATTTTCACACTTATTATTCTTTGATTTGTTCTCTTATTTACTACTATTTTTGTCTGATTTTACAGTCCATATAAAAAAAAAAAATCTGCATACACAAAACCCTGACAAAAAAAAAAAGTAAACTTGCTGAAATTTCTGCATGTTAACCTAGGAAAAAAATCTGCATACACATAACCCTGACAAAAAAAAAAAAAACTTGCTGAAATTTCTGCATGTTAACCTAGGGCCGAAATTAATTTACATCCAAACCCCCCAAACCAAAGACACTTTGTTTGCTCACCTAATCAACTGAGAATTGAGTCTGCCACCTCATAAATCACAAAAAGAAAAAAAAATTATTTTTTGATTTTTCTGATTTTAGATTGCATTAGGGTTTCATCATGTGTGCATCATCTTGCATTAACCTAATCTAAGGGCACTTCTACTCTGTCAGATCAGGACAAAATTTCATCACCTGTCCTGGGCCCAAAATAACCACCTACATATGAACCCGAGCATAACTAAAATTAATTAAAAACCTAATTGATTTAGGGACACCAACAGGTCGGGTCCGAGTTTAGTGAGAAAACTAGTGCACTCACCCCTCCCACTATTACTGGAAGCTGGTGTCTAAGGGTAGAGGTCCAGAGGTAAATGCCCTAAGTGGACTGGTGGTTTTTAATTAGGACCTTGTAACAAGCAGGGGGAGCCTTCCACCACCCCTTCTCTTACCTGGTCAATGGAAGGAGTAGTTGTTGAGTTGGGTGTAAGTTGAGTTGACTCACTTTACTTTGGCTTTAGGTCTAGCAAACCCTGGCACGTTCAAATTATTGTGTGCATGACAACCAAATCAGAAGCCCACTACCACCAGTCTCAACCCCAACCCAATTTAACCATGGAACTTAATCTTGAAATCCTAATGAAGACCATGAATGACCAGTTTGCCCAATTGACTACCCAAATGAACCATAAGTATGACCAAATGAACCATAGGTTTGACCAAGTGGAAGGCCAGTTAGGAACCCTAGAGAGAACTCAAGAGTCCAACACTAAATCCGAGTCTGATTCACCTCTTCCCACACCTCCCAACCCTAGGAGAGCCCAACACCCAGACCCATTCTTGGAGCCAACCCTAGGAGAACCCCACCTCCTGACCCATTCCTGGAGTCCAACCCTAGGAGAGTCCCATGTCCTGACCCCTTTCTAGAGCCAAATCCTAGGAGGCCCAATCATGAATTCTAGGACTAGGATGAAAGAGTCATTAGGAACATCAGCTTAGAAGCACCTACATTCGATGGCATCTTAGATCCTAAGGTCTACATAGATTGGGAAGGAGATATGGAACAATATTTCGAATGTCATGAGTGAATGAAAAAAAAAATAGTTGAGTTCTTTTCTTCTTATTTCCATGCAATTCTTCATTGACGCTCCATGAGGGAGAGGGTGTGAGGCCCAAAACTTCCGTGCCTTAGGGCATTGACGCTCCGTGAGGGAGAGGGTGTGAGGCCCAGTTATCCAAACCCAACCATCTGCTTCTTCCTTCCTCATTGTTCTTTTCCCACCTCCATAGAAAATTAAAAAAATAAAAGAAAATCCAGTGGTACCCTAATCCCTGGTGACTTCTCAGCTCGCCAATGATCCTTTCTCCGATCCCATCCCTCATCAAACCCTCTATTCTAAAGTCCTGGGCAAGCTGAGTGCCCTAGGCTGGATTGGTGAATCCTTTATTCTAAAGTCCTAGACGAGTTCGGCGTTGGAAAAAATACCTAGGGTTTCATGCATGATTATTTTTTTAATAATTCATAATGAAAGAACATGTATTTTAAAACTATTTTAAATAAAAAAACATGTATTTAGAATAATTATAATAAACCCTAAGCAGAATCATAATATGATATGTAGTAGAAAATAAAATCAGCATGCATCGATCTACCTGATATATCAGTAGGTCTAATTTACAAATAATATGAAATCAAATTTTATACTTTATTGTGGGTCGATAATCCCCACTACTGATGGCATGTGGTAAGGGCTCTCTGTGTTGCTTCACAGCCACACAAGGTGTCTGGCCTCTACGAATCATCCACATGAAGCTCTAACGCGATCAACCTCCTGGACTACTAGATCCACACGAAGGCCACTAGATGGCTAAAAATATATTATTTCTTAGACTTTCTTGAACCTCCCAAGAAATCCAAGAAGAGGATGAAGAGGTCTAGATCTAAGAGGAAGAAAACCAAAAATAAGAAACCTATTTACTACTTTTTTTCTTCTTTTTCTTCTTCCTTAACCCAGCACCCAAGAAGGTCTCTTACACCCATTTAGAATTCATGCCCCATTTTTCTCTTATTTTCATGGTAATTTCACTTTAAGTTTTTTGTGGTAATGCTCTCTTAATGATGTATATATAATGGAAATCTAAAGTAAATTTGTTGATAGAGGAGAGAGAGATTAGATTGGGATAATGTGATGTAGTTTGAATAGGAATGGATGTTCAATTTCTAATAGAACTCTAAATAAATTCAAATCAATCAAATTTAATTCAAAAGAATTATAATTTAAATAGAAATGATGGAGGATAAAAAAAATTAATTTTTTCATGAATAATTCTAAAAAAAATTGGCAACAAAAATAGATAAGTTTTTGAGAGTTAGGACCAAGTAGAGCTAGAATAAGGCAAAGAGTTTGATTCCAGTCAAACTCCTCTCATTTAAATTTTAAAACTCATAAATTAATCCAAATCAAATAAGAAAGGAGGGGAGTGAGTGAAAAACACGTTGGCATGAATCTTTCATGAGGTTTTTAAATAATTGGCATGAAGAAATCCAATAGAAATACCTAGTTGGGCAAGATAAGGGTTTGACCAAGCTTTGACCAAAATTAGTTATGAACCAAAACTAATTGGTTATAACTAATTTAACTAACTTGGACTTAATCCAATTAGGTTATAATTAGGTTTAATTAAATTTTAATCAAATCTAAAACTAACTGGGCCTAAGCTCGAATCCAACTGTAATTAGAAATCCTTAGCGATTAGGTCATCAAATAATCCAATCGACTAAATTCTAATTGAACCAAATTCAATTAGACTTGACATAAATCTCTTCACCTAATCAAATTGAGTCAATTAATAATTCAATTATTAATTAATCCTTATATAATTAATTAATAATTAATTAATTATTAATTTATAATATGGATACTTGGTTATTTTTGCCATTAAACGATTCTTAATCATTAGTCAGCCACATGATCAGTTAGAAACTTTTATTGTGTATGACCCCATAGGTTTGAATACTAAGCCAGTAGTCCAGGAACTAATTCTATAACTAATCGATATAACCATCTAGCAATAGTGCTCGATGTCCGGATAGGTCAAATATTTATGAAGCAACATTCAAGAACCAAGCATATGTTTTCCATATAATTCATCCCTTTGATCCTAATGCTCAGAATGATTTCAGAGTTAACTGCCAACTCTGAGTAATATATCCAAAAATGTCTCAACTTACTAAATCCTATAACTCTTCACATGGATTGCCCTGGCTAAGTCTTGCTAAATTGAAACACAATAGAGCATCGTCTTCAACATCTTGGAGTGGTCAATTCCATCTTGACTCATCACTGAATTAACAAGTACTTGACTACACCCAATAACCTTCCATTACTGGATTAGAAATCTAGGTAGTATGGCATATAAGTACAATGAGTTACTTGCAAATCACCAGGATGATCTCAGGTTGGAGGGATACTTATATCCATATGCTTTTGTGAGATTTTCTTGACAGTAGAGTACTTAGTAGAGTTGGTCATATTTTATGCAATTAACCTACACTCATCAGCATGCCATACCAGTGTCTACACACTCCTTGGTTATGAGGACAACCAATCCGTATGGCATACAATGACCTATGCTTGAACATTATCATCCTTGTTGACTCCATTATTGATTTTGATAATAAGCAAAATGGTTAAGTATAAGTTGAGTACTAATGATTTCCTTGAAGTATATTTTTATAGAAAAAGGTGCTCACAAATTTGAAGAAGTTTGTTTCTTTGAAGAAGCCAAGTTTACATGAAAAGAACTGCTTAAAGAGGACTTGGAATGTCAAAATTTGCTTGATTGGACATCTGAGTGAAGCATAAATTTGGTTCAGCACAAGTTCAAGAATTTTTGAGAAGATTTCAGTGAGGTGTCGACTCAAAGTGTCGACACATGACATCAAGTGTCAGCACATGGAGGTGAAGTGTCAACTCAAGCCAGTATGCAAAGAATGTTTCAGATGGCATGGCTGAAGTGTCAATACAGAACCTGAAGTGTCGACTCAAAGTGTCGACACATGGATCAGCTCATCGCCTGAGATTTTCAAGCCACAGAACTTGCTAAAAATGAAGAACTGTAGAAGTGTCGATACATGAAAGAGAAGTGTTGACTCAAAGTATCGACTCACCTGAGGAAGTGTCGACACATCTGAGATTTTCAGAGAACCAGATTGAAGATTTTTGAACTAGGTGTTGACTCAAGAAGATCAAGTGTTGACCTAAAGTGTCGACTCATAGCCTGAAGTGTCGACACATGGAGTTCTGGAAATAGTAACGGCTAGTTTTTCAAATACAGAATTCGACCTTTTTGCCCTCCAACGGCTAGATTTTCAAGTCTAACGGCTAAAAAATGGATTTGAGACCTTGGAAAGGTATTTATATGCTCTAAATCAAATCAAAAGAAGTATTATTCATAACTATTGATGAGAATGAAATAGAAGCATTCAAGAGAAAAGAAAAGAGAGCTTTAACTCCTATTCATTGAAGATTCAACCACTCTCAAGCAAAAGCAAGCCTCTAAGTATTTAAAAGCCTTCAAGAGCATTGAAGATCATCCATTCTTGAGCATTCAAGAGGCTTCAACAAGTTCAAAGCACCTCTACATCGAGCTTCAAAGAGATACCCGCTTTATTTTAGAAAGCTTTCATTGTTTTATTACTTCAAAAACTTATTTGTTGTAAGGGTTTTGGTTAGCCTATTATAAAACCAAGGGAGGTTATTGGTAAGCCTTTGAAAACCAATTAGGTTCTTGGTTAGCCTGGAAAATCAATGGAGGTTGGTGGTTAGCCCGTAAAATCATTTAGGTTCTTGGTTAGCCCATAAAACCAAGTGAGGTTTTGACTTGTTGGCCTTATGAAAACAAGTTAGGTTTTTGATTAGTGAGCCCGCAAAACTAATCAACTATAATTGGTGTGATTATAGTGAATTCCCAAGAGGATCTTGGAGAGTGGATGTAGGTGCATTGGATAGCAGAACAACTATATTTCTTGGTCTTTGTGGTTGATTGATCTCTCTACTTGCTTTTCACTTATTTTTATTTATTTTTGCTGCACTTTTTTTAAGAACATTACGTTTGATTTCTTTGTACCTTAACTGATTGTTGGATTGGATTGCATAGCATTGCATTGCATCAAGTAAATATATTTTAGAGACCTAATTCACCCCCCCTGGTTGCTTACTGGGCAACAAGTGGTATCAGAGCCCTGTTCTCAATGTATAGGCTTTACCGCCTTGAGTAAAGATCTATGGCAACCCCAATTGGTATTAGCATAGTTGAGGATCAAGCCTCAAATAGACCTCCATTTTTTAATGGATCAAATTATACATATTAGAAAACTAGGATGAGAATTTATATGCATTCTATAGATTTTAACTTGTGGAGAGTTGTTGATAAAGGTCCGCATATTCCTTCGGTCTTGGTTAATGGTGTTTCTTTCCCAAAACTTGAAGAAGATTGGGATGAAAATGACATTAAGCAATCTGAGATCAATGTTAAGAACAATCTCCTTTATTGTGCATTAGATCCTAGTGAATTCAATATGATATCTACATGCACTTCGGCTAAAGAAATATGGGACACACTTGAAGTTACCCATGAAGGTACCGATCAAGTGAAGACAAAGGTGAACATGTTAGTGCATACTTATGAAATGTTCTGAATGGAACCTAATGAGTCAATCACTGATATGTACACAAGATTTATAAATATTGTAAATAGAATGAGAAGTCTTGGAAAGGTAATGTCTAATGCTGATCTTGTGAATAAAATCCTCAGGTCACTTCCAACATCATGGGATCCAAATTTGACCGCAATTTAAGAAGCCAAGGATGTTGACAAACTACCTCTAAGCAGCTGGTTGGATCACTCATGACTTATGAGCTGAATTTGAAACAAAAGTTAATAGACATGGATAAAAAGAAAAAGGGATAGCTTTCAAATCAAACATATAAAAAGAATCCTCAATAGATGAGTCCGAAGAAGAAGAGGAAGATGAAGGTGAAGAAGCCCTCCTTGCAAAGAAATTCAGAAGATTCATGAAGAGGAGGAAGTTTCCTTACAAAAAGAAGTTTCAATCAAAAGAAAAAGGAAAAGAGAAAAAGAAAGAAAAAGAAAAAGAAAAGGAGAAAGAAAAATACCTACATGCTTCGAGTGCAAGAAGTCGGGTCACTATAAGTTCGATTGCCCTCTCCTAAGAAGTCAAGAAAGAAATTAAGAAAGAAAATAATGATGGCCACCTGTAGTGACAGTGAAGACTCCAGTTCTGATGAAGAGCAGACAGAAGTTGCAAATCTCTGTTTAATGGCACATCAAGAACAAGATGAGGTAAATTCCGACACCAAATAGATTTTACTTTTCATGAGCTAAGAAATGCTTTTGATGAACTCATGCATGATTATAAACTAATTTTATGTGAAAATAAAAAGTTGAAAAAGCATACAAACAGTTTCTCTCTTGAAAACAATTCTTTATTGAATGAAGTCAATGATTTGAAATTTAAATTGGATGTTTTAGAAAAGAAAAACAATGCTTTGTCAATGGAGAATGAAGTCTTCAAAAGACCCAAGAATGTTATTTCAAATGGTGATCTTTTAAAGAAAATAAAGTTTAGAATTGGAAAATGCTAAGTACAAAAATGAACTTGAAAAAATAAAGCCTTTTGTTAAAAAATTTACCTATAGTTCAGAAAAATTAAACCTACTTTTGAATAGTCAAAGAGCCATTTTTAATAAAGCAAGTTTAGGTTTTAGACCACAAAAACAACAAAATTATTTCAAAAACTTTTTTGTACCTGTATCATCCAGCATAATATATTTTCATGTAAAAAGTTAGGTCATAAATATTTTCAACGCAAAAATTAAACCTACTTTTGAATAGTCAAAGAGCCATTTTTAATAAAGCAGGTTTAGGTTTTAGACCACAAAAACAACAAAAGTATTTCAAAAACTTTTTTGTACCTGTATCATCACAGCATAATATATTTTTCATGTAAAAAGTTAGGTCATAAATATTTTCAACGCAATTTAAGAAAAATTAATTCTTTTGGTAAAGTGTGGGTTCCAAAAGGAACCATTTTAAGTACTAACCCTAAAGGATCCAAGTTGGCTAAGATACCTAAAAACAAAGTTTAATTTTATTGCATGTGTGTCTTGCAACCAAGGAGAACAAAAGACTTTGGTATCTTGATAGTGATTGCTCAAGGCACATGATGGGAGATGTGAAGCAATTCACTTCTCTTGAAGCTATGAATGGAGTGAGTGTGACCTTCGGGGATAATGGTAAAGGAAAAATCATTGGTATTGGTAAGGTTCACATAACTCCTCCTAGTTGTATTAGCAATATACTTCTAGTTGATGGTTTAAAGCATAATCTTTTAAGAATTAGTCAATTTTGTGATAAAGATTTTCAAGTCATTTTTAAATCATCTTATTGCATGATTGCTAGTCTAGATATAAATGGAGTACAATTCATTGAAAAAAGGCATGAAAATATTTATTTGGTAGATTTAGATGATCTATCTTTACCTAATGGAGAATGCCTTGTTACAATGAATTCTACTAAAGATGAGACTAGTTGGCTTTGGCATAGAAGATTAGGGCATGCTAGTATGTTTCTACTTTCAAAACTTTGCAAAAAGAATTTGGTTAGAGATTTACCTGAACTTTGTTTTGAAAAAGATAGAGTTTGCCAAGCATGTCAATTTGGAAAACAAGTTAAAACCCCTTTCAAACCTAAAGATTTTGTAACTACTAGTAGACCACTAGAGCTACTTCATATGGATCTCTTTGGACCAACTAGATTTCAAGTCTAGGAGGCAAGAGATATGGATTAGTCATAATGGATGATTTTTGAGATTTACATGGGTTTCTTTCTAGCACATAAAGATGAATCATTTTCTACTTTTATAAAGTTTTATCGAAAAGTCTCAATGAAAAAGGTGTTTCAATTGTTTGCATTCGCAGTGATCATGGAACTGAATTTGAAAATCAAGATTTCAAAAACTTTTGTAATGAAAAAGGAATAGAATACAATTTTTTGTACCTAGGACACCTCAGCAGAATGGGATATTAGAAAGAAAAAATCGTACTTTAGAAGAAATGGCACATACTATGCTTTGTAAAAATGATTTATCGAGATATTTTTGGGCTAAAGCTATTAATACTACATGTTATATTTTAAATGGAGTTTTAATCTACCCTATTTTGAAGAAAACTCCTTACGAACTTTGGAATCAAAGAAAATCAACTTTAAAGTATTTTCTAGTTTTTGGTTGCAAATATTTTATTTTAAATAATGGAAAAGATAATCTTGGAAAATTTGATGCCAAGTATGATGAAGGTATCTTTTTAGGATACTCCATATCAAGCAGGGCATACAGAGTTTTCAATAAAAGAACCTTGGTTGTAGAGGAGTCAGTGCATGTTGTTTTTGAAAAATCTACTAACAAATCCTCCAGAAAAGAGGATACATCTGATGAATGTGCAGGTGCTGGCAAGCTTCAAAAGTTGACACTGAATGATCAATCCCAGCCAAGTGAAAAAGATCAAGACAAGAATGAGAAAGGTGATGACACTCCAAAGCACCAAGATCTACCTAAGGAATGGAGGTATGCTCATGGATATCCTAAGGAATTAATCCTAGGCGATCCATTTAAAGGGGTAAGAACTCGAGCCTCAATTAGAAATGAATGTGACTATATAGCTTTTGTATCTCAAATGAGCCTAAATATTTTGAAAAGCTGAAAAAGACCCTAACTGGATTAATGCCATGCAAGATGAACTAATTCAGTATGATAGAAATAATGTTTGGACACTAATAGAAAGATCATCTAATATTTCTATTATTGGCACTAAATGGATATTAGGAATAAATTAGATGAAAATGAAATTGTGTTAGGAATAAATCTAGGCTAGTTGCTAAAGGGTACAACCAGGAGGAAGGAATTGATTTTAATGAAACTTTTGCTCCTGTTGCTAAACTTGAAGCAATTAGATTATTATTAGTATTTGCTTGTTTTATGAACTTTAAACTATTCAAATGGATGTTAAGAGTGCCTTTCTAAATGGTTTTATAACAGAAAAAGTTTTTGTTGAACAACCACCTAGATTTGAAAATCATGCACATCCTGATCATGTTTTTAAATTGCACAAAGCACTTTATGGATTAAAGTAAGCACCTCGAGCCTGGTATAAGAGACTCAGCAAATTTTTAATTAAAATGAATTTTCTAGAGGCCATGTTGATAAAACCTTGTTTTTGAAAAAGAAGGATAGTGATTTATTAGTAGTACAAATATATGTTGATGATATCATTTTCGGTGCTACTAATGAACTTCTTTGTCAAGAGTTTACTAAGCTAATGCAGGATGAGTTCGAGATGAGCATGATGGAAGAACTCAATTTCTTTCTCGAACTCCAGATCAAGCAAACAAAAATTAGATATCATTTTATTAGAGATCATGTTGAAAATAATGATGTTATGTATGAATTTATAAGTACTGAATTTTCATTAGCTGATATCTTAACTAAATCTCTTCTAGAAGATCAATTTTGTATGATTATAAGAGAGCTCGGGATCATTAATCTGTTTGATTAATATTTCCTATCTTTGTCTCAAATCAATCAATTGACATCAATCATGCTCAATCTTTGCTAATTTTGTTGATTTCATGAATTATGCTTGATTTGATTAACTCAATCTCTATTTTTTGGTTTTTAAGTCAATGTGTGAATGTGTCGACACATTCAGGTCATCATGTGTCGACATCGACACATTCATGAGTCGACACATGAACATCATGCATTAGATTCATTCTTCAATCTTGCGTATGATCTTCAATTGAAGCAATTGAACGCATCTTAGTCGACATCAGACATGTGATTAGTGACAAGAGATGTCGACAATCAAGCATCATATGTATGGATTATGTACCAGCAGCTTGCATTACTGCATTTTTAACTTCTATCTCTATTCTACTATTGCATTCTCTATTCGATTTACATGATTCTTCGATGACACCTGTTGGATTTTGCTACATTTCATCTTCCTTTTGCATTCTGAGCCTTAGAAACCCTAGGTTTTCACCCAAATCTTGCCCAAATTCTTATTCTAAGTAATGGGACCCCGAAAGCAAGTAGTCCGTCGATCGTCAGTCAAATCAGGAAGAAGAATGAAGAATGAAGGCTAGACACGAGGCTAGAGCTCCTAATCTGCCTGCATGACCACTTTTTGTAGCTTCTAGCCGGATGAGCTCGAAGACCATTATCGAGGAACGACGAGTACACTCGGTTTTGTCGACCAGCAGCATTTTAGGATCGGATAGTGGATTCGACAGGCTGGTTTGACTTCTTTTTTCTCACTGAGTGAGAGATTTTATCCCGAGCTTATTAGAGAGTTTTATGGATCACTCATCCGTGGATCTGATGGATGGATGGGACAGGTGAGAGGCCAGGATATCCCAGTTTCATAAGAGGTATTGAGCAGAGTATGGGACATTCCGATGACTAGTTCAGTGTTGGATAGCCTGATGGACAGAGTGAGTGGACTCCAGTGTATCTTTGAGTCTGATATATTACATGAGGGAGCCACCATACCCGCATCCCGACTGTCAGCAGATATGAGATTGTTGCACCATATTGTCGCCCGGATACTTCTACCAAGATCGGACGCTTCGATTACATCACTGAGCAGGAGTTGCTAGTGATGGTCTCATTAGTTCAGCGCACGTTCGTCTGCCTTCCAATGCTTATGATTCACCAGATGATGGAGGCGTCGATGAGCCAGCGACTCTGCCTGCCCTATGGGATGGGATTGACTATTTTGTTCAGAGAGTACGGTGTTAGTTTTGAGGACGAGCCCTTTTGCATGCTACTTTATACTGATGTGTATGACATCAGGTCATTACACCGGATGGGTTATCATCTATTCTGAGGCCAGTGGAGATGCAGGATATCTGGTCAGGCCAAGGACAGAGCTGATGACGATAATGCTGCAAAGGAGCGCATCCTCTCCAGCAAGGCAGGACCTAGCGAGAGTCAGCCTGAGACAGCAGCACAGCCAGAGGTTGCATCTCAGTCTGATCCTACTACTTCAGCACAGCCTCAGCTAGCTCGGATGGAGACTCAGGGTGTTTCTGATAGCTTATTGAACAGAGTCAGATGCATTGAGATTGACTTTCTGATCATGAGATAGTGTCTTGAGTGCTTCATAGCTGAGACCAGAGAGAGCCATGTGGACTGAGTGATGGCATCTCAGCTATACTAACTGCACTGTCTAGACCTTCAATGAGTACTCTAGTTACTGATATTGTTCCACCTACTCCTGCACCTGTTGTTGATGGAGATGATGATGGTGATGATGTTGATGAAGATGATGAGGAGACAAACTCTGATGGATTCAACTTCCCAAATCTGACATCAAAACCTGTGGTAGAGGTGACAGCAGACTTGCCCAAGAGTCCTACTCATGACCCTTCTAGTTCACCTACCCAAACTCCAGTCCTATCCTCTCCTTTCAGATCAGATGATCATATTCCTATTCCTATTCTTTCACCAGTTATTGATTCTCCTGTTGTCGATACCCCCATTGTTGACACACCCATGATTGACAGTTCTATCATTGATTCATTGATTACAGACTTACCCATTCATTCTTCAGCTGATACATCTATCTTTGATACACCTATCGTATCGTCAGCTGATACGCCTGTTTTTGACACACCCATTGTTGATACTCCTACCATTCACACATCCTCATTTATCCGAGAGCTTGGTTTTTATACACCTGGCTTTCAGTATCTTGACTCTGGCCCTTCCTTTGATAGTACGCCACTTCCGGCAGTCACAGAGACTGTCGACCCGATCAGTTCCGTTCCTGCGAAAGACATTGCTTCCACCTCTACTGCTCTAGCTAGAGGTCGGACGTATGCATGATGCAGAGGATGTGGTCGTCGTACCCCTCCACGACCGACCAGGACCCGACTCCGAGATCTCAGATCAATGTGGCCGCGAGCTCGATGTTTTACTGATACATGATCGATTGAGATCGGATCGTCTTCTAATGATGATGATATGGATGAGGATTAGGATATCTATGTATTTTTTTTAGATAATTTACTTTTATGCATCTATGTATGTTTTGTCTTTTGTTGTACAAATTTGACTTGAAATGAAATATCATGTTGTACTTCATGTCTGTGACTTTAAATGAATAACTTAAATTTCTTTGGTATTTCATTGTCTTTATGAATTGTCTTTATGAATGAATGAAGATTTTACATTGCACTTTAAGTCAATATCTTAATTCTTTTGCCTTCCTACCTTTTTTATGATAACAAAAAGGGGAGTAGTAAAGATTAAAGTATAATTATAAAGTGTATTTGTGACATGCAAGGGGTAAATAAGAGTATTTGCAAAATTTGAAAATTATTTTGACAACTTGAATTGAAATTGTTTACAAATCCTTTAGAAAGGGGGAGCTATACTTTGTTTCATTGAAAATCCTTTTTAAAGTGAATTTCATCTTAAAACCCTCTTTAAGTGTTTGAAAAGATATTTACAAACTCTTTTATGGATCATCAATCAGGGGGAGCTTTATTTATTGCTGAATTTTCTTATAAAGTATCATGTTACATGTGTTTATGTTTCATATATATCTCAAAGCTCTGATACTCTCAATCATTACAACTTGCTCTAATAATCTTAAATCATTATATCATTCTTATTCTGATACATCTTGTCGATATTGAAAATTACTTTGATACAACTATTGCATTTAGCTCTATGCACCTTGATGAACTTCTTTTAAAAGCTTTTTATGCAATTTATATTTAAAGATTTTGTCATCATCAAAAAGGGGGAGATTGTTGACTCTCTTATTGATTTTGATGATAAGCAAAATGGTTAAGTATAAGTTGAGTACTAACGGTTTCCTTGAAGTATGTTTTTATAGAAAAAGGTGCTCACAGATTTGAAGAAGTTTGTTTGATTTGAAGAAGCCAAGTTTATATGAAAAGAACTGCTCAAAGAGGACTTGAAAAGTCAAAATTTGCTTGATTGGACATCTAAGTGAAGCATAAATTTGGTTCAGCACAAGTTCAAGAATTTTTAAGAAGATTTCAGTGAGTTGTCGACTCAAAGTGTCGACACATGACATCAAGCATCGACACATGGAGGTGAGGTGTCGACTCAAGCCGGTACGCAAAGAATGTTTCAGATGGCACGACTGAAATGTCAACACATGGACCAGAAGTGTCGACTCAAAGTGTCGATACATGGATCAGCTCATCGCCTGAGATTTTTAAGCCACAGAACTTGCTGAAAATGAAGAATTGCAGAAGTGTCAACACATGGAAGAGAAGTATCGACTCAAAGTGTCGACTCATCTAAGGAAGTGTCGACACATTTGAGATTTTCAAAGAACCAGATTGAAGATTTTGAACTGGGTGTTGACTCAAGAAGATCAAGTGTCGACTCACAACCTGAAGTGTTGACATATGGAGTTATGGGAACATTAACGGCTAGGTTTTCAAATATAGAACTCGACCCTTTTGCCCTCCAATGGCTAAATTTTCATGTCTAACGACTAGAAAATAGATTTGAGACCTTGGAAAGGTATTTATATGCTCTACATCAAATCAAAAAAGTATTATTTATAACTATTGATGAGAATGAAATAGAAGCATTCAAGAGAGAACGAAAGAGAGCTTTAACTCCTATTCATTGAAGATTCAACCACTCTCAAGCAAAAGCAAGCCTCCAAGTCAAGATTCAAGAGCATTGAAGATCATCCATTCTTGAGCATTCAAGAGGCTTCAACAAGTTCAAAGCACCTCTACATTGAGCTTCAAAGAGATACCCGCTTTATTTTAGAAAGCTTTCATTGTTTCATTACTTCAAAAAACTTATTTATTGTAAGGGTTCTTGGTTAGCCTATTGTAAAACCAAGGAAGGTTATTGGTGAGCCTTTGAAAACCAATCAGGTTCTTGGTTAGCCCAGAAAATCAAGGGAGGTTGGTGGTTAGCCTGTAAAATCATTTAGGTTCTTGGTTAGCCCGTAAAACCAAGTGAGGTTTGACTTGTTGGCCTTGTGAAAACAAGTTGGGTTTTTGATTAGTGAGCCCGCCAAACTAATCAACTGTAATTGGTGTGATTATAGTGAATTCCCAAGGGGATCTTAGGGAGTGGATGTAGGTGCATTGGATAGCACCGAACCACTATATTTCTTGGTCTTTGTAGTTGATTGATCTCTCTACTTACTTTTCACTTATTGCTCTTTATTTTTGCTGCACTTTTATTTAAGAGCATTACATTTGATTTCTTTGTACCTTAACTGATTATTGGATTGGATTGCATTGCATTGCATTGCATCAAGTAAATAGTTTTTAGAGACCCAATTCACCCCCTCTCTTGGGTTGCTTACTGGGTAACAGTCCTAGGTAACAACATATCATTTAGTCATGAACATATTTAAGAACTACTCGATAAATCCTTCTTTATCAATAAAATAGTTCTAAAAACTTCATCTTAAAAGAGTCCAAAAGAAGATGCAAAATAGATGAACTGCCAAAAATAATTTTTATTTCAATAATGATTCATGTACAATTATAAAGAGTTTAACCATCTACAATCCAGAAGATTGGCTATAAGACATATTCTTAACATTGAGTACCCCAGGCAGGATTACCAAACCCTCTATTCTAAAGGCCTAGATAAGTTGAGTGCCCCAAGTAGGATTAGCAAACCCTCATTCTAAAATCCTGGACAAGCCAAGTACCTTAGGTAGGGTTGGCAAATCTCTATTCTAAAAGTCCTAGGAAAACTTTTCATCCTAAGCGAGTTATTGCACCCTCAATCCTAGATCGTGTGTGAGACATGTACCTATGCATGGCCATTAAGTTTTTTCAGAAGGCCACATTGTCGAGTGAAGCTATTTTAGAAGTGAGAACAGTATCTCCTAAAGCTTCGGCCAAAGGGAGCCCTCTTGGTCGATGGGTTAAAGCCTAGCATGAAAAGCATAAAAATAGTGAAGACACTCAAAGAACACTTAGAACATGCATGCAAATATCAAGAATAAAGTTTTCATTTTATTGCTCAAAATCAGATTACATGTGTTCATGGTTTTATAGCCAAATTACACCACTCAAGAATGCCTCAAAAGGTAGACCAGATACAATGCCTTAGAGCCCAAAGCCCCTTCGACACTCATGATGGCAAGAAGAGTATCAGGTCCAAGTTTTCAGGAATGCCAAAGGTCCTCAAATGCATTCAAGAGCTTCCTCCCAAAAAACTCGTGAGGCACCCCTGATAGATTCTAAAGGGCTCTCGGATCCCTTGAAGGTTCACAAGAAGGAGAAACTGATCAAGTGAAGGAAGATGTCCATCACATTATAGTAACCCGGTCGACATACGGAATATAAAGGCAGACCATCACTGGCGAAGCAAAAGGCCATGAGAACTAATGGACCTTGTCCATCAAAGATGGAGAGGAAAATCTTAGGCAATGTTGATGGCACCGAAAGATCATCTCCTACCATGACCTCAGTGTGGGCCCATTGACCATTGGGGAAGGTGAGGTTCCGAAGCTGCTTTTACTCCTAACCTGGCTCCCTCCCTCTAAAGAGCCAGGTCCTGCTTAAGATGGTCTAGGACTGCATCTTCGATGCTATGAATCCATCCTCTCACATCCCTCGTTAGACTCACTGATCATCAAGCAAGGTGGGTTCCCGAAGATGCACCTGCTACAGGCTCGTTCACCACCGAATCGAAGATCGATCATTATGGAGGTGGTGGAAGATGAGGCACATGGTCATCTTCCCCCTTCAACTCCATCCTCTAATGGGTAGTAGTCACGGTGTAATAGTTGGAGCACCGGTCATTTCTAATACCTCCCAAGCCAAGAGAAGCACCCTCCTACATGTTTTCGATACAAAAGTATCAGCCCAGGAGAGAAGCCTCCATCAAGAAGGAAAACCTAGTGATGCCAACACCAAAAAAGTTTGATGAGGTTTCAGCATCCTTCTGATAACTAGGACCTTGAAAGAACTTGACAAATATTGACTCCACTCATCCTCTATTTATAGAGGGGCCAAGAGAAAGGTTGTTGCACTAGCAGCCAACTAGCATTGACATGTATCCATGTTACCTCAGTCAGATGCCTGGTCTTCCTAGATTTGGAATACGAAGTGCTAGGCACTCCATCTAGGATAGACATCCCCTCGGGCAGCAACACAATTATGTTCTCTATACCCTAGCCAAAGTACCATGAATAACCATGGAGAGCCATGCCCAGTTAGTTTCCTCTAAGCACCAGGGTCACATCAAGTGGTGTGCTAGGACACATTGCACCCTATGATTGGATGGCAAGTCAGACGACCTCGCCTCCTTCAGAAAGTGATTAGATGTCAGGAGTTTTGAGGCAACCCAAGATTCATGCAAGAGCATTCTCTTACGAATAGTGTATCAAGTACTAATAGAGTTTTGCAGGAAAGCAAATAGAGCACCACAAAAAGGAAACTTAGAAGAAAGAAAAATGAATCCTTCATTAAATTGAAGGGGGACACATTACAAGAGTTGAGCTTCTCTAAGAGACTCTCTCCCTCAACCCTTACAATCCATAAACTCTCCTATAGAGGTCTCTATGTGAATGCGGGGTGCTTTGAAGAAGAATAGCAGTACAGAGGAAGTCTATTTCTTGAAGTAGCTCTTCACCCTCACTATCAGACCACCTCGTCCTCTAGCCCTCTCCTACTCTAGATGCTTCATCCATCCCAGGACAAACCATCTTGCCATCCTCCACAATGGATTCGTTAGCAGCATTGGATAGCATGCCCTATTCATGGAGCCCTCCCACATCACCCTCGCCACCACTACTAGTTGGTATGGGGCAGGGAGGGGAATACAGAATGTCAGTATCATTGTTAGTAGCTATTCAAATCCCCTTGTTGGTGGAGCCTCACATCTCAATAGCATCCACCAAAGTCCCACGGCCAATGGGGACCTTTGAGGATGCTCCAAGTAAACAAGAGTCGCCTCCCCTCAGCCCAGCTATCTCCTAGTAAGCAATGGTTAGCTCTTTTTCCAGTTCCTTATTCCTTGCAACAAGGCTATCAAGCTCCTACATAAGAATTTGGCAAGCTTCCTCGACTACACCCTGCTCTAGTTCTACCAAAACTTAGCCTTCTTTAGCAATATCCAGCACTCGTTTCATGCAAGCAACCTCTCTCGCAAACACTATGTTGCAATTGGCGATGGAGTGCTCCAGCGCATATGCATGGATGCCCACCTACAATGCTATAAATATCAATACCCATCAATGGTAGTGACTGTTGCCATCTAAAAGCACACCATATACCTCCATAATACATCTATGCAAGGATGCTAATGTCTCCTCCACCGATGTGCACCATGGTGCTATGACATCAATAGAAGAAGCAACGACAAGCACAAGCTCGCAAGCGTTCACAACATCCAAGCCAGCCTTCATTATTGGCCACTAGGGGGCAGGTGCCTCTTCAGGTGGCACTGACACGATAATAGCAAAATCGATGGACCTAGCATTAGTTGGTAACTCCTGTCTGAATGTCAGATCCTCCAGTAGTGTTGAAGATGCTCCCATCACCACCTCCACTCCTCTTGCTAGCACCAAAGAGGCAGTCATTATTGTGCCTCTCCTCGAGCCTGTCAGTAGACTCCATTGGAAGTCATCTCCACCTAGCTACAACCTCTCTAACTTTGGGGCCAACTCTTTCTCCATCAAAGGCCCTGTCGAGCGCTGTGTGGGTAAAGGGTTTACCTCCTCAGGGCCAGCCTCACCCTCTTCAATATGGTGACCCTCAGATTCTATCTCCAGTGGAGTAACCACCCCTACTTCAATAGGCTGGTCACTTACTCCTGCCTCGGTCTCAAGGCTAATCTTGGAAATCTTGAAGAGAGACTTCAATATCGAAGTGGTGAGGTTATAGTTCGCTAGGTGGGGGGCAGGTTCCACTCACTCTTCCATGGCATTTGTTTTGATTATTTTGGTGACAACCTCCTCACCACCATTTCTTTTCTCTTTTTTCGGTGTTGATCAAACCTTTAGGCCATCATTCAATTTTTTCTTTGAGAATTTCATCTCTTGCACAAACAACAAATGGGATAATATGAAGCTCCATATCTGAGTATTCTAAGAAAGAAAGCATAGAAGAGAAAATAAAAGACAAAAAAGGTTGCTTTATTCCTTTTCAAATGAATTCCTAGTACAATAGATTTGACAATCTATTTACAAAGATAAAATGGACCAAAAGCAAAAAGACAAAAGCTATAGAGCAAGTGACGTCACTTTGCCACCCTCCTCATCAGAGCTGCCAGGTTTGCTACTAGAGGATGACTTCCTTGAAGACAGCACACTGAGTCGATGTCCTGGAGGTGCTTTACCACCTTCTTCCCATACTAATGGATGCCCTTAGTATAGGCATCCCGACAAGACTCCAAGAGCTCTTGACAAAAATTCTCCCCCTTCTAGAAAGCCTCAATAGCCTTAGCAGAGCTTTAGAAGTATAGCACTCGGTGAGGGATGCCTTCCCCTTAGCATCATGAGCAATCCTTGTAATAGCAACCTCTACCCATAGCCTGGTTGCTTTACTCTCGATCTTAGCAAGTGACCCCTACAACCTGTGGCCTCTTCTTTTAGTTTACCCATTTCACCCTTTATGTTAGCAAGTGAGGCCTTTAGCTTAGCCACCTCGCCCTCATCCTGGGTGAACAATATCTTCAGCAACACCACCATGTCATCGGTCCTGGCCAATTCTTTGCTAAGCTGGGCAATTTCATCCTTCACTAAGACATGTCTTTCTTCAGCCCAGCGACTTCAGACTGGAGATCGTCAACTCGGATCCACTCCATAGCCAAGTGACCAGCAATCCTTTCACTCTAGTTCTTTCTCAGTGGTTTGCTGTTTGGAGGTAATACTTAACTACTTCATGGATCATCCCATTCAGTCTCTAATGTCGTGATATACTAGTGGACTTGTTCCCAGTCATTCCCTAACCTCACCAAGTGTTGGAGTTGTCCCCAACATGAATGAGCCGCTCAATGCTCTCCATAATGTTCTCTCGGAGAAGTTCTTTCCTAAACTTAGAAGGTACAAATTCTCCAACAATGAAAAATTAGTTCTCCCATTTGGGATCGCAAGGCTGGACGCCACTCACTACCCCTCCTTTGCCACCATTGAGTGATGCCTCCTCGAAGCCTTTCTCTTCTTCAAGGATGGTGCAATTATCGTCTCCACATTGTTACCACGCCCATCACCAGCCTCATCTAGAGCCCTGCAAATCTCACCAGCAGCTTGGTCTGCAATTATGGCCAAGCCATAGCCTATCTCTACCACCTCGGCCACCTCGCCGGCAATTCCCGTAGCCTTGCAAGGGACCACCAAAGCATCCTTGGCCATCTCTCTAGCCTCGTGGCCATAGTAGTCTCTACAGCCACTCTTGTAGCCTTACTAGTAGGAATGTTGATGATCTAGGAGTGGTGCAGGGTGGTTGTCAAACGCCTGCAGCGACCAAAACCCCGATTCAGCGAGAACGGGTTCTGGGAATTCTTGGATGCTAGGATTGAACAAGATGGGGAAGATCCTTTGAAACCTGCAACGATCAAGCGCTGGAAGGGCCGCGTGATTCCTCACGTTGCCAGCCCTCAACCGGATTTCAATCCGGGTCTTCACGAATGGAAGGGACGAACGATGGGTTTCTCACCGTGAGTCCCTGTTTTTTTTGTTTTTAAAACAAGAACTTGGAATGGAAGGAAGAGATTCCTCACGGAATCGTCCTCTCCCAACCAGGCTTTCGGCTGGTATGCGCAAGAGGGAAAACAAGATGGCCGGCGGCCTTCCACGGAATCACCAAAAGGAAAAACACCCATCCAATTGTATTCCCAAAAAAAAATCACCGTGCAATGGAGTTTTCTGAAACAAAGAAACACCAAAACAAACACGTCGTCCAATGTCAAATCCAAAACAAAACAACACGCCGTCCTTTATTATATTCCAAAAAAAACTAAAGGCTGCTATGTTTTGGTTTTGGTTTTAAGAAACCACAATACAAAGTATGGTTGTCCCCCACGTGACTAAAGGAGGGAAAAAAATATCAAAACACTAATGTAAACAAATCCGACTCTTGCGTGAAACTCTTCAAACAATTTTTTTTTTTTATAAAAAAAATCAAGAGATCACACCACTATAAAATTATAATAATAATAATAAAACTAAAGACTCCGGTATTTTCCCGGATCCGAAATTTCATGGACGCAATTAGTATATCGGGCCTTCGGCCCAATTCCAATTAATTGTTTTCATCCCAAAAACGGGTCAGATTTGAAACTTGCTTCCCTTGAAGGCGTCTGGACCTGCGCACATTTCCTGCTGGCGAGGCTGGCGGCCCAAATCGTCATGGGCCGGAAACTGAACCGAACGTCTGGGTTGGGCTTCGCCGAACTATCACCAGGTTGTCCTGATATATGAGTCAGCTGATCAGGTTCAATATTTATCTCGATGTCCGCATCACTCTCCCCTTCCTCTGAAAAGCTTGTCCTCAAGCTTGAATTATCACCTGCATAAGGGGTTAGATGTCGAATATTGAATACATCAGAAATAAGGACATCGTCTGGTAATTCAACTCGGTAGGCATTGTCACTAAATTTCTCCAACACATGACAAGGACCAATTTTCTTTGGTTTGAGTTTGGTGTAGGCCCCCTGTGGATATCGTTCTTGGCAAGAAGACCCATACCAAATCACCAACCTCAAAAGTCTGCTGTCGACGCGTCTGATCAGCCTTAGCCTTATACTTGGCATAATTTTGCTCTAGATTGGCTTTAACAGTTGCGTGCACCTCACGAAGATCAGCCACTCGATCTTTATTTTCTTACTTGATTTGTTTGGCACATCAACAGGTAAAATATCAAGTGGTCCTCTTGGCAGAAATCCATACAATACCTGAAAGGGTGCAAAACCAGTAGAACGGTTCACCGAAGAATTGAACTCAAACTCAATCTTTGGCAAACATACATCCCAGTTTTTAAATTCTTGAACATGGCTCTCAACAAGTTACCAAGACTTCGGTTGACAGTCTCGGTTTGCCCATCGGTCTGAGGATGATAGGGACTACTGAATTTAATTTTGTACCCAACTTTTTCCATAATTCATGCCCCATAAACTTGCTATCTCGGTCCGAAACTATTGACGATGGTAACCCATAATGTCGGACAACTGCAGAAAAATAAAGATCAGCAACTTTCGACGCATCAAATATTGTTTTGCATGGCAAGAAACAAGCCATCTTGCTGAACCGATCTACAACTACCATAATTGAGTCTAGACCTCTCACTGTCCGCGTAAACCAACAACAAAATCCATAGATACCTCTCGCCACGGCTCATCTGAATCGGTAAAGGGATATATAAACCTTGATTTGTATCTGATCCTTTAGATTCCTGACACAAACGGCATCTCTTCACATAGGTTTTGACATCTCGGTCAAGCCCAGGCCAATAAAACCGTTGACGAATTAACCATGTAGTTTGTCTCTTCCAAAATGTCCCTGATTATGCAGCTCCTGAATAATCAATACACATAGTGAAGTGTTAGGAATACAGAGACAATTACCACGGAACAAATATCCATCATGTAGGACAAAGTTAGATCGACCTCCAGCTTCCAATTCAGTCACAATGCTCTGGAAATGCTCATCTGCACGGATATCATCCTTCATGCTTTCAAACCCAAGGGTATAAACTTGCATAGCACCAATCAATAAACTCCGTCTACTTAAAGCATCTGCTACTTTGTTCAAAGTGCCTGACTTATGCTTGATGCTAAAAGTATACTCCTGTAGAGTACTTACCCATTTGCATGTCTGGAGCTCAACTTATGCTGTCCCTGTAGAAATTTTAATGCTTGATGATCTGAGTACAGCACAAATTCTCGCTGGATCAAGTAATGTCGCCAATGTTGCAATGACCTCACAATGGCGTATAGCTCCAAATCATAAACTGAATACAACAGTTTGGCACCTCCAAGCTTCTCACTGTAGAAAGCAACGGGTCTCCCATCTTGGCTGAGTACTGCGCCAATCCAGTCTTCGAAGCATCACAATCCACTTCGAATACCTTGTCAAAATCTGGAAGAACCAATAATGGTGCTTGGGTCAACTTGACTTTCATCTCATCAAATGCTGCCTGAGTAGAGTCATTCCATCCAAACTGATTTAATTTCAACAAGTCTGTTAAGGGTGCAGCAATCTCACTATACCTCTTAACAAACCTTCTGTAAAAACCTGCAAGACCCAAAAAGGATCTCAATTCAGTCAAAGTAGTAGGTGCTGGCCAGTCCACTATCGCTCGCACCTTACTTTCATCTGGAAGAATTCCATCACCAGTAACAACATATCCCAGAAAATAATTTGTCTACCATCAAATACACTTCTCTGGGTTAGCAAAAAGCTGATTTTCACATAATACTGTTAGAACTTGTGAACATGCTCAACATGCTCTTGTGCTGTCTTACTGTATATCATATATCATCAAAGTATGCAACAACAAAGAACTAAGGAATGGATGCAAAACCTGGTTCATTACTCGCATGAACATACTAGGAGCATTAGATAGCCCGAATGGCATCACCAACCATTCATACAGGCCTTCCTTTGTCTTGAAGGCTGTCTTCCATTCATCACCTGGCTTCATTCTGATGATGGTACCCACTTTTCAAATCAATCTTAGTAAAGAACACGGCACCACTCAACTGATCTAGCATATCATCCAGCCTCGGTATTGGAAATCTATATTTCACAGTAATTCTGTTTATTGCTCGGCTGTCAATACACATACGCCATGAACCATCCTTTTTCGGCACCAAAAGTGCCGGTACACGCACACGGGCTAATGCTTTCCCGTACAAAGCCTTTATCTAAAAGATCTTGAACCTGCCTCTTCAGTCCTCATGCTGCTGTGGGGTCATTAGATAATGAGCCTTATTCGGCAACACAGAACCCGGAATCAGATCAATCTCAATGAATATCTCGAAGTGGTGGCAAACCCGCAGGAAGCTCACTTCGTAAACATCCCGAAATTCCTCAAAAACTGACACCAACTCTTGAGGAAGATCATGTAGCTCCTGCTCCCCATTCTGGCCAAACTCTTCTGGCTTACTAACCAGGGCAAAACAGAAATCTTCTCCCTCTAAACTCGCCTCAAACTCCCTGCTTGGCAAACAAATTACCACCTTCTGTTCAGCCATGTCCTGTAGCGGTTTCAAGATCACTTTTCCCATCTGGTCGCAGCATATAAGTATGAGTGTAACCATTATACACTGCTTTTATCAAACTCCCATGGTAGTCCCAAAATGATATGTGTCGCATCCTCGGTACAACATCAGCTACTATTAACAACGTCTCAAGTGAGGAAAAAGACAAGGCCAACCTACAACGTCGACTGACCTGAATATCTGGATCCCGATTCAACAGCCGAGCTTGTATGGTTGAGGATGGGGCTCAGTCATAAACCCATTTCAAAACTTCTCCACACACCCCCTCATCAGCAATCACATTCTCCCAACTTCTAGAATCAATAATTCCTTGCAAGTTTTAACAGCTACAGTCACTTTGTTGAGAAAATATCATGTCGACCGCCAATCTCCACCAGCTCTTGGTGCAAGACACAACCTCCTAAAAATCAGACTCTCTCCTGGATGTGGGCTGGGTCAATCACATACATCTATCCTCGAACTCCTCATCCTCGGAAATTCAACTTCCTGCCCTCCTCCATAAGTAACTGGGTACGAGCCTTGTGGCACTAATTGGCCATAAGTCCTAGGTCAGAGATCGATGGTAGCGAACATTGGCTCGATTGCTGCCCACACCTCTGCTGAGTACCTGAAGCCCCATCTCGGCACTGTAGGTCTCGGAGGAACTGCCGAAGTTTGTTGCCTCACCACAGGAGGTGCACTCCTACTACCAGAACTTTGCCCCGAAAACTGACCAGATAATTTTTCTCTACTCTGGAACCCTCTATTCCGCATCAGGCTCCGCTCCACTGCTTGCGCCCGTATGTGCGCATCACCAACACTGTCAATCCGATGCAAAGCCAACGCATCCTGGATCGGGAATCGCAGTCCAAGCAAATACATGGCTACCAACCTCGGTTCTGACTCCATCAATCGGTTTCGAGCCACCAGTCGGTAGAACTCTGTAGTGTAATCTTCCACGCTTCGATTTCCTTGTGTTAAACCATGCAATTTAGAATAAAGGACCTGTTCATGATTTGGAGGAAGGAACTCCCGATTCATCTCCTGCTTCAAGGCTGCCCATGATGCAATTGGTGGCCTCCCATCCATATACCTCCGGTAGTGCTGTGCATGCCACCAAGCCGCTGCTCGATCTCGAAATCGGATTGTAATAAGCGGCACTTGCTTGTCCAAAGGCACTTCTTTCAGCCGAAAACATCATCAACCTGCAGGGTCCAATCCACATACTCATCAGGATTCAAACCACCTCTGAACTCTGGTATTTCAATCCGAAACCCGGACTCCAACGAGTCTGATTGTCATGCATAGGCTGCGGTCCGAAATTCCTGGGAAGCGCTACATCATGCCGCGGTTGCTGCCCTCTTTGCAATGGTGGAGGATCTTCAATATTCTGGAAAGGGTCGGCATCACCTTCTCGATGTTCGTCAGGTACATTGCGATCTTGATGAGGTATAGCACGATCTTGCGCCTCCAACCGTGCCATCATTGCTTGCAAAACAGCCATCATCTGCTGCTGGGTCTCCACAATGTCACGAAGAGAAGGCTCCCCGTTGTTCCGCTCCATGGTTGCCGGCAGAATTTTTTTTTTTTTTTTTAAATCTAGAACGGAACAAGGACAGATCAAAAACAAGAATGGATCAAGGCTCTGATACCAAGCTGGTGCAGGGTGGTTGTCAAACGCCTGCACGACCAAACCCCGATTCAGCGAGAACGGTTCTAGGAATTCTTGGATGCTAGGATTGAACAAGATGGGGAAGATCCTTTGAAACCTGCAACGATCAAGCGCTGGAAGGGCCGCGTGATTCCTCACGTTGCCAGCCCTCAACCGATTTCAATCCGGGTCTTCACGAACGGAAGGGACGAACGATGGGTTTCTCACCGTGAGTCCCTGTTTTTTTTTTTTTTTTTAAACAAGAACTTGGAATGGAAGGAAGAGATTCCTCACGGAATCGTCCTCTCCCAACCAGGCTTTCGGCCTGGTATACGCAAGAGGGAAAACAAGATGGCCGGTGGCCTTCCACGGAATCACCAAAAGGAAAAACACCCATCCAATTGTATTCCCAAAAAAAAATCACCGTGCAATGGAGTTTTCTGAAACAAAGACACCAAAACACAACACGTCGTCCAATGTCAAATCCAAAACAAAACTCCCCAACGATAACTCATGCTTCAACGTCCAATGTCAAAATCCAAAACAAAACAACACGCCGTCCTTTATTATATTCCAAAAAAACTAAAGGCTGCTGTTGTTTTGGTTTTGGTTTTAAGAAACCACAATACAAAGTATGGTTGTCCCCCACGTGACTAACAGGGAGGGAAAAAAATATCAAAACACTAATGTAAACAAATCCGACTCTTGCGTGAAACTCTTCAAACAATTTTTTTTTTTTATAAAAAAAAATCAAGAGATCACGCCACTAATAAAATTATAATAATAATAATAAACTAAAGACTCCGTGTATTTTTCCCCGGATCCAAAATTTCACGGACGCAATTAGTATATCGGGCCTTCGGCCCAATTCCCAATTAATTGTTTTCATCCCAAAAATGGGTCAGATTTGAAACTTGCTTCCCTTGAAGTGTCTGGACCTGTGCACATTTCCTGCTGGCGAGGCTGGCGGCCCAAATCGTCATGGGCCGGAAACTGAACCGAAACGTCTGGGTTGGGCTTCGCCGAACTATCACCAGGTTGTCCTGATATATGAGTCAGCTGATCAGGTTCAATATTCATCTCGATGTCCGCATCAAGGAGGAAGGCTTTTCCTGGCACCATCATCGCATCTCGGCCTTTGGCACCCCTTTCAACTCATCCAAGGCCCGCTTCCCTTCCTATCTTCCACTGAGAAGCAAACTCCTGAACAGCTATCTCCACTCTTTGAAGAGACAAGCTTGCCAGGAGACAAACCATCACACCCCTAACCTTGAGCAAGTGAAGCAACTCGAAGGAGTTTGAGTACTTACCAATAGCGAGCGAATCCCCATGACACAGCACCTCCAGAAGCTCCCTTCATAGAAGATCGTTAAGGGGAGGAACGATGGTTGCCTTCAGCCTTTGCACCACCACCCTCTCCTAAAATTATAGTTCTAGATAATCTTGCATCCCTATCTTTTTTAATAACTCCCAAGTAGATGGAAAAGGCTAGGCCACCATAGAGGAGACAAAGAAGAACCGCTCCTTCCAGTAGTATATCTTGGGCTGGCCCTTCGGGAACTAGTACCCCTTCCATGGCAAGGTGTACCATAAGCCATAAGGCTATGCTTCAATTGGAAGAAATACCTAAAGACTCGAGCATGAGGAACCTCACCACAGTCTATCATATAGCAGAAGAACCCTATGATCATCTACCAAGCATTGAAAAGAGCTACAAAAGGCCACCTGGTACCAACTAAGCAATCGGCAATAGCTATGGGAATCAAAAATCTCAAACCAGCTTCGAGCACATCCACATGCTACGCTATGCGAGTCACCGACCCCATGATCATCTTCTTAGAAGGTCCCAACACCTCAAGCCTAACAGATATCGGGATAGTGTAATGAAATCTTGTCAAGTTGTCCCTTGCCCAGTATGGACTCAATCCTCTCATAAGAGTATTTTTTATCGCCATTTACTCCATCACAAAGCTCCAAGATTCACTTCACAAAGTAAGACCAAAGACAAGAAGCAAGGAAGAAGAAAAAAGAAAGGGAACCCACCTCTTTCACCACAGCACCTCCCGTAGCATCAACAAGTTCCCTTGGCGATGAAGGCTTTGGGCTCTCTCTCTCTCAATAGGGTGGCAACAATAGATGACAAAAATAAAAGAACAACATCCCTCTTCCTCCCTATTTAAAGCCTCCAACCCATGATCGTAATCGAGATGCCACTATAGCTGGTGATGGTTTGCTGAGGGACACACGTCTGTACCCTAGTGGGTGCATCACCTTGCACGAACTGCCATCACTTTGAGTCACAAACCATCATTAGTATCCCAAATCAACACATGCGATCTGATGGGACATGACAGCCCAAGCAATCTAGCAAGATATGATGCTCCAGATTTTCTTTGAGTCATGCGCATCCCATGCGCCTACACTGACAACCTCACCCGGTACAAAATGAAGCATTTTAGTGCCTCACCGATCAAAGCTAACAGTGAACTAGTCAAGTAGTGGCCTCCTACAAGGACTTGATGTTGAGCCCAATGTCCATTAACCTCTACTTCCTCCACTCGAGGAAAAGGAGATGTCTTGTCTTGGGAAGTGGGGGGTATCTATTGCATCCAAAAATCGTTGCTCCTACGTGGGCGCTATGCACCTCGCCACTTCAGCAATGAACTTTAGGCATTTCACCTATTGGTTTGGCACAATAAGCAAACTTCCCAGAGCCTGACACATAGACTTTGCTACCATGCAAAAGCCTAGCATGCCCACCTCCCACAGGGGGCAGGTAACTTCGCACCTGTTTGAAATTCCAGGCACTATTCCGGACCAGCACCAATATGCAATGGATGCAATATGGAAGGATACAGTCCAATAAAATGTGCTTGGATTCAATATCATGCAACAATAGAGATAAAGAAATGAGATGTAGATATAGGAGAAAAAGAGAGATTGCTTTATTCATTCCTTTGACCTTTGGAGAAGAACCCTTGATACAATCAAGACAAATTTATGGTACCCCTTCTGAAAACCTAGAAGCTTCTCGCCATCCCGCACATCTTCTTTCTTCCAGGCCTCATGCTCCAAGACCCACATACGGCCATGCACGGACAATACCTTAACGTGCATCTCCCACCTGCAGACAATACCTCAACGTAGATATCCCTTCTCTAAAGCCCCGTGGAATACCCTACGGTCTCTCCAAGCCCTCATGCCCAAGCCCTTTGACCGTGCCATCTACAGACTCCCTCATGTAGCTCCTCAAGACCAAGATCCCCACGTAGATATCTTCTCCACGCGGTCTTGCCCCAAGGGAGGCGCTCCCTCAAGTCACACTCATCCGGATAATAACCGTGAGAAGAGCTCACGATCTTCCTCTTCTCATGGTGATCAAGCCCCCAAGGGGGGCGATCCCTCATGGACAAGACTCTTGAATCACACATGCCCCCTTCTTATAGCATATGGGGCATGCGGTTTGTCTCCTTGGATGGTTACTCATCTTGGTGATTTTCTCTTGGTCTTGGGCTCAACCACTTCTTTGATTAGTTAAGATCCTTGGATGATTGGGCTAACCACCTAACTGACTAACCATCTAACCAACTGCTACCACAACTAATCAACTAAACCCTGGACTCAATCCCCATAACCCACAAACTGGGTTATGTTACAATCTCAAAAAAAACTCCTCCCTTCTAGTTAATGGAAAACTCTCAACCCTGGGTCAAACCACTGACCTAACATGACATGATCCAAATTGACTCAAAGGGCCCTGGGAAAAATCCCATAAATCTCCTAGAACCCTCTAGGACAGCTTGGGACACGCCCCCAATCTCCAGAGATCACCTCCAGTATCCCTGCCATGGCCTCCCAAGTTCTTCAAGGATTGGGAGTACCATGCAAAACCCTACAATCTTCACCTTGGCACCCCTAAGCTTTGGCAAACCTGGCAATGTCCTCCTTGCATAGCTCCGTTGTAACTGCGTGTCCTGACAGCACCTTGTACGGATATCCTTGCCTCTGCCAACATCCTTCAGCTACTGATATCACCTGGAGGCCTTTGGGATGACCACCTCCATAGTTGAAGACCCTTGCTTGTATCCTGGCACCATGATTGTAGCCTTCCTTCTACCTGGCAACTGCATCAGACTTTTTTTTGAACTTCCTTGGAGAGACCACAGCGATCCTAAATCGGCACTCGCTGTAACTAGAGCTCTACCTGATACCATCTCCTCGGAGCCACACCAATCTCTGCACACTCTGCTCCACCTGGCTAAGTGCACCCTTGCACTCATGCTAGGATATGGCCAGTATCCCTGCACCTCCCGCTCTGACCTCGTGTCGAATCCTGCTTCACCCGTGAAGCCACCTCTCCTTGGTGCTCCACCTAAAATTAAAGTCCACCTGATGCCAAAGAAAGAAATCCCGAGGCTAGCAACTCAATGCTGCCCTGCTGAGCCTGCACCTGAACCTCGTACCCCGTTGCTGCCTCCTCGGGCCCTTTGCACACCGTGAACCTCTCCGAGATCATTTTGGATACACTGCAACCCACAGGCTCCTCCGAAACACAGGAGCTCATCCCAACTCCTCTAACCCAGCGACTGAACCTAGCAACCATCTCCACCTGGCTGCTGCATCATGTCCCAGCCTGTCCCTAGCTACATGATGTACTTGGCACTCCCTGAGACCTGTCCTCGATCTCTCTAAGCTGCCATCCCCATCAGCTCCAGTCTCTATCCCTAGGCCAATACCACCATACGGGGACACTCACGATTGCTCGATACCCCCGATACTCTTTGAGACTGTCTCCTATCTTCCTGAGCCACCTCTGGCACCGTCTTTGCTGATGTACTCCCGTGAACTTGAGAAATCCAGGCCTTTCCTTTCTCCATCCCTGACAAGCTCCGCGTGACCGTTTGCACCCTTCCTGCTATCTCTAGAGTTGACATCTTTCCGTCGAAGCCACCTCACCTCCCCAGCTGGAACATCAACCCGTGCTCCACCGCTCCTGATACTCATGCTCTACCGCACCTGAGACTCGTGCTCCACCGCACTTTTGACCTCGAACTGATGTCTTCCTGCTCTATCCTTGTGACCGCAACACCAAACCATGCTTCCACAGTGCACCAGACAACTGTGCAAACCTAACGCCAATGTCTGACCTCTTCTCCATCCACGAGGGATACTACACCTCCACCTGCCTCGATGCACTCCTTGAATCCTCCTCTTCCATCTTCAAACTAGCAGCTTTGAAACCACTCTACTTTCGCTCGAACAATGGCTCAAACAAGCTCTGATACCAATTATTGGAAATTCCAGGCACTATTCCAGACTAGCACCAATATGCAGTGAATGCACTATGGAAGGATACAGTCCAACAACCTGTGCTTGGATTCAATATCATGCAACAATGGAGATATAGAAATGAGATGTAGATGTAGGAAAAAAAGAGAGATTGCTTTATCATTCCTTTAACCTTTGGAGAAGAACCCTTGATACAATCAAGACAAACCCACGACACCCCTTCTGAAAACCCAGAAGCTTCTCGCCGTCCCACATATCTTCTCTCTTGCAGGCCTCACGTACCAAGAACCCATGTATGAAAATGCATGGACAATAGCTCAATGTGCATCTCCCACTTGCAGACAATACCTTAATGCAGATGTCCTTCTTCAAAGCCCCATGGAACATCCCATGGTCTCTCCATTCCCTCATGCCCAAGCCCTTGGACCGTGCCATCTACGGACTCCCTCATGCAGGTCCTCACGACCAAGATCCCCACATAGATATTTTCCACACGGTCTCGTCCCAAGGGAGACACTCCCTCAAGTCACACTCATCCGAACAATAACCGTGAGAAGACCTCACGGTCTTCCTCTTCTCACGGTGATCAAGCCCCAAAGGGGGGCGATCCCTCACGGACAAGACTCCTGAATCATGCACGCCCCCTTCTATAGCACATGGGGCATGCAGTTTGTCTCATTGGGCGGTTACTCATCTTGGCAGTTTCCTCTTGTTCTTAGGCTCAACCACTTCTTTGATTAGTTAGGATCCTTGGATGATTGGACTAACCACCTAACTGACTAACCATCCAACCAACTGCTAACCAACAATCAAACAACCCCTGGACTCAATCCCCATAATCCATAAACCAGGTTATGTTACAATCTCTCAAAAAAACTCCTCCCTTCTAGTCAATGGAGAACTCTCAACCCTGGGTCAAACCCCCTGACCCAACATGACGTAATCCAAATTCACTCAAAGGGCCCTATGAAAAATCCTAGAAATTCCCTGGAACACCTTTAGAATAGCTTGGGACATGCCCCCAAGCTCCAGGGATCGCCTCTAGCATCCTTGCCATGGCCTCCCAAGTTCTCCAAGGCTTGGGAGCACCACGCAAAACCTTACAGCACCATGGCTCCCTAATGCCAGCCACACCCTATAATGCGGGCAGCATGCCCACCGTATAGAAGAGATCCACATCAACTCTACCCACTCATCCAAGGGCATGCATTCTATAGCAATGTATTGACCACCTCTCCTACATCGCTCATCTCATAGGTGCCAAGTACTCCATATACCTTGCCTATAAATTTGTTTTCCAAACCCTCTAGGTAAGTCTCCTGCTCTTAGACAAGTGTTTTTAAGCAAGTGCTCCATGGCAAGTTTCTCGAGTGGCACCTCTGAGTGAGTGTAGCTCCAGAGGACCTATTGGAAAGCTTCTCCACCATAAGGACTTTCCCAAAGCAAGTGTCCCCAAGTGTTCAGAGCCCTTCAGGTGACTTCACAATCTTCCCAAAGCCACCTAAGAGTTTTGATCTCTAACTGGGTGAAGGCTAGAACCACTTTGCCTAGCTAATAGCCTCGCCTTGTCTCACTTGCCTTGCCTCACCTCACCTAAATCTCTCACACTGTCCTGACACTGGCTAGCACCCATTACCGTTGCTTCACTAAAGCCTCGTACACTATCCGCCACTTCTATTGCCTCGCCTACATCCACCTTCTCTGCTTCCTCTACCTTCGCTTCGTCTAGCTAGCACTTTATTGTTGCATCACTTATACAGAAGTTATATTTTTCTCTTTTTTCTCTATTTACTTATGTATAAGACTGACTTAGGCATCGACGGGTCTACCATAATGAACCATCCCAGTGTGTCCTATAATCATATTTCTATATTTTTTTTCATTTTGTAGGTTTTAGAATGCCCGCACTTACTAGAAGAAAACCCAGAGCTATCCGAGTCAGTAGCCACATCCATCCATGTTAGTAGGTCTCAAGCAGAACTACAATAAGCCATATAAAGAGAAAGGTATACAAGATAGACAAAAATACTGTGTAATTTTTTAGCAATATAAATATTTATAGAGCACGTTAACTCCTCTATTAGTATGAAGGATGAATTGGAGGAAGAATGGGTAGAAAAAGGATGGATGGATCAACCGTTCATTCATCTTCTCATATGTTTGGTGCAACATGGATGGATAGATGTAAATGATTCCTTCCTCGTCTGGTATAGAAGGAATGAGAGGGATGATGGGTGATATTTCTATGACATTTTTACTAAAGTACCATTTAATGAAAGTTATTATTATTATCAATTTATAATACTTATTTACATTAAAGAAGTATACGATATATGAATTTATAATCTTTATAATTTATAATCATATAAAAATTCAATAATAATTAATTAATTTATAATTTTATTTAAATAATTAATTGATTTATATAGATAGTTAATTAAAAATAGTAGATATAAATAAAAAAAGTAGAAAATAATTATAATTATATAATTATAATTATAGAAATTTTGTACTAGAATTAAAATAATTGGTAATAAAATATCATGGTATAATAATAATATTATGGATAAAATAAAAATATATATAAATAATATGAATTAAAAAGTGAAGAAGCATTATAGTTTTATTTTTAAAAAAATAAGGGATAATTTTGTCATTACATAAGTCTATCTCTTACATGTTTTATACATCCTTATCTTTTTAGTTTAGAAGATGCAAATTAGTGGTCTGAGGTGAATAGATAATCTCTTTTTTTATCCATGCTCCTAAATTTTTTGAATCAAACATTGGATGGAGGCCATCCATCTTTCCAATCCCATCCATCCTCCTCATAATCCCAACTAAATACAATGTAATCTTTCTACTTTGAGGCATAACTTCCTTCTACTCTAATAAAGACTATGCCAGATCTTCCTATCGCTAAGTCCCCATGCATATCAGAGATCATGCCGAACTAGGCATCTTTGTCCAAATACATGGTGTTGGACAAGATAAGCCCCTAAAATAGGTGAAATCATTATTCCAAGCAATTTGTTGCAGCACAAACTACCTCATATATTATTAAGGAAATTTCTAAGGGCCTTGCCTGTGAGTTTCTTTGCTCCACAGGTGGGGTACAAGAGATGTTGCCTTGAATCAAATCTCCATCATACCCACACCTATGAAGCAATAGACTAGTTAGAAACAACACAAGAAACAAGCAAGTAGATATATAACTACCAAGATTTGGCAAGGAACGACTATGTGTTTACCTACAGGATATGTTGGAGGGACACCACCACCAGTTTTTATGGCATCCAAGCTAGCCAGTGTGCATGTCTCGATACAAATCAAAATATGACCCACATCATTGTCGTCCAGAACTTACAAAGATATGTAGCGGCACATGGATACTTATATTTTAGATGCATGCTATGGAATGATATGTGCATCAAATTAAAGAACATCCTCTTAGTCTGCTAACCATTGCTTCCAAATCCTTTAGCATTAACCAGTATAACCCACCTTCATACACCGGGCTCTTTATTAAGAAAGAGAAAAGATTATTTACAAAGGAGACAAGCAGAAGGGATACAAGAATAGGGAAGCCAACCAACTTAAAATACACTTATAACTATTGCTATTGCCAAATCCCGGATCCTGTTTGTAGGTGGCGCTTAGTGTTCCTTGTAAGAAAAGTACTCTGACCAAAAGTCCTCCGACGAGAGATCCTTCAATGCTCAAGTTAGTTAGAATTTGGATAAACAGTAGAATTGGAAAGATGGAGTTGAACTAGTGCTTGTTCACTTATATGCATGCAAACCTTTGGATAGCCCTCCCTTATCTTTTTATAGTGTTTGGAGATAACTGTTTTCTATTTAGAGATAACTTATTTTATTTTAGAGATAACCACTTTTCATTTGGAGATAACTTCTTTCAGCTTAGAGATAACTATTTTCTGTTTGGAGAAAACCTCTTTCTATCATTATATTTGGAGATAACTGCTTTCCATTTCATGCTTTGTTACTCGGTGTTATGGATTATAATGGCATTAGTGGATGGTTTAATATCAATGTTCATGCCTCAATTGTAGTTGATAGTGGTTTAATTCCATAACCTAAATACATGAATTCTTGATACTTTGACTACTCATTATCTCTTACCTTGGCAATTAGTCAGGTCCGACCTATTATTCGGCCTTTTATGTATCAGATGATATCACATTAGTTAGGCCTGCAGTTACTCATTTCCAAGCATCATAATTGCTTAGTTTTATGGAACATTTGTAGCTTTCGGCTTAGTCATTAATTAAGACACTCCTTGTGGTTGAGTATCTGACTAGTTGTCATAATAGTTGCCATCCATTTTTGAGTCAAAAAAGTTGCCGATTATTTTAACCCAATTGGCCTTTATCATTTTGGGGAAAGGAGGAGTTAAGTCTTTTCCTTGGCCTCGATAGTCGATTAGGAGTCTTTTCCATAGCTCTAGTATTCATGTTTCCTCAAAAAATGTTGCCAGCCATTTTCTCGCTTCAATTGTGGCAAAGGTGAATCATATGGGCCTTATGCTAAAAAGACTACCCATTAATTTCATAAATGGCAAGATGATTTGATTGATCTTTCTTAGCAATTGAGACTTTGCCACGTGGTAGATAGCCATTGGTTATTGATTATTTGTGTAGATCCCAATGGTATGAGCTAATCGACCAATTGGAATTTTGGAAAGGTGCAACATTGCTTTGTATAGATTATGCCACATGTCGAGATCTAAAAGCTTTTGATTGAACGAGGCATTAATCTTAGCTATCCAAGTTGAGTATATAAGGCCTTCCCTATCACCTTCATAGGGATTCTAGTTCTAGCAGACTATTTAGCTATGTAAAGCATCTTCGTCCTCAAGGCTTCTAGCGCTCCTTTATTCCTAAGGCTCCTACTATCCCTAGGTGGTCCTTTTATTCTTTTCTTATTATCTTTGTTTTTATTAGGTGTTCTTAGAGTTTCCTTCTTTCTAGTAGCTTTTCATCTCTATTTCAAGCTTTGGGCAATTTTTTCACCTATGTTTTTTCATATTTCTTCTCTCCTTTGATCTTTTTCTTCTTTTGATCTCTATATGAGAGATATCATCTTTTGAAGGCAAAATTCATTTTGTTAGTCAAATCTCATGGCTTCAAGATTCTTAGGAAACTTCTCGGGAGGAGAAAGTTCCCCCATCTCGGGTGAGATGGGAGTTTCATCTCTTCGAAAGAATCCTTGGGCTAGTTGGTCTGATAGCCCAGTCATTGTCCCTTTGGGTTCAGCTAGCGAACCTTCGCACATGACCGAGATTGAAGTTCTTCGACTCAAGAAACTATTTCGATTCTCGAGTCAATTCTAGGTCTATACTCCCGGTCCCACCAGCCATCTCACCATTTACAAAGAATTTTGTTGAGCCAGTCCTCGACTTTCATTGCATCCATTTATCAAGAACGTGCTTGATTTGTACCAGGTCGTTCTTGTGCAACTTTGCCCTAATTCCTTCTGCATTCTTTGTTCCTTCATTGTCTGTGTGACATGGCTGAGATCCGACTAAGGATCTCCTTTTTCATGCTTTCTTCATTCTCCGTAGACATTCTATAGCCAAGTGCTGGTGGTTAATTAGCCCTCGCCATGACCATTTTTTATTACTGGCCTTACTTCTTCCATCCACGAATGGAAGAATATGTTTTTTTTATTTCCTCCAACCAACCTTGGGGCATCAACTAGATTTGGCTGGTGCCTGATAAATCTCTCAATAGCAATGATGAGATCCTCATAGTAGATGAAGAGGATTTTCAGAAACTTTGTAACATTGAGATCCCTCCATAGAAGATTTTGTTATCAAAGCAAAATTTATATGATGCTGGACTAGTTCGGTGTCCTCTCTCGATATAACTTCGAGTAACTTTTCTTTCCCTTCATGCATCTTTGTTGTTATTTCTAAGTTACTCTTTTGGATTTTGCAAGTATGAGGCCTCCTAAATTTATTCAGAATGCAGTCTGGAAAAGGGCCTCATCCCAAGTGGGGCCATTGAAGAAACCCATCTGAAGAAATCATGGATAGGATCATCTTTAATAGGTCCCTTAATGTCGGTGAACATGTCGGTGCCACGGTTAGGGGGTTTCGCATCCTTGGTTGAAGTCGATGATGAGGTGGTAGTCATTGCGGCTCCACCTTCAGCTTCTCTTGTTAGGACTACCAACCTTCATGTGGACGTTTAGAACTTAGCAACTGATGCCTCCATAAAGTTTTGCATCAATCAGACTTCGTTTGAGTAGCCAAATTCAAACCCTAGCAACCTTTCATAACCTTTCTAGGTGCAAAAGTTTTTTATAGTCTAGTACTTCATGCACCAATGTCCAAAACCCACTCTATTTGAGCCCTTGACCCTCTAGAATGAGTCTCCACTGATTTCAGACCAAAAACAATCTTCCCACATCATGGAGATAGCCTAAAATTATTTTAGAACAACAGCAAGAAAAGTCCTACTTGGACTAGGGCTCCCAAGCCTTATCTAACTCTACCCGCCAATGTTGATCTTGCACCCAACTTAAATCAGCGCCTTCTACTCAATTTAGGATGAAGAGTCCTTTTCTAAGAAAGCTCTTGGAGCACCTAACACCTGCTGAAAATTGGTGTGGAATAGGAAAGGGGGTGGGCACTAAGATCAGCACACAAAATCTTTGCATGGATTTTCTAGAGATAACAACAACTTGGCGAGACGAAGTCCTCTTTGGGATGGACTCTTGGCACAATATTTGGATAAACCTTGGACATGAAACACTAGAGGAAAGAGGCTTCTTGCTATCAAAAATCACCACACAAAAGTGCTGGGACATGGGATTCTTAGAGAGAGATTAACTGACATGATATCCTAGTGCTAACTCTGTTGGGATCAAGCTGATATAGTGGAAGATTAGATTTCAAAAATTTTCATTATTGATACCCTAATTAGCCGGACCTTAGACCCAAGGACCCCTTGACCATAACAACTAGTAAATCATAACTTTAGAATTATAAAGGAATACCTGGAATGCTATACTCCTTAATTTCCATAAGGCACACAAGTGTATGCCCTCCAGAGGTGATCTACATAGGAACCAGACCAAGGAAGCACTCCTATCGAGCTTGCTTATTTGACTAGGACTCTTTTCGGTAGCCTTTCTTCATTTAGCAGCCTTTCTTCCTTTGCTGGAAACCCTATCCTCCTGTAGGGCACTCAGAGATCTCTCTAAATCCTCTCTTAAAATCAAATTATCCCTCCTATATCTCTTCCTATGCACTTATCTTAAAATGACAGGTCTTGTCTTAAAGAAGACTTTTTATCCTAAGAGAAGGGAAAGAGATAGAAAGAATTTCTGTTGGATATTTTGGCATTAGAATATCGATGCCTATATATAATGAGTGAGAGGCCACCTGATAAACCTTTTTCTCAGCCCTTGATCTGATTTTCTAATGATCAGATAAGACCCTTCAGCAGAAGAAGTCCCTTGGTGAAAGGTTTTATCTTGAATTCAATCACTATGCCAAGAGACATATATATGTCTCTTCAATTTTCTAGCAATTTTTCACTTGCCATGTGGCAAGTTATTGGTCAAATTTTGGCTAAGGGATGTGGGATTCCAAAAGATGTATCGAAGAACTAGAAGCTTTCAAGCCAAAGGACTTCTGGATTTATGATAACATGAAGGGACGTGTCCCCTCATTTTGTGCGCCACCTTTCCATGCCAAATGCCATGTTTTGACCATTTAAACCCAACCGAAATGGATGTGGGGACAAGGGAGAGAGGCCTAGCACTTATCTGGAATATGTGATTAAGTGGCAGAAGGACTCTTGATCCTTTCTGTGCCCCTTAATCTTGGCGCACGCCAATATGGTGCTAAGACTCTTCCATAATCCATAGATAATGTTCAATAAATTCTAGATAAATATAAATAAATGCTGTCCTAATTAGGACTCAACCCAATCTAAGTTTCACTTAAATTGGTTAGCCCAAATAGCAAGCAAACCAATCTAATCCAATTGGATTAGGAGTTATGCTAGCATGCATATACTAATATAAAATTAGCTAGCCTATTAGGATCCAATGACCCTAACCAAAATCCAATCGACTTCCTTGGCCAATTTTCTAGCATGTGTGGCCCTTTGGACTCCACATCTAGCCAGCAGTAGGTCCAGGTCCAAGCTATTTCAATCCAATCAAAATTGATTGACCTAATTAGGTCAAATGGAGCTGACCCAAGTTGCCAATTCAAGCCAATTTCTAAATTAACTCATGAATCCAACCAATTTGATTTATGAAAACCTACAAGACATGATTGATATCTAGAAATATATCATACCTATCCAAAAGATGGAGAATTTGATTGGAATTACCAAAATACCCTTCAATGAAAAGTTGCCATGTAATTCAATTCTTTGATCTCCCTTTATCTTGAATAAGTGATGGGTAGGAGAATTGTCAAACCTTAGCACTTAATCCTTTTGAATCTTAATTCAATAATGAAGACTCGATCGATGAAAGACTAGAATCCTTTCTAATCTCATCCTTTTTGATCAAAGACTTCCTAAGTCAACAATCAAAGAGATTACATAGGATAAGTCCTCTTACTAGGATTGATCGATTCCTTGTTGATCCACTTACATCCTTCATGCATGATCCACCATATTTGAGAACATCCCATACATGACTCTTTGTCATAAATGAGTGTAAACCAAAACATGGCTTTATGTGCATAAGGAACCATGGTGATCTTAGGTCTAAGGATCACTTACACAACTCCCACTATGAGAACCATCTTTGAATACATAGTAAGACCTCCATAAGATGTTCTCAAAGTGGATCAGTTCAGTGAACTCATATCCTAATGAGCACCCATATCCTTGTATTAGTATCCCTACACAAGTGGCTGTGAGACCAACCACCCTCTCCATCGAGCATGCATAAGATGTGCTAATTTTTCTAGAAGCATCAATCTCCGAATCGATGATCCAACGACTAGAAATATTTTAGATTAGGATTTATAGAAACTTAGATCTCACTATTATGATCTCCATCATAATCCTAATTTTATTGTCCTACCTATAAGGTTCGTCATAATCTTGATAAGATGCAGCAGTATGATGAATCAACAATTACCTTTTATTAATAAATAATATCATACATAAGTTAGAAGATTATAGAAATGCCCGTACAAAGATTGGCTTTTAAGGCATAATTCTTTCAAACTCCTCTCTAGCGCACACAATCTTTTGGCATTTCTTCTCTTGGATGTGAAGCCCTTTAGGGCATAAGGAGATAGGAAGAAAGAGGAGAGAGAGGCTTTGATTTAGGAAGAATAAGAATCATATTAATTCCATAACCTTAGGTTTATATGAATGGCCCTTTTATAGACCAAAGGATTTTTCTAATAGAAAAGGACTTGAAACATAACCTAGATCCAATTCTAATGCTTCCAAGGCTAATCCAATTAGGAGAGCACTCATCCAAGCCTATGTACACTTATATCTTGATCCACTCTCACATCCATTTAGACCTAAACCCGATCCAATATTGAATTAGCCCTCTCAAGATTCAAAACCTAGATTTCGAGGTCGTGGAGGGCCAAACCTCCATCCTAGGACTAGACCGATCCTAGTCCTAGGATCCAAATTAATTCTAGACTCTTAAAGGCATCACCATGACTCCTTCTCTAGCCTTCCAAGGCTTGGGAGCACTATATATGCTCTAATAATCACCACCTTGGTGCCCGTAAGCCTTGGCATGTTCTACACGATCCGTCTGCATGATCCTACTACCACTGTATGCTCTAACAGCTTCCTATGCAAACTCCATTATCAATGCTATGCCCTTGACCTTTGAAGCTCTCTTGAAGGCCGCTGAGATGTCTACCTCTACCTAGGCTGAAGGTCCTTGCTTGTATTTATGCACCCTTTGGTGTCCTGTTGGCTCCATTCTCCTTTATACCTACACCAATCACCGTTTTAGCTTCTCCTGGAGAGTTTTAATGCTCTTGTCCTAGCTTGGACCCACCTATCTCTCTTGGGGCTCACCTCAACTCCTCATAGGCATCTAGGTCCTCTCTCATTGGAATGTATACATGTGATATTGTCTTCTCAAGGCCATACCTCTTTGATGTTCGCAGATCCTACATCGACCTGTGCAATGCATCACCACCACTAGTACTTAAATTTTACACCTTTTCCTACACCTCTTGATCTCGAACTTGTGTCAATCCTCCCTCCACACATGGAGGCACCTCTAGATGGTGCTCCACTTGAAATGTGACTTATCTTGGTACTCCTACAAAAAACAAATATTAAAGTTAGCTATCCAACACAACCATGTTGGACCTATTGCTGCTTTTCTTCTACTGATGCCATTTCGGACTCTCCTGACCTCCCGAGCTTTTCTGAAACCACCAAGAGGAAGTCCTCTTTTTCTAAACCCATAGCAAAACTCATGAAATTAGATCCTTCCTTTCCTTCCTTTCACTTCTTCCAAAGCAGACTGTTTAGCTTAAAGTGACCTTCTTCATTGCACTTGAAACACCTTACCTCCTTGCCACCTTGCCGGGACTTGGACCATCCCCACTACTTGCTACCATCCTTCCCTCTCCTAGGCTTATTTCCTATGATGAGACCCTCCTGGAAAACTCCATGCTTTGTCATCTATTCCCTCTACTAATTGGACCTGAGCACTATCTCCTCACAGTGTAGCATCCCTTACCGTACAGTAGAGTCATCACCAATGGATCAAAGCTAGTAGACAATGAGCATAGCAAAAGCAAGTTCTTATCCTTCTCTTTCATCTTTACTCCAAGGTTTAGCAAATCCATGCTCATCTAGTAGAACTGTTGAATATGCCCAATACATCCCCACCTTCCTGCGTCTGTATAGTTGCTTCTTCAACATCAACTTGTTGCACATATTCTTTTCCATATATATGGTATGCAAACCACTTGGGTGACATCTCCTCTAACATGCCATACAATACCTCATTTTCTAAACATTCTCTGATCGTCGAACATACTCTTCTCTAGTGGAATCCATTGCTTTTCTATCATATCCTCTGTCTTTTCCTCCAAAGCCAAATCCAACCCAATTTAGACCGGCAAATCCTCCACCCTCACCCTCCACATTGAGAAGCTTTTTTTCATCGAACTTCTCAAACTCTACCTTCATCCCGCTGCTTATGGTGACACCGAAAATCAGCCACAAACAAACATGAAAAAGAATTGAGAAGGATACCATGAAACAGGGTATGCAAAATTTTTGGATGTCAGCCTTCACTTCCCATGCATCTTATGGCTCTAATATCAATTATTAGGACCACCAACCTTCTCGTGGACATTCAAAACTCAACAACAGATACCTTTACCAAGTTTGCATCAATCAAACTTCATTTGAATAGCCAAATATCAAACCCTAGTAGCCTTTCACATCCTTCCTAGGTGCATAAATTTCTGTAGTCTAATACTTTGCACATCAATGTCCAAAACCCACTCCATTTGATCCCTTGACCCTCTAAGAAAAGTCTCCACCAATTTTAGACCAAAAAATAATCTTTCGACATCTTGGAGATAGCCCAAAACTATTTTAGAATAATAGCAAGAAGAGTCCTACTTGGACTAGGACTCTCAAGCCTATCTAACTCCACCCACCAAGGCTGATCTTGCACCCAACTTAAATTAGCACCTCCTACACAATTTAGGATGAGGAGTCCTTCTCTAAGAAGGCTCTGGAGTGCCTAACACTTTCTAGAAATTGGCATGGAATAGGAAAAGAAGAGGACACCAAAATCAGTGCAAAATGTCCTTGCATAGATTTTCTAGCGATAACACAACTTGGCATGATGAAGTCCTCTTTGGGATGGACTCTTGGTGAAATCTTTGGATAAGCCTTGGATGTGAAACACCAGAGGAAAGAGGCTTCTTGCTGCTGGAAATCACCACATAAAAGTGTTGGGATATGGGATTCTTGGAGAGAGATTAACTGGCAGGATATCCTAGAACTAACTCCTCTCTAGCGCAAATAATCTTTTGGCATTTCTTCTCTCGGGTGTGAAGACCTTTGGGGCATTAAGAGATAGGAAGAGAGCAGAGACAGAGGTCAGGGAGAATAAGAATCAAGTTAATTCCATAATCTTAGGTTTACATGAAGGGCTCTTTTATAGACTAAAAGTTTTCCTAATCTAAATAGGACTAGAACATAAACTTAAATCTAATTCTAATTCTTCCAAGGCTAATCCAATTAGGAAAGTACTCATCCAAATCCATATATATCTATTTATTGACCCACTCTTACACCCACGTGGATCCAAACCCACTCTTACACCCAGTGGATCCAAACCCAATCTAACATTGAATTAACACCCTCAAGATCCAAAATCCCGGACCTCAAGCCCATGGAGGGCTAAACTTCCACCCAAGATCTAGACCTGTCCTAGTCCTAGGATCCAAACTAATCCTAGACTCTTAGAGTTCTCCATGACTCCTCTCCTAACCTTCCAAAGCTTAGGAGCACCACATCTCCCTAACATCTCTGGTGCCAGCCCCTAGGTGCCCTTCATCTACTCTTTTAGACCAGTTAGCGACCAGTCCATCCTGGGGAAAGGCACCACAAACTTTCTCGGGGCTTGAAACTATCCCTCCTAAAGAAGAGAAGGAATTTGTCCAGCTAGAAATCAAATTTTGACCTCAGGATTCAGCCCTGCATGACTCCCAGCTTGTGCAGGAGCTAACCAAGTTAACCCTTCTCTCATATGACTGGAGGAGCAGAAATCTCATCCTTTGGATGAGATTACATCCCTTTCTTTCAACTCTTCTTAGGATAAATAAATTATATCATTTACTTTATCCCAAATAATTATTTGGCTGAGTCAACTTTGTATTTTTTTTGGATGTGTTGACTCATAACATCACCCTTGTTCAAGAAGGGTTTGCGGGATTTGCCTAACTTAGTTGTTCATTGAACAACAGGGTTGAGGACATTGAAGCCCATGTTAAGGTTGCTGAATAACTCTTGAAGGTGGCCAAGGAGCAGGAATTGAAGTAGTTGGAGGAATTGTCCTTCTCTCATAACATTATTCAGAAATTGAAAGCCCGGCTGGCGAAGAAGAAGGGGAATACTTACCAGAAGTGAACTTACACAATCGACTGGAAGGAAGACTCAGAAATACTGAGACTATTATCTAGGCTGCGAGGATCGAGTAGCCATTGCTGAGTCCTCTGCTCAGACACTACCACCCAGGTGAACAACAAGTGTAAGGAGTTGGCAGATTTCATGCAAGAGGTTGCTAAGGGCTTGGCAGAAGCCTACTAACTGGAGTTCTCCAATTGCAAAAAATGGGTTGCTAAGGTCTATCCATAGCTAGACTTGAATAACATTGTCATTAACAAAGAACTTGAAGAAAAGGCTACCAAGAAAGAGGTGTCTGGCACTGAAGAAGTTGCTACCCCTGAAAAGCTAGTGTGGACACTGCCAAAGAAGTAACTGGAGTTGATGAAGTCATTGCTATCGAAGAAACAGCATTAGCCAACCCTAAAAAACTAGCTAAATAAATTTGATGGACTTCACTTTCTCCTAGATTTTCTTCAGCATTGGCAATCTTCTCGTCGAGCTTTTGAGTTCATCAACCTTCCTCTTCATCGAATCAAGAACCCTAGCATCCAGTCTCAAGGAATAGGCTTAAAACTTATTTTTCCTTCTTTATTCTTTTTGGTTTATTCAAATTAAATCCACCTTTTATAAGAACTTTCAATTATATCAATGAAAATATCCTTATTCCAATGTTGTCTTTCAAATATTTTTTAATTGCAATTTTGTCAAGTATCTTAGTCGAATAAGTAGTTGTCAACATAGTCAAACAATATTCCTCCAAATATAAGACTCAAGCTTTCACCAATAGTACTTAGCACATTTTTGATGTAGATAGTCGGTCATTACTTGAACATCTTGGTAGTTTTCTTTGGATGATTGAGTGGTAGTCAGCCATCATAATTTCTAATAGCTGGGCATCAATTATGTTGCCCAAGTGGCTTTCCCAAGAGGGGGTGAATTGGGAATTTAAAAAATTTGAACAGATATGTGCTCTTTTAGTTCTTCTTTAGTGTGGAGGTGCTGTGTTTCAAATAATTAAAAGCAGAAGTAAACACAAACAGAAAAAGTACAATACAAACACAGCAAATTTATAGTGGTTCGGAGCTCCCTCACTCCTACGTCTACTATCCAAGATACCACTTGGGATTTCCACTATATTCACCATCGGAATACAGTCGGATTGTTTTACCGGGCTGATAATCCAAAACCCAACTTGGTTTTTCAACCGGGCTCACCAAAAATTCAACTCTTGGTTTTCAACAGGATCACCAAGAACCTAACCTTGGTTTTGACCGGGCTCACCAAAAACCTTTACAACGTTAGTTTTAAAACGGGATCACTAACAACCCATAGTTGGTTTTTAATCAGGCATACCAAGAACCTACACTTGGTTTTTCAACCAGGCTCACCAATAACCCACAAAGTTACAAAAGAGTTAAGAAAAAGTAAGCAACAAATGACAAACCCAAGTTGTTTGATGGTTGCAGTTGCAGCTCAAGAGAAGCCTTCTTAAATATGCTTTAGTGCACTTCAATGGATTCTTCTTCTTCCTCAATAAGTGCTTCAAGCTTTTGATTAGAGTTGGTGAAGACTTAAAGGCTGACTTGAATGTTCTTTTTGTGCTATCTTGCTCACAAGCTCATTTAATATTCAATTATGCATTAGCTTCTTCAAAGATTGTCCAAATCCCTCATTTATAGAGTCTTGTACTCTTTTTAGGTGGATATAGTCATTGTAGACTGTTGGGATTTGATATTTGACCATTGGAGCACTTTTTAAATTCAAAAATGAAGTTCTGGAACTAGCCGTTACTTGCCTAGAATCGACATTTGAGTCGGCTCAAATGCTTCGAGTCGGCTCGGATCCTTAGAGAGTAGACTCTTCACTCTGGTTGAGTCGGCTCGCCACAGTCGAGTTGGCTTGGATCCTCAATGTCGATAATTCCTTACTCTGGTTGAGTTGGCTCACCTCAGTCGAGTTGGCTCAGATTCTCAAATCTTCAAAGTTGTACTCTGGAGGAGTTGGCTCGTCTTAGTAGAGTCGACTCTCCTAGCTATTCTTTCAGAACTAATTTTCTCTGGACTCTGGAGAAGTCGACTCAGATTACTAAAGGGTAGACTCGAATGCCTGACTGAATGGTTGAGTCGGCTCGGATTGCCTTCGAGTCGACTCGCCTGTTTGATTCAAGAAATGATGCCTTGGATGAGTCAGCTCGATTCCTTCGAGTTGGCTCGGATCTCTGCGTGCTAGAATTCTTCAACCGTGCCATGGACTAGAGTCGGTTCGAGTGAATTTTCAATAAAATCTTCAACTCTTCTCCAGAATTCATCTAGCGACTCTTAATTACTCAAGACTCTTTCCAACTCAACTAATAACAAATTCTAAAGAATTTTAAGCTTGAAAAATAGACAGAAGCAACCCATTTTTATGAATATTACATCAATTTTTCTTTGGGTTCTTCTTTACATGAAACTTTTACAACACTACATATGACATATAACAATATTGTAGAAGTTACAATTGAGCATTAAAATCATCCTATAAAAACTTATAATGTACTTGAAAAGTTGGTTGTAAGACAAATGCATGCTTCAAAATTTTGTTATCATCAAAATCACTCAAGGGGTCAACAATCTTCTCCTTTTTGATGATGACAAAATATCGGGCATGGAAAAACTTTAGAATTACATGTATAAATATATTTGGAAGTAAATATTAACATGTATGAGCTGTATACCAAGAATGTATTTGAAAGACTTAAGGCATATTAACAATGTATCAGAGCTTTTGAAATAAGTCCAATATGTATCATAATAAAAACTTATCAAAAGCTATTTTGCCTGAAATGTATCAAAGTTTTAGATTAGCAAAAGTATCAGGTCTTGAGATATCAACAGATGCTTATAACAAGTTCTAAACAGAGCAAATTTGAACTTTTGAGAGCATATTTTAAGATAGATGTAAATTAAACTAAATGTATTCAAGCCATTCAATTTCAACAATTTTTCTTCCCCTTTTTGTATGTTCTTAAAATTTTGAAACCTCATGTTTTTCATTAAAAACAATTGTTTTTCATTAAAACCATTATTTTTCTTTTTTTTTTTGCCATTTTTCCATGCATTCATTATCAATACCATTCTCCCCATTTTTGTCATTAATCAAAAAGGTATTCAATTAAATACTCCCCCTTTGTTAAATACTTCAAGCTCAATTTTTGAAATAGAATGAGAATATTATAAACATTATTTGAGATAATTTCACTTTCTCATAAAAGTTTTGATAATTTGATATAAAATCATCAATGCATAGATAACATAGAAAACACAATAAGTGAGAAATAGATAATTTCATTGCATTCAAAGATTTTCATTACAACTTACAAAAGTTTGGAAGCAGAAATACTAGACACTAGCCTACTCACTATCACTAGGTTCTTCTATAATAGGTTCAGATCTACCTTGCCAAGATTTAGGTTGACTAGAAGGACCCCAAGTCCTAGTAGAAGGTCCAATAGATTGTGGTGGTGGCTGTCTAGGGGCTGATGATCTAGCTCCTATAGCAGCCGAAGATAGCTTAGATAGAAACAACCAAACTGAATTGAGCTCAGACACTATATCTTGAATTCCCTTCTATAGTGTAATGAGCTCACTAGCTTTATTATTGGCGAAGGCTTCAGCTAATCCTCTCAATCACCCAAACTCAGCCCTCAGTATCCCCAGTCTTCTAGTATAGTCATCCTCCATCTTCCAAGTCTCTTCCAATGATCCCATCCGAAAGGCTAGCTCTTTCATTTCAGATATGAACTCCTCTATACTGTGATTTACTGATTGACATAGACCGTCAAACAATGAACTAATGGTATGAGTTAGATCCTCACCAAACTGTCTAAGCTGACCAGAGATATTAGGAAGAGTGGCTGCAGGTGGCATGCTCTACAGGTGCTGGTGCTGGAGCTGGTGGAGATGCCGATGTTGGTGGAGATGCTAGTGCTGGTGGAGATGCTAGTGCTAGTGGAGATACTGGAGAAGTCCTAGGACTTCCAAACTCTCTCTCTCTATGCTCTAACTCCTCAGCATCAGGAACAGAATGCTCACAGCAGTGGTAGTCTCCTTAGGTATATGCTCCTCATTCTCCTCATCATCATCACCATCACTAGATGAGCCAACTGCCCTCGATCCAGATCCTTTCTTCCTCCAAGTTCCATCTGTCAATTGGTAACCCATTCTTTGCAATGACATGGAAGAGTAGGTATCCATATGATGCAATGGCCTACCTTCCTCACCAGTCAAGTCAACTTTGGAGACCTGAAACAGTAGTGTGAAAACCAATCCGTATGGGAGACAGGCCTTCACCTTTCTTATAGCTTCTTTCATCTATAATAACATAATATGCGGTAAATTGAGGGCCTCCCCCTCAATCAGGTGTCCCATGAAGCACAGGTCTCTCTCACTCACCCAGTCAAATCGACCTATTCTTGGGAGAAAAATCCTGTTGATGAAGTTGTGTAGTAGTCTCATCTTTAAGGAAAGGGAGTTAGCTTTTACATTTCCAACTCCACTCACATCACTCCTTTCCAAGATGGTTCTGAGGTTTTTTTGTCTGTCCTTTAGAACTAGATAGTTAAGACCCTCATTAGGCATTTCAAGCAGACTAATCAACCTTTCTTCTATCACAATTATTCTTTTTTATTTGACAGTAGATTCAATGTGATGTTCTTCCAAAATTAGATTCTCGTAAAAACTTTGTACCAGGTTGGGATATGCAGGAACATTCAAAGAACAGAAGAATGACCAACCTTGGTCTTCAATCATGTCACCAATCCGAAGCCTTAGGTCCTTTAGGAATGAAATAATTATCCTTCTTCCACTTGTGACCGGACTGATTGCCATGGAAACTACTTGTCTTGGTGGAGAAGGTGATGCCTCTTGTTCCTCTACCTGTTGTCGACTCTGAGTTGACTCATCTTCTCTTTTTTTTGATCTTCTTTCTCTTGGAGAGCTTTCTTCATTGGTTTAGGGGTATTTTGCAATAGCTTTCTTCGGTGCCATTGCTCAAGCTCAAGAGGATTGCAAGGTTTTAATCTAGAAAAGGTAGATCGAGATGGAAGGAAGGAGTTCTTAGGTTGGGAACTAGAGTTCTAAGCCAATAGGAACGAAATAACAAAGTATAAGGGATTAGGTTAAGTCCTACGTCTCAAACAACAAAATGCCTAACCCAACATCCGAGTCGGCTTGGCTCAACCTAAATTGCACGAATTGACTCAAGCAAAAACTCTATAGAAGGTTCCAAACAATTCAAAAATGATCTCAAATAAAATATATACACTAAGAGAGGGTCATTATCCTTAGTTTGATGTAGAAAGCTTTCTAGATAATGTTTCTTTAATTTTGAAGAATTTAGGTCAAGTTTTCTAAAATGGGTCACATAGACCTAATTCATCTCTAATCATTGAAATCTAAGTTAAGAGGTTTAGTAAAATTATCAGTAAGTTGATTTTCAGTAGGAACAAATTCAAGCACAATATCACCATTTAAAATATGATCCCTAATAAAATAATGTCTAATCTTTATATGCTTTGTTCTAGAATGTTGAATTAGATTTTTTGACAAATTAATAGCACTTATGTTATCACATTTGATAGGAATTTTGGATTGAGTAACACCAAAGTCTTCTAGTTGTTGTTTAATCCAAAGCACTTGTGCACAACAACTCCATGTAGCTACGTACTCTGTCTCAGTAATAGATAGTGCTATGAGTTTTGTTTCTTACAGTGCCATCAGATTAAATTCAATCCAAGAAATTGGCATGTACCACTAGTGCTTTTTCTATCTATTTTGCATCCACAATAATCAGCATCCAAAAAACTAATTAAATTTAATAAAGATTGTTTTAAATACCATAGACCTAAATTACTTGTTCCTCTTAGATATTTTATGATTCTTTTTACTACAAGCAAATGTGAATCTTTAGGATTAGATTGAAATCTAGCACAAACACATACGCTAAACAAGATATCAGGTTTACTGGCAGTTAAGTACAATAGTGATCCAATCATACCTCGATAGAGTTTTTAATCAATGTTGTTGCCATCTTCATCTTTATCTAAATGCAGGTAGGACTCATGGGTGTGCTTGCTTCTTTGCTTGTCTCCATACTAAACTTCTTGATAATTTCTTTAATGCATTTGGTTTGGTTTATGAAGATCCCATTCTTTGTTTATTTCACTTGAAGTCCAAGGAAGTAATTTAGTTTATCCATTAGATTCATTTTAAATTCACCCTGCATCAACTCAATAAATTCTCTACAAAGAATTTCATTAATTGCACCAAATATAATATCTTAACATAAATTTGTACAACTAACATGTCATTATTCTTTTTTTTGATAAAAAGAGTTTTATCTATATTTTCTCTTATAAAATCATTTTCAAGTAAGAATTTGCTCAATCTATCATACTCTAGGTGCTTATTTAAGTCCATACAATGCTTTATTGAGTTTAAAAACATGATTAGGAAAAGTATGACTTTCAAAACTTGGTAATTGTTCTAAAAAACTTGTTCTGATATAAAACCATTTAAAAATGAACTTTTACATCCATTTGGAAAAGTTTGAAATTCATGTAGCAAGCAAATGCAAGTAATAATCTTATGGACTCTAGTCTTGCTACGAGTATATAGGTTTCATCAAAATCTATTCCTTCCTCTTGGTTGTATCCTTTAGCTACCAACCTTGCTTTGTTTCTAATTACTTTACCTTGTTTATCTAGTTTATTTCTATAGATCTATTTGGTTCCTATAGTGGGATGGTCTGATAGTCTATCAACTAGAGTCCACACATTATTTCTTTCAAACTAGTTTAGTTTATCATGCATGGCCATCATCTAGTTTGGATCATTCTCAGCTTCTTCTAAACTATGTGGCTCTATTTGTGATACAAATGCTAGGTAATCATGTGCTTTTCTATGTGATGACCTAGTCCTAACACCTTGAGAGGGATCACCAATAATTAAATCTCTTGGATAAGAAGTTACATACATTCATTCCTTTGGTAGATCAGCATGATCTTTACTTACCACTTCTTCTCCTTCTTGAGTTGGTCTCTCTTGTATGCTCATATCTTCCATTTTCTTTTCAAGTGTACCTACATCATTATCTATATACTCTTCTTTCTTTGAAGGTGAGGGGTTAGTTTCATCAAATATAACATGTACTGATTCTTCTATAGTTAATGTTCTTTTATTAAATACTCTATATGCTTTGCTATGTATTGAATAACCAAGGAATATAGCTTCATCGGATTTAGCATCGAATTTTTCTAGGTTATCCTTTTCATTATTCAGCATAAAGCATTTACAACCAAAAATGTGAAAATAATTAATATTTGATTTCTTTTCATTCCAAAGCTCATAAGGGGTTTTCTTTAAAATTGATCATATCAAAACATAGTTTAAAATATAACAAGCAGTGTTCACCACTTCTACCCAAAAGTACCTTGGAAGATTGCCTTCATATAGCATTGTTCGGGCCATCTCTTCCAAAGTCCTATTTTTCCTCTCTACAACACCATTTTGTTATGGTATTCTAGGAGCGAAGAAGTTGTGATCAATATCATTTTCTATGCAATAATTATCAAAAAATTAATTTTTAAATTCTGTGTTGTGATCACTCCTAATAGATACAATTAAAAAATTTTTTGGTTTGAAACATTTTTATGGAATTTTCAAAAAATTTTGAAAGTTTCATCTTTTTATGCAATATACAAGATCCATGTAAATCTTGAAAAATCATATACTATCACAAGTACATATTTCATACCACCTAGGCTTGTGGTCCTAATTAGTCCAAATAAATCCATGTGAAGTAGCTCAAGGGGTCTAGAAGTTGAAACCATATTTTTAAATTTAAAACTCTCCTTAGTTTGTTTACCCATTTTGCAAGCGTCGTAAACATGTTCAAAATCAACTTTAAATTTAGGTAAACCTCTAACAAGATTTTTGGAAATTAATTTGGCAATAGTATGCATGCTATCATGACCTAATCGTTTATGCTAAAGTAAACAAGATTCCTTGGTCTTAGCATTCATTGCTACTAGACTGGAACTACTAGACATAGCTAGATTATTCATATCTACAACATAAATATTTCCAGGTCTATGTCCAATGAATTTGTTACTAGAATCAAGTGAGTTAGTTACTATACACATAGATGATTCAAAGACAACCTTGAAGCCTTTATCACACAATTGACTAATACTTAACAAATGATGTTTCAATTTGTCTACTAGCAATATATTTTCAATAAAAGTAGAGGGGGTTATTTTGATCTTACCAATTCCAATTATTTTCCCTTGCCATTATCTCCAAAAGTTACCAAACCTCCTTCTTTCATTTTAGGGTGATGAATTGATCCTTGTCACCCGTCATATGTCTTGAACAGCCACTATCTAGATACCATCTTTTCTTCATTTTTTGGGCTTCAAGACATTTTTGCAAAATAATCAAAAAGTTTTAGGTACCCAAGCTACCTTAGGTCCTTGTAGGTTAGCAGAGGTGGTTCCTTTAGGAACCCAAATCTTTCTAATTCTATTCCTTGCATTTCTATTTTTCTTTAACAAATTGCATTGGAAGAATTTCAGTCCAACCCCATGACATGCATAACAAACAATTCTAATATTTTGAAAAGATATAAATTTTGAAGTTCTAGATGTAGAACCATTTGACTTAAAAGACTTTTGATTTGAAATGTTAGGTATGTACTTTGAAGTTCTTGAAATGGATGTGGAAGCATTTGATGCAAAAGCTTTTTGAGGTATAGATTTTGGTGCATATGCTTTGAAGATATAAATTTAGTAGCTGAAATTTTATTTGTATTTGAAGAGTTATAACCAATTCCAGCCTTGTTACTTCAATTTTTTTGCTCTTGTAAAATCAACTCAAGCTTATTTGAACTTAAAGTAAGCTTCTCAACCAAAGGCTTGAGTTTTTCCATCTCTTTTTTCAAATTAGTATTTTCACCCATCAAAGCTTTGTTTTTTCCAAGATATAGATTTTTCTCAATTTCCAAAGCTTTGTTATTTTCAGAAAAGATAGTTAATTCTTTTTGCAATAACTTGTTGTTTTCTAAAATCTCTTCCTTTTCTTTTAGCAAAGAATCATTATTGTTCTTTAAAGATCTAATTTTTCTTCTAGCCTTTTTAAATTTTGAAAGCAAATCATGGAATGTAGAATTTAGTTCATCAAAAGTAAATTCAACTTGAGGTTCAGGGGATATTACCTCATCTTCGAGAACCATAAGACATAGATTGGCAGTTTTTGTGGTCTCTTCCTCTTCGGTTGAAGTCGACTCCTCCTGTCGCTCCAAGTTACAACCATCGTTTTCTTCTTCTTCTTCTTAAATGTTTTCTTTAACAAAGGACAATCAGGATGGATATGCCCAGGTTTCTTACACTCATAACATGTGGATATTTGATCCTTTTCTTTTTCTTTTTCCTTGTCCTTACCGTGTTCACCTTTCTTGTAAAATTTTCTGAAGTACCTTTCCTTCTTCTTTCTCATAAACCTTCTGAATCTTCTCACGACCATAGCTATATCTTCATCTTCTAAGTCATATTTAGAGGAGGAGCAATCATCTTTCAATCCTCATCTTGTTTCTTTGATTCTAATGCAGCTTTGAAAACAATAGTTTTCTTCCTTTTCTGATCATCTTCATTCTTATGTTGCATGGTTAGTTCATGTGTGATGAGAAAACCCAGCAGTTCATCCAGAGGTAGTGTATTTAGATCATTTGCTTCCTAGATGGCAGTTACTTTGGGGTCCCATTTATCCGGAAGTGATCTTAGAATCTTCTATACTAAGTCTATATTAGAATAAACCCTGCCAAGACTTTTCAAGCCATAATAATATCTATAAACCATGAAAACATAGCAGAGATAGTTTCATTTTGCTCCATTTTAAATAATTCATAGTTATGTACTAGAAGATTAATTTTTGAGATCTTCACTTGAAAAGTTCCTTCATGGGTCACTTCGAGTTTATCCCAAGTTTTTTTAGTTGAGTTGCATGTGAAAATTCGGTTAAATTTGTTTGCATCTAAAGCACAATATAAGTTCATAGCTTTAGCATTCAGTTCACCCATTTTCATGTCATGTTCATTCCAATCCTCTTCAGGTTTTGGGACATCCATGCCATCAACTTTAATCGTGGGTGTATGTGGACCCTCAAGAATAACCTTCCATAATTGAAAATCAATAGCTTGAATGTATATCTTCATTCTAGCTTTCCAATAAGAATAATTTATGCCAATGAATAGTGGAGGTCTATTAGTGGATTGGCCTTCAGCCAAGGAGGTACTCATGGGATGAGCCATTAATCTTTACTCTAAATAAGTTCAGAGATACTGCTCTGATACCAGTTGTTGCCCAGGTGGCTTTTCTAAGAGGGAGGTGAATAGAGAATTTAAAAAATTTGAACAAATATGTGCTCTTTTAATTCTTCTTTAGTATGGAGGTGTTGTGTTTCAAATAATTAAAAGCAGAAGCAAATACAAACAGAAAAAGCACAATGCAAACATAGCAAATTTATAGTGGTTCGGAGTGCCCTCGCTCCTACGTCCACTACTCAAGATACTACTTGGGATTTCTACTATATTCACCATCAAAATACAGTCAGATTGTTTTACCGGGCTCACAATCCAAAACCCAACTTGGTTTTTCATTCGGGCTCATCAAAAATCCAACTCTTGGTTTTCAACAAGATCACCAAGAACCTAACCTTGGTTTTGACTGGGCTCACCAAAATCCCTTACAATGTTAGTTTTAAAACGGGATCACTAACAACCCACACTTGGTTTTTAATCAGGCTCACCAAGAACCTATACTTGGTTTTTCAACCGGGCTTACCAATAACCCGCAAACTCACAAAAGAGTTAAGAAAAAGTAAGCAACTAATGACAAACCCAAGTTGTCTGATGGTTGCAATTGCAGCTTAAGAGAAGCCTTCTTAAATGCACTTTAATGCACTTCAATGGCTTCTTCTTCCTCCTCAATAAGTGCTTCAAGCTTTTGATTAGAGTTGGTAAAGACTTGAAGGCTGACTTGAATGTTCTTTTTGTGCTCTCTTGCTCACAAGCTCATTTAATGTTCAATTATGCATTAGCTTCTTCAAAGGTTATCCAAATCCTTTATTTATAGAGTCTTGTACTCTTCTTAGGTGGATATAGTCATTGTAAGCCGTTGGGATTTGATATTTGACTGTTGGAGCACTTTTAAATTCAAAAATGAAGTTCTGGAACTAGTCGTTACTTGCCTGGAATCGATGTTCGAGTTAGCTCAGATGCTTCGAGTCGGCATGAATCCTCAAAGAGTTGACTCTTCACTCTAGTCGAGTCGGCTCGCCATAGTAGAGTTGGCTTGGATCCTCAATGTCGATGATTCCTTACTCTGGTTGAGTCGGCTCGTCTCAATCGAGTCAGCTTGGATTCTCAGGTCTTCGAACTTGTACTCTAGAGAAGTCGGCTCGCCTTAGTAGAGTCGGCTCGCCTTAGTAGAGTCGACTCTCCTGGCTGTTCTTTCATAATTGATTTTCTCTGGACTCTGGAGGAGTCAGCTCGGATTACTAAAGTATCGACTCGGATGCCTGACTGAATGGTTGAGTCAGCTTGAATTGCCTTCAGGTCACGCCTATTTGATTCAAGAAATGATGCCCTAAACGAGTTGTCTTGGGTTCCTTCGAGTTGGCTCAGATCTCTACATGCCAAAATTCTTCAACCGTGCCATGGACTAGAGTTAGTTCTCCTTACTCGAGTCAGCTCGAGTGAATTTTAATAAAATCTTCAACTCTTCTCCGGAATTCATCCAGCGACTCTTAATCACTCAAGACTCCTCCCAACTCAACAACAATAGATTCTAAAGAATTTTAAGCTTGAAAAATAGACAAAAGCAACCCATTTTCATGAATATTACATCAGTTTTTTTTGGGTTCTTTACATGAAACTTTTATAACACTACACATGACATATAACAAGGTTGTAGGTGGTGCGGGCACCAGACTCAGAAGAAGACTTCAGAGCTCCATCTGGATCTCTGATTAACCTTGCCCGAAGAATTAGGGTTTTTGGTTTGTAATAAGAGTTGACTAGATCAACTCAATTTAGCTTGAGTCTACATTACCTGCATTTTATTTTGTTGAGTCATGTTGACTCAGTAGTGGACTAGGGTTTCAACCTGGGATGTTACATTTTCTCCCAAGACCAGGCAAGTGGACACCACACTCCCAGCCACACTCCCAGTCCAAGGGGCGCCATATCCACATCCAGCAGCTTTTGGTCCCCACTCCACAGATGGCAACCTCCTTCTCTCATGCGCCAGATAAGGAGAAGTCCACCAAGAGACCACCAATCAAGGGGGCGGCCAAGACTTTCCCAAGAAAATCCAAGCAAAGGAGGGAAGAAATTTCTCTTGGAAGAACATATCAAGGGGCGCCCATTACCTGCCAAAAACACCTAAAACAAAGATGGGAAGGGCCTTGACTTAGGGAGGAAGAAAAGGAGGAGTCCAAAAGAGTTGATCCAGGGAAGGAAGAAAATTTTTCTTGAAGATCCAAGCAAGGTGGCGCCATCTACCTGCCATTTATAACCCAAATCCTATTTTTTGGTATTTTGGCCGACCATATGTAAGGGATTTGCCCCAATTTGGAGATCCCCTCCTTTAGTCCCACATGGGAAGATGTGAAACCCTCCTCCCTTGTAATGCCTTATAAATTAAACCCTCTTGTAAGTTTAAAAAAATCATAGATGAATGAAAGAAATTTTTTCTTGAGCAAACTTGTGTTTTCTCTTGTCCGCACTTATTTCCAGGTGTTGAGCTCCGTGAGGGAGTAAATCCGGGTTCCCCTGGAACCTTGAGGAGGTGAGAGATCTCCAAAACCCTAAACCCTAGGTTAGCCACTCAATTCCCAAACCCTAGCCGCCATCACCCTTCTCTTCCACCAAGCCCTAGTCTTTCCTCTTCTCACGGCCACCTTCTCCAAGTCCTGGCCGACCACCAGCATCCGACTCCAGTCCAGATACTGCCAGCCTACAGAAATTTTAAGAGGAAGTCAGATCGGCCTCCAGGAGAATTTGATTTCAGCAACTTCAGCTTTCAAGTTCTTCAACCTGGTAAGATCTTTTCTTGAGTTTTGAATTCCATCATTTGTTCCTCTTCTTTTCCAGATCTTGAGTCCAGGAGAAGCCGACCAAACCACGAGACCAGTATTGGAGGATCCATTGCGAAGATAGCCAACTTCGAGGATCCACAATCTGCTTGAGAGAGTTCTTCCACCAGAATCCTGAGAAGATCACTGTCTGGTGAGTAAACCGTCCCTCCTCTCTATTTCTGTTCTGTTGAAAGTTCAGAGCGAAACCCTAGGTCTGGGAGTTTCTCAACCCCCAGCGATCCGTTACTTCTGAACTACTCTGATAATTTGGTTCCTTCTAAACTGTGCTTTCAATCTTACTTAGTTTCTTTCAACGTAGTTTAGCTTTACTTTGAGTCGAAGCCAATTTCTGAAAAATATAAAAAAAAAAAAAAAAAAAAAAACAAGAATTAACTTTAATTTTACTTTCGCATACGCTTCTTTGTTCTTTGTTCTGCATCATTTTGGTATCAGAGCCCTGTCTAGGGTTTCTGTTTGATTGCCTGTTTGAGTCCCTCTCTTTTTACTTTGTCTGCTCGAAGTAGACTCCCCAGGACGTCCGGTCCTAGGAACGAAGCGAGGTGCAAACCTCCTCTTCCCATTCCATGGGGTGTTCCTAGGGCGTGTAGGGGATCCGTTGGGTTACAACTTCGTAGCAGAAATTGTAAACGGGGAAGTGCTCTGTTTTCAGCCCGTAATTACCCTGTTATAGGAATTATTTCTCACTACAAGTAACTCCAAATTAAGTGATTTTTATTTTTCTGAAACCAGTATAATTGAAAATAATTTGCATAATTTTCTCATGATTTATTGGTTTCCGTGCGATTTCTGAGAATTAAATTACTGCAACTCTATTTTTGTGTTCTGCAATCCATTTATTTTTGAGTGTTCATCTCTTAATTCAACTTAAGGGCATTTGAGCATCTAAGATAAGGGGAGGAGTTGATAACCTCTCCTTAGCCCAAAACCACCACCCCTTGATTCGAACCCAAGCCTTTAATCTAAAATTGATTAGACCTAATTTGCCCTAGTGGGCTAGGGACATCAACAAGTCGGGTCAAGGCTAGTGTTGAGTCAGTTTGTCTGGTTACTCTGTGTGTGCTTTGTACTCAGTGTCTAGAACGGTGGTTCAGGGATTCCATCCCGAAGGGCTTGTGTGCTGGTCCGCCTACCTAGCCAATCTCTGATTGGTGTCTAGGATTGGCATTCAGGGACCTAACACTCTCCTTACACCTGCCTGGCTGAGTCCTGAGTTACTACAGGCTAGCTTGCCACTCTGATTGGGCACCTAGTTTAGGCTCTAGGTCTAGTTAGCCCGTAGTCATTCAGTTGAGTCTCATTTTGTGTGCTTGATTGCATCATGTCTACCCGGAATGGAGTACCCTACCAACCTGGTCAAGCCCAACCTGATTTAGAGGCCATGGTTAGAGCTCTTACAGAGAGTATGAACAAATTAAGTCAGGATATGAATGAGAATTTTGCCCAGCTTAGGGATCGAGTCCAAGTACTTGAGGAACCTAGGCATCGGGATTGGACTCCTGACCCAGATTTTAATGTGCCTCAACCTCGCCCACACCAAGAGCCTAGAAGACCTTTATACCGAGATCCTGAACCTAATCATAGGAGGCCTGACCCAGAGCCTGAGGATAGAGATGATAGGTTCATTCGGAACATCAAGTTAGATGCACCCACTTTTGATGGTAGCCTAAATCCTAAGGTGTATTCTGATTGGGAGGGTGAGATGGACCAGTACTTTGAGTGGTATGCCATGTCTGAGGAGAGGAAATTCAAGTTTGCCAAGATGAAATTAATACGTCAAGCTAGGTTATACTGGGGGAACATTGAGCTGACCACTAGAAGATGAAATGTAGAGCCCATAACCACTTGGCAGGGTATGAAAGAAAAACTTAGAGACAAGTACCTACCCATTTCATACCAGCAGAATCTGTTAGACCAATGGCAGACTTTGAAACAAGGGAACCGATCTGTTTCAGACTACATAACCACCTTTGATGAATACCTGATGAGATGTGATGTGAGTGAAGCCCATGAAGTCACTTTGTCTAGATTTAGGGCTGGGCTTAGGGAAGATATTAAGAGAGAGTTGTTTCTGAGAGAGGTTACTGACCTAGACCAAGCCTATCAGATTGCACTAAACACTGAGAAGTTTCAGAGAGGACCCATGCCATCTAGGGTTAGTACCCCAATCCCAAGAAATGGACCTAGCCAGGTTACCCCTAGCAAGCCTAATCAGGTATTCCCACCCCTAGGCCCATGGACAAAGGTAAGGCACCTGACACCCAGAGAACCCCTGGTATCGTCTGTTTTAAGTGTCAGAAACCCGGTCATATCTCCACCCAGTGCACAGCCATAGCTTGTTTCAAGTGTCATAAGGTAGGTCATGTTTCTAGCCAGTGCCCTCGTAGATCCCTATATATAGAAGAGGGAGGAGAAGAGAGTTCCGAGCCTAATGAGGAGTTTGAAGAAGAAGTTTATGAGGCCGGAATGAATTTGGTTGATGAGTATGAAGGAGAGGAAGAAACCACTGAATCTGACCATTTAGGGGTTGTGAGATGCATCCTGTCCCAGACTAAAGTTCAGGAAGATTGGCGTAGGACTAACATCCTACAGACTTTCCTTAAACTAGGGGATAAGGTTTGTAAAATCATCATAGATAGTGGGAGCTGTGTGAATGCCATTTCTACTAGCATTGTCAAAATGTTAGGCTTAACCCCAGTCCCCCACCCAACCCCTATAAGGTTTCTTGGGTAGACTCTACTTCTATACCCATCCAGTCTAGATGTCAGGTCCAAATCCAAATGCAATCCTATCAAGAGAAGATTTGGTGTGATGTCTTGCCCATGGGGGTGAGCAGTATAATTCTTGGAAGACCTTGGTTGTATGATCATGATGCCACCCTCTTAGGAAAATCCAACACCTGTGTCTTTAGTTTCAATGGGAAGAAAATCACAATCCATTCAGTCCCTCCTAAGGACAAGGTAGCTAAAGGAACCAGTAAGGTTAGGGAAATGAAGACTGGAGTGAACCTAATTAGTGCCAAGGATCTAGAGCAAGAAATTCATAGTGGTTCACCCATTTGGATGTTGACTGCTAAGGAACTTAGGACTCCTACACCCTCAGAGCCCCCTCAGGAAGTTAAGCCTTTATTAGAAGAATTTGAGGATGTTTTTCCCGAGGATCTGCCAGACCACCTTCCACCTCTTAGGGATATTCAGCATTCCATAGATTTAGTCCCAGGAGCTACTTTACCCAACTTGCCCCATTATAGGATGAATCCATCGGAGCATAAAGAACTGCAAAAGCAGGTTGGCGAATTGTTGAGGAAGGGGTTCATTAGAGAGAGTCTTAGCCCTTGTGCAGTCCCCGCACTTCTAACCCCGAAGAAGGATGGCACGTGGAGGATGTGTGTTGACAGTCGTGCCATCAATAAGATCACAATCAAGTATAGGTTCCCCATCCCTAGACTAGATGACATGCTTGATATGATGGCCGGTGCCATGGTTTTTTCTAAAATTGATCTCAAGAGCGGCTATCATCAGGTTAGGATTAGACCAGGGGATGAGTGGAAAACTGCCTTCAAAACTAAGGATGGCCTCTTTGAATGGGTTGTTATGCCTTTTGGGTTGTCCAATGCCCCTAGTACTTTCATGAGGATTATGACCCAAGTACTTAGAGCTTTCATAGGGAAATTTGTAGTGGTCTATTTTGATGATATCCTGATCTATAGTAAGACCCCTGCAGATCACCTAGGCCACCTTAGACAAGTCTGTCAAGTTTTGAGGAATGATAGTCTCTACGGTAATCTCAAAAAGTGTGAATTTATGACCAGTAGAATTATCTTCCTTGGATTTGTTGTAACCCCTGACGGCGTGGCTGCCGACCCTGAAAAGATTAGGTCCATAGTAGAATGGCCAGAGCCGACCAGTGTGCATGAAGTCAGAAGTTTCCATGGCTTTGCTACCTTCTATAGGCGATTCATCAAGGGGTTTAGTACCGTAGTTGCTCCTATCACAGACTGCATCAGGAAGGGAGAATTTCAGTGGACCAAAGCAGCCCATAAAGCCTTCCTAGATCTTAAGGATAGGATGACCCAGGCACCCATTTTGAGACTACCAGACTTTTCAAAGGTATTTGAGGTTGCCTGTGATGCTTCAGGAGTAGGTATAGGTGGAGTCCTAAGCCAAGAGAACCATCCCGTAGCATTCTTTAGTGAAAAACTTAATGATGCTAAGCTTAGGTATTCTACCTATGATAAGGAATTTTACGCGGTAGTGCAAGCTTTGCGTTACTGGAGACATTATTTACTACCGCAAGAATTTGTGCTGTTTTCGGACCATGAGGCTCTTAGATTCTTGAATTCTCAGAAGAAGCTTAACCCTAGGCATGCTAAGTGGGTAGAGTATATCCAGTCCTATACTTTTGTTTTGAAGCATAAGGCTGGGTCTGAAAATAAGGTAGCTGATGCCCTTAGTCGTCGATCTTTGTTGTTGAATTCTGTTAGGGCTGAAGTCATAGGGTTTGAGCAAATCAAAGAAGAATATGGGTCGTGTCCGGATTTCAAGACTGTATACCAGGATCTAACTCAAGGACCATCTAGTGAACATAAGGATTATTTCCTTATAGATGGCTTTCTGTTCTTTAAGAATAGGCTTTGCATCCCTAGAACCTCTCTTAGGGAATTCTTGATTTGGGAAACTCATGCGGGAGGTTTAGCTGGCCATTTCGGAAAAGATAAGACCACCCTGGCTATTGAAGACCACTTTTTCTGGCCTAGCTTAAAAAGAGATGTAGCACACATTGTGGCTAGGTGTCGGACCTGCGCTGTTGCCAAACAGCGAAAACAAAACACCGGCCTTTATACCCCTCTTCCTGTCCCAGATCGTCCTTGGCAAGATGTGAGCATGGATTTTGTGTTAGGTTTGCCTAAGACCCAGAGGAGGCATGACTCTATCTGTGTTGTAGTAGACCGATTTTCCAAGATGGCCCATTTCTTGCCTTGTTCCCAAACTTTTAATGCGTCTAAGGTAGCCACCCTGTTCTTTAATGAGATAGTTCGACTCCATGGCCTACCCAAGACCATTGTTTCCAATAGGGATGTTCGGTTCACCAGCTATTTCTGGAAAACCTTTGGCATAAGTTAGGGATGAAACTTAAGTTTTCAACTGCCTATCATCCCCAGACTGACGGCCAAACCGAAGTAGTGAACCGTAGTTTAGGCAATCTGCTAAGGTGTCTTGTTGGTGAAAACATTAGGAACTGGGATTTGTACTTACCTAGAGCTGAATTTGCATATAATGACTCGGTCAATAGGTCTACGGGTAAGAGTCCATTTGAAATTGTGCATGGTTACAAACCCCACACACCTCTTGACCTAGCTCCTTTACCAGTCCACACACGGGTCTCTGAGTCTGCCGATTTTTTTGCACAGCATATAAAAGACTTGCATAAAGAAATTTAAGCCAAAATAAATTTAAGTAACGAAACTTATAAGAAATTGGCTGATTCTCAAAGGCGAGTCAAAACTTTTGACGAAGGAGACTATGTAATGATTAGGTTAAGGCTTGAACGGTTTCCTCCTGGAACCGTTAGAAAGTTACATGCTAGGGGAGCTGGACCATTTAGAGTGGTAAAGAGAGTAGGATCCAATGCCTATGTACTCGAGTTGCCTCCAGAACTAGGCATTAGCTCCACTTTCAACATTACAGACCTAGTAGAGTATAGGGAGCCAGCTGTGATTCCCAGTGAGGCTTTTGAACCTAATCCTGCTCTTGAGAGTGAACCTGACCCTGTGTGTCCACCAACAAATTGGCCTATGAGGAAAGAGCAGATTGAAAAGATCCTGGATGATCAGGTTATCTCTACTCGTAATCGAGGATAACAAAGATACCTGGTCCGCTGGCTAGGAAGGCCAGATTCTGATGACTCTTGGATCTCCCGAGAAGAGTTACAAGAGCTGGACCCAGACCTCTTGGAGAGATACCAGAGCCAACTTGATCCATACTCGACAGGGTCGAGTTCCTCCCACCCTGGGAGAATTGGTGCGGGCACCAGACTCAGAAGAAGACTTCAGAGCTCCATCTGGATCTCTGATTAACCTTGCCCGAAGAATTAGGGTTTTTGGTTTGTAATAAGAGTTGACTAGATCAACTCAATTTAGCTTGAGTCTACATTACCTGCATTTTATTTTGTTGAGTCATGTTGACTCAGTAGTGGACTAGGGTTTCAACCTGGGATGTTACATTTTCTCCCAAGACCAGGAAAGTGGACACCACACTCCCAGCCACACTCCCAGTCCAAGGGGCGCCATATCCACATCCAGCAGCTTTTGCTTGGGCTCCACAGATGGCAACCTCCTTCTCTCATGCGCCAGATAAGGAGAAGTCCACCAAGAGACCACCAATCAAGGGGGCGGCCAAGACTTTCCCAAGAAAATCCAAGCAAAGGAGGGAAGAAATTTCTCTTGGAAGAACATATCAAGGGGCACCCATTACCTGCCAAAAACACCTAAAACAAAGATGGGAAGGGCCTTGACTTAGGGAGGAAGAAAAGGAGGAGTCCAAAAGAGTTGATCCAGGGAAGGAAGAAAATTTTTCTTGAAGATCCAAGCAAGGTGGCGCCATCTACCTGCCATTTATAACCCAAATCCTATTTTTTGGTATTTTGGCCGACCATATGTAAGGGATTTGCCCCAATTTGGAGATCCCCTCCTTTAGTCCCACATGGGAAGATGTGAAACCCTCCTTCCTTGTAATGCCTTATAAATTAAACCCCTCTTGTAAGTTTAAAAAAATCATAGATGAATGAAAGAAATTTTTTCTTGAGAAAACTTGTGTTTTCTCTTGTCCGCACTTGTTTCCAGGTGTTGAGCTCCGTGAGGGAGTAAATCCGGGTTCCCCTGGAACCTTGAGGAGGTGAGAGATCTCCAAAACCCTAAATCCTAGGTTAGCCACTCAATTCCCAAACCCTAGCCGCCATCACCCTTCTCTTTCCAACAAGCCCTAGTCTTTTCCTCTTCTCACGGCCACCTTCTCCAAGTCCTGGCCGACCACCAGCATCCGACTCCAGTCCAGATACTGCCGGCCTACAGCAATTCTAAGAGGAAGTCAGATCGGCCTCCAGGAGAATTTGATTTCAGCAACTTCAGCTTTCAAGTTCTTCAACCTGGTAAGATCTTTTCTTGAGTTTCTGAATTCCATCATTTGTTCCTCTTCTTTTCCAGATCTTGAGTCCAGGAGAAGCCGACCAAACCACGAGACCAGTATTGGAGGATCCATTGCGAAGATAGCCAACTCCGAGGATCCCACAATCTGCTCGAGAGAGTTCTTCCACCAGAATCCTGAGAAGATCACTGTCTGGTGAGTAAACCGTCCCTCCTCTCTATTTCTGTTCTGTTGAAAGTTCAGAGCGAAACCCTAGGTCTGGGAGTTTCTCAACCCCCAGCGATCCGTTACTTCTGAACTACTCTGATAATTTGGTTCCTTCTAAACTGTGCTTTCAATCTTTACTTAGTTTCCTTCAACGTAGTTTAGCTTTACTTTTAGTCGAAGCCAATTTCTGAAAAATATAAAAAAAAAAAAAAAACAAGAATTTACTTTAATTTTACTTCCGCATACGCTTCTTTGTTCTTTGTTCTGCATCAGTAAGAGTTGCAATTGAGCATTAAAATTATCCTACAAAAACTTGTAATGCACTTAAAAAGTTGTTAATAAGACAAATGCATGCTTCAATATTTTGTTATCATCAAAATCACTCAAAGGATCAACAAGTTGGCTATTCTCATTATTAATCAAGTATCAATTGACTAACTTGGCTATTTTCTTTAGTTGATCAAGTGTTACTCAATCATCTTTATTTCTTTTTATAGCTGGGTGTTAATCGACCATTTTTTTCCATTATTTTGTTAATCGGGTGTCAACCAACTAACTTGGCTATTATTTAAGATATAGTCTTCATATGTAGGCATAAATTTAGTTGATAAATGTCTTATTGTGTAAATGAATTGATATTTGTACATCATTGAAAGTACATTATTAGATTCTTGGCATTCCAAGTATGAGGGATCGGTAATCCATCAAGATTCTCAATCTCATAAGTCCCTTGTTGGAAGACTTCAATTACCCGCTAGGATCCTTCCCAATTTGAGGATGGTTTTCCTTGCTTGGTCGGTCTTGAAACCTCTATTCATTGTAGAATAAGATATTCTAGGTAGAAAGTTCTTGGCTTTATATGGATATTGTAGTACCAAGTGGCTTATTATCAAAATGTAGCCATTCTTAAATAAACTTGGTTTCGAGTTTCTTTTAGTATGTCTAGATTAGCTCTTAGTCAATTTGAATTGCTTAGCTCTTTATAATGCTCTATCCTCATCGTCGGTAGTCCAACCTTGACCAAAATTACTATCTTAGTGCCAAAGGCTAAGTTAAAGGATTATTCATTTATCGGTACTCGAGGAGTTGTTTAGTATTACCTTAACACTCCATATAATTCTTCCACCCACCTTCCTTTGGCTTGATCCAACTTGGTTTTGAGGCCTCATAGTATTGTTTGATTGATTACTTCTACCTTTCCATTTATTTATAGATGTTCTATTGATGTGAATCAATGTATAATATGAAGTTCAATATAGAACTCCTTGAATGCTCAATTATCAAATTATTGCCCTTTGCCGACTATGATGACATATGGTAATCCAAACCAATAAATGATTGACTTTCATAAAAAAATTTTGACTTTGCCCTCAATAATCTTAGCCAAGGGTTTTGCTTCCTTATTTGGTGAAATAGTTAATGGCAACAATAAAAAACTTTCTTTTCCTTGTAGCTATAGAAAATGGACTGAAAATATCCATACCCCATTAAGCAGCGAGCCATGGAGATGAAAGTTGAGTCAATTGGCTAGCCAGTTATCATTGAATATTTGTATGTTGTTGGCATTGATCGCACTTCCTAACAAGATCCATCACATCCTGTTGTATTGTAGGCCAATTACATCCTTGCCTTAAGGCTTTATAAGCTAAAACCCTGCCCTCCAAGTAATTTTCGTATATTCCTTTATGAATTTCTTGAAGTACATAGTCATTTGCCACAGGCCTTAGGTATTTAAGAAGGGGCAAAGAGAAAGACCCTTGTAGAGTTGTCCGTCTAGTAGCACAATTGAGAAGCCATCCATCTTACCCATTTTGCTTTCAAGGGATTATCTAGCAAAGCCTCTTCTATCAGATATTTGATAAGTGGTCTATCCAACTTGGCTCATGGTCGATTTGTTGAACTTTTTGGCATCATTGATACTAGGTACATCAAGATATTTGATGTAGGTTTGACCAAGAGAGTTGTCGGCAAAGGTTGCAAGCCGAGAAAGTGCATCTGCTCAAGCATTTCTCATCTAGATATATGAGATATATTGAAATATTCAAAGTTTGTCATGATGGCCTGTAATTTGTCAAGATACTTGGTCATAGTCAAATCCTGAGCTTGATATTTGCCGGTTGCTTTGTCTGGCTACCAGTTTCTAGTTGGTAAACACCCATAGGGATTTTATTTGAAGCTCTTTAATAATTTTTAGCCCAGCTAATAAAGCTTCATACTTAGTCTAATTGTTGGTTGCTTTGAATGAAAAATGGAGTGCATATTCAGTGACTATTCCTTCCAAGTTTGTCAGGATCAACCTAGCTCCACTTCCTTGGAAATTTAAAGCACTATCCACATGTAGTATCCAAGTCAACTCGAGGCTTAGTTGTTTGATTGATTCTTCTTTAGGTTTTTTGTTGGACCATGTATATTCAACCACAAAATTAGCCAATACTTGGATATTTAAAGATGATCATGTTTGGTAGGATATATCAAACTCATCAAGTTTGATAGCCTACTTAGCCATTCTTTTAAAAGTATCTAGTCATTGCAAAATAGCCTTAAGTGGTTGGTCAATTAATACTATAATTGAATGAACTTAAAAGTAAGGCCTAAGACGTAATGTAAAAATAATAAAAGAATAAACCATCTTTTTAACTTTGGAATACCTAGTCTCGATATCATGAAGTACTTGAGTGGTTTAGTAAATAGGCCTCCATGCTTGTTTGCTGTCTACCCAGATAAGTACCAAGTTCATTGCTTTCGGAGAAGTGGTAAGATATATATAGAGCTCTTCTCCTTCTTAGGGTTTATAGAGTAATGATGGAGACCTGATAAACTTCTTTAGTTCTTCAAAAGCTTGGTGATACTCCTCCATCCATATAAAGCTCCGCATTTATCCTAGAACTTTGAAGAAGGGTAGATATCATTCATCTGACTTTGAAATAAAATAACTAAGGGCTGCAATCTGCCAAGTCAATCATTAAACTTCTCTTTTAGAAGTTGGATGCTTCATATCAACAATCAACTAGATTTTTTTTAGATTTGCTTTAATACCCTACTTGGTGACCAAGAATCTAAGAAACTTGTCAGCAATTACTCCAAAGTTGAACTTACTCGGATTTAATTTTATTTGATGATGTCAAAGTGCACCAAAGGCTTTGCCTAGCTCTTGTATGTGATCAAGATTCCTCGGCACTCTTGATGAGCATGTTGTCGACATAGACTTATATGTTTTGCTCAATTTGATCTTTGAAGATCTTGTTGACTAGTCATTGATAAGTTACTTCAATATTTTTTAGATCGAATGGCATTACTTTATAATAATAGATATCTTTCTCAGTCATGAAAGTTATATTTTCTTTATCTTCAAGGGCCATTCTATTTTGATTATATCTAAAAAAGGTGTCTGTAAAGCTTAACAGCTTATGTCTAGATGTTATGTCGATGAGTTGTTCAATTTTTAGTAATGGAAAGATATCCTTCGGGTATGCTTTGTTAAGATTTATGTATTTAATACAGATTCATCATTTTTATTAACCTTTTTTACCATTACAACATGAGCTAATCAATCATGATAGTAAGCTTCCCGAATAAACTTGGCAGCTAAAAGCTTATCAACTTCCTTATCAATAACCTTTTGCCTCTTGGGAGTATTTTTTTTTTTATTGTTAGATCGACTTGTATTTCGAATCAACACCCAATTTATAAGTGATCACATATGCTGGAATCCCTGGTATATTTGACACCAACCAAGCAAAGATATTAACATTGCATTGCAAAAACTCCATTAGTTAGCTTCTATCTTCGTTAGATAAGAGAGATCCGAGTTGGGCCGTTCTTGATAGGTCTTCTTTCTTCATTGGAATAGAAACCAATTGCTTAGCTGGTCACCTCTTTTTTCCAGTTATTTTGGTCTAACTAATCAGTTGTTGATGTTTCATTTATTCTTTGCATTTCAGTAGCAACCATGAAATATTGTCAGGCCAACTATTGATCTCTACATATCTCTCTGACTCCATTCCTTGTAGAAAATTGAACAAGAAAATGATAGGTTGCGATAATTGTCCATAGTTTATTCAATTCAGGCCATTTAAGAATGGCATTATATGTCAAAGGTATTTAGATAACCATGAATATAAGTTGAATTATTCTTTATTAGAGTAACTTTCTTGCATTGATAGAAAGAGTGATTTTGCTTTCAATCTTGATCAAATCTCTAGAAAATCTGACTAAAGGAGTTACAACTCTTCTCAGTTAAGCCTTAGAGAATTTTATCTAGGAGAAAGCATCATAGAACAGCACATCCATGGAACTTTCATTTTCAACTAATACTCATTTTATACATAGTTTGCTATTGCCATTGATATGACAACATCATCATAAAGAGTTTGGACTCCTACTAAGTCATCATTGGAAAACTAGATTACACTATAGCCCATGCCACTTTAAAGAATTTTCTTTATGTCTTGCCCCCAAACTACATGCCTCTTAAGATCATGTTGACTACTGATAACTATAATTTATATCCCAATTGAAGCATTAAAACATATTAATTATCTTTATCCCTAAAGAATTAATGCTTCTTCTTGTATTTTGTAGAAAATATGCTCGCCAAAATAAGAAACCCAATCATAAGTTTAAAGGACACAAATTAGAGCTGAAATGGTAAATAAATGAAGCCCAAAATCAAGCCCAAATGGCCCAAAACCTATTTGGTCTATGGTGGACTAGCTGGCTAGTCCACAAGGAAGGCATGGACCAAAGGGCGCAGTCCATAATGAAATGTCATGGCTTATAGAATTTTTTTCAGCATGGTCTTTCTTGTGGTTCACCACTTGCTCCATGGAGTCACTATGGTGCGGTCCATAGCTACAGGGGATTGGGTCCATTGTCATGGTGTTTGGCTGGGTGGAGGCTAAGCTACACCATCATGAGGCTGGGAGTAGTCTTCTGAGAGATCGAGCCGAAAAAATAAAATCTAATTTGCTAAAGAATCTAAAGCATGATTTTGGCCAAGAATTGTGCCATTCGTTGTCTCCCAAATAATAAAAATGCTTGATCCAAAGGCCAAGACACCGTCCGAGTTGAATTAGGCTTTAACAAGGCATATTAGGGGGATTTTAGACTTTTTCTTGCTAATCGGATGGTGGGGAGTATTTCATGCAATCCAAGGCTTGTTCTCATCCAATTCTAGTCCAAATTTCATCAAGAATTAGCTTATATCAAGCCCTATTTAAAGGGAGGCACAAGGAGCAGCTAGGAGAGTCAAGCGACAATAATCTTTTATTTTTTTCTCTTTATTTTAGAATTTGACTTAGGCTTTGGAAGAGAAGAGAGAATATGAAAAAAGTACTGGCGGCTATGCATGGCTAAACTCCTTCAACTTGAGAAGATGATGAAGCCTGTAAACAGATTTTTTTTGTATTTAATTTCTATGTAATAAAATTATGGTTTTTTTTATATCATTTTGATTTATTTTTTGAGGTATTGATCTAACATGCACTACCTGTACCCTTTGTAGATGATCTTTGGATACGGTATGTGCTTAGGAAAGATAGATTGTAGTATGTTAAATTAAACCCTGAACCTTGTAATTAAATTTAAATAGTTTATACTTTAAATTGATGAGCCATGATCTAGGATATAGTCTATATCTAGCAGCTATAAACTATACTAATACCCTAATTATAAATATTATTATTTCAACATAAAAAGAAGAAAATAAAAATCTATTTTACATGGTGCATTCAGGATTCTCGAGTTATCTCTCGACTTGCTTCCTTTTAATTTAAACCTACTATTTTATTTTAATTTCTCCACAGTCAGTTTTCTTTTGTTCTTCTTCATGAAATAATTATTCGGATTCCTGATGGTACGATCTGAACTCATCCTATCTATATTGAGTTAGATTTTTATTTTTTGACCATCTATGATAGTGATCAAGATTTTGGCACCATTGCCGGGGATCTTAGCATGATTATTTTTCAAAAAAAATATTTTTATTTTTATTCTATTTACTACTTTTTTATTTTTCCTTCTTAATTATTGTGGCTTTATTTTAATTATCTTATTATCTAAATTACTTTTTATTCTTGTTAGCATACAAAGAAAAAGAATTGCTTTCCTTTTATTCTCAAAGTTGACTTCTAACCTGATTTAAGTTTTCCTTTTAATTTAATTACCTTAAATATTCAAATAAAAAAAAGAGACACCTTCTCTATGAACACTTAACTAATTTTAAAAAATAAATTAAAAAATTAAAAACTTTCCATACTTGTTTGGATACTTATTTTATTTGCATTGCTCATCTCATAAAAAATTTTAAGGGCACTAACCCATTAACTAAGATAAGCTTGGGATTTCATCATCCCTTCTTAGCCCACAAATCACCTTTTTACATCTGCATAACCTAGATTTTAATTTAAAATTAATTAGATGTTAGTCCTAAGATACTCAAGCTCACTAGGATAAGGGACCCTTCGTCAACAAGGAGAATGCCACCTTGATCGAGTGAGTACTAGGTCTCTAGATAATTTGGTAAAGCAAGGATCAACAGCGTACTCAGGATGCCCGATTGTTTTTCCCATCCAATTATTCACTGGACAACGAGCACCCACTCCATCTGATTGAACCTAGCTAATCGATGGACACCTACATCCAAGCAAGCCCCACGTGACACATGAAGGATCCAGATCCACCAGGATCTTTGTTCACCACCTATAAGGGGGGACTCCATGCAAGCCCTCCTTCCCCACTCGCACTCCTCAAACTGTTGACCTGATTACTGACTTGAGTGTCAGAGTGCCTTCACCAAGGCCACCCCTAGCAAGGCTTTTTTGCAGGTACTGTCTCCCGGAGGCCACCTATGCCACCTACTCCAACACCTCCTCCTGCTTCTCCAGTGCTTGACCATTTCAGCATCAACAATAAGCAATACATATATGGCCTAAAGACATCTTAAGTAGTCTAACTTTGATTATCTAAATGAATCTCTAGAGTTGCTGAGGAATCAACTTTAGAGGCTAATGGATGCATCATCTGACTCTTGGTCCTAGAAGATGGACCAGTAGCAGGAGGTGGATGCCTCGCACATGATCTAACATAAGTTCTAGTGGGTGCGGATGGACTAGGTTGGATGGATACAAGCTGAGTGGAGTGGGGGTTGAAGCTCTGGAAGCTAGTATGCTCAATACTACTGTAGCTATTGAAGAAGATGTTGCAGATGATGCTGCTGGACTTGCTGGTGCCACCATCATCTCAATAATGTGGGTCAAGGTACAAGAGATAGAAGCATCCCTGCACACTGAGATAAGCCCAATATATCAATGGTAGTGCAAATATCTACAACTCCAGCATCAAGCCTCTCCCTAAGTCTATCAATCTTAGCGGTTAGTGTAGAATCTCTGGGCTACTCAAAATAACTCCGCATCTTGGCCCGAAGCCCATCAACTCTATCAAATAAGGCCTAAATCTCTATCCTGACACACTAACTCACCACCTTGGTAATCTTTTAGATCAGCTGGTCATCAAATATGCTCGAGAGATGAGAAGCTCCAGGTGTCCTGGGAGAAGATATTGGAACTGGAGGAGGTACAAGTGATGCTCTGGGTGGTGAAGAAGATGGCTTAGCTCTATGAGCAAGGGACACTAGGGGATCTGCCTAATGCTCCCGTCTTAATACTCTACAAACCAAATGACCACTCTGAAGGTAAAAAATACCATGCATACAATATGCAAAAACAAGGTAGAAACATATGCATTTTAAAATAATTTTAAAATATGCACAGCGAAAGGCTTGGTAAATCGATCTAAATATCCACCTATCTACCCGCAACAGGATCTAGTATAATAAAATAGCATGCAATATAAACTTCAAAATAAGAGAAGAGCAAAGATATAAAAGTACCTTACTATTATACCTTTGATGGATACAGTGGCAGTGCTCCAAGGATGGTGCTCTTGAGCCACACACGTGTCTGGCCTTTATAGGTAATCCACACCTGGGCTCGACTCTGATCAACTCCCTCGGAGTGCTAGCTCCTGGGGATCCTTTGTGATGATCTTCCTCTTCTTGGAAGACGAGGAGGAGAGGTGGAACCCTTCCTAACTAGCTCTCTTCCCGAGGCCTAGCTTAAGTGCTAGGAGTCCATACACCTAATGCCCAAGTCCTCATAACCCTTTTCTTCCCTCTCAGAATCTCAGCAGCAATAAGATTCAGAGACTAATAATGAAAAAACTTCTCTCTAACCCAGCAGCCCTAAAATAACACTTATTTATAGAGGCAGCTAAGAGAGGGAGAAAGAGGAAGTAGGAGTGATTGGGGGAGAAGGTCAAGGAGCATACCATATTGACTCAAACCATATTAGGAAGGAATAACAATCATTCCATGAAAGTTTGGAGCCAAAATAGCTTGAATTCAAAATTCAAACCAGGTCAAAACCTTCCAAAAACATCCCAGAAATGTTGTTCAGGGATTTTTGGTCAAGCATAGATGAGTCGACTTGAGCAAGTTTGAGTCAGCTCATTCAAGATACAGAACAGTCAGATTGTTCATTCGAGTCGGCTCGAGCAGGGGTCAGGCCGGCTCGACCAGAACAAAGAACAAGTCGACTTGAGCAGGGGTCGAGTTGGCTCGTCCTGAAAAGTCTTCCAAAAATTCTTCTTGTCATAGCCAAGTGTTGACCCTTCAAGCATCGACACATGGTCAATCATATTGACCGCCAATGACAGCAAACGATTCTTAATCGTCGATCAGCCTTAAGATCATATAAAAACTCCTATGGTGTGTGACCCCATAGGTTCGAACACTAAGTCGGTAGCACTGGAATGCTTTCAGTACCAGTCAAAATCCTCATCTAGAAATGATACCCGACATCCGGATAGGTCGAAGATGCAGAGCACCTCACTAAAATCTCTGGCATATGGTTTCTGCATAATTCATCCCTCTAACCTCATAATGCTTAGGATGACCTAGGGTTTGACTGCCAACCCTAATTTGATTTATCTAGATCATGTCTCAACTTTACAAGTTTTGTGACTCCTCATAAGAACTATCCTGGCCAAGGATTTGCTAAATTAAGACACAATGAGCCATTCACTCCAAACTATTTGGAGGGGTCAATTCCATCTTGATCGACCACCGCTCCACAAGTACTTGACACTACCCAGAAACCTTTCATCACTGGATTAGAAATCCAGGTAGTCCGACACCAAAGTACAGTGAGTTGCTACAAGCTACCATGGTGATCTCAAGTTTGAGGGACACATATACCTATATCCCTTCGTGAGCAACCCTTTGGGAGAAGGGAGCTCTGTAGATGGTCACGTTCAGTGAGATATCATACATTTCACTTACATGTCACACTAGTGTCTCCACACTCCTTGGTTAAGAGGACAACTAATAAATATGAAATACAATAATCTACACTTGATACATAGTCGTCCTATAATAATATATCATTTGGTTGTGAACCAGTTTAAGAACTACTTGATATATCCTTTCTATATCAAACAATGTAGTTCCAAGGACTCCATCATACAATAGTTCATTTCAGGAAAACGCAAATATGATGAACAACCAAAAAAGAATAACTTTTATTCATTAAAAAATCATATACAGTTATAAGATAGCATAACCGTCTATAGCCTAGACGATTGGCTTTGGGATACAATTCCCAACAACTCCCACTTGGACTAAAGCCAATCGGTACAAAATCTTATTCCCATTTTTCATTTACAACTGTTGAACTCTTGAATTCTGATGACTTTAATGAAGGGGTCAGCCAGGTTTTTCTTTCCATCGATCTTCAGAAGGTCAATGTCACCTCATTCCACGATCTCTCATACAAGGGATAGCACCACAGAATGTGCTTTGTGCGATGATGAGATTTTGACTCTTTGACTTGAGTAATGGCTCTAGTGCTATCACAATACACCAGAACAAGACCATCCAGGGAAGGTGCCACTCCCATCTCGCCAAGAAACTTCCACAACTACATAGCTTCCTTCGCTGCATCTGATGGTGCAATGTATTTTGCTTCGTATACTGAGTCGCCATATTAGGCTGCTTGGAACTTTTCAGCAGATCGCTCCTCCATTTAGGATGAAGATAAATCCTGACACACTCTTGCTGTCATCCTTATCTGACTGGAAACTGGAGTCAGTATACCCCATAAGTTTCAAGTCAGGTTCTCCATAAATCAACCATTGGCCCTTAGTATTTTGCAAATACTTAAGGATGGTCTTTTTATCTTCTAATGAGCTTCACCTGGGTCAGACTGGTATCTGCTTATTATGCCTAGTGAGTATGCCACGTCTGGTCTAGTACATGTCATAGCGTACATGATAGAATCCACTGCTGAAGCATATGGGATTATGCTCATGCGCTATTTCTCCTTAGGAGTTGTCACATAATTCTCTTTGGAGAGACCAATTCCAGTGCCTATCGGGAGAGCCTTTCTTAGAATTTTCCATGCTGAACCATTTCATCACAGTGTCGATGTACATAGACTGGGACAATCCCAGAAGACTCTTAGATCTATCTCTATAAATCTTCATACCTAGTATGTAAGAGGCTTCACCCAAGTCCTTCATAGAGAACTGAGATGACAACCAGACCTTTATTCCTTGTAGTACTGGGATGTCATTCCCGATTAAGAGAATGTCATCCATATACAATACAAGAAATACAATCACGGAACTTTTAGCCCATTTGTAAATACAAGGTTCTTCTCCGTTCCTAACGAAGCCATACGACTTGATACACTTATCAAATCACATATTCCAACTCCTTGATGCTTGCTTCAGTCCATAGATGGACTTTTGAAGCTTGCACACCTTTGACTCATCTGTGGATGTGAACCCTTTAGGTTGTATCATATACACCTTCTCTTCTAGCTCACCATTCAGGAAAGCTATTTGGACATCCATTTGTTAGATTTCATACTCAAAGTGTGCTGCTAAAGCAAGCATGATCCGAATGGACTTGAGCATTTCCATAGGAGAGAACGTCTTGTCATAGTCAACACCATAACATTGACGATACCCCTTGGCAACCAGACGGGTTTTATAGGTCTCCACCTACCCGTTTGCATCCCTTTTCCTCTTGAAAATTCATTATATCTAATGGATTTTATCCCTTCAAGCGGATCAACCAATATCCATACATTATTGATTTCCATAGATTCCGTTTCGGATTTCATGGCTCCTAGCCATTTCTTAGGGTCGGACCTCTGCATCGCATCCATATAGGTGATCATATCTTCATTATTCTCATTGAGTTCAATGGGATCACCATCCCGGACAAAGAAACCGTAGTATCTATCCGGTCGACTCGGTACCTTACCGGATCTCCTTAATGGTTCTTGTGTGGGCTATGGGTGTGATCTAATCACAACCAGTTATATATTCTCTTAAGTGTGTCGGTTCTTCTACTTGTTGAACTTCACTAAGTTCAATCTTAGCGACTATAGTTCCTTCACCAAGGAACTCTTTTTTCAAAAAGACAGCCCTAAGACTGATGAACAACTTTTGTTCCTCAGCCTAGTAGAAGTAATACCCCTTAGACTCTTTTGGATACCTAATAAATAGACATCGATCAAACCTAGGTCCAAGTTTGTCCGTTTCCAAATATTTTACATAAGCCAAGCAACCCCAGACCCGAAGGTATGAGAGTGTCGGCTTACGTCCAGTTCATATCTCATATGAGATTTTATTAATGGATTTACTCAAAGTCCTATTTAAAAGGTAACAAGCTGATTCTAGAGCATATCCCCAAAGGGATAGTGGCAGAGAAGCAAAGCTCATCATGGACCTAACATGTCTAACAGGATTCGGTTCCTCCTTTCAGACACTCCATTTAACTGAGATGTCCTGGAGGTGTCCACTGAGAGAGAATCCCATTCTCCTCGAGATATGTCAGAAAATCCTCGGAAAGATATTCCCACCTCGATCTAAATGAAGGGTTTTGATACATCTTCCTATTTATTTTTCTATTCATTACGATATCGTTTGAACATTCTAAATGACTCATATTTATGTCTCATCAAGAAGATATAATCATACCTCGAAAGGTCGTTTGTAAATGTAATGAAATAACTGTACCCACCTCTGGCACTAACATTCATGGGTCCACATACATCATTATGTACCAGACTTAGAATCTCTTTGGCTCATCACCTTTTCCAGTAAAAGGTAACTTTGTCATCTTTCCAAGAAGACAGGACTCACCAGTTGGAAGTGAACCATTTTCACTAATGTCGAGGAGATCCTTGCACTTCAACATGTTTATCCTGCTCTTGTTAATATGACCTAGCCTACAATACCATAGGTACTCATCACTGACATTATCAATCTTAGGGCATTTGCTAGACATGTACACTACACTAACAGGTCATGATAGTACATAAATGTCATTATTCATATATCCATTCATTACAACAGAACCATTCCAAATGATTTTTCAAATGTCATTCTTTATTGATAGTTCATAACCATACATGGCTAATTGGCCTACAGAAATGATATTTAAAATAAAAGATGGACAATAATGACACTCATTCAAAATGATTATACAAGACTCGAAAACTAGTTTGAGGACTCCCAATGCCAGGACTGGAACTTGGCTTCAATTTTCCACGTTCAAGAATCTCTCGCCATCCTCGAATCTTCTACTAACTTGAAGTCCCTGCAAAGAATAGTAAATATGAATTGGACTTCTAGTATCCAATGCCCAGTTAGTAGTATCGTAGATAGAGAAACTACAAGGTGTTATCATATAAATACCTTGTCCAGCACCTTCTAGCTGGTTCCTCTTCTTGGACCTATTCGGGTCAAGGGATGCAATGTAAAGAGGACAGTTCCTCTTCCAATGTCCCCGCTTCTTACAGAAGAAGCACTCCGCATGGCTCTTATCAGCCTTCTCCTTCTTGGCTTGACTGGGTCTAGAAGCATTCTGCACCTGTTTCCCTTTACCTTTCTTTTTCCTTTCTTGAAGGGATGATGCCCTCCCGAAAATCCTCTCACTATATTCACCACCCCTTTGTTCAGATGGTGGTCTTTCTCATAAGTCTGCAACAACCCCAACAGACTGTGATAGTTAACTGTAGGCTTATTCATTCTATAATGATTAAGAAAATCTAGATAGGAAGAGGGGAGGGAATTCAAAATCGCATCCTTCCCAAGCTGTCATGCAAGGGACATCCGAGCTTACCCAGGTGCTCAATCATCTCGATCATGTATAATACATGGTCAGTGACTGAGGCCCCATCACGCATCCATGCATTGTAGATAGCATAGGAGACCTTGTACCTCTTAACATCATCTGGTGTCCCAAAGGAATCCTTCAACCTTTGAAGGATTTCCTCTAACTAGGCTTTCTCGAACTTGCGACTGAACTCGTTGTTCATCGCTGCCAACATTATGCATCGGACAGTGGTCCTGTCAGAGAGCCACTTCTGATAAGTGTCTCTGACCAAACCCCAAGCATTGGGAGCAAGGGTTTTAGGTGCCGAATTGATACCACATATAGGATCCGTTCATGCTCCAGGACAATCCTGAGTCTTCGATACCAGCTATCGAAGTTAGGACCCTTAAGCTTCTTGTTATCAAGAAGAGACCGGAGCGATAGGTTGGAAGACATTTGAAAGAAAAACCAAAGCTAATTAGTGCATATGAATTATTAACCTAAAGATATGGACTTTAGTCTAAAGGCCCTCCCATTAATTGTTTAGACTGGTAGCCTCTACCTCCAATCCAAGGAATTACTTTAATCCTTAGTGGGTACTAGAATCCAATAGATAACATATGAGCCCGACTTTGGCCGGCCCACCCATGCATGCCTAAAGGTAGGTTCTTCAACGATTACTTCTCTAAGTAATCTCTAGTATTTAGGTTTTGCCCCAAGATGCACTTCAATCGACCTTTGGGCCTCCTATTGAAGGTCCCGGTTAGGTCCAACCATTAACCTGACAAAATTCAATACTTCTAACTAACGAATAGTCAAGCCTGACTTTGGCCAGCCCACATGACCACCATTAAGAGAGTCGCACTGACCCATCATATTAGGAACAGCAATTCCAATATCCTGATGAACACCCGATCTTTGGATCTGCCAATGAACACCCAACTATTGGACCCATTACCATCCCATTTAATGGGAGGCTAGGACTTGGTTATTCCTATAACTTCATCCTTTTATGGACCTAATAATTTAGAGGGTTTAATCTTATTGTGATAGAAGAAAAGATAAGAAGACATGGATCAACCTCCCACTGACCATATCAGCAATCAAGGAGGGTTTCTCATAACTAATGATCCATGGGCACCTAAAATCAGTCAAGACTGGTTAACCTTGGTTAACATGGGTTAACACGAGTTAGTGAGCTATCTAATCAATTCTGATCGACCAGATTGGCCAGGTAAGTGAGATCATGGGTTGGGTTCCGCCATTAATCGTCTTGCCTTAGACACCAACCAAGTTGGCCTGGTAAGAGGTACCCCAAAGAACATGATCAAGATGCCAAACTTACCTAGACACCAATTGGTTCATCAAAATTGATTAGACTAGCCTAAAGACTCGGGCTGACCACTGAGCCACAAACTAGATCCATTTAGATCTATGGACTAATTAATCTAACTATTAGAGAGATCTATAGAGAAGAAACCCTAACTCAACATTTGATTAGATTAGTTCTTTTAGTCCAATGCATCTAAACTTAGGTTTAACTCAATTAAGGACCCAAAAGAAACTAACCCATGACCCTTAAAGCTTATTGAAATGACTTAAAATCTTTAAATCATATTCCTAGAGTTCTTTATCATTCTTAATTCTCAATTAAGTTCAATAGCTTTAATTAATCGAAATAATTTTAATTAAGAATGTAAAACAATTTTACAAACAAATTTTGAATTCATTATTTAAGGGCATTCTGGTCGAGTCGACTCGTGTAAAATGCGAGTCGGCTTATCCAGAACCAAAAACAAACAGATTCATCTGTTAGCATAGATGAGTCGACTCGAGCAGGGGTCGAGTCGACTCATCCAGAACTAGAAATGGACAGATTGTTCTGCCTGCATCAACAAGTCGGCTCGAGCAATGGTCAAGTCGGCTCGTCTGCGAGGGGTAGAAAATAGTGACTTCAAAATTTATGCAACTTATTTGAACAATTCAAATTTACAGATTAAACATGATCAAAACAAAACTCTTAGATCTAAATTTGTTTAATGATCATAACATTAGATTAAAATATTTTTAATCTATATTTTCTTTTATTTTTTCTCTTCATGAGTCAATCACAAGCGGCACCCCTATACATCATAGGAGACCCCATTGAATATGAAGAGAAGGTCTTGCAGCCTTACTTCTCTCCTATGACCGGACGGCCATGGTGAAGCACTCAATCCAAGTACTTTAAAAGAAAAATATGATGTCAAAAGTATGCTAGCATTATTATACTATGATGAACCTGGCACTGATATCATTGAAGGTGAAAAACACCATGCATACAATATACAAAAGCAAGGTAGAAACAGATACATTTTAAAATAATTTTAAAATATGCACAGTGGAAGGCTTGGTAGATCAATCTAAACGATCTACCTATCTGCCCGCAACATGATCTAGTATAACAAAATAGCATGCAATATAAACTTCAAAATAAGATAAGAACAAAAATATAAAAGTACCTTACTATTATACCTTTGATGGATATAGTGGCGGTGCTTCAAGGATGGTGCTCTTGAGCCACACACGTGTCTAGCCTCTACAGGTAATCCACACCTGGGCTTGACTCTGATCAACTCTCTCGGAGTGCTTACTCCTGGGGATCCTTTGGACTGATCTTCTTCTTCCTGGAAGATGAAGAGGAGAGGTGGAACCCTTCCTAACTAGCTCTCTTCCCGAGGCCTAGCTTGAGTGCTAGGAGTCCACACACCCAATGCCCAAGTCCTCACAACCCTTTTCTTCCCTCTCAGAATCTCAACAGCAATGAGATTCAAAGACTAATAATGAAAAAACTTCACTCTAACCTAGTAGCCCTAAAATAACATTTATTTATAGAGGCAGCCAAGAGAGGGAGAAAGAGGAAAGAGGAGTGATTGGGGGAGAAGGTCAAGGAGCATACCATATTGACTCAATCCATATTAGGAAGGAATGACAATCATTCCATGAAAGTTTGGAGCCAAAATAGCTTGAATTCAAAATTCAAACCAGGTCAAAACCTTCCAAAAACATCCCAGAAATGTTGTTCAGGGATTTCTGATCGAGCAGAGATGAGTCGACTCGAGCAAGTTTGAGTTGGCTCATCCAGGACATAGAACAGTCAGACTGTTCATTCGAGTCAGCTTGAGCAGAGGTTGAGCCGGCTTGACCAGAACACAGAACGAGTCAACTCGAGCAAGGATCGAGTTGGCTCATCCTGAAAAGTCTTCCAAATATTCTTCTTATCACAACCAAGTGTTGACCCCTCAAGTGTTGATACATGGTCAATCACATTGATTGCGAGTGACAGCAAACGATTCTTAATCATCGATCAGCCTTAAGATCATATAGAAACCCCTATGGTATGTGACCCCATAGGTTCGAATACTAAGCCGGTAGCACTGGAACGCTTCCAGTACCAGTCAAAGTCCTCATCTAGCAATGAAACCCGACATCCAGATAGGTCAAAGATGCAGAGCACCTCACTAGGCCTTTGGCATATGGTTACCACATAATTCATCCCTTTGACCTCATAATGCTCAGGATGACCTAGGGTTCAACTACTAACCTTTTGCCTAGGTGGCTACCCAAGAAGGGACAGTATTGGGATTTTAAAAATAATTATTGCTGCAGATATGTGCTTTTAGAATTTAACATCTCTTAGTAAAAGGTGCTGTGATTATGAATGTAAAGCACAAGCTAAAATGAAAGAGAAAGGCAGCAATACAAACACCAAAGATTATAGTGGTTCAGAGCAAACCCGCTCCTGCATCCACTACCCAAGATACCACTTAAGATTTTCACTATATTCATACCCGAATACAATATGATTGTTTTACAAGCTCACAATCTAAACCTACACTAGGTTTTAAACAGGATCACCTAGAATCCAAGTCCCTTTGGTTTTAAAATAAGAGCACCAAAGAAACCCAACTCTTGGTTTTAACACAGGATCACCAAGAACCTAAGTCCCTTTGATTTTAAAATGGGAGCACCAAAGAAACCCAACTCTTGGTTTAACATAGGATCACCAAGAACCTATTTGGTTTTAAATTGGGCTCACCAATAACCCAAACAACTTATAAAGTAGTTGAAAGTAATTGCAACAATAAATGACAAACTCTCGTTGTCGGATAGTTACCACTGTTGCGCTGATGAAGCCTTCTTTATCTTTTCTTTAATGCACTTGAGAGGCTTCCTTGCTTTCTTCAATGAATGCTTCAATCTTCAAATGGGAGTTGGTGAAGAATGAAGACTGTCTTTAATGCTCACTTGTGCTCACAAACTCCTTTCCTTTTTTTTATATTCAATAAATCATCCTCTCTTTTTTCTATTTTTAAAATCCCTTTATATGGTCTCTTGTACTTATCTCTAAAGGATATAGCCATTGTAGTTCGTTGGAATTTGAAAACTAACCGTTGGAACACCTTTTTGCATTCAAAAAAAGAATTATGGAACTAGCTGTTGTGTACCCAGAATCGACACTCGAGTCGGCTCGGATCCTTTGAGTCGGCTCGGATCCTTCGAGTCGAATGGACGAGTTGCCACTTCTTCAACTAGGTCGGCTCTTTGTCTCAGGGTGCAGAAACCATACTCTAGACGAGTCGGCTCATTTCTATTCGGGTTGGCTCGAACTCTCAGAATTAGAATACTTCACTCTACAGGAGTCGGCTTGTTGTAGTTCAGGTAAGCTTGCTTTCATAGGTCTTCAAAATTTTTCTGGCAGAGTCGGCTCATTCTTGTTGGGGATGACTCACCTGGATTGTTCTCAGAAAACTTCATAATTGGACTTTGGATGAGTTGGCTCGGATTTACTCGAGTCAGCTTGGATTCCCTCGAGTCGGCTTAGATTGCTGTGTGCTAGAATCCTCAGTGCGTGCCATGAGATAGAGTCAGCTCTTCTTCTGATTGGGTCGGCTCGAATGAGTTCTTCAGGAATTTTACAATTAGACTTAAGAACACTCTCACCAAAACTCTCAAACATTCGATACAAACCAACTATAATTAAATCTATAGCACAACACTCATAGAAGTAACCCAGCTTCATGATTTTAAAAGGTTTTTCAAGGGGTTCTTCTTTACATAAATCTTATACAATATTACTTAACACACTCAACAGAATAAAGTAGGGGCAATTGATAATCAATAAGAATCATCCTACAAAACTTGTGAAACACTTGAGAGTAGTTAATAATATATGTGCATGCTCTAATATTTTGTTATCATCAAAATCATTCAAGGGGTCAACAATCTCCCCTTTTTTGATGATGACAAAACACCAGGAATGAAAAGATAAGATAAAACTTTACATTTACTTGTATAATTGTATTTGCAAGAAGGTATAAACAAGTATAGAAAGAATTGACTCTAATTTTGAATAATTCATTTTTATGACATGCTCAACTATCATTAATGTTAGATCATGGAAGGTAAATTAGAGTATATTAGTGGTAATGAGAGAGATAAAGAATCAGAGCAGTGAGAAATAATCTCCCCCTCAATAAGGTACTCCATGCTTTAACAAACTTTCCATGCAAGACAATGTGGTAGAACATAACTCATAAAGTATATTTCTCAAGTCTTTCAAGAAAATTTTTATGTATCAGAGCTCATGTATCAAGGTTTCTAAGAAGATTTTATGTATCAAAGCATATATACTAAAGAAATTTTCATGTATCAGAGCATGAGAAAATTTTTATGTATCAGAGCATATGTCAAGAAGATTTTCAGGAGAAAATTGATGTTCATGTATCAGAGCATATCCTGAAAGATTAATGTTCATGTATCTGAGCATTTCAATAGAGCATATTATGTATCAAGCATATAGATTTTACCCTTTACATGCAAGTACATAAATTTCTTCCCCTTTTTGTCATAAATCAAAAAGGTAAAGCTAGTAAAGCTCAATTTTGAAAGAGATTAAGAAAGTTTTTAAGATTTGTTTGAGATAATTTCACCTTCTCAAAATTATGAAAATATTCTATTAAAAAAAATATAGCATTAGAATCAATAAAGTAAAAATAACAACTCTAGTATACAAGTACCCAGAATTAAGATATTCATTTTCTTCATCAAAGTTCAGTACATTGAGATGATATTAAAATATGCCTAGTTTAGAAAAAAAAAAAAGGAAAGATTCTAGTCACTATCACTAGATTCAAAAGAGATAACATCAATTGACCTTCCCTTAGCTTTTGTAGGTTTCCTAGAAACTAGTTTGCATGTGAGGAGGAGGTCTTTAGGTGGAATAGAAGAAATGGGGTTGGATCAAAAGGCCTGTAGTAGGTGCACAATGAGCTGCCTGAAGCTCTTCAACCTTAGTCAATACTTCCACAGGAAATTGTTGATGGTCTTCAACTCACTTTCCATCTTCTTTGTATCCTTTGAAGAAGTCAACTTTTGCATTGTGGCCTTGATCTCTCCAACTCCTTTTGTAGTGAAAGTACTTCTAAAGCTTGAACATTTGCATAAGCTTCTATTGAGCCTCTCAGCCTTCCAAGTTCTCATCTTAGTATGCCCAAGTCTTTAGTATAATTGTCTTCTCTCTTCAATCTTTTCTCAACAGCTCCCACTCTCATTTTTACTTGATTTAATTCATCTCTAAACTCATTAAGTCCTTGGGCCATTTTAGATTTAAGATCACTTATCATAGACCCGAAAGAACTTAATAATTCTTCTGAAAACTTACTGAGCTGCTCTGAGATGTCAATGTGATGAACAGAAGAGGTGCAGGAGTAGCAGTAGGAGCAAAGTCAGGTATAAGAGCATCAGAAGAGCTGAACAGGTGAGTCTAGCTATGGCTCAAGAATAGGGACTGAAGTGTCCTCACCAGCATGCATCTCACCTTCCTCTTCTTGTTCTTCAGTATCAGCTGGAGCATCAAATTTCTTTCTCCAGGTGCCTTCAAAGAGCAAATACCCCATCTTTGTAGAGTTAGTAGTGTATGTATCAGTATGAAGAAGTGATCTACTATCTTCATCATAAAATCTACATTTATAGCTTGGAAGAACAATGTTAGTATCATGCCATATGGCAAACAAGTTTACCTTTCTGATTGCTTCCTTCATTTGAGACAACATGATTGAAAGAAGATTTATCTTGTCTCCATGAATCAAAAATCCATAAAACATAATCCCTTACACTTACCCAGTCAAACCATCCCATTCTAGGTAAGAAGATTCGACTGATGAAACTGTGAAGGAGTCGCATTTCCACTGATAAGGAGCTAGCCTTTAAAATGCCAATTTCATTCACTTCAGCCTATTCCAACACTATTTGTAGTGCCTTTGCCCTGTCTTTTAAAACTAAGTGTCCAATCCCTTCAAAAGGCATTTCCAACATGTTGCCAAGAATTTCTTCAGAAATTATAATTCTTTTCCTTTCACAATAGATTCAACATGCCGCTCTCCAACTCTCAAGTTTTCATAAAATACCTTGACCAAGTTTGGATAAGTGAGAATATTTAAGGAACACATAAAATGCCAACATTGGTTTTCAATCAAATCTTCGACAATCAGCACTATTTCTTTGAGAAATCCAAATAGAATCCGTCTCCCTGTTGTGATGGGTCTCATTCCCAAGGACATTTGCTGTCGAGGAGAAGGGGAGCTCGGTTCTTCAACAGGTTGAGCTGGAATCCATGACGAGCTGTCTTCACGAAACTTGGAGCACCTTTCTTGTGGAGCTTGCTTAGATTCTCGACAAGGTCTCTTCCCAACAGCTTTTCGTGGAGCCATTCTCGCAAAGACATAGTGATCCAAGATGATTTGGAAGGGAAGGGTTTTGGAAAAGAGGTTTCGGAGGGAAGGGATGAGGAGCCGAAGAAAGAAAAATGAAAAAAATAAAAAAAATAAACCCTAGGCTCGACTTAAGAAAGAGTCGGCCCGACATCCGAGTCGGCTCGACCAACATGACTTCTGCTTGAGTTGGCTCGAGCAGAGGGAGCACAAAAATAATTAAAGCCTTACTCAAAACTTTTTACATAGTGAAAAATCATAGATAGAAATAGAATGTGGAGGTTATCTAGATAATGTTTCCTTAAGTTTGAGGGAAATCAGGTTAGGTTTCTAAAGAGGGTCACACAAACCTAGTTCACATCTAATCATTGCAAACCTATCATAATTTAAAGGTTTAGTAAAAATATCAGCAAGTTGGTTTTTAGTTGGCACAAATTCAAGTACAATATCATTGTTCAAAACATGATCTCTTATAAAATGGTGCCTAATTTAAATGTGCTTAGTTCTTGAATGTTGAATAGGATTCTTGGTTAAATTTATAGCACTTGTGTTATCACATTTGATTGGTATTTTAGATTGTGTAATACCAAAATCTTCTAGCTATTGTTAATCCAAAGCACTTGAGCATAACAACTACCAGCAGAGCAACATACTCTACCTCAGCAGTGGACAATGCTACGGAGTTTTGCTTCTTACAGTGCCATAAGATTAAATTCAACCCTAGAAATTGGCATGTTCCACTAGTGCTCTTTCTATCAATTTTACATCCAGCATAGTCAACATCCGAAAAAACCAATTAAATTTAACGAAGATTCTTTAGAATATCAAAGACCTAAATTACTTGTACCTCTTAGATATTTGATAATTCTTTTAACAGCAAGCATGTATGATTTCTTAGAATTTGATTGAAAACGAGCACACACATATACACTATACAAGATATCAGGTATACTAGCAGTAAGATATAACAACAATCCAATCATACCTTGATAGACCTTTTGATCGATGTTACAACCATCTTCATCTTTATCTAGTCTGCATGTAGGGCTCATGGGTGTGCTATCCTCTTTGCTTGTCTCCATGCCAAACTTCTTGATTATTTCATTGATATACTTGGCTTGGTTTATAAAGATCCCTTCATTTATTTGTTTTACTTGTAATCCAGGAAGTAGTTGAGTTCACCCATAAGCTTATTTCAAACTCGCCCTGCATCAACTCAGCAAATTCTCCATAAGGTTTTCATTAGTTGCACCAAATATGATATCATCAACATAAATCTGTACAACTAACATGTCATTTCCTTTTTCTTAATGAAAAGAGTTTTGTCAACATTTCCTCTTTTGAAATCATTTACAAGCAGAAATTTGCTAAGTCTATCATACCAGGCCCTACATGCTTGTTTCAAACCATCCATACAACGCTTTATTTAGTTTAAACACATGATTTGGAAAAGCATGATTTTCGAAACCTGGTGACTGTTCTATAAAAACTTGTTCATAAATGAATCAATTTAGAAAAGCACTTTTGACATCCATTTAGAATAGTTTAAAATTCATGTAGCAAGCAAATGCAAGAAATAATCTAATGGCCTCAAGTCTTGCTACAGGTGCATAAGTTTCATCAAAATCTATTCTCTCTTCCTGGTTGTACCCTTTAGCTACCAGCCTTGCTTTATTTCTCATAACCTTATCATTCTCATCTAATTTGTTCCTATAGATCTATTTGGTTCCTATGATGGGATGGTCTAGAGGTCTACTAATAAGAGTCCAAACATTATTCCTTTCAACTGGTTTAATTCTTCATGCATGGCCATCATCCAGTTTGGATCAGTTTCAACTTCTTCTAAACTATGTAGTTCAATTTGTGAAACAAAGGCTAGGTAGTCATGTGCATCTCTATGTGCAGACCTAGTCCTAACACCATGAGAAGGATCACCAATAATTAGATCTTTAGGATGTGAAGTTACATACCTCCATTCCTTTGGTAAATCAGTATGATCCTTACTTACCACTTCATTTCCATCTTGTGTTGGCTTGTCTTGTATGCTTAGATCTTCCATCTCCTTTTGGAGTGTACCTACATCATTGTCTACACACTCATCTTTTCTAGATTGTGAGGGGTAGCTTCATCAAAAATAACATAAATTGACTCTTCTAAAGTAAAAGTCCTCTTATTAAATACTCTATATGCTTTGCTATGCAGTGAATAACCAGAAATATGAATCATCAGATTTTGCATCAAATTTATCTAGGTTATCTTTACCATTATTCAACACAAAGCATTTACATCCAAAAACATGAAATTAATTAATATTAGGTTTTCTTCCATTCCAAAGCTCATAGGGGTTTTCTTTGAAATTGGGCATATTAAAACACGGTTGAATATGTAACAGGCAGTGTTCACTGCTTTTGTCCAAAAGTACCTTAGAAGATTGCCTTCACACACATAGTTCGAGCCATTTCTTCCAAAGTCCTATTCTTTCTCTCTACAACACCATTTTGTTGTGGTATTTTAGGAGCGAAGAAGTTATGATCAATGCCGTGCTCGGTGCAATATTCATCAAAAAATTGATTTTGAAATTCAGTCCCGTGATCACTTTTTATAGAAATAATAGAAAATTTTCTTATTTGAAACCTTTTTGTGAATTTTCAAAATACATTAAAGGTTTTATCTTTATGTGCGATAAATAATATCCATGTGAATCTAGAAAAGTCATCTACAATCACAAGGCCATATTTCATGCCACCTAGGCTTGTGGTCCTAGTTGGTTCAAATAAGTCCATGTGAAGTAGCTTAAGGGGTCTAGTAGTTGAAATTATATTTTTCGATTTAAAACTCCCTAGTTTGTTTGCCTAATTGACAAGCATCACATACATAATCAAGATCTACTTTAAAATGTGGCAAACCTCTAACAGATTCTTTAAAATTAATTTGGCAATTGTATGCATGCTAGAATGACCTAATCGTCAATGCCAAAGTAAACAAGACTCCTTGGTCTTAGCATTCATTGCTACTAGATTGGAACTACCAGTCATGGCTAGATCATTTAGATCTTCCACATAGATATTTCCAAGTCTATAACCATTGAATTTATTGCTAGGGTCAAGAGAGTTTATTACAATACACATAAATGATTCAAAGATAACCTTGAAGCCTTTATCACAAAGTTGACTAATACTTAACAGATTATGCTTCAATTTGTCTACTAGCAATACATCTTCAATAAAAGTATAGGGGGTTATCTTGATCTTACTGATTTCGATTATTTTTCCCTTGCCATTATTACCGAAAGTAACCGATCCTCCTTCTTTCATTTGTAAGGTGATAAACGGGTCTTTATCACCGATCATATGCCTTAAACAGTCACTGTCTAGATACTATCATTTCTTAGCATTCAGCACTACCAGACAATCCTGCAAAACAATCAAGGAGTAGTTTTAGGTACCCAAGCTAACTTGGATCCTTTCGGGTTAGCAAAATTGGTTCCTTTTGGAACCCAAACAGTTCTGAATTTCATTACACCAATCTTAGAATTTTTCAAAGAGTTGCATTGGTGAAATTTATGCCCAAATCTATGACATGCATGGCAAATAATTTTGTCATTTTTGAACGACGCATGCTTTGAAGCTTTAACTAGAGATGGATATGTTTGGCTTGAAAGATTTTTGAACAGAAATCGTAGGAATGTACTTTAAGCCTTTTGAAATAGAATTTGAAGGAAATGAACCAAAAGCTTTTTGAGATTTAGTGTTTGAAGCTGAAGCTTTTGAAGATACAAATTTTGTTGCTGAAATTCCTTGGCATTTAAGCATTAAATCCAATCCATCTTTGCTTTTTGAATCTCTTTGTTCTTTTAGAATTAGCTCAAGCTTATTAAAACTCAAAGTAAGTTTTTTATGAGAGGCTTAAGCTTTTCAATCTCCTTTTTAAATCATTATTTTCGGAACTAAATCTTTATTTGTCTTAATTAAAACATTCTTCTCAGTTTTCAAAGCTGTAACATTATCAGAAAAAATATTTAGTTCTTTTTGCAAAATATTACTCTTTTCTGAAATTTAATCCTTGTCTTTTAGCAATAAATTATTTTATTTCTTCAAGGATTTAATTTTAGCCATAGCTTTCTTGAATTCAGCAAGCAAATTATGAAAATCAGAATTCAATTCATCATAACTATATTCAATTTGAAGCTTAGGGGATGATACCTCATTCTCAAGACCCATTAAACAGAAGTTCGCGATTTTTAGGGTCTCTTCTTCAGTAGATGTGGACACTTCGCTGTCGCTCCACGTCGCTACCATAGCTCTCTTTTTCTTTTTCTTGATGCTCTTTTTCAGTAAAGGACAGTCTGGTTGAATGTGCCCTGGTTTTTTGCATTCATAGCAGACGGACATCTTTTTCCTTCTCTTTTTTCTTGTCCCTTTCCTTGCTGTATTCTTTGTTCTTGTAGAATTTTCTATAGTTTCTTTCTTTCTTCTTCCCAAGAACCTTTTGAACTCCTAACGACCATAGCAACATCATCATCTTCCATGTCATTTTCAGTAGATGAGCATTCTTCTTCTGATTCATCATCATCCTTTCTTGAATACACTGCAACTTTGAAGGTAATAGATTTTTTTTTCTTTTGATCATCCTCAGTTCTGTGCTGCATAGTCAATTTGTGAGTGATGAGAGATCCTAGCAGTTCATCCAGTAGTAAAGTATTCAGATCTTTTGCTTCCTGGATGGTGGTCACTTTGGATCCCATTTATTTGGAAGAGATCTTAAAACCTTCTGTACAAGGTCAGCATTGGAATATACCCTGCCAAGACTTTTTAAGCTGTTAATAATATCAGTGAAGCATGAAAACATGGCAGAGATTATTTCATTAGGATACATTTTAAATAATTCGTAACTATGTACAAAAAGATTATTTTTGAGGACTTCACTTGGAAAGTTCCTTCATGGGTCACCTCAAGTTTATCCCAAATTTTCTTTGCAGAAGAGAAAATGGAAATTCGATTAAACTCATTGCTGTCCAAAGCATAATATAGCAAATTCATTGTTTTGGCATTTAACTCACCCATTTTCATATCATGTTCATCCCAATCCTCTTCAGGTTTTGAAACGTCCACTCGATCAATTTTAACCATGGGGATATGTGGACCCTTCAGAATAACCTTCCATAATTGAAAATCAACTGCTTGAATATAAATTTTCATCCTAGCTTTCCAGTATGCATAATTGGTGCCTGTGAAGAGTGGAGGTCTATTGGTTGATTAGCCTTCGACCAAGGACATACTCATTGGATGAGCCATCAATCTTTACTCTAATATATTCAGAGACTGCTCTGATACCAATTGTTGCCCAGGTGGCTATCCAAAAGGAGGGTGAATTGGAATTTTAAAAAATAATTACTGTTGCAGATATATGATTTAGAATTTAACTTCTCTTAGTGAAAGGTGCTGTGATTATGAATGTAAAGCAAAACTAAAAGGAAAGAGAAAGGCAGCAATACAAACACCAAAGATTATAGTGGTTCGGAGCAAATCCACTCCTACGTCTACTACCCAAGATACCACTTGGAATTTTTACTATATTCATACCCGAATACAGTATGATTGTTTTACAGGCTCACAATCCAAACCTACACTAGGTTTTAAACAGGATCACCTAGAATCCAAGTCCTTTGGTTTTAAAATAGGAGCACCAAAGAAACCCAACTCTTGGTTTTAACATAGAATCACCAAGAACCTAAGTCCCTTTGGTTTAAAATGGGAGAACAAAAGAAACCCTGTTGCTCAGTAAACAACCCAAGAGGGGGGGTGAATTGGGTCTCAAAAAAAAATTACTTAATGCAATGTAATGCTAAACAATTCAATCCAACAACTAATTAAGCAAGGAACTAAAAATTCAAATGTAATGCTCTTGAATTAAAAGTGTAGCAGAAATAAAGAGCAATAAAAGTAAAGCAAGTAGAGAGATCAATCAACCACAAAGACCAAGAAATATAGTGGTTCGGTGTTATCCAATGCACCTACATCCACTTTCCAAGATCCTCTTGGGAATTCACTATAATCACACCGATATATAGTTGATTAGTTTTGCAGGCTCACTAATCAAAAATCTAACTTGTTTTTACAAGACCAACAAGTCAAAACCTCACTTGGTTTTACGGGCTAACCAAGAACCTAAATGGTTTTACGGCTAACCACCAACCTTCCTTAGTTTTCCGAGCTAACCAAGAACCTAAATGATTTTCAAAGGCTCACCAATAACCTTCCTTGATTTTACAATAGGCTAACCAAGAACCCTTACAACAAAACAAGTTTAGAAGTAGAGAAATAATATAAGCTTTCCAAACAAAAGCGGGTATCTCTTTGAAGCTCGATGTAGAAGTGCTTTGAACTTGTTGAAGCCTCTTAAATGCTCAAGAATGGATGATCCTTAATGCTCTTGAAAGCTCTTGAATGCTTAAAGGCTTGCTTTTGCTTGAGAGGGGTTGAATATTCAAAGAATAGGAGTCAAAGCTCACTTTTCTTCTCACTTGAATGCTCTTATCAATGGTATTCAATAATATTATTAATTTGATTTGATTTGGAACATATATATACTTCCCCAATGCCTCAAAACTAGCCATTGGAGGGTAAAAGGGTCAAGTTCTGTATTTGAAAAACTAGCCGTTATTGTCCCAGAACTCCATGTGTTGATACTTCAGGCTGTGAGTCGACACTTCCTGTTGACACTTGAACTTCTTGAGTTGACACTTAATTCAAATATCTTCAATCTGGTCTTTTATAAATCTTAGATGTGTTAACACTTTCTCAGGTGAGTCGACACTTAGCTTCCATGTGTCGACACTTCAACAGTTCTTCATTTTCAGTAAGTTTGTGGCTTGAAAATCTCAGGCGATGAGCTGATCCATGTGTCGACACTTTGAGTCGACACTTCAGGTCCATGTGTTGACACTTCAGCCATGCCATCTAAAATATACTTTGCGTACGGGCTTGAGTCGATACTTCACTTCCATGTGTCGACACTTGATGTCATGTATCGATACTTTGAGTCGACACCTTACTAAAATCTTCATAGAAAAGTCTGAACTTGTGCTGAAACACATTTAACTTAACTCAATTGATCATTCAAGCAAATATTGATTGTCCAAGTCCTCTTTGTGCAGATTTTTTCATCCAAACTTGGTTTACTTCAATCAAACAAACTTTTCAAATTTGTGAGCACCTTTTTCAACAAAAACATAATTCAAAGAAACCATTAGTACTCAACTTATACTTAACCATTTTGCTTATCATCAAAATCAATAACGGAGTCAACAATCTCTCCCTTTTTGATAATAACAAAATCCTTAAGTATAAATTGCATAAAAATCTTTTAAAAGAATTCATCAAGGTGCATAAAAAAGCATTAAGTGTATCAACGTAATTTGCAATAATGATATGATATTTCAGAATGAAAGTGATGTCAAGATTGATATTGTCAGAGCTTGTTATAATAATTGAGAGTATCAGAGCTTTGGGATATACTTAAAACATTGAACACATATATCATGATGCTCTATAAGAAAATTCAGTAATAAACAAGGCTCCCTCTGAATCGATGATCCATAAAATGGTTTGTAAATATCTTTCCAAATATTTAAAGAGGGGTTTTAGGATGAAATTTACTTTAAAAGGATTTTCAATGAAAACAAGGTATAGCTCCCCTTTCTTAAGGAATTGTAAACATTTTTCAATTCAAGTTTTCAAAAAATAATTTTCAAAATTTGTTTACCCTTTCACATCACAAATATATAAATCATTTATCACATCACAAATATATAAATCATTTGTCTTTAAACTTACTACTCCTAAAAATATATTACATTTATACTTAAATCCCAAAAATATATTACATTTATACTTAAATCTCACTACTATACTACTCTCCCTTTTTGTTATCATTAAAAAGGTAGAAAGACAAATATATTGAACATTCAATATATAGCATTGAAGAATGCAAGAACTTCATTCCAATTCATAAAGATAATGAAATAACAAGGAAATTGAAATCATTCATTCATTTAAAGTCACAAACATGAAGTACAATATGATATTTCATTTCAAGTCAGAATTTGTACAACAAAAGATAAAACATACATAGATGCATAAACTATCTAAAAATACATAAATATCCTAATCCTCATCCGTATCATCATCATCTAAAGATGATCCGATCTCAATCGATCCTGTATCAGTAAAAGATCGAGCTCGTGGCCACATCGATCTGAGATCTCGGAGTCGAGTCCTGGTCGGTCGTGGAAGGGTACGACGACCATGTCCTCTATGTCGTGCATACATCCGACCTCTAGCTGGAGCAGTAGAGATAGAAGCAATGTCCTCCACAGGAATGGAACTAATCGGTTCAACAGTCTCTGTGACTGCCGGAAGTGGCGTGCGATCAAAGGAGGGACCGGAATCAAGATACTGAAAGCCGGGTGTATAAAAACTAAGCTCTCGGATAAGTGAGGATGTGTGGATTGTAGGAGTATCAAAAACAGGAGTATCAATCGATGATATGATAGGTGTATCAAGAATAGATGTATCAGCTGAAGAATGAATTGGTATGTCTGTAATTGGCGAATCAATGATAGGGGTGTCAATAATGGGTGTATCGATAACGGGAGTATCAACAATAGGTGAATGTACAACAGGAATATCAATAACTGGAGAATCAATAATCGATGAAAGAATGGGAATAGGATCATGATCATCCGATCTAGAAGAAGATGATGGGACTGGAATCTGGGTAGGTGAACTAGAAGGATCAAGAGTAGGACTCCTGGGCAAGTCTGCCGTCACCTCCGTCGCTGGCTCTAAAGTTAGATCTAGAAAATCGAATCCACCAAAGTCAGTCTCCCATCATCTCCATCAACATCAACAACAGGTGCAGGAGCAGGTGGAGCAGTATCAGCAACCGAGAGTACTCATTGAAGGTCTAGACAATGCCGTCAATATAGCTGAGATACCATCACTCAGTCTACTGTGGTTCTCTTTGGTCTCAGCTATGAAGCAGTCAAGACGCTATCTAACAATCAAAATATCAATCTCAATGCATCTGACTCTGTCCAATAAGCTATCAGAAACACCCTGAGTCTCCATCTGAGCTGGCTGAGGCTGTGCTGAAGTAGTAGGATCAGACTGAGATGCAACCTCTGGCTTGCTGCTATCTCAGGCTGACTCTCACTAGGTCCTGCCTCGCTGGAGAGGATGCGCTCCTCCTCTGCAGCATCATCATCATCAGCTCTATCCTCGGCCTGACCAGATATCCTGCAAGTCTACTGGCCTCAGAACAGATGATAACCCATCCGGTGTAATGACCTGATGTCATACACATCAGTATGAAGTAGCATGTGGAAGGGCTCATCCTCAAAGCTGACGCCGTACTCTCTGAAAAGAATAGTCAAACCCATCCCATATGGTAGACAAAGTCACTGGCTCGTCGATGCCTTCGTCATCTGGTGAATCATAAGCACTAGAAGGCAGACGGGCATGCGCTGAACCAAAGAGACCTTCACTAGCAACCCCGCTCAGTGTTGTAATCGAAGCGTCCGGTCTTCGACAGAAGTATCTGGACGATAATGTGGTGCAATAATCTCATCTCTACTGACAGTCAGGATGCGGGTACGGTGGCTCCCTCAGGAATATATCAGACTCAAAGATACACTGAGTCCACTCACTCTGTTCATGAAGCTGTTCACCACTAAACCAGTCATTGGAATATCCATACTCTGCTCAGAACCTCTAATGAAATTGGGATATCCCGTCCTCTCACCTGTGCCATCATCCATCAGTCCCACGGGCGAGCGATCCATAGAACTCTCTATCAGCCCGGGATAAAATCTCTCGCTGAGTGAGCAAAAAGAAGTCAAACCAGCCTGTCGAGTCCACTATCCCATCCTAAAATGCTGCTGGTCAACAAAAGTGAAGTCCACTCGTCGTCCCCCAACAATAGTCTTCGAGCTCATCCTACTAGAAGCTATAAAAAGTGGTTGTGCGGGCGGATTAGGAGCTCTAGCCTCGTGTCTGGCCTTCATCCATCATTCTTCTTCCTGATTTGACTGACAAGGTCGATGAACTACTTGCTTTCGGGGTTCCATTGCTTGGAATAAAGATTTGGGCAAGGTTTGGGTGAAAACCTAGGGTTTCTAAGGCTAAAAATCCAAATAGGAGGTGAAATCTAGCAAAATCTGAACTACCAAGTGCTCCAAACGAAGAATCACGGATTTAAATCACAAAATAGAGGGAAGGAACAATGAAGAGTACCTTAGATCATGTGTCGGCTCGAGAGAGAGAAAGAAATGGGGAGAAAAACTAATCGAAAATCCTTTATTATCGGTCTGCTACCGTTCAAGTGTCGACTCACGAATGTGTCGACACATCAACTTAAAAATCAAAAAATAAGAGATTCAAGAGTTGATCAAAATCACTGGAAATATGATTAAATTCAATAATGATTGAGTAAGATTGATGTCAAATTGATCTAATTTAAGTCACAGATAGGAAAATTTTAATCAAAAGGATTAATGATCCCGAGCTCTCTTTTAATCATACAAAACCGATCTTCCAGAAGAGGTTTAGTTAAGATATCAACTAATTGAAATTCAGTACTAATAAATTCAAGCACAACATCATTATTTTCTACATGATATCTAATAAAATGATGTCTAATTTTAATATGTTTACTTCTAGAATGTTGAAGGATTTTTAGTCAAGCAAATAGCATTAGTATTATCACATTTAATAGGTGTACTAGCCAACTTGATTCCAAAATCTTCAAGTTGTTGCTTAATCTACAAGATTTGAGCACAACTTCCTGCTACAATATATTCAGCCTCAGCTGTAGATAGTGCAACTGAAATTTATTTCTTGCTAAACCATGAGATTAAGTTAACTCTAAGAAATTGGTAAGTACCACTAGTAATCTTCTATCCAATTTACACCAGCAAAATCAACATCAGAATATCCAATCAATTTAGCAGATGAATTTCTAGAATATTATAAACCAATATCAATAGTACCAGATAGATATCTAATAATGTGCTTAACAGCCATCAAATATGATTCTTTAGGTTCAGACTGATATCTAGCACACATGCATACACTGAACATTATATCTGGTCTATTAGCAGTTAAGTACAGTAAAGAGCCAATATACCTCTGTATAACTTTTGATCTACATATTTACTATGTTCGTCCTTTTAAGTTTATAATAGGAGCTCATAGGCACACCTATTGCTTTAGTATTCTCCATCCCAAACTTCTTTATAATATCTCTTGTATACTTAGCTTGGTTGATGAAGATACCATCTTTTGTTTGCTTGATCTGAAGTCCATAAAAGAAATTGAGTTCTCCCATCAGCTCATCTCGAACTCACCCTACATTAGCTTAGCAAACTCTTGACAAAGAATTTCATTAGTAGCACAGAAAATGATATCATCAATATATATTTGTACTACTAATAAATCACTATCTTTCTTTTTCAAAAATAGTGTTTTATCAACATGGCCTCTAGAAATTTATTTTAATTAAAAATTTGCTGAGTCTTTTATACCAGGCTCGAGGTTCTTGCTTTAATCCATAAAGTGCTTTATGCAAGTTAAAAACATGATCAAGATATGCATGATTTTCAAATCCAGATGGTTGTTCAACAAAAACCTTTTCAGTTATAAAACCATTCAGAAAAACACTCTTAACATCTATTTGAAACAGTTTGAAATTCATAAAATAAGCAAATGCTAATAATAGTCTAATTGCTTCAAGTCTAGCAACAGGAGCAAAAGTTTTTTCAAAATCAATCCCTTCCTCCTGGTTGTAGCCTTTAGCAACTAGCCTAGCTTTATTCCTAACAACAATTCTTTTTATCTGATTTATTCCTAAATACCCATTTTGTGTCAATAATAGAAATATTAAATGGTATTTCTATTAATGTCCAAACATTATTTCTATCAAACTGAATTAGTTCATCTTGCATGGCATTAATCCAGTTAGGATCTTTTTCAGCTTCTTTAAAATATTTAGGCTCTACTTGTGATACAAAAGCTATATAATCACATTCATTTCTAATTGAGGCTCAAGTTCTTATCTCTTTATATGGATCACCTAGGATTAATTCCTTAGGATGTCCATGAGCATACCTCCACTCCTTAGGTAGATCTTGATGCTTTGAAGTGTCTTCACCTTTCTCATTCTTGCTTGATCTTCTTCACTTAGCTGAGGAGATTGATCATTTAGTGTCAACTATTGAAGCTTGTCAGCACCTGCACATTCATCAGAACTATCCTCTTTTCTAGAGGATTTGTTAGTAGATTCTTCAAAAATAACATGTACTGACTCTTCCACAACCAAAGTTCTTTTATTGAAAACTCTGTATGACTTGCTTGATGTGGAGTATCCTAAAAAGATACATTCATCAGACTTGGCATCAAATTTTCTAAGATTATCTTTTCCATTATTTAAAATAAAATATTTGCAACCAAAAACTCAAAAATACTTTAAAGTTGATTTTCTTTGATTCCAAAGTTCGCAAAGAGTTATTTTCAAAATAGGGCGGATTAAAACTCAATTCAAATGTAACATGCAGTATTAATAGCTTCAGCCCAAAAATATCTCGGCAAATTATTTTCACAAAGCATAGTGCATGCCATTTCTTTCAAAGTATGATTTTTCTTTCTACTATCCCATTCTGCTGAGGTATCCTAGTGCAGAAAAGTTGTGTTCTATTCCTTTTCATTACAAAAGTTTTCAAAATCTTGGTTTTCAAATTCAGTTCCATGATCACTGCGAATGCAAACAACTGAAACACTTTTTCATTTGAGACTTTTCGATAAAACTTTATAAAAGCGGAAAATGATTCATCTTTATGTGCAAGAAAGTAAATCCATGTAAATCTCGAAAAATCATCCACTATGACTAATCCATACCTCTTGCCTCGTAGACTTGATGTTCTAGTTGGTCCAAAAAGATCCATATAAAGTAGTTCTAGTGGTCTACTAGTAGTTACAAAATCTTTTGGTTTGAAAGAAGTTTTAACTTGTTTACCAAATTGACATGCTTGGCAAATTCTGTCTTTTTCAAAATAAAGTTCAGGTAAATCTCTAACTAAATTCTTTTTGCAAAGTTTTGAAAGAAGATACATACTAGCATGCCCTGATCTTCTATGCCAAAGCCAACTAGTCTCATCCTTAGTAGATTTCATTGCAACAAGGCATTCTCCATTAGGCAAAGATAGATCATCCAAATCTATCAAATAAACATTTCCATGCCTTTTTTCAATGAATTATACTCTATTATATCCAGACTAGCAATCATGCAATAAGATGATTCAAAAATGACTTGAAAACCTTTATCACAAAATTGACTAATGCTTAAAAGATTATGTTTTAAACCATCAACTAGAAGTACATTGCTGATACAATTAGAAGGAGTTATGTGAACCTTACCAATACCAATGATTTTTTTTTACCATTATCACCGAAGTTCACACTCCCTCCATTCAAAGCTTCAAGAGAAGTGAATTGCTTCACATCTCCAATTATGTGCCTTGAGCAACCACTATCAAGATACCAAAGTCTTTTGTTCTCCTTGGTTGCAAGACACACCTGCAATAAAATCAAGCTTTGTTTTTAGGTACCCAAGCCAACTTGGGTCCTTTAGGATTAGCATCCAAGATGGTTCCTTTTGGAACCCACACTTTATCAAAAGAAGTAATTTTCCTTAAATTGCATTGAAAAGATTTATGACCTAGCTTTTACATGAAAACAAGTAATGCTAGATGATGCAGGTACAAAAAAAATTTTGAAATACTTTTATTGCTTTTGTGATCTATAGCCTAATCCTGCTTTATTAAAAATAGCTCTTTGGCTACTCAAAAGTAGGTTTAACTTTTCTGAACTATAGATAAATTTTTTAATAAAAGGCTTTATCTTTTCAAGTTCATTTTTGTACTTAGCATTTTCCAATTCTAAATCTTTATTTTTCTTTTGTTTTCTTTAGTAATATATGTGCATGCTCCAATATTTTGTTATCATCAAAATCACTCAAGGGGTCAACACAATCCTATTTGGTTTATGCAGATCATGTTTCAACTTTACAAGTTCTATGACTCCTCACAAGAACTATCCTGGCCAAGGATTTGCTAAATTGAGACAAAATGAGCCATTCACTCCAAACTATTTAGAGGGGTCAATTCCATCTTGATCCACCACCGCTCCATAAGTACTTGATTGTACCCAGAAACCTTCCATCACTAGATTAGAAATTCAAGTAGTCCGATACCAAAGTACAGAGAGTTGCTTGCAAGCTACCATGGTGATCTCAAGTATGGGGGACACATATACCATATCCCTTTGCGAGCAACCCTTTGACAGAAGGGAGCTCTGCAGATGGTCACGTTCAGTGAGATGTCACACATTTCACTTGCTTGTCACACCACTGTCTCCACACTCCTTGGTTAAGAGGACAACCAATAAATGTGACATACAATAACCTATACTTTATACATTGTCGTCCTATAACAATATATCATTTGATTATGAACCAGTTTAAGAACTACTTGATATATCCTCTCTATATCAAACAATGTAGTTCCAAGGACTCCATCATACAAGAGTTCATTTCAGGAAAATGCAAATATGATGAATAGCCAAAAAAGAATAACTTTTTATTCATTAAAAAATCATATACAATTACAAGATAGCCCAACCATCTACAGCTTAGACGATTGGCTTTGGGACACAATTCTCAACACACTCACCTTCCAATATCCCATTTTATGAAGGGTCCAGTCATAATACTTTTCATGACATAGTAATTTCTTAAGGAACTCCACCTCAAGAGATACACTAAATGCCTTAATATCTGAGTCAGGACCATACCATAAAGAAGACAAACCTTCACCATCTTTACTGCCTCTCTCATTAACACCAGCATCAAACCTGGTAGCTTATTGGAAGTACCTTGAATAAAATGATACATTAGTGCCACCTCCCTCTCGGATACAAAGTCGAATCTTCTAATCTTAGGGATAAAGATCCTCCCTATAATGTGATGTAGTCCCATGTCTATAGATAGGGTTATGGCAATCAGGTCTCCAAAACCCGTCAACGTCATCCCTATCCAAAACACACCTCAAACCAGTCTTCCTCTTAGCAAGTCTCTTTGGTATGATGCTATGAGAGAACTCCAATGATCTAACCTAGAGTCATGTCTGTCAAGGTAATCTCAACACCCTTCATAGTAGAGGTGATCTCACCTGAAATCCTCCTCAAGGTGCTATAAAACTCTCTAACTAATCTATGGTAGGTAGTGATGTCTAAGCTAACAAATTATTCCCACCCTTGACCTCTAATCCATTGCCCAAAAAGGAAGCCTCCATCTTTGCAAAATTTAAAGTTAATCCATCTACCAGTAGTGACAACCCTTCTGACCATTCTCTCAATTTGAACGTAAGAAGGTGAGGATACTAATGCAAGGCTAAGGACTCAGTTGACTATGAGGTTTTTGATTGGATCAGTGGAGCATCTTCATTCCGAGTAGCTTCCTTTCTTTGTCTCTCTTTTTTTCCAGTAGCTTAGACCATTTCAAACTAGATCATTTCAACCTTTGAGCAAGCCTCTTCTGGGGACCCATTCTTCATGGAAACGATAAGGAATTAAGGGGAATCAAAAGAAATAGAAGAAGCAAATCAACTGGATTAGTAAAAGGAGGGATATGATGTGAGGATTCACTATTCCTGGGATGTGAATAGCGAAGAAAAGGGCTATTAGCGCTTTGGTAGGGCCAAAATAAAGTCTGTGGGTCCTAGTTTTCAACAAGAAATTCCATCCTCAAGTCGACTCTAATTTTTGTTTGAGTCAACTCAGATCTACAATTCGAGTCAGCTCGGATCCAGGTCAGAGATGAACTTCAGAAAAAGTAAAAGCAAGTTTTAGGGGATCTTGAAAAGGATTTTAAGAACTCTAAGAAGAAAATTTTCAACTAGATAAGGTTCCTATAAGATAATGGTGATTGAGATTTAATCAAATGGATCACAGATACTTAATTCTCTTTTAATCATGCTAAACCTATCTTCACTTAATGATTTAGTAAAAATGTTAACTAATTGCCTACCGATACTAACAAAATCAAGCATACATCTCTATTTTAAATATGATCTCTTATGAAATGACGTCTTACTTCAATATCCTTAGTTCTTGAATGTTGAATTAGATTTTTAGTTAAATTTATTGTACCAGTATTATCACATCTTATAGGAATATTATTTAGTTTGATACCAAAATCTTTATTATCACATCTTATGGGAATATTATTTAGTTTGATACCAAATTTTTAGTTGTTGTTTAACCTACAAGATTTATGCATAATAATTTTGGCTACAACGTATCTAGCCTCGACTGTAAATAATGCTACTAAACTTTATTTCTTAATAAACCATGAGATAAGTTAACTCCAAGAAATTATCAAGTTCTACTAGTATTTTTTTATTAATTTATAATCAGCAAAATTAGCATTAGGATATCTAATAATTCAATGCAAAAAAAGTTTTGAATACCATAAACCACCACTAATAGTAGTAGATAAATATCTAAGAATTTTTTAATAGTAAGTAGATGTGATTCTTTAAATTAGAATGATATCTTGTAAACATGCAAATACTAAATATTATATTGGCCTACTAGATATAAGGTAGAGTAAAGATCCAATCATACCTCTATAAAGTTTTTGATCTATACTCTTACCTTTTCATCTTTGTCAAGCTTATATAAGCAACTCATAGGTATACTAATTTTCTTAGGATTTTCCATCCCAACCTTTTAAGTATTTTTTTGTATACTTTATTGGTTGATGAAGATTTCTTATTTATTTGCTTTATTTGGAGTCCGAGGAGAAATTAAGTTCTCTCATTTTGCTCATTTCGAACTTCCTTACTTTAACTTAGCAAACTCTTGATAGAGAGTTCGTTAGTAGCACCAAAAATAATGTCATCTACATAGATTTGAATAACTATCAAATTATCATATTTTCTTTTCAAAATAAGGTAGCATCTATATCCCCTCTAATATAATTATTTTCAAGAAATAATTTGCTTAAGCATTCATACCAAGCATGAGGAACTTGTTTCAAATCATATAATATCTTATGTAATTTATGAACATAGTTTAAAAATCATGATTTTCATATCAAGGTTGTTATTCAACATACACTTCTTTAGAAATAAAATTATTTAAAAATATATCTTTAACATTCATTTGGTAAGCTTGAATTCTATAAAATAATATCTAATAGCTTCCAATCTTGCTACCGATATAAAAGTTTCATTAAAATCAATACCTTTTTCTTGACTATATTCTTTTACAAGTAATCTAGCTTTATTTCTTACAATAATGCTATTTTCATCTAATTTATTTCTGATATCCATTTAGTTCCAATAATAGAATGATCTATAGATTTTTCTACAAGGGTCCATATTTTATTTCTTTGAAATTAGTTAAGTTCTTTTTGCATAGTATTTATCCATTCACAATCATTTTCAGCTTTTTCTATAGATTTAGGTTCTATTTATGATACAAAAGCTAAGTAATTATAATAATCTTTTAAGGATGATTGAGTTCTTAACCCTTTGGATGGATCAACAATAATAAGATCTTTTGGATAACCATGAGCTCTCCATTCCTTGGATAGTCCATCTTATTTTTATTGAAATTTGTACTTTCATCATCCTCCTTTAAATTTTGATCTTTATTTATAGAGAATCCTTTATTATGAGATTCTCCATTTTCTTGTTTAAAATTCCTGCATCATTATCCAAATCATCTTCCTTTCTCAAGGATTTTGCTCTTTTCCTTTTCATTTGATAATTCATGATCGTCTTTTTAGATCCTTGTTTATCTTGCATAGTTTTCAAATTTAGCTAAAAGATCAACAAAGTTACTTTGAAGGTTACTATCCTCTAAGGAGTTTTTAGATCTTACTTCTTCTTATGCCACGAGATATATGTTGGCCACTTCATGAGTTCTTTTTTCAGAACTCGAATATTCACTATCACTCCATGTGGCCATTAATGCCTTCTTCTTGAATCTTTTGCACTTCATAAGTTGAGAGCAATCTACTCTGAAATGTCCAGGCTTTTTGTATTCAAAGCAAATAGGTTGCTCTTTTCTTTTCTTTCTCCATGTTCTTGCTTGGTTCACTTTATATGGCTTCTTCTTAAAGCTTAGCCTCTTTCTTTTCAAGAGCCTCTTGAACCTTCGAGCAACACCTCATCATCATCTTCATTTTTAGGCTATCGCTTTCCTTTTCTTTATTAGTTGTTGACTTGAGGGTGATGGCCTTTTTTTCTTGGATTCTTTCTCATTATTTTATCTTATTATGAGCTCATGAGTCATAATGACCTAATGAGTTCTTCAAATGAAAGAATACTAAGATCCTTTGCTTCTTGGATAGTGGCCACTTTTGCTTTCCATGATATGGAAGAGGTCTAAGAACTTTTCAAACAGGATCACTGTTAGAATAAGTTCTATCCAAACTCTTTTAAAACATTAGTAATATCAATAAATCTAGTATACATGCTAGTAATAGTCTCATTTTACTCAATTTTAAATAATTCATACTTATATATAAGCATATTGATTTTGATTTCTTTTACTTGATTGATACCCTCATGAGTAACCTCTAATCTATCTTATATTTGCTTGGTAGAACTACAAGTAGAAATAAAGCTCAATCAACTTCATATCCTACTCACTCCAATCCCTTTCAAGTTTAGAATATCAACTCTATCTATTCAAATATGAATGTGTGTGGACCATTGACCATAACTCTTCAAAGTTAATAGTCTAATGCTTGAAATAATGTGCATATGAGCTTTCCAATAAATATAGTTTGTTCTATTGAACAAGGGAGGTCAGTTTGATGATTGCCCTTTAGAAACAAACATACTAAGTTGGGTTGCCATTTGATCTTAACTTTTGGTCATTGGATCAAATTCAAATGCGGCTAAGTACCAAAGCTCTGATACTACTTGTTGCCTAACTAGATAACCTAAGAGGAGGTGAATTAGATTTTTCAAAATTTGACTCAAATTTGTGATACTTTTTGAAACTTGTGAAGTGGTGGTGAGCAAAAATATATGCTTCGTCTATTCTAGAATATAATGCTAAAAGTAAGAATAATGAAATAATAAAACATACACAAATATAGAAATTTTATAGTGGTTTGGTGTTTCCAATATCTATGTCCACTTTCTAAGTCTCTCCTTGAAAATTTTTCACTATAAACTTTTCGAGATTATAGCCTGATTATTTCTTGGGCTCACAATCCAAAATCCTTATAACCAAATCTTGACTAAGAACCTAACTTCAATCCCTAATTGAAGTTAGTTACAAAAGAAATAAGAATGAAAAGTATACACAAAAACTTCTTGAAATGAGCAAAAATATAATAATAAAACTCTAAAAGGAAAATCCTAAGAATCTATTGGAATCTTCAAGATTGTCTCTTGCTGTAAAGCTAATGATTAAAAATCTTTTCAGGTGGTTGGGAAGTGATAGCTCTCAAATCAATGCTTCTTAATTTTTTATTTATTCTTAACTTTTCTAATTGCTCTTGGAATATTATTAGTTCTTGACGTTCTTCAATGAATTTGGTGAGCTTTTAACATGTTTCCATAGTCAAAGAAGTTATTTTATCTATTGAAAGATGAAATATAGTCATTAGATTCAAATCTAGGTAGTTCAGCACCTTCTACAAAACTAGCTATTGGGCTGTCAGCATCCTCAAGTCAACTTAAACATCACTCGAGTCGACTAGGATACCATACAAGTAGGCTAGATTTTAGCTCATCAAAATTCATCTTTACGTATCTCCACTATTGGGTCGACTCAAATTATTAGGGTCAACTCGGTTTCCATCCGAGTCAGTTTGGTCACCATTAGAGTCGACTTGATTTATAGTCTTCTGTATTTTCAGCTCTCTCTATTGGGTTGACTCAATTTCCATCCAAGTCAGCTTGGATATGTGCCGGCTGAAACTCTTGCATGTCAAATTCAATTTTTGAGACTTTTGTAGGATTTTTTATTTCTCTTTTAAAACATTATTTATTCTTGAAATGCATTAAACTTTCTTCTTTTAAGTGCTTCAAAAATATGCCTTTTATATCCAAATTTTATTAAACATAATTCTTTTTTTTAGTACAATAACAACATTTTTTGAAAAATGAACTTATTCAAATTATAAGTCATGTTACATACTCAAATATTTTATTTTTCATCAAAATCAATCCTTGAGGCCAATAGCTTTTTTAGTGGTTTAGTACCAAACTCAGCACCTACATCTACTTCCTAATCTCACCTTTGAGAATTTCACTATAATCTCTTTAAAATTAGAATTTGATTATTTTTTAGTCTCACAATGTAGTTGATTTTTTTAGGCTCACAATGTAGTTGATTTTCTAAGAAAGATCTAGTTGATTTTCTCAATGAAAATCAATCAAAACTACTTTCCCTCAAGCCAATCTTAGGCTTACACTCTAATTCAAGACTTGGATGCCTATCCCTAAGTTTCAAATCTAGTTTAAACTTGTTTACAGCAAAGTGTTAGGAATATGAGAAGAACCAATCAAAAAGCACCTTAAAGAGTAAAGAAAATGTTGATGAAGCTCTTGGAAACTTTTTGAGGGGCCTTGTAATTAATAATCTCATCCCCTTCTTAAAGCCAATTGAAAATTCAAGCTTTTTGGTGGTTGGAAGTGATGGTGCTCTCTTGAAGGCTGACTTAATATTCTTTGACTTTTCTCTTTATTTTCCTTCTTCTCTACTTTTTTTAAAGAATTTGGTTGGCATTTAAAGCTCTTAGAATGTCCAAAAATTTATTTTGACTATTGAAGGCTAAAAACTAGCCATTATAGACATTCTACACAATTCTACACAAGCTGTAGAACTAGCCATTATGGCTATCAATTACAGTGAAGTTGATTCAAGTTGCCTAGAATCACTTGAATTCTATGAAGTCGACTCAATTGCCAATCTCAAAAATGTGCTTTTATCTTGACTAAGAAAGCCAACTCAAATTCCAAGAGTTAGCTTGAGGTTGACTCAGAGTTGACTCAAGGTTTACCAAAGTCGAATCGAGCTTCTGGTCTAAAAATTAGCTCTCTATCTTTTCTTGAATCTCTAAAGCAGTCAACTGGGGCCCAATTAGAGTTGACTTGAGCTCTATGCCAACTAAATTTTTTGTACTAAAATTAACTTTTTAAAGCTTGGAATCGACATTTTATATTCATTTGCCAGATAGCCTTCCAAACTTGCCTTCTTGGTATTCATTCATCATATAGCCTTCAAAACTTACTTTCTTAGATTTTTTTTGAACTTCATCTTGAGTAATTAAGCATATTTCTTGCAAAAGTTTGAAGCTTTTTAAACCTTCTTAACCTACTTTTTAACAAACCATTAGTTTAAATATTACTTAAATAGTTATTCATCAAAATCATTTCTTGGATCAATAATCTCTCTCTTTTGATGATGATAAGATTTGAATGTAAGCAAATGATATAAATAATATAAGTGAACTTTGAGTATCAGAGCATATAATGCAAAGGTATTAAGATTTCATAGCATTATATATTATAGAGCTATTAATCCAAATGTATTAGATCATTGGACTGGATAAAGTTTCACATAATAATCATTATTATTAGAGCATGTAGGACAAGTGTATCAAGGTTTTGTATCAATTTGCAATTTAATTGTTTCAATGCATTGAAGTAATATGTATAAGGCAACTCTCCAATTACTTTAGAAAAACATGGTTTCAAAAGAAGTATCAGAGCTTATGATGAATTAATAGATATGCATCAAAAAATATCAAATGCATCAAAAGCAAATAGTCTTGGAATATACAATATGCATATTGGAGTATTTGCACAATGTATCAAAGCATTAAAATATAGTATCAAATCATATATCATAGCTATAAGTTATAAATTGTGAACCTATATCAAAGCTAAATTGTATATTAGTGCTATAGAGATAATTATATATCAAAGTATATCAGAGCTAAATTGTGCTGAGTTAATTTAATCACTTAAATATCATGTTTCTTATATCACTAATCTCTCTCCCTTTTTGTCATCAATCAATGGACAATAAAAGTACATGAGAGAAGCAATTTAATTCAATTTTGATAAAGGAAGATTCATTTCATTAAATAAGGTAAAAAGTATACAAATGTATCAATCAAAATGATTGCACTACAAGACAAATAATAGGTGCAGTACATTAAGATATAATGATGTATATCAATACATATAACTGTAGTCAATACAATCATAACAATCAATACTATAGCCTAGGTCAGACATAGCCTACTAGCTAACGCTAGACCTAATCATCATTGGATGAAATCTCTAAAGATGCTAATAAGCTAGCCCTACAGGTGGATGGTCCTCATCTCCGGCTCCTGGTCTTGCTAGCTAGACCAATGGCCATAGTGGGAAACCCCATGATAAATATATTAAATTTATCAATCGAAACATCAATTTATAGAGCAATTCATCTTTATTCTTTAAGAATTAATGCTTCTTCTGTCTTGTGCAAGAAAAATGATCATCAAGGCGAAGAGCCTGATTGCAGGTTAAAAAGGACTCGAATTAGAAGCAAATCAGACTCAAGATGGACCTCGAATGGAGACCAAAAGTGGCCCAAATCCAAGCCAAATTCTTGTCTAAATTGGCCCTAAATCAATTCTAAAAAAGCCGATCCAACACAGCTTGGTCATCATGGATCAACCGCTGCGAGCCAAGGACTGAGAATGGTGGTCCAAAAATACTGGAACGCATTAATGTATTATTGCATGGAGGAATGGCTGCTAAGCAAAATGGGGTTTTGCTGATCCATCTAATAGGGTTGATAGCAATCTTCATGCATGATCGAGCAATCTAGTGATTTTTTGTTAGCTGAAAGACCAAACCAAAGCCTTTGTTTGCACCATCTAATGGCCCAGATAGCCTAAACTCATGATCAAGTGGCCATAGACAAATTTGAATTCAGTTGGACTTTGATGAGGTAGTTTTTCATGTGATCCAATGGCTTAGAGCTAGTTGATGAGCGGATCAAACAAATGCAGGAATTCAAACATTATTCTGGTGTTGATGAAAAGATTGCAGGTGGCTTTGATCTAGATCAAATGGCCACAAGGGTTCACATGGGATAAATCCTAATTACACATAGTTCAAGGTCCCTCTCTCCCTCCTTTTCCTATTTGATCAACCACATCCATCCTCCCTTATAAATAAAATCCTAACCATTCAGACCTCCCTTTTTTAGTCCTATATCTAGAAAATAGGAAAATCTCCTCCCTCCTAACTCCCATAAAAGTCATTCCTCCACTTTGGGAATCATCTTGGAATCCTTCAAGAGCCTTGCAAGGAGAGAGAGGAAGAATGGAGCAACCCTATGCATAGTTGGTAGTTTTTGTTTTCGAGGAAAGTTTTAGTTTTATTTTGAAATCTTGTATCTTTTTTTATGCAAGTAAATATTGGAATAATTGTAATGTTCTCTTTTTATTTATGAATAAAGTTCATTATTTTTTCCAAAAATTGTGTTCTTAATTTTCTACTAAATCCAGATCTTTGAATAACCTATGGCTGCATAGAGACAAGTCATGATCTAAGGATATGATTCATGCTATAAGAGATACGTTATGCTTGGGATCTGATTATAGATTATTTTGATTATAGCTAGGATATGAATTTTTAATAATCTATGACATGTAGAGACAGATCATGATCAAGTGATACGACCCATGCTTAGCAAGATAGGTTATGCTCAGGAATCGATCATAGATCTCTTGGATTAAGGAATGAATACTATATTTATAATTAAAAAAAAAAAATGAAATCCCAAGACACATTTTATTACCTAGAATTTTGTTTTACTTGTAATTGCACTTTTCTTAATTAATTTTAATCCTAACTTAGGTATTTTAAGTAAAATTCATAATTTGAATATAATTGCCCAAAATCTCGATGGATACGATCCCGACTCATCCTATCTATATAGTTTGAGTTAGTCTTTATTTTGACCACTTATGATAGCAATCAAATTTTGGCATCATTGCTAGAGATCTTGGTACTATTATTTTAAAAAAACTAAAAAATAATAAAAAAATTATTGACACATTAAAATATACATAGAAAATTAGAAATTAACCATGTAACATTAAAAAATAAATTATTAAATTAATTTTTAATTATGTGCTTGGACATCTTGTTTGGTGCATTTCATAATCATAATATATCTTAGGGCATTAATCCCTAAATAAGATAAGGTGGGGATTTGATTACCTTTAGCCTACAAACAAGATCCATAACTATTATTTTAAAAAAATAAAAAATAATAAAAAATTATTGACACATTAAAATATACCTAGAAAATTAGAAATTAACTATGTAACATTAAAAAATAAATTATTAAATTTTTTAATTATGTGCTTGGACATCTTGTTTGGTACATTTTATAATCATAATATATCTTAAGGGCATTAACCCCTAAACAAGATAAGATGGAGATTTGATTACCCTTAGCCTACAAACAAGAACCATAGCATATTACATAACCTAGACCTTAACTTAAAATCAATTAGACATCCGTCCTATGATACTCGAGCTCAATAGGACAAGTACACCTAAGAGTGGATCAAGGAAGATTTAGTCATTGAATTGGTGTATAAGATATGGTTCAGGGATCTTAATCCTGAAGAAATGTGGTTACTTAATTAGTTTTGTTCGTTGACTTAGCCAATTTAATTGGTATCTAAGAAAAGCAACGAGGTGACCCCCATCGATCTTATACTTGTTTGATTAATTTAGTGAGTTGGTTCAAACTTGGAGTGTTTGAAGGTCGACTTGATAGTTATGAGCTATCTAGATCTAGGATAATCTTAAATAGAGTTTTATTTTGTTTATAACTTGTTCGCTCATAAATTTGAACCTAATCAAAATACTTTTCTCTATCATCTATAGGTCTAGGATTTTCTTAGGACTCATCTTTAGAACTCTCTTCTCATCTATCTCTCCTTCTTCTTCTCTTTTCTTCCAAAAACAAAAATAACCTGAGTTAGCAAGAACACTAATCAAATCAAGACTTCTAATCCCAAATCAACTAGGACTTCTAATTTTAGCCAACCAAGACTTTTCTCCTAAACCCTAGCTAACCTAGGATTCTGAAGAGTCCCACTCAAATTACGACTCATCATTTTAGTCATTTCTGAATGTGCTTGAAACTCCCAATTTATGCTTGGTTGTTGATCTCAGTAATTTGAATTACACTCTTTAGATCTTCAAATTGAAAAGACCCTTAAAATTCTTCAAACTGAGACTATGGAACCGCACCAAGAAATTGACCCACCATGCCAATTAAGGGAGTATTTTACTCCATCATATATATATATTCTCTATGTATCCAAGTACCTCCTATAGAGGTGACTCAATATAAATTAAGTTCAGTGTCATCGAAATATTACCATCATTTTATGGACTTAGTCATGAGGACCCGTACAAACATCTAAACAAATTTCTTGAGATATGTTCTACTGTCAAAATTCAAAATCTTTCTAATGAGGCTCTAAGGTTGAAATTATTCTCATTTTTGCTTAAGGACAAGGTCAAATATTGGCTACATTCATTAGATTCAATGACTATTTCAACTTGGGACTGATTACAAAGAGAATTTCTTAAGAAATATTTTCTAATTAAGAAAACAAACCAAATCAGAAAAGCCATAACCAGTTTTTTCTAAATGGAAGGGGAAATGTTTCATGAAACTTGGGAGAAGCTCAAAGACCTCATTTGCAAGTGTCTATACCATGACATACCCAAATAGCTACTAGTCTAGTGCTTTTATGATGGATTATTAGAAAAGCACAGACAAATGATTGATTCTTCCTGTGGTGAGACATGCTTGCTTAAAAGCGAGCATGAGGCTTGGCAACTATTTGAGACCTTGAGCAAAAATGTCTTACATTATATGTCTGCCACATTTAGAAAAGCTCCCAAGTTAGGACCTAAAGGAGGTGAAATATATAAGGTAAGCTACTCTTAGATATCCATATTAAGGTGGATGCACTATCCGAGAAACTTGACCCACTACTACAAGTCGGTCAAACATCTTTACCATTTGCACTATCACAAGATATTTGTACAATCTATTTGAGTCCCGCTCATGCTATCGATGATTGCCCAGCATTCTATCAGTTTCCTAAGCTAGTACAGGAGCAAGCATACCAAGCCCAAGCCCATATTATTCCTATACCAAGAAATGATCCGTACTCTAACACATACAATCCGAGCTAAGGGAATCACCCAAACTTCTCTTGGAAATCATAACCTATGGTCAACCCAGCTTCCCATAGACCTAACCACCAGGGGATGTAGTTCAAAAATACATCATACCCTCAGTATCAAGATGCCCCATAACCTTTTCCTGGCAACTATAGTTCTAATTTTAAAGAGAAGGTTCCACAAGCTTTAGCAATGATAGAAACCCACTCCCAAGTTCTTGACTCTCACATGCAATCCATAGCCAAGCTAAAGATCCAAATTAGCCAACTAACTACAACTTTCAATAGAAGAGAAGAAGGAAAATTACCAAGCCAATCTATTAACAACCCAAAGAGGTAATACATAGCTGGAGCTCCAACACCCGCAAAACCTTTCCTAAACATGCCAAATTTGTGATGACCCTTAGAAGCAGAAATGTCTTAATTAGAACAACCACAAAGAGGTAATACTTCAAGAATGCAAACTCAGACCAAACTCGAACTACCTAAAAATAAAGAAGGAACCAAGGAGAGGGATGAACCGGTCTCCCCAGCAATTGCACTTAGAGTTCTATTTTCAAGTGCTCAGGAAACACCTCTACCTTCAGATAAAATGGGGGTCAAGTGAATGAAATGCTTGAACTATTTAAACATGTCCATATCGACCTTCCTTTTTTAGATGTTATCAAGTAGGTCCCAACTTATACCAAGTTCCTAAAGGATTTGTGCATCCAAAAATATAGATCCGGGGCATACATCCCATAGAAAGTCTGCGTCAATGAACATACTTGCTCAATCTTTCAACATGCAACCCCACCTAAGCTCAAGGACCCTGGTACCCCTATCATTTGTTGTGTTATAAAGGGCCTAACTATTAAGAAAGCCATATTAGACTTAGGAATAAGTGTCAATCTCCTTCCAAAGTTTGGTATATAAACTTTTTGGATTAGGAAAACTAAAGTCCACGTCGGTAACCCTACAACTAGCCAATAGATCTATCATGGTACACTTGGAATAATTACGGATATGTTAGTCAAGGTGGATGAGTTCTACTTTCTTATGGACTTTATTATTTTGGATATAGAATCAAGAAGTGACCCTAGCTGATTTCTAATCATTTTAGACCGACCCTTCCTTGCAATCCAATGCTTGAATCAACTATAGGACAAGAGCCATGGATGTATCATTCGGGAATAAAAAGCTAAGGTTGAATATGTTCAATGCTATCACGGGACTATAAAGTGATGAGTTTAGTGAAGTAAATATACTAGAAAGACTTGTAGAAGAAGCCATCCCTGCCATACCCTTATAAGACCTTTTGCAAGCCTATCTAGCTTATTTTGATATAGACAACTTTACATAAATGGATACACGGAAGAAGTGAATGCCCTGTTAGAGCAACCATTTTCACTCGATGGATCATGAAATATAAGCAAATACCCCCTCCCTCTAACACACCTATAGCCCTTTCATTGGATGCCCCATCTATATTGGAATGAAAGCCACTTCTAGTTATGTTAAAAGATCTATTATTAGAGCCCAATGTAATCTTTAACCAGGAAGCCCAAATTATAGGTATATAAAAGAATATGAAGAAGCTATTAGAGGGACAATCACAGATCCAATAATGGACTGCCCAACCTAAGTGCTACCTCAAGAACCAAGTACTACGGTTATTAAGCAAATTAGTCTTGATAACCTTATTGAGGATCCTTTATGCAAATTTTTAAACTATGCTGGAATAGATGACATAGAGAAGTTGAGTGATCTGTTAGACCTACCATGGATAATGAAATGTAAGCTTTGTTCAAAGTCATCTAGTATTATCCTAGCCCCTACACTAGAATCAACACCTACCCTACAACCCAAGCTACCTCCTGCTGTCAATAATCAGGAGATACATCATATAGGTAAACAATAAAAATATCAAGGAAATCTCATGCAGACCATTACTGATTGGACTTCATCTAACCATCTACCATGGCTAGGTGCATCTAGTATTTTAGTTGATCGATCATCTAAAATAATTTAAAAGATCCTATCAGTCTTAGAGCATCAAGATCAAATTAAATGGTGGTGGGGTAATCATGGAGGGTTGTATTGTAGGAACCAAGGTTATTTAGAAGTTCTAATTGCCTTTAAAATTCATAATTTTCATTTGGATCCCAACTAAGAAAAAACAATTCTATTTTAGATATTTATTTCTTTATTTTTTCCCATGTTTTGAAAATAAATTTTATAACCATAAAATTTCAATTAGAAAATAGGAAAGCATTTTTGCTCAAGGCAATGTTGTCGCAAATGGAGACTTTATCAAGCCACTTCACTTAACCTCCAAAACCAAACCAATTTAAAGAATTTTGGCACTTTCCTCGTGACACAGCATTAATTGTATATATCAATGAGTTGGTTAATGATTTCTACATTTCATTCATGCTCCATCCTAATGAAAGCCTAGATTTGGTAAATTTCTTTTTACACTATTCACTATCCTGTAGAAAAAACTAAAGCCTAAATGAGTTAGACTATCAGCATAAAGTTGTTAAGTAATTTCTAGAGTATAGCATACCATCCAAGAAATTCGTCAAATACCTTTTAGATATCTTGTATTTTAACTATTCCATTATAGAGATCTGATGAAAGACAAAAGTTTAACCAAGGCACTAGAGGTGGGATAAACCAAAGAGAGGTGGATGCAGATGATATTAAAGAAGTAGGATATGCCTAGAGATTTAGTCTCATTCTTCACCCAATAGATACTAGCAATATCACAAAGGATGGTCACTCCCCTTCCTTCAAAGAGTGTGATCATGGAGAAAGGATCCAACTATCTTTTGATTACTGATATTTTTTTTCAAAAAAAGGAATAATTATAATTTTCCCACCTAAGGTTAGGTCCAATTTCACTAAGCTCCCTATGGTTTGAAAAGGAACACTTAATCCATCTGAAGTCAAATCCATCAATCATGTCTTTCTCCATTTCCTACTCGCATGATAAATTAGATTCAGGGTTCATTTTCACTATAATTTTGGAATACTCTATTCTTCCCCAAATTCCTTGATCGATCACCTACTTCTTTAAAATGAGCCTTTATCCACCAAATTGAAAGTATGTCATTATTTTCTTCAAGCAACAATGGTGGTGGATAGATTTGTTGTTATTATGGGAAACGATCCATGGTTAGAATATCATGGATGGCAAAAAATTTGGGAAAATGGTTCCATGGTTGCTCCAAATATTGTGCAAGTTCTTCAATTTTTTTGTTGATTTGCATATTGTGCTGGATAGATTAGAGAGCTAATATGATTTTTGGTAGATTGATGAGCAGCGAAGGAAATGCTTGCTATAGAAAGGGAAGCAATAGACTGAGAAAGAAGAAATTCTATAAGAATTCATTAATTGGATCTTAGATATTTGTTATTATTAGTGGCACTTTGCTACTTGAAGGAATCGGAGCTATTAGAAAGTAGCAATGTTTCTCTTAGTACTTTTTTTGTTTAGCTAGTTTTCTAGTTTTCTTGTGTTTGAAAAATGTATTCAACAATATGCAAAAACATTTGAAGTTAATAAATTTTTATTTGATCTATAATGAATTTTTAATTAATCCACATTACTGGTTGTCTATTCTATTTTCAATTAAATGTTACTTTTTAATGTTATGTTTAAGCTTTTCCCAACCATTGAAGGGTAGGGCATCCCAAAAGGTGCCATTGAAGCAATTGCAATAATAAAGTATGTGCATTTTTTGTGTCTTTGTAGGGATGCAATGTTACTGCAAAAAAGTCTCCACCTATTTCCAACAAATGGATGCAAAGCTTTATAAATTCCTTGGCACAGCAGGAAATTTCCTAGCACTATAGGGTGGAGAGAACATAAATAATGTGGGAGAGTTTATTGTTGAAGGAAGGCTAAAAAACTTCAAAGTTTTCCTGCCAACTCAAGATGTTTATTTGTTCCACTATTAGGAACTCCACAATGGTGAAGTGATCCATATCTATCCTGTAAGAGAAAGGGGCCATCTTCCTAATGCATTTGAAGTTGTGCAAGCCCTGATACACCTGGATCATTAGGGTTTGATTGAAATATGATTAAGTGATAATAACTACTTGGTCACCTTCCTATCCTAAATCACTCTAATGTAGGCCATCTAACACCATTCGTTATGAATTTCTCACTTTCTTTGTTCGATCTTGGTCCTACAAAAATGGGTCATGCCTTATCATTTGTAGGTTCATACAATACTGCATCTGTATGGTATGCCACCTCTAGCATGAAACACCGAATATGTTTGGAAGATTACTTTTAGTTTTGCCCAGCTTAATCAAGTTAGTCCTAGAAGGTTGGCTAGTAGAGATCTTACTATATTTGAAGCTACAATCTTTTATAAAAATCAAGATGACATCCCTCGCTCCATAAAGTTGATCCTTGGAGATGCGATGTACATAATTTTGGTTTCTATTTTTAATTCCAAAGCTAGCCATCCACCCCCTTCTACTATTTTCCAAGGGTGTATTTCAAGCTAGATTGGACTCTCCATGCCTTGCACAACAAGTTGGACATGCCACCTCAAAATCATCTTCTATCTCAAACTCTTCTTCATCGAATGATAATCTAGAAAATCCATAAAGGCATTGTAATCTACAACAATAATAAATAATGACATAATATAATGACATCGGTAGGTTAATTTGTTATGAATGGCATTCTATAATGACCCTATGTTATGATAATTTGTTATTGAGATATTGTGATGACAATTATGGTCCTACATAATCATTCCCATCTCAAGTGATACATGCAATTTCAAAGGTACATACTCATAATTTGATGTGTTACATATCTTTAATATATAATCACAGTAGTATGTATAATAATCTAAAAAACTCTGAACCTCTATTTGAACCATTGGCATGATACATTTCCATTTGGCATAATACATTTCTATTTCTTTAATACACTCCCATTTGGCACAATACATTGTTAATTAACACAATATTATTCAATGCAGCATAACATATATCTATTTGGCATAAGGCATTTCATTTTACCAATATAGGGCTTATCATTTCATAACACATTAAGTGAAACCATTTCACTAATAATCAATAACTGATATCATTGCATAACCAAGTTTTACATTAATTGATATCACTACATAAGCAAGTTTCACATTACCTAATGTCATTGTATAACCAAGTTTTATCCATTTCAAACAAATCATATTTTAAACAACTGATGCATTCCTATCTTCAATGAGTTCATCACTAAGTCATGCACATAATCAAGTTTCATAACACATTAAGTGAACCAATTCTTGATAACCAAGTTTCACATTAATTGATTAATTACAAAGAAAGTTTCACATTAATTGATATCACTACATAACTAAGTTTTACCCATTCCAAACAAGCTATTTCAAACAACTGATACATTCATCACAAATTCATGGAAGGAATGTTATTCCATAACCAGCACTTCATCTATGAGATGAAGTTTCATACAATAAATGAATCAACTTTCACCCTTTCATGTTTCAAAGGACATTCATAGGACATTGCATTCAACATAACATTCAACATAACAACCTAATTCACAATATTTTTTCTTTTCCCACCAACTAGTATAAACTTTGGTGGTCTGCTTGTTACACTTGCTGACCAGGTAGTTGAAGCTCTTCCAAAACTATTTTCTAAAGCTTCAATGCACAAACTACTTCCCCTTCCTAACTTTTCAATGCCCAAACCTCTTCCCCTTCTTGAAGCTTCTCTACCCAAACCTCTTCATGGACCTGTGCCAATTCTAATTTTGGTAGAATCCCTTCTTGAAGAGCCTTTGCCTGATGAACTTCTTGTTGGCATGCCTCTTGCAAAAGAACCACTGGGACCTCCTCTTCGAATATGCCTCTTGCAAAAGAACATACAATACCTTTTTATCTGCCTTATGCAGAATAATGTCCAGCACCTCTTGATGTGCCTTTTACAGACCTCCAGTACCTTTGGATCCTCTTATGCTTCTTCTAGATCCTCTTGCAAAAGGACCTCCTCTTCTAGATCTAGTATGAGCAGCAATTCTTCTTCTGGTACTTGAATCATCTTGTATCATGGTCAAACAAGAAAAACATTAACATAAGTTAGGGGACAATACATGTGACTTTGATTAATAAAATGCATTTAAGCTCCTTGTGGCATATTTGTTCTAAACCAAGCAGCTATTCCATATATCCTTGAAGGCTATAAAATTAATCATAGTCTTGGTTAAGGCATTATCTTTGATCAAGTTAATATTGCATATATACTTAAGTCACTATTAAAGAGATAACTATGATTTTACCTTGAAAGGTGTTGTGGTCCCTCTACTAGGGTAAGAGTTGCCTGTTGACTGAGAGGCTATACCTTGTGTCTGCAAAATGATAACACAATATAAGTGAGCTTGTTCCTACAAGAGAATATAATTAATGAATTTGTACTTAATATAATAAATGGGTCCATATAGCTATTAAAACCAGAATTTGGGATGTCTTACATTCTTTTCTTTTTGCATCCTCATCTTTTTTGCCAAGCGAATTTTCTAATCATACTTAATTTACATCCTCTTGAGTTGTGCCTTTCTTTATGGAACTTTCCACATCTTACCCTTATATTCATTCTAGATACTTGGTGAGGATTCCTTGGCTCCTTTGGATCTCTTCTTCTTAATTTTTTGGGCCTCGTAGGAGTATGTATAATCGGAGGGGTAGAAGCAGGCAATCTAGTTTCAATCCAGTCATCTTGGCCTAGTATTGGATAAATTATCTCCTAATATATGGCCAGATAAACATTCTTGGTGTAACATGAATGGATAAAGTCCTTTGGTTATTACAAATTCTTGATAATGGCTGCCATAGTATGCTTACATGGAATTCTAGTGAGATCCCAAATCCAGCAAGAACAAGACCTTATAGTCAAATTAACTATATATCTTTTATATCCATTATTAACCCTATAATTTAGTCTACCTGCATGTGTGACATAGAAGTACCTAAAGAGTAGTTTTAAGATCTCTAGTTTGTCCTGTATGTTTGGACAAATGCATCTACCATACCTCTCCATACTTGGTCTTTTGATATTGAATCTCTTCATCAGGCAAATTTTGATCCATTCTAGCATTGATAGAACAAGCAGGTTTCTAGCCTCCATGATCATGGAATTAAATGACTCATTGAGGTTATAGATGAGGCAATCAATTTTGGCCCTATTATTGAAGAAAGACTTGGACTATTGGAACGGAGGATCTTCTTAAGCCACTCCTTACCTTTCTCACCAATTATCTAGATATGTCCCATTTCCTTTAAACTCTTGTGGGGTGGTTGCACATGCTACTTTTGACATAGCATTTTTCAACTCCTTCCCCTTAAAAGATGCCTTGAAATTGGTATACATGTATCTCATGAAGGACCTATGCTCCATCCTAAAAAATAGCTTCTTAATTGCAATGACCAAACCCTGTAATGTAAGTGCTTTTATACATAAGTAAAATAGAAAGATAGAGTAGAATATAACGAAGAGATGATGCAAGAACACATACCTTCTACCTATCTGAAATAAATACTAGACCAATGTCATCTGGCTTATTTATGTGCTCTACAAAGAGCCAAAGAAACCAACTCCATGAGTCTTTATTTTCTTGCATTATAATAGCAATTGCTATAAGGAAGGCGTTGTCCTTACCATCTCTTCCTATTATTGATAGTAGTTGTCCTACAAATCTTGCCTGAAGAAAGCATCCATCTAGATCTATAATAGGTCTACATCCAAACAAAAAGTCCACCTTTTAGGCATGATACCTGATGAATATCCTCTTAAAATAAGTTGCTGACCCTCATGAGAAGTTTTACAATAAAAAATGGCATGACTTCCAACATTTGTTATCCTAATCATTTTGCATAATGCTTCAACTTCCCATACTATAGCCTTTCATCTCTATCAATGATCTCCCTGGCTTTCCTTTTAGCTCTATACACCTAGCTCCTGCTGACATCCATAGCATTGCCCTTATTTCTAACATGGGCTTATGCAACCAAAACATCTCACTTTGAATTGTCTTAAACTCATCTAGGTACTTTTTAACCATGTAACAATACTTTACTTGAAAATTGAAAAAGGTTCTCCTACAAACACAAGTTTGGTGAAATATTTTAATGTGAAATGTAAGTTCATCCCTAATCTTCGAAGCATATATTTGCCTCCCATATTTATTCTTGTATATAGATGATATTTTATGACTTTCATTAACTTAAACTTCATGTCAATAGTTCTACTTACTGTGTACTCCCTCAATGCAACTCTTAAGACTATGGCATTTGTAAACTTCATCCCCAACTATAAATCTAGGTTTGCCATGTCCAATTCTTCATTGAATTCTAGATCATGCTCCCACTCATTTTAGCAGACCCAACTCATTGTATAAAGCCTCTTCGATAAAATCATCTAAGGAATATGTTTCCCTTCTATAAATAGCCCTGTAGCATCAAAATGATTACAAGGAGGCATAAATAAATAATCTTCATGAGCGGGGCTAGAAGTCCTAATATAGAAAATGTCATCATCATTAGGACCTCCAAGAACCTCATTTCCCAATTAAGTCATGTTCATCTTCATTTATTGCCTTAGCATATGCTTCATCATCATTGGCCCAACCATCCTTATCATCACTCCTCTTATTATCAGGCCTAACTTGTTGTTCATGTCTATCATTTTCCTATTATCAACTACCTCATCAACCCTATTATGATCCACTATAGCATCAACTATCTCATCAGCTAAGTCCACAAACTTCACAATGACCTGTGTACCTACAATCTCTTCCTGGGTCTCTTAGATCCTAAACTCATTCTCCTAGAGAGCTATGGAGCTCCCTACCAATTCAATGACAACACACCAGTATCCACATAGATCATAATGAAAAATACTTTCTACTCTGAATGTAACTCCATCATATACATTACATCATCATGAGAATCTAATAATCTTAATCCATGTTCAAGATTACCATTAGGTGTCAAGAAATATATGTTATTTTTGGATGGACACCTTAGATTAATGCACATGCTTTGGAGTTCAAAGTAACACATTAGATCAAGATCAAAATTATCATAGTGATCTTACCTCTAGAATACTTTACATTGGGTCCATTTGACAAGACTCATCCATGGTAGATCTCAAAAGAGAACCAAATATCAACCATATCTGCTAGGGGTGGTAAAATTTTCACCCGACAAATGTTTGACCGGCCTTAAATAGGTTCAAATTTGATCCAAATAGGTTCAAGTTGTAAAAGGTTAAGGAATTGCTGCATAATCACTTAGGATAACATGCATAGTTTTTAAAAAAAATTAACTAATTAGCAGCAGAAGTAGAAAACTTATCTAGAATACAAACAGGATCACATCATGAACATGTATCAAATCTGAAAATAAAACATAAAGTAGATCAAATCTACTCATCTGCTATGCTACTCCATCTTCATCATCAGATCAGATTTAATAGATATCCCGGGTTCTATTGGAGCTGTGCATATGCCCGATCTTTATTGGTATCTATACGGAGATGCTTGATTGAAGCTCCGAGGTTACTGGAGTGCTAGTACCTTTCAAGCTTCGCTTCAATAGTTGGATCTAATCTCCCTTCTATCTTCTTTTCTTTTTCTCTATGCTAGATATCATGAAAGAAGATCTTCTTTTCATAAAAGATCATGAGAGAAGATGATCTCTCTCACATGAACCATTCATGCAAGAGAGGAGAGGAGGAAGATGGGCAATAAAACTCTCTTTGATTTTGTATTCGGTGGAGAACATCAAGGAATAGGGGAGAAAGGGCATGAGATCATATCTCATATTAAAACCCCAAAACCCCTTCACTCGAAATCTAGGCACATCGTTTCTTATTCCGTGCCATATCAATTTCTCTTTTCCCTAGAGTCCTACCCCATCTCATATTAAAATAAGCATTTGAATTAAATTCAAAAACTAAACCTAGATAGATAAGGATAGGAAGAGAAGTGAGAAACCCTGGGGTGCCAACTAGTTTGGCGCACCCCGCATTTTCCATGCAAAAACTCGTGAAGAAAGGGCATCAATCCTTCTTTCTTAAACGTTAATCACAATGGGGCATGGGGAGGAATAAAAAGAAAGATTTAGGATTAGTTCAACCAACTAATTCCTAATCCTAACTCAATTAGAACTCTAACTAACCTAATTTCCAATCCTATTAGGTTTAGTCTAAATCTATAATTAATTAAGAATTGGAACCTAATCCAATTAGGATCACTAAACCTAATTAAAATAGATCAAGCCTAACTGAATTAAATCAGATTTAATTCACCAAGATTAGTCAACTAATTAAGTCAAACCAAATTGGCTTGTAATATTTGCAATTAGGTTACTCTAAATATTAATTGGACTAGGGCATCACCCAAACTCAACCAAATCATATCAATTTAATTTGTACCGAGCCTAATCATCATTAAATGATCAAATCATCTAATTAATGATTAATTAGATCAAACTAAATTGCAACTCTTATAATGAAGTCCTCCTTGTTAATAAGTAGTAGGTACCAAAATTAGTTAGTACTAAAAATATAGCAAGATCTAAAAATAGCAGGTGTTAAAATTAGCAAGTGCCAAATTGGTAGGTTCTAAATATATGACTCTTACATATATTGATCCAATCGTATGATCAGGTTAAGCTTTTATTGTGTGTGAACCCACATATTCTATTTTATCTGGTAGTGAGATATATCATGATCTCCATCATAGTATCATCAAACTCTTTCAATGAACCGAAATAATTTTAGCTCACCCCATCAAGGATCATTGATCCAAAATGATTCTAATGAGTTTCCACAATCCACCAATGATGTCTAGAAATATATAGTGGTAATCCAGTAAAACAAAATGATGAACCCTTGGAAGTAGTTACCGTATGATTAAGTTCTTTTATCGAGAATCTTGATAAAATGCAAATCATGAAAACTAGCCATACCCTAACGGTGTGGGCACCAGAATCAGACAGAGACTTCTCAACCCTCTGTGGATCTCTGAATAGGATTTTTAGTCTGTTGGGTTATGTAATAAAGCTTCAAGCCTAAGCATTTTTATTTTGAGTCATGTATTTAGTTTCAATTTTTGTTTTAGTCATGTACCTTGGCCAATGTGGTCAAGCAAGGTCAATAAATCCTATATTCAGCTGAATTGGTTCAAGCCCAAGTCTACTTTAAGATTGGGCCCAAGCTTGTTTGAAGAAGGAGGTCATTTGAGTCAAGCCCAATTATTAATGGACCAAGCCATCTCCCCCACGCCTTGAAGGATGCCACTTTAGCTCTTGGAGCACCACCTCACTAGTGCCACATGGGGGGAGGAAGCGCCACATCACCTGGACACTTGGGTGGCCAAGGAAGGTTGGAAGACTTCAAAGTTAATGCATGTTGGGTACCCCACTTATTCTCTCCTTGGTCCAAGCCAACAACACCCCCCACATCAAGCCCTTCTCCAAGAAAGCATGGTCGGCCAAGGAAGGTTTCTTAAGTCAATGGAGCATCCCTTGATCCAAACCAACCACTTCCTCCCTTCCCTCCCCATATCAAGCTTTTATCCATAAAAGCATGGTCGGCCAAGGAAGGATTTTGAAGTCACCAAGCATCCCATGATTCTTGAAGACAAGAGCCTTTCTTCATGCCCCCACATCAAGCCTTTCTCCATAAAAGTGTGGACAACCAAGGAAAGAATCAAAGGTCAAGTGGGCACCCGATGATCCATGAAGACATGTCCCCTTTCTCATTCCCCGAATCAAGCTCTCCACCATATCAAGGCCAGCCAAGGGAAGATTCCAAGGATCAAATTTAGATTTTAGGCGCCCTTGATGAAGACTTGTAGCAAATTTTTATTTCAATTTTGAAAGGGACCTAGGAGCCTATATAAAGGGCCCTACTCCTCTTGTACAAAACAAGTTTTTATGAATGAGAAATTTGAGAAGTTCCACTTCATTATAACCCTTGTCTTCTTAGACTAGGAACTCTATGAGAGAGTGCCTTTGTCCTTCGGGACATCAAGGGGTGAGAGGCCCCAAGTTCCCTTCCTCCTTCACAACCCATCTACCAATCTTCAAGCCTGGACACCCCTGGAACTCCACCTGGATGCCTAGCAAGAAGAGCCTCCTCGACCACCATTCTCAACTCCCTCCATCCTTCTTACTTGCTTATCCCTTTTTCTTGATATTTCTAACCCTTCCCTTGGGTGCTTACAGGTCTTCCAGGTGCTATGGACAACGGAGTCAGTCTCCCTTGCCCTCACAACTATCGGACAAAAGCTAGCGAATCCATAGGGTTAAAGGATTGATCCTCCAGGCCGCATCCGCGAGAGCGAGTGAACTTGGCATCGGGCACATCAGAGTCTTCACGGTTTGCACCCCTAATCTCCTAAGTAGGTATTGATCTGGGGTTTCTCAATCCAGGGGTCCTCTCATTATCTTTGTTTAGGGGCTGTCTTCACTTGCTAGAAAGTTCTTGTCCTTATAAAATCTCTAGTCCATTCTTAACTCGACTTCGAGAATCAGTACATCTCTTAAAATCTAAAATTCAAAAAAAAAAATTATTTGCATATCCATCTCATCATTAGTATAATCCCGCATCATCTCAGTCCCACATCATTTTCTGGTATCAGGCATATGAGAGACACGAACCCATTAGGACCTGGAAAAGAATGAAGAGCAAGCTTCGTGAAAGGTATATCCCTACATCCTACCAACAAAATCTCCTAGACCACCTAGAGAGGTTGACCCAAGGTAATGGATTAGTCAGTAATTATATTGATAGATTCGAGTATCTAATGTGCTATATTGTGAATATGGATCCATATGATATCCTAATCCGATTTGAAGAGGGTTTGAGGGAAAATATCTACAGAGAATTGTTTAGACATAATATCTATAGTTTGGAGCAAGCCTACCGAGTAGCCCAAAACTATGAGAGGTCCTTGAGGCATGCTAGATCAAGTAGTTTGGACCTAAACCCAACCTCTGCCAGCTTGAATCATATCCCCATTGGTCGACACCTAGTGTGAACCAGACTTTTGTTGATCAACCCTCATCTATATCACCTCTAACCCAGAAGGATGACATTGAAAAGAAATTAGGTATGGCCAACCCAGGATTAGTTGACCAGAATGAAGCCATACTTAAAGAACAATTAAAGAAGGAAGAATTAGAACCCATGATAGAAGTATATGAGGATGACATGAGTTTGGTAGATGAATATGAAGGAGAAGACTTCGAGGAGGACAACTCTAGTACCTTACCTGAGGAAATCCTTGTAGAAGATAAGATTGTTGAGCCTAGTCCTGAAACATCAGAACAACAGAAAATTAGTGAGTACTTGGTTCCTGTAAGTCAATGACCTCAAGAAAAGCCTACTCCTTTAGCCTCAACCCGAGACCTCATTCAGTTCCCTTGTAAAGAGTTCATTCCTCTATCCCCAGCTGATGACCTTTTTCTGGAACTGACTAAGTCTTCCTTTCTTGAAAAACATGTACTTGCGATGACCAAATTTTTCATTCTTCAATTTGACCTTATGCCACCCATAGACCAATGTTCAAATCTTAAGGTCATACTGAGTAACCAAGGTCTATTCCAAGTTACCAATAGATGGTCCCAAGACTCTGATTCCTATTTCCTATCACACCTTAAGGCTTCCATTGTTCTCTAAACTTTCAAATCCCACTGTGTTGAGGTCGTTCGATTGCACCAGTTCTTTGAGTATGTTAGATTTGCGACCTACTTTTAGAAGACCTTATGGCATTTGCTAGGAGTCCATTCTAAATTTTCACGTGCATGCCAAACCAGGGTCAAACCTAAAGAGTCTATAGTTTGTTAGGTTTAGGCCCGAAGAGTCTAATAAAATTCCTCTCAATAGGAATGCATAGTTAAGTCTGCATTTTACATCATGTTAGAATTCTGCATTAAGTACAATTTTTAAAATAATTTGGCTGATTCCTGAAAGAGAGCCAAAGAGTTTGAACAAGGGGATTCTGTAATGGTTAGGCTTAGGCCTGAACGGTTTTCACCAAGAACCGTTAAGAAACTTCATGTTCATGGAGCTGGCCCCTTTAGAGTGATAAGGAGAGTTGGCCCTAATACCTATGTGCTTGAGCTACCCCCGGATTATGGCATTAGCTCAACTTTCAATATTTCGGACTTAGTCGAGTATAGGGAACCAGCAACATACCCAGTGAGCCATTGGGCCTGACCTTTCATTTGAGAGCAAACCCGACCCCAGAGTGTCCACCTCCAATTTTACCTGAGAGAGGAGAGTGGATCGAGCATGTCCTGAATGATCAAGCTATCACACCGGGGCAAAGGCTATCAGCGTTATTTGGTCCGATGGCAAGGCTGACCAGAGTCTGATGATTCATGGATTACCAAAAGGACTTGCAGAGCCTCGACCCCGACCTTCTGGAGAAGTATCAAAGCCAAATCAACCCTTACTCGACAGGGTCGAGTTCCTCCCACCGGGAGAACTGGTGTCGGCATCAGAATCAGACAGAGGCTCCTCAACCCTCTATGGATCTCTGAATAGGGTTTTTAGTCTGTTGGGTTATGTAATAAGGCTTCAAGCCTAAGCATTTTTATTTTGAGTCATGTATTTAGTTTCAACTTTTGTTTTAGTCATGTACCTTGGTCAATGTGGTCAAACAAGATCAATAAATCCTGTATTCAGCTGAATTGGTTCAAGCCCAAGTCTACTTGAAGATTGGGCCCAAGCTTGTTTGAAGAAGAAGTGGTCATTTGAGTCAACCCCAATTATTAATGGACCAAGCCATCTCCCCCACGCCTTGAAGAATGCCACTTCAGCTCTTGGAGTGCCACCTCACCAATGCCACATGACGGGAGGAAGCGCCACATCACCTGGACACTTGGGCAGCCAAGGAAGGTTGGAAGACTTCAAAGTTAATGCATGTAGGATACCCCACTTATTCTTTCCTTGGTCCAAGCCAAACACCCCCCACATCAAGCCCTTCTCCAAGAAAGCATGGTCAGCCAAGGAAGGTTTCTCAAGTCAATGGAGCATCCCTTGATCCAAGCCATCCACTTCCTTCCCTCCCCATATCAAGCTTTTCTCCATAGAAGCATGGTCGACCAAGGAAAGATTTTGAAGTCACCAAGCATCCCATGATTCTTGAAGACAAGAGCCTTTCTTCATGCCCCCACATCAAGCCTTTCTCCATAAAAGTGTGGACAACCAAGGAAAGAATCAAAGGTCAAGTGGGCACCCTAAGATCCATGAAGACACGTCCCCTTTCTCATTCCCAAATCAAGCTCTCCACCATATCAAGGCTAGCCAAGGGAGGATTCCAAGGATCAAATTCAGATTTTAGGCACCCTTGATGAAGACTTATAGCAAATTTTCATTTGAATTTTGAAAGGGACCTAGGAGCCTATATAAAGGGCCCTACTCCTCTTGTACAAAACAAGTTTTTATGAATGAAAAAATGAGAAGTTTCACTTCATTATAGCCCTTGTCTTCTTAGACTAGGAACTATGTGAGAGAGTGCCTTTATCCTTCGGGATATCGAGGGGTGAGAGGCCCCAAGTTCCCTCCTCCTTCGCAAGCCATCTACCAATCTTCAAGCCTGGACGCCCCTGGAACTCCACCTGGATGCCTAGCAAGAAGAGCCTCCTCAACCACCATTCTCAACTCCCTCTATCCCTTCCTACTTGCTTATCCTTTTTTCTTGATGTTTTCTAACCCTTCCCTTGGATGCTTGCAGGTCCTCCAAGTGCCACGAACAATGGAGTCGGTCTCCCTTACCTCCATGACCATCGGATGAAAAGCCAACGAATCCGTAGGGTTGAAGGATTGATCCTCCATGCCATATCCGCGAGAGCGAGTGAACTCGACATCAGGTGCATCAGAGTCTTCATGGTTTGCACCCCTAATCTCCTAGGTAGGTATTGATTTAGAGCTAAATCCTACGAGATTTCTCAATCCCGGGGTCCTCTCTTCATCATTGTTTAAGGGCTAAGCTTGCATGTTAGAAGTTTCTTGTGCTTATGAAACCTCTAGATCTAATCTTTGCTTGACTTCGGGAATCAGAAAATCTCTTAAAACCTAAATCACAAAAGAAAAAAAAATTCATTTGCATATCCATCTCATCATTAGTATAGTCCTGCATCATCTTAGTCCTACATCACCTAAGCATCTATCATATACATGATTCAATCAGCTCAAGTCTAAATTATGAAAACTCATAGAAACTCTTTTCTATCATTCACATTATCGTGGTCATGGTCTTAAAGACTGAGCTTTTTAAATTATATAAAATACATCTTAACTACTAAGATCGATGATTCTCTATAAGTACAATCCCACTTCTACAATGAACCTACTATAGCCAATGAATACCATAAGGACCCAAATGACTAGGACCAATATTTTATGTTATCAAACTATAGCAATCCCATAATGAGTGGCTAAGATATCGCAAGTCAAAGAACCACACACAACTATAGCATCGAGAAAGTCACTGACAAGTGAATGACATCCATATGACTTCTCGTGATAGTCATGCTCAAAATCGTTGCTCTGTAATAACCACGTACACTCTCACTCTAGTGTCCCTATATATTATAAACTTGAGACTTATCTATCCTAAAGGGAAGCGATCTATGCATCGATCTAACCAGATCAATCACCATCCTCATGATGATCCTACAATAGGGAATATTTAGGAATTAATCTATAATGATACATGTCTCAAATTCTCAATTCTTAAGAATACATGTCATTGTCCATTAATTTCTTGGATAATACATGGACATATATTCAATATATTTGATTGAATTATCTAATTTTATAATATTAAATATAAATTTTATATCCTAAAAAGAAAATATATGCCCACTAGATTGGTTTCTAGGGTATACATCTAATAATCTCCTACTTGTACTGAAACCAATTAGCTATATACTTCAATCCCATCTAATGTGCTTTAGTTTTTGCTTATCAAAGCTTACAAGCTTGTGGGTCTACCACATCTCATGTAAAGTTTACTCTCTGCACGTCAATAAAGTAGTTACAAATTGAATTATTACTCTGTGTTCAGATTTCTGGTGAGACCTTGGTTCCTAACTAGAGCTATGGGACCATTGCTACCATAATAGAGTGTTATGGCATCTGATGACATGATACTCAATTTTGCAATAATCTATTAACCAGAATACATCCATGCACCTTTAAAGATGACAATTTAGTCAGCCTCCTTCGTCAAACTTATAATGATCGGTTCCAAACCACCATTATACAATAAATCTTTCATCCTAAAGATCTAAAATATATCTTTAGTACTTCTTAAGTATTTAAGAATATTTTCATAGTTGTTCAGTGCTCATAGCTTGGATTTTATTAACATTCGCTCATGACATTCACAACAAAAATTAGATTATGTACATAGCATGATTTATTTGAGGCTCCTTATAACTAAAGCTCAAAAAGATCTAGCTCATATTAAAATCTGTTCAAATATATTGGGACACATTTAAGAGATTAATTCCATGCTTAAGGAGTCAAATCCCCTATTGAATTTTTAGGCCAAACTTCTTCAACACTTCCTTAATATATAATTTTGTGATAGGCTTAGCAACCTCCTTGGTCTAACTCATAGACCTACATTCCAAATGTAGGATGCTTTTCAAAGATTTTTATTTGAGAATTACCTAGATGATCATAACCTAACCTAGGTCAACATAGGAATTTCATTTTGAATAGGAGAATATTATCTATGTATAATACACATAATTACGTACTCCCATTGACCTTTTATAAACATGAGGTTTCTCTTCTCATTCTTGACAAAATCAAACAATTTACATATATTATTGAAATGAGCATTCCAATTATAAGTTTTTTTACTTCAGTCCATTTTTATAGACCCTTTGTAGTTCAGACCTTGTGATCTCATCACTATCTATCTACCTGATTTGATCATGATTAACTACAATAACAATTAGTATGGGTTTCAGCATGGTCATAGAAAAAAGGTTTCATCGCCAATGCCAACTATAACATTTCGTATAAGCCTTGCCTTATAGATCTATATCTATTTTCCTTTATAGATCCATTGTATCCATTAGATACTATTTCTCTTGGTAGATCTATTAAGGTCCATACAAGGTTGTAGTGCATGGAGTCTAATTTCATGGCATTCAGCCATTTCTCAGATCGATATCTTACATCGCCTCATTGTAGGTATCTAAAATCATCTCTATGCTCCTTTCTTTCATAAGAAAAACTTCCTCTAAATCCTCTTTAAGCATACCTTTGTACCTTTTAGAGGACAGAAGATCCTACTAAACTTATGAGGTAAAGAAAGAAAAAAATACATGCATTGGCTTTGCTCGAATAAGTTCTATAGGTTTATGACCCATTACACTTCTAAGACTATCTTTTCGAGCTTAATTATCCTCCCACTGCTAAATTTAGGATAAACTATTTAACCTTAATATAAACATTGGGTCACAACTATTATAAAACTATTAGAAAGAAGTATCTTAACAACTCTTTAGGATACAGGCCATCAATGACCTAATCTCTAACTCATCCACCTATATCTCATAAGTATGATAAAAGGGATTTACAGTGAACCTAATTAAATAGGTTAGCTAAGTTATGTAATTATATCTTAAAGATAAATTAGTGATTCTTATAATAGCTTGAACCATATTCAATAGGATTTAATTTCTCTGCTTAGATATCCCATCGAGCTTGAAATGTAAGAGAAGTCTATTGTGAGACTATGCTGTTTAACTTGAGATGATTCTGGAAATCTTTTCTAAAATATTTACTTCCTCGATCTAATCGAAGAACCTTAAAAGTTTTTCCTAGCCTGCACGTTGGGCAAGCATTTCAGTGGACCTCACCTGCATCCTTTTGTCTCACAAAAGATAGCTTAGTTAATAGTCTTCAAGATAAGATTCATAAATTAGAAATGACTTGGTAGTCTATTAGCTAAAAGGCCCAAAGTTGCCCATGGTTTCCAAATTGTTAGTCTTTTTTCTTGACATGACCTGACCTGAGGTGCCACCTATATACTTCAGGTTAACATCATCTCAAAGATCTCTCAAATCCTATGGCACTCATTAACTGCTCAACAAATGTACATATTCAAGAAGAGATTAAGATTTATAAAATTATCTTAATCCAATTTATTTTTAAAATAAATGGATTAATGATTTCATACTAAACAGAAATCAAATTTCTATCCAAAGTTAAAATCTCTTTGAACAACAGACATACCTTCCAAAAGTGTGTCCTATTTATTCTTCAAGGATTCCAGGTAAGGGATAATTCCTATGGACATGACCTTGATATAAAAATAACTTTCCATTATGAACGGTCATCAACTTGGAAGATCCCGATCTCTTGCTTCTTCATAGGCCTCTTCTTCCAATTAAATTATCTTTTGGAAGAGAAAGTCTACTCCGCATTAAGAAGCATGCCCCTTAAACTATTCAAGATTCCTTTAATAGTCACCAATTTATTGACCTAATTATCTCAATCTTGTTCAGATGGTAGTTTATAATAAACTATCCATATGAATTTAAAAAAGATGGCTTTGGAATCCAATATAATTCATTATGCATCAACATGCTCGAGCTTTTTAAGTTCCTAATTCTTAATCATTGTCAAACAATGATCATAAATCGATTAAACTTAGGTCAGCCTGGATGGCTTGGTAGCAAAGGGTAGTCCTAGTCCATTATCGTACTTAGCCTTTTCTAATTAATTTTCAAGTTAAGCCAGTCATTATAATAGGTTTAGTTCAATCGATTAGTCTAAGAATTAAGAGGGTTGGAAGTTGATTTTAATCTATAAAGAGTAAATATTCTAGTTAGATATTTATATTTAATTTTAAATTTGTTCTAGAAATTTTAAGTAATAAATTAGGTTTCCACTATTTTTACGAATCTCTTACACTCCTCAGTGGAAATGCAAAAATCCCTATGCAACTAGGATCCCTAGTAGGTACTACGGTTCCATTGAATTCATAGACCTCATATAATAGTTATTGATAATATGTAAACCAATGAGTGGACAACTCTTATCTAATACTTGTCAAACATGCTGGTATTTAAGTCATGTGGGCTTATCTAATAGTGATTGCCCATAGTCCCTAGTTAAGTCAAACCAACCATTCATGCATAGGTAAAGCCGTCATTAGGTCCCTTATTGTGTCTAGTTATTGAGCTCAATGATAGTTATTAAAAATATTATAATTAACCCAACTTTATGTAATTAAAATTGATATTTTTATATAGTATTTTGTAAAAAAATAATTTCATGAATATGAAGAACTCGATTTTAAGAGTCCAACGGCATAAACGGCACTTAAATCGGATTTGAAACAAGTTCAGAAATGAATTTCAAAGAATTAAACAAGGAAAGCATGAATTTTGGATCAATTGGACCACCATGGACCAGCTGAATGGTCTATGGTTCACCCGACGATCTATGGGATGCCATGGCCGCAATCCACGAAATAGAGTCATGGACCGTGAAGCCCATTTTGAGATAAAATCGTCAGAGTTGCTGCCCCGTCGCTGCCCAAGCCTCCGGCACCTTCCTTGCCAGCCGGAGAAGCCTCCCATAGCCGAAAAAATGGTTGAAAAAGTCGCTGGTCTTCTCCTTCTGCTTTGCTACTTCCCAAGCTGATTTGGCATCGAAGAAGCTACCGGCACCCTTTCCCTCACTCCGAGAAGGTTCTCATGGCCAAAAAAACCATCATCCATCTTTCAAGCTGCTAACTTTTGACCGTCATCTAAGCCATCCGAGATCCAAGATGCTAACTTCCAAGTTGCTAACTTTTGACCATCTTCTTCTTCTTCTTTGCTACTTCCCAAGCTGATTTGGCATCGAAGAAGCCACCGGCACCCTTTCCCTCACTGCCGAGAAGGTTCTCATGGCCAAAAAAAATGTCATCCATCTTCCAAGCTGCTAACTTTTGACCGTCATCTAAGCCATCCGAGATCCAAGCCATCGGACACTTGTAGTTGTTGTCGATAGCTGTCCCTCTCCTCTCTATTCCCTATTCGACCTTCTGCTTGCCAGCCATTCCCTTGTGGATCCAAGCCACCAAAATTGCCATCTTCTTCTCTACTACGAGACATCTGTTGGAGCTTAGTGGAGATCATTGGAGATCGTTGGATCGTTGGAACAGAATGCAGTTGGAGATCGATGGATCATTGGAAACAGAATGCAGTTGGAGTTCATTGGGATTGTTGGAGTTTAGTTGGATCGGTGGAACAAAATTTGGGTGAAGAAACTGTAGGTTGTTGGTGCTCACTATCTATAAAATCCTGACCTCTCGATCACGAGAAGAACATGGAGTCCATATCCTCCTCTTCTTTCAATCCCTTCTCTGCTCCACTCCAAGTATTCTATCTTCTCCATTTTCCTTCCTTGCTTCCACTTCTCTTCCATCTTTCTAACCCTTCATCTTGACTGGTTCCTACTCCCACTGCACTGGCCCTGGTTCCCACTCTCCGCTCTCCACCACATCTCTTGACTACTCCATCTTCTGATATTTTCAGATATACTACAACTTCACTCTAGAAGCCTGATCTCCATCAAATTTAGAAAAAGGGGTTTATATTTTGATGTGTTTATTTGATATACTCCTCATTTTATGAAATGAAAAGAGCTTTCGATTAATTCATATTTTTCTCTATCTTGTTTGAAGTAGATTCATTCGCAGTGATAAGCTTTTGAGGTAAGTTTATCTACGTGAATATAATTTTGATGATCTATTCCTAAAAGGAATGGGCCATGATCTACAGGTTTGGACCATACTCTCTCGTTAAGATAGATCATATCTAGATTATTTTCACTATTAATTCTCTTTTAGTCTAATTTCTATTGTGTATTCTACTTTTGCAGTAACTCAAAGGTTCCTGCAGATTCGATCCTTATTCTCACTACTCTACAAAGAATTATGGAATTAATGTATTAAATCGATGTGTAGTGACATGCATTAGATTTTTGGCACAATTGTCGGGGACCTTTTGGTGTTATTTTTAAAAAAATCAAAATTAAAAAATGGTAGTTAGTATTTTTCTACATATGATTGAGCAGACTTAAAAAAAACTTTTCAAAAAAATAAAAATCTAAAATAATTTTTTTTTAAATCTTGACATCTTCATAACTTGGTGGGAGATTAGAAACTTAACCATCAAATTAAATAAAAAAAAGTAAATAGTATAATTTTGTTTGTTTGATAACTTCAAGATTTGGACACCTTGCTTGCTGCATTCATCTTTTCATAACTGACTTAAGGGCATTTAACCTTATTAATTAGATAAGGTGGGGAGTTCATTACCCTTCCTTAGCCCACAAATCATTCCCCTGCATGTGCATTGACCCAGACCTTAACTCTAAGATTAATTAGATGTCCAGTCCTAGGAAATTTGAGCTTAATAAGATAAGGGAACCCTAGAGTTGGATCGAGTTCAGATTAGCTAGTTGCTTGATGTCTAAGGCAAGTGGTTTAGGGACAAGGGCCCAAAGGAAGGTGGTTCTTTAATTGGTTCTGTTCGCTTACCTAGCCAATTTTATTTGGTATCTAAAGTAAGCAATGGGGGGACCCCACCAACCTTACACTTACCTGGCCGGGTCAGTTGATTGATCTTGGGCTTGGAGTACTTGAAGGTAACCTTGGAATAGTTAGGAGCTGTCTAGATCCAGGTTAACCCTAGGATAGATTTGATTTGTTGGTGTTAATTGTTTGAGAAAAAATAAACTATTGCTTGCTTTAGAGTATTACTGTAGAGTGTATGCTAGGTCATCGAACTTTAGAACCTGAAATCATATCCCTAGATCCTTAAATAGACATAACATGTAAAGTAAACAGATCACGTACTATGGACCCCAATCAAGAAATCGATCCTCCATGATAATTGGAGTACTTCATTCCTTCAAAGTATACCTATTCACCTTGTATCCAAGTACCTCCAATAAAGGCTGTCCAGTATGAAATTAAATCCAGCATATTCAGATGTTATCATCTTTCTATGGACTTGCAAATGAAGACCCCTACAAACACTTAAATGAATCTTGAAAATATGTTCAACTGTCAAGATCCAAAATTTCTTTGATGATGCCCTTAGGCTTAAGTTATTCCCTTTTTTCCTAAAAGAGAAAGCCAAGTATTGGTTGAATTCCCTAGACACTATAACAATTTTGACTTGGAATTAACTCTAGAAGAAATTTCTTAAGAAATACTTCCCAATAGAAAAAATGAACCAAATTAGAAAAGCCATAACCACTTTTTCCCAATTAGACGAAGAAATGTTTCATGAGACATAGGAGAGATTGAAAGAATTGATTAGAAAATGTCCGCAACATGCCATACCTAAATGGCAATTAGTCCAGTATTTTTATGATGGTCTGTCAGAAAGGCACCGACAAATGGTGGATGCCTCATGTGAAGGAACATTCATGCTTAAAAATGAACGTGAGGCTTGGCAGCTCTTTGAAACTCTTAGTGAAAATTCCCTGCATCACATGTCTATTGCCTATAAAGATCCTCCCATAGGACCTAAAAGAGGTGGAATATATAAAGTAAGTCATTCTGTAGACATCTATAGCAAGGTAGTTGAACTATCCCAAAAGCTTGATCGAATCTTACAAAGTGGAAATATTTCCTCCTCACCTCATCAAAACCATGATGTTTGTATTATCTATTCAAGTCCTACCCATTTGATAGGTGATTGTCCAGCTGCTTATCAATTCCCTGAGCTCATTCAGAAGCAAGCCCATCAAGCACAAACCCGAATGGCTCCTAGATCAGGAAATGATCCATTTTCGAATACTTACAATCCTGGTTGGTAAACACCCAAATTTCTCTTGGAAATCCCAACCTGTTATTAATCCAACATCAGTTAGGTTCAACTATCAGGAGACCAACTTTAGAAGCATGCCATATTCGCAATACCCGAGTACCCCATAACCTCCATCGAATAATCATGATCCCACCTTCAAAGAGAAGGTGCTCCAAGCACTGAAAGGGCTAGAAATGAATACCCAACTCCTTCACTCCCACACTCAGTCCATTTCTAAGTTAAAGACCCAGATAAGTTAGCTAGTTACAGCTTTCAATAGAAAGGAGGATGGTAAGTTACCTAGCCAGCCCATTAGTAATCCGAAAGGACAATACATGGCTGAGAGCTCCACTAGTCCTGGAACTTTTCCAGAGCATGCTAAATCAGTCATAACTTTAAGAAGTGGGAAAACTTAAAACTAGCCTGACTTGACCCAAAAGCAAGAATTGGCTAAGCCAGAGAGACAAATGGTAAAGAGGAGAAGGAATCCATTAGTCAGACACCTACACTTAAGGCCCCATTCCCTAGTGCTTCGAAACTCCTTTATCTTTGGATAAGAAGAATTTAAAAATGCATAAGATGCTTGAGCTATTCAAGTAAGTCTAGATAAACTTACCTCTTCTTGATGCTATCAAACAAGTCCCGACTTATGCCCAATTTTCAAAGACCTGTGCACACAAAAATGAAAATCTAAGGCACATATATCAAAGAAGATCCAATTGATTAAGCAGGCTAGCTCAGTTTTTTAGCAGATAGCCCCACCCAAACTCAAAGATCCTGGTACCCTGATTATATCCCGTATCATAGGGGACCTCATAATCAAGAAAGCTTATTAGATTTGGGTGCAAATGTAAACCTTCTTCCAAGCTCAATGTATGATTTATTTGGATTTAAAGAATTGAAACCCACGATGGTGACTTTACAATTAGCAGACATATCAGTTAAGGTATCCCGTGGAATGTAAGAGGACGTGTTGGTGAAAGTAGATGGATTCTACTTTCCTATTGATTTTCTTGTTTTGGATATGGAATCTAGCAATAATCCTAGCCAAATACCCATCATTCTTGGAAGACCTTTCCTAGCTACCACTAATGCTTGTATAAATTGTAGAACGGGAGTTATGGATGTATCTTTTGGAAACAAGAAGATGAGGCTGAACATTTTTAATGCATGCCAAGGACCACTGACATATATTATAATGAGGTAAAGTGGTAGAGGAAGTGTTAGAGGAAGTTATAGAGGATAAAATTCCTAGTTTGCTCTACTCAGATCTTTTACAATGTTTAACACATTTCGGAGTGGATGAATTTGATGTTAATGGATATACTAAAGAGGTGAACATGCTATTAGAGTTATCTAATTTTAGCACCACTCCTCCATGGGCCATGAAATATGAGCAAATTACCCACCCCTCCCTCTAATACACCAACCTTACTTACAATGGAACAAGAGCCGGCCTCATATTAAAGGACTCATTCTTAGAACATGATGCAATTTCTAACCAGGAAATCCAACTTGTAGATTTACCAAGTGAACTCAAAGAAGCTATTGGAGAGACAATCCCTGCTCTACCAATAGACTACCCAACCAAAATGTCACTCCAAGAATCAAGTAATGCTGTCTTTCAACATGATAGCTTTGATAATTTGACTGAGGAACTGTCCCGCAAATATCTGAACTATACTGGATTTGATGATGTAGAGGAGCTAAGTGATCTATCAGATCTACCTTGGTATCAGAGTATAAGCAATTTGTAGCATCCTCCAACCTTTACTAAGCCCCTGCACTAGAGTCTAGAACCAATATCTACCTTACACATCAAGCCATCCCCTACTACTAATTATCTGGAACATGTTTGGAAGATATGTATAAGAAAAATATCATGTGGAACATTACTGATTAGACTTCATCCAACCATCCACCATGGCATGTCTAATAATTTAGTCAAGGTATTAACTGATATATGCAAAAAAAAAAAAGAGATCCACTAAGTCTGGTTGAAGACTTTAAACTTTGCGCTCTTGGGAGACAACCCAGTTTATGCTTTTATTTTTAACTGTTTACTTTCCTGTTTAGAAGAATAATAAAACTAAATTGAAAAGGAGTATGGTGACAAAGGAACATCCAGTTCAAGCACCCTTCCAAATGGTATCTTTCCTTGTCATGTATTTTAATCTCCTTCTATTAAGGACAATGGAAATTAAGTTGGGGGGATAATTAAATTCTCGAGTAAAACTTTAATCAGTCTTTGTGTACCAAACTTTGTCTCGATTTGAAAATAATCAAGCTTACTAAATGATGAATGATTAACAGTTTAGACAATTTTAGAAATACTAAGGGATAAATTATCAAGGAAATCAAATTAATGGTAAAGTTTAGACCGGAAAGTTTTTTAAGTAATTCTAGACCCTTCTACTATTGATCTCAATTAAGACTCTACCTTATACTGGTATAAGTGGAAATATCTAAAAAATCTTGTTTAAAGTGTAATAAGTTAAGGTTTCTAACACCTCTCACTGAGTAACCGGGCCCCTTCGCCTAAGCAAGCATTGTTGTTCGTGTCAAAAGGTAAGGATATAAAAAAGATTATTTGTAGAGACGGTCTAAATACGTAGCCTTTTTAACTTGAGTTAGTAAGTCTGAAGGGTGTTTTATATCTAATGCCCTAACTAAAGTCAACTGGTTTGGGAGTCATTGGCTTAAAGCTCGCTATAAGGGTCATCTAGAAAGCAAGATGTTAGGACATTCCACTGACTCTACAATATTCAAAAAAAAGGGACTAAATAAATACTACATCAAAATCAAAGTATGTTAGAGGATTTAAAAGAGTGAGATAGAAAGTTGGGAAAAGAACTCTTGAAATTTCTATGGGCTTTACTCAGCCACTAAATGAGTAGAATTGGTAAGTCGATGAAGTACTTTTTCAATGGTCTAACTAGGTATCAACTGATTTTAGAATTAGTAAGATAATTTCTACTTCCTGGACAAGTTATTACACATGACTAATTCATCTGCTTTACTCGAGGACGAGCAAAGTTCAAGTTGGGGGGTGTGATAGTTATTAAAAATATTTTAATTAACCCAACTATATAATTATAATTGATACTTTTATATAGTGTTTTATAGAAAATAATTTCATGAATGTGAAGAACTTGGTTTTAGAAGTCCAACGTTGCAAACGGCACTCAAATCAGATTTGAAATGAGTTCAGAAATTAATTTCAAAGAATTAAACAAGGAAGACACGAATTTTGGAGCAACCTATCCACCATGGACCGGCTGAATGGTCTATGGTTTGCCCAATGATCTATGGGATGACATGGCCGCGGTCCATAAAATAGAGTCATGGATTGAAGCCCATTTTGAGCCAAAACTGTCGAAGTTCCTGCCTCGTCGCTGCCCAAGCCTCCGTCACCTTCCTTGCCGACCGAGAAGCCTCCCATGTTGGAAAAATGGCAGAAACAGTTGTTGGTCTTCTTCTCTTCTTCGCTGCTTCCAAGCTGATTTAGCATTGGAGAAGCCATCGGCACCCTTCCCCTCACAGCCAAGAAAGTTCCCATGGCCGGAAAAACCGTCATCCACCTCCTAAGCCACCGACTTCTGGCTGCCATCCAAGATCCAAGCCATCAGACACTTGCAGTTGTCGTCCATAGCCATCCCTCTCCTCTCTGTTCCTGTTCGGCCTTCTGCTCGCTGGCTATTCCCCTATGGATCAAGCCACCAGAGTTGCCATCTTCTTCTCTGCTGTGAGACATTGTTGGAGCTTAGAAGAGATCGTTGGATTGTTGGAACTAAATACTGTTGGAGATCGATGGATCATTAGGAACAAAATGCAATTGGAGTTCGTTGGGATTGTTGGAGTTCAGTTGGATCGGTGGAATAGAATTTGGGTGAAGAAACCGTAGGTTGTTGGTGCTCACTGCCTATAAAATCCTGACCTCTCGATCACGGGAAGAACATGGAGTCCATATCCTCCTCTTCGCTCAATCCCTTCTCTACTCCACTCCAAGTATTCGTCTTCTCCATTTTCTTCCTTGCTTCCACTTCTCTTCCATCTTTCTGACCCCCTTCATCTTGAATGGTTCCTACTCCCACTGCATTGGCCTTGGTTCCCACTCTTCGCTCTCCACCACATCTCTGGACTGCTCCATCTTCTGATATCTTTGGATATGCTTCAGCTTCACTCTGGAAGCCTGATCTCTATCAAATTTGAAAAAAGGGATTTATATTTTAGATTTGTTCATTTAATGTACTCCTCATTTTATGAAATAAAAAGAGCTTTGATTAATTCATATTTTTTCTATCTTGTTTGAAGCAGATTCATGAGCAGTGATGAGCTTTTGAGGTAATTTTCTCTACGTGAATATAATTTAACTGATCTATTCCTAAAAAGGACGAACCATGATCTATAAGTACGGGCCATGCTCTTGTTAAAATAGATCATATCTAGATTATTTTCATTGTTAATTTCCTTTTAGTCCAATTTTATTATGCATTTTACTTTTGAAATAACTCAAAGGTCCATATAGATTCAATCCTTACTCTCACTACTCTACATAAGAATAATGGAATTAAGATATTAAATCGGTGCATAGCGATGCGCATCACTTAACCCCATAAATACCTAGCAACATCTCATGTTAGTAAAGTGGTTGCATCCCTTGATACAACTGAATCATTGTATCCAACTAAAAACAATCAACATTCGAGAGATGCCTACATCTCTATAATGGTGGAAGACTTAAGACTTAATATTATGAGGAGTTTGGATTTAGGTCTCTTCTTAATTAGTCAATATAATCTCATGTCTGATTAACTTCTGACTAACCTAGTTTAGGTTAGCATAATTTAAAATTCTTTTGTGATTCTTCTTCATGAGTCAAATCATAGCGGCACCCCTATATGTCATAAGAGAACCCTATCAAATAGGAAGAAAGGGACTTTGAACCCTACTTCCTCTTATAATCGGATGGCCATGGTGATGCACTCAATCTAAGTATTAAGCTAAAGGACCATATCATATATAAAATAATATTTAGGTCAATACATTTTATATCTGACTAACCTAGTTTGGGTCAACACATCTTATGTTTGACACACCTAGATTAGGTCAGTACATCTTATATCTAACTACTTTAGATTTACACATTTCATGTTTAAGTGACCTAGATCATGTCACATCTTAATTAGTCAGTACATGTCATGTCCAACTAACCAAGATGGCATGGGTGAACTCGAATCAATAAACAACTTTATTCAAAACATAATCGACTAAATTGGCCATGGTAAGTAAGTTCGATGGGAGGGCTCTACCTTTTTCTTCTTTCCTTAGATACCATAAAATTGGTTAGGTAAGAGTTGGCTCCAATTAAAAACTATAATAAAAATATTGTCCAGTAATGATGCAACCCAAGAGGGGGGATGAATGGGTTTTATAAAACTATTTAAACTATTTCAATGGTTATAAAACAAATATGTGCTAATTATAATTAAGTGCTTGTGTTTTGCCAAAGTGTTTGTGATTCAAAATAATATGCAGCAAAAATTATAAAGTAAATGTAGGAGTAAAAGCAATCATACAAACATAACAAGTTTATAGTGGTTCGGTGCACTTCAAAGTACCTACATCTACTCTCCAAGTTTTCTTGGAAATTCACTATAATCATACTTGATTACAGCCGATTAGTTTTTAGGCTCACTAATCAAACCCAACTTATTTTCACCGGGCTCACAAGTCAAAACCCTTGTTGGTTTTCTAACTTAGGCTAACCAACAACCTCTTGGTTTTCACGGCTAACCAAAAATCTTATTGATTTTGTGGGCTCACCAACAACCTATGTTGGTTTTACGGGATCACCAACAACCTATGTTGATTTTATACAAAGGCTAACCAACAACCTCTTTGATTTTCAAAGGCTCGCCAAAAATCTTTGATACAACATGCAAGAATGAAAGTAAAGAATACAATAAAGCTGTTTAAAATAAAGCAAGTATCTCTTTGAAGCCCTTGGATAATGTTGAAGAAGCTTGTCTTCGAATTATTGAAGCCTTTGAATGAAGCTTAAGGATGTGAACTTTGGATGTTCTCTTTGAAACTTGGAAGTTTGAAGGCTTGAACCACTCAAAATATATTCCTTGAAGTGTATGAAGTTTTTCTCTCAAGGATTGCTTCCCCATTTGATTTTTGGTATTTATATAGCTCTCCAAATCATAGATGACCGTTTATGACTGTTGGGAATGAAAAACTAGTCGTTTGAAGCAAGTTGGAGTCAATTCTGTATTTCTGAAAATAGCTGTTATAGCAAGTGTCGACACTTGACCTTCGTGAGTCAATACTTGATTTCTGTGAGTCGACACTTCATTTATGTGAGTCGACACTTGGATCAGCTCAAGGCAAAAATTCTGGATTTTCACAGTTCTGTATTTTTCTTATTCTCAGGCCTTGAGTCGATACTTGAACTTCTTCATGTGTCAACACTTGCTTGTGCCAATGCTGAAACTTGCTGAAACTTCTTCAAAATCAAATTTTAAATCATTCCAAGTCTTCCTTATGTTCCAAAGTCCTTATAACTTGAAATTCATGAATTTGAAAGACTTCTTCAACTGAATTACAAGCATTCTTCATTCAACATGGATGAGTGCTAAGATCTGATAAGCACACTAAAACACATAATTAGTACTCATATATACTTAAGTATTTTGTTAATTATCAAAATCAAGACCAAAGTCAACAATCTCCCCTTTTTGATGATGACAAAATATTTAAGTATATGAATAGGGTAAGCTTAAAAGATTAACAATAGTATAAACATGTAAGCTCAAAATCAATAAGCATCAAGCTCCCCCTCAAAATATGATCCAAATTTTTTTTTTCAAAAATTCTTCAAAATATTTTCAAAATATACAAAATTTTCAAATTTTCTCTCTTACTAATTCTTCCCTTAAGATTATAACATTTTGCTTTCTTCTCCCCTTTTGCATTTTCTTTCATTTCTCTTATAATTTTCATGTTTATCATATCTTTCCCTTTTCATACTTAACATATTTCTTCCCTTTTTGTCATCATGAAAAAGGATAAAAGACAATACAAAATGGAAATGAAGTTGACAAGAATAGCAAGTAGATCATCAAAATCAATACATGAAATCAATTAATCATGGTATTGATTAAATATGATACTAGTTGAACATGATACCATAAAATGAGATGCACATGCAAAAAATAATTCAATGTATACTAGCTATAATATGCATAACCAAGGTATGATTAAGACAACAATCCATTCACCTCACTTGTTCATGGGATAAGGCCACAGTGGCACTCCAACACGTCATATGAGATCTCATTGAATGGGAAGAGAGAGTCTTTAAACCCTACTTAGCTCCTATGACCGGACGGCCACGGTGACTAACCCAATCCGAAGCAGTTACTAGGAGTTCTTCTTCTTTTTAAAGATTCTTAATGACATAAATCTTGATACCAATTGAATGTAACTCCCTTAAGGATTAGATTTGAAAACAAGGAGAAGGAGTATCAAGGAGGAGTATCAGAGCAATATAAGTAAAGCATGATATCAAGAAAATATTCAAAGCATCATATGTATATAATGACAACAAATCTTTGGATGCTCTCCTTAAATGTTATTCCCTCTTAAAAATATGCATTCATTGAGGAATAAAACATGAAAGCATAAGCATCATAATTTTAGACATTTAAGATATGAATATAAATACTAAATATGAAATCAAAGATTTAAATTTTAAGATATACAAGATTTTCAAAATGCAAGAGGTTGACATTTTAAAGATTCAATTTAATATGATTTCAAATTCATTTGAAAGTTTTGATATCCATACTAATGCTAGAAGTAATATAATATCAAGTCTAGCTACTGGATTAGGGTTTATCAATATGCATACCTTCTCTTAAATATAATCCTTAACTACCAGTTCTATACTTGTTCCAAATCATTTCTGATGCAGAACGAATGCTCTGATACCAAATGATGCAGAACGAATGCTCTGATATCAAAAATGATGCAGAACAAAGAACAAAGAAGCTATGCGGAAGTAAAAATTAAGATTAATTCTTTTTTTTTATATATATATATTTCAGAAATTGGCTTTGACTCAAAGTAAAGTTAAACTAAGTTGATGGAAACTAGGTAAGGATTGAAAGCACAATTTAGAAGAAGCTAAATTATCAGAGTAGTTCAGAAGTAACGGATCGCTGGGGGTTGAGAAACTCCCAGACCTAGGGTTTCGCTCTGAACTTTCAACAGAACAGAAATAGAGAGGAGAGATGGTTTACTAACCAGACAGTGATCTTCTCAGGATTTGGTGGAAGAACTCTCTCGAGCAGATTGTGGGATCCTCGAGTCGGCTATCTTCGCAATGGATCCTCAATACTGATCTTGTGGTTTGGGGCTTCTCCTGGACTCAAGATCTGGAAAAGAAGAGGAACAAATGATGGAATTCAGAAACTCAAGAAAAGATCTTACCAAGTTGAAGAACTTGAAAGCTGAAGTTGCTGAAATCGAATTCTCCTGGAGGCCGATCTGTCTTCCTCTTAGAATTGCTGTAGATCTGCAGTATCTGGATTGGAGTCGGTGCTGGTGGTCGGCCAGGACTTGGCGAAGGTGGTCGTGAGAAGAGGAAAAGACTAGGGCTTGGTGGAAAGAGAAAGGTGATGGCGGCTAGGGTTTGGGAATTGAGTGGCTAACCAAGGGTTTAGGGTTTTGGAGATCTCTCACCTCCTCAAGGTTCCAGGGGAACCCGGATTTACTCCCTCACGGAGCTCAACACCTGGAAGCAAGTGCGGAAAAGAGAAAACACAAGTTTGCTCATAAAAATTTCTTTCATTCATCTCATTTTTTTCAACTTACAAGAGGGTTAATTTATAATGCTTTACAAGGGAGAAGGGGTCATATTTTTCCATGTGGGACTAAAGGAGGGGATCTCCAAATTAGGGCAAATCCCTTACATATGGTCGGCCAAAATACCAAAAATTAGGATTTGGGTTATAAATGGCAGGTAGATGGCGCCACCTTGCTTGGATTTTCAAGAAAAATTTTCTTCCTTCCCTGGATGAACTCTTTTGGACTCCTCCTTTTCTTCCTCCCTAAGTCAAGGCTCTTCCCATCTTTGTTTTAGGTTTTTTGGCAGGTAATGGGCGGCCCTAGATATGCTCTTCCAAGAGAAATTTCTTTCCCTTCTTTCTTGGATTTCTTGGGAAAGTCTTGGCCGCCCCCTTGATTGGTGGTCTATGGTGGACTTCTCCTTATCTGGCGCATGAGAGAAGGAGGTTGCCATCTGTGGAGTGGGGACCAAAAACTGCTGGATGTGGATATGGCACCCCCTGGAATGGGAGTGTGGCTGGAGTGTGGTGTCCACTTGCCTGGTCTTGGAAGAAAGTGTAACATCCCATTTTGAAACCCTAGTCCACTACTGAGTCAACATGACTCAATAAAATGCAGGTAATGTAGACTCAAGCTAAATTGAGTTGATCTAGTCAACTCTTATTACAACCAAAAACCCTAATTCTTCGGGCAAGGTAATCAGAGATCCAGATGGAGCTCTGAAGTTCTTCTGAGTCTGGTGCCCGCACCATTCTCCCAGGGTGGGAGGAACTCGACCCTGTCGAGTATGGATCAAGTTGGCTCTGGTATCTCTCCAAGAGGTCTGGGTCCAGCTCTTGTAACTCTTCTCGGGAGATCCAGAGTCATCAGAATCTGGCCTTCCTAGCCAGCGGACCAGGTATCTTTGGTATCCTCGATTACGAGTAGAGATAACCTGATCATCCAGGATCTTTTCAATCTGCTCTTTCCTCACAGGCCAATTTGTTGGTGGATACACAGGGTCAGGTTCACTCTCAAGAGCAGGATTAGGTTCAAAGCCTCACTGGGAATCACAGCTGGCTCCCTATACTCTACTAGGTCTATAATGTTGAAAGTGGAGCTAATGCCTAGTTCTGGAGGCAACTCGAGCACATAGGCATTGGATCCTACTCTCTTACCACTCTAAATGGTCCAGCTCCCCTAGCATGTAACTTTCTAATGGTTCCAGGAGGAAACCGTTCAGGCCTTAACCTAATCATTACATAGTCTCCTTCGTCAAAAGTTTTGACTCGCCTTTGAGAATCAGCCAATTTCTTATAAGTTTCGTTACTTAAATTATTTTGGCTTGAATTTCTTTATGCAAGTCTTTTATATGCTGTGCAAAACTTCAGCAGACTCGGAGACTGTGTGTGGGCTAATAGTGAAATCAGATCAAGTGGTGTGAGGCTTGTATCCAAGAACAATTTCAAAGGGACTTTAGCCTATAGACCTATTGATCGAAACATTGAACGCAATTTCAGCCCTGGACAAAATACAAATCCCAATTCCTGGTGCTCTCAATCAAACCAAATTCTGAGACAATGTCCTAAACTCGACTGACGATGCATTCCTAAAGAATGGACTTTATTCAAAGGAACCCTAGGTCTAAACCTAACAAACTACGGCTCTCTAGGTTTGACCTTGGGTCGGGGATGGCATGCAGAGCATGAAAACTTATTATGGATGCCTAGTAGGTGCCATAAGGTCTTTCAGAAGTAGGTGGCAAACCTAATAGATTCTGACACGTGATTCACTCTAAAGACTTTGACAAAGTATACTTGGATGGTGTAAGAAGCATTGGAAGTCCTAGAGAAAGGGAGGAAATATGAGGTGGAGTCTCGAATTACCTGCTGGCTGAAGGTGGTGACCTGAAGGTTTGAATGGTGATCTATGAGTGTCGACTGGTCATCCTTACGAAAGGAAAAGTTTGCTACTCCCAGGAGTGGATCCAGAGATGGTTCGGGAAGTAGCCTAGGACATGTGATTGCAATAGTTAAGGTTTGTTCTCTAAGCAAATAATGATCCACTTTCTCAAGAACTGGATTAGAGAATGATTCATGGAAGGGCCTATGGATGATGACCTCAAGACTTGAAATTTGACCTATGGGTGAGGAAAGGTAAACTCTATAGAAGGGTAGGTCAGTCTTGCGAAGGAAGGGATCTGGGGTCATAAGGAGGACTTCTACAGGACTGGGTGAATCAATCCGCTCAAGAAAAGGATGTCAACTGAGGTTATGGGAGAGACCTTAGTGGCTGAGCATGGGACAAGGTCCAATTGTAAGAGGCTTGATTCAGTCATCCTAAGGAGAGGATCTACCATAGGATGGGCAAACTTAAATAGTTCAGTGCAAAGATCTTCAATTGGTACTTGGGGAATGACTGTCATTAGAGGGTACGAACTAATAGCTCGGGCTAACACTATGAGTTCTTCCTGGGGGTATTTGACTAAAGGAACCTGGTTCTCACAAATCTCTGAATTTCTGAACTAGGTCCTACCAGTTGGTTGTTTTCCAAGGTCTCCTCAGGTAAGGAACCAATAGTATCAATGTCACATTCTTCAAGTTCTTCCCCCTCATATTCATCAACTAGACTCAAGCCAGCATCATATACTTCCTCGATGCCATCTTCAATGGGTTTCGAGTCAGTGGTAATCGGGTCAACTGATTCTGGGCTTGTCATACCTAACGTTCTTCCTCATTAGTAGGCTTGGGTTCTCCCTCATTAATGTCATCCTTAGGATTCTTACCACTTAGCTGTGCACAAGCCAGTCCTATGCATGGGCACTGACTAGATTTATGGCCTCTTTCTCCATAAAAACAACATTCTTGAGATATAGGAACCTGGGTCACACTGGGTTTCAAGCTAGTAGAGACCTTACTTGGGCATGGGTGTGATCTAAATGGTTTGATCTAGAAGACTTGGGTTGTTGAGTGACTGGTCTAGAATATTGTAAGGACCTTTCATAGACACGATCCACACTATATATATCATGGTTAGGCTTCCTAAGGTTATGCTAGGATCACGTATAAGTCCTCCTAGGTTCCTGGCATGGGTGAGGTTGGGGCCTATTAAATCTTGGATCAGGGGTCCAATTTTGATGTCTACGTTTTCAAGTACTTGGACTCGATCCCTAAACTGGGAAAAACTCTCATTCATGTCCTGACTTAATTTGGTCATACTTTCGGTAAGAATTCTAACCATGGCCTCTAAATCAGGTTGGGTTTGACCAGGTTGGCAGGGCACTCCATTCCGGGTAGACATGATGCAAGAAAACACACAAAATGAGACTCAACTGAACGACTACGGGCTAACTAGACCTAGAGCCCAAATAGATGCCCAATCAGAGTGGCAAGCTAGCCTGTAGTAACTCAGGACTCAGCCAGGCAGGTGTAAGGGGAGTGTTAGGTCCCTAGATGCCAATCCTAGACACCAATCAAAGATTAGCCAGGTAGGCGGACCAGCACACAAGCCCTTCGGGATGGAATCCCTAAACCACCGTTCTAGACACTGAGTATGAAGCACACACAGAGTAACCAGACAAACTGACTCAACACTAGCCTTGACCAGACTTGTTGATGTCCCTAGCCCACTAGGGCAAATTAGGTCTAATCAATTTTAGATTAAAGGCTTAGGTTCGAATGGAGGGGTGGTGGTTTTGGGCTAAGGAGAGGTTATCAACTCCTTCCCTTTTCTTAGATGCTCAAATGCCCTTAAGGTGAATTAAGAGATGAACACTCAAAAATAAATGGATTGCAAAACACAAAAATAGAGTTGCAGTAATTTAATTCTCAGAAATCGCATGAAAACCAATAAATCATGAGAAAATTATGCAAATTAGTTTCAATTATACTGGTTTCAGAAAAATAAAAATCACTAAATTTGGAGTTACCTGCAGTGAGAAAATAATTCCTGCAACAGGATAATTACGGGCTGAAAAATAGAGCACTTCCTCGTTTACAATTTCTGCTACGAAGTTGTAACCCAACGGATCCCCTACATGCCCTAGGAACACCCATGGAATGGGAAGAGGAGGTTTGCACCTCGCTTCGTTCCTAGGACCGGACGTCCTGGGAGTCTACTTCGAGCAGACAAAGTAAAGAGAGGGACTCAAACAGGCAATCAAATAGAAACCCTAAACAGGGCTCTGATACCAAAATTGATGCAGAACGAAAGCTCTGATACCAAAAATGATGCAGAACGAATGCTCTGATACCAAAATGATGCAGAATGAATGCTCTGATACCAAAATGATGCAGAACAAAGAACAAAAGAAGCGTATGCGGAAGTAAAATTAAGATTAATTCTTTTCCTTTTTTTTATATATATTTCAGAAATTGGCTTTGACTCAAAGTAAAGTTAAACTAAGTTGATGGAAAACTAGGTAAGGATTGAAAGCACAATTTAGAAGAAGCTAAATTATCAGAGTAGTTCAGAAGTAACGGATCGCTGGGGGTTGAGAAACTCCCAGACCTAGGGTTTCGCTCTGAACTTTCAACAGAACAGAAATAGAGAGGAGAGATGGTTTACTAACCAGACAGTGATCTTCTCAGGATTTGGTGGAAGAACTCTCTCGAGCAGATTGTGGGATCCTCGGAGTCGGCTATCTTCGCAATGGATCCTCCAATACTGATCTTGTGGTTTGGTCGGCTTCTCCTGGACTCAAGATCTGGAAAAGAAGAGGAACAAATGATGGAATTCAGAAACTCAAGAAAAGATCTTACCAAGTTGAAGAACTTGAAAGCTGAAGTTGCTGAAATCGAATTCTCCTGGAGGCCGATCTGTCTTCTCTTAGAATTGCTGTAGATCTGCAGTATGGATTGGAGTCGGATGCTGGTGGTCGGCCAGGACTTGGCGAAGGTGGTCGTGAGAAGAAGAAAAAGACTAGGGCTTGGTGGAAAGAGAAAGGTGATGGCGGCTAGGGTTTGGGAATTGAGTGGCTAACCAAGGGTTTAGGGTTTGGAGATCTCTCACCTCCTCAAGGTTCCAGGGGAACCCAGATTTACTCCCTCACGGAGCTCAACACCTGGAAGCAAGTACGGAAAAGAAAAACACAAGTTTGCTCATAAAAATTTCTTTCATTCATCTCATTTTTTTCAACTTACAAGAGGGTTTAATTTATAATGCTTTACAAGGGAGAAGGGTTTCATATTTTTCCATGTGGGACTAAAGGAGGGGATCTCCAAATTAGGGCAAATCCTTACATATGGTCGGCCAAAATACCAAAAATTAGGATTTGGGTTATAAATGGCAGGTAGATGGCGCCACCTTGCTTGGATTTTTCAAGAAAAATTTTCTTCCTTCCCTGGATGAACTCTTTTGGACTCCTCCTTTTCTTCCTCCTAAGTCAAGGCTCTTCCCATCTTGTTTTAGGTTTTTTGGCAGGTAATGGGCGCCCCTTGATATGCTCTTCCAAGAGAATTTCTTCCCTTCTTTGCTTGGATTTTCTTGGGAAAGTCTTGCCGCCCCCTTGATTGGTGGTCTCTTGGTGGACTTCTCCTTATCTGGCGCATGAGAGAAGGAGGTTGCCATCTGTGGAGTGGGGACCAAAAGCTGCTGGATGTGGATATGGCGCCCCCTGGACTGGGAGTGTGGCTGGGAGTGTGGTGTCCACTTGCTGGTCTTGGAAGAAAAGTAACATCCCATTTTGAAACCTAGTCCACTACTGAGTCAACATGACTCAATAAAATGCAGGTAATGTAGACTCAAGCTAAATTGAGTGATCTAGTCAACTCTTATTACAAACCAAAAACCCTAATTCTTCGGGCAAGGTTAATCAGAGATCCAGATGGAGCTCTGAAGTCTTCTTCTGAGTCTGGTGCCCGCACCAATTTCTAGTCTAAGCATGGATGCTAAAAAATGAAAACATATAAATCATAACATTTCACTTGAAATGGTTTAAAACTATATTAATCAAAATCAAGTGAAAGTCTAATAATCACAAGTTTAATCATGAGAGCATGAAATCTATCAACATCAAAAAGTTCATGATCACAACAAATGACTATTAGTCAAAACTTAATTCTAATAATCAGTTGCAACATTTTCAAAGTAATATGCAACTTTAAAAATATTTATCATGAAGTAATTTAAGATACATTAATTAAAATCAAGTGAATGTCTTATAATCACAAGTTAACCATGATAGCATGAAATTCGTCAACATCAAAAAGTTCATGATCATAACCAATGACTATAAGTCTAAACTTGATTCTAATTAAATATTTAAATATTTTTCAAATTAATTTATATAACATTTATAAACAAATATTCAACAATATTTTCAATTATGGAAGGAAATGTTTAGAATTTATCAAATATATAATCCTTCCTTTACCATTTAGTCCAAAATGTAGTAGGTCCACTTCTTTAAATTGTCTGTACAGCCATTTTTCAAAAAATTTCTTCTTCTTGTGGACTGTAAGACATTCCTGCAAAATATACTAAGTGACAATTTTGGTACCCAAATTCTTGGATCCTTTACGGTTAGTAAATATGGTTTCCATTAGAACCCAAATTTTTTTTAATCTACAAGGATATGCATTAAGTCCAAATTTTTCATATTTGAAGTATGCAATATTGGAAGAAGTAGCAACAAAAAAAATTTTGTTTTTAACTCAAGATTTTTGTTTTTCTTTAAAAGCTCATCATTTGAAACAAAAATCTTGGATCTTCTTAGAATTTCTATATCATTTAATAAATATTTTTCTCATTTGAAAACTTATTGCATAATTCTTTCAAATTAAAATTTATTTTTCTAAATTTTTTTTCTTGAGAAAGATTATTCTTATCAATTTCTAAATATCAATCTTTACATTTAAATCATGGTTTTATTAGCAAGATTGGTGTTTTCAAGAAAAAAAGAGTCAACATGCTTTTTTAATTTCTTGTGCTCAATTTTTAGTAATTTGTATTCATACACAAGATCATTAAATACATCATATATTCATCAAAGATAAATCATATTTATTTTCAGTACATACCTCTTCCTCATTTGTCATGAAGCAAAGATTGGCAACTTGTTGTTCTTCCTCTGAACTAAAATCTTCACTATCGCTCCAAGTTGCCATCATTGTCTTGAATTTCTTTTTGGCCTTGAGGGCTATTATCTTCTCTTCTCTGATCAGCAATTACTTCTTTGTGCCATCAATTCAACTCATGGGTCATGAGTGACCAATAAGCTCTTCCAAAGACAGGGTATCAATATCTTTGGCTTCTTGGATTGCCGTTACCTTTGGATCCCATGATATTGGCAAAGATCTAAGAATTTTATTAACCAATAGTATTAGTATAGACTTTGCCAAGACTTTTTAATTCATTAACAATAGTCATAAATCTAGTATACATATCAGATATAATTAAAATGCATCATTTAAACATTTCAAAAGAATGGATAAGCATATTAATTTAGTACTTTTCACTTGAGTACCCTCATGAGTAATTTCAAGTGTGTCCCATATCTCCTTCGTCGATGTGCATGTAGAGATCTTATTGAGTTTATTAGAGTCCAATGCATAATAAAGCAAGTTCATTGCTTTAGCAATAATTTCAGATTGCTTAATATCATATTCATTCTAATTCTTTTCGAGCTTTGGAATGAAATACCATTAACCAAAATGGAAGGAATATGAGGACCATTAACTATAACTTTCCAAAGATAATAACTAATAGATTGAACATAGATGCGCATGCGAGTTTTCCAAAAAGTATAATTAGTGTCATTGAAAAAGGTGGTCTATTAGTTGCATGTCCTATAGCAAAACAAGCACCCTCTAGGGCTGCCATGATCTTTTAACTCAAAATCGTTGGATTCTTTGCAAAGCATCAAGTCTAGATATCAACGATTTTAGATTCTAGGCTCTGATACCAATTATTGCCCAGTGATGATGCAACCCAAAAGAGGAGGTAAATTGGGTTTTATAAAACTATTTGAACTATTTCAATGGTTATAAAATAAATATGTGCTAATTGTAATTAAGTGCTTGTGTTTTGCCAAAGTATTTATGCGTTTCAAAATAATATGCAGCAGAAATTATGAAATAAATATATGAGTAAAAGCAATTACATAAACACAATAAGTTTATAGTGGTTCGGTGCACTCTAAGGCACCTACATCCACTCCCCAAGTTTTTCTTGGAATTCACTATAATCATACTTGATTACAGTCGATTAGTTTTCCAAGCTCACTAATCAAACCCAACTTGTTTCCATCGGGCTCACAAGTCAAAATCCTTGTTGGTTTTCTAACTTAGGCTAACAACAACCTCTTGGTTTTCACGGCTAACCAAAAATCTTGTTAGTTTTGCGGGTTCACCAATAACCTATGTGGTTTTACAGGATCACAACAACCTATGTTAGTTTATACAAAGGCTACCAACAACCTCTTTGGTTTTCAAAGGCTTACCAGAAACCTTTGATACAATAATGTAAGAATGAAAGTAAAGAATATAATAAAGCTTTCTAAAATAAGCAAGTATCTTTTTGAAGCTCATGGATGATGTTAAAGAAGCTTGTCTTCAAATTGTTGAAGCCTTGAATGAAGCTTAAAGATGTAAACTTTGTATGCTCTCTTTGAAACTTGGAAGCTTGAAGGCTTGAACCACTCAAAATATGAATCCTTGAAGTGTATAGAATTTGTCTCTCAAAGGATTGCTTCCCCATTTGATTTTTGGTATTTATATAGCTTCCCAAATCATAGATGACCGTTTATGACCATTAGGAATGAAAAACTAGCCATTTGAAGCAAGTTGGAATCAATTCTACACTTCTGAAAAACTAGCCATTATAGCAAGTGTCGACACTTGACCTTCGTGAGTCGACACTTGATTTCTATGAGTCAACACTTGATTTCTGTGAGTCGACACTCGGTCAGCTCAAGGCAAAAATTCTGGATTTTCACAGTTCTATATTTTTCTTGTTCTCAGGCCTTGAGTCGATACTTAAACTTCTTCATGAGTCGACACTTGCTTGTGTCAGTGCTAAAATTCTCCAAAATCAAACATTAAGTCCTTCCAAGTCTTTCTTATGTTCCAAAGTCCTTATAACTTGAAATTCCATAAATTTGAAGGACTTCTTCAACTGAATTACAAGCATTTCTTCATTCAACATAGATAAGTACTAAGATCTGATAAGCACACTAAAATATACAATTAGTACTTATATATACTTAAGTATTTTGTCAATCATCGAAATCAAGACCAGAGTAAACAAAAAACTTGCCTTAGACACTAATTAGTTTATTAATTTTGAATTAGTCACCTTAAATGATTTCGGCTTGACCACCGAGCCAAATTTGGTCTTTAGGTCAATCGATTAATATCAATCAAATTGACCAGCTCAAACATCCTGAGCACTCTTGACCTAATCCTAATCAATTCTTGATTTGATTTAATCAAAAGTTCAATCTATTGGATTTGACCTAATCGAAAACTAAATATAATGCAATTACATAACCTAATTGATTCGACCAAGCCCAATCTCTCATATTTTATGATTTAGATTAAGATCTTAAATTCTCAATTTGATCTATATTTTTAATTTTAGATCTTAAATTATTATTTAATTTTGAAAATTATTTTTAAAATAGGTTAATCTTGTGCTAGGATATCTTTGTACTATAAGGATTAACCTTATAGTAGGATAACCTTATATCAGCACAAGATTAGACCTAACTAATTTTAATTTTAGACCTTTAATTAGGTGCATTATAAATATGAGGGTTTAGTTTAGATGTTAAAACTAATTTTAGATCTAAATAATTAAGTTAATCATCTCATGAAAAATATAAAGATATGAAAATTTTAGACCTAGAAATTTCAGTAGTCATGGATTCAAAATTCATAACATTAAATCTAAAAATAAATTTTAAGATCAATGAAATGAAAATGAACCATGACTTTTTGATCTAAATTTTAGATCCAAAAGTCATTTTTTTATCTGATTTTTAGATCAAATTGACCAAAAGTTTAGATCAATTACAGTTCTAATTATAGAGTTTTTAGTTCTGAATTTTAGTTCTCAAACAAAACTTTGGATCTATTTTTCAGATCTTAAATTTAAAAATTCTAGATCTAATTTCAGATGTAAAACTTCTTTCCATATTTGAATTCTCAGATCAAAAATCAAGATTTCAAATCTAATTTTCAGATCTAAACATATTTATGAAATAGTGGCTCTGATACCACTTAAAGGAATCATCACATGATCCCTTAAGGCAACATACATAGTTTTCAAAAAAAAATAATAATAATTAGCAGCAAAAATAGAAAACCTATCTAGCATGCAAATAGGATCACATCATGAACATGTTAAGATCTAAAAATAAAATATAAAGTAGTTTATATCTACTTACCTTCTATGCTACTCTATCTACATCGTTGGATCGGATCTGATGGATGTCCTGAGTTCTATTGAAGCCGTGCATGTGCCCGGCCTCTACTGATATCTACATAGAGATACTTGATCAAAGCTTCGAGGCCACCAAAGCACTAGCACCTTGTAAGCCTCACTTCGATTGTTGGATATAATCTTCCTTCCATTTTCTTTTTTCTCTATGCTAGAGATCATGAAAGAAGATCTTCTCTCCATAAAAAGATCATGCAAGAAGATGATCTCTCTCACATGAACCATTCATACAAGAGAGGAGAGGAGAAGGAGGGAGATGGGCAATAAAGCTCTCTCAAATTTTGTGTTCAATGGAGAACATCAAGGAATAGGGGTGGAAGGGCGTGAAATCATATCTCACATTAAAACCCCAAAACCCTTCACGCAAAATATATGCATGTCCATTCTTATTCCACACCATATTGATTTCTCTTTTACCTAGAGTCTACCCCATCTCATATTAGGATAAGCTTTTGAATCAAATTCAAAAACCAAACCTAGATAGATAAGGATAGAAAGAGGAGTGAGAAACCTGCTATTTTGGTTCACCCCACATTTTCCATGCAAAAAACTCATGAAGAAAGGGTGTGAATCCTTTTTTTACGTTAATCACAATGGACATGGGGAGGGATAGAGAGAAAGATTAGGATTAGTTCAACAACTAATTCCTAATCCTAACCCATTAAGAACTCTAACAAACTAATTTCCAATCCTATTAGGTTTAGATCTAAATCCATAATTAATTAGGAATTGGGTCCTAATCCAATTAGGACTACTAATCCAATGGAATAGATCAGCCTAAACTAAAATAAGTAAGATTTAATTCACCTAGGATTAATTAACCAATTAGGTCAACCCAAATTGGCTTGCAACATTTGCAATTAGGTTAGCCAAATCCTAATTGGACTAGGGCATTGCCTAAACTCTACCAAATCGAATCCAATTTAATTTGTATAAAGTATAATCATAATTAAATGATCAAATTATCTAATTAATGATTAATTAGATCAAACTAAATTGCAACTCTTGCAATAAAGTCCTCCTTACTAATAATTAGCAGGTACCAAAATTAGTAGGTACCAGAATTGGTAGGTTTTTAATATGTAACTTAAATATAATCCAACTGCATGATCAGGTCAAGCTCTTATTATGTGTGAGCCCTCAAGTTTCATTGGTCTGGTAGGAAGACATACCATAATCTTCATCATAGTATCATCAAATTTTTTTGATGGACCGAAATTCTAGCTCACTCCATCAAGGATCATTGATCAAAATAATCCTAGTGAGTTTTCACAATCCATCAGTGAAGCCTAGTAGCATCTAGTGACAACCTAATAGAATAAAAGGATGAATCCTTAGGTATTGTTACCGTGTGATTGAGTTCTTCTATATAAGAATCCCGACAAGATGCAGGTCATGGAACTCACCAAATTATTAGCATCTGTTATAGATATGATTCAATCAATTCAAGTCTACATTATGAAAACTCTTTTCCATCATTTCACATTGTTATGGGCTACGATCTTAAGGACTTAGTTTTTAAATCATATAGGACTATACCTTAACTACTAAGATCGATGATATCCTATAAATGCACTCTCACTCCTATAATGAACCACTATAGCGAACAAATATTGCAAGGATCAAAATGGCTAGGGTCAATATTTTATATTGTTAAACTACAGCAACCCCACTATAAGTGGCTAAGGTACCATAGGTCAAAAAATTACTCGCACAACTACAGCATCAAGAAAGTCATTGACGAGTGAGTAGATATCCATGTGACTTCTCATGATTGTTAGGCTCGGTACCATTATTCTCTAATAACCATCTATACTCTCTCTCCAGTATCCCCATACGTAGACTCGAGACTCATCTATCCTAAAAGGAAGCAATCCGTGCACCAATCTAACCAAATCAATCACTATCCTCATGATGATTTTAAGATTGGGAGATTTAAGAATTAATCTATAATTATACATATCTCAAATTTTAACTCTGAAGAATACGTGTCATTGTTCATTAATTCCTTTGACAATACATGACACATATTCAACATATATGGATAAAATTATCCAATTTTATAATATTAAATATAAATTTTATATCCTAAAAAGAAAATATGTCAACCAGATTGGTTTCTATGATATATATCTAATAAACGGGTCAACCCATTTAATCCATTTAATTATTTGAATCGAGTTTGGATTTTATTCTTTAACCTATTTAACCCATTTATTAAAAATGGGTTACCTGAGGATTTTTATTGTGTTCTATATAAATTCCACCCATCTCATGCTTTAAAAACCATAACCTAAAGGCATACAAAATTTGAAATCATGTGCAATCAATATGCATGTGGTTCTACTACCATTCCCAAAATTTTTTTCATTTCTCTTACCCTGTGCCATTGCTACTACCATCTACTCTCGTAACTTTTTTCTTTTACGTCTCTAACCACTTCCATTGCTATAGCTCTTTTTTATTCTTTTTCCCTATCTCTCTCATTGCATGAGTGTCCTTCACCCTCTTCCATCTCTGAGTCACAGGGACAAGGGGGAGCGAAGAGGTGATGGTTCCCCACTTCTATCTCCCACTTCCATCTTTGAGTCTCTTTTATGTTTTTATCATTAAGGGAGGCCAGGGACAAGGGGGAGTGGCAAGGCAATGGCCAAGAATGGCATGGGCAGAGAGGCAATGAGGATGGAGAGGCGGCAAGAGAGATGACAAGGTGGCTAGAGAGGTCAGCCAGGCATGAAGTCAAGTGAGGAGATGCAGAATCATGGCCGAAGGTCAATAAGGGCAAAGAGTGGCCAAGAGTGGAGATGTGATTAAGCCTGAATGCCTGAGAGCAAGGCCAAGGGCAGAGATGCAGCCAAGAGTGGGTAGTGGGGTCAAGGTCATCGGAGGTGCTCGATGATGATGTAGTCACTAAAGCGGAGTTGAAGACCCCTCTCCATCTCTATTTTTTTTTTAACTAGATGGACTTCATTGATTTGGGTAAACATGTTAAATGGGTCAAGTCAAGTAATATATTTATTAAACAAGGCAAGTTCGAATTTCAGAAACCGACCTACTTAAAAAATACATCAAGTTCAAGTTTAGATTTTTCTGACTCAACCTGTATCTGACCCACCCAATTGCCATCCCTAATATCTGCTGCCAAAATAAAACAATTGTCAATATTTATTTGGTAACAATTAAGTTTTTAAAGAAGTAATCCAAACACTATGAAGTAGTCTAATTACACAATATTAGAGCAATAATGGGACCACTTTATAATCCTATAAAGTAATCAAAACTACAAGAAAGATGTTCATTCAGACTTACTTGGACCACTGCATAATCATTTAAACAAATCCAAACACTACTAAATGTGTCCAAACAAATGCATTATACAATAACTAGGACCACCATTGAATGATTTGAATAAATCAAACCACTATTAAATTAGACTGACACATACAAGAAAGACTTTGAGTATGTCGGGACCACTGTTGAATCTTTAAATTATTCTAAATATCTAAAGAAAGGATTGACCATTAATAGAAAGAAATTGAGAAACATTGCGACTACTAATTAATCATTTAAATAAATATAAACACTGCCAAAATGAGAGGGATCACCATAATCATCTAAATACCGAAATTTATCCTACTACTACAAAATGGAAAAGAAAAATCCATAAGAAGAAATTCAATGCATGACATAAATCATAAAAAAATATTGCAAATAGCTCTTTTTTGAATTTTGCTTGTGTTTTCTCTTCAATTAGGTGAATAAAGGCTTCAACTCAGTAGAAAAAAGCTCGATTTGGAGAAGTAGGCAATCGATCGAGGGATTTGGGAAAGAACAAAACATTCAAACAATGGTGAAAATGAATCATTGAACCCATTTTACCATGCAGGTGGGTAACCAAGCAAGGGCATGTCTGACAAATCTGATCCCAAGTGAGTTAAGTACTACTTTTCAAACTATATGGGACTTAGTAAAATCAGGCCTAATCAAAAACTATAATTATTCCAAAAAAAACTTTGATGTAGTAATTTAAGACAACATCCAACATGCCCATAGTTATGGCCTTTCTATGATAACAATGCCTAGCCAAACATTTGGTTGGTAAGCAAAGAGCACTACCACAACTCCCTGCCACCACCCTACCCAAGGTCTGCATACTTGCCATAGACTTTGGTCGCACCCACCACCACCATCAAAATCGACCTCTTATCCATCACGCGATGCTAAAGAAGGTTGATGCTGAGAAGATCTTCGGTAATACCGACTTCCCTCATGCTCCTCTAGCATTAGGTTGCAGACATGGGCTTCAGTAGCAATGCAGTGATGGGAAGATTTCAATCATAACTTTTGCTAGCATCTGGGAAATTCTGAATGGCTTTCAAGAGTTTTTTTTAAAAAAAAATCGTTATTTTAAAGTTAAAGAAGTTCTTATAAAAAAAAAAGTTTAATTACTTGAAAAATCTTGAACTTTTTGAGAGTTTTCATTTTTATCCTGAATTTTGATTCGTTATAAATAGGTTATCAAACTTTTAAATTATTGCAATTTCTTCTCAACTACTACTTCCACCTAACAGCCATGATGGAAATGGTCACATGCTATCATATGGCACGTAGTGGAAGCTGATGTGGCATAAAATATCTTTTATAAAATTTTGTAAATTATTTTTCTTCTTTTTTCCTTTCTAACTAGGGTTTCTACTTCCTACTTCATCCTTTTTTTTTTTTTTCTTTTGCCGCTACCTCCTCTAAAACCCCACCACCTCTTACACCACCATCAATACCTCCATCTCTATCATTATCAACTTCAAAGCCTCCACCATGACCACCACCACTATCACTACCAAGATCTCCTCCGCCACCACCATCAAAACTACCACCGTTGCCCCCCATGACCTTTGAGAAGCAAACCATTTTCATAGAGTATATACTATAGAAGGCAAATCTCTCTTACATAATAGCCCATTAAAGTAATCAAATCCTTCAACCATGATATGCCCACATCTCACATGCTTGTTTCCTCCCTAAACACCCAAAAAAGAAGGTACAAGTGGTGGGGATCTTGGAGAAGGTAGTGGTGGAGCAAAATAAAGAACAATAGGAAATAGAAATCCTAGATATAAAAGAAGGAAAAGGAAGAGGAAAGAGTTTAAACCCTAGCGAGGAGAGGAGGAAAAGGGGAAATGAGTTTAAACCCTAACTAGAAGAGGTGGAAAGAGAGAGAAGAAAGAGTTTATAATTTCATATCAGCTAGTTCCATGCCACATTAGCTCTGCTATGTATTATGTGGCATGTGACCATTTTTATTACTGCCTTTAGACAGAAATAGTAGTCAAAAAAGAAAGTATAATATTTTAAAAGTTCAATAATCTAATTGCAATGAATTGAAATTTAAAATAAAATAAAAATATCAAAAAAGTTCAAGATTTTTAAAATAATTAAACCAAAAAAAAATTGCAGTTTAAATTTATCGAGATGGCTAATTTTTTTTTAGTTTAGCCTATGACTAACGTGATGGACCAAGTTTACATAAAATTTTTTTCATGTAAATGATCTATAGTTGGCAGAGATCATTGATAGATAGTTGGCAGAGATCATTGATAGCGTGGTAACTCTTTTATTTATGATAAGGCAAAGGAGTAATTACGTACAGAATATGGTATCGGGCCGAAGCATATCCCGTACATGGTACAATTTATGCTAGGTGTTACTACAAGCTATTGGAAGGCACCTACCATGCAAAATGGAAAGTTACTTGCATGGCAACTTTGACAAGTCTTTTCATTCAGTGTTGAGGACAATTGATCTTAACACCGGAGAATATTTTGATCCTTTTTTTATGTGGCTTTATTCCTTTCAGACTCATATAAGGCAGGTACCGGGGTTGGATTGTACTCATTTTAAAGGGAGTTCCCAGGTTTCTTGCTTATGGCAGTTGCCGTGAACAGGAACAACCAAATATCTATTGAATGAATGTTCATTTATAACATGATATAATTATTTTTTGTTAATGTCATCTCCATCGCTATTCTAAAGGATCAATACTGTTGTAATCATTCTTGTCATTGATCATGGGAAATGCTTTAGCTGTAATATTCTTTTGAGCATCACAATATACCACCTAACCATTGTCTATGCTTGAGAGTTTGATTCAAAAACTAAAAATCAGTTAATCAGCTAGCATATGTATATTCTAATGATTTGATACCTATAGTTAGTTCCTTACAGACCGGCTATTTTGGGCGTGAGAATCATAACCACATATTTAAAGACTTAGTTAATGATGATGGTACTGACTTTTGATAATGACTTTTCTTAATTATCTATTATTCTTGAAATCATGTTTGAGTTTCTCAAATTTTTATAACATACAGTTTACTATTTAAAAAATGATATATATATATATATATATATATTTATTTATTTATTTATTTATTTATTTATTTATTTATCTTTCATCCTTTATGAGTATGTGATGAAGATGAATTTACAGGATGTAAATTTTATTTTTAATTTTGGACTATCAATAATTATTATTTTATTTTATTATGATTTGTTAAAAATGGATTGATTTTATGATCCATATTGATAGACATGTATATATTGTGTGTGATCCTTGTATTTGGACTTGGAGTGCCTTATATGTTAGTTGGTGTGGTTAAGGCGGCATAGTATAGGTCTTAGCTCAACTGGTCCGTGATAAAAGAAATTGTTAGGATTTACATATAAATAGGCTAGGTCCCCTCTCCACTACTTATAATTTTACATGAGATTTGTTCTCACGGCTTGTCACATCGAACAGCCACCTATTGAGAGAGGATGCTAGAGAGAAGAAGTTAGCCTTTGATGTTCGTATGAGCATCTATAATTACAGGTTTGGTAGATTAACTGCAAATACAGATATGCATCCCAAATCTAAAATTATTATTTATTCTATAGGATCTATGGATCCATGGTTTGCTAAAATTAATTATTAGAAATAATATTAATTTTGGTATTCTAGAAATCATACATAAGATCTTGGGATAATAAAAATTCTTATAATTAGTATCAGAGCATCTATGCATGATCTAGAACCTCTTTTGATTTTTAATTTGTTTCATGAAAAAGAATCTTGGTTTCCTTCTAGATTTTATTTTAAATTTGTTTTCCCGGTTTCCTCCTCTATCCATCGCACTGCGAATCATTGAGCTTTTGTTTTTAATTTGTTTTCCCATTTTCTTCTTCCATCTAGAGATCGTGCTTCTCGCCTCGATGATTAGTGAAGGAATTGGTAGATCTCTTCATGTCTATGACTTTGACATACACCCTCCACGGAAAGGAGATTCAAGACTTGAGCCGCCATTAATGATGATTTTGGAGGCTACGGTTGGGATGAAGGAAAGGGAGGAAGGAGAGAGTTTTTTAATGGATTAAAGGAGATTCAAGGTTCGAACCGCCATTAATGGCGATTTTGGAGGCTATGGTTGGGATGAAGGAAAGGGAGGAAGGAGAGAGTTTTTTAATAGGTTTTGGGTTAACGGATTTCGGGTTTCAACCTATTTAAAATCCAACCCATTAATTAAGTTTAAGCCCAGTTTATAAGCTGGTTGAACCAATTACATTTGGTCAGTTTTAATTTTGGGTCAAGAAGAATTTTTCAATAAAGCCCCTATAATATTTTAAATTACATATTGGTCCATATAAAATTACATATAGGTCTCTAAAGTTTTGAATATTACATATTAGTCCTCAAAATTTTACATCTAGATCTCTATTATGTTCTAAAATATATTATATAAAAAAGTCTCTATATTTCTATAATTTATGATTTAGTCATCTATTATTATTTTTTTTATAAAATCATTGTAACTTGTTCGTTTTATATCCGATTTGAATAATTTTTGGACCATTGGACTCGTAATTTAAAGAATATTTAGGTTAAATTCTTCATGCATGATAAAATATCTAAATAATTTATAAATTATGTATGTGCTATTCAACTCACTATTATATAATTAAGTATGTTTTTACGTAGTCCCAAAGGATCTGTAGCACTCTATAAATTTGAATAGCTAAATCATTGATGACTAATTATTTATCTTTTATTATATTTTGAAATTGTATATTGATATATCTATTATAATTGATCCAAAAATGACCGTAATTAGTTGCGATATTTTTTATATACTATAATTCTTGTTCAAAGGTATTTTATAGTTGTATAATAAGTGCTATTGATAAAAGTGGTAGTTAGAATGTAATATTATATTATGATTTGATGAGTAGGATGCATGTTGTTAAATATGCCATTCTAGACTTATCTTTTATGGCATACATATAATTAAAGTATGTTTATATTTGATTAGAGATTTTTTTTCTATATGAATAAATTTATGGGTTGGCATAAATATTTATTATCAAAGTAGTTTATTTGTATTATCCATAAGATTTTTTTCATTATGAGAGGGATATTTTCTGGTTATGGCATACAACTGCTTGCCCAAAGAAGGTTGCATGTTTTAACTGGAAAAGGTTAGATAGGGCATTATGTTGCAAGGGTGCTCTAGCTTTCATGGATCCGTCCATCCAAAGGAGATAGGTTCGTGAGTGTTAGGATATTTTATTTACTTGTGGCTCCATATAAAGAGTACTTATGCATATTGCATATTCTGTCCAAAGAAAAATATATGATATTATATTTGAACTTTTGTATATCATTTGTATATATGTCCCTTGACTAATATTTTACATTCTTGCTATCTTTGATTATACAATCATTTTTTTATGTTAATAATAACAATGCTATTGTTGAGGTCTTAACTAGATCAAATTATTAAAGGTGGAGGTATATTGGGCTTAGAAAATTTATCTGTCCAAAGAAGATAGATTTTCAAATATTTTGTATTCTCATTGTATTAACTTTTATTTTTTTGAAAAGAGATATATATTAGTCCTAAAAAGTTTGTATGCCCAAAGGGGATAGATTTTTAAACATCTTATATTCTCTTTATATTGACCTCATTATTAAAGCTCAAAAGTATGTCATATTCTCTGTCTAAAAAAAATTTATGATGATGCACATACTGCTCTTGTTGAAAATGGCTTATTATATTTAAAGCCTTTATTTATTTATTGTTTGTGCCTCAATATGTAGCATTTGTGTAAGATCTTGATTGATCATTTTTGTATCTTATGCCACCTTTGAGGTCATGACTTGATGATCCCTGATTGGAAGGTTTGTGAATTTTGATGGATAGTAACCACCAAAATGGCTCATTCACTGAGATTTATAAGATCCTTCGATAAAATATTTAGAAGGGATTGCATAGTATTATATGTTGAAGAAAGATACCTTATGTAGGTCACTTTTTTAAAAAAAAATTATAGCATTGACTAAGGGCTCTTATTAAAATAATGCTTATAAAAATTTTCTGGCATATATATTATATATGTCTCTCTATTGATTAACTACATAAAGATTATTTAGTAGTTAGTATATTTGCATTCAATAGAATTAATACTCTCATTATGATGACTCTGACTAACATAATTTATAGAAACTGAAATTGTGCTAGTACTAAGTATGATAGATTATGAATATTATATTGTGTAATGATCATCTATCTTAAATGATTTATAAGAGCACTTTAGAATAAAAACTATCTATAAAAGTGGTTAAAAAGTGAATCATTTTGCCTATAATATATTTATATAATTGATTCCATTCCCGATGTTGTATCTAAGAATGGTGATCTAATATAATTTTATGATCTCATTTGTAAAAGATATATAAAATTTAATAAAAAAATCTGAATAGTTGATGGATAGATAAATCAATATGAGATATGATGGCATGATGGTGTCAGGACTTATATCATGAAACTAGAGAGTATTACACATAAACTAGATTTTTGAGATCTTTGTCTCTAATATATTGATTACTCATCATATTTTTAATTTTCATATGGTTTAGTAAACTTAAAACCATATAAGTGAAATAATTAATAATTTTATCCTATTTTGTTCAAAAACTTTTGATAAAAGAATAAGAATATTGATATAGTGTATCAGTCACATTCTAGGATCTCATACATAATAAATAAATAGTATTGTTGAATATTTATATAAGTATGGGATAATTGTTTAATACACCATGTCTAAAAATTCTAAGTAAAATAGTCTGATTGAGAGACAAAATCATACTCTAAAGGATATGGTTTGAAGTATGATGAGTGGGAGTAATTTACCATAAAATTCTTGGTAAGGTAGTTACACAAGTACCTTTTGAGTTGTAGGTTAGAAGGAAGTCCAATATTATTTAATTTTATATTTGGGGCTATCCTGCAATACTTAATCATTAATACTTCATCAATGAATAAATTTTAGATTTAAAATAATATGTTATTCAAATGGTTATCCAAAAAATTCTAAATGAATACATATTGTACTATCCTAATAGGAGTATAAAGAATGTTGAATCAAATCATGCCATGTTTGTAAATTCTAAATAATGTTATATGCTTATATACTAGAAATATGATATTAATGAAAAAATAAGTTATTACTCTTTTTTTATTTCAAAAAATATTATATTTTATCTTACTAGAGGATAGTAGGAAAGCAATATCATATATACAAATTAATTATAGTACCTCCATTACTAGTTGATGTAGCATTAGTAAAGAAATTGCATAATAAGAAATGAAAATATATCATTTCTTATGATAATTTGATTTTTTAAGATGTGAATGACTATAAGGTTTGTTTCATAGAAAGGTATAAAAATTAAGTCTAATGGTATTATTTGGATATATAGACAAAATTTGTGGCATGTAGCAAAGTCACAATTCATATTACTTTTTATTATAGAACTTTATCCTGGTCTTATAATTGTTGATTCTATCTTAAAATCACTTAAAATTTATTATAATAATAGTGCAGCTATGTTCTTTAAAGGAATAATAATAGTTTCCTTTATCTCTATCTATATGGAGATAGAATATTTGATAATTAGAGATTTTAGTTAAAAGGAAGATATTTTGTTAAATATATTTATACATAGTCAATGTTTGTTGATCTCCTAATCAAATAAATAAGATCTATAGTTTTTATAAAACATATCAACAATATGGATATTTTAGAATTTTTTGATTTTTTGGATTAGTGAAAGTTGATGTATTTATGCATTAACTTAATAGATAAATTTTATTTGTCATTGATTACTTTATTGATGGGTTGTAATCCAAGGGCACGTAGCTATCGAGTGCATAAATATAAAGTCCATGCTGGCTAATCCTTTGACCAAGGATTTGAGATCCGTATGCTATACGAAGCTTGTTGAAAGTATGGGTATATTGAATTCTTTTATTATGCTTAGTTAGTGGGAGTGACTTTGTATTTGTACTTTGTTATTATAAAGCTTATTTCATTTTATATTTACATCATGAGTATTTATATATATTGTTAACATTATAGTTGATGGATTACATTCCTATATGGTTTGAATATGCATGTAAAATAAAATACAACATAGTATCTCAAGAACGTGTCTTTGTCTTGGAATGATAGTTGTATGGATATATTTCATTTATTATTAAGAGATCTCAAAATATTTGTTTGGAGATATACTGGCTTTTATTGAATTCATAGGATTTCTCTAGCTTATAAGAAAATATATGGTTAAAGAGAAATCATAATTGATGGTACATTCATATAATTCTTTTATTATGATATATTTTTTATTTATGTACCTATTGTATAAAAACTGAGACTGGGTATCAAGTCTTAGATATATTGTACTATCTCATCATTGATACCATGTTGAGTATATGAGACAGAATGGCTTGTTATTTTGAAGCCATTAAAATTTTTCTTGCTTATTTTATTTTAAAGCATGTTGAAAAGAAATTGATGGTCGATAATGAAAATGGTGTGTTTTGTTTGGATCACTTTTGAATACTATTTTCTTGCTATACTACCATACCAAGACTCATGTCGATAGTATTGATGATTCTTGTAACCATAGATAGGTCTTGTATTAAATAAGGGATGCAATAACTCCCATGATTCGGCATGATTGATACTATTGGACTAAGTTATTTGTAAGTAATATCTATGGATCATATTTTTTGTGGCCATGTAGTGTGTTCAGCTCGAGAGCTATTTTAAAATAAAATATTTTCAAAATCATAATTAATATTGCCCAAGTGGGAGAATATAAGATTTTTTTAAAATTTGGGCTACCATTAATTATTTTTTTTTTATTTTGATTTGTTAAAAATAGGTTGATTTTATTATCCGTCTTGATAGGCATGTATATAGTCCAATGTTATGTATGATCCTTGTGTTTAGGCTTAGAGCGCCTTATATTAGTTGGTGTGGTTGAGATGACACAGTGTAGGCCTTGACCTAACTGGTCCATGATGAGAGGTCTTGTTAGGGTTTGCTTATAAATAGGCTAGATTCCCTCTCCACTCCTTATAATTTTACGTGAGATTTGTTCTCACGACTTGTCCCATCGAACAGCCACTTGTTGAGAGAGGATACTGGAGAGAAGGACTTGGCCTTTGATATTCATATGAGCATCTATAATTATAGATTTGGTAGATTAATGGCAAATACAAGTACACATCCTAAATTTAAAATTATTATTTATTTTATAGGGTTTACAGATCTATGGTTTGCTCAAATCAATTCTTAGAAACAATATTAATTTTGGTATTCTAGAAATCATGCATAGGATCTTGGGATAATAAAAATTTTCTTACACAAAAACCAATTTATACAACATATTAATTAGAAGAGGAGCAGCTTCCTTCTTTTTATATCATCTTTCAGTTTTGATGGAAAAAATTTGTAGGTGCTACAAGAAGAAACAAGAAGGAAGCCAAGCAGATGGCTGCACGACCTGTTATCAACTCCATCTTAGATTTCCTTTATTATACTTACTTGCTTTAGGCTTGGTTAATTTAAAGCATATTTTAAGAAATCAGAGTGTTACTTGTAAAAGAAGCATTTTAATTCTTCATAATGATTTTGTAGCTCACTCTAATACAAGAATTCTCATGTCTCAAATTATAAAATCTAAGGATAAGTTGTATGCTGCAATACAATAAAATGGTGAGTCAGGTTTATCGTAGTAGGGACATGTAGCCTTTGGAAAGCCAGCAAGAAATGACTATAATATTAGTATTGTGCAAGGAATTATTGATGTATCTCTTAAAGATTGATATGTTGGTTGTACTAAAGTGGCTTTCGGGCTCCTAAGGGTCTTTAAAAAACTGGCTGATGACTTTAGAAATAGACTCGATCAGTTCCTTGACCTATAAAAGAGGTTCTCATCATTAAAGAAATTGGTAAAATTTCTTCCATGAAGGACTATCCGATACTTAAGTCAGCTTTAAGAGGGAGAACAATGAGAAAAAATGGAAAGAGAGTGTGTCTGCCTGAGAGGTCCACTAGAGTCCCCTTGGACCTTTTATTTATAGAGGGTTAGGGCTGAGTTGATTTGGCAGTTATAATCATTTGTAAGGTGGTAACACCTTTAAAAAAGTTGTTAAATCAGTTAGGTCGTTAAGATGTCAGTTTATGGAATGGTTTGTTAAGTGGTCCATTATACTTCTTAATAACCACTTTACCAACCTTATCGTAATGTTTCAGATTAAATTAAGTTATAAAGCTTTATACTTGGATTAGGTAAGTGCTCGGTACATGTCCGATGAGTAGTTGAGCAACCTGTACTTTAAATAAGTGATCGGCTCGTAGCCATCGAATATCCTATACCTTAAATAAATAATCGGCTTCTGGCCATCGATTTCTTGTACCTCAAATAAGTGATTGGCTCTTGACCATCGAGTATCCTATATCTCAAATAAGTATCAGCTCCTAACTGAACACTTTTTTATATACCAGTATTATTTATGGTAGATCATCTACCCTATAACAATTGCCCTCCATTTTTGAATTCGAGGTAATTTATTCAATTCAACTCAAAATTACAATAAAAATATTCTGTAACCTTTTTGATGGGAAAAAGATAATTGATTACTTTCTGCATCACCATTTTGCTATACGACATTAAGTGTTGCATACTTTCTCAATGAAAAATATCATTAGGCTTGGTAGCAGGCGATTCTCGAAATGACAATGATCCCTCGATCCACGAGGCTTGCCCCCCCAGCCAAAAAGGGTAGCTCACATGTCAAGAAGAGAGTGGCCCATATCTTGAGTCGAAGATCAAGCGACATGGCTAGCAATCCGATGGTGAGGTGATTTAATTTAGACCGTTGATAGCTTCATAAATAGCAATTTCTTCTTCCAATTTGGATCCTTTGTCTTCCGTCTCTTTGCTTTTGTCGCCGAATGCATTACCAGGCGACCTTCCTCTAGAGCTTTTTTTAGTTTGCTCCAGGAGATTTAGGGCTTCGTCATCCCTAGTAGGAGACCTTAGCTTTAGCTTTCCTTCTTCTTTAGTCTTCCCACTAATAGCCATGGCCTCCAAGGAGAAAGGAGCTATTAAAAAAGTGAAGACATCTAAGATAGACCCCATCAAGACCATAGTGAGTCTAGTCTCAACTGAGAAAGGATACCCTACTCCTTTTGATGCTCTTGTTAGACATCATAAGAGGGCCTCCCTGAGTCTTGAGCAAGAGAGGTATGAGATTAAGGAAGCAAACCTTGAAAGACTTAGGGATAAGACTCTATCCCGAATAGCATTAGGATGAGCATTCTAGGCCCTGATGATAGGGTTCTATCTCCTCCATCTAGATGCATTGCTTTTTATGAGGATGCATTTGATGCTGGAGTATGGTTCCCCTTCATCCCTTTATCCAAAATGTCTTGGACTTTTACAAGGTTACCCTAATTCAGTTTTCTCCAAATGGTTTCAGGATAATTAGGAGCTTCATTCTCATTTGTAATTTAGTTAGAATAGATCCATGATGTTCCTTGATCCGGACTATTTTTGTGTTAAAATCTCACCCATATTGGCAAATAGTGGATTTATTTTACCCATAGATTAGCTTGCAAACTTGTAGAAGGCATTCTTTTTTCCATCCATGACTAGAAGAATAGGTTATTTTATATTTCTTCAGATCAACCCTTAGGAATTAAATCCTCCTAGGGCAAAGCTTGGATTGAGCCTAACTTTAATAAGATTCCCTTGAGTGAAGACCTAGACAATTACAATAGGCTGCTCAAGGTCCAGGTGCCAGAGTTCAAATTTATCTTGATCGACCAGGCCTTGTACAATGTGGGCATTATCCTAGTTGGTCCCTAAAGTATGTCCAACCACTTTGGACTTGTTTTTCTTTCTTTTTTATTTCTATATAGTTATTGGATTTGGCTAATCTCTTGATCATTTTTTAGTTATTATGTTTGCAGAGATGAAGAAGATCAGTATAGAAAGACTTTAGAAGGTTACTAAGAGAAAGGGAGAAAACACCACCCAGGAAGCCAAATGGAAGAGCTTAAGGGGCCTTCCTTTCTTATGTCTTCTGTGAGTACCCTCGCATCAGCAAGCAGATAGTCTCCTACACCAGTAGAGGCACCAGTGCCCACTCCTTCGATGACCAATATGACCAAGTCATCAAAAATTATCCGACCACCTCCAACAACTAGTCTTACAAGGTCATCGAAAGCATCTGACCACTTCTGCTGACCAATCCCATTATCCCACAATCAACCAATGTCGATCAATCTTCTGGTGCTTAAGAAGAGCACTTTGTTTTTCAAAAGAAGCTGAGAGTGACCAACTCTAGTCATGAGGATCCAAAGCTCACCCAGGAGCTTCTAGAGATGACCCAACTTCCTGCCGACAAAGTAGAGTAGGAAATACGTGCTCTTTTCCAAGTGCTCGGCGATAATTATCTTGGGATTTTCTAGGTAATCATTTCTTCACCTTGCTTTCTTTTATTCTATTTCTATTATCTTCATTTAAAATTAATCTTCCTATTTCTTTTCTCTAGCTTCTTTCCAATATCAGTCATCTTAAGCACTTTCCCATTACATATGATGGGGTACAAACTAACTTAAATAAAAAGTTATTGGAAATAAAAGAAATGGAGAAGAAAGCAACCAACAGTTAGAAATGGCCAATGCTTGGTCGAATGCCACAAAAGCCCAAAAGGATGCTATGGAGGCCCAAAAAATACAACAGAGGCCCAGAAAAACGATACAAAGACCTAAAAAAGTATTGTTAAGGTCCAAAAGACTGAATTAGAGGTTGCAACCTCCATAGAAATAAATCACTTGAAGACTAACCTCTTTGTGTGAATAAGGAGGTTGAAATAACTAGAGCTTCCATCCAAAAACTCTAGGAGAAGAGGAGATTAGAGAAGGAGCTCAAAGAGGTCAAGAAGAAGGCCATAGAATAATACAATTCATCCGACAACTTCTTGGAGATATAGCTGAAGAGTCGATCAGCATTTTCCATGAGGGATTCGAGGATTCTCAGAGCAAGGTGAGAAAACTTTTCCTAACTATTGATATTGCTCTTCTTATCCCAAGTATCACTGACCGATGGTAGAGGGAGAAATGGAGGTGCAAGATGCCAGTGCACCATTGATAGCCTCCAACCACTTTCGAAGCCGCAATCATTGCTGAGGTGTTGGAAGCTCCTGTGGACGTCCCTACACTGACCACTTCAGAGGCTGCAACCATTGCTGAGGCATCAAAAGCACCTGTGAATGCCTAGCCAAAAGCTCTAACTGATTTAGCAGTGGAAGTATGAAGGCCTTTTTGTATTTTGTTTTTACTTTTTATCATGTTCAACTCATGTCTCTCCCATTGGGAGTTTGAGAAAATTTGTAAAAATATTTGAAACAATAAGATTTTTGTTTTTCAATCATGGTTTTCATTTTTCTATTTCTCTGATACTTTGAATGTATGCAGTCATATAAGATCACTTACATAGCTTGCGATAATATGGTGGTCATCATCACAGATAAAGTGGTCAAAGTTTTGCCTGAGAACTTAGAAAAAGAGATTGGGGGCCCTTCAGAAATAGTGGATTTGATTGAGGGTTCGACTAAAGAAGTAGCTAGCATTCCTCAGAAATCTTTGACTGAGACACAGATCAAAAAGAAGGTGACTACTTCTGAGGCAATAAGGATAGCTCTAGAGATATCGGGGGCTAATGTGATAAGATATAAAGCAATTACCAAGAAATGGGTGCCTTTTTTTTGCCTTTGAATTAGGTTGCAATAGATGCATTCAAAAGGTAAAGAAATTCTTTCCAAATATAAAAACAAACTTCCTCACCTTAATAGACTTAGACACTCGATCCTTAATAGAAGAAGTGTTGAGGAGAAACACAGTCCTTTATAGTCACTACTAGCACTACTTTGGATGTGGAAATGGAGATAGCAACTTCTGGTCTACCAATCAAAGATGATCCTCCTTTAGAACATGTAGGAGCTTCAAGCAGTAACAAAGATAAAGGTCCCAGTCCCTCATTTGCTAAGGCTTCAAGGGCTCTAAGGTCAAAGAGAAGAAAAAAATAGATATATTCTTTTCCTTTTTCTTTTGTTGGTGTAATATGTAAAGATGAAAGAATCTCATTAATGTATTCTATAAGAAGTCTTCTGAGATCAACAAAAGAAATTTGCACTTTTATCTTCACTATTTCTGTGTTTGAAAAATACATACTGCTCCCTTAGCTTTGAGATATTTTTTTCTAAAATATCTATCTGAAATTTAGATAGTCATTTAGTTGTATTCCTCTAACTGATTTTAGGGGATGAATCTTAGACTTTTTGGGCCATAGAAGTTCTTTTCTAATTAGCTTTGGAAATGTATGCTTCATATAAGCTTTTTCTAATTACTTTTTTAAGAATATATAGGCTAGTCTAGCTTTTTTTGACAACTTTAGTTAACATTAAGAAAACCTGATTGGGAGTTTGCATAATGCTGTGCCTCTATCAAATCACTTCAATAGAAAATACTAGATCAAAAGTTTGGGCAAACCTATACCTTCTATCCGATCATTTTGATAGAGAATGCCTGATTAAAAGTTTGGACAAATCTATACCCTCTACCCAATCACTTTAATAGAGGATACCTGATCGAAAGTTTGGACAAACTTGTGCTCTTTATCCTATCACTTTGATAGAGAATAAAGAGGCATCTTCTTGGAAGAAAAGATTTTATTGATACTATTTTCTCAAATTATCAAAATTCCATGATTTTGGGATTAGAGTTCCATCTAAGTTTTTTTAGTTATATGCTCCAGGTTTAATAACCTTTGATATTTTATAGGACCCTTTTTCAATTGGGTGCAAGTTTTCCTTATTCCGTTGGCTTTAAGACTTCAGTTCACTGAAGGACAAGATCTCCTTAATGAAAGATTTTGATTTTGATTCTAGAGTTATAATATCGGATAACTCTTTATTTATAAGCTGCCATCTTAATATAGGCTTTCTCTTAGGCTTCTTCTAGAAAGTCGAGACCTGCTCGTAATCTTTCTTGATTGGTACTTTTATCATACTCTTTATTCAATCATAAACCAAGCCGATCTCTAAAGGGATGATTGCTTCAGTTCCAAAAGTCAATTTGAAAGGTGTTTCATCAGTTGGGACACAAGGAGTTATTCGACAAGACCAAAGAGCACATTCCAACTCATTGACCCAAAGGCCTTTTACCCATTCTAGTCTAGACTTCAAGCCTTAAAAAATGGTCTGATTGGTTACTTCTACTTTTTCATTGGATTGTGGGTGCCTTACTGATGTGAATCTTTATTTGATATACAGATTTGAGTAAAATTCTTGAAATCTTTTATTATCAAACTACCTTCTGTTATCGGAGATAATGCACATAAATAATCCAAATCGATAGATGGTAAACTTTTAAATGAAATCTTGAACTTTCTTCTTAGTTATCTGGACCAAGGGTTTGACTTCCATCCATTTGGTGAAAGTAGCCAATCACCACTAATAAAAATTCTCTTTGTCCAGTTGCCATTAGAAAAGGTCCAAGGATATCAATTCTCTACATGTCAAATGGCCAAGGGGCTAGAATCTAAGTCATTGGCATAGATAGCTTCCTTTAGATACTAGTAAACTTTTGGTGCTGATCATATTTTTGGACAAAGTCAATAGCATCTTGTTGGATAGTTAATGTATGACAACCTGATCTAAGGGTGCATGAGATGAAATTAATTTAGAAATTTTATTGTCAGCAAACAAAACTATAATCATTGTCAATTGGCTTAGGTTTTTTTATGACTAGAGAGGGGACTTAAGCTATAATCAAAAAGACATTAACAAACCACAAGCACTAATAAAAAATCCTAAATCTAAAGATTAGAACCATGGGCAATTAAGAAACCACTCGTAGGTTAGGCTCAGCTAAAACAATTAACATATAAGTCTGATAAAATTAAAGAAGTGTTTATGCTCACTACCAATAACAATCTATATTTATCTAAAGTAAAAAGAGAGAGTACTCATAATCATGATTATGGTTAGAACTGGAAGAGGAGGCATTCTATCGAGCCATGTTACGATCTTGGTTGAATGGCGAGTCCGTTAAAGCCTTCGGATCTAGATTACCAAAATACAAGATAAATAGCGGTCATTAAACAAGAGTTATCCCAAGTAGGAACAAAAGAACAATTCAACCCAATTAAATAAAAACCAAATCAACCCAAGGACTAAAGTTGGCAGTGGAGTCATGGATATGCTTTGAAAATCATGTGATGGCTAGACTGCTTTCACAATCATGCATGGCTGGGTCTTCTCAGCCAAGGGAGATTGAGTGAGGCTTGTCTCGATTGCAAACCAGAAAAGGAAAGGCCGAGCGAGGCTTCACACGGACAAGAAATGGCATGGATTATGGGTTGGCATGGCTAGAGATGGCCAAGATGGAGGTTGGCATGAACAGGATCGATGATGGTGAGAGGAGGGGAGGCAATCCCGATGATAGGAGGTGGATGATGCCGAAGGTGTTGGAATGATTCACCCACCCGTGTCCTGCTCTATCCTTGACAATGTAGTGACTGCATTGGCATGTCAGCGATTGATGTCTACAACTAGTGGTGAGCAAGGAGGGCTCATGGATAGGAGATGTTGAATGGTCGAGATGGTAAGGTGGTGTCGGGTGTGAATAGATGGTGGCCGGCAACAACAAAGGGGCATGGGGTGTCAAGTGAATGAGGGAATATTGGTGTGGGGCTTCTGGTTGTGGGAGATGGCTAGGATCGCTAGGTGTCATGTGAATGAGGGAATGTTGGTGTGGGGCTCCCGATGGTGGGAGATGGCTAGGATCGCTGAATCGGGAGGCTTGACATTTGGTTTGTAGGAGCTAGGAGAAGAAGAGGAGGTAGCAGGGAGGAAGAAGAATTAGAGAAGAAGAAGAAGTAGTAGAGGAAGAAGAAGACTCTAGGTAGTAGAGACTATAAAAGAGGAGGAGAAGAGAGAGCAGCAATCTGAAGAAAGAAGAATAATCAAATTTCATTCAATTATCGATAAATTTTTCTAATAACAGTACCCTTTAAATAGACTTTAGATCCCAACAACTTGAAGGCCAACTCTATCAAAACTATAGGATTTCAGACTAATCTAAAATAAATATACTAATGTAAAACAAATTTAAAAAGAGTTTAGACTAATCCAATCCCCATGCTTTAAGATCTATGCATGAGCTGGAACAAAAGAAAAAATACACCCATTTCAATTGGATATAGGACTTAATCCAAATAAGCTAACACAAACTCATGACTTTAAAATAAAACTAAACAAAAGCAAATAACAAGTGGCAAATAACATCAATCAAATAATAAATTCATGGAAAGCTCCAAATCAATCAAGCCATAGGAAAGATCTCTGCTAGCGATGGTCAACAATGTCTGCACCAATTCCCTCGGGCTGGGAAGAACTTGGCTTTATCAAGTAAACTCTACCTCTACTCTTTTAGTGCTCAAGAATGTCAAGATCAATCCGTCATAGCTCTTCTCAAGTAATCCATGTATCTTCATACTCAAGATGGCCTTGCCATCTAACCAAATATCTTTGATATCTGTGACACCTAGTGGATACGACCTGCTTGTCTAGAATCCTCAATCTGTTCATGTCTTCGAGAAACCTTTGGCTATGGACACTTGGATGGGGGTTCACTCTCAATAAAAGAATTAGCTCAAAAGGATTACTAGATATTGTTATTGGTTCTTTATACTTTATTAGATCTGATATATTAAAAGTAAAGCTAAAGCCATAATCAGATGATAGGTCCACGATATATGCATTGGTCCAAGTTTCTTTAAGATCTTAAAAGGGCCTGTTTCTCAAGTATGTAGTTTCTTAATGGTTCCTAAAGGAAACTGCTCCGCCTAATCTGTATCATAACATAATCCCCTACAGCAAAGTCATCAACTCGCATGTGTGAATCAACTAATTGCTTATAAATATGATTATTGATAATATTTTTCAATAATTTCTTTATGTAGATCTTTTCCATGCTGTGCAAATGCTTCGGTCGATTCAAATGTCCTAATATGCAAGGTAATAAAATAAGGTTGGCTGATTTCTTTAGTTGAAGACCATACACTGCCTTAAAAGGACTCATTCCTTTGACCTTTTAACAGAACTATTATAAGCAAATTTGGCTCTAGGTAATAATAAGTCTCAATTCCTCACATACTCTCCTACTAAATAGCGAAGGAGATTTTTAAGCTCCTATTTATGACTTCTGTTTAACCATTAGTTTGGGGATGGTATACAAATAAAAATTTTAGTTTCATCCCCATTAAGTGTCATAATGTCTTCCAAAAATAACTTATAAATCGCACATCTCTATTAGACACAATCAACTTTGATAAGCCATGCAGCCTAACTACCTCATCAAAATACAGTCGTGCAACTCTAGAGGCATCAAAAGCTTTATGGCAAGAAAGAAAGTATGCTATTTTTGAGAATCTATCCACTACCACACAGATAGAATCATTCTTTCTAGATATCCAAGGTAGTTCTAAAATAAAAATCCATACTCACATCCTGCCATAGACAATCAGGTACAGGAGTGGGGTGTATAATCTAGTATTTTGTTTGCGATGCTTGGCCACTGCACAAGTTTGACACTATGCCATAATACAAGCCACATCGTGTTTCAAGCTGGGCCAATAAAACTAGACTTCCATGGCTTCAATTGTCTTATTTCTTTTAAAATATCTAGATAAGCCTCCAGCATGTACTTTCCAAATTAGAAAATCTCAAATAGATGTTCGAGGGACACACAGCATATTATTTTTGAAAAGATAACCATCCTGAAGGGTGTACTCACTAAATTTCTTAGACAGTCCTTGTCTTAGCAATGCTATAATTTTCTTGAAGTCAGGGCATTCATCAATTCCTCTTTGAGTTGCTCAAAGCCCGTGACTTTGACCGATAAAAGGGCTACTTGATATATGAGTGCATTAGCAGCTCGGGTCTCTTTTTCTAACTCTACTGATAAAAGGTCCACTCAATGATTAAGTACATTAGCAACACGATTCTCTATACATGTTTTATGTCTTATGACAAAGGTGTAAGCTTGCAGAAACTCAACCCACTTGCCATGTCTAGGATTTAATTTCTTTTACAAATTAAGAAACCTGAGGGTCTCGTTGTCCAAATCAGTTTAAATTCTTGTGAAAGTTAATAATGCCTCCAAAATTTAAAGACTTGGACTACAGCATAAAACTCTTTAGGATAGATATTGCTCATTAGACACCTATGTTTAAGAGGAATAAATGGAGTATTTATCCAAGCCACATTATATGGACTCGAGTGCTAAACCTAGGTGCGAAACGATATTAGGGGAAATAGCATGAATGTAGCTATCACTATCAATGTTGTTATTGTATATTTTATCATCTTGACTAACAAAGGTATGAAAAATAGTAGTCTTGTTCCCATCTTCACTCTCTTTGAGTAGGTTCGATACATGTCTATCTACTTCTAGTTGTTACTCGGGTGTAGTGTTAATCTGGATAGTATCATACTTATCATAGATGTCAGCTAATTCCAGGTCCACTATATAGACTTCTTCAAGATCATTTTTAGGATTTTCATTTTTAAACTTCCCTATAAGTAGGACTATGGATGGGCACTGACTAGCAGTATGGTCTAGTCCATCACACAAAAAGCATTGAATTTTGAAACTAATATCTCAAGAAGTCTCTCCTATGACTCCTTTTCCTTCATCAACCCCTTGGTTGACTATGTCACAAATGGGGGATAACTAGCAGGAGTTTGATTCATACTAGATCTTGGACTTAAAACACCTGGTCTAGGAGGGGTACTCCTAATCTGGTCATTATTGGCTCAGTTTTCTTCTAAATTTTCTAACCTTACTCTATTTTCTAGGAAGATCAAGTTATAAATTTTATTGTTGAGGGTTTGAAGGATTGCAGCAAATTGGTTGGGATTCATTTTGCTATCTGACTCTAAAGGTTCCGGATGGTACTTCACTCCTGACCTGGTGGTCATACAAGGTCACAACAAGCTCTCTATTGACTTTTCAATCCCATAATATATGAGAACTATGTTTCAGACTTAGATTAATGCTCAAAAATAGATATCCTAGGAAAGTATTTTCATGAATTTCAAAGTAATGTTGGATTCCTCAATGAGTGGGGATTCTAACAACCCAAAATTCAGAATTTTTGGATATTCCTAGGATTGAAAAATGACTGATTTCAAGAGACTATGTAGACTAAATTTTTAGCAAGATTTTTAAGATACATTGAGCTAGATTTCTAGTGAAATTTGGTATTAATTTAGGGTTTGATTCTAAAATTGTCAAATGCAGATGTTTTCCTTATCGAATATTGTTTTTAAATATAATAATTTTGTAATCTTTTGACAATCCTATGAACGGAAATTGTTGAATGAACAGAGGTTGTGCAAATTTGCAAGTTGTAGTTTTTTGTGTGCACAATTCACAAAATTCATGTCAAATTGGTATGAATCCTATAGTAGTTTTATAGATCTTCACACAAAAAATTTTAAAATATAGTTTCTAATGCAACAAGTTTCAGGATTTTCCAGGTTTTCTCGAAACAGGAATTCCTAAAATACTAAAAGGTGTGCAAAATATGCAGAACTTCAGGATAATGCAAAATGTGAATGAATTTTTTTTAGAGTTTTTTTAATAATACAAATTAGATAAATGAAATATGCAATTGATCCTAACCTAACTTATGCTCTGATACCAAAAAAAACCTTGATGTGGGATAACCTGATCTAGGGGTGCATGAGATAAACTTAATTTAGAAATTTTATTGTCAGCAAACAAAACTATAATCGATGTTGATTGGCTAGATTTTTTTTTGACTAAAGAGGGGGATTAAGCTATAATCAAAAAGGCATTAACAAACCTTGGGTACTAACAGAAGACCCTAAATCTAAAGATTTGAACCGTGGGCAATTAAGGAATCACCAGTAGGTTAGGCTCAACTAAAATAATTAACAATAAGTCTAATAAAATTAAAGAAGGATTTATGCTCACTACCAATAATAATTATATATTTATTTAAAGTAAGAAGAGAGGGTGCTCACAATCACGATCATGGTTAAAATTGGAAGAGAACTCATTCTACCGAGCCGGGTTATAATTCTGGTTGAATGGCAAATTCGTTAAAGCCTTTGGATCTAGATTACCAAAATACAAGATAAACAACCGTTATTAAATAAGAGTTATCCCAAGTAAGAACAAAAGAATAGTTCAGTCCAATTAAATAAAAACCAAATCAACCCAAGGACTAAAGTCAGTAGTGGAGTCGTGGATCTACTTTGAAAATTGTGTGATGGCTAGACTACTTTCATGATCATGCATGGCTAGGTCTTCTCAGCCAAGGGAGGCTGAGCAAGACTTCTCTTGACTATGAAATAGAAAAGAAGAGGTCGAGCGGGGCTTCACATAGATGAAAGATAGCATGGATGGGGGGTTGGCATGGACGGGAGATGGCTCGGATAGGGGTTGGCATGGACGGGACCAACAATGGAGAGAGGAGGGGAGGCAGTCCTAGTGGCAGGAAATAGATGATGCCAAAGGTGTTGGGATGATTCACCTACTCGTGTCCTGCTCTATCCATGGACGATGTAGTGATGGCAGCTGGTGGTGAGCAAGAAGGGCTCACGGATAAGAGATGTTGAATAGTCGAGGTGGTAGGGTGGTGTCAGGTGTGAGGAGATGATGACTGGCAGCAATGGAGGGGTGTGGGGTGTCAGGCAAATAAGGGAATGTTGGTGTGGGGCTCTCGGTGATGGGAGATGGCTAGGATCACTGAATCGAGAGGCTTGAAATTTGGTGTGTAAGAGCTTGGAGAAGAAGAGGAGGTAGCAGGGAGGAAGAAGAATTAGAGAAGAAGAAGGGAAGAAGAAATAGCAGGGGAAGAAGAAAACTCTGGGTAGTAGAAGTAGAAAAAGGGGAGAAGAGAGAGCAACAATCGAGAGAAAGAAGAATAATCAAATTTCATTCAATTATCAATGAATTTTTTTAATAACAGGACCCTTTAAATAGACTCTAGATCCCAGCAATTTGGAGGCCAACTCTATCAAAATCTAAGACTTTAGACTAAGCTAAAATAAATAAACTAATCCAAAATAAATTTAAAAAGAGTTTAGACTAATCCAGTCCCCATGCTTTAAGATCAGTGCATGAGCTAGATATAAAAGAAAATACATCCATTTCAATTGGATACAGGACTTAATCCAAACAAGCTAACCCAAATTCATGACTTTAAAATGAAACTAAACAAAAGTAAATAACAAGTGGCAAATAACATCGATCAAATAATAAATCTATAGAAGACTCCACATCGATCAAGCCATAAGAAATATCTTCGCTGGTGATGGTCAACGATGCTACACTAATAGTAGACTAAAAAATTCTTGTCTGAGAATTTTGTAGGCTAATGTTCTTCCTTTGATATGATTGCCATAAATAGCTTTGTGAACTTCTTGAAAGACGTATTTAGCTTTTTAAGGGCACAGGCACCAAAGTAAAAGCATTGTAAAGGATTTTTTTGTAAAGTTGCCTGTTTAGGAGGATATATGATAGGGCTTGTCATCTAATTCCTCTAGCTTTTCTTTCATCAGCTAGAAGACTTCTTTGTTAAAAAATTTGATAAGTGGGTCAATCGAGCTTGGCTCATGTTCCATCTGTGCAATAGTAGGAGCTTCTTCAATGCTAGGAATTTTCAAGTATTCGATAAAGACTCCTTTTAGAAGATTTGAGTAGTTCAATGTGGCTAGATATGACAAAACATCTGCTCAAGTATTTTTAGATCTAGGTATCTATTGGATTTTTAGAACTTTAAAATTTAAAGATAACTCTTTAATCTTTTGAAGATATTTAATCATGGTTGGATCTTTAGATCTATACTTCTGATGCGGAACTAATATGCATGCAATTTTTTTTATATGTTTTATATGTGGGGTTGGGTGATTAATTCCTGAATTTCAGATTAAAATAAGTTATAGGGAATTTTATATGAATTTTAGAAGATCAGCATGCAGATTAGGACCTAGAAAAGTAGAAAAGAAGGATCGCCGGGGCTGAGAAGCCTCGGTTAGGGCAAGTTCTCCTACAATAAAACTACTGGAGGTAGAGGGGTGTACCTGACAACGTCTGTGAAGATCGCAGCAAAAGGGTCTCTCGTTCCTCGACGGATGCGGCCTGGAAAATCGAGCCAAAGACCCGCGGATACCCGGCTTTCTGCTCGGTGATCCGATTGAGGCTTGGCTGGAGTCGTTGGATTCGTAGGAACTCGGGGACCTGCAAACGACCTGTCAGGGGTTAGAAAACTCACAAAGGAACAAGAAAACAAAGGAAAAACAGCAAGGGAAGGCTTCTTTTGGAGTGGGCGTCCAGGGATCTGAGATGCTTGTTGGTAGCAGGAAGATGATTGCAGCACTGGGAAGAAGAACTCTCGCAAACCCCTTTATGCACACAGCAGGGTATCACACAACTCAATAGAAGAACTCAAGGTTTTCATTCATCAAAAAATTCCCTCATACAAGAGGCTAGGGTCCCTTAAATAGACCCTTAACCTTGGGCTCCAAGTAAGGGTACATAAGTCTTTACATAAGAATCCTTTTCCCTCTCAAACCCTAGCTAGAAAATAAGGAAATATTAGGTAGAAAAATCCCTAAAATTTTTCTTGACTTGGTCAAGACTCCAAGGACGCCTAGGGGGGCATGTTGGGCTTCTAGGAGCAGCAAAAGGCCGGCCCAAAGGGGCCCGGGTGCATGCGTTTGGGCCTCTGGAAGCTGGGGTGGCCTGGTAGCCAGGTAGCAGGAATATTCCCTGGTATCTTGCTTCTTAGGGGCTTGGGCTTGGCACCTGGGCTTGATTTCATTGGGCTAGGATGCAGATGGACCTCTGGAATCATGGATGCCCTTATTTATGAATATACTTTGGCATCTGGAAGGGAATCTGGGCATCTGGAGGGCATCTGCAAGGAATCAGGGTTTCTGATTTTTCTCCTGGGGTCTTCAAATCTTCAAGCTGGGTTGGACTTGGGCTAAACTTCCATGTCTTCAATCTGGCTGGACTTGGTCTTCACTTGTATAATATAGTCTTGAGTCTTCAGTATGCTTGGACAGGACTCAAAAAAATAAAATTAGCTCAACATGAGCTAACTAGCATTGGACTGAACTAGCTCAACATGAGCTGACTAGTACAGAAGTGAAATAACAACTAAAAATACTCAAATAACAACTAAAATGGACTCAGATGAGCTAAGCCCTTATTACAGATGGACTCATAAATTATTGATCAATTACAGAGGGTTGAGAAGCCTCTGCCTTATTCTGGTGCCTTTGGTGTCCGCACCAATTCTCCCGGGGTGGGAGGAACTCGACCCTGTCGAGTGAAGATCAGACTGGCTCACATATCTCTCGAGAAGGTCTGGGTTGAGGCATTGCAAGTCCTCTCTAGAAATCTACGAATCGTCCGACTCTGGCTGGCCTTGCCATCGGATCAGGAAGCATTGATAGTCACGGCCCCGGGTCGTGATGGCTTGATCGTCCAGGATACGCTCGATCCGTTCTCCTCTCTCAGGCCAATTTGTTAGTGGACACTCTGGGTTAGGGTCACTCATAATGAAAAGGAATAGGTCCAAAGGCCTTACTAGGTATCGCTGCCGGTTCCCTATACTCAACCAGGTCTGTAATATTGAAGGTAGAACTAATGCCCAAATCCGAAGGCAAGTCTAACACCTAGGCATTTGATCCAATCCTTCTCTATCACTTTAAAAGGTCCGGCTCTACGAGCATGAAGCTTCTTTTAGGCCTAAGCCTAACCAAGATAGAATCCACTACATCAAATTCTTTGACCCTTCTTCGGGAATTAGCCAGTTGTTTTAAGATTAGTGCGGGTGGTGAACATGCTAGGCACATGCAGACAAATGATGCAAAGGACTCATACTGACACCTAACAGACTCGACTATGCATTCCTATCGAAGGAAATTTTATTGAACTCTTTGGATCTAAACCTAATAGATTATAGGTTCTCTAGGTTTGATCCTAGCTTGACATGCACATAAAAATTTACAGTGAACTCCTAGCAAATTCCAAAGAGTATGCCAGAAGTAAGATGCAAACCTAACATGCGTGATGAATGCATGCAGTATGCTAATCTCAGCTAAATGCAATCTAATGATCCTAGAAATGCTGGAGGTGTCAGGAAAGGGCAGAAAATAGGAAGTGGGTTCAGAATTAGTTTGGTAAGGTAGAGAAAAAGGTTCATGGTTAGTTGGATAAAATAGGATAAAAGACGGGGTGTCAGGAACTAATCCTATACTAATGAGGTTAACCTTATGAGGTTGAGCTATATCTACAGGATTTGCATAATGGAAGGATGGGTCACTAATTTCGGGGAAGAGGTCCTTAATGGGAACTATAGGAGGGGACTCATCTTGAAGGTATTGATTCAAAGAGATCAGGTCCTTAATAAATTCTTCTGGTTCTTGTATTTTTGGACTAGACTCTATAATTTGGCTCTCCTCTATGGTTTCCTCAGGTAAGGCTCTAGCAGCAGTACCTAGGTTCTCTTCCTCTATTTGTTCTTCCATTATAGCTTTAGGTTGGATGTGGTCAAGGTCAACTAGCTCTGGGTTGGAATCTACCTGGGTATCTACTGGGTCAGCTAATTCTAGGTCTACTAAAGGTGTCTCCTCTTCTCCCTCATACTCATCTACTAGGCTCACATCAGCTTCATACACTTCCACGTTAATGTAAGCCTTGCGAATCTCAGGAATGGTTGGAGAAGGTCGGCTAGCAGGAAATTGGTTAGGTTCTGGTCTCTGATTATGGGTACCACTCCTAGTAGGTTCAGGTTGTATAAGAGGTAGTGGCTCACTATTGGGTTCATATTTAGGGATACTCATCCTATAGGGTTCAAGTTGACTAGGGGAAGCATGACTAGTACTAGGCTGATACTTAGGGGTTATGGGTTCTCTAAGCTCATAGGACAAGGGTGCAGATCTATGGGTCATGGGATTATAGGATCTGGGGTCATAGAATTTTGGGTCAGCTCTATGATCAGGTTCTAAGGTTGGATCAAGGTATGGGGTCCTCCTAAGGTTGGGCTCTCTATATGGGTCAGGATATTAGGTCCTCCTAGGATTGGACTCCCTATATGGGTCAGAATACTGGGTTCTCCTAGGGTTGGACTCCCTATATGGGTCAGAATATTGGGTTCTCCTAGGGTTTGACTCCCTATATGGGTCAGAATATTGGGTGTTGGGTCTACTAGGCTCATAGGGTATGGGTGTATAGGATCTATGATCATGGGATCTAGAGTCATAGGATCTAGGTTCATAGGTTATGGATTCATAAGTTCTAGGTTCATAGGATTTAGAGTCATAAGATCTATAGGTTGTGGGTATACTAGGCTTATAGGGAGAGGGTAAATAGGATCTATCTTCTTGGTCTATAAAATCCTGATTGGGTCTTCTAGGACTAACCTTAGGGATTGGGTCAGGATGATGGGCTCTCCTAGGTTCAGCCTCAAGGTATGGATCAGGGTTTGGGGTCCTCCTAGGTTGAGGATTGTAGTACGGGTCAGGATAAGGGGCTCTCCTAGGTTCGACCTCATGGTATAGATCAGGGTTTGGGGTCCTCCTAGGTTGAGGGGAGTCAGGATCTGGCTCAGACTGTGACCCATGGGTTTTTCTTGGGGTCCCTACCCGGACTTTTAACTGATCAAACCTATTGGCACGATAGTCAATTCTATCATTGGTTTGAATACGAGACTGAGTTAACTGGGTCATCTGGATAGTTATCTGGGCAATTTGATCAGCTAGGGCTTTTATTTGGGCTTGTAAATTTTCCATGGGTTCAGACATTTATGAAGGAGGTGGGTGATATGAAACTCCTGATCTAGTGCTCATGCAAGACTCGATCAGACCGACTATAGCTGACTAAACCTAAAGTCCAAACTAGATGCTCAATCAGGGTGGCAAACTAGCCTATAGTAACCCTGTACTCAGCCTGGCAGGTGTAAGGGGAGTGTTAGGTCCCTGATTGCCAATCCTAGACACCAATCAGAGATTGGCCAGGTAGGCGGACCAGCACACAAGCCCTTCGGGATTGAATCCCTAAACCACCGTTCTAGACACTAAGCACAAGGCACACACAGGTTAACTTGACACAGTGATCTAACACTAGCCCGGACCCGACCAGTTGGTGTCCCTAGCCCACTAGGGCAAATTAAGTCTAATTAATTTTAGGTTAAGGCTTGGGACTGAATGCAAGGGATGTGGTTTTGGGCTAAGGAGAGGTGATCAAATCCTCCCCCCATCTGATATAGCAAGAGTGCCCTTAAAAGTAAATTATGCAATGATGGCAGGCAGATGAGGATGCAAATTAGGGTTTAGGTATTTTTTTTTGGTATTTTTGGAAAATATGTATATATATATTTTTTTGGTATTTTTTAAATAGAATAAAACTTGCAAATCATGTCCTAATATACTGGAAATATACTAAAATTAAGAAATATGCAAAAACTCCTAAACAAAACCCTAAAACTTCCAAACTTGTCTTGCTAAAAAAAATAGAGCCGAAAATTTGCAGGCCCTATTTCGGCTCGCAGAAAATTCACATGCCATAATAAAATATGAAAAAAATTATAAAATTACTGTGAATTATGATAAATCCAGGAAAATAAATTTCAGAATTTTTGGAGTTTTTAACAGGGAGAAATAATTAAAATGATAGAGTATATACGGACTGAAAAATTACAGAAAACAAGCCCTAATCTAAGCTCTGATACCAAATGATGGGGAACTAATATGCATGCAATTTTTTTTATATGTTTTATATGTGGGGTTGGGTGATTAATTCCTGAATTTCAGATTAAAATAAGTTATAGGGAATTTTATATGAATTTTAGAAGATCAGCATGCAGATTAGGACCTAGAAAAGTAGAAAAGAAGGATCGCCGGGGCTGAGAAGCCTCGGTTAGGGCAAGTTCTCCTACAATAAAACTACTGGAGGTAGAGGGGTGTACCTGACAACGTCTGTGAAGATCGCAGCAAAAGGGTCTCTCGTTCCTCGACGGATGCGGCCTGGAAAATCGAGCCAAAGACCCGCGGATACCCGGCTTTCTGCTCGGTGATCCGATTGAGGCTTGGCTGGAGTCGTTGGATTCGTAGGAACTCGGGGACCTGCAAACGACCTGTCAGGGGTTAGAAAACTCACAAAGGAACAAGAAAACAAAGGAAAAACAGCAAGGGAAGGCTTCTTTTGGAGTGGGCGTCCAGGGATCTGAGATGCTTGTTGGTAGCAGGAAGATGATTGCAGCACTGGGAAGAAGAACTCTCGCAAACCCCTTTATGCACACAGCAGGGTATCACACAACTCAATAGAAGAACTCAAGGTTTTCATTCATCAAAAAATTCCCTCATACAAGAGGCTAGGGTCCCTTAAATAGACCCTTAACCTTGGGCTCCAAGTAAGGGTACATAAGTCTTTACATAAGAATCCTTTTCCCTCTCAAACCCTAGCTAGAAAATAAGGAAATATTAGGTAGAAAAATCCCTAAAATTTTTCTTGACTTGGTCAAGACTCCAAGGACGCCTAGGGGGGCATGTTGGGCTTCTAGGAGCAGCAAAAGGCCGGCCCAAAGGGGCCCGGGTGCATGCGTTTGGGCCTCTGGAAGCTGGGGTGGCCTGGTAGCCAGGTAGCAGGAATATTCCCTGGTATCTTGCTTCTTAGGGGCTTGGGCTTGGCACCTGGGCTTGATTTCATTGGGCTAGGATGCAGATGGACCTCTGGAATCATGGATGCCCTTATTTATGAATATACTTTGGCATCTGGAAGGGAATCTGGGCATCTGGAGGGCATCTGCAAGGAATCAGGGTTTCTGATTTTTCTCCTGGGGTCTTCAAATCTTCAAGCTGGGTTGGACTTGGGCTAAACTTCCATGTCTTCAATCTGGCTGGACTTGGTCTTCACTTGTATAATATAGTCTTGAATCTTCAGTATGCTTGGACAGGACTCAAAAAAATAAAATTAGCTCAACATGAGCTAACTAGCATTGGACTGAACTAGCTCAACATGAGCTGACTAGTACAGAAGTGAAATAACAACTAAAAATACTCAAATAACAACTAAAATGGACTCAGATGAGCTAAGCCCTTATTACAGATGGACTCATAAATTATTGATCAATTACAGAGGGTTGAGAAGCCTCTGCCTTATTCTGGTGCCTTTGGTGTCCGCACCAACTTCTCCCATACTAGTTCGACGATCAGTTATGAGTCGAAGGGAACTTTGATATGATCAATGCTAATCTCATTGGCTATCTTTAAGCTAGCAATTAGAGCCTCATATTTAGCCCCATTATTAGTAGTGTGAAAACTAAATCTTAAGGCATATTCCATCACTATCCTATCAAGATTTATGAGGATTTGTCTGGCTCTACTTCTTTAAAAGTTTAAGGCACTATCGACATGTGAAACCCAAGAAGGGGTGGTCGATTCTTCTTCTGATCTCTTTTTTGTCTTTTCTTCATTAGGTATTATGCAACGATGAAGTCAGCAAGGACTTAGCTTTCATGCCGGGCCAAAGTTTGTATCTAATATCAAACTCTCCTAATTCGATGGCCCACTTGGCTAGATGCCCCAATATATCTAGTCTTTGAAGTATGGATTTCAAAAGCTAATCTATTAAATCAACCATATTATGGGACTGAAAATATGGCCAAAATCTTTTTGATATAGTGACAAGAGTATAGATCATCTTCTCAGCCTTGGTGTATCTCACTTCCTCATTCCTTAATATCTTGCTGGTGTAATAGATGGATTTTCACATACCTATGTCTTCTCTTATCAAAATAGAGTTAATGACATTAAGAGAATAGATAGATAAATATAACATTGTTCACTTTCTTTCGGCCTCGATAGTAGTAGATAAGATCCAAGGTACTTCTTTAAGTCTTCAAAAGTTGATCAGCAACTATCCAACCACTCAAAATTATCGATATGCCTTATAATTTTAAAGAATGGTAGGCATTTTTTAACTAATCGGGAGATAAATTGACTAAGTGATGTAATCCAACTAGTCGAGCATTGAATCTCCTTTTTATTCTAAGAGTGCTTCATTTCTAAAAGTGCTCTAATTTTTTTGGGGTTGGTTTCAATTCCTTTTTGAGTCACCATGAAATTCAAAAACTTTCCAGATATGATACCAAATATGTACTTGTTTGGATTGAGTTTCATCTAATACCATCCTTAATTCATTAAAGGCTTCTTCTAGATTAACTATTTGATGATTAGCTTTTATGCCCTAGACAAGCATATCATCCATATAGACTTCCATATTTTTTCAAATCTAATTCTTGAAGACTTTGTTAACCAGGCACTGGTAAATAACTCCGACATTCTTTAACTCGAAAGGCATCATTTTGTAACGGTAGAGATCCCTTTCCATAACAAAGGTTGTTTTCTCTTCATCTTCTTATACCATCCAGATCTAAATATATCCTGAGAAAGCATCCATAAAGCTGAGTAATTCATGCTTGGATTTAGCATTCATTAGTTGGTTAACTCTTGGCAGAGAATAACTATCATTTGGATAGGCTTTGTTAAGATCTATATAGTCAATATAGATTCTTTATTTCTCATTTGCCTTCTTGACCATAACTACATTAGCTATCCAATCTGGGTAATGAGTTTTTCTTATGAAGCCTACCTTTAAAAGCTATCTACTTCCTCTTCGATGGCCCTTAATCTTTTTTAAGCAAAACTTCCCTTCTTCTGCTTTACAGAGAGTAGTGTAGGTCCATGTTAAGTTTATGGATGATGACATTGATAGATATGCTTGGCATATCAACAACTGTCTAGACAAAGATATCGGCATTAGCTCGAAGGAACAAGATCGGCCATTCTTTGACTTCATGAGCTAAAAGAGATCCTATCTGTTCTTTTTTATCTAGATCTATTGCCTAGACTGATAATCTAAGAAGGAAATGAATTGGATTCTCAAAAATTAAAGACAGATATATGCACTTTAAAAACTTTAAGCTATATAAGCTAAGTACTGTGTGAAGTAGAGTAGAGGCAAAAATAGTAAAAGCAAAAATACACATATAAACATAATAAATTTATAGTGATTCAGAACAACCTTAGCTCCTACATCTACTTTCTAGGATCTCTTGGAGATTTTACTATATTCTCTCAAGAATACACCCAGATTGTTTATTCCTAGGCTCATAATCTAAAATCCAATACAAAGTTTATTTTTTTGGGCTCACAAAAAATCTAATTAGCTTTCCAAGGCTAGCCAATCAAAACCTTAGATAAAGAACCCAAGTTTCAAATCCTACTGAAACTTGTAATAATACAAAATAAACAAAAAATAGAGCAACAGGACAAACTTTCAAAAGAATTGAAAGTTGCTAGTGAAGCATGACTTGCACCTACTTGATAGCTTCAATAATTGATCTTCAATGCTCTCTAAGTTACTCACTAATTACTTCAAGAGAGTAAGTAGGAAGAAATTAAGTATCTCTTAAGTTTTCAGGTGACAGCTCTCTCACTTTTCTGAATATTCCTTTTGAACTCAAGTGTATTCAATGATTGTTATGAATGTTAACTTCAATTCTTGTTTTTATACTTATCCCAGAGTTTCTCCATTGGTTTAAAGGCATTTCTAGTCATTGGAAGTCAGAAAATAGCCGTTAAAATCAAGAAAAATCAAATTTTGAAAGTTTGCTAAACTAGCCATTCAAGGCTGTCAGAGGGCCACAAGTCGGCTAGCTTGAGCCATGAGTCAACTCACTTGTAGGAATTCAAAAATCAAACTTTTTGTCCCACTAAGAGAGATGGCTCTTCTAGTCTATAAATTGGCTTTTTTGCCTATGCCAAAAAATTGAGTTTTTGCATCACTAAGAAAGTCGACTCTTTTATTCTATAAGTCGGCTCTTCTGGTGACTTGAGAATTTTCTATTTACTATTTTTCTATGAGAGTTGACTCTTGTTTTACAGGAGTCAGCTCTTCTACTTGACACAAAAAATCATCCCTCTATCCAACTGAGAGAGTCGGCTCATCCATCCCATAAGTCGGCTCGTCTGTATACCAAACTAGTGTGCCACTTCTAGAATGTACTGGAGTCAGCTCTTGCTTTTATGAGTCAACTCTTCATTTTAAATTGCAATTCTAACTTCCATTTTATTCAAGATTAAGTACAATTAAGCTCTCAAAACATTTTAATACCTTCTAGTGATATAATTGAGCTCTCCGACCATACAAAAGATCTCTTAAAGCATTTAAAAAGTTTTCAATGATACACAGAAGCTTACTAACCATGCAAATGACTTCATGAACCATTCTTTTAAAATTTTATGCTCTCTTAAAAAATATTCTTAAACCATTTAAATGATATTAGAATACTTTTCATGCTCCAATGTTTTGTAATTATCAAAATTATTTCTAAGGTCAACAATCTTTCTCTTTTTTATGATGAAAAAATACTAGGCATGGAGATTAAAAACTTGCAATATAAAATATATCGGAGCTTTATATAAAAAAACTTTATAGTATAAAGAGTATTAAAACTTTAGAAGTATCAAAGTGTTATAGTATCAGAATAATTGTTATGTACCAAAGTATATACGATGCATCAAAGCAGACCTTTTTATAAAATGTATCAGAATCTTATAACATATATCAGGGCATTTTATAAAATGTATCAGAACCTTTGGGTATGTGTGTATTTTGATTGGAGCTTTAAAAAATTTACATGTATCAGAGCTATATAAGATGTATCAGAAATATATCTACATGGAATGAGTTTGTATCAAAGTTTATGAATTTGTATCAGAGATTATAATGGGATGTATCAAAGCTAATGAATTTATATCAGAGCTAAAAAAGATGTATCATAGTTATTAAAACATGTATCAAAGCTTGAAGTGATGAGTGTATCAAAGCTTGTCAAGATTGAAAGAAAAAGTATCAAAACAATACTTCCCCACTTTACATCTCTTTTAACTTTCTTTTTGCTCTCTCTTTTCTAATAATACTCTCTCTTATTTCTTTTGAGTCTGATCTCATGCATCTTATATACTCTTAACTCATATTTTCTCTCCCTTTCTTTCTTTTTAAAATATAATTTTTTTATCTCACATACTACTTTCCCTTTTTATCATCGGCAAAGAGAATAAGACATAGCATTCCATAAACACATTTTTTCAAACACAGGAAGAAGATAATATTTCATTCCATATATAAGTCACTAATATATAATATAATATATAATACAACATGTGATGCATCACATATATCAAGGTCACATTACAATAGCATAACATCAAAGTGAGCACAAAATGTTCACTACAATAATAAGATGAACTAGTACTACAACAAAATAGGGATCCTAATGATCCGAACATACATATCCTAATACATGTAGTCTAATATAAGCTAATACACCAATCCTCATGATCCTAAATGTCTATTGTCTATGGAGCACAAGTCTTGGATGTTGAAGCAAAAGCTGGGGAAGGATCCCTTGCACTGCGGGTCATAGATGCTGGTCCAAATGTTGGTGGTGGTGGAAAGCTAGTACTTGGTCATACTATGGCAGAGAAGGGAGGCCTAGTAGGAGTAGGCGTAGGCTAAGGTGTAGGTCTAAGAGGCTAGTTAGTAGGCTAACCAAAGGAAGATCTAGATCCAATGAATCCTACAAGAACTGCCCCCAACTCAAACTCTATCCTCCTAATGCTAGGCTAAACAAATGCAATGGTCTTTGTCTGCTTTCACACAAATCTACCAGTTACTCCTCTCATCCTACCAATATCAACTCTTAGATCATCAAACTCAGACTAAGCTCCCTAAGCTCTCTGACTTTGCTCCACAATCTCCACTCTAAGAGTAAGCTCCCTCAGATTATGTCCCAACTCTTGATAGCTTTGAGAAATGTACTGTCTTAGATCACTAAACATGGAGATGATCCTAATAGTCATAGCATCTAAAAACTAAGTGAACTGATCTGAAGTAATCCTAGTAGGCTATGTTGATGGTCTAGTTAAAAGAAGGTGGAGCTGATGGTGGAGTCTTCAAACTAAGTAGCAGAGTAGAAGTATCTCTGTAGATGCTCCTGTAGCCTAAGTTGAGTCTAAAGGTACAGTAGTGGGAGTATGAGGCTCCTCATCATCATCACCATCCTCCTCCCCGTCATCATTATCGTCATCATCTCCATCATCATCAAAACTACCAAATGTTGCTATCTCATACCAGAGACTCTTCAAATCCATTAATCATCCACCTTGGTATACCCCATCTGATGTAAAGACTGCTCATTATATCTATCTATATGGAGTAATCTCCTAGCATCCTCTCTTGAGAAATCCAACTCTACCTAGTAGCCTCCTTGATCTAAGTCAGCATCAAAAAGGATGGGTTTATGGGTTGTCCCTTAATTAGGTAGTACATGAAAGCTATATCCTTCTTAGTCACCCAATCAAAATAGCTCATTTTAGGGGAAAAGATACAACTAACCATGTTATGTAGTAATATCATCTCCAAACTTAGTTGGTTGGCCTGCAAGTTTTTCATATTTCTAACATTCTCCCTTTCTAAAATGACTTTCAATCCATCAAGCTTTCTCTCTAAGTTTAGAAAAGATACTCCATCCCTCAACATCTTTAAAATATTTGCAATCCACCATTCATCTAGCGCAATCAATTTTTCTTTTACTATACAAGTAATAGAACTACTTCCTATAGTAAAATTCTCAAACAATGACTGAACAAGCACGAGATAAACTAGTACCTCTAAAATGCAAAAACTTTTCTAGCCTTGTGCCTGTATCCATGTGCCAATTCAAAAATGCTCCTACTCAAGGAAATCAAAGTAGATCTTATGTCCGATAGTCACGGCTCTATTCAACACAAAAATGGCTAGTTGATGTTGGGCTTGAGGATTTGCAAGGGCTTCTTGGTCATTTCTTCTCTTAGATCTCCTCTCGATAGATAATCCCATTACAGATCGCTTCCTCTTTGAGGCTAATGCCTTTTAGGGACCCATCTCTTTGGGTTCACTAGGAAAATCCCTAATGCTGTGGTCCCTAGGGTTTTGGACTAGTTTGGAATAGTGAAAAGAGGAGATGGCTCTAGGTTAAACAATGAAATGATAAAAAGATAAAGTTTTTGATTGGGTTTAAAAAAAGGAAAAAGAAATCTGTCCAGGCAAGTCAGCTCTCACAGGGGGTCTATCAATGCAAGTCGGCTCACAAGTGAAGTTCTAAAAAATTAAGGATTTTGAGGCCAAAATGAGTGGGAATCAAAATGAAAGATTTCTATCCTATAAGATATGGAGAAACACATCCTAAATTGATAAAAAACAATAATATTTGGCTCAAGAAAGATTTATCTTAATTTTAGAGAATTTCTAGAAAAGTTCACCTAGAATGGGTCACAAAGTCCTAATTCATCTCTAATAATTAAAAATCTATCTTCACTAAGAAGTTTGGTAAATATATCAACTAATTGTTTATCAATACTAACAAATTCTAGTACTATATCACTATTTTGTATATTATCTTGAATAAAATGATGCCTAATTTCTTTATATTTGGTCCTTAGTATTGAATATGATTTTTAGTTAAATTAATAGTACTGGCATTATCACATCTGATAGAAATTTTACTTTGCATAATACCAAAGTCTTCAAGTTATTGTTTAATCCATAGTACTTGAGTATAAAAATTTCCAATAGCTACATATTTTGCTTTAGTAGTTGATAATACTACAGAGTTTTTTTTCTTATTATACCAAGAGATTAAGTTCAATCCTAGAAATTGGCATGTACCACTAGTACTTTTTCTATCAATTTTGCATCCACTATAATCAACATCATAGTAGCCAATTAGGTCAATTGAAGAATGTTTAGAGTTTCATAATCTTAAATTAGATGTTCCTTTCAAATATCTTATGATTTTTTTGACAACAAGTATATGTGAATTTTTTAAAATTTGATTGAAATCTAGCATATATATAAACACTAAATAAAATATCCGGTCTACTTGTAGTTAAATATAATAAAAATCTAATCACATCTCGATATAGCTTTTGATCAATGCTATTACCATTCTCATCTTTGTCAAGCTTGCAGGTGGGATTCATTGGTGTGTAAATTTCTTTTGTAGTTTCCATCCCAAACTTCTTGAGTAACTCTTGATGTACTTAGTTTGGTTGATAAAAATCACTTTTTTCATTTGTTTGATTTGAAGTTTATGGAAGAATGTCAGCTTATCCATCATACTCATTTCAAATTCATCCTGCATCAGCTTAACAAACTCTTGGCAAAGTTGTTCATTAGTTACACCAAAAATGATATCATCCATATATATTTGTACAACTAATATATCATCATCCTTTCTTTTTATAAAAAGGATTATATTTACAATTCTTCTAGAAAAATTATTTTCAAGAAAAAATTTACTAAGTCTTACATATCATGTTGTAAGTACTTGTTTCAAACCATATAATGCTTTATTAAGTTTGAAAACAAAATTTAGAAAGGTATAACTTTCAAATCCAAGGGATTGCTCTACAAAATCTTTTTTAGAAATATATTCATTTAAGAAAATACTTTTTACATCCATTTGAGAATGTTTGAAATTCATGTAACATGCAAATACAAGCAATAGTCTTATAGTTCTAATTTTGCTCTAGGTGCATATATTTTATCAAAATTCATTCCTTCTTGATTATATCTTTTGGCTACTAATCTTACTTTGTTTCTTTTTACATTACCTTTTTTATCTAACTTATTTTTAAATACCCACAGTACCTATAATAGGTGTTCTTTAAATCTACAAAGGTCTATACATTGTTTTTTTCAAATTGGTTTATTTTTTCTTGCATAGCCATCATCCAGTTATGATCTTTTTCAGCTTCCATTATGCAATTTGGTTCGATTTGAGAAATAAATGCTAGATAATCAAATATATCTTTAAATGATGATATAATCCTAACACCTTGAAAAAGATTATCTATAATTAAGTCTTTAGGATGATTATGTGTATACCTCCATTCTTTTGGCAAATCACCATGTTCTTTGCTTTACTTCTTTCTTCTCTTCATATGAGTTGTCTTTCAAGCTTAACTCCATTTCTTTGTTTATTATACCTGCTTCATCATCAATACACTCTTTTTTTCTAGAATGTGAGGGGTTCGTTTCATCAAACATCGCATGTATAGACTCTTCAACAACTAAAGTTCTTTTATTGAAGACTCTATAAGCTTTGCTTGAAGTGAAGTAACAAAGAAATATACCTTCATCAGATTTTATATTAAATTTACCAAGGTTATCCATTCCATTATTTAAAATAAAATATTTGTAACCAAAAATATGAAAATAATTTATGTTTGATTTTTTATCATTCCAAAGTTTGTAGGGTTTTCTTTAAAATAGGTCAGATTAGAACACAGTCCAAAAATATTTTGGAAGATTGACTTCATACAACATAGTTAGGGTTATCTCTTTCATGATTCTATTCTTTCTCTCAACAATACTGTTTTGTTATGGTATTCTTAGAGCTGAATGTTGTGACCTATCCCATTTTTACTATAAAGTTTTTTAAAACTTTAGTTTTCAAATTCTATGTCATGATCACTTCTAATTGAGATAATAAAAAGATTTTTTTTAAATTTAAAACTTTTTTATAATATTTTAGAAAAGTATTGAAAGCCTCATTTTTATGTGTCAAAAATAAAATTTATGTGAATCTTGAAAAATCATCTAGTATCACAAGTTCATATTTCTTTTCTCCAAGGCTTGTGGTCCTAGTAGGCCAAAAAAGTCCATGTAAAGTAGTTCCAGTGGTCTATATATTCAAACAATATTTTTATATTTAAAACTCTTTCTAGTTTATTTACTGAATTGATAAGCATCACATACATTATCTTTTTCAAAATTCATTTTTGGCAAACCTCAAACTAATCTTTAGAAATCAATTTGAAAATAGTGTGCATGCTAGCATGTCCTAGTCTTCGATGCTAAAGCCAACCAGTTTCTTTGATCCTAGCATTCAAGGCCCCTAGACTTGTACTACTCTTTATAGCTAGAATATTTAAATCAATTATATAAATATTTCCAAGTCTATGTTCTATAAATTTAATACTTTCATAAAGTAAACTAGTAACTATACACATAAAAGATTCAAACATAATCTTAAAACCTTTATCGCATAATTGAATAATACTCAATAAATTATATTTCAAGTTTTCAACTAGCAAGACATTTTCAATATAAGTAGAAGGGATGATTTTGATTTTACCAATTCTGATGATTTTCTCTTTTCCATCATCACCAAATATAACAACACTTCCTTCCTTCATTTCTAGGATAAAGAATCATTCTTTGTCACCCGTCATATATCTTAAACAGCCACTATCCAAGTACCATTTTTGTTTAGTTCCTTGAACTATAAGACATTCCTACAAAATAGATCAAGTAATATTTTTAGGTACCTAAGCATTTTAGGTCCTTTGGGATTAGTGACTATGGTTCCTTTAGGAACCTAAACTTTTTTAACTTTATTTCTAATTTTCTTTCTCATATTATATTCATTAGCTTTATATCTATTTCTTTTATAGCAATAACAAATAATATTTAATTTTTGAGAGGTACTATGAATTAAAAAATATTTTGCTAAAAATTTATTTTTATAACTTGAGTTATAACCAATTTTAGCTTTATCATAGGTTTCTCTTTGATTTTGAAGGATTAGCTTAAGTTTGTTTGAGCTCAAGGTTAACTTATCTACTAATGATTTTAATCTTTAAACTTCTTTTTGAAGGTTTTCATTTTCTTATTTCAAAATCTTAAGTCTATCCAAACCTTCATTTTTTTTTTTTCTTTTTCTAAGATTTTATCGTTTTGAAGCAAATCATCCAATTCTTTTTGCAAAGCTTCATTTTTCTTCAAGGCATCATCTTTTTTTAACAAGACATTATTAGCTTATTTAAGTACTTTGTTTTTTAAACTAGCTTTTTTAAATTCAGTAAGTAGATCATAAAAAGTTATATGCAACTCATCAAATATAAATTCAATGTTGGGCTCAGCACATATATCATCTTCCAAAACCATTAAGTAAAGATTTGTTATCTTCCCTTGATCTTCTTTTTCATTGGAGCTTATGTCCTTGCTTTTGCTCCAAGTGGCAACTATCACCTTCTTCTTCTTGCTCTTTTTTTGAGGATCTCTTTTAATATAGGACGACAATAAGACCTATAATGTCCCAGTTTCTTGCACTCATAGCATATGGGCTAATTTTTGTCCTTCTCTTTATCATTCTCCTTTTCCTTGCTTGGCTCCTCTTAGCTAAGTTCTTCCTTCTATATTTTGATCTTCTCTTATCCATAAATCTTCTAAACTTTCTTATCACAAGGGCTGTATCCTCATCTCCTAACTCTTCTTCAAATGAGGGACCTTCTTTTTTTCTTCAACCACTGATTTAAGAGCATTTATTTTCTTTTTTCTTCCCTCTTCTTTATACAACATTCCATGGTTAGCTCGTGTGTCATCAAGGATCCTGCAAACTCTTTAAGAGGAAGGTTGTTGAGGTCCTTAGCTTCTTAAATTATCATGACCTTTGTATCCCAGTTACTTAGTAATATTCAGAGGACTTTACTCGCTAGATTGCTGTTGGAGTATATTCTACTATGACTTTTTAAACCATTAATAATATCAGTGAAGCATGTAAATATTTCTGTGATGATCTCGGTAGGTTTCATTTTAAATAGTTCATAATTATGCATAAGCATATTAATTTTTAACTCTTTGACTTGATTAGTGCCTTCATTAGTCACTTCAAGTCTATTCCAAATTTTCTTTACTAAATTGCAAGTAGAAATCTGGTTGAATTCAGTGGGATCAAATGCATAATACATTCATCACTTTTGCATTTAGTTCAACCATCTTCATATCAAGATCATCCCAATCATCCTCTGGTTTTGGGACATCAAATACCATTTACTTTTATAGTGGGTGTGTGAGGACCTTTGATTATTATTTTACATAACTAAAAATCAAGAGCTTAAATGTATATTCTCATTTTGGCTTTCCAATATACATAATTTGTGCCACTAAATAATGGTGGTCTGTTGCTTGACTGCTCTTTGGCAAATGAGGTGCTTATATAGATTGTCATGATATTTTTCTCTGATCATAAGATCAATGGCACTAAAAATGTGGCTTTGATACCACTTGTTGCCTAGATTGATAACATAAAAGGAGGGGTGAATCTAATTTTCAAAAATTCAAGATGGATATGTGCATTTTAAAAATTTTAAACTATGTGAACCAAGTATTGAGTGAAGTAGAGTAGAAGAAAGAATAGTAAAAGCAGAAGCATGTATACAAATATAATAAATTTATAGTGGTTCGGAGTAATCCTAGCTTTTATGTCCACTTCCTGAGGATCTCTTAGGATTTTCACTATATTCTCTCAAGAATACAGCCAGATTATTTTCTTTTGGGCTCATAATCCAAAATTCAATATAAAGTTTATTTTTCAGGCTTACAAACAAATTCAATTCACTTTCTAAGGCTAGCCAATAAAAATCTTAAATAAAAAATCCAAGTTTTAGATCCTATTAAAACTTGTTACAACATAAAATAAATAGAAAACAAAGCAGAGAGACAAACTCCCAAAAGAACTTAAAGTTGTTGGTGAAGCTTGACATGTAGCTACTTGATAGCTTCAATATTGATCTTTAATTCTTTCTGAGTTGCTCACTAATTGCTTTAAGAAAGTAGATGGAAAGAAGTAAAGTATCTCTTAAGTTTTCAAGTGACAACTCTTTCATTTTTTTGAATATTCTTTTTGAACTCAAGTGTTGCAATGATTGTTTTGAATGTTAACTTTAGTCCTGGTTTTTATACTTCTCCCAGAGTTTTCCATTGGTTTAGTGCTGCCCATGTGGCTTTTCCAAGAGGGGGTGAATTGAAAATTTAAAAAGTTTAAGCAAATATATGCTCTTTGAAAATCCCTTGAAGTGTTAAATGCTGTGATTGAAATAATTAAAAGCAGAAGCAAGATATAAAAAGAATGCACAACATAAACACAAAAAATTTTATAGTGATTCAGAGCAACCCAGCTCCTACATCCACTATCCAAGATTACCACTTGGGATTTTCACTATATCCCCCACTGGAATATAGTCGGATAGTTTTGACAGGCTCATAATCCAAATCTCTACACTTTGATTTTTAAACCGGGCTCACCAAAGAAACCCAACACTTGGTTTTAACAGGATCACCAAGAACCCAACACTTGATTTTAACACAGGCTAACTAAGAACCTATTTGGTTTTTAAACCGGGCTCACCAATAACCCAACAATTCAAAAAGAATTGTAAAGAGAAAGCAACAGAATGACAAACAAATTTTGTCAGATGGTTGTCGATGTAGCTTAAGAGAAGCCCAATTGATTGCACTTCAATGCACTTGGTTGGCTTCTTCAACTTCTTCAATAAATGCTTCAAGCTTCTGATGAGAGTTAGTAAAGGCTTGAAGTCTATCTTGAATGCTCTTGCAGTGCTCTTTAGCTCACAAGCTCAAGTAAGCATTAAACATTTATGAACCTTCTCAAAATTTATCCCAAACCTTCTTTTATAGAGTCTTGTACTCTTCTCAGATGATTTTAGTTGTTATAGACCATTGGGATGTGACACTTGTTTGTTGGAGCACTTTTTAGATTCAAATTTCAACTTCTGGAACTAGTATTATAAGCCTGAAATCGACCTTCGAGTCAACTCGGATTACTCGAGTCGGCTTGGATCCTCAAAGTAGTTATGATTGAGTCGACTCACTTCATTCTAGTCGGCTCGGTTGCATAGTATTCTGATTCCTCACTCTACAAGAGTCGGCTTGCCTTGATCTAGTCGACTCGGATCCTCAGGCCTTCAAAAATGTAGTCTGGAAGAGTTGGCTCTTTCTCTTTAGAGTCAGCTCGGTTGGCTATAGTTCTCAGAATGCTTTTTCTGTAGTTCTCAGAAGAGTCAGCTCGGATGTTTGACAGAATAACATAGTCGACTCGAATCTTCTTCGAGTGGCTCGCTTGTCTGATATAGAAAATCATGCTCTAGGCGAGTCGGCTCGGATTCATTAGAGTTGGCTTGGATGCTTGTGTGCCAGAAATCTTCATGCGTGCCATGTACCAGAGTCGGCTCTCCTCTCTTCGAGTTGGCTCGGATGAATTCTTCAATGAGTTATTAGTTTTTCTCTAGAAATCATCCAGTAAGTCTTTAAAGTCTCAAGATGCCTACAAACTCTTCTAACCATATTTTCATGGAATTTTAAGCTTGAAACACATCTAGAAGTAATCCATTTTCATGATTTTTACTTAACCTTTTCTTTGGGTTCTTCTTTACATGAATCACTTACAACATAACTTATTTCAAAAACTAAGGATGTAGGAGTTGTAATTGAGCATAAGAATCATCCTATAAAAACTTGTAAAATACTTGAAGAGTTGTTAGTAAAACAAATGCATGCTCCAATATTTTGTTTACATCAAAATCACTTATGGGGTCAACAATCTCCCCCTTTTTGATGATGATAAAACACTGGACATGAAAAATTCTTTACAATTACATGTATATTGAATTTGAAAGTGAGCATTAACATGTATCAGAGCTAATTGTATTTGCAAGTAAGTATCAGCGCTTTTTATGAGAAAAAAATAATACAGTATCAGTGTCAGTGCTTTTATATGTATCAGAGTGTTAAGGCTAGCACTTTCACAGAGTATCAGAGCTATTAATGTATACAAAGTATCAAAGCTCAATTTTGCAAAGTACCTGAAATGTATCAGGGTTGAAAAGTATCAAAGTTAATGCTTTGAGATCTTCAAGGTAAATTTACAAGTTTTGAGAGCATAAAGCATGAACTAAAGCCATTTAGTTTCAACAATTTTTCTCCCCCTTACTTATATATTTTCTATGCAATTTCATACTTTTAATCACATTCTCCCCCTTTTTCTTTCATATTTATTCTCTCTTTTTCTTTCTTTCTTTTTCATGCATTTCTAAACATTCTCTCCCTTTTTGTCAGCAATCAAAAAGGTGTTCAATTGATTTTTCAAAGCTTAATTTTTATAATAGAATGAGAAAGTTGTTAATATTTGTTTGAGATAATTTTACTTTCTCATCTCAACTTTAATATTTTAATTAAAATTTATTTTGATTAGCATTGTACAAATGAAAGATATTGCACAAGCTCAATTCATATATAGAAGATATGCCAAAAATGTATCCATTGCATTCATAAAGTTTTCAATACAAGTTACAAAAAGATATAATTCCGAGCGAAGATATAATCAATCACTGTCTACATCTACTTTAGTGCTAGTAGATGGCTCTGGAGGCGGTCTAGATGAAATGGGTTCAGGATCAAATACTTCTGGAGGTACAAAAGAGGGATGTGAATTCTGAGGCCTAAGGTGAGAAGCTGGCTGCCTACGGTGTGGAGTAGAGGTAGGTCCAGGTTGAGGTGCTGTCTGAGGTCTAGGGGTAGCTAGTGCTGCAATGACTTTGGTGGAGAGCTGATCAAGTTTAAATTGAACTGTATCTATCTCTTCATCTAGTTTCTTTATCTCAGTGTTCAGTGCAACTAGTTCAGCAGCTTGGGCATTCGCAAATGCTTCAGTAGAATCTCTAAGTCTTCCAAACTTGGACCTAAGGATCCCTATGCCCTTGGTGTAGTCCTCCTCCATTCTTTTGCCTTATTTCATGGCTCCCATTCTAAAGCTTAACTCCCTCGATTGTGTCCTGAATTCTTCTATGCTTTGTTCAACTGATATTTTTATAGATTCAGAGGCAGATTGGAGTGTAGCTACTAGGGGCTATGTGTCAAGCTGAGAGGCAGGTCTAGATGACTCAAGTAAGTCAATTCTAGTGCGTAGCTCTCTGATCTCAGAGCTGAGCAAGTTTAATCTAGTATCCACTGACTGGCGAAGCTTGCCAAACATACTAGTCAAGGAGCAGGTCAGTGTATCAGTCAGTGACCTCATCTACTGTTCTATAAACTCTTGAGTCACTGAAACTCCTATAGAGTGTGCAGATGAACCCAGAGCAGTATGTGCTGGTGGAGAAGTAGGTAAGGGAGTCTCATAATCAATGTGCACTATCTCCACAACCTCAGTGATACCAGTAAGCTCAGTCTCCATAGTCTCATCAGTACCATGCTCAGTCTCAATAGTTGCAAACACAGGCATAGCTGGCTCAGAAGTGGTGGTAAACTCAATAGAAGCAGCAATAGGAACATCAATAATATCCTCTGTAGCAGCAACAGTGTCCTCAAGTGTAGAAGGTCCAGAAGTGGAGATCTCCCTAGGAAGCTCCTCACTGTCACTATCATCAATGCTGCTGGAAGAGGCTTCTATAGCTCTTGCATCAGACCCTTTCCTTTTCCAAATTCTTTCACTAAATTCATAACCCATGCGCTGTAAAGTCTTGGAGGAATAAGTATCGGTGTGATGTAATGGTCTCCCATCTTCCCCTTCCAAATTGATTCTGGATGCTTGGAATAACAGTGTTAGAACCATGCCATAAGGCAAACAAGCTTTGACTTTTATTACAGCTCTGTCATCTACACAATCATAATGTATGGTAAATTCAATGCCACCCCCTCTATGATGTGCTCCATGAAACACAAATCTCTCTTGCTAACCCAATCAAATCTTCCTATCCTCGGAAGAAAGATCCGACTGATAAAATTATGGAGCAACCTCATTTCCAGTGAGAGAGTGTTTTCCATAACTGCTCCAACCCCATTAATGTCTTCTCTGTTCAGTATGGTCCTTAGGGTTTTCTCTCTGTCCTTTAGTACCAAATGCTTTGACCCTTCTGCCAGAATTTCCAAGATGGTGCTCAGTCTTTCCTCGGTAATGATCACCCTTTTGCCTTTGATAGTTGACTCAATGTGCTGTGCCTCTAACCTTAGGTTTTCATAGAATGTTCTCACTAAAGCAAGATAGGTAGGCACATTCAATGAATAGAAGTAACTCCATACTAATTCTTCAATAGAATCTCTAATTTTCAGCCCTAATTCTTTCAGAAAAGTAAAAATAATTCTTCTACAACTTGTAACCAGGTGATTGGACATGAAAATTACTTGCCTCGGTGAGGGAGTTGCAGTCGTTGTTGTTGCTTCAGTCATTTCATGCTGCTATTCTATCTCAACTGCCCGAGTCAGCTCTTCTTGCCGGTGCTTTATCCTTTTCTCTGTCTCAGCAGTGGGAACAGTCCTTTGAGTGCATTTTTTGACAGCACTCTTAGGTGCCATTACCTAGATTTGGGAGAAATTGGAAGATTGGAGCTAAAGAGAGAGTATTTCGAAGGAATGGGAGAGATATTGAGTAGAATGCTAGGGTTTAAAGCGAGATAGAAAAGCATGAAAGCTCGAAAAAAGTTACTCAGCTCTATTAAAAAATAATTTACCCGATATCTGGGTTAGCTTGGCTAACCCTAAATTGCCCGAGTCGACTCGACCAGAGCAAAACCAGAAATAACAGAGATTCGAGTCGGCTCAACCTGAGCATAAGTGCTCGAGTCGACTCGAACAGAAACTTTTCATAAAAGTTAAAAGAATGTTGAGAAATGAAAATTAAGTCCAGAAAATTGCATGGAAAGGTGTTCAAAGATATTGAATTGATGTAGGAGGTTTTCCAGATAATTTTTCCTTAATTTTGAAGGGATTAGGTTTGGAAAATCTAGAAGGGATCACAAAGACCTAATTTTCCTCTAATCATCCCAAATCTACCCTGATTGAGTGGCTTAGTGAAAATGTCAGCAAGTTGGTTTTCAGTAGGGATGAATTCAAGTTCAATATCACCATTCAAAACATGATCTCTAATAAAATGGTGTCTAATCTCTATGTGCTTAGTTCTCGAGTGCTGAATTGGATTTTTTGTTAAATTTATAGCACTTATGTTATCACATTTGATAGGAATTTTAGCTTGTATAACACCAAAGTCTTCTAGTTGTTGTTTAATCTAAACACTTGTGTGCAACAACTCCCTGCAGCAACATACTCTGCCTCAGCAGTAGATAGTGCTACCGAGTTTTGTTTCTTACAGTGCCATGAGATTAAATTCAATCCTAGAAATTGGCATGTGCCACTAGTGCTTATTCTATCAATTTTATAACCAACATAATCAGCATCAGAAAATCTAATTAAATTCAATGAAGAATGTTTTGAAAACCATATACCTAGATTGCTTGTTCCTTTCAGATATCTTGTGATTCTTTTAACGACAAGCATATATGATTCTTTAGGATTAGATTTGAATATAGCATATACACATACGCTAAACAAGATATCAAGTCTACTTGTAGTTAAGTACAGTAATGATCCAATCATACCTTAATAGAGTTTTTTATCAATATTGGATCAATCTTCATCTTTATCTAATCTGCAGGTTGGGCTTATAGGTGTGCTCATTCGTTTGCTTGACTCCATACCAAACTTCTTGATAATTTCTTTGGTATATTTGGCTTGGTTAATGAAGATTCCTTCCTTTGTTTGTTTCACTTGAAGTCCAAGGAAGTAGTTAAGTTCACCCATTAGGCTCATTTCAAATTCTTCCTGCATTAACTTAGCAAATTCTCTATAAAGAGTTTCATTAGTTGCACCAAATATAATATCATCAACATAAATCTGTACAACTAATAAATCATTATCCTTCTTCTTGATGAAAAGAGTTTTATCAACATTTCTCCTTGTAAAATTATTTTCAATATAGAAAGTGCTAAGTCTATCATACCAGGCTCGGGTGCTTGTTTCAAACCATATAATGCTTTATTGAGTTTAAAAATATGATTAAGAAAAGCATGACTTTCAAAACCTGGTGCTTGTTCTACAAAAACTTGTTCGGATATAAAACCATTCAAGAATGCACTTTTCACATCCTCATGTTGCAGGAAGTAATCTAATGGCTTCTAGTCTTGCCACAGGTGCATATATTTCATCAAAATCTATACCTTTTTCTTGGTTATATTTCTTAGCCATTAATCTAGCTTTGTTTCTAATTACGTTGCCTTGTTCATCTAATTTGTTTCTATAGACCCATTTGGTTTCTATAATGGGATGGTCTGATGGTCTTTCAACTAAAGTCCATACCTTATTTCCTTCAAATTGATTTAGTTCTTCATGCATGGCCATCATCCAATTTAGGTCAGATTCAGCTTCTTCTAAGTTATGAGGTTCAATTTATGATACAAAAGTTAGGTAATCATGTACCTCTCTATGTGATGACCTAGTCCCAATGCCTTGTGAAGGATCACCAATAATTAACTCTTTAGGATGAGAAGTTATATACCTCCATTCCCTTGGTAGATCAGTATGATCCTTACTTACTGTTTCTTCTCCTTCTTGAATTGGTCTTTCTTGTATGCTCATGTCTTCCATTTCTTTTGAATTGTACCTGCATCATTGTCTATGCACTATTCTTTCTTAGAAGGTGAGGGATTAGTTTCATCAAAAATACATGCATAGATTCTTCTACAGTAAGAATTTTTTTGTTAAATACTTTATATGCTTTGCTGTGTAATGAATAACCAAGAAAAATTGCTTCATCAGATTTAGTATCAAATTTTCCTAGATTATCCTTACCATTATTCAGCACAAAGCATTTATAGCCAAAAATATGAAAGTAATTAATATTGGATTTCTTTTCATTCCAAAGCTCATAGGGGATTTTCTTTAAAATAGGATGAATCAGAATGCAGTTTAAAATATAACAAGCAGTGTTTACTGCTTCTACCCAAAAGTACCTTGGAAGATTGCCTTCACACAACATTGTTCGGGCCATCTCTTTTGAAGTCTTACTTTTTCTCTCTACGACACCATTTTGTTGTGGTGTCCTAGGAGCGGAGAAGTTGTGATCAATGCCATTTTTTGTGCAATAATCATCAAAAAATTGATTTTCAAATTCGGTGCCGTGAGCACTCCTAATTGAAACAATTGAAAGATTTTTCTGATTTGAAACTTTTTTATAAAATTTTTGAAAGACTTTAAAAGTTTCATCATTATGAGCGATAAACAAAATCCAAGTAAATCTAGAGAAATCATCTACTATCATAAGTGTATATTTCATACCACCTAGACTTGTTATCCTAGTTGGTCCAAATAAGTCCATGTGAAGTAGCTCAAGGGGTCTAGTAGTTGAAATCATATTTTTAGATTTAAAACTCCTCTCAGTTTGTTTATCCATTTGGCATCATCACAAACATGATTAAGATCTACTTTAAATTTAGGCATACCTCTAACTAAATTCTTGAAAATTAACTTGGCAATTGTATGCATGCTAGCATGACCTAATGTCTATGCCAAAGTAAGCAAAACTCCTTTGTCTTAGCATTCATTGCAACTAGACTGGAACTACTTGACATAGCTAGATCATTAAGGTCTACTATATAAATGTTTCCAAGTCTATGTCCAATGAACTTATTGCTAGAATCAAGAGAGTTTATTACAATACACATAGATGATTCAAAGATAACCTTGAAGCCTTTATCACATAATTGACTAATGCTTAATAGATTATGCTTCAATTTGTCTACTAGCAATACATTTTCAATAAAAGTACGGGGGGTTATCTTGATCTTACCGATTCTGATTATTTTCTCCTTTCCATTATCTCCAAAAATAACCATATCTTTTTCTTTCATCTCAAGGGTGATAAATTAATCCTTGTCACTCGTCATATACCTTGAACAGCCACTATCGAGATACTATCTTTTCTTCAATTTTTGGGCTGCAAGACATTCCTACAAGATAATCAAGAAGTTATTTTAGGTATCCAAGCTAACTTGGGTCCTTGCAGGTTAGTAGAGGTGGTTCCTTTGGGAACCCAAATTCTTTTAATTCTATTCTTAGAATGTGTATTTTTCATTAATGATTTACATTGAAGAATTTATGTCCAACCCCATGACATGTATAACATATAATTCTAGAATTTTGAAAAGATGTATAAATGAAGTTCTAGATGTTGAAGCAGATGTAAAACTTTTTCTCATAAAAGATTTTCTATTTAAATTCTTAGGTACATACATTGTAGCTTTAGAAATTGATGCAGAATGACTAGATACAAAAGTTTCTTGAGATATTGATTTTGGAACATAAGCTTTTGAAGATATGAATTTAGTAGCTGAAATTCCATTGAACTAGAAGAATTGAAACTAATTCCAGCTTGTTTCTAGAAATTCTTTGATCTTTTAAATCAACTCAAGCTTATTTGAAGATAAGGTGAGTTTTTCAACTAGTGGCTTGAGTTTTTCAACCTCCTTTTTCAAGTCATTATTTTCAACAGTTAAAGCTTTGTTCTTGTCAAGACATGCTTGTTTTCAGTTTCCAAAGCTTTGTTCTTTTCAAAAAAGGCATGTAAATCTCTTTGCAATAAAATATTCTTTTCTAAAATTTCTTCCTTCTCTTTTTGTAAAGAGTCATTTGTATTCTTTAAAGCTCTTATCTTTACTCCAGCCTTTTTAAATTCAGATAGTAGATCATGAAAAGCAGAATTCAATTCATCAAAAGTAAATTCTAATTAAGGTTCGGGAGATGTTACCTCGTCTTCGAGACCCATAAGATAGAGATTAGAGATTTTTGTGGTCTCTTCTTCTTCAGATGAAGTCGACTCCTCGCTGTCGCTCCATGTAGCAACCATAGCTTTCTTTTTCTTCTTCTTGAAAGATTTCTTTAACAAAGGATAGTCGGGATGAATGTGCCCTGGTTTCTTACATTCATAGCACATGGGCATCTATTCTTCATCTTTTTCTCTATCCTTATCCTTGTCCTTCGAGTGATCACCTCGTTTATGGAATTTTCTATAGTATCTTCCTTTCTTCTTTTCCATAAACCTTCTAAATCTCCTCACGACCATAGCAATTTCTTCATCTTCCAAGTTGTCTTCAAAGGAGAAGAATTCATTTTTTCTTTGAATCCAATGCAGCTTTGAAGGCTATTATTTTTTTCTTCTTCTGATCATCATCAGTCCTATGCTGCATGGCTAACTCATGTGTGATGAGAGAAGATGTTTAGATCTTTAGCTTCCTGGATGGCAGTTACTTTGAGATCCCACTTGTCCGGAAGTGATCTGAGGATCTTTGTACTAAGTCAGCATTTGAAGAAACCCTACCAATACTTTTCAAATCATTAATAATATTTGTAAAGCAGGTAAACATGGCAGAGATTGTTTTATTTTGTTCCATTTTGAGAAGTTCATAACTATGTACAAGAAGATTAATCTTCGAAGTCTTCACTTGGGAAGTTCCTTCGTGGGTCACTTCGAGTATGTCCCAAATTTCCTTTGCAAAAGAGAAAGTGAAATTTAATTGAACTCGTTAGCATCTAAAGCACAGTATAATAAATTAATTGCGGCATTTAATTTTCCTACTTTATGTCGTGTTCATCCTAATCCTCTTCAGGCTTTGGGACATCCACGCCATTAATTTTGATCATGAGAATATGTGGCCCACAAGCTCAAGTAAGCATTAACATATATTAACCTCCTCAAAAGTTATCCCAAACCTTCTTTTATAGAGTCTTATACTCTTCTCATATGATTTTAGTCATTATAGACCGTTGGGATGTGATACTTGTCCATTGGAGCACTTTTTGGATTCAAATTTTAAGTTCTGGAACTAGCCATTATAAGCCTGAAATCGACCTTCGAGTCGACTCAGATTACTCGAGTTGGCTCGGATCCTCAGAGTAGTTTTGGTTGAGTCGACTTGCTTCATTCTAGTCGGCTCGGTTGCATAGTATTCTGATTCATCACTCTGTAAGAGTCGGCTCGCCTTGATTCTAGTCGACTCGGATCCTCAGGCCTCAAAATGTAGTCTGTAAAAGTCGGCTCTTTCTCTTTAGAGTCGGCTTGGTTAGCTGTAGTCTCAGAATGCTTTTTCTGGACTTTGGAGGAGTCAGCTCGGTTGTCAGAAGAGTCGGCTCAGATGTCCGACAGGATACATAGTCGACTCGGATCTTCTTCGGGTAGCTCGCTTGTCTGATGCATAAAATCATGCTCTGGGCGAGTCAGCTCGGATTCATAGAGTCGGCTTGGATGCTTGTGTGCCAGAAATCTTCATGCATGCCATGTGCCAGAGTCGGCTCTCTTCTCTTCGAGTCGGCTCGGATAAATTCTTTAGTGAATTATCATTTTTCTCTAGAAATCATCCAGCAAGTCTTCAAAGTCTCAAGATGCCTTCAAACTCTTCTAACCATATTTTCAAAAATTTTAAGCTTGAAACACATCTAGAAGTAACCTATTTTTATGATTTTTACTTAACCTTTTCTTTAGGTTCTTCTTTACATGAATCACTTACAACACAACTCATTTCAAAACTAGGATGTAGGAGTTAATTGAGTATTAGAATCATCCTACAAAAACTTGTAAAACACTTGAAGAGTTGTTAGTAAAACAAATGCATGCTCCAATGTTTTGTTATCATCAAAAGTCACTTATGGGGTCAACATTTAGAGGCATTGTTAGCCATTTCTAACTATTGGAAGTCAGAAAAGTACCATTAGAATAAAGAAAAATCAAATTCTGGAAGTCTATTGAACTAATTGTTACAAGACTGTCAGAGGGCCACGAGTCAGCTCACCTGGATCAGAGTTGGCTTGCCACTGGAATTCAAAAATCTAACTTTCTATCCCATTGAGAAAGTCAACTTTTCTGGTATACAAGTTAGCTCTTCTATCTGTTTAGAAATAACTTTCTATATACTGAGAGAGTCGACTCTTCTATTCTACGAGTCGACTCTTCTGGTGACTTGAAAATTTTTGCATACTATTTTCCTAAGAGAGTCAACTCTTGCTCTACAGGAATTAGCTCTTCTACCTGACACAGAAAATTGTCCCTCTATCCACTAAGAGAGTCGACTCATCCATTCCATGAGTCGACTCATCTACATAAGAAACTAGTGTGCCACTTCTAGAATGTGCCAAAGTCGTCTCTTCCTTCTATGAGTCGACTTTTCAATCCAAATTTTAATTCTAACATCTATATTACTCAAGATTAAGTACCATTAAGCTCTCAACACATCTTAGTACCTTCTAATGGTACAAACGAGCTCTCCAACAATATAAAGAGTCTCTTAAGGCATTCTTAAAGTATTCAAAGGGTTTTCAATAATACATAGAAGCTTACTAACCATGCAAATGACTTGATAAACCATTCTTTTAAATTATTTTCTCTCTACAAAAATATTTTTAAATCATTTAAAAGATATTAATTCTTTTCATGCTTCAATATTTTGTGATTATCATTATCCTGTGGTCAACAAGATCATCTTCCAAGAGAATGTTTATCAATTGCTCAGACGATTCTCCTCTATTTGCGATGACATCTTCTTCTCTAATTATCTATCTCATTTATCAACTGGAACTCAATTTGTTTTGGACCTTTTGACACGTTGCAAGAAAACATTACCTTGCCACATCTAATCTCCTTAGTTTTTCTGACTCATGCTTTGTTGGGAAGCTAACAATAGTTGATAGATAGAGATTACTACCTTCAAAGCATAGTTAACCCTAGTCATCCAAGGATGACATTATAAGTTGACGGTATTCGAATAACTAGGAAGTTGAGTAGAACCATTACTTGTCTTAGTGATTGGCCTACAGTTACTAGTAGGAAGATCTCTCCTTCTGTGAAAACTAAATTTTCAGAGAATTCGATGAGTGGAGTATACACATTTCTCAACTTTTCAATCGATAGTTCTTTTTCTAGAAAGTATCATAGAGTAAGATGTCGACAGAGCTTCCATCATCAACCAAAATTCTTTTTACATCATATTTAGCTATCATCATAGAGATAATAATCATATCATTTTGTGGGATTTGAATCTCCTTTACATCTTCATCAAAAATAATATAATTTTCTCATTAAAAAGTGGTTGACTCTATTGATGCTCTTTTTCAATGGCTCCTCATCTTGTCTTTCTGCCTTGCAGCCTTTGGAGAGGCTAAGATCATGCTAACCATCCCCTCATTTGGTAGGTTGTCCAACTCGGTTTCATGCTCGGGACATGTTGGAGGGGCCTCTTCTTTCTTCTAGCTGTTAATATACTTGTTGAGGTAATCCCTTTAGAATATGTTCTCAATTTTCTACTTCAACTAATGACAATCTTTTGTATCATGTTCATAATCTTGTGGTAATGACAGTATTTGTTCTTATCCCTTTTCTCTAGCAAATTCCTCATGGATAGTGGTCGGTGCAAGAAATCTTTGTTCTTGATCTCCAGAATCTAAGAAGAGAGAGTCAAGGGGGAGTAGCTGGTGAATTATCGAGTAGAAGGTTTGGCTTTGAACTTTTTGGAGGTTTGTTAGCTTTCGATTGAAATGAGTTCTTCTTCATGAGGCCATTCTTCCTACTTCCCTTCTTTCCCTCCTTCTGGTGGAGGAACTATCCTTCATTAGCTTAAGCATGTTTTTCTACTCGCTTAAGAAGTTTGACATAATTCCTTGAAAAGTTTTTATTCAAGAAAAAACTCAGGCGACTATTTCGGAGTCCTCCTTTCAAGGCTAGCATAGCAATAGACTCTTTGAGATCTTTGACCTCTAGTGTAGTTGCATTGAAGCATGCTACATAACTCCAGAGTGTCTCTTCTTTTTCTTACTTGATGGAGAAGAGATTATTATTATTCTTTGGCTATGATCGATAACTACTGAAATAGGTTACTAATTGACTACCTAGTTGCTGGAAAGAATGGATGGATCTAGGTAGCAAACTTGAAAACTATATCATGATAGCTTTCTTCAGAGTTGCTGGAAAGGCCAAGACATAGGATATCAGATGCGCCTTGGAGCTTCATGAGGGTTTTGTATCCCTCCAAATGGTCAATAGGTTTAATAGAGCTATCATAGGGTTCGATCGATGGCATCTTGAATCGATTGAGAATCAGCTCATTCATGATTTTCTCAAAAAAAGGAGACTAAGTGTTGAAGTCATGGAAATTATTCTAATGATAATCTCCTATGTAGATTTCTCTAAGTTTAGACTCTAGCTTCTAGGCCTTCTTTTTAATGCCATCCTCTCTCTAAGGGTGATGATTCAAAGGGTGCACAAGAGTTGAATCCTCTTGAAAATCCTTCAAAGGATGATGGTGGTGGTTCCTTCCTTCCTGAAGAAAAATTAATCACCGAATTTCTTCCTCCCTACAAGGAGGTTGATGTCTTCTATCACCTCCACCAGGTTGATGCTAGTGGTTCCATTAAGATGATTCAGCTAGCAGATAGGAAGTTGACAACAGATTATTGGAGAAAATGGATGGCACTCATTAGTAGCTGGACCTACTCAATCAAAGTATCTAACTTGGATCAATAATGGAAGTAGGTAGAGGATTTCTTACCTTAACTTCTGCTATACTAGAAGCATTTTGAAAAGATTGTTGTCGAGGGATAGAGTTGAGTGGAGGTCTTCCTCTCATAATTTTCTTAAAAGATTTGGACAAGACCCTTCCTCTAGTACTAATCTGTTGCTGCACATCTCCAAGCTTGAAAAACTAGTTGTACTGGAGTGGCTTTCGAGCTCTTGAGGATCTTCAAGAAGCTAGCCAATAACTTTAGAAGTGGACTTGTTCAGCTCCTTAACCAACAAAAAGTTCTCATCATTGGAGAAATTAATAGGATTTCTCTAATGGAGAACCCTCTGATGCTTAAGTCAGCTTTGAAAAGGAGAACAATTAGAAGAAAATGGAGAAGAATGTGTCTCCCTAAGAAGTTTCTGGAGTCCCCCTTGACTCCCTATTTATAGAGATTTAAGGCTGAATTGGTTAGGCGATTATTAACTATTTATAAGGTGATTATACTGTTAAGAAAGTTGTGAAGTCGGTTAGGTCAATAAGAGTTTTTGTTATTAGTAGTTTGTTAGGTGGTCCGTTACACTTCTTGATAACCACTTTACCAATCTTATGGTAATTGCTCAAATAAGAGGTCAGTTTATTAGTGGTTTATTAAGTGGTCCGTTATACTTCTTGATAACCACTTTTTCAATCTTATCATAATGGCTCAAATAACTTTAAGATAACACTATATATTAATAAAGTTATAAAACTTTATACCTAGCTTAGGTAAGTGGTTAGCACCATCCGATGAGCTACCTGTACCTTAAATAGATGATCGGTTCCTGGCCATTGGGCATCATATGCTTCAAATAAGTGATCGACTCCTGGTATCGAGCATCTTGTGTCTCAAATAAGTTATGACTTCCGGCCATCGGGCATCCTGTGCTTTAAATAAATGATCGGCTCCTAGCTATTGGGCATCTTGTGCCTTAAATAAATGATCGACTTCTAATCAAACACTTTTCTATATAACAGTAGTTATTTATGATAGGTAATTTATTCTATAACATGAATGACTCTAGTATTATCACTATAGAGATTCGTAGGGGAGACATAGGTATAGGAAATGATGTAGAGTATAAGATACAATCACAAGAGATGAGACAAAATTATGACCTAAAAATAAAGCAGCTAAGTCAAAACATTAAATAGGTATAGTGTCATTGGAGACCTAAATTGATCAGATTATCTTTTAAAGTGAGGTTTTGCCTTGCATCAAGTAATTATCTACATATAATTATGAATTTTGTATAATTATCTTATATATTTTTATTGTATAGACTTCTAAGTTATATGTATTGATTTTTGTATTCATTAATTTATAAACTTTTTTCTATTTTTTATAGGCTCCCGATTCTTCCAATAGTCGTATAGATGATGATGATGCTACGATGCACAAGTGTTAGCACTCTCTCTTTTTGATGTTTTATGTATGATGTATTATTTTATATTTTGTTATGTTCTTTTAATTGTATAGATGCATTTATCTTGAATAATATAAAAACTTGTCATTTTGGTATGCAATACAAATATTATTTATGACTTTTTGTTATATATAACAAGAATTTTTGGAGTTCCTCAATATTTATATAAAAGTAAATTTTATAAAATTCACAAATATATGTGGCATGAAATAAGCTTTGTATACTCTTTTGATATATAAGAATTTTGTTTTTTTTTTTTTTGTTAAAAATAATTTGCGACACTTTAAAGCATTGTTAGTTAGCATTAGCAAAAGCCAAAAAAAAGCGTTGCCAATGTTCAATTTCATTGTAGTGTATGCAACAACAGAAATTTGTTGCCTAAATAAAAATTATTGCTAAAATATCTAGCAAAATTATTGCTTATAATCAAAAAAATCATTGTGAAATATTTCTTGAAAATCATTACCTAAATATGAATAACTGTTGTCAAAATTGAAAATCACTATCAAATCCTCTTGAAAACTGTTGCCAAAATATTCATAACTGCTATAAAAACTTATAATAGGTCATTGTATAAAATGAATAACCGTTGCTAATTCTCTCGGAAAAACCATTACATAGAAAAGAAAAACCATTGCCAAAATCTTAAAAAAGTAGCTGCCTTTGCCAAAAAAAAAAAAAATCTTGCCTTTTTTTTTGTTACAACCTTTACAAATACTTATAAAAAATTACCGTATAAGATTCCATTAGGCAATGGTTATTTAGCCATTGGCTTACATTCAAAATACCGTTACCTTTAACTTCAAGCAATGGCCGCATGAGCAATGGGTGTATAACTATTATCAAAACCATTAGACAACGATTTTGGACCTTTAAGCAATATTTTTTTGCTTGTTGTCTAAGATTATTTTGTTGTAGTGATTATCCTCCTTAGGATATTGGGATCGAAGAATACTAGCAATCTCCTTCCTATTATTAACTAAAGGAAGCAATTGATTTTTACTTTAAGAATTAGTTTCCAATGAGGATCTTCTATAGTACAGCCCATGCACGGTATAATGCCATCCCTAGATGGCTACTATTAAAAGATGGAAGGCCGTCAAATTAACAATGCTCATTATACATATGATGAGTAATTATTTGTACACCGCATGCGATGCAACAAATTCAGCATGGCCTATATCGTACGTTTCTATTGATCCAAATATATTTACTGTAGCATGATGGGACAAAAGCTGAGATGACTAGCATTAATTAAAATTTTTGTCCATACCAAAATATCCTTACGATATCCTAGTTCAAAAGCTACGACCCCAGTTCCAAATCTACATCTTGATTCCAAAAATGACTCGAAACAATATTACGACACCCTAGTTCAAAACCTACGATATCTTAGTTCAAAACCTACGACATCCTAGTTCAAAAATGACCAGAAACAGTATTACAATACCCTAGTTCAAAACCTACGACATCCTAGTTCAAAATCTACGATACCATGGTTCAAAAATGACCATAAACAGTATTACGACATCCTAGTTCAAAACCTACGACATCCTAGTTCAAAACCTACGATACCCTGGTTCAAAAATGACCTGAAATAGTATTACGACATCCTAGTTCAAAACCTACGACACCCTGGTTCAAAAATGACCTGAAATACTATTATGACATCTTAGTTCAAAACTTACGACATCCTATTTCAAAACCTACGACATCCTAGTTCAAAAATGACCTGAAATAGTATTATGACATCCTAGTTCAAAAACTACGATACCCTAGTTCAAAACCTACGACATCCCTGCAGAAAATATAAATTAAAACCTGAAACAGTATTATGACATCCTAGTTCAAACCTACGACACCCCTGCAGAAAATATAAATTAAAACCTAAAACAGTATTACGACCCTAGTTCAAAAGCTACGATACCCTATTTCAAAACCTACAACACCTCTGCAGAAAAATATAAATTAAAACCTAAAATAGTATTACGACACCCTAGTTCAAAAGTTACGGCATCCTAGTTCAAAATCTACGACACCCATGCAGAAAATATAAATTAAAACCTGAAACAGTATCACGACACCTTACGACATCCTATTTCAAAATCTACGATGCCCTAGTTCAAGAAACCGGAGGGAAGGATATTTTGGTTTGGACAAAAATTTTAAATAAAAGCTGAATGATAATTAATGCTAGTCATGCTCAACTTCCATCCCGTCATGCTATAATAGATATATTTGAATTAATAAAAAAATATAGTACGTGCCATGTTGGATTTACTACACTGCAATCAGTGCACAAAAACTTTTCCTATATTTGACACGCCATGTACTAGTGGATTATCTTGTTTGATGGCCATCCATCTCTCATGGAAGCGACAACTGCACATTACTCAACACTTGCATCCATTCTTATCAATTTCTCAATGGTATTGTGGGTACTCATCATGGCGGCTAATCGTATCAATCTGTCTCCAAACATGTGTGTGTATTGTGTCCTTATTATATATGTGAAAGGGTTTGGGATATGATGGGATCCGATGCTCCCACACGGTGGGTATTCACTTAATTTTGTTAGGTATAGGTGCTTTTCTTCTAGTACTCAAGGCTCTTTATTTTGGAGGCATATATGATACCTGGGCCGGGAGGGGGGGGGGGGGAGATGTAAGAAAAATAACCAACTTAACACTTAGCCCAAGTGTTATATTTGGTTATTTACTAAAATCTCCTTTTGGGGGAGAAGGATGGATTGTTAGTGTGTATTGTGTCGATTCTTTTGAGTATATATATATCTAGAAATACCCGGCGATCTTTATTGACACCATTTCAGACACAACTGGTACATTCCAAAATAACTCTGACTCTGATATCTTTACCCTTGGCCATGAACCCCTTTTGATTTTGTATTGCCTAGCAAGATGATTATAATAGTTACGTAGATGATGGTCAAATCCAAAGGTACCTATTAACATACCATGAAGCACTACTGTAAAAAGGGAAAATGTTCATATTTTTTTGGACTCTACCTATTGCCGCCATGATTACCTTCGGCCTGCAACTTGGTGGGTCTCGGGACCATGCAGATCGCTCCGGGTGCCATCGGATGTCTCGTTGATGCGTGCTCCTGGCCGCTAGACGATCTGCAAAAAGAAAAGATCCAGACCGGGGATCCTAGCAGGGATACTGCGACGATCAAATTAATAGGATGATTGAGGATAATAAATCCTAAGTCACGAAGGCCTCGGTGACCGCCGTGAAGAGATCTTTTCGAAGAAGATGATCTTTCTAGGGTTGCTTGCACCACTTTCTATAGGGTTTGCCTTCTTTTCTTGCTTACCTTTGCTGGAGGCCTTTCGTACCAATATATCTATAGTAGCCAGTGCTTGCAGGGTGGATGATGTATCCGGCCTGGTGTCCCTAACTAAGAGGGGTGTAGGCCTCACATGACAGAACTAGAGTCCCAACAGGGTTTCCTCTACAGCTAGAGTAGGCAACGCGCTGTGGTGCATCCTCTTAAGGGAGGGTGCAGGTCTAGCATGATCCCGTGGATCAGAAACTGGAGTCCCAACAGGACCCCTTCTGCGATGGCACAGGCAGCGTGCCGTAGGTTTTGCTTCCTTGTGAAGGTTGCAGATCCCGCGAGGCTCAGAGCCCTAACAAGATCCTCTACATGGACAAGGGATGGCATGCTGCGTAGCTCCCTATTCTGGAATGCATGCCTCTAGGCAGGGGGCGCAGGACAGGCAAGGCACTATTCCTCCTCCATGACGTATCGCAACAAGTCCGGCGAAGATAGTGACCCTACCCTCTTCGATCATCATCGGACTCATAGAGGCCAATCGGGGCACATAATCCTGTCTGGGGTAGCGGCATCCTTCAATGTTTCCTTTCATTCCTGGCATGCGGTGGCCACTTCCATTTGCAGCTAAGATTCGGGCCAGCATGGAGCTCTACTCGACCAAGAGCTCTACTCGGCCAGGAGCTCTACTCGACCAAGAGCTCTACTCGGCCTGGAGCTCTACTCGACCAGGAGCTCTAGTCGGCTAGGAGCTCTACTCGACCAGGAACGCAAATCGTGAGCACCACGTCAGCAGTCTGCCTGTCGGATGCATGCACCATGTTGGCCACCCGGATGCCATGTCAATGCCTAGCCACATCAAATGCCTCCCACTCCCGAGTCCAGAGCGCATCATGACTCCTTGGGTTCGGGGCGAAGTGAGTAATGACGTCGCTGACTTGGAGGACCATCATGCTCACGTCATTAAATGCCACGACCTCTGATGATTCACAAATCATGCTTGTGCCAACTGGAGGGCACAACGTCAGCAAGAGTGGCAATCCGAAGTGATGTCTTCACATCTCCCAGCATCAGCAATTCATGAATCGAAGCATCTCGAACAGTGGAGATCGACACGCATCTGAATCTCGCTGGCCAACAAAGTGGAGGGCCGCATCGTTCGGGCGGTTCTGTTTGAAAAGGTGGGTTTTCACCATCTCTTTCAGGAAAGTGGCTTGTCCCTTCTACCTTTTCAAAGACCTTCGAATGAAAAAGGAGAAGCAAAGAAGAAAGAAAGGATCTCCTCACCCATTCTTGGAACCCTCAACCCAGAGTCCCTTGCAGGTTAGTCTTCCTCCCTTGCTTCTTCCCTTCTGGTCTGCACCGAGGGAGTGTCCCCTGCCCTTAGGTTTTTCTCTTCTCCTTTGTTCCTTCCTCCTTCATAAGTGCTTCCAGAGGCGGACACCATCCCCTGGAGCGTCCCCCAGTGTACCCCAGTATGGTGGAGCCATCCCGGGTGAGGCCTCCTTCCTCGAATAGTGAGAAAGAGGATGTTCCTTTCAAAGTCTCCCAGGGTCCCTACCGAACGATGGACTGCAACACCTTATCCTTACCTCCCCCTCCTTCATCTTCAAGCTAGGACCTAGCGAGTCCATCTGGCATCTGGTGGGGACACCAGGATCAAACACAGATCACTGGATCACATATGGTTTATTAATTAGGATTTTAATTTTAGAACCTTAGTCATGTGTCACAATTTTGTAATCAATTAAAATTGGGTCCTGTAATAAGTTGAGGCTAGTTGATTTGTCTCAACCTTCAATCCTAGTCAATATATTGAGTCCTGTACTTCAGTTATGAGTCCAGTAGAAGTTCAATTTGTACAAGAGGAGAGGATACCATACTGTGGAGTTCCACCAGGCCTTATCTAGGAGCCAGAAGACCCCACTTCAGCCAATTGGACTTTGTATGCCAACCCAGGGTCCAAGATTTGCATGATGCCCAGAAGCCCTCTAGATATTTTTTGGATGCCCAGATTCCCTCCAAATGCTAAAGAAGCCCCAGCCCAAAGAAGATTCAAGGCCCAGGTCCATAAGAACCAAGATGCCATTTTATTCCAGGAATATTCCATCCAAGGTGCCCAGATATCAGGAGGCCCAAGCCCATGCACCCAAGCCATTCAAGGTCGCCCAAGCCCATGAGGAGCCGGCCCCCTTGCTTCCCTTTGGAGCCCACATGCCATTCAAAGCATAGGCGTCCATGAGGTTGACTTGGCCCAAGGGTTGGATGAAGACTAGGTCAAATCATGAAGGGAGAAGGAGAAGACTAGTCAAAGTTCCTAACCTAGTGGGATTTATTTTTCTAATTGTTTTAAGACTTGTAATTCTAACCTAGCTAGGAGATGGAGTCCAAGTGGAAGGAGGGAATTAAGTTCTTATTCTATTCCACTTGTATATTCCTAGTTTTAGATTTATTTTGTAGTCTTTCTTCCACTTAAATTGTGTAAACCTATTCTAACTAGGAGAAGACTTGCAATACCTTAAGGAGAGGTTATTCTTAACCTAAGTGTAACCCTAGTTAGGAGAGGGCATGGAAGCTCTATAATATCCCACCCCTCTTCCTCTTGTAATAACTTTTTATTGATGATATCAAAATCCTGGTGAATTTTATTTGAGTTTGCTCTTGTGTTGGAATTGTGTTCTTGTGTTTTATTGGTTACTTTGTGTGCCCTAGCCATCCTTGCTGTCCTAATATCCTTCCATGCCCAAGCTTACTACCATCCAAGCCTTCACACATCCAAAGGAAGAGTGCCCTAGGCCACCCAAGCAAGGATCTTCATCAAGCTTCTAGTCGCCAGCCATTCAAACCCTGATTTAGATTTTTTTCAAACCCTAGTTTCCTTTACTTTTATTATTTGCTTTTTTGATTGACCTCTAATGCTTGCAGGATCCCCGAGATATTTCACCTCCCTGGATGAGGCTCTCATTGCCTCTAGGATCGCCCAAATAAGTCATCAAATTCAAGGGAATCGAGCTTTATCATCTAGGCTCCAATCAGAGTGCTGTGTGATCTCTTCATTTGAAGTTCTTCAAATCTCTAACTGGTAACATCCTTCCCTTCTCTTGATATCTGATTTGTTGAAGATAAGCTATCCTAAACTAGGAGTTTCTCAATTTTCAGGTCCTGACTTTCATTATCTTGCATGAGTATGCCTGTGATCATGGTGATGCTTTGCATTGCTACTCTTTCTACTAGTTCTTACTTAATTTTGGAAATCTAGCTTGCAAATTAATTATAAAAAAATATTAAAAAATTAGTTTACTATTTTTCCTGCATGTTTAGCAATCTTAGAGTCATCCCGCATTAGCGTCGCTTCAACAATGACCAGGATAGATGCCCTCCATCTCCAGAGCATTTATGGGATCTTGGATTCCATCCACATCATGGCCCTGGACCCGTGAAAGCAAGTCACCTCAGGTGGGCCGAGCTGGGTCGCCCGGAATGAAGTTTTTTTTTTTGCCTGCTTTCGGCTCCCTCTCCATTATTTGATTCTATATTTCTTTGATCACTATAGGTTAGTCCCAGCCCAGCTTATCCCAAACTCCTTTAGGGTCATCTCCTCTTTCATAGTACTATGCCACTTCTATGGTACAGTCGCCTGGTTTTTCTTTTTAAGGTCCTCTTCACTTTGAAATGCCATCCTATAGATAAGGGGTGGTGGTTCGTAGCGCCCTGTCCCAAAATGCTTAGGTTTGACCTACCCACTTCCATCAAGGGATGGAAGAGCAGGTTCCTCTTTGCCTCGATCGAGGGGATTAACTGGGTTTGGAGCGATCCTAACCAGCCCCCCAATTAGAATGCCACAATGGAGCCTGCTGATCAGGAGGTGTATGATCAACTATCACCTCGAGGGTTCCCTACAGGCAGGACCTCCTCTCCGAGCAAAACCTATTCGACATCGGTTTCAACCCAGTCTGATCATTAGGTAAGATTTGAAATCTGCATCCTTTGACAATTTTTGGCGGCTAACTGAACTCTTCTTGTTGATGCATATATGAAGTTTTCCGTCGATAAAATTAAGCAAATGACCCACAAGCAATCGTCGTCAACAAGATCCCATGAAGAGCTGGTGAAGAGGCCTCGCGAGGAGCCATCAGCCTAGCCTGGGAAGAGAAGGCCCAGGATGCCTCGGCACTAATTGTAGAGGCGACTGGGGGTGCGACCTCGGGACCAAGTAGGAGCACTGAGCCAAGAGAGGGGACACCTCAGGCCCCTCCAGAGGCTCCCAGATAGTTGAGATCCCACTATCCCCTAAAGTAAACACGGTGCCCAAACCAAAGAGTGGTCTGGCTCCTCTATGACTGCTATAGTGGTAGAGACCCATCTGGTGAATCCAACGTCAGTGGGTCATTCTTCATCTATTGCTCCAACTCCTGGGGTGGCCAGGGAGTCCATGCTAGTGCCACCTCAGGCATTGGTTACCCTCGATGCAAGCCTGGTCGAGAGGCTGCTAGAGTTCATCCTGCAGTCTCGGGACCGCTGGGAGAGGGTCGGCCACTCGCTGGGGACACCATTACCATAATCTTCCCCCAGCTTTTCACAATAAGCCTTCCCTTCTTTTCTTCTCTCCCTTTTTTCTTCTTTTTTTGGGCAACTGAGGGTTCCTGCTTCAGATCATCCAGGATGCATTCCTAGTCAAGGACAGGTGTTGGGTACTCCTCCAGTAGGATGATCAATCCCACAGCAGGGCTGACACCGTCGAAGTGAAGGCTAAGGTCCTAGCAAAGCAACTGCCAGCCTTGGAGGCTCAAGTGTATTCATTGGAGATCAAGCTCGGGTAGACTCAGGACTCCGTTGCTGACCTTGAGCTGCAAGTGAGGACCACGAGGCCACGCTCATGGAGAAGGGGGAGTATGTCACCCACTTGGAGGAGAACCTTGCCAGGTCCACTTCTACATCCCTCCATCTAGAGGGGCAATAGCATGGCCTCCAGGTGCGACAAAATTTGGTAGAGAAGCGAGCTACGATGGTCAAGGAGAAGGCTACCATCGCTACAGTGGTGATGGAGGCCACGAAGAGGGAAGTGACCGAGTCCATCATGCAGTACAAGGCCTCAGTGGAGTTCGAGGATGAAGTAAGGGAGGCCGTTTGCAACGTGTTCTTTAAAGGCTTTGAAGAATGTAAGAAGACGATAGTGCAGCTCTTCCACCTCTCGAACTTGCACGATGTCATCCTAGATGGGTCTGAGGGAGACACGGGCGAGGCGGACCAACCCATAGAAGCCTCCCTAGTAGAACCTGCCAAACCCGAAGCCAGCTCAGCTTTGCCTCAAGCATCCCAGGTGGTCGTGACTGCCACCACATCTGCCCGATGGAGCTAAGTAAGGGTAGCCATCGAGCAGACAATGGCCGAGGCGGGGGTGATGATCGAAGCCACTGTGGAGGCCATCAAGTCTGGCAGTGTTCCGGTGTCAACTTCTGGATCGCGACTGGCCTAGGGTCCTTCTTATGCTTCCTCTTCCTTTTTCTTCTCTTTTCTATACTTGGAATACTCTACTAAACTCCTCAACCTGTCGAGAAGTTGTTTTTTTGTAAACCAATTTCAAGTAATGAATTAAGCTTCTTGACAATCTAATCTTCTTTCTTTACTTCTTCTCCCTTTTTTTTGGTGCTTGTCGTTTGGCCTGTCTACCAAGCAGCAAGGCAGTTGGATGAACTATCAGGGGTGGCGGTGCTAGGCAACATCTTGTTAGGCTCCATCTGTTCCCGAGCCAATAAAGGTTAGCCGGGATAGGAGGGGTAGACGTGGGTGCCATGGTGCAGGTCACCAGTAAGGATGGCACCATGGAGTGCCTTGCCTTTCTTTCACTAAATGCAGGGTTTGAGGAGTGAGTGAATGCAGAGCTATGGGGCAGGCAACCCAGAGTGGCAGTATTGCAAGGCTTCCTATATTTCTCTGCTAGACCCAGGGGCCGGTGGATAAGTGCGGGGCCCTGGTGCCTCTTGGCATTATTCACCTAACCTGGGATCCGACGGATAAGTGTGGAGCTTTGGAGCTCTCAGTTTTAGTCACCAAACCTGGGGCACCGATGGATAGGTGCGGGGCTTTGGAGCTCCCAGCTTTTTTTGCCATACTTAGTCCGATGGATGAGTGCAGGGCTTTGGAGCTCCCAACTTTCTCACCGGACCTGAGGTTCAATGGATGAGTGCGGGGCTTGGAGCTCCTGGCTTTCTTCGCCAGGTCCGATGGATGAGTGCGGGGCTTTGGAGCTCCCAACTTTCTTCACCGAACCTAAGGTATGATGGATAGGTACGGGGCTTTGGAGCTCTCGGCTTTATTCACCAGACCCGAGGTTCGATGGATAGGTGCGGGGCTTTTGGAGCTACCAGCTTTCTTCGTCGAACTTGGGGTCCGACGGATGAGTGCGGGGCTTTGGAGCTCCCAGCTTTCTTTACTGGACCTAGGATCCAATGGATGAGTGTGAGGCTTTGGAGCTCTTGGATTTCTTCACCAGACCTCGAGTCCGATGGATAGGTGCGGGGCTTTGAAAATCCTAGCTTTCTTTACCAAACCTGGGATCCAACGAATGAGTAATCTTCATAAAGGCAAAGCCAAATCGTGTCACCAAAAAGACATTCCATTCCATCCTCGAGTAGGGGGCATACATCATTGGTCATATATCCTCGATAACTCGTATTCCACGTCTATGGGATCTGGGTGCCATCGAGCTCAGCTATCTTGTAAGCTCCTTGGTGCAGGACTTCGACCACCCTATAAGGGCCTTCCTAATTGGATGATAGCTTCCCTCCCTTGCCAGGCTGCGACACTTCTGCCCACTTAGGATGAGGTCCACCCAGGCGGAAGGCTTTCAGCTTCACTTGGAGTTATAATACCAGGCCACCCACTGGTGGTATGTAGCCATGCGGAGTCAGGCTTTGTCCCTCGTCTCATCCAATAGATCGAGGTTGAGTGGGAGACATGATGGATTACTTGTCTTATCGAACTGCTCTATCCTTAGCATCGGCAAACCAATTTTCATTGGTAGCACTGCTCAATGTCGAAGACCACATGAATGGTGTCTAGTCTGTCATAGCTGCTCGAGAGGTGGTGTGGTAGGCCCATAGCATGTTTGGGAGTTCTTCTACCTACTAGCCCTTTATTTTGTCTAGATGGGTGCGAGTCCCTGGAGGATGGTGGCGGTTGGTCACCTCGGCCTTCCTGTTAGTCTATGGGTGGCCCACCGATGTGAAGCAGTGGCAGATGCCAAACTCGGCATAGAACTCTTGAATGCCTGGTTATCGAACTGCTACCCATTATCGGTGGTAATAGTATGGGGGAGACAGTGGCAGATAACCAACTTCTAGAGGAAGGCTCTAGGTTTGGCCTCGGTGATCCATGCCAGGAGCTCGACCTCCACCCATTTGGTGAAGTAGTCAATGGTGACGATCAAATATCTTCATTGGCTGGATGCCAGAGGAAATGGTCCCAATATATCCATTCCCTATTGGGTGAACGGTCGGGGAGAAAAGTTGGCATAATGATGAAGCCGGCTATAGTTGGATGTGCGCATGTCGCTGACAGTGATCGCACATTCGCACGAACTTGGATGTATCTTCCTGCATGGTATTCTAGCAACAACCCTGTCTCAAAGCTTTGTAAGCTAGTGCTTTGCCCTCACGTGATTTCCACAGATGCCTTCATGAATCTCCTGGAGGATGTAGGCGGCTTTGGAAGGTCTTAGGCACTTTAACAAGGATAGAAGTAGGATCTACAGTAGAGTTGCCCGTCTATCAACACGAAATGGGTCACCTTTCACTTCAAGAGGCTGTCTTCTATGTGGTCTTCGGTTAAAGTACCTTCAGCTATGTACCTGATGTAGGGATCCATCCAGCTTGGATCGTGGGTGACTTGCTGAACCTTGCCACTCGTTCCGAGGTAAGGGGCCTCTAGGTACTCAATGAAGGCTTGCCCTAGTGAGGAATCAGGAGAGTTAGCAAGGCTAGAGAGAGTGTCAGTGTGGGCATTCTCCCCTCGAGGGATGTGGAAGATGCTGAAGGGTCGAAGGCTCGCCCTATGAAAGCGCACCTCATCAAGGTACTTCATCATGAGGGGATCCCGAGCCTCGAACTCATCGGTGACTTGCCCAGCCATGAGTTGCGAATCAGTAAAGACCCTTAGGCTTATGATCGCCAGCTCATGGGATACCCTCAGCCCTGCCAAGAGGGCTTCATACTTGACTTGATTGTTGGTGGCTTTAAAGAGAAAACGTAGGGCATACTCGGCCACCACCCCTTCCTGGTTAGCAAGGATGAGGCCAACTTTGCTCCCCCCTGAACTTGATGCACTATTGACATGGAGTATCCATGCCATCTCTCCTTCAGGTGGATGTCACAACGACTCGGCTGGCACCTCTTCCGAGTCATCGTCCATCCATGAGCACTCCACCAAGAAATTAGCTAGGACTTGGGCCTTCTAGGATAGTCTCAAGCAGTAGGAGATGTCAAACTTGCGGAGTTTCATTGCTCACTTGGCTAAGCAAGCCCCAAGGTATCCGAGTGACTCAGGATAGCCCTCAAGGGTTGGTCAGTGAGGATCGTAATCAGATGAGCTAGTTTTCATGTCGCAAAATAGCTTGCTAGTGTAGTAAATTGACCTCTGAAAACCATCCCCATCAATGCAGACCAGCACCAAGCTGACTGCTCTTAGGAAAACTGCTAAGTAAAGGAGGAGCTCCTCTCTGACCTCTGGCCTGGAAAGCAAGGGGGCGGCGAGGAGCTTCTTCAGTCCCTCGAATGCCTCCTGACTCTCCTCCATCCACATAAAGTCGTGCATCTTGTGTAGTACCTTGAAGAATCGTTGGTAGCATTCGATAGAGCACGAGATGAATCAGCTGAGGGTGGCAATGCAACTGGTCAGGCACTGGACTTCCTTCTTGGAGGTGGGATGCTTCATGTCCGTGATCGTCCGAATCTTCTCCAAGTTGGCATCAATCCCATGCTGGGTGACATGAAGCTTAGAAACTTTCCTACTACGATGTCGAACACACACTTCACCGGGTTCAGGTTCATCTAATAGAGATGGAGGTTATCGAAGGCCTCCACCAGGTCAGAGATGTAGTCTGACTCTCGGTCACTCATAACGAGCATGTAATCTATATAAACCTATATGTTGCAGCCTATCTAGTCCTTGAAGACCTTGCTAACCAAGCACTTGTATATTGCCCCAACATTCTTGAGACCGAACAGCATCACCTTATAATAGAATGTACCCCTGTCGGTCACAAATATCATGTGCTCTTTAACCTCCGAGTGCATGTGAATCTGGTTGTATTTAAAAATGCATCCATGAAACTAAGTAGCCTATGCCCTGAAGTTGTATCCACAAGCTGGTCAATCTTGGATAACGAGAAGCTATCCATCGGGCATGCCCAGTTGAGATCGTGTAATCCACGTAGATCCTCCACTTTTCATAGTTTTCTTGACCATGACCCATTTGCTAGCCAGCTAGGGTACCGTACCTCTTGGACAAAGCCCGTAGCGAGGAGTTTTCTAACCTTCTCGTCTATTATCCTTTGCCTCTTTGGGATGAAGCTTCTTTTCTTCTACCAGACCGAATAGCTATTAGGATCAACATTCAACTTATGGGTGATCACTTCGGAGGAAATTATGGGCATATTTGCCACGATCCCGACAAAGACATCGGTGTTTGCCTGCAAGAAGCTTAGCAGGTGAGTCCTTTCTTTCTCAGCTAGAAGAGCTCCACCTGCACATCTTCAGGGGATCTTTACCAAGGGAAATGATAGCAGGTGCTCAACCAGCCCGCCTTTTGGTTCCTGCTTCCTCTGGCCAAACTAATCGACTGTAAGACCCTCCTCAGTCTCCCGGGCTCTAAAGATATTTGTAAGCAGTGCAGAACTGGCTGTCAGGACCCCCTCATCTCCCTAATCCCATACAAGGTCGGGAATTGGATGAGGAGCCATTTGGTCAAGATAATTGTGTCAAGCAAGTTAAGCCTGGGATGTCCCAGGATCACATTGTAGGTCGAGGGAAGTCTCACGACGGTGAAGGTTGCCATTATGGTGCTTTACCAGGGAAGTATCCTAACAGTGCCTAGGAGGGTATCTCTCCCTTGACTCCAACAGAATCTTTAGTAAAGCCAACAAGGGGCGTGTGAATACTAGCTTCAATAGATCAGGGGATAGATTCATTCTCGCAAAGATATCATAAAAAAGGATATCGATTGAACTTCCACTATCAACCATGACTCTTTTTACAGGATGCTTCGCTATTATCATTTCTACAACAACAGCATCATCATTTAGGTTTTCTACCCTGGCTGGCCCCTCTTCCATAATAAAGGGAAGTGTGACATCAGTCCCTCCCTTGCTCTAGCTCTCTTTAATTCTCACCCTACCCTCCTGGAGATCATTTCCACTGGCTTCTTCATGGTTGGTTATCGATGGCAGCATGGCATGTTTCGATACCCTGGATTCCGGGCAGAGCTCTTCCTCTCACAAACTTTCTGTGGTAGCCTCGCCTAATCAGCTCCTCGATCTCCTCTTCAAAGGGCGACATTTTGGTATCATGACCATGATCATGGTGGAACTGCAATACCGGGACTTGTCGCATCCACCGGACAGCTTCAGTGGGGGAGGGTGATGCAGGTAGCACTCATCCTCGATTTTCATCAGGATCTTTGTCTCTCGAGATGACAAGAGGTGTGTACTTCTCATCCTTAGTAGGAACATTCCTCAGCTTAGAGCCCGTTCGGGGGATTGAGATGGCCTTAGACCCATGCGGCCTGCTTGCCTTCCTATGGACCTGCCTCTTCAGGGGCCTCCTGTCCAACTTTGGGGGATTTCTTGTCGAGGGAGTAGGTGAATCGAGAGGTCTAAGTCCTCTTTAGGACAACATGGTAACAGGCCCATCCAAGTTGTAGATTTGTAGGATGGCCTTCTTGAAGAGTCACATAGTCCTTGAGGGACTCATGATCCTGTTGGTGGATCAAGAAGAGGCTATCAACTTCTCGTGGCACCTTGCAACAGCCATCAAAGTGTGCCCACTTTCTCTCTAGCTGCTTAAAAGAGTTGATGCTCCCGGCTTAAGGTCGGAGTTCCAAACTCGAGCCACCCTGTAGAGCATAGCTAGGAAGACATTACAGAGGAGGGCGTCGGTTGCCCCTGGACCCGCATGAGAGTCTTGTAGCTCTTAAGGTGATCTAGGGGATCTATGGTCCCATCATAGGGATCTAGCTGGGGCATGTAGAACCGATGGAGGATCGGTTCCTCCTGAATCCAGCAAGAAAAAGGAGGGCAGGTGTTGTAGCCCGTCGACTCTTGGGAAGCAACCTAAAGGTCAGCGAACTAGCAGGCAAGGTCAGCCAACTCGTGCTAATGCTCCTCTAAGCGCTTTCAGCCTGCCACCAAATGGCCTCGTTAGTGGATCCCTCGATCAAGACTGTCGATGAGGAAGAAGGTGGAGAATAGGAGAGCTCGTGCTTGAGCCCCCAGCCGTGCCTCCATCATTGGTGTGAGGGGCTATCATAGTTCAAGTCCGGGGAGTGACGCTCCCAGACAACCGAGCTATTCCAACGCCGTCGCCCAGGGCACGTTGTCCCTTTCATGGGTGAGGCGGGAAGCATGGATATGAGGTGGCCCGTGGGCTTGTGGGGGCTACCATGGTGGAGGCCACAGGGATCTTTGGTCATTACTGCATCGCCATGGACCGGTGTTGGTCTGCAGACATCACACTGCTGCAGTCAATGATTAGACCTACTGCGCTAGCACCATGACTTATGCTAGCTGGTCCACGATGGCAGAGATGCCGAAGTCGAAGGCTCCACCTCAACTAACCGGTCTTTGTGGCATGATGGATTTCCGACACGGCTAGCGGAAGCTTTGCACGTGCACGTCACAAACCATCGGGTCATTGCAACGGGTGTGGCGGTCTGTCTACGTGGATGTTTCTTCCTCCTACCTGGCATGCCAATCTATTGCCACCACAATTGCCTTCGACCTGCAGCTTGGTGGGTCTCGGGGCCACACAAGTCATTCCGAGTGCCGTCGAATGCCTTGTTGGTGTGTGCTCCTAGCTACCGGACGATCCTACAAAAAAGGAAAGACCCGGACCAGGAATCCTGGCAGGGATACTCTGATGGTCAAGTTAGTAGGACGATCGAGGGTAATAGCTCCTCAGTCACGGAGGTCTCGGTGACCACTGTGAAGAAGTCTTTCGAAGAAGAAGATGATCTTTCTAGGGTTACTTGCCACCACTTTCTATGGGGTTTGCCTTCTTTTTGCTTACCTTTGCTGGAGGCCCCTCTTAACGATACATATATAGTAGCCGGTGCTTGCAAGGTGGATGATGTATCCGAGTCATGTGCCCCTTCTTGAGAGGGGTGCAGGCCTCACGGGATAGAAACTGGAGTCCCAGCAGGGTTTCCTCTACAGTAGGTGCAAGCAGCACGTTATGGTGCATCCTCTTAGGGAGGGTGCAGGCCCGGCAAGATCCTGTAGGACAGGAACTAGAGTCCCAACAGGACCCTTTTGCGATGGGTGCAGGCAGTGTGCCGCGGGTTGCTTCCTTGTGAAGGGTGCAGATCATGCGAGGCTTGGAGCCCCAGCAAGATCCTATGCATGGGAGAGGGATGGCATGCTGCGTGATTCCATGCTCCGGCAATGACACATCTTAATGGGGGGACAGGGTAGGCAAGGTGCTATTCCTCCTCCGCAGCATGTCACGATAATTCCGGTGGAGATAGGACCCCGCCCTCTTCAATATCTGTTTGGCCTCATAGGAGCCAATCGGGACACACATCCCTATCTGGGGTAGCGGCATCTTTCGATCTTTCCTTTCTCCCCTGGCATGAGGTGGCCACTTCCTTTTGTAGCTAAGGTTTGGGCCAGCCTGGAGCTCTACTCGACCAGAAGCTTTACTCGATCAGGAACTCTACTCGACCAGGAACTCTACTCGACCAGGAGCTCTACTCTGTCAGGAGCTCTACTTAGTCAGGACTTTACTCGACCAGGAATGCAAATCGCAGGCACCACATCAGTAGCCTGTCATGTCAGATGCGTCACCATGTTGGCCACCTAAATGCCATGTCAATGCCTAGCCACATCACTACCGAAGCTTATTAGCATAACAAATTGAGTCTATGATGTTAATCTAAGTATTGTGGACGTGTCGACTATCTAAGCATTGAAAACGTGCCTATCGATGCTTTTAAAAAGTATTTTTGGAATAACTACCGGTGCCAACTAGTGTTGCAAATAGATAACGTTAATTAGCAATGCTTATAAACATCATTTACTAGGCACTTAATGATGTTGTATAGCATAATTAGTGTATTTTATATTATTTTAAAACATTGCCTTACTTGTTTGTTACGATATTAATATGCTATACAAAAAAATATTTAAAAAACAAAATAGTTTTATCAAATATGTACAAAATCTATATTATAATCATGTACATCCTGCACAAATATTTGCAAATAATAAATATTAAAGAAATCAAAAAATACTTGTTATACAACAAGAAGTCACAAAATAATATTATAATGTGTTGCTGCAACTTCACTTGGACCAGGCTCGGACGACAGTGCTGGAGCGCTCTTCTCCCGGTCGACCTGCACAAAGTCTCCAAGGGCGGTGATGTTCCGGTGGGGACACTCTGATGCTTAAGTTACAGGAGCTTGAGGCAACGGAATGGAGGAATCAGAGAGGTAACGTATGGAGAGAGAAGAGTGTACTTAGTCCTGAAACGAGGTCCCCCGGTCATCTTATATAGATATAGAATACTGCCAATTTTGTTAAGGGATAGTTCGAAAATGCCCAATTTGTTCCTAGAAGAATCAAGATAATTGCCAGATGGCTCTGAGACGTGTCCATGCGGTAGTGTCCGTTGAAACAGAATTTTGGTACCAGGTGGGAAGGACTTTTAGAGCCTTCGAGTTGTTTCCGGGTGAGAATGAGTCGGGAGACCCAACGGTGACGGGTCGGCCAGCCGAGGAAGAACGTCCGTCAAGCCTTTTGGGAGCAGACTGATCGGACTCGATGGAAGCGGGCCAGTCGAACTTCTGGTAGAGTGGATCAGTCGGATCTTTATTTCAGTGGGTCGACCGATCGGACTTCTGATAAAGTGGATCAGGCAGACCAACCAGGAGCCCACCAGTACCAGTTCAATTCAGGAAAAATCGGTTGAATACAACATAGTGTATATCAGATTCTAAGTTTTTGTATTGTCAAATATGATTCATTTATTACATCTCAAAGAGCTTTTAAAAAATACAGAAAGATACATCATATATAAAAAACCAAAACATTAAAAGGATTACCAATGTTGCATGGTAGCATCATTATCTTCCTTATGACCGCTAGAAGTACCGAGAGCCTGTAAGAAATAGAAAGAAACTTTATAAGTTAGAATACAGAAATCAATATGTATTATAACTTATTAAGCCTAAATTAAAAAATATATTTTATAATTTTTTACATAAAATATATAATTATATGTAGTTATTTACTTGATGTGAGGCGAAATTTTATTAAAAAAGATGTAATATGATCAAGCTAAGTCCCCAAGGATAGTATCTTTCTTTGATAGCTCTATCTCGCTCCTACATCTATATATCATAATCCTGCCTAAGCTTCCATATTTGTATATCATGTCTCTATTGTAGCTTCTATATCTTTATCTCCAATTTATGAATCTTTACATTGCAGCTACTCTATCTAGCATCTTGGATATATATGCTCCTTACAAATAACTGCATAGAGATGACTCCAACTCTATAATTTTTATCCGATCATAATACTTCGATTTTATAAGCTCCATAAAATCTAGGCCTTAGTATGAATAGTCAAGAGCATTGGTAATGGTACCTAAGTGACCGATTCTCTGGCCACAAATTACGTGATCATAGCCTAAGCTAAGCACAAGTGCAACAGATATGCTTGCTGAATTATGTAATGATTGTTTAATTGTTTCTTACCTTCTTACTAATATTTGTACTGCACTTACCATGGCTTCCTTGACCTTCCAAGTACATATAATATGCTATGGTTCACAATATGTTTGGGCAGTTTGTTTGGTGTTGGTTTGTTGTGATATAACGGTTCTAGAAGAAGTCTTATTGCAGTTTACCATATTTAGGAAGGAGATTAGTAACTTCCGAAGGTTTTGGAAAACGATGATGGTACGGAATCATCAATAATCTACTGCTATGTTGATTAGTAGATTGAGGGCCAAATAGCTCTCTCGATGTAATGGTCAAATAATATTGCAATATGCATTTTTATTCTTCTTCCTTATTATAAAAGTTTTGTTATTTAAGAAGCTAAATAAAATCAAAAGTATGTGTTTGTCACATTAGCTAAATAAATCAAAAGTATGTGTTAGAGGGCCCGTTTGCATGTCTGGATCTAAAATTTCATAAAATTTATTAATAGTTAAGACAACCAGCTAAATCAGGTTGGATTATGTCTTTTTTATACATACCCAAAGAAGCATTAGACAGTGTCAGCTGAATTCTATAAGGAGAAAAATTTGCTGAGATTTCTCTCAGTGTGGGATTTTGGTTGACCCAGTCCAATAATTCTCTAGATCTTGTAAATATAATTCTAACCAAGTCTAACTTAGTTGATCATCTCCTTTCAACCCACAAATTTTATTGGATTTGAGTTCAGGCATTCAAAGTGGTTGTACTTAACGTGAAAGAATGCTTGTGACCAGGAACTTAATGAGACAAGAGAGTAGAATATGAGAAGACATAGATTAGTAATATTTGGATTTTAAAGTTATACTTTTAATTGTATGCAAAGGGATTATGATGAATAATTTTAAATCCCTATACGAAGTTTTTTTTTGAAAAAATATTGAATTCACGGTGGATGGTGTCGGAGCCATGTTCTACGCCCCAGCATCTTTCTTTATGTTATTAATGCATATCAAATCAACGATCAAGGACCCCACGAGGTCATCCTAATCCCCATAAAAGCTATTTTTTCTCACCAGGCAAGATCTTGGACCGGACGCCGTCAAGCCAAGAGTAAAGCGGCAAATGGATCTGGCTCATGTCAGAATTTAAATATTCAAATCCAGATTATCTTAGCTATCAGAGCTAGGTTCGAATTTGAATATCTGATTGATTTAGTTTTGAAATACTTGATCTGGATCTAAATAATTTCAGGTATCTGAATCTGAATCTTGATCCGATGAAAGGTACCATCGTGTATGTATATGATACATTTCTTGATAGAACATTCATGATCTGTACGATGAATCTAATTATATGATAGTTTTTTGAATAAATAATAAATGGGATAGTAAATTTTATGAGTTCGTTCAAATACTCTAATAACAGGATATACAACATGTTGGTAGGAAAGGAGATGGGGAGGAGGATTTGATACAGTGAGGGAGTGTCTTGCATAAACCCGGCATGGTTCAAAGACTCTACCATCCATCCATCCTATTCTTGTGGTATGTTTTAATATAGTCATCTCTCATGTATCTAGTCTTTAACAAATATAAATGAATCAAAACCTATGTGTGGCGGATGTCATGAAAATAAGAACAAGAAAAAAAACCTGAAATGAATCATTGCAATGGCAAAAAATTATATCAAAGAAATAATATATCAATATAAAATATAGTAAATATTTCTAAGAAAAATAAGAGCAGCACAACTCATTTATATCATCACTAGTCGAAAATTTTAGGAATCTTAACCAAAAGAATTGAGTATTTGGAATCATCACATGTAGCCTGAGAAATAGGAAAGGAAGAGAAAGGAAGAGGAAGGATATAAGAGCAATGGCTCGTCGACGGGGGACGGTTGTTCAGGCAGCAGCGCAGTGAGGCTGGAAGGGACGAAGTCAAAGTACAGACGGCCGGCGGGGCTCTCGGATATGAGAAAGGGAGAAGTCGGAGGGTGGAGGATGATCTCGAAGCAGCGACAGCTAGCGAGGGAGGGACATATGGTCGAAGTAGGACAATAGCGGCACGGCAAGTCGACGAGCCACAATAGCCGACGAGGATAATAGGGTGACAGGCTGGACGGCGAGGCACACGATGTGATGATCGGACGACCAGATGGGGGAGAGGAGTGATGGAGTGACATCGGAGTGACCGGACCACCTATGACTGGGAGAAGATGATGATGATATACATCAATCTGACTGGAGAGAGGGGGAGGGATCAGCAATTGATCGTCGAGGGGGAGGGAGGATAAGGATTTACTTGAATCAAAAGATTTAGGACTACATAATTAAAGACCTTTTATATTAAAATTACTATTGATTTTAAACCGTTAGATCTTTCAACCACAGTTCATAATAATATTAATATATATAAATAATAAATATATATAATAAATTATTTTATATAATCAGATCTTGGATTTATCGGATTTGGATATTTAATATCTAGATCTAGATCTATTTAATTATAATAAAATGGATCCGGATCTAATAAATGAATCCAAATAATACTAAAAAATTCGAATCTATAAATTATAAAGATCCATACCACCAACACCGAAGTCGGAACCGATCCATTGATAGTTTACATGGATGAATAGAAGTCTTCCATGTGCCAATCCATTCCACTCCTCTTGGAATTCCTTGGAGCGTGACTGCCTCCCAATACCCATTCCCGTACGTCACCATGCTCACCAAACGCCATGGTCACCATGATCCCATTATTGATCCTTTGAGCCTGAGCCGTCCAGGTCGAACAAAGAGTCAAAAGGAGTCGCGCTGCATGCATGCTTCACCATGAAATCGCTCCCATGCCCCAAGCTAATCTTTCTTTACCGGCGCAACCCCCACAACTACAGATCTCAGCCGTCCATTGGGAGGAATCACGATCCGAAAGACCAAATAAATTAAAAACAATCGCGATTGTTTTGATCTGCTAGGTTGTCCGAATAGGAATCACGATTTTTGGTTGATCGCATTGGACGCCATCTCTTCCTCTCAAAATCGTCTTCATCTTACCCAAAAAAAAATCGCCTTTCTCATGGCCATGCCGTGGATCTCTCTTTTGCCGCGAGGGCCTTCTACCTTCTTCCACCACGTGGCCTCGCCTCTTTGTTGTGATAGTTGTGGTGCTCTTTGATCCTACCTCAAGAACTAGCCGATGAGATCAAATCTGGGATAGGATAAAAGTGCAATTACAAGGCTGATGCAGGCCGCAGTATTGCAATCCCAAACTAAAGTGAATAGTACATGAATATTTACCCCTCTCCTTTGGTCAGCCATCTAAACTCTCTCTCTTAACTTTTAGATGGCATGTAGTGCATTATCAGATAATTCTGAAAAATAATATAATTATTATTAATATAGATTGCTAATAATATAAATTATAGATAATATAAATTATTATATTGATAAATACAGATAATGTTGCATAAAAAAAATTAAAATTTTAAAATACCTCTAAATTAAATATATATTTTATTTATAAAAATATAATTTTTTTAATATTTTATATTATAAATATATAAAATATTTTATATTTTTATATTAAAATTAAAATATCAAGAAAATATTTTTTATACTGAATAAATTTAATATAAAATTTATATATTAAATAGATAATATTTAATATATTATTTAAATATATTAAATAATATATTAAATTTATATATTACATTATTAAATTTAATATAAATAATATATTATATATAAATAATATAATACATATTATAAAATATACAATATAATATTTTATATATATAATATATAATATTACAATATTATATAATATATTATATATTATATAATTTATATTTAATATTACAAAATAAAATATATTAATATACTATAGTATAATATTATATTGTATACTATAATATGATTTATTTAGAATATATTATATTATATTATAATAATAATATAATATACTATTAAATATATTTTATAATATAACTATTATATTATATTATATTAACAAAAGATATTAATATTATATTATATTCTATACTATACTAATAATATGATATTATAATATTATATAGTTTATCATATATTATATAATATATATAATATTATATTATATTTTATATTATATTATATTGTGTAAGAGGAATGGAGATGGAGAGTGTAATATTTTCAAAAGATTAGAGGTGGTAATCTGGATTACCACCCCTACTAGAGGTAATCCAGATTATCTCTTGAAAGGCATTCTAAATTACTAGATATGATAAATTACCATCCAGAAAAACATACCAAATACGGTAATATGGTGGGATTCTATTAAATTACCAGCAATATGGATGCATTACCTGCTACCAAATATAACCTTAATAGTATTGACCATAACTAGTAGAACTATTAGTTAGAAATAAGCAAGCAAGATAAAAAAAATTGTTACTAATTTTCATGTTTGGATCATATACTTTTGACGTTTCTCTCCCATGTCTTGAAAATGCTAGATCTAGTGTTAAAAGATCATAGAAAAAATATAGAGAAGGTAATAGAACTACTAAAGACAATGCATGCTTTTATGGAACCTAATATTAAAATCTTAATTGAAAAAATATGAATATGCTAAAATTATATTTACTATAATTCTTAATACATATGGGGCTTCATCTGAAACTTTTATTCAATTTTTAATTGAGATATTTAGTTGACTAAAAGAAGGGCAAAGAAAATTACGTCTAAATTTTTTATAATGGTTACTTGTGGTAGTGCACCATAAAAAAATAAAACCCTCTAAGGATTTGAAGAAAATATTTTTCAAAACTTGGAAAGTGAAAGAATTTTAAAAACATTAACAAAAGTGGAAAAGAGAAATACTTTAATTATGAAAAATTAGATCGATTCCAAGCAAGTTATTGTGAAAAGAAAATTGATAACAAAAATAATTTAAAGGCTCCAAAGATATAATTTATATGGTATCAAAACTACTTTTAGCTAATATTGATGATGACATCTAGTGGATAAATTATGCATCATCTTGTCATTTAGCAAAAATGATTACTTGTTTTATTGAAATAAAAGAGGTGAAATCCTATGATCATCGCATGTATACAAGGAATAACATTTGCTGTGATATTGTTGATATTAGAATCACGAAGATCATAATATCTATCTAGTGAGAGAAACCTCTATTTAACTAATATACTTTTTGCATCTACATGAGATGCAACCTCCTTTCAGTCCTTCACTTCAATGAAAAGGGATTAGAGGTGTATTTTCACTCTAGAAAGGTTTCTATTGAAAAGTATGATTGAATTGTTATAAGAGGAACCTGATTGATAGCTTGTACCATCTTAATATTTCTTTTTTTAATAATAAAAGTATATTAGTTGGTCCTTCTATCGATATAGATGACCTTATTGACTCTTCTTACATTGATGCGTGTTCATGTATTGATGATTCTTATATTCAGCATATGAGATTAGAATAGATTAATCAAAATAAAATGAAAAGAATGATAGATATAAGATTAATTTCTAACTAAAATATAGATTTTAGTGCTTGTGAAACATGCATTTTTGGTAAAATAAAAGACTTTCATTTTTCAAAGGACAAAGATCTAATGATCCTTTAACTACTATTTGTTTTGATGTATATGATCTTTCAAATATTAAATTTCATAGAGGTATGGAATATTTGTTATATTTATCGATAATTTTTCTTGTTATGGATACATATATTTGATATACAAAAAATTGAAAGTGTTTGATAAATCCCAAGAATATAAAATGGAAGTTGAACATCAATTAAATAGAAATATTAAGATTCTATGACCAAATCATGGTGGAGAATTTATTATTAGACTTATATAATGACTTTTGAAAGAAATATGTCATCATATATTAATATACTATGAGCTACACTCGGCAAGAATATAGTGTCACCAAAAGGCAAAGTAGAACCTTGCTTGATATGGTAAGATCTATTGAGGTTTAGTGCCTCGATTCAGTCCCTAAAGAATCCCAGAACCTAGAAAAATGCCAGTACAAACAAGCCCAAAAAGCAAGAAAAAAAGAAACTTAGGCCTACAGTAGGTTAGCCCGCAGGCTAGGAGTGGCCCAGCACGCGCGCGCGAGCCCGCATAGGCCTACCCAGGCATGGGCAGCTCTCCCCTATTTCACGGTGTAATGGACCAGCCGATCCACGGGATGGGCAACATAGTCCACAGAGCATTTAAAGCGATCTACAGCCTCTTTTCGTGATGTACGCAAGACGGTTGTGCAATCAAGCGGCTGCATGCATTCCATGGTGAAATCAGATGGCTCAGGGAGATTTATGATATTGTTTATACTTGATCCATGTGATTTGCAATACAATCAAGGCAATCATATGGCCAGAAGTTGGTTTCTAGGTCAAAATATGTTCCAGGTGATTTAGGAGTCCATTTTTTATGCGGTTTGGACTGTTGGACTCTTAGTAAGATGCTCTTTGTACCAAAGGCTATAAAAATGGGGACATAGGGCTAGAGACTAAGTATAAGGATCCAGAAAATTTCTAGAGGGTGTGGTAGTGGCAAAATGTCTTTAAGGGTTGAGATTTGAGAGCTTATGAGAATGATTTGGATTTCTTGTTGAGAGAATTATATGAAATTAAGAATAAGAGTTCCAATCATATAAGTTTTTTATTTTCTTATAGTAAAACCTTGCATGCCCAATTAATTATGCTTTCTATTTTATTTTTTCTCTCTTCTTTTCTTGTAGCATCGACACCAACATCATGATCCTAAAAATAAAAATTCGTATTTCATACGAGGGATCACCGATGAATGGTATTAGTATAGTTGATAATACAACAACTGATATCAAAACCAAGTTATCTAGATTATCTGTAATTGATCGAGATCAAAGAAGTTGGATAAGACAAGCACAATCAAGGTGAAGATCAATTGATTCAATCAAAAAAGTAATATTTTTCTCTGACAAGCAAGGATGAAAGACATGCTTATCTAATAGGAGTTGATTGATACTCTCATTTGCGAGGAGAGGCCAACCACCATAGAAGAAAAAAATTGGAAGCGGCTCCAAATGCAAGTAGTGAGTATGATCCACTGTACCTGGCAGATGATGTAGTGATCCATGTACTAAGCGAGACTTTCTTGATGATGCTATGAACAAAGTTCGAGAAGTTGTACATGACAAAGTTCTTTATCAATGAGCTCTTTCTTTAAAAGCAATTTTATCAACTACAAATGGCCAAAGGACGGAGCGTACATGAGCATCTGAGCAACTTTCAGAGGATCCTCATCAATTTTCTTAGTGTAGGTGAGTAGGTTGAAGAGAATACTAGGATATTGATCTTTCTATCATCACTACCGCACTCCTTCGATCCTTGGTGATGCTCTTCTAGTGAGGAAGAGGACCATCAAGATGGAAGAGGTCACTTTAACACAACTCCAGAATGAGATTTTTAGATGGGAGAACCAAGCTTTGAGTTCAAGCAGGAACTCGATATTGGTGATTTCTGAAGGAGCTGGCGGTAGAGGGTAGAGTGATAAAGGATCGCGAGATAGGTGGTCCAGGTCAAAGGATGCAAGTAAGATCAAGTACTACTGGTGTGATGAGCTGAGGCATCGTGTCAAATATTGCTCGCAACTCAAAGATCAGATAAAGGCTACTATAATGATCGCCAAAGGTAGCAACAGTGATGGATACTACAATGATGCACTTATAGTATCCGAAAAGGTATCTCTTTCTTTCTAGTAAATTTTAGATTTTACTTGTCCATATCATATTTATTGTAGAGATGAGTCATTCGACTTTCTAGATAGTAGAGATAATTTTATCTACTTGCCAGATGGATCGAGCTATACAATCGAGCACGTCGGGATAGTCAGCTTGAGGACATGTAATAGGATAGTGAGAAAACTGGATGAAATTTGATACATACCTAGTTTTAGCAAGAATCTAATTTCACTCAACAAATTGGATTCAAATGACTATATGTGAAGAGTTGGTGATAAAATCCTGAAGATTATCCATGGAGTAGAATCATTTTGCAGGGAAAGAAGCATAGAGGACACTATCTCTAGCAGAGAGTTTAGTGTAGATAGAGTTTCTGGTGCAGATAGGAGCTCAGCATAAGATGAAGCTCCGAGAGTAAGTGATTAGGTACGTGACAAGAGACTTAGAAGGACAATAGGCGACATAGCATGGTAAAGTTTCTATTACCACAGGAGGCTTCTTCAAGCAAGTCTCGGGTCAGGTAGAGCACAGTACATGATAGAGATGGGATTGAGTGGCCTGGCTTGACTTGCATATTTGTCCATCCATAAACAGCAGGCTTTACCCTAGGGCATGAGGATGTGATCTTCAAGAGCTCTCAAATTCAGGTGGAGGCCGAACGTTGAATCAAGGTGAAGATTGTTGGGGTTTAGCATCTCGATTTGGTCCATAAAGAAGCCCAGAACCTTGTAAAAAGCTCGCACAAATAAGCCTAGGAAGCAAGAAAAAAATGGACTCGGGCCTATAACAGGCTAGCTTGCAGGCCAGCACAGCCTAGCACACATGCACGCGGGCATGAACAAGCTGGCCCAAGCATGGGTGGCTCCCCCTTATTATGCAATTACATGGACTAGCCTCTTTTTATGGTCTATGCATGTAGGTCGCGTGATCAAGCGACTACACACGCTCCATGATGAAATCAGATGACCTAGGAAGATTTCAATTTTGTTTATGCTTGATCTATGTCATTTATGGTGCGATCAAAGCAATCAGATAGCCAAAAGTTGGGTTTTGGTTCCAAACCTTGTTCCAAGTAATTTAGAAGTCCATTTTGAATGCAATTAGACCATTGAACTTCTAGTGAAATGCTTTTCATGCCAGAAGTTATATAAATAGAGTAGAAGGCCAAAGATCAGTTGTGAGGATTTAGAGGACTTTTAGAGGAGGGTGTGGCAGTAGCAGAAAGCCTAAAGGGCTAAGATTTGAAAGCTTGGAGAGGGATTTAAATTTCTTGTTAAGAAAATTGTACGAAATTGAGAGTGAAAGTTTAATTTTGTAAGTTTTTATTTTTTCATAGTGAAACTATGTATTCTCAATTAATTGGACTTTCTTTTATTTTTTATCTTCTTCCTTCTCATGTGGCATTGGCATCAACATCGTGATCCTGAAAATGGAGATCCATATTCCACATGAGAGATTTTCTAATGAGTGATATTAGTGCAATTAGTACTACATGAAGATTTATATTAAGTCGTAGGATACAATTTTGGGATGAAGCTATTATTTTTTCACAATATTTGTTATAATTCCTACTAAAATATATAATAAAGCTCTATATGAATTTTGGACCAGAAGAAAACCAAACTATATGATGTGATAGTTTGGGTTTTTTCATCCACATACTAGTTCCATCATATATAAGGGGTAACTTAGATAGTAAAAATTATTAAAGTTACTTTTATTAGATATCTTGAAAATTTAAAAGGGTATTAATTTGTCATTCACAATAGTGATGGATCCATAAGTGTTACTAAAAGTAGGAATGGTAGATTTTAAAAAGAATAAATTGACACTAAAAGTGTCAATAAATTAGAGCAAATATTTGAAATTATTAAAGAAATTAAAAGGTTACATGATAAAATGATAAAACTCCTAATGTTGGAACATTGGCTCAACCAACTAAAAATCCTTATGAGACACTTACTAAAATTCAAAGAGAAAGAAATCATTCTTCTAATTTGAAAGATTATTTCACATTCTTGAATGAAGAAGACATTAAAGATCCATCAACTATAGGTGAAGCTTTTCCATCTTGGTTCAATAAAATTAAAAGAAGCGATAAAAAAAGAATTAGATTCTATAATAAAAAATGATGTATGGGAATTAGTAGATCTACCTATTAATATAAAGGCAAATTGTAAATGGATTCTCAAAAAAGAATATAAATATGATGGATTTATAGATAAATATAAAATAAGATTAATAGAAAATGGTTTCAAATAAAAATTTGGTATTAATTATGAAGAAACTTATTCAACCGTAACTATATTTACTTTCATTAGAATTTAAAATCAGTTGTTGTTGCATTAGATTTGAAATTATTTCAAATAGATATAAAAATTACCTTATTAAATGGTGAATTGAAAGAAATTTTTTTTATACAACAACAAGATGGTTATAAAATGAAGACTAAGAGAATAAAGTTTGTATATTTAAAAATTATTATATGATCTAAAATAATCTTCAAAGCAAGGATATTATTTTTTCATAATTCTATTATTAAATTTGGTTTGAGAGCTAATAATTATGATCATTGTGTATATCACTAGACTAGTGGGAGTAATTTTATCTTTATGTGTTGATGATATTTTAATTATTGGAAACAATGTTATATCCTTAAATAACATTAAAGATTTTTTAAATTCCAATTTAAGATGAAAGATTTAGGCTAGGCATCCTAAATATTATAAATTCAAATTGTTAGAGATACAAAATCAAAGACTTCATTTATCTCAAGAGCAATGTCTTGATAAAGTTCCAAAAGTTTTATATTGATAATTTAAATCCAATGGATGCTAAGATTCATAAACAAACAAAATTGTCTAAAATAATATACCTATATAATGAAAAGAAAATTAAAATATAGCTTAAACCATGTGCTTAAGCTATTGGTAGTGTTGTATATGTATGCCATGATTTGTACTATATCTGATCTTAGTTTTGATATAAATTTTATAGGTAGGTTTCAAAATAATTTAGGAGAGGCACATTATTAGCTATTAAAAAAAGTTATATATATTAAAGGAACAAAAAATTATAAGCTGACATAGAGTATTAGTGCCAAAGATTTAAAAGTTATTGAATATTCTAATACTGACTTTTCGGTAATACAAATGATGGTAAGTGTTTATCATGTTATATTTTTCTTCTAAGTCGAGGAGCTATTTCTTGATATAGTAAAAACACAAAGTTGTGTAGTTAAAAGTACTAGAAGAAGTTGAGTGTATATTTGTAATAATGCAACATCTGAGGTTATTTGGATAAAATATTTGGAACAAATTTAAATATTGAATAAATAATCAATGGACCTATTAAAATTGTATGATAATCAAACAACAACACACGACATAAAGAATGGCAAGTTTGATTTGAAAGGAAAGCATATAGATCAGAAATATTATTATATTTTTGATATGGTTCAAAAGAATGAACTTGAGTAAAGTATATACCTTCAAAAAAATTGGTAATGGATCCGTTAACCAAAGCAATCACTTCTAAAATATTTAAAGAACATGTCCTGTCAGTGGATGCTAAAGATAATGATCTCAATCTTATTAGCCAAATGAGAGATATTGGATTGAGTGGCTAATAGCCTTTAATGCAATGGTCACAGATCCTTGCATTATGCTTCTATCATCTTCCTTAATTGTATAAAGCTTCAATTATTTAAATCACTAAATAAAACCAGAAATATTTATTCTGTTGCACTTAACATGGGAGAAGCCTCGTGATTGGGAGTTTGTGGGAAATAAAAAGAGCAAAATACGAAGAGATGTGAAGTAGTAATATTTGGATAATTTTAGGATGTAGGTTGTTTGCGATACCCGTGATGCACTATACAGTATGGTGCATCGTGCATACTATTCATCAAATGATGGATGGTTGCATGCAGGCATATGCAGCATAAACCATAAGGGATCCGTGCATGGTATTTTAATGTTGCATTTTTAATTTTGTGCAACATGGTTATAATGGGTAGATTTAAATAGCCATCCAAGGCTCTCTAAAAACTCACTAAATCTATAACAAAAGTCTTTATTGAAAAAAATTCAAAGCTGTCCAACCACAAAATCTTACATTTGTCTCTACGATCCATGCCATGCATTTGGAGTTTGAAGATGTGAATTGTTCCTTTGTAATGCAAGTCAAATCAAAGGTCAAGGTCCCCTCAAGATTCATCCTAATCCATAAGAGTTTTTTTTTAATTTTGACTAGGTGAGATCCTGGACCATTGGATGCTATTAAGTTAAGAAGGAATGCAAGTCTTCCATATGTTAGATGTATATCCTAGAAACTAAAATGATCGACATATTTTTCTTTCTAGGACATGATTTTGTATTTAATATTCAAAATTGGGCTTTCTAATCCATACATATTGTGTCCATGTATTATCCAAGGAGCTAATGAACAATGATACATATTCTCAAGAGTTGAGAATTTGAAAAATGAGTAATTATGGTTAACTCCTAAACAGTCCCGATTGTAGGATCATCATGGGGATGATGATCGATCCATCAAGACCGGTACATGGACTGCTTCCTTTTCAGGTAGACAAGTCTTTAGTCTATAGTGCGGGGACACTGGAGCGAAAGTGCAAGTGGTTGTTACAGAATAATGGCACTGAGCATGACCAAGTATAAGAAGTTATATGGATGTCTAATCAATAATGCTATAATTATATGAGTAGTTCCTTGACCTACGGTGCCTCAGTCACTCACAATGGGGTTGCTATAGTTTGACAAGCGCATAACATTATCTCTAGCCATATAAGGCCTTGTAGTATATGTTGGCTGCAATAGGTTTGCTATAAGAGTTATGTCACGCCGTGACCCGATGTACGAGCCAGGTGTACGATAGATGGTTGTATCCTTAGGGTTCAATCCTATCAAATATGCAAGGCCTATTTTTCTAACCAATAATCAGGCAGTGATAGAAAATAAATTTGCTAATTTTTTATTTATTCTAGAGTTTTCTATCAAAATTAAAAAGTAGATAAAATTCAATTAAAATCCAAGGTATAGTATAAAAAAAGTTCAACGAAGATTTTAAGATAAACGTAAACTAACGGATTAACACCTAAATTCTAGTTCCTCACTGACTGGTCCCAAAGTCCGATGGTCTTCTGGATCTGTAACAAAAAATATAAGAAACATAAAGTGAGCTTTACAGGCTTAGTAAGTTATCATCACCTCTAATACATGCATAAATATGTCAACAACAATTTGCAAACATACACAAATCATACATCATAGAACAATCAGCTTACATCAAAATAAAATGCAACATCACATTAATATGCACATTCAATTATCGGATAACACAACTATGGATGGCCAACCATTTACTTTACTCTCCTAGTTCCTCTAACTATGACACGATTGGCCCGTGACTAGCTCTGAAAGAGACTGATCCTGCTATACATATCAAAACCAGTCATGTACCAGTGATCGTCCTATTGGAGGCCTAGAAGGAAAGTAGCTCTGATATCACATTAAAAAATATGCATCCTCAGTATGTGCTAGTAACTGCCATACATGGCTAAAAAAAAATGTAACTAACTCCTGACTAGACATACCATACATTGGTCATATGCCAGTGATCGCTTAATTGGAGGTCCGGAAGGAGACTAGGTCCTCGTGTGATCATAGTCGAACTAGAGAGCGTTAAGACCAATACACATAACAATGTATGCAACCCAATGCATATCAAATTATGCTTATACATATTTATATTTCATAACATTCATATCATATTTAGCATATAATATTAGAGGTCAAAATAACTTACTTGAAAGAACTCTATTAATATATGGCCTGTTTGAGTATCAACTTTGACACTGCTCTATCGATAAGAAAAATGAAAACCTGGCAAGATTAATTATATAATTATTTTTTTATCTAAATAAATTAGCATAGGAAAAATGATTCTTAATCCAACTCGGATCTTGACCTAAATCACTAAAAGAATATATTCAAACTTTATTATCATTTTTGATATTTTATTTTTCTCATATTCCTTCTCTTTTTCTCTCCCTTCTCTCTCCTCTCTTTCTTTTCTCTCTCCTCTCTCTCCTCTTCTCTCTCTTCTCTCTTTTCTTTCTCTCTCTCCATCCTCTTCTATTTCTCTCTCCTCTCTCTTTTTTCTTTCTTTCTTCTTTCTCTCTTTTTCTTCATTTTTTTCTTTCTTTCTTATTTCTTTCCTTTTCTTTCTTTCTTCTTCCCCTGCTTCTCCGTGGCTCGGCTGAATAGGTCTCCGGCATCCGAGGGATGGAGACCAAAGGGGGGTGGCGGTCCATCGAAAATCTGACTAGATGGAGTAGGGATGGGGTCGCCAGTGCATTCATGGCCATCCCGACCAACAGCAAAGAACTGTGTTGCCCAATTGGCCAACCCAACAGGGAGGTGAATTGGATTTGAAAATAATTTTTCATAAGTATGTGCCTTTGAAAACTTTGTGTGGTGAGTAAAGTGTATAAAGTATAGTGTGCAGAAGCAAATGAATTTACAAAGATAAAATAATCACAGATACCACAAATTTAGAGTGGTTCAGAGCAACCCAGTTCCTACGTCTACTACCCAATGTGCACACTTAGGATTTTCACTATATTCTTCCTGAATATAGCTAGATTGTTTTCCTACGGGCTCACAATCCAAAACCCAATACAATGTTAGTTTTTCTGAGCTTACTAACAATCCAACTTAATTTTTAAGGCTAACTAATCAACCTCAAAATAATTCACAAATTACAGCCACTGCTGTACTTGAAACAACTCAAAATCAGAGCTTTTAAAGAAAAGCAACACTAAAACAAACCAAGGATTGTTGAATGGTTGCAGTTGAAGCTCTTAATGAAGCCTTCTTGATTGCTTCTTCAATGCTCTTCAAGGCTCACTTAATTCCTAAAAGAATAACTCAAGAAGTTGGTGGGAAGTAGTTGAAGAACTTGAGTTTTCACTTGAAAGCTCTTAGAATATTCAATGCTCTCATTAACCACTTGTCAAAAACTTCTTTTATTGCTTTAGATCCATCATTTATAGCCTCTTGAAGTATTTCCAGGTGAATATGATCATTAGAATACCTTGGGAGTTGAAAACTAGCCATTAGGAGAAATTTAGAACCAAGAAATTTGAATTCTAGAACTAGCCGTTACTGTTGAAAACCAGAGATTAGAGTCGGCTCGGATTCTCAGTCAAGTAAAAATTGAAGTATATCAGAGTCAACTCGTTTCAATTGAGTCGGTTCGGATGACTGAGTTCTCAGAACATAATTTCTGTCACTCTAGAGGAGTCGGCTCAATTCTTCCTTAAGTCGGCTCGGATGACTGTTTCATAAAACTTTTGTACCATGCCAAGAAAATGTATCAACTCTATTTGCTTGAGTCGGCTCAAGTGAGACTTCTCCGAAAGCTTCCAAACAACTTCAAACTTCTTTCAAACAACTTCTAAATAACTTCTAAGATCTTTAAACTTAAAATTACATTAATTTGGCCCTTTTACATAAATATACAAACAAATTTATCTTATGAGTACATTAATACACTACAATGATCTTAGAATTGTAGGGTAATTGATTGTCCATTTGAAACATCCTACAAAAACTTCTTAAATATATAAAAAATATTAGTATCAAATACATGCTCCAATGTTTTGTTATCATCAAAATCATTCCAAGAGCCAATAATCTCTCTCTTTTTGATGATGACAAAATACTGAGCATAGAAATATAACAAGTACCTTTACATTTTAATTGTATCAGAGTAAATGACAACTGTAACAGAGTAAATAAGTTTAAAATGCTATACAGTATATCGAGCAATCCAAATTATTTGTTTAAATTATGATCTAGTGTATGACAATTGTATCAAGTTTGATTGTAATATTAGAACTTTGCAAGTTAAGTATAGAGCTGTATGAGTTAAGTATCAAAGCTAAGTGATGTATCAGAGCTGTTAAGCATTCAATTTACAAATAGACTGAAGTATTAGAGCTTAAGTATCAGAGCTTTATATGAGAGTTCATTTTATAATTTAGCTTGAGTATCAAAGTTTTTATAATTTTACTGAAGTATCAGAGCTATAATAAAAGTATCATAGCTATCAAAGCTTTAACAAAAGTATCAGAGCTTTTAAAGTGAAATATCAAGGCTCATTGTAGTTTCAAAAAATATACACACATTGCACATATAATTGTTCATGAGATTTCATTATAATCCATATTTTTCGAATATCAAAGCTTTGTAATCAATATTTTCCAAATATCAGAGCTTTGTGCATTACGTAATTTATTATATTAAATGTATTTTTTCCATGCTTTATAGATTTCTCGCCATTTTTGTCATCAACAAAAATTATAAACTTTGCATTACATATTTCTCCCCCTTATTATAGAGTTCAACAGTATCACACATTAGAGAGAAATAAGAGTAAAGAATTGTAATTGCCAAAAAAAGTGAGATTTCATTAAGAATCTTAGTTTAATACATGTAATACACTGAAACACAACATACATAAGACATAACAAAAGACATCTGTGAGGCTAGTCCTCATCAGATGGAAGGTCCAGTACTGTTGCCCAGAAATGGAGCCCAAGAGGGGGGGTGAATTGGGTCTTTTAAAATTTAACACAATAAAATGAAGGTCCAGTGGTGCTTGTGAGCAATAATAATTTGATGCAAGATGATAGCAATAATTAAAGAGTACGAGAGGAAAAGAGCAATCACACACAAACACAAAGTTTATAGTGGTTCGGTGCAAACCTAGCACCTACATCCACTCCCCAAGCCATCCTTGGGAATTTCACTATAATCCACACCAGATTACAGTTGACTTGTTTTCACAAGGCTCACAAGTCAAAACCTATGTTGGTTTTGTCACCTAGGCTTACCAACAAACCTAAAAACTTGTTTTGTCTTCGGGCTCACAAGTTAACCCTAGTTGTTTTGTCCCTTTGGCTCACCAACAAACCACAATAACCTTCTTTCAAGACACCCTTGAAAGCAAGGTCAAATCACAATAAAACAGATATGAAATTAAAAGCTACAACAAACTCTCTTCAAGAGTAGATGGGAATCTTTGAAGCTCAAAAGGATGCTTTGTCTTCACTCTTCTTCAAGATGCCTCTTTTTGGAATGAAATAAGGTTGAGCTTGTAGGCTTTTCAGTGGAATCAAGCTAGAAGAGACTTTTGATTTGAAGTTTGGAGAGAATATTGGCTTTATGGCTTTTGAGTGGACTTGAATGCTCTTGAATAGACTTCTCTTCACTTCTCTCTTGCTTTCTCTTGATTTAAAATGAGGTTGGTGGAGATTAAATACACCAAAAACCTTCTAAAAATGGTTTGTGACCGTTGGAGCATTGGAAATAGCCGTTTAGAGCTTGAAAACCAACTTCTGCAAGCCAGAAAAATAGATCCGTTAGAGCTGTCAGGCTGCAAGTGTCGACACTTGGATGTCAGGTGTCGACACTTGGCTGTCAAGTGTCAACACTTGATTCTGGGTGTCGACACTTGAACATTCAAGTGTCGACACTCGATGCACAGGTGTCGACACTTGACACAAAAATCCTAAAATAGCAAAGTTCTGTATTTTCAAAAATCTCAGGCCTTGAGTCGACACTTGGAACCTAAGTGTCGACACTTGAATATAGGTGTCAACACTTGGCGTGCCAAGAATTTTTGTCCGTGTCAAATGCTGAAGTGTCGACACTTGACTGTCCAGGTGTCGACACTTGAGACTGAAAACATCCAGATTCAAGAGTAAATGCCTCGAAAGCAAAAAAAAAATTCATGAATACATAAACACATAATAATTAAACAATTATATACCCTTTTTCAATGAAGAGGATGTCCGGATATGTGAGAATTGCTCCGTGCCATTTCGTGCCATACACCATAAGTTTTTGGAATTTTGAGTGCTTTCTTCCTGAAAACTCACAACTTGAAATCCTCATTAGAATACAATATGCACTCAATATTTGTTATTCATCAAAATCACTGGGTGGAGCCAACAATCTCCCCCTTTTTGATGATGACAAAACCTTGAGAAAAAGAGGCAATATAGTTCAAACTTTAACCATTTTATTTATAAATATGAATTTTAGTCACAATAGAGGCAAAAGCTTTATAGATAGGAGGAAACAACTCCCCCTTAATTAGATACTTCTTATTAAGGTAAACTTCAAAGATTCTTGCAAGGTGAAATCAATACAATACACCTTTTTCTCAATAAAATCAAAATCAATACTTGTTCTCCCCCTTTTGTCAATCATAAGAAAGGGAATAACCTCCCCCTCACAATGAGCATGGATACAAAAAGATAGTAGAGAAACAAGTAACATAGATATTAGAGCTGAAATTATGCTAACATCAAAGAGTATCAGAGTTAAAATATACCATTATAAAGAGTATCAGAGCCAAAGAATAGTAAACTGAAGCACAATCTTCAAGATAATAGAGTACTGAACAAAACACATATATATAAGATAAATTTTCAGTACAAAAGAGCTGAAACATACATATATCATCAGAGTCAAATAAGTATCAAACATGTAGCAAATAGACATCTGTGAGGCTAATCCTCATCAGATGGAACATCAAGACTGAAAGGAGCACTGATCCTGGATCTGGTGGCTAATGCCCTAGGAGGTGCTAAAGCTCTAAGACTCCTAGTGCGACCGGCAGGACCAAAGGCGGGTACAACCCTAGAAGATCTTGTAGAAGGAGGTGAAAGACGATCAGCTGGCGCAATAAGATCCGGTGTGACGTCAACCATGGTAGTAGTAGGAGCTGGTGTAGTAGGAGGATCTCGACTGACCACCTCATAAGCATCGGCACCGCCCATACTGTCACTGTCACTGCCCACTACCTCTGTAGCTCTGTCAACATCCTGATCACCACCTTAGCAAAATCAGCATGGTCGCTCTGGTGATCGTCGCCATCATCATCATCATCATCATCAGATCGAGCAAGTGCAGGTGCTGCAGGAGGTATAAATGATCTCAACAAACTCTCAATGCGAGTAAATCCCTCCTCCATGGATCTGCGAATCTCAGCATGCTGAGGTAGTTTGTGCTCATAGAAGCTCGACCTCGCTACGCAGCTGAGTCACCTCACCTCTGATCTCTGAGAACTGTGCTCTGGCATGCTCCTCAAAAGATAATCCTGTAGATGGTGGTGGAGGAGCTGAAGCGTCAGGAGACAGGTGCTCTGCCTGTGTCGATGGTACATCTACTGGAGGAAGAACTGCTTGCTCAGATGGTCCAGCCTCAGCCTCTCGAACTCGTCCTCCTTATCTGGCTCCTGGCCAGACTCTCTGCGAACCCATCGACCTCCAACCATCCTGTATCCCATCTGGTGCAATGACCTCTCATCGTACACATCCGTGTGCAGTATCTCCTTGGGGATCTCCCCCTCCAATGATACTCCACAAGCTCTGAAAAGACGGGTCAGTGCCATGCCGTATGGCAAACAGTGTCGGTGCTGAGTGGCAGCATCATGCATCTGTGACAGCATCAAGGTGGGTATATCTAGCTGTCTCTTCTCAATCAGACTGGTCATCACCATCAGCTCCCTCTCGGTGATGAAATCGAATCTGCCAGTCTTCGGTAGTAGGATCCGTGTAGTAATATGGTGTAGCAGGCACATCTCTAATGATAACTGGTTCGCGGTAACCACTGAAATACCGCGAACATCCTCTCGCTCAAGGATGCACCTGAATGCCGCCTCTCTATCATCTACAGAAAAGGCACAGACTCCACTCCGGGGTATCTCCCATACACGGCTCAGCAGCTCATCAGTCAAAGAGATCTGAACACCCCTGACGGATGTCGTCCATAAAAGTCGTCGACAGTCCAGTGCACCGTAGAACTCCCTCACTAGGTGAGGATAGTATCTCTCCTGCATGGTGCAGAAGGGTACTAGTCCTGCATCTGTGAGTATCTCCCTAATACCAAAGTGGTGCCTATCGAAGCACTGCAAGTCTACTCTCCTCCCTGAAGCTACAGACTTCCCTGCCATCCTCTCTGCAGGGGGGAGCTCGGTGTGGCTGTACTGCTCTGCTGTGCAGGATCAAATCTGGCCTTCGATCTCCTCTCAGTACCATGACTGGGCCTCGCCTGACTGCAAGTCTCTTCCTAGGACCCATTACAGCCAACTGACCAGGAAGAAGGAAGAAGGGTTTAGAACAAGGGACTGGCCATAGGTAGAGATTAGAAACAAAAGGTTCAGATAGGTTTCGAAAACCAGAATCAACAAAGTTTGAAAAATATATTTTGATCAAATGACTAATTTTTTGAGCAAAATTGTAGGAAAAATTTTGTTAGGTAGAACACAATGAATCTTTGGAAAAAATAATTTTTTGTAAGGTCTAAAGATAAAAACATGTGGGATTTGGATCTAAACACTTAGGGTTTTAGCAAATAGGCAAAAATGTCGCAAATGTATCACGAAAAACCTTTCCAAATGTCAATAAATAAATTAGTAAACTTATTTAGATGAAAACCCAATTTATTTTGTCCAAAATTAATGAAACAGTGATTTTTGCAAAAAAGGGGTGAAAAACGGCCAAAAGATGAGGGAAATCCGAGAAAAACAAATCTAAAACATTTTCCCTCAAATGGAGTTTTAGAAATTCATTAAAACACGCAAAAATCCGGTTAGATTCAAGAAAAATATTTGGAAAATCCAAAACACGGTTGTTTGGTTCGAAAACAACAAAGTTAAAAAACAAAGAAAAATAAAACGAAATTAGAAAGGAGAAATACCTGATTTGTGAAGGATTGAGGGGTGAAAGGATGGATTTGGACAGGGGGGACCACTGTTCCAAGAAATCAGGGGGAAGAAAAATTAAAAAAAACCTTGTTCGGTCCATTAAAAATAGCCAGATTCGCAAGTGTCGACACTTGAATTTGTCAAGTGTCGACACTTGGTCAGGTGTCGACACTTGACACTTTCCAAGTGTCGACACTTGGCCAAAAATTCGAGAAAATCCAGAAAAAAAATAGGAAAAATTTTGACAAAGTTTTGGGGTTTTAATCAATAGGTTTTGAGATTTAGGATTTAGTTAAAAAGATACTAAGAGAGTTCTAGGAGAATGGATCAATGACACCTAACTCTCTTCTAATCAGACAGAACTTATCCTCACTCAAAGGCTTTGTAAACACATCAGCTAACTGATCATTAGTACAAACAAAATCAAGAATTATATTAGAGTTTTGTACATGATCTCTTATAAAATGATGTCTTATTTCAATGTGTTTACTTCTTGAATGTTGCACAGGATTTTTAGATAGGTTGATTGCACTAGTATTGTCACATCTTATGGGTGTCTTAGTTAGTTTAATGCCAAAATCTTCGAGTTGTTGTTTGATCCAGAGGATTTGAGCACAACAGCTCCCAGCTGCTATATATTCGGCTTCGCCGTAGATAGAGCAACTGAGTTCTGTTTCTTGCTACTCCAGGAGATCAAATTTACTCCAAGAAACTGACAGGTTCCACTAGTACTTTTACGATCAAGTTTACACCCAGCAAAGTCAGCATCAGAATAAGCAATTAAATCAAATGAAGAATCTCTAGAGTACCATAAACCAATTTCAACAGAGCCAGATAGATATCTAAGTATGCGTTTAACAGCCAAAAGATGAGACTCTTTAGGATTGGACTGATATCTAGCACACATACAGACACTAAACATGATATCTGGCCTACTGGCAGTAAGATATAACAATGAACCAATCATGCCACGATATAATTTTTGGTCTATATACTTACCTGATTCGTCCTTGTCAAGTCTACATGTAGAGCTCATAGGGGTACCTAATGGCTTAGTGTTCTCCATCCCAAACTTCTTGAGTATTTCTCTTGTGTATTTTGTTTGGTTGATGAAGATCCCCTCTTTGGTTTGCCTTATCTGGAGTCCGAGGAAGAAATTCAGTTCTCCCATCATGCTCATCTCGAACTCAACCTGCATTAATCTTGCAAATCTTGACAAAGAGATTCATTAGTAGCACCAAATATTATATCATCAACATAGATTTGTACTACTAAGAGATCATCATTCTTTTTCGTTAAAAATAAAGTTTATCTACATTACCTCTAGTAAAATTATTTTTCAGCAAAAAGAGCTTAAACGATCATACCAAGCTCTTGGAGCTTGTTTTAATCCATATAAAGCTTTATGAAGTTTATAAACATGATTTGGAAATTAGAACTTTCAAAATCAGGGGGTTGTTCAACATAAACTTCTTCTTCAATTAATCCATTTAAAAAAGCACTTTTAACATCCATCTGATATAGTTTAAAATTCATGAAACAAGAAAAAGCCAACAATAGCCTAATTACCTCAAGTCTAGCCACAGGAGAAAAGGTTTCATTAAAATCTATCCCTTCCTCCTGATTGTATCTTTGGCAACTAGTCTAGCTTTATTTCTAATTACTATTCCATTTTCATCAAGTTTATTTCGAAAAACCCATTTTGTGCCAATAATTGATGTATTTGAAGGCCTATCCACTAGTGTCCAAACATTGTTCCTTTTAAATTTATTAAGTTCATCTTGCATAGCATTTACCAATTACTATCACATTCAGCTTCCTCAATAGTTTTAGGTTCATTTAAGACACAAAAGCTAAGTAATCATAAATATTTCTAAGAGATGATCGAGTACTTACACCTTTAGATGGATCACCTATAATTAGTTCTTTTGGGTGTCCATGAGCATACCTCATTCTTTTGGTAGTGGATCAACAGTTGATGTATTTTCATCACCTTGTGCTTGATCTCCGTCAGTGTTTTGATCATCATTCTGTTCCTTGGTAGTCCTTCATTGTTGTTTATTTCTTCAGTTTTCTTGCTACCTGATTCATCAAAAAGTACATCTTTTTTTCTTGAAGATTTTTGGTTAGTTTCATCAAATACACATGAATGGATTCTTCAACAACAAGTATCCTTCTGTTGAAGACCCTGTATGCCTTACTAGATATGGAGTAGCCTAGAAAGACTCTCTCATCTGATTTGGCATCAAATTTACTTAGATTATCTTTACCATTGTTAAGATGAAACAACGGCATCCAAAAACATGAAAATAACGGATTGAAGGTTTTCTACCCTTCCAAAGCTCATAAGGGGTTTCTTTAAAATCGGTCGAATTAAAACTTGATTTAAAATATAGCATGCAGTAGTATTTATGGCTTCATCCCAAAAGTATCTAGGTAAATCATTTTCACAAAGCATGGTGCGTGCCATTTCTTCAAGAGTTCTATTTTTTCTTTCTACTACCCCATTTGTTGAGGTATCCTAGGTGCAGAAAAATTGTGATGAATTCCATTTTCAATACAGAATTTATTAAAATCGGCATTTTCAAATTCAGTTCCATGATCACTTCTTAAAAATATTACTGAAACACCTTTTTCATCTAAAACTCTTTTGTGAAATCTAATAAATTCAGAAAACATTTCATCTTTATGTGCTAAAAACATGACCCAAGTAAAACATGAGAAATCATCTACAATGACTAGACCAAACTTCTTACCTCCCAAACTAGATGTTCTAGTAGGCCCAAAGAGGTCCATATGAAGCAATTCCAAAGGTCTAGATGTAGATATTACTCCTTTAGGTTTGAAAGAAGATTTTGTTTGTTTTCCAAGTTGACATGCACTGCAAACCTTATCTTTTTCAAAATTAAGTTTAGGCAAATCTTTTACTAAATTCTTTTTGCTAAGTTTTGAAATTAAATGCATGCTTGCATGTCCTAGTTTACGATGCCAAAGCCAACTAGTTTCATCGATCTTGGCTTCCATTACCACTAGACATTGACCTTTCTGAATAGGGAGATCATCAATATCAACCATATAAATATTGTCATGCCTATGACCGATGAACTTAATGCCATTGTCATCTAGACTAGAAATAATGCACAAAGAAGATTCAAAAACAACTTTAAATTTTTTGTCACAAAATTGACTAATGCTAAGCAAATTATGTTTTAATCCATCAACATATAAAACATTATCAATATAAGAGGAAGGGGTGATATGGATTTTACCAATACCGATTTTTGCCCTTTCCATTATCACCAAAAGTTACTTTGCCACCATTTTGATATGTGAGTGATAAGAACTGCTCCACATCTCCTGTCATATGTCTTGAGCAACCACTATCAAGGTACCACATTCTTTTCTTATTGGTGCAAGGCATACCTGCAATAAAGATCAAGTGGAGACTTTAGGTACCCAAGCCATCTGGGTCCTTTTTGGTTAGTGGCATTGGTTCCTTTTGGAACCCAAACTTTCTTAGTATATTTAATTTTCTTTTGTTGCACATATAAGATTTATGCCCTTTAATACCATAAGTATAGCATGTAATGGATGAAGATGCAGCAGGACAAAGAAATTTTTAAAGAGTTTCTGTTTCTTATGAGTCTGAATCCTAATCCAGCTTTATCAAATACTGCTCTTGGTTATTTAATAGTAAATTTAATTTTCAGAACTGTAAGTAAATTTTCAACAAAAGGTTTTAGTTTTTCGATTTCTTCTTTATATCTTTTGTTTTCTATTTAAATTTCTTTGCTTTGTCTTGACAATTTTTCATTTGAAAGTAAGTTACTTTTCTTTCCAAATATATCCTTTTCTTTTTCAAGAGCCATAATTTAACATTTAAATTTTTATTTTGTATTAGAAGGTAAACATTTTCATTTGAAAGGTTGTTGTTTGTCTTAGCTAGTTCCAGATTTTGCTTCTTTAAGTCATTATGTTTTGACTTTAATTTTTGAAATTCTATGACTAGTTCATCAAAAATCTCATGAAGCTCATCAAAAGATAATTCATTTTCGGTTTCAGAACATACCTCTTCTTGATCGGCCATCAGATAGAAATTGCTACTTCCTGCTGTTCTTCCTCAGAGATGGAGTCTTCACTTTCACTCCAGGTTGCCATCATGACTTTCTTTCTCAGCTTTCTTCTGCTTTTCTTTAACAAGGGACAGTCTACCTTGAAATGCCCGGGTTTTACACTCAAAACATGTGGGCTGCTCCTCCTTCTTTTCTTGTCTTTTTCTTTACTCGGCTCACCTTTCAGAGGTTTCTTTTGTAGTTGAACTTTTTCTTCCTCATAAACCTTACTCTGAATTTCCTGCTAACAGAGTCGTTTCTTCTTCTTCGTCAGTCCTCTTCAGAGTCTTCGCTTGAGTCCTCTCTGGTAGTAGATTTGAACGCGATCGTCTTCTTCTTTTTATATCCACCTCTCCGTTCTTCTGTTTGAGGGATAGTTCATAAGTCATCAAGGAACCCAACAGTTGTTCCAGCGGGAGAGTGTTGACATCTTTTGCTTCTTCAATTGCAGTGACCTTTGCATCCCATGAAGCTGGTAGAGACCTGAGAAGTTTATTCACAAGTTCACCATTAGAAATTATTTTTCCTAGACTTCTCATGCCATTCACAATGTTTGTGAACCTAGTATACATCTCACTGATAGACTCAGTATGTTCCATTTTAAACATTTCATATGTGTGAATTAGCATGTTAACCTTGGTGGTTTCACTTGGTATGTACCCTCATGGGTAACCTCAAGTGTATCCCAAATCTCCTTTGCGGAGAGATATTCTATTAAACTCACTAGGATCAAGAGAGCAAAATAAAAGGTTCATTGCCTTAGCATTAAGCTCAATTGCTTAATGTCATTCTCATCCCAATCATCTTCCATTTTTGGAGTGAGAATGCCATTAAATCATTGTAGGCTGATGAGGACCTTTTACAATTATTCTCCACAAATTATAATCAAGAGCTTGTATAAATATGTGCATGCGTGTCTTCCAGTATGTGTAATTTGTGCCATTAAAAAGTGGAGGTCGGTTTGAAGCTTGACCTTCAACAATACATGCCTATTGAGGCTGCCATGATCTTTTATTCAAGATCCTTGGACCTACAAGAGAGTACCGGCGCTCTGATACCACTTGTTGCTCAGAAATGGAGCCCAAGAGGGGGGGTGAATTGGGTCTTTTAAAAATTTAACACAATAAAATGAAGGTCCAGTGGTGCTTGTGAGCAATAATAATTTGATGCAAGATGATAGCAATAATTAAAGAGTACGATAGGAAAGAGCAATCACACACAACACAAAGTTTATAGTGGTTCGATGCAAACCTAGCACCTACATCCACTCCCTAAGCTACCCTTGGAATTCCACTATAATCCACACCAGATTACAGTTGACTTGTTTTTCACAAGGCTCACAAGTCAAAACCTATATTGGTTTTGTCATCTAGGCTTACCAACAAACCTAAAACTTGTTTTGTCTTCGGGCTCACAAGTTAACCCTAGTTGGTTTTGTCCCTTTGGCTCACCAACAAACCACAATAACCTTCTTTCAAGACACCCTTGAAAGCAAGGTCAAATCATAATAAAACAGATATGAATTTAAAAGCTACAACAAACTCTCTTCAAGAGTAGATGGGAATCTTTGAAGCTCAAAAGGATGCTTTGTCTTCACTTTTCTTCAAGATGCCTCTTTTTGGAATGAATAAGGTTGAGCTTGTAGGCTTTTCAGTGGAATCAAGCTAGAAGAGACTTTTGATTTGAAGTTTGGAGAGAATATTGGCTTTATGGCTTTTGAGTGGACTTGAATGCTCTTGAATACTTCTCTCTTCACTTCTCTTTTGCTTTCTCTTGATTTAAAATGAGGTTGGTGAGATTAAATATACCAAAAACCTTCTAAAAATGGTTTGTGACCGTTGGAGCATTGGAAATAGCCGTTTGGAGCTTGAAAACCAACTTCTGCAAGCCAGAAAAGTAGATCCGTTAGAGCTGTCAGGCTATAAGTGTCGATACTTGGATGTCAGGTGTCGATACTTGGCTGTCAGGTGTCGACACTTGATTTCTGGGTGTCGACACTTGAACATTCAAGTGTCGACACTCGATGCACAGGTGTCGACACTTGACACAAAATCCTTAAAAACAGCAAAGTTTTGTATTTTCAAAAATCTCAGCCTTGAGTCGACACTTGGAACCTAAGTGTCGACACTTGGTGTCGACACTTGAATATAGGTGTCGACACTTGGCATGCCAAGGATTTTTGTCCGTGCCAAATGCTGAAGTGTCGACACTTGACTGTCCAGGTGTCGACACTTGAGACTGAAAACATCCAGATTCAAGTGTAAATACCTCGAAAGCAAAAATAAATTTATGAATACATAAACACATAATAATTAAACAATTATATGCCCTTTTTCAATGAAGAGGATGCCCGGATATGTGAGAATTGCTCCGTGCCATTTCGTGCCATACACCATAAGTTTTTGGAATTTTGAGGTGCTTTCTTCCTGAAAACTCACAACTTGAAATCCTCATTAGAATACAATATGCACTCAATATTTTGTTATTCATCAAAATCACTGGGTGGAGCCAACAAGTCTATGTGCAATGGATCTAGGAGTCTAGTGTGTCAGGGTCCTAATCATTAGTGAGGGTCCGACTCTAAGAACTCTAGTCCTATGGTACTATCTTGGAGTGTCTCGTGTGGGTGCTGGAGGAGGTGGAGTATGCTCTAGCTCAGATATTGTAGGAGGCTCTAAAAGAGCAGGAGTCTGTTGATCTGTGAAGGCATCTGATAGAGCAAGTATGCTGGTCCCTGTAAGTATCTGAGTAGTTGGGGTATCAAGAAAGCTCTGCTCAGGCGGCTCAGACTCTGGTGATGTAGGTGTCTCCATACCATGCTCATCTGCCCGGTAATCAAGTCCTAACTATCATGATCTGGATGTGCTGGAGATGATCTGGAAGGCCAGCCAAAGTAGTCCGATGAATAGCTGCCAGAATTTCACTAAATCCATCTCGCATCTCCATCTGTAGCAAATCAATCCTCGCATGAACCTCTGCCAGGATAAACTATAAGTCACATCTCAAAGTCAAAATGTCAGTCCAAAGCAACTGTATCTGCTTAGCATCATGATGCCCACTAGCACTGGGCTCAGATGGAATTGTAGGAGGGGTCTATGGGTCTATTAGGCTTATAATCATAGACCTAATTTCTTTGCCCATACATGCACGAGTTTCTGAGTCAGTTGAATCATTTGCATAGCATGTTAAGAATCTGCTTAAGAAAATTAGCAGTAAGATTAAATTGAGCAATGATACTTATAAACAATGGCTAATTCTTGAAAATGAACTAAAGAATTTGCTGAGGGAGATTTTGTGATGATTAGGCTTAGACCTGAGCAGTTTCTCCCGGGGACCGTGAAAAATTATATACCCGTGGAGCTGGACCCTTTAAGATAATTAAAAAAGTTGGACCCAACACTATGTGCCCGAGTTAGCACCCAAATTAGGCATTAGCTCAACCTTTAATATCTCAGACCTAGTTGAGTATAGGGAACCGGCAATGATACCCAGTGAGCCATTTGAACCTAACCCCAATCTTGAGAGTGAACCCATCCTAGAGTGTCCACCAACAAATTTGGTGGGGACACCAGGATCAGACACAGATCACTGGATCTCATATGGTTTAATTAGTCACGTGTCAAAGTTTTGAAAATTTTGTAATCAATTAAGATTGAGTCTTGTAATAAGTTGAGGTTGATTGATTTATCTCAACCCTCAACCTAGTCAGTATTTTGAGTCATGTACATCAGTTATGAGTCCAGTATGAGCCCAGTTTTTGTACAAGAGAGGAGGTTGCCCTATTTTGGAGTTCCACCAAGCCAAATCCAGGAGTCAGAGGCCACCACATCAGCCCATTGGATTTTGTGTGACAACCTAGGATCCAAGATGCTTCCAGAAATCCTGATTCTTTCCAGATGTCCTATAGATACCCAGATTTCTCCTCAGATGCCAGAGCATATTTCTAAACCAGGGCATCCATGATTTCAGAGGTCCACATGCATCCTAGCCTAAAGAAATCAAGCCCAGATGCCAAGCCCAAGCCCTAAAGAAGAAAGATTCCATGGAATATTCCTGCTACAAGGCTACCATGCCATCCCAGATTCCAAAGGCCCAAGCCCATGCACCCAAGCCCCTTTGGTCCAGCCCCTTGCTACCCCTAGAAGCCCAACACACCCTCCTAGGCATCCTTGAAGTGTTGACCAAGTCCAAGAGGTGTCCTTGAGTGGAATAGTCAAAGCATGAAGGAAGAAGAAGAAGACTAGGTCAAATCCTAACCTAGATGGGAGTTCTTCCTAGTTTGTTTAGGACTTGTAATTCTAACCTAGCAAGGAGAAGACTTATAACCCAAGTGTGTAACCCTAGTTAGAGGGCATGGGAACTCTATAAATACCCCACCCCTCTCCCTCTTGTAATAATTTTTATTCATGATATCAAAACCCTGGTAAATTTATTTGAGCTTGCGAGCTTGTGTGTTACTTTGTTTTAATTTTTTTCTTTGGTTTTATTGTGCTTGGCCGAATTCCTTGCTGCCCAATCATCCTTCCATGCCCTAACTCACTACCATCCAAGCCTTCACACATCCAAGAAGGAGTGCCCTAGGCTGCCAAGCAAGGAGATCTTCATCAAGCTTCAAACCGCCCCGCTTCTAAACCTAGTTTTCTTTCTTTTTCTACCATTTTGATTGACCCTTGACGTTTGTAGGATTCCCGAGGTGTTTCACCTCTCCAAGGAGGCTTTCCTTGCCTATACATGCTCGGGTCTCTGAGTTAGCTGAATCATTTGCATAGCATGTTAGGAATCTGCATAAGAAAATTTGCAGTAAGATTAAATTGAGCAATAATACTTATAAACAAATGGCTAATTCTTGAAAATGAACTAAAGAATTTGCTGAGGGAGATTTTATGATGATTAGGTTTAGACCTGAGCGATTTCTCCCCGGGACCATGAAAAAATTATGCCCGTGGAGTTGGACCCTTTAAGATAGTTAAAAAAGTTAGACCCAATGCCTATGTACCCGAGTTAGCACCCAAATTAGGCATTAGCTCAACCTTCAACATCTCAGACCTAGTTGAGTATAGGGGAGCCGGCAATGATACCTAGTGAGCCATTTGGACTTGACCCCATTATTGAGAGTGAACCCATCCCAGAGTGTCCACCAACAAATTTGGTGGGACACCAGGATCATACACAGATCACTAGATCCCATATGGTTTAATTAGTCATGTGTCAAAGTTTTGAAAATTTTGTAATCAATTAAGATTGAGTCTTGTAATAAGTTGAGGTTAGTTGATTGGGTCTGTTAGGCTTATAATCATAGACCTAATTCCTTTGCCCATACATGCACGAGTCTTTGAGTCAGCTGAATCATTTGCATAGCATGTTAGGAATCTGCATAAAAAATTAACAGTAAGATTAAATTGAGCAATGATACTTATAAACAAATGGCTAATTCTTGAAAATGAACTAAAGAATTTATTGAGGGAGATTTTGTGATGATTAGGCTTACACCTGAGCGGTTTCTCTTGGGGACCATGAAAAAATTATATGCCCGTGGAGCTGGACCCTTTAAGATAATTAAAAAGTTGGACCCAATGCCTATGTGCCCGAGTTAGCACCCAAATTAGGCATTAGCTCAACCTTTAACATCTCATACCTAGTTGAGTATAGGAAACCGGCAATGATACCCAGTGAGCCATTTGGACCTGGCCCCATTCTTGAGAATGAACCCATCCTAGAGTGTCCACCAACAAATTTGGTGGGGACACCAGGATCACACACATATCACTGGATCCCATATGGTTTAATTAGTCATGTGTCAAAGTTTTGAAAATTTTGTAATCAATTAAGATTGAGTCCTGTAATAAGTTGAGGTTAGTTGATTTGTCTCAACCCTCACCTAGTCAGTATTTTGAGTCCTGTACATCAGTTATGAGTCCAGTATGAGCCCAGTTTTTGTACAAGAGAGGAGGTTACCCTATTTTGGAGTTCTATCAGGCCACATCTAGGAGTCAGAGGCCACTATATTAGCCCATTGGATTTTGTGTGACAACCTAGGATCCAAGATGCTTCCAGAAATTCTGATTCTTTCCAGATGTCCTCCAGATGCCCAGATTCCTCCCCAGATGCCAGAGCATATTCCTAAACCAGGGCATCCATGATTCCAGAGGTCCACTTGCATCCTAGCCCAAAGAAATCAAGCCCATGCACCAAGCCCAAGCCCTAAAGAAGAAAGATTCCATGAAATATTCTTGCTACAAGGCTACCATGCCACCCCAGATTCCAAAGGCCCAAGCCCATGCACCTAAGCCCCTTTGGGCCAGCCCCTTGCTACCCCTAGAAGCCCAATATGCATTCTTAGGCATCCTTGAAGTGTTGACCAAGTCCAAGAGATGTCCTTGAGTGGAATAGTCAAAGCATGAAGAGAGAAGGAGAAGACTAGGTCAAATCCTAACCTAGATGGGAGTTCTTCCTAGTTTTTTAAGACTTGTAATTCTAACCTAGCAAGGAGAGGACTTGTAACCCAAGTGTATAACCCTAGTTAGAGGGTATAGGAACTCTATAAATACCCCACCCCTCCTCCTCTTGTAATCAATTTTTATTCATGATATCAAAACCCTGGTAAATTTATTTAAGCTTGTAAGCTCGTGTGTTACTTTGTTTTTATTTTTTTCTTTGGTTACTATTGTGCTTGGCCGAATTCCTTGCTGCCCTAGCATTCTTCCACACCCTAACTCACTGCCATCCAAGCCTTCACACATCCAAGAAGGAGTGCTCTAGGCTGCCAAGCAAGGAGATCTTCATCAAGCTTCAAGCCGCCCCGCTTCTAAACCCTAACCTGATTCCTTCTAAACCTAGTTTTTTTCTTTTTCTTACTTGCTGTTTTGATTGACCCTTAATGTTTGTAGGATCCCTGAGGTGTTTCACCTCCCTAGAGGAGACTTTCCTTGCCTTCAGGACCGTCCACATCAGCTATCTAATCAAGGGAACCGAGCTTCATCATCCAGACCTCAATCAGAGTGATGTGTGATCTCTTCATCGAAGTTTTTCAAATCACTGATTGGTAACATCCTTTCCTTCTTTTAATTTCTGATTTGATGAAGATAAGCTATCCTAATCCAGGAGTTTCTCAATTCTTGGATCCTGGTAATTTATTATTTTGAATGAGTTTGCCTGCGATACGATGATTCTTTGCATTGCTACTCCTTATGCTAGTTCTTACTTTATTTTGGAATCTAGCATGCAAATAAAATTATAAAAATCATAAAAAAATTAGTTTAATATTTTTTATGTATGTTTAGCAATTTTTAGAGTCATCCCGTATTAGTTTGGTATCAGAGCAGGTTTAGGATGGTTTTTATCTACTTTGCATTCACAAACCCTAATTTCTGCATCCTATCCTTTGCATTAGGTGCCTAGATTTCATCTTATTTCGAAATCTTAAAAAAATTATTTTTCTATGAAAATTGCATGTCATGTACTCTGCTCTTTCCTAATAATTTTCATAATTTTTAATTAATTTTACTAAAACCCTAATTCTCTAAAATCTAGCATATTAGAAATCCTAATAGAATCTTGAAACTTTATGTAGCAGTCTGAAATCCCTAGGATTTGCATCATCAATTGATTTTTGTTTTGCATCAAATTTGGTAGGTATCATCAGCACCATCAGTCCTCTGTCCTCAAATTTCTTTGATTTTTTTATGCATCAGAATTTATATCAAAACCTGTATTATTTGAAACCCTAATTTTCTAATTTCTGCTATTTCTGCATACTTAACTCAACCTAACCTAATCAACTTCCACACACCCCAATCCCAAGCCAAACTTTGTTTGATAACCCTAATTAACTTAAACCTAACTTGACACATCATAAAATCATTAAAAAATATTTTATTTTCTGCTGTGTTTTAGTATGCATTAGGATTCATTGTATGTTCATCATCTTTTAAATTAATCTTAAGGGCAATTCAATATTTCAGATCAGGGCAGGATGTCATAACCTATCCTGGGCCCAAAACAACTATCCAGCATTTCTACCCAAGCCTTAATTAAAATTGATTAGACTTAATTGCCCTAGAAGGCTAGATGACACCAACAGGTCGGGTCTGAGTGTGTGCCAACTAGTGCATTTAATCCTGTGGCTATTATTGAAATATGGTGTCTAAGGCTTAAGGTCCAGAGTCAAACGACCTAAGTGGTATTGTGGTTTTTAATTAGATCCCTGCGAAAGCAGGGAGGCCTCCCACACTCCCACCCTTTACCTGGCCAGAGGAAGGATTAACTGCTGGTTAAGTGTAAGTTGAGCTGACCCATTCAGTTTTGACTCTAGGTCTAGCAAGCCCTAGATTGTACTAACTTTTTCTTTTTTGCATGCTTGGCTGTATCATTCCACTTTGATTGTTTGATTTGTTGCATGACCACTAGATTAGGAACCCAATACCAAAAGTCCAAACCTCAACCCAGCTCAGCCATGATCCCAATTTTGAAGCCATCATGAACCAGCTTGCCCAGTTAACTACCTAAATGAATCAAGCCAATATCCAATCCCAAAACCAGTCAGCCCAAATGATCCAAATTAATGCTAAGCTTGACCAAACCAATGACCAGATAACCCAAATGAACTATAGGTTCAATCAAGTAGACCAACAATTTGACCAGGCAACCACTAGGATTGACAATTAACCACTAGAGCTAAACCCTTGCCCTATAATCCCCAAGAACCCATAGTCCCTAGATATGAACCCGGTAGTAACCCACTATCCCTCAGTCGACTTGAACCCTATAGGATTAATACCCCTAGATTTGAACCTAGTATTAGTCAGATATCCCTTGGTCAACCCCCTCTTACCACCTCACAGTTCACTAGAAAGATATTGAAGAAGAGAAATATGAGGCTGACCCAAGCTTAGTAGACGAGTACGAGGAGGAAGAAGAGGAATTCCTCATAGAAGACTTAGAGTTAGTTGAATCATTAGATGACCAGGTAGAAGACCACCCAACATTAGTTGAACCTGACCATACCCAAGTAGGAGTAGACCTAGATTTAGCTAACCCTAGTCATACCCAAACATTAGTCAACCCAGAGTTAGATGACCCAGATCACACCCAAGCTGCAATGGAAGAACAGTTAGAGGAGACTTTAGAAAGGACCTAATTGTAGAGCCTAGTCCTGAATCTCATGAGCCAGAAGAACTTATTAAGGACTTGATCTCTTTAGACCAATACCCTCAGGATGAAGTCACTCTTTTAACTCTAATTGAAGATCTCTTCTCCGAAATTAGTGACCCATTCTTCCATAAGGTAGACCCTGTAGATAGACATCAACCTTTTAACGTCAACCTAATTAGCCTAGGACTAATCCCTTACACCCCTTCTTACATTCTATTCTATCCAATCAATCCCGAACCCTTTTCCTGCCAGACTAACCCCGAATCCATCTCGTATTTTTGCCTTTTCTTGAATTTTCTTATATTTCTTTAATCATTCACCTGCATCATGTAGAGGTTTGCATGTTGCATTAATTTATTGTACATGTTAGGTTTGCATCTTACTTCTTGCATACACTTTGGCATTTAGTAGGCATACATAGTAAACTTTTTGTTGGCTCCATCCAGTGATTTTGATGAATAACAAAACATTGAGTGCATATTGTATACTAATGAGGATTTCAAGTTGTGAGTTTTCAAGAAGAAAGCACCTCAAAATTCCAAAAACTTATGTTTTACGGCACGTAATGGCACGGAGCATTTCTCACGAATCCGGACATCCTCTTCATTGAAAAAAGGCATCTAAATATTTATATATTATGTGTTTATGATTTCAAGAATTATATTTTATTTTCGAAGCTGTTTACACTTGAATCTGAGATTTTCAGTCTCAAGTGTCGATACTTGGAAGGTCAAGTATCGACACTTCAGTATTTGGCATGGACAAAAATCTTTGGCATGCCAAGTGTCGATACCTAGAACCAAGTGTCGACACTTAGGTTTCCAAGTGTCGACTCAAGGCCTGAGAATTTTGAAAATACAGAACGTTGTAATTTGAGAATTTTTGTGTCAAGTGTCGACACCTGTGCATCAAGTGTCGACATTTGAAAGTTCAAGTGTCGACACCTAGAAATCAAGTGTCGACACTTGACAGCCAAGTGTCGACACCTGACAGCCAAGTGTCGACACTTGCAGCCTGACAGCTCTAATGGATCTATTTTTCTGGCTTGCAGAACTTGCTTTTCAAGCTCCAAACGGCTATTTCCGAGGTTCCAATGGTCACAAATCATTTTTTGGAAGGTTCTTGGTGTATTTTACCTCCACCAACCTCATTTTAAAGACAAGGAAGTGTATTGAAGTGCATTCAAGTCTACTCAAAAGCCAAAAAAGCCAATATTCTCTCAAATACTTCACATCAAAAGCCTCTTATAGTTTGATTCCTTGTAAAGCCTACAAGCTCATCCTTACTTCATTCCAAAAGGGCATTTTGAAGGAGATTCCAAGGAAGAGTCAAGACAACGCATCAACTTGAGCTTCAAAGATTCCATTTTACCCTTGAAGAGAGTTTGTTTTAGTTTTAAATTGTATATATGTTTTACATTGTGATTTGACCTTGCTTTCAAGGGTGTCTTGAAAGAAGGTTATTGTGGTTTGTTGGTGAGCCAAAGGGATAAAACCAACTAGGGTTAACTTGTGAGCCCGAAGACAAAACAAGTGTTAAGGTTTGTTGGTAAGCCTAAGTAATAAAACCAACTTAGGTTTTGACTTGTGAGCCTTGTGAAAAACAAGTCAACTGTAATCTTTTTTGGATTATAGTAAATTTCCAAGGTGGCTTGGGGAGTGGATGTAGGTGCTAGGTTTGCACCAAACCACTATAAATCTTGTGTTTGTGTGTGATTGCTCTCTTCCTCTCTTGCTCTTTTGTTTATTGCTATAGCTTTGAATATCTTGCATTGAATTCATCATTGTTCATAAGCACCACTAGTCCCTCTTATTATTGTTTTAAATTTTTTAAAAGATCCAATTCACCCCCCTCTTGGGCTCCATTTCTGGGCAATACTTTCATATACATTCCATGCTAGGGTCAAACCTAAAGAGTTAATAGTGTGTTAGGTTTTGTCCCTATAGTCCAATAAATTTTCTTTGATAGGGAAGTCTAGTCGAGTCTATTAGGTGTTAGTCTAAAGTCCAATAAATTTATAGACCCAATCTATCTGTCCACACATGCACTAGCTTCTGCACAGCATATGCATCATAAAATTAGTCAAGAGCTGAATATATTAATGAACTAAATAACAACTTGGCTAATTTTCAAAAGAAAGATGAAGAATTTTCTGCAGAGGAATATGTGACTGTTAAAGAATTTTTTGCTCGTGAAGCTGGCCCATCTAAAATAATGAATAGTAATGGACCCAATGCCTATGTGCCTGAGATATCACCTGTTTAGATAGTAGTTCCACCTTCATCATCTCAGACTTTGTAAAGTCTAGAGAGCCAGCAGTGATACCCAGCGAGCCCCTTGAGCCACTCCCTTTCTTTGTGAGAGAACCCACCCCAGAGCGACCACATATAATTTGGCCTTTTGGTGAGGAAAAGATCGAAAGAACTCTGGATGACCAAACTATCGGTACCCAGGATAAAAACTGTCAGTAGTATTTGGTCCGGTGGTAAGGTCAGCCAGAATCTAAGGACTTGTGAATATTGGTGTGGATCTGCAGTACCTTAACCTAGACCCTTCTTGAGCCAAATTGACCCATACTCGACGGGATAGAGTTCCTCCCACCCCAGAAGAATTGGTGGAGACACCAGGATCAGACACAGATCACTGGATCCCATATGGTTTAATTAGTCATGTGTTAAAGTTTTGAAAATTTTGTAATTAATTAAGATTGAGGCCTGTAATAAGTTGAGGTTAGTTGATTTGTCTCAACCCTCAACCTACTCAATATTTTGAGTCCTATACATCAGTTATGAGTCCAGTATGAGCCCAATTTTTGTACAAGAGAAAATGTTACCATATTTTGGAGTTCCACCAGGCCACATCCAGGAGTCAGAGTCCACTACATCAGCCCATTAGATTTTGTGTGACAACCCAGGATCCAAGATGCTTCCAGAAATCCTGATTCTTTCTAGATGTCCTCCAGATACCCAGATTTCTCTCCAGATGCTAAAGCATATTCCTAAACCAGGGTATCCATGATTCCAGAGGTCCACTTGCATCCTAGCCCAAAGAAATCAATCCAAGCACCAAGCCCAAGCCCTAAAGAAGCAAGATTCTATAGAATATTCTTGCTACAAGGCTACCAGGCCACCTCAACTTCCAGAGGCCCAAGCTCATGCACCCAAGCCCCTTTGGGCGGCCCCTGCTGTCCCTAGAAGCCCAACACATCCTCCTAGGCATCCTTGAAGTGTTGACCAAGTCCAAGAGGTGTCCTTGAGTGGAATAGTCAAAGCATGAAGGGAGAAGGAGAAGACTAGGTCAAATCCTAACCTAGATGGGAGTTCTTCCTAGTTTGATTAGGACTTGTAATTCTAACCTAGCAAGGAGAGGACTTGTAACCCAAGTGTGTAGCCCTAGTTAGAGGGTATGGAAACTCTATAAATACCCCACCCCTCTCCCTCTTGTAATCAATTTTTATTCATGATATCAAAACCCTGGTAAATTTATTCGAGCTTGCGAGCTTGTGTATTACATTGTTTTTATTTTTTTCTTTGGTTACCATTGTGCTTGGCTGAATTCTTTGCTATCCTAGCATCCTTCCATGCCCTAACTAACTGCCATCCAAGCCTTCACATGTCCAAGAAGGAGTGACCTAGGCCGCCAAGCAAGGAGATCTTTATCAAGCTTCAAGCCACCCCGCTTCCAACCCCTAACCTAATTCCTTCTAAACCTAGTTCCCTTTCTTTTTTTTACTTGCTATTTTGATGACCCTTGATATTTGCAGGATCCTTGAGGTGTTTCACCTCCCCAGAGGAGGCTTTCCTTGCCTCCAGGACCGTCCAAATCAGCCATCAATCAAGAAACCGAGTTTCATTCATCCATATCCCAATCAGAGTGATTTGTGATCTCTTCATCGGAATTTGCTTTAAATCACTGATTGGTAACATCCCTTGCCCTTATTTTAATTTTAGTGATTTGATGAAGATAAGCTATCCTAATCCAGGAGTTTCTCAATTCTTGGGTCTTGGTAATTTATTATTTTGCATGAGTTTGCCTGCGATACGATGATTCTTTGCATTGCTACTCCTTATGCTAGTTCTTATTTTATTTTGGAAATCTAGCATGCAAATAAAATTATAAAAATCACAAAAAACTAGTTTACTATTTTTCATGCATGTTTAGCAATTTTTAAAATCATCCCGCATCAAAATTGGGCTGAGAGAGGAGAAAGGATCGAGCATATTCTAAATGACCATGCTATTACTACTTAAAACAAAGATTACCAGTGATACCTGGTTCGTTGGCAAGGTCGACCGAATCTGAGGACTCAGCGCATTAACCCGGATCTATTAGAAAAGTACCAGAGCCAGATTGACCTTTACTCGACAAGATCGAGTTCTTCCAAACCGAGAGAATTGGTGAGGTCACCAGGATCAGACAAAGATTGCAAGGCTCCATTTGGATCTCTGATTGATGTATTGGAGTCTGTCACCTTTGAGTCCATCTATCCTGAGTCACTTGAGTCCCGTAATAAAGTGAGTCAATTGAGTCTATTAGTCAATTGAGTCCATTAAGTCAATTGAGTCCATTTGTTCATTTAAGTCATGTAATTTTGGTTTTTTTCATTCAAGCTAAGTCCAAGAGAAGAGTCACCAGATCCCACTAAAGCAGGGAATGAAGACTTCATGCGCCTGGGCCCCACTCAATCCGTTCAAGCCCATAAGTTGTTGGAGCCATCCAAGCCCACAATGAATCGGTGCCTCCCAAGCCCACAAGGAATCGGTGCCTTCTAGCCCAACAAGGAATCAAGCCTTCCAGCCCAACAAGGAATCAAGCCTCCCAGTCAACAAGGAAATCAAGCCTCCCAGTCCAACGGAATCAAGCCTCCTTATCCCACTCAAACCAAGTGGGCGCTCCCTTTTTTCCATGTATATACTCCAACTTTGGCAAAGTATAAGGAGCATGGTGAATTATAAATACCCCTCATCTCTCTTGTAAAATTGAATGATAGGCCCAACCAACCAACCAGCCACACTGGTTCCACTTCCATCAAAACCCTAGGCCGCCAACTCCCTTCTTCCTCTAAAACCCTAGGTCGCCAACCCTTCTTCCTCTAAACCCCTAGGCCACCAAGTCCTCCTCAAGTCCAGGGCAACTAAGCATCTTCCTCCCAGCCAGGAATCCAGGCATCCTCAAGCACTCCAGGATTTATATCAAGCCGTGGCTTACTCTACAAGCCCTCTCCATCTTCCCTCCTATCTTCCAGTGTCTTTTGTTGCACACATCTGCTTTCTCTAATTGGAAGATCTCCTTTTCCTTGGTGTTTGCAGGATCCCTCAGGTACCATGCCCTATAGAGGAGGCCTTCTTTGATAACTAAACCGCCAGCCAGGAGCCAAGAGTTCCGGGAAACCTAGCCTCTTTATCCAAGCGCATCCTTCGAGAGATTGTGTGATCCTGTTGCTTTCAAGAGAAGAGATATTCATTGCCAGGTATTCTAAACCCTTCCCTTATCCTAGATCCATTTGTTGAAGAGTGAATCATGCATGTTCTATTTAGGGTTTCTTAATCCTTGTGATCCTGCTTTCTTCTTTTTTTGAGGGTTAAACTTTATGGGGATTATGACTTAATCATCATAGGTTAATCTTGCATCTTCCTTAACCCATTTTCGGGAATAGAAGCATCATAAAATCTGAAATCTTGTTCATATTAATCTGAAATTGTTCTCTTCTTTATGATGATCACTTGCATGCCCTATATTCTCCATCACTTAAGCATGGAGATTAATCTCTAAATTATATCCCAACACATTTAAAGAGATTTTGAATATGAGCTAGATCCTTTTTGAGCTTAGTCAATTAGGAATCTCATATGAACCATGTGATGTATATGACTTGATTTTTGCTATGAGTGTCACGAGCAAATGTTAATTGAATCCAAGTAATATGAGCATTAGATGTTTATGATACATTCTTTGATACTTGAGAAGTACTAAAGTTATAGGTCTTTATAATGAAAGAATTGAGGAAACTAGGATATATAAGATGTATTCTTATACAATGATGGTTTAGAAGAGTTCCTAAGAACCAATCATTGTAGGTTTGACCAGTGAAGCTAAACATATCATTTATTTTAAAGGTGTAAGGATGTATTCTGGTTAATTGAATGTTGCAAAATTGAGTGAAATGTCATTAGATGACATAATACTCTATGATCGCAATAGTGGTACCATAACTCTAGCTAAGAAATCAAGATCTCACCAGAAGTCCGAATACATAGTATGATGATTTTATTCGTGACCATCTCATTAAGGTGAAAAGAGTACACTCCATATGAGATGTGGGAGACCCACTAGCTTAGTTAGCCTATGCTAGCTAAAGACTGAAGCATATCTTGAGAAGATAGGCTAAGTATATGGCTGATTGGTTTTAGTGCAAGTAAAAGATTGTTAGATGTATGCCCTTGAACCTAATCAGGTAGATATATTTTTCTTTCTAGGACATGATTTTATATTTAATATTTAAAATTATATTTATAATCTATACATGTTGTGTCCATATATCGTCTAAAGAGTTAATGGACAATGACCCATATTCTCAAGAGTTAAGAATTTGAGACATATATCATTATAGGTTAACTCCTAAATGCTCTCGATCGTACGATCATCACAGAAATGATAATCAATCCATCAAGACTAGTGTATAGATCACTTTTGTTTCAGGTAGACGAGTCTCGAGTCTACAGTATGGGGACATTGGAGTGAGAGTGTAAGTGGTGTTAAAGAACAATGGCACTGATCATAACCAAGTACAAGAAGTTACATGGATGTCTACTTACTCGTAAGTAATTTCTCGATACTATAGTTGTATGAGTAGTCTTGACCTGCAATACATTGGTCATTCATAGTAGGATTGCTATTGTTTGACAAGTATATAAACATAATTCCTAGCCATATGGGATATTGTAGTGTATGTTGGCTGCAGTAGGTTCGCTATATGAGTTGGGAGTATACTTATAAGAGATCTATTAATCTCAGTAGAGAGGTGTAGTCCTATACAATTAAGAAGCTAAGTTCAAAAATCTATGGTAATGGTAAGTGAAGGATGAAAAAGTGTTTTCATGAGTTTTACAAAAGACTTAGATTAATTGAATCAAGCAAATGATATATGCTTAAGATTTGTTGAGATTCCATAACCTGCATCATGTCTAGACTTTTGATAAAGAACTTAATTACACAATAACTACACTTAGGGATTTATCTTTTTTATTCTGTTGGATTGCCACTACATACTGTTATGTGTTACTAATAGATTACGGAAACCTACTTGAATCATTTTTGGATCAATGATCCTTGTTAGGATTGAGCTGGAATTATTCTGATCTAACGAAAAGAGTTTCGATGATACTATGATAGAGATCATAATATATCTCACTACCAGACAGAATGAAACCTAAGGGGTCATACACAATAGCGGCTTAACTGGATTAAGTGCTTGGATGATATTTAGAAACACTAAATCTGTAAGGTTTACAAATTTAATACTTGTTAATTTTGGTATCAGGGATATAATTGCATGAGCTACAATTCAATTGGACTAATTAGGTGTAATAATTCAAGTTAGACTTGAATTGTAATCCTAATCATATTAGGATTGACAGCTTTTTCAAATTTTATTCGAATCGAGCTTGAACTGGATTGAAATTGAACCTAGATTAGATCCAATTAACTAGGACACCTTAACCTTATTGGATTGGGCTTAATCTCTCCTAACTTGGCACGAGAAATCATATTACATGGTGATTTTGTGAAAAGAAAAATTTGGTGTGTGCCAAGAAGAGTTTGAGGCGCTTCTTTGACCCTTTCCTCTTTTCTATGGACTCTATCACCTAGTTAAGATAAAACTTAGCCTTATCTATTATCCTATTTAAGTTAGGATAGAGCCTTATCTGATTATGGCATGGGATTGAAGTTTTGTTAGGGCATGGAGAATGCTTTTGTGTGATACAAGAAAGGCAAAATCAGATTTAGCACACATCTTGTTTCTCATCCTCGTATTTCTCCATGATATCTATTTCTTTCTAAATTTTGGTTGTGATTAGATATAATCTAATCTGATGTAGTGTGAAACAAGGACTTAGAGTGATTGTATGGTGGGTGGTTACTCCTTTTTGTGTGACAAAATACTTGGAATGAAGGACTGGCATGCATATTCTCATCTCAACTATGTTTTCTCATCACTCCATGTTATCTCCAATCTTTGCATCATTTAAGTTTGATTCATATCTAGATAAGATGAGATCTTATTTGGAAGTAGCGTGAAGAAATTGGGGTTGGAATTGTTGTGCAAGAATTATAAAAATAGGGAGAAAAGTGGGTGTGCGACTAGACTTCTTTATTACCCATCTAAGCCTTATCGTTAGAGCTATCAATGGATCGAGTTCGGGTCAGAACCCAGATATTCAGATTCAGACCTGATCATAGCTATTAGACTCGGACCTCGACCCGAATACTTAATAGATCTGGTTTCGAAGTACGGACCCGGACCTGAATGGATAGACCATGACTGGTGCAGGCACCAAGATCAGAAGGAGGCTCAACTCTATCCAAGATTCAATTTGGCTATCTGAAACTGGCATTTTGTATTGAGTCTGTTATTATGAGTCTGTTATTGTCATTGAGTCTTGTGTTAGTCATTCACATTTGCATTAAGTCCTGTAGACCTTTTGGGTCAAAAGTTTATTTGAAGTCTATGTAAGTTTGAGTCAAGACTATTAGACATTTAGTCTAGTTGAGTCAAGCATTCAAGAAGGTCAAGATTGAACCAAGCCTATTTGAGTCAAGCATTCAAGAAGACCAGTATCAAAAGATCCAAAGAGTGGACCTTGGAACTTAACCACAAGAAGGAAGAGAGCTACATCATTCTAGTAAGGAGCCACCAAGAAGAAGGAAGGAACCACCAAAAGGGACTTACCTATGGCACCATTTCATCCTCCACATAAGAAGGTCCCCACATGCCACATGGAAGATTTCAAATTCAAATTCAAGAAGTTAGGAGGTTCCACAACTTCTTCCCCTTTTCATGCATGTAATCTCTCTCTTTATGAATTTGAAAGGAAGCTTGGGAAGTCTATAAAAAGACTCCTAATCCTCTTGTAATGGGTATTGATGAATGAAAAGTTTTCTTGAAAAAAGTCTTGCCTTCATTTGCTCTTTGCATCGCCACTCCGAGAGTGAGAAGGGTGTGAGGGCCATCCAACCAATCTTCCGAGCCTGATCCTCCATCAAATCCTAGGTGCCAAGATCTTCCTCCAAGTTTCTACCAAGCTTCTTCCAATCAAGCTCCAAGCCACCCTATTTCCCCCCATCTCTCCATCTCAGCTATTAATCCTTCTCATTTTCCTTATTTCCTTAATCATCAAAGAATTCTGATCTCTTGTGTGCAGGGTCCTTGAAGGTGCCAATCCAAGTAGAGGTTTCTTTTTTCTTAGGAACCATCTACAAAGGATTCTCCAATTAGGAGAAGTGCAGATTTCTTCATCCAGGTGCCAAATCTAGAGTGGAGAGCACCAGCCACATCAAAGGAGATCAACTAACTGCCAGGTACATACCCCCTTCTCTTGATCTGTCTTTATTGAAGGTTTCTAGTCCTAATCTCGAAGGGTTCTCAATCCTTCTAGATCCTGCTTTCTTTCTCTTGATAGATCTAAACTGCTTGCATGATATTTCTTCTCTTCTTGTAGTCTTTATTAGATCTATTCTTTAATCTTTTACAGGAAGAAATCATATTAAAAATTTGATTTCTTGCTTAACTTTAACATCTAGATTGCATGCATCATGGTTCCCCATCAATGGCACATGAAGTCCAATATTGCCTTCTTATCTTTTTTTTTTGTTGAGTAAATAAGAAGGTTAAACTATAACCTATTATAATATAACAATACAAGCAAGTAGTAACAAAACGATATAATAACCTGCCAATAACCATAGTAATATTACAGGACTATAATCATCATAATAGGATTACAGGATTTTAGTTTATAGCAATGATCCTTAGTTTTCATATGAAATCATTAAGTAAATAAAATCTTTGATAAGAGACAATGAAAAAAAATACTAGTTTATAGATGTGTAAACAAACATTTTCAACTAGTACATAAGACAAAATAGCACTACACCTATAAAGGTAAAGAAAACTAAATGTAACTATAAAGAGTAATCTCAATTTTTCCATCATACATAATTTGTTCCATCCCATTGTTCCATCCCAATTTGTTCCATCATTTCTTACAACTCCAAATCAACTTCTTCCATGCTATAGGATAATAATGAAAACCTAATCAAAAGAAAATATAAATTATTACTTATTAAAAATAAAAACAAAAAAATATAAATAAATATGCCTGTTAATAAAATATTATAATTAAAAAAACTTACTTGTTAAACCTCTACCATAAAATTCAACCACCTCAAAGTTCAATAGATGTTCCAACAACATCTAAAAAAATCCATATCTAGTAAATATTATGAAAACAAAAAAATCAAAAATCAAATAAAAAGTAATTAAAACTTGCCATTCTTTATAGATTCAAGCCAATCACTTGTAGTTAACAAAGCTTCAACAATCTCTGAAGCTAAATATGATCACCTCTCATTAGTCACACTACCACCAATACTGAATGCTGATTCAGAAACAACAGTAGTAGCTAGAATAGCTAAAATATCCCATGCTATTTTTGCTAATATAGGGTACCGAGCACCATTCATCTTCCATCAATTTAAAATATCAAAATTATTTTTTTTGGAAACATAGCTTCCTTCAAATATTTTATAATTCAAATTTATTAGAATTTCTAATAGTGGAAGAACAAGATCGACGATACCACTCGTCAAAGTCATGCTCATCATCCAAAGATATACCTGCATGGCTTTCACTTGAATTTGTATTTGTTGAACCACTTGATACAAAATAACCTGAATTTCTAGCCAACATTTCTCATCTCCATATTCATTATACATATCAAACATAACTATACAAACTTTATCAATATAATTAAAAGAATTGGAACCATATAGCTGATTATAATAATACTCCACGATATCAATTTTGAACATTGAATCAAGAATAGTTGCAATTGCTAATAGCAAAGAACATTCTTTCCAATATTTCTCAAACTTTTATCTCATAGTCCTACCATTAATCTAAGACATCCATGCTCAAAGTTCTCCCACTCTCTTATCTTAAGTTGAGTTGTACAAATATCCCGAAAAAATAGATTAGAAGTAGGAAACTTTGAACAAAAAAATGATTTGTTGCATCATAGAATAATTTCAAACAACCTCTCACAATGCATACCACTTTTCTTTTATCTTCTGAAAATTACATTTATAACTAATTCCAATTGAGACAAACGATAATATGCCTCCTTCAAAGGAATGCAAGCATCAAGCACCAAATAAGTTGAATTCCACCTATTAGGTACATCTTTTTCTATCTTTTTTATATCTGTCAACTTTAACTGAGCTAATACTTTTTCAAATTTTTAATATAAAGTAGGTGACCTATTCAACAAACTCATAATTTCTCGAATTTTTTTGCAAGAAGTCTCCAGCTTTTGCTAATCCATCTTGAATAATTAAATTAAGAATATGTGCACTACATCACACATGAAATAATGCACTAGATAAAGAAGTAATGATTTTTGACAAAGCTACCTTTTTAGTTATCTAACCATTACATTATTTGCACTTGCATTATCAAAACCATTGAGAAATTTTCTTATCCAAATTCCACTCCAATAATAAATCAAAAATGTTATGGCCGTTACGATGACGTGCCATGTCTCAGATTTCGCTGGGCGTGATTCGAGCCACGTGGAGTTTTTTCGGCAAAGTCAGATCTGGCTCCGCCTCGGTCGAAGTCGAGGTCGGACCAGGCCTTCCTGCCTCTCCGTCAGGTGTCCACCCAGGAGGGGTCCACCTCGGTCGAAGCCGGCGGCCTCCCCGCTCCCTCGCCAGGTGGCACCCTGAGACGGTCCCACCTCGGTCGAGGTCGAGCCGGGCCCCTCGCTCCTTCGCCAGGTGGCGCCCAGAGACGGGACCACTTCGGCCGAAGTCGAGCGCCCCTCTGCCGCTCCGCTAGGTGTCCACGAGGAGGGGTCCACCTCGGCCGAAGCGGTGGCCTCCCCGCTCCCTCGCCAGGTGGCACCCTGAGAAGGTCCCACCTCGGTCGAGGTCGAACCGGGCCCCTCACTCCTTCGCCAGGTGGCACCCGGAGACGGGACCACTTCGGCCGAAGTCGAGTGCCCCTCTACCGCTTCGCCAGATGTCCACCCAGGAGGGGTCCACCTCGGCCGAAGCCGGAGGCTTCCCCGCTCCCTCGCCAGGTGGCACCCTAAGACGGTCCCACCTCGACCGAGGTCGAGCGGGCCCCTCGCTCCTTCACCAGGTGGCGCCCGGAGACGGGACCACCTCGGCCGAAGTCGAGTGCCCCTCTGTCGCTCCGCCAGGGTCCACCCAGGAGGGGTCCACCTCGGCCGAAGCCGGGGCCTCCCCGCTCCCTCGCCAGGTGGCACCCTGAGACGGTCCCACCTCGGCCGAGGTCGAGCCGGGCCCCTCTCTCCTTCACCAGGTGGCGCCCGGAGATGGGACCAACTCGGTCGAAGTCGAGCGCCCCTCTGTCGCTCCGCCAGGTATCGACCCAGGAGGGTCTACCTCGACCAAAGTCGGCGGCCTCCCCGCTCCCTCGCCAGGTGGCACCCTTAGACATTCCCACCTCGGCCAAGGTCGAGCCGGGCCCCTCACTCCTTCACCAGGTGGCACCCGGAGACGGGACAACCTCGGCCGAAGAGTCGAGCGCCCCTCTGTCGCCCCACCAGGTGTCCACCCAGAAGGGGTCCACCTCGGTCGAAGCCGGCGACCTCCCCGCTCCCCTCGCCAGGTGGCACCCCGAGACGGTCCCACCTCGGCTGAGGTCGAGCCGGGCCCCTCGCTCCTTTGCCAGGTGGCGCCCGGAGATGGGACCATCTCGATCGAAGTCGAGCGCCCCTCTGTCACTCCGCCAGGTGTCCACCCAGGAGGGGTCCACCTCGGCCGAAGCCGGCGACCTCCCCGCTCTCTCACCAGGTGGCACCCCAAGACGGTCCCACCTCGGCCGAGGTCGAGCCGGGCCCCTCGCTCCTTCGCCAGGTGGCGCCCGGAGACGGGACCACCTCGGCCGAAGTCGAGCACCCCTCTGTCGCTCTGCCAGGTGTCCACCCAGGAGGGGTCCACCTCGGTCGAAGTCGGCGGCCTCCCTGCTCCCTCACCAGGTGGCACCCTGAGACGGTCCCACCTCGACCGAGGCAGGCCAACCTGTGCAGAGAAGCTTCCGAGGAGCAGGAGCACGAGCTCCAAGACTGCCCCTCGAGCCGTGCGTGCCGCACCCTGAGAACAGCGCCCGTACGGTCGGCAGCGACATGCGAAACATCGCTTACATCAGCCCGACAGGTCTCGTAGTCGAGAGGCGAAGTCCTGACAAAACAGGACCCAATAACGGGCTTCGTCGGCGCCTGGGAAGAAGAGCGCTCACGCTCTGCCCAAGGTCTGGTCGGCGGTCTGCCCGGCGCCCTCCCTTTACTCTTTCCTCGCTAGGCCCGGCAAGCAAGGCGGGGAAGGGGAAGTTCTGGTTCTTCGATCCAGAAGGGGAAAGAGATAGGGGAAAGAGATTGAAAACGACGAAGGAGCCACCCGAGGGCGGCAAACAAGAGAACATCATGAAGAGTTAAAAGGAAGGGAAGGGTAGACGACAAGGTGAGAAAGAAACAAAGGCTGGAGAGCAGGATCCAAGATCCCGAAAGGGGACCTTTGGCGTGAGCTCGGTGAAGGAACCTGGCCAGGTTTCTATTCTTTCTGGGACCTTTCCTGCTAGCACGATCTCTAAGTCTGGGACTCCTTCAGGGCCCGACTCAGAGACTCTGTTCCCTTTCGCCGTCTACTAACTTGACCGTCGGAGCTCCCTCGCCGGGACCCCCGGCCAGGGTTTCTGACCTTGCCTTGCAGGTTCGAACAAGCCAGGAGACCCCGGGGGTGAGGCGGTCTAGTCAGATCGGTGGCTCCGAAGCCATAGACGCGGCGATGAGATCGGCAACAGATTGGCGCGCCAGGTAGGGGGGCAGGACAACACCCCCAGTGGGAGCTAGCTTTCTGTGAACGAAGCGTGCTCCGACCATGGTGGTCACTCATGGACGCGAAGCATCCACCAGCCGAGTAGGGGAGGTCCCCTCCCCTCAGGGGCCCCACAGCCCGGAGAGGGAGCTCCCTGCTCCCCCTCTTCTTCCACCACAGCCGACCTCGGTGGACGGATCCTTTGCGGCTGTCATCCAGCAACTGCAGACCTTGACCACGGCAGTTCGGTAGGTAGCTACAGCATTAGCAGCGCTCCCTGGCTATGCAGCCTCAGCCAGGGACCCCTGCGGCTCAGGCCGCGGGGCCGCGCGGGAGCCTGCGCTCCATCCATGGCAGGCCATCCCAACCACGAGCAGCCTCCAATCCTCGCGGGAGCCACCAAACTCCCGCGAAAAGGAATTATTTTAGTTCGGCGGATCACGAGAGTCGATCCCTGGCTGATGAAGCTGAGATAACACGTCGCAGCAAGCGACGCCGAGGTAAGACCCTGCATTGAGACCAATCGGCGGCCCCTTCACCAGTGGCCTCGGTGGAAGATTCCACCGACAAGGCCATCAGACATCAGGCCGAGAGGTGCCTGAAGGAGCACGAGCACAAATTGGCGGAGTTCGCCCGCCGATTCGCCGACCTGCAGAACTCCTCGGTGGACCCGGCAGGCTACGACTCCCGTCCTCCCTTCTCGAGGAAATCCAGGTGGAGCCGATTCTGCATGCCGCAGGTGGATCCCTACGACGGGACCACCGACCCATTGGACCATCTAGAGAGCTACAAGGCTCTCATGAGGGTCCAGGGGGCCACGGATGCTCTCTTGTGCATTGCCTTCCCCGCTACCCTCCGGAAGGTCGCCCGAGTCTGGTTCACCCGCCTCGAGCCCGGATCTATTTGCTCCTTCCATCAGTTGGAAGGGAAGTTTGTGGTGCACTTCGACGCTTGCCGGAAGGTGCCAAGAGAGGTGGACAGCCTCTTCTCTATCCACTAGCAGGACCAGGAGCTGCTTCGGGACTACATCACCCGGTTCAAGATTGCTGCCCTGGAGATCTACAGCCTGGACGAGCCCGTTGCCATGCTGGCTTTGAAGCACGGGCTCAAGACGTCTCGCATGACCTATTCCCTAGACAAAAAATCTCCTAGGATGTACTCCGAGCTCCTCCTCCGTGCCCACAAGTACATCCGAGCGGAGGAGGCTGATCGCACCCACCGAGAGCTGGACGGGAGGACCTTGAAGAAGCCGGCCCTGAGAGACGTTCCAGGGGCCCGACGGCCTGGGCCGTCTACCGACCCTCACCCAAATCCGAAGCTGAAGGGCGAGGCCTCCCCAGAGCAAAGGTTCACCCTCTCCTCACTCCCCGAACAAAGATCCTTATGAAAATTGAGGGCGAGCACTACCTCCGCCGACCTCTTCCTCGGAACCCAAGAAGCACCCGCGACAAGTCGAAGTACTGCCAGTTCCACCACGAGCATGGCCAAAACACAGAGGAATGTCATAATCTGAAGTGGGAAATCGAGGAGCTGATCAAAAGAGGCTACCTCAGGAAGTTCGTGAAAAACAAAGCCCCGGTGGAGGGACAGCCACTCGCGGCCTTACCCCCGGTTCCCGCGATCGACAACCGTCCGACGGAGAAGCCAGTGGGCATGATCTCTTGTGGAATCAGAGGGCGAAAAAGAGAGCTGGGAAGTTCGGGAACCCCGAGGATGTACCCCCTTTTGAGAAGGGGAGTGAAAACAAGAATGTAAAAAACAATGCTGTGGTGGTCGAGATGACCATCGCGAAGCATGCTGTACATCAAATTATGGTAGATAGTGGAAGCTCCGCTGACGTGCTTTTTTACGATGCTTTCTCCCGAATGAATCTGTCCCATGATCAGCTCAGGCCGGTGCACACCCCCTGGTAGGCTTTATCGGGGACTCGATGGGGGTCGAAGGGGAGATCACTCTCCCGGTCACCGCTGGATCCCCACCTCGGCAGACCACAGTCATGATGACGTTTACCGTCATCAAGCTTCCTTCGCCTAACAACGTGATCCATGGGCGTCCGGGGCTCAACCAACTGGACGCCATGATTTCTACGAAGAAGTTGCTAGTGCAATTCCCCACAGCCTCCGGACTTGGGGTGATGAGGGGGACGACCCAGCCAGTCCCGCATTGCCTTCAGACAGTCCCAGGTGCGCAGGGCACCGAGCTCGGCCCCGACGTCAACGACCTTGACCTAAGGGGAAAAGGAATCCAGGGGAGGACCCGTGGAGCATGTTGACCTATCCCCTCGGTTCAGATCCTCTGAAGATGGTGCAGGTGGGGGCCCAACTCCCGGAGGAGGGACGGACCCGCATGCTGGAATTCCTCCGCATGAACGTGGATGTGTTCGCCTGGTCCACGGCCGACATGCCGGCATCCCACCCGAGGTCATTACGCACAGGCTGAACGAGGACCCGAGGTGCCGCCCGGTCCGCTAGAAGAAGAGGAGTTTCGCCGCGGAGAGGCAGAGGGCCATCAACGAACAGGTGGAGAAGCTCCTCGCCGCTGGCTTCGTGCGGGAGGTTCAGTATCCCAGCTGGCTAGCGAATGTAGTCATGGTAAAGAAGAGTAGTGGCAAGTGGAGGATCTGCGTGGACTACACCGACCTCAATCGAGCTTGCCCGAAGGACAGCTTCCCTCTTCCGAAGATTGACCAGCTGGTCGACACCACCTCGGGGCATCACCTCCTCTCTTTCATGGATGCATTCTCCAGGTACAACCAGATCCGAATGAACCTAGAGGATGAAGAGCACACCGCCTTCATCACCGACCGCGGAACTTTCTGTTGCAGGATGATGCCATTTGAACTCAAGAACGCCGGGGCCACGTACCAGCGACTGGTCAACAAAGTCTTCAAGGACTAGATCGGCTGCAACATGTAGGTGTACGTGGATGACATGCTGGTAATGAGCAAGCCCCTCTCAGATCATGTTATCGACCTGGTGGAGACCTTCGGCAACCTTCGACTTCATCAGATGAAGCTGAACCCGGTGAAATACGCTTTCGGCATCTCCGCCGAAGTTCCTGGGGTCATGGTAACCCAGAGAGGAATTGAAGCCAACCCGGAGAAGGTCCAAGCCATCCTGGACATGGAGCAGCCCGCTTCCAAGAAGCAAGTGCAGCGACTCACCGACCGGATAGCTGCCCTGAGCTAATTCATCTCCAGGTCGGCCGACCGCTGCCGACCCTTTTTCAAGGTGCTGAGGAAGATGAACGACTTCGCCTGGACTGAGGAGTGCCAGGAGGCCTTTGAAGAGCTGAAGAAGATGCTTACATCGCCCCCACTACTTTCCAGGCCCAAAGAGGGAGAGGAACTCATCCTCTACCTAGCGGTCACCTCGGAGGCCGTCAGCTCGGTCCTAGTTCGGACCAACGACCAGGGAGTCCAGTGACCGGTGTACTATACCAGCAAACTTCTCCGCGATGCGAAGCTCAGGTATTCCCGGCCCGAAAAGCTCATTTTTGCATTAGTAATGTCTGTTCAGCGTCTCAGGCCCTATTTTCAAGTACATCCCATTGCCGTCCTGACGGATCAGCCGCTGAAAGCAATACTCAACCGACCCGACACATCGGGGCGATTGGCAAAGTGGGCACTCAAGCTCAACGAATTCGATATCGCTTATAGGCCGAGGTCGGCCATGAAAGCACATGTACTGGCCGATTTCTTGGTTGAGTGCGCGGGCCTAGGCAAGGAGCCAGAGGGGGACTCCCCGCACCAGCAGTAGTTGAAACAGGACCCGAGGAACCCGACGAGGACACCTAGATCCTTCACGTGGATGGAGCCTCGAACTCCGACGGAAGCGGAGCCGGACTCATTCTCACCAACGGCAGTGGGGTCGTCGCCGAATGCGTGCTCCATTTCTAGTTCACCACGACCAACAAACAGGCGGAGTACGAGACGCTCCTCGCCGGACTGAGAGTCTCCCGCGAGCTGGGCGTAGCCAACCTCAAAGCCTTCACTGACTCCCAGTTGGTGGCCGGGCAGATCTCTGGAGAATATGCTGTGCACGACCCTCAAATGGCGAAGTATTTGGAGCTCGTCAAAATGAGCGCGGCCGGATTCCGGCGCTTCAGCATCTCCCATGTCCCCCGCGGGGAAAATGCCCGTGCGGACGCTCTCTCTCCACTGGCGACCCTGCCAGTCTCGTTGCTGGGTCGCGCTCATGTAGAGCGCCTCAAGGCCCCGAGCTACGAGACCCCTGTAGAGGTCCAACTGGTCAGCCACGAGCCCAGCTGGATGACAAGTACGTCGAGTACATAACCGGCGGCACCCTGTCGGAGGACCATGCAGCGGCCCGCCTTATCAAAAAGAAGGCCACGCGGTTTGTCCTGATGGATGGGCAACTGTATCGGAGGTCCTACTTCTATCCCCTCCTCAAGTGCCTGAGACCTGCGGAGGCCACACTCATGCTCCACGAAATCCATTAGTGCATCTGCGGGAACCACGTGGGGGGCAGAACACTTGCCTACAAGGCTCTCTGCCAAGGTTACTTCTGGGAGACGATGAAGGAGGACGCCGCCGACTTCGTGAAGAAGTGTGATCGGTGCCAACGGCACGCCGTGGTGCAGCGGTGGCCTTCCACTCCAATCTCCCAGCTCTCAGCTCCGTGGCTGTTCGCCCAGTGGGGAATGGACCTCCTAGGACCATTTTCCCCGGCGTACAGACAGCGAAAGTTCCTGGTCGTGGCCATCGACTACTTCACGAAGTGGGTTGAGGCCAAACCCCTGGCGCGGATCACAGAGGCAAACGTCGCCAAGTTTTTCTGGAAGTCGATCATCTACCGTTTCGGCCTCCCCCACACCGTGATCACCGATAACGGGTGTCAGTTCGACTGCCAGGAGTTTGAAGAATTCTGTAGCGACCTCGGCATCCACCATCGCTTCACCTCGTTGGCGCACCCACAGACGAATGGAGAAGCCGAGGTCACGAATATGACCATCCTGCAAGGCCTCCGAACGAGGCTGGACCTAGCCAAGGGCAGGTGGGCAGAAGAGCTCCCAAGCATCCTGTGGGCATACCACACCACCCCAAGGACGGCCACCGACGAGACCCCGTTCAATCTCATCTTCGGAGCCGAGGCGGTTATCCCGATCGAGCTCAGTCTACCCACCCTGCATGTGGAGCAGTACACCGAAGCGGAGAACCCCGCCAGGATGATGCTCAACCTGGACCTTCTTGAGGAGACGAGGGACAAGGCTCGAGTCCGAATGGTGGCGTACAGGTAGCGAGTGGCCAGGTACTACAACTCCTGGGTGCGACCATAGTCCTTTCGTCCCGGAGATCTGGTGCTCCGGCGTGCTGAAGCTTCTCAGCCACGAGAGTGCGGGAAGCTCTCCCCGAACTGGGAAGGCCCGTACAGGGTGGCAGAGTTCTCTCTCACGGAGCCTATTACCTGGAGGAATTGGGAGGATCCAGATTCTCTCGGACTTGGAACGCCTCGAACCTAAGGATGTATTATCAATGATGTAAGGTTCCCCCAACTCCTGCAATAAAATTCTTTTACCTCAAACACTCTTTCTCGCCTCGTAGGAAAACGGCCGCATGGCTCTGAGTTCGGCAAACACGGCCATGGTCGGAGACCCGAGAAAGCGAGAAGTCCCGGAATTCAGCCCGAAGGTGGGGCAGAGCCCAGCTCGCCCACGCGATCATGGAGAACAGCTCGGCAAGCCGCGCAAGGCTTAAACAAAGCCTGCGGCCCCGGGGTTCAGTCCGGAAGTCCCGGACTTCGGTCTGGAAGGCGAGGCAGAGCCCAGCTCACCCACGCGATCATGGAAGAACAGCTCACAAGCCGCGCAAGGCTTGAACAAAGCCTGCGGCCCCGGGGTTTAGTCCGGAAGTCCCGGACTTCGATCTGGAAGGCGGGGCAGAGCCCAGCTCATCCACGCGATCACGGAGAACAGCTCGGCAAGCCATGCAAGGCTTCAATAAAGCCTGCGGCCCGGGGTTCAGTCCGGAAGTCTCGGACTTCGGTCTGGAAGGCAGGGCAGAGCCTAGCTCGCCCACGCGATCACGGAAGAACAGCTCGGCAAGCCGCGCAAGGCTTGAACAAAGCCTGCGGCCCCGGGGTTTAGTCTGGAAGTCCTGGACTTCGGTCTGGAAGGCGGGGCAGAGCCCAGCTCACCCACGCGATCATGGAGAATAGCTCGGCAAGCCGCGCAATGCTTGAACAAAGCCTGTGGCCCCGGAGTTCAGTCCGGAAGTTCCAGACTTCGGTGTGGAAGGCGGAGCAGAGCCCAGCTCGCTCACGCGATCATGGAGAGCAGCCTGGCATGCCAGAAGGACTCGTGCAAGGTCTGTTCTACGGTTGCCCAACCCGGAAGCTCCGAACTTTGATCTGAACGCTGGATGGAATCCAGTCTACCGCGGACTCAACTCGGAGCAAGTCGCAGGACCTCGTCTCGGCACTCAAACAGACATTTCACAAAGACACAAAAAAAGAGAGAGAAAAGAAAGACGAAGTCGAGACTTAACAAAATCTGAGTTTTCATTAAGAAAGGGTTACAACGAAGGAGTCCCGATAGGCCGGGAGTCCTTAGAAAAAAGAAGAAGAAGAGAATACAACTGGGGGCCTAGTTCGGCACGGTGGTGGGGTCTTCAGGCTGAGACACGCACTCTCCCTCCTCGCCGTCGTGACTGGTTGCTCGGAGGGCCGCTCTGGAGCTGTAGCCATGTCAATCGCTGCAACTGGAGCCTCGCTGGTGGGCCCTTGTCTTCTACAACCAAGCACCACCCCATGAGGTCGAGCCCGGGTAGAAGGAGCCCACCTTCTCCCGGCACACCTGGAACCCCTTCAGAAAGGAGTCCACGGCAGCCTCCCGGACCTCCAAGACGTATTCATCAGAGGCCCGAAATCTCGGGATGACCTCCTGCGCCTCCCGCTTCGAAGCCTCCAGGAGCCCGTTGATGTAGGCGCTCCGCTCCTTGGCCGCGCTCGCCTCCCTCCGGGCCTCCTCCAGCTGGCATTCCAGTGATTGCGACTGAGCTCGGAGACGAGCCCTCTCTGTCGCATCCTCCTCCGTGCGCCACTGGTTGGAGATCCTCTCCTCGGACAGAGAGGACTCCAGTTCCTTGATGCGCCCCTCGGTGCGTGCCAGGTTCGATTGAAGGACCTGGTTGCTCCCCCGTAGCTCGACCCCCTTTTTCATGAGGTCCTTCACGACAGCCGCGAGCTTGCCGAGCTTCTCCTCCTTCTCGGCGTCCTTCTTGGCATACCCTGCGAGGAAGTTCCTCAACAGGAGCACGTCGGTCCCGATCTGCACGAAAAGGAGAGCGGGTTAGTAAAGAGTTAACTGGAATTGTAAAGGAAAGGGATCTGAGCTCGGACTCACCGTGAAAAGCTGCGGGAGGATCCCGAGCAGAGCATCGGCATAGTCCCGGCCGCCGCGAAGTCGACAGTCCCAGGAAGTGCAGGCGAACTCCATCACCGCTCCGCGAGCCCCTGGTCGCAGATTACAGAACACTGGCTGGTGATGGTCGACGGCGGAACGGACAGATCAGCGGCAGGGGCGACCGACCCCCCGGGTGGGACTGCCACCAGCAGGGTAGCTGGAGTCGCAGGCGACGCCGTCGGGGCTGCAGTGATGATGGGGCCAGCCCGGGGGGGAACCGCTGCCGACGGGCCTCCCTCCTCGACAGCCCCATCAGGGCGGACGACTGGAGCATCGACGGCCCGGGCCCGAGGTAGCCTAGGCAAGGGAGCTGCAACTGCTGGACCTGGCGCGGGCACCGGCACGACCTCCTGGCTCGCCTCAGTGCGAGCCCTCTTCGCCGCGGGCTCGTCTCCCTCGACGACATCTCTCCGCGCTGCGCCCTCCAGGAGATTCTCCACCGAGAACTTCATACCTGCAATAGAATGGAGGTCGGTCATCCCAGTTAAAGAAAGAAGGGGAGGAAGGGGGGAAGTGCAGAGTAAGAGAAAAAGCTGAGCCTCACCCTGCTCTCGGATGGGACTGATCCCCGCCTCGAACAAGTTCTGCTCCGAGAGCAGAACATCGAGTGAGGGATCACATCGCTCAATAGCTGGGAGTAGGCCTCCTGGTCCGCCGGCTTGACCTGGGAGTTTCGGTTCGGGGACCGATCCGGTTCGCTCCAGGCCCAGTCGAAGTCCTCGACTGAGGCGAAAAAGAACATGTTCTTCCAACCCTTGATGGAGGAAGGAAGGTCGAACCGGAGACACCTGGGCCAGGATGAGATGTACCACCAGCCGTCATCAGTGGAGTACCGCTTCAGGGTGAAAAGAGCCCTGAAGAGGGAGAAATGGGCAACGAACTCATGGAAGTGGCAGAAAACGATGAAGGAGAAGATGACCTGGATGGCGTTGGGAGCCAACTGGGCCGGGACCAGACGGAAATGGCTAAGGAAAGAAAGAAAAAAGGGGTGCAGAGGAAATTGAAGACCCCCAAGGAGGAAGTCTTCGTAGAAGGCAATGCGACCGGGGCCACTCAGGGTGACACGATCCCCGGGCCGCGGGAGAGAAAGACGGATCGACCCCGGGATGCCATAGACTTCCCGGAGCAAGGAAAGGTCGCCTTCGGTCATCGTTGAAACGTGACCGAAGGGACCGACGAAGGAAGGAAGGAGGAGGAGGAGGAGAAGAGAAAATGGGATGGGCAAACAAGACAGGGGGAGACCTAAGACCCCTAGGAATGCCTATAGGATGGAGTCGCCTGCGGGTCTCCTACGGAATTATCTCCGCTTCCGAGGAGGAAGACGATGAAGTCCTCGACCGGGACGGACCGGCCTCATCCAGGTTAGACGAGACATGGCGGCGGCGCGCCATGGAGAAGAAGGTGATGAGGAAAGGATGCTAGAGGAAGGGATGGAGCGAAGAAGAAAACAGAAGCACTCACCGAAATGCACTATGTAAAAGAGGTGGCAACTCGGGGGGGGAGAGGGATAGCTTGCTGCAAACCGCCGACGGAGCAAGGAAAAGGGCCTCGTTTCGGAAAGTTCCCTCCTTTTCAAACTCAATCGACAGTAGTCGTATCCGTCATTCCGCTCCAGGCTATCGGATGGATGCCGCGTGGATGGACGCCCGACACCGACGCTTCGATTGCAGGGAAACGGCCTCTGTTTCGAAGCGACACATTAATTACGACCGGAAGGGTGACACGTGGCAACCTCTTATAGGGCTTTGGGTGCAACGAGGAATGGCGACGAGGATCGTGGAAATCATGGCGCGAGATCTTCGCCTTCCCCACGTCATCTCCGCATTTAAGTCCCCACGTTCCGCGCCATGACACCTTAATGGAACGGGGGGATGGGGGTCAACTGTGACGGCCGTTACGATGACGTGGCATGTCTCAGATTTCACTGGACGTGATTCGAGCCACATGGAGTTTTTTCGGCAAAGTCAGATCTGGCTCCACCTCGGTCGAAGTCGAGGTCGGTTCAGGCCTTCCTGCCGCTCCGCCAGGTATCCACCCAGGAGGGGTCCACCTCGGCCGAAGCGGCGGCCTCCCCGCTCCCTCGCCAGGTGGCATCCTGAGATGATCCCACCTCGGCCGAGGTCAAGCCGGGCCCCTCGCTCCTTCGCCAAGTGGCGCCCGGAGACGGGACCACTTTGACCGAAGTCGAGCGCCCCTCTGCCGCTCCGCCAGGTGTCCAACCAGGAGGGGTCCACCTCGGCCGAAGCCGGCGGCCTCCCCACTCCCTCGCCAGGTGGCACCCTGAGACGGTCCCACCTCGGCCGAGGTCGAGCCGGGCCCCTCGCTCCTTCACCAGGTGGCGCCCGGAGACGGGACCACTTCGGCCGAAGTCGAGCACCCCTCTGCCGCTCCACCAGGTGTCCATCCAAGAGGGGTCCATCTCGGTCGAAGCCGGCGGCCTCCCCGCTCCCTCGCCAGGTGGCACCCTGAGATGGTCCCACCTCGACTGAGGTTGAGCCAGGCCCCTCGCTCCTTCACCAGGTGGCGCCCGGAGATGGGACCACCTTAGCCGAAGTCGAGCACCCCTCTGTCGCTCCGCCAGGTGTCCATCCAGGAGGGGTCCACCTCGATCGAAGCTGGCGGCCTCCCCGCTCCCTCGCTAGGTGGCACCCTGAGATGGTCCCACCTCGGCTGAGGTCGAGCCGGGCCCCTCGCTCCTTCACCAGGTGGCGCCCGGAGACGGGACCACCTCGGCCGAAGTCGAGCACCCCTCTATCGCTCCGCCAGGTATCCACCCAGGAGGGGTCCACCTCGGCCGAAGCCGGCGGCCTCCCCGCTCCCTCGCCAGGTGGCACCCTGAGACGGTACCACCTCGGCCGAGGTCGAGCCGGGCCCCTCGCTCCTACACCAGGTGGCGCCCGGAGACGGGACCACCTCGATCAAAGTTGAGCGCCCCTCTGTCGCTCTGCCAGGTGTCCACCCAGAAGGGGTCCACCTCGGCCGAAGCCGGCGGCCTCCCCGCTCCCTCGCCATGTGGCACCCCAAGACGGTCCCACCTCGGACGAGGTCGAGCCGGGCCCTCGCTCGCTCCTTCGCAGGTGGCGCCCGGAGACGGGACCACCTCGGCCGAAGTCGAGCGCCCCTCTGTCGCTCCACCAGGTGTCCACCCAGGAGGGGTCCACCTCGGCCGAAGCCGGCGGCCTCCCCGCTCCCTCGCCAGGTGGCATCCCAAGATGGTCCCACCTCGGCCGAGGTCGAGCCGGGCCCCTCGCTCCTTCGCTAGGTGGTGTCCGGAGATGGGACCACCTCGGTCGAAGTCGAACGCCCCTCTGTCGCTCCGCCAGGTGTCCACCTAGGAGGGGTCCACCTCGGTCGAAGTCGGCGGCCTCCCTGCTCCCTCGCCAGGTGGCACCATGAGACGGTCCCACCTCGGCTGAGGCAGGCCAACCTGTGCGGAGAAGCTTCCGAGGAGCAGGAGCACGAGCTCCAAGATTGCCCCTCGAGCCGTGCACACTGCACCCCGAGAACAGCGCCCATACGGTCGGCAGCGACACGCGAAACATCGCTTACATCGGCCCGACAGGTCCCGTAGTCGAGAGGCGAAGTCCTCACAAAACAGGATCCAATAACGGGCTTTGTCGGTGCCTGGGAAGAAGAGCGCTCGTGCTCTGCCCAAGGTATGTTCGGCGGTCTGCCCGACGCCCTCCCTTTACTCTTTCCTCGCTAGGCTCGGCAAGCAAGGCGGGGAAGCCGCCTGGTTCTTCGATCCAAAAGGGAAAGAGATAGGGGAAAGAGATTGAAAATTATGAAGGAGCCTCCCGAGGGCGGTAAACGAGAGAACAGCATGAAGAGTTAAAAGGAAGGGAAGGGTAGACGACAAGGTGGGCAAGAAACAAAGGCTGGTGGAGAGCAATATCCAAGATCCTGAAAGGGGACCTTTAGCGTGAGCTCGGTGAAGGAACCTGGCCGGGTTTCTATTCTTTCCGGGACCTTTCTTGCTAGCACGATCTCTAAGTCTGGGACTCCTTCAGGGGCCTGACTCAGAGACTCTGTTCCCTCTCGCCGTCTACTAACTTGACCGTCGGAGCTCCCTCGCCGGGACCCCCGGCCAGGGTTTCTGACCTTGCCTTGCAGGTTCGAACAAGCTAGGAGACCCCGGGAGCGAGACGGTCTAGTCGGATCGGCGGCTCCGAAGCCACAGGCGCGGCGATGAGATCGGCAACAAAAAATAAAATGAAACAATGCCTCACCATCATGTGGATATGGAATCTTTCTGAATGCAATAATTTTTCTTTAATTTCAAAAATATCTGATATATAATGTGCAATCAAGCATACATATGCAATATTTGAATGATTAGAAGTCCATATATCAGTAGTAAATGAAATCTTATTAGAAAGTGCATCAAAGTAATCATATAATTTTGCCTTTTCCGTCTTGTAATCCATTCAATATATCACTCCTAATTGTGTTATGACTCACAAGCTTAAAATTTGGATTCAATTCAGCACAAAATTATTCATAATACTTATGTTGAACCATGTTAAAAGAGTAGTTATGCTTGATAATCATTTTTCCAAATCTTTTCTACTCTTTTCTTGGTTAAGCTTGTAATGTGAGCTGCCTTATCACAAAAGTCTTTATAATTGATTATTGCACTGCTCTTCCATCATTCTTTTTTAAAAAATACATGTGTTAAGATGCTTTCTCAAGCGACTAGTTCCTTTACTACTACCGCAACAAATTTCTTTCTTACACCAATTACATCTAGCAATGTCATCACCATTTTTATTTTTAAGCTTAGTGAAATCATTCCATACCAGTGATATCAACTTTCTTTTCTAACCAGCAACGTAGTTTTGTGTAAATTCAGTTGTGTCATCTTCAATTAGCTTCACAAGTGTGATTACATTTTATTCAACTTCAATATCAATATTTTTAGTAGTTGATATTTTTTGAAATTCAAAATAAATTATATAAGAACATTCAGCAAAATAAATCTAAAATTTATATAAGAATTAATGTTGGAGGGCATCATGAACTACAGCTCACCACAAAGGGATTGATGGCACTTATAAATTGGGAAAAATATAGTTTTGTATCATAAATAAGTATCTTGTATAAAGTTTCAGATATGCATGATAACAACTATTAGAATAGCTTGTTGGCACCGTTCTATTAAAAGCTTGTTCATGAGGGAGGGCCAGGGTTTGAACCTTGATGGTCACACATTAAGATCATATTGCTAAATAAATACATAAATATGAAATTATTATGCTTATGAATGCATGATCAAATTTCATAGTTTTGAATATAAACATCCAGTATCATATCTTATTCAATTTTGTCTGTCCTCTTATTCTAATGAACCCAAAAAGAAAGTAATGCACAAGTGCAGGATTTTAAAGTGTAGCTTCATGAAACATGTGTATGTGAATTTAATAGGAAAAATAATCATACAACACTGGACTAACAGAGAATTTTGAGAGTTTTGATGCTATGATGATCATAGCTATGTATTAATATAAAATAAGAACAAATATTTCACGGTTTTATGACAGGGCTTCATATCCAAATAAGGCAAAGCCGCAAAGATAAGAGACAACATCGGGATAGTAGTAGCCAGTGGGGGACAATGTTGATGGCCGGTAGAGCTCGGATCCAAGAATGGCAGCTACGAGGGGTTGATATTGAGATAGAGGCAGCTGACAGGACTTTGATCCAAGAAGGCAGAATTAGAGATGATGTTGGAGTAGTGACAGCCAATGGGGCTCCAATCCGAGGAAGGCAAAGCTGGGGGACAAAGTCAGAGTAGTAGCGACCGACAGGGTTCGAATCAGAAGAAGGTAGAGGTGGGGGATGATGTCAGAGCAACGATAACTAGTGGGGGACGATGTCAGAGCAGTGGTGACTGGCCAGGGATGAAGTTAAAGCAGTGATGGCCGACGAGGCTCGGATTTGAGGAAGGGAGAGCTGGAGAGTGAGGGACGATGTCAGAGCACCGATGGCTAGAGAGGGCGATGTTGAAGTAGTGGTGGCCAACGAGGATGATGTTGGAGCAATGATGACTGGTGAGGGATGATGTTGGGTGACGAGAAGGCACGAATGCAACGAGCACCGATAGATGGAGTTACGGATGGCCAAACAGGGAGAGGGGTGATGAAGTGACACCAGACCACCGATGATGGAGAGGAGATGGTTGGTGATGGACACCGATCTGGACTGGAGAGAGGGGGAGGCGTTAGCTATTGAGGGAGGGAGGATTAGGAATTTAGGCAATGGAAAAGAATTAGGGCTGATGAAACGAAGGCCTTTTATCTTAAAATTATAATTGATTTTGGACCATTATATCTTTGATCTAATGGTTCATAATAATATCAATATATATAAATATATATATATATTACTATATTATATAATCGAGTCCCAGGTCTATCGGGTCTAAATATTTAATATCAAGACCTGAATCCATTTAATTATAGCTAAATGAGTCCAGGTCCGGATAAAACATTCCAAATTTAGTACCAGATCCGGAACCATTGGATAAATACCATAGATTTCGGGTCCAGACCCGATCCATTGACAACTCTACTTATCGTAACCTTGTTTTTCCTCTAGCCCCTTTTCTTCTTCTATCTTATGTTTTCATGGCAAAAAATCTGGAGAGAAGAGAATCTTTAGAGAGAGGATTAGAGAAAAAGAAAAGGATTTTGCTCTTCCTAGGTATTCAAGGTAAAGTCCAGAAACCCTGCATGAAGGGTTCGCCCAAAGGCTACAATAGTTGCAACCATTTTCTTCAATAGTTGAAGCAAGATACAAATCCAAGCCATATGAGATGCCTACGAAGGAGCTTGCACTCTGGTAGTGTCATGGATTCGATGAGAATTAGGTTCTGTATGGATACCAGTAGAAGTAAGGTGCTTGCACGGCTTCGACAAGAACTTGATGATCCACCGGATGCGATCCAATAAGAGTTGAAAATGGATAGTGATCCAAGGTAAGTTTTTTCTTCTTCTTATTTTTGATTTTCAAATCTGCTATCTAATCTTTATTAGCATGTTAAATCTTATTTTAAGTACTTTTATTCTAATTCTGTATGCTTATTTATGAAAATAGTTTTCATAAATATAATTTTTGCTACTTAGGATTTTGAATCCTATGGTATTATGCATGCATAGCACTTAAGAAACCAATGCAATATCTCACTCATCGCACTTCTTCTAGAATCCTTTAATCTACTCACACATCACCCACACATGTGAAAAGAGAAGAGGAAGAGAGAACGAGAGAAAGAGACAGAGCATAGGAGAAAGACAACGTGAGGAAGAAAAATTTATGAATGGAAAAAATTAAGAGGGAGAAAAAGAGAGTTCGAGAGAGATTAAGAGAGCACGGGAGAGATACGAGAGACCAAGAGAAAAAAAGGGAGAGCACGAGTAGTCGGGAAAAAGAAAAGAAAAAAAAAATGACCGCACGACACGCATTATTTCATCACGCATCCATGCCCCCTTCACTCCCCTTTTGTCCTTATACAAATATTGTCTCAGGCAGTAACAAAAAAAATAAAGCTTGGCCCACGGTTGGCCTCCCCCTTTTTTTGTTTGATCTTTCGAAAAAGATCATCAAGGGAATGAGGGCCTGCAACCATTGCCGCTGCCCATCGAGAACCATCGGCCTGTGCCAGATGGCTGCTAGTGACCCTACTCGACCATCGAATAGGAAGAGGAGGGCATGGTGGCTAAAACCTTGTGCAACACCATCCTTCACTTTTTTTTATTTTATTAGAAAAACCTTAATCCCACTAGCTGCTTAACTTGATTCCGACAAATGCAGGCATCAGAGTCTAGCACCTAGTTTTTTTATTAAATATATATTTTTTTTGATTCTAATCTCCTACAAAATCTAGGCTCTAATATTAGATGAAGAATCATGAATACCATGCACGATATTGGAACATAAAATATAAAAAATCTAAGATAAAATCAAAGCATACCTTGAAAATCCTGATCAATCATTGATGATTACTATAATAGTGCCCTGCAAAGAAAATAATGGCAACATAGATCTTCTCCAAATCCATTTTATACTTATCTTCTCAATGGAATAGATGCCTTTAAAAACATAGAAACCTTATATCCTAAGTTTTTATAGATAGATTTATATAGAAGTGGAGTGTAGACTTTGTTCAGCTACTAATGCTAATGGATCTATCCATTATAGAACTCATTACTATAATCAGACCTATACTCACTCATATCCTCTGCATTACATGAGCAAGATAATAAGATCAAAATAACAATATAATAATAGATAATCATAGTTTTCTTAATTATTTATTTTAATGATAACTTAGTCTATATTTCATATTAAGTTAAAATCAAAATTAATCTATAATGAATGAAAGTCTATTTTATAAGAATTTTTAATAAAATTTTACTAGAAATTTAGAGAGATTGATCATAATAATGCGGTAAATGGCGAGTGATCATGAGAATTGAAGGGAGAACAAACCACGAGAGTTTTCATTCTTCTATATGGGCGAGACTATAGCTGGTTGGTTGGGGATGCCATTGGTGGTCGGGGCCAGGAGTCCCCTTCTCACTATCTTCCATGCTTATAGACAAGTATGCACTATCTTCCATGCTTGCTTGCTTTTTTTTTAATAATTGCTTATTTTTTTAACCAAAAAAATGTACGATGAAAAAAAGGAAACGAGAAGGTTAGATTGTTAGGCTATATTTGGATGCCCTATTCCTGGTTGGAATAGGACATTATTCTACTCTATTCCTCCAAACACGAGTTAAAAGCGACGTGGGTTCCACTGGAATACCGATTCTAGTCAATGGCCCTATTCTCGAATTGGTATTCCACGGTACCCCATGGAATAGTGTTATTCCTGTTTTTCGTATTTCAAGGGCATGTGTGGGATTTTAAAAAAAAACACCTAAACCTGTCACACGATGGCTGGCTCTTCATCCCAATCCCTCTTTCCCTTGGCTAGGGTTTGCCAAAATCCTGTTGCAAACGTCTCCGATCGGTTGGTTCGGTCTTCGCAGGCAGTTCATCTTCCAAAAGGTAGGTTCTCCGACTTGATTCCCCTGTTTTGGCTTCCGATTTCTCTCTCGTTACCTCTTCTCTTTCTATGCATCTCTATCCGGCTTATCCTCACCATTGCTAAAGCTAAAAGGTTGGTTTCGGAGGAGAGGAGTGGCGTTGATGGGGCTCGGAAGAAGAAAATCGGCCATGGACACTTGATCGATCTAGGATTTGTGGCCAGAGGCCCTAGTTCATGGGAATATGTACATCTTACCTGCAGTTTCTAAAATATGCTTCCCGACCTTTTCATTAAAAAGCAACACTTCTGAGGGAGAGGGCAAATTGTTTCTGCTCAACAACAAGAGAATCATGGCAGAGAGCCTAATTTCCCTCATTCCTATGACTGTGATAATTCCTTTTAAAATCTATTCATTATTAGTTAATGTAGGACTAAACACACATTCACATGGACCCTCACACAAGTAGTCTTAAAAAGGAATTATCACAACATTACTTCAAATTGATCACGTTCGAAAGTTGAAAAGCCCTGGAATGGATTACATCATACAGTAATTTATACAGTAATTTAATAATGAATTAATTTATATAACATCATTTTAATACATTATAATTTAAATTAATGTTAATATTTTTTAAAATTTATATTTAAAAATACCATACTAATAAATTATTTGGTATAACATATTTTAATAGATCATATTTAATAAATTATTATTATATAAAAATATATTTATTTAAATATAAAATTAAAAAAAATTTTATAAATCATTTTATCTTATTATTTGATTAGGAATATTTTGGGATTTCAAAAAACTCCTTTCATATTCTTAGTGGAATAGAGGCTTTATTCCTATGTCATCCAAACATCATTGGAATAACATCGTATTAATTATACTAGAATAAAATAAAATACCAGATTTTAATCAAAATAAAAATTAAAAATAATAATATAATAAATTATTTTAAAAAATATTTTTTCTGTTCGAAAAATAATTTTTGCCATCCATCCAAATACTGTCGAGAGATTTGGAAACCAGGCTAACAAAAAAAAAAAAAAAAATGCAATTGGCACCGGTTCAAAATTTATGCTGCGGCGATATACTTCGCGCCCTGGCTGGACTGCGCGTAGAGCGAAAATGTCAAACCGTGCGCACCACCGATCGCGTGGGACCCACAACTCCCACCCAGAGGCCAGAAGCGTTTTACTCATGTAGAAGCCTGAGCTAGACTGTTCCCCACGTTTGAGCGTCCCTTATTTGACCATTTTTTCCGGTGTTCCTCGTTTGATTCGTCGTGGCGAGAGAAGGTAGAGTGCTGGGCATAGTTTAGCTACTTTGCTGCTAGGGTTCATCCGAGCAATTCCCCGGAGAAAAAGATGGGGCAGAAAGTTGGACGTCAAGGTTGTTTATTTTTAAACAAACAATTCCTCTGGCTAGCTTGCTTCCAAGGGAAAAATTTTGGTGAAGGGGGCCGACGGACAAAAAAATGTTTATTTTTTATTATTGAAAAGGATTAAGGTTCTTGGATAATGATGTAAAGGGGACCGAACTGCTCCTGATGTGGGACTATTCGCATTACTTGTAACATGGTAACAATCTTGGGCTCGGTCATTTCCACCTACAATCATGTTAAATGAGATAAAGAACAATAATTGCTACTAGAAACTTTTCATCATGGAAAGTGAACGTGATGAAAGCTTGTGGAGGTATTTGTATAGGGCATTTGAGTCTGGGGATGGACTAGGAACATTTGAATCTGGCCCCTAAACTTGCAGGGAGAAGAAAAAATTTTAAAAAAAATCTTGTAGATGACTTTTTAAAAATAAAATTAGTTAATATACATCACCCGAGCATTCTTTGAAAGGTGTATTGAGCTAATCACTATTCAAGTCTCCATATCAGCATCAAGAGACTTCACCAACTGCCATCCTCGATGCAACTTGATAAATAAGACAACTTTCAAGTTAAGGATCTACTTTTATTTTTGCAAGCCATTGATCGGTCTTTGCATGTTAAAAGCACGATTTTTGCTCGTGCTTAACTCAATTCTTTAAAATTTTGAACATATCCAAGAGTTTGAACTATGTATAGGTTATTTGGATTATATATAATTCTACTTAAGCCATATCTTCTTTTTCTAGAATGACCTTAGTGGTAATTTCAACAACACTGATTTTTCTTTTAAATGATAATAAAATACTAATACTTGTAATTTAATAATTTGAAATAATTAATTTATATATGTTGCAGGAAATTATATTTAGGTATCCAAGTCAACGGGCCCGCATGATTGGCCAGCTATATGGTTCCTGACTGTCTGTCATAAAGAATATGAAGTTCAAGTCAATAAATCTGATCAAGAAATCCAATGCTTTCTGCCGACACTTGCTTGATTGAGGCATTGATCGATTAGAGACTACTCTTTGGCTTCAATATTATCAGGTAAATTGACATACTGATCAGACTATCTTATTATACATCCATCGACTACTCATCAAATAGAGATCTTGATCGAAGGAGACTCTCTCTTTGCTCTAATGTTATCAGATAGAATAACATGATCAGTGCTTCGCCAATCCCACCACTCAGTCGACCCCTCATCGAAAAAGTTTATGCTTTTTCCAATCAATCAAATATGGCTAAATACTGGACTGCCAAGTCTCCCCACATGAATGAGCCTTAGTGCTGATTATACTTCCAAGGATGGCTCAACTACATAATTGGCGCATGGCAATACCCTTATCCATCCATCCTGTTAGGAAAATAGACATTTTCTCCGATCAACCATATTTAGCCAGATGCTCAATCACCAAGTACTTTCATCCAAGTAGGTCTTGGTAACAACAAATGCTTGCTAGCTAGTCCCTGAAAGCTATCAATATGTACTCGTCGATCATACATTAGATTCGATCCTTGATGGGCTAGTAATTTTTTTGCTCTGAAATGCTTGGGAATGATTCAACCATGTACTCAATGCATAAGCGGCTTTATGTCCGATCGTCCATTGTCTTACTAGAAAAAAATGAAATCTTGATCAACCAAACCTGACTAAGCACCATTCACCAACCACTTTCATTCGACCAGTCCAGCAACTACCAATATCTTATCATTTAGATTATCCGAAAGTCATCGGTGTATCTTACCTTCAACTAAGGTCACTCTATTAAGAGCTTTCTAGCTGACCAAGCCCCAAATTCAATATGAATGCTCAAACTAACCCCTAATCCTGGAAATAAAAAGCCAATTTTTAGGCGATATGCTCACTCGAACCCTCTGAAGACAATATAATTGATGCTCACTTCCGTACCCTTGATTATATAACTAAAGATTATATTATGTATCATAATTTCTAATTATCATCATATCTTCGAAATTAAGGGAGCGTACTTGGATCCAAGTAGTAACCAGCATCGTTATTAAATAAACATGTTAAATTCATATAAAGAATAATGTTTCAATTAAAACGGAATGGACATCATCTACAAATGAAAAATTCTTTGATATCCTACTGATAAACCCAGTCATTTCTCACTGATTTTACCAAGATTTTCATCATGTCGAAAATACCCTTATCCTTTACCTATAAAATGAGACCCCTAGAAATTTTCGAGGTATGCAAAATTTCTCTACCACATTTCTTATACTGTTGCCGTGCCAGAAAATGACTTGAGCATCGGAGAGCCCATGCTGGAACACCTTCAGGCCAGAACTTTTTTATAAGTTTTACCTCTCGGAGACCCCTCTATACTACTAGCTCCAGCATCTTGGGCATCTTGATCGATTTTGGCACCAATAATATATATATACTAAACTAAAAATTCTACCTGCACAGAGCTCACTATTCATCATATGGATACTGATATTAAAAACATTATTAAAGTATTCTTTATTTTTATAATAAGCAGGACTTTTTAATATATTTTTTCTTAAAAATATAATAATATAATATCATTAATCACAACAAATTCATCTATATTAGAGAAACCACTCTTCATTAGTGCTACTTGATGTGGCCAGAATGCTGATGTGGCATGAGGCAGCTGACATGGAGCCCCCATCAGACGCCACGACAAGCTTTCAACATGAGCGCCTTCGCTAGGTTGAGCTTCCCTAAAACAACCCTCTGCCCACCGAAGGCAAGCTCTGTCCTCTCCAGGTCCGTTCCCGCCAGCCCGGAATACCTAAGCAGGAGCCGAGTCCGAATGCCCGTCCAAGGCAGACCCTCGAGATTAGGGCCTGTGGTCAGGAGTCAAGCTCAGCCTCCTCCGCCATGAGGCGCCCCTCTGAGCTCAGGTCCCCTGGGCTGGGTGGCACCTCGGCGCCGAGCTCACCTAAAGTCGGGCCCCGTGGTCAGGAGTCGAGCTCTGCCTCCTCCGCTACAAGGCGCCCCTCCGCGGCCATGCTTAGTCCACCTCCGTCCTGCCGAGCCAGCACCGAGGCGAGTCTACCGAAGACGGGCCATGCCCCTCCAGCTCGACCCTCAGTTCAAACCAACGCGCCAGCCACCAGGGGAGCCATGCCTCTCCTCCGAGGATAGTGACGATACTCCCGAGGGCCGTGCGACAACACCAACCATGTCGCAATTAATGCCCACGGCCGCCACTCACTCCAGAAAGAAAGGAAAGCTCACGTCAAGGCACCATGCCTCTGCCGATCTACCGTACAATCAGAGAAAGGACCCTACCAGAGAGCATGGGTCCCAAGACCGGCGGCCCACTGATCGAGGCCCTGTCAGGTTCCCAGGAGAGGGATGGGCAGGAGTGTCAGAGATCTACGGAGGCTTCCTTAACTGTCAAAACAGGAGAGATGTCCCGTATACGTCACGGAACCTCGTTGTACACGACAGCAGGGAGAGATCCCAAAGCAAACCAAGATAGAAGATCCTGCTAGGGTAAGCAAAAGAGGTTGAGGTATCGGTATCTACCCAGAATGACATATATTTTTCTCAATTCAAGAGGGGAACCAGAGCAACACAAGGAAGGAAGGCCAGAGAGGAGGGCAAGACACCTCGATCAACACCACTCCCAGCTCATCCTCATCTTTCACTCTCACACTATATTCCACTCCTCCTAGCATAGAGCTCATCCAAAGAAGCTCGACCAGGAGGATCGGTTCCCTGGATCGTCACTGACTTGACCGTCAAAGTACCCCGACCGGAATCCCCGGCCCGAGTCACTGACATTACTTCCTTGCAGATCCCAAAGCCCTAGAGGCATTCCCAAGCGGGCAGATGCGCGACACCCGACCGCGTAAAGAGCTGCAGGCCAAACGATCTGGGCGGCAACAGATTAGCGCGCCAAGTAGGGGGCAAGAACGACACTCGGTCCAGTTCAAGCCCCGCTCAACCAGTCCACTGGGAGGTGGTGACCACTCGAGCCAAGGGAGCTACTCCCAACCACGCGGAGGCATCCCTTTCTCACGAGAACCCGCACGATTCGGAGACGGAGCCGCCTGCCCCGATTCAACTACCTCCATTGGAAGTCCAGCTGACTGCACTCGCTCAGCAGATGCATACTCTCACTACAGCAGTGCACCAACTTCAGCACCAACATCGATCTTTGGCTACACATCAGCAGCCGGAGACCCTCGCCGCCCATGCCGCAGCACCCCGTGACAGCCTGTGTTCCTTCCATGCAAGGCCATCACAGCCGCGGGCCATGGCAGATCCCTGGGGTACCTACCAGACTCCGTTAAAGCGACGCCAGGCTGGATCCACTGACGAAGAAAGCTACTCACCGCACCTTGACTGAGGGGCATCTAGACCCCTCCAGGGGAAGGGGGGCAAGGCCCCTCGTTGTGGGCACCATGCACCCGCGTCGCCTTACCCGTCCCTCTCAGTGGGGGGGGGGTCTACGGATGAAGCCATCAAGCGCTTGGAGGAGATGACCGCAAACTGGTGGAGATGTTTCACCGGTTCGCCAACTTGCCTGGCCCCACTATTGAGTCAGTGGGCCATGAAGCCCATCCTCCTTTCTCCCAAGAGATTCAGGCGGAGCCGATTCCCCGTCGGTTCCGCATGCCGCAGGTAGACCTTTATGATGGGACCGCCGACCCCCTGGACCACCTGGAATGCTATCGGGCCCTCATGAGGGTCCAGGGAGCAACCGGCGCTTTGTTGTGTGTCACCTTCCCCGCTACTCTCTGGAAGGTGGCTCGAGTATGGTTCTCCCACCTTGAGCCAGAGAGCGTCAACTCCTTCGCCCAGTTGGGGCAAAAGTTCATGGCTCATTTCGATGCTTGCCGGAAGATGCCATGCAAGGCGGACAGCCTCTTCTCCATCAGGCAACAGGATCAGGAGCCGCTGCGGGATTACATGGCTCGTTTCAAGGCTGCAGCCCGTGAGATCTATTGTTTGGAGGAGCCGGTCGCCATACTGGCCCTAAAGCGAGGGCTCAAGACTTCTCGATTGACGTACTCGCTCGATAAAAAGCCTTCAAAGTCTTACTTCGAGCTCCTCATTCGTGCTCAGAAGTACATCCGCGTCGAGGAGGCGGATCGTACCCGGCATGAGCTCGATGGGAGGCCACCGAAGAGGCTCGCGCCCGTCGAGGTGCCTGGCGCACAGAAGCCGACGCCATCCGCTCAGAGCTTCCTCCCTGGACCGAGGTCAAAGAGCACTCCTGTCCCTGAAAGGAATCTCACTCCCCTTTTCCAAGGGCGAGACCTATTTGAGGTGCCCACCGCCATTAAAGATGTCTGCCACCCGTGACAAGTCAAAGTACTGTCGCATCCATCGTGACCACGATCACGACACCGAGGAATGCCATGACCTCAAGTGGGAGATTGAGGAGCTCATCAAGAGGGGCTACCTCGGAAGGTATGTAGGGGGCAGATCTCAGTTGGAATCCCAAGCACTCGTCGCCCTTCCACCAGTCCTAACGGTCGACAATCGCCCTATCGAGAAGCCAGTGGGGATGATACACTCGGGGACTGGGTATGCCTCTAAGAAGGCCCGGGGGGCAAAAAGCAGAAAAGCTCCTGAGCGCCCTGTGGGCCCATCACACAATGCCCAGAACGGCAACAGGCAAAGCGCCATTCAACCTCGTCTTCAGCACGGAGACAGTGATTCCAGTTGAGCCCGGTGCACCCCCTCTTCAACCTGGACCTCCTCGAGGAAACGAGGGTCAGAGCCTGGCTTTAGATGGCAGTGTACTGGTAACGGGTCACCAAACATCATAACGCCCGGGAGAAGTTGAAGACCCACCGACCTGGCGACCTGGTGTCGTGCTGAGCTGAGACGTCTCAACCCAGAGAGTACGGTAAACTCTCGCCGAATTGGGAAGACCCCTGCAAAGTGGCCGAGGCCCACCTACAGAGAGCCTACTATCTCGAGGACCTGGATGGAACCATATTCCCCCCGGACATTGAATACTTGTAATCTGAGGAGCTACTATCGATAGTGTAAGTTCTCCCCCCATTTGAAATAAAGGTCCTTTTCCTGTGCAATGGTTTATTTACCTTGCAGGGGCACCGAAGACCTGGAAAGTCCCTAGGCATCGGCGAGCCTAGCTCCCCAGCATCAAAGACCGGATGACCCTCCAGCATCGAAGACCTGGGAAGCCCCCAGGCACCAGCGAGCCCAGCTCCCCGACATCAAAGACCGAATGACCCACCGGCACCAAATACCGGATGACCCACCGGCACCAGCGAGCCTAGCTCCCCGGCGAAGGACCTGGAAAGCCCCCAGGCATTCAACGTCTCCGAGCTCGGCTCCGAGGTGACATCTTCTGAGCCACAGGTCATCAAGTTCTCATGTCCCTGAGCCCAGCTCTAGGATGTCTGCCCAAGACCAGAGCTCAGACCTCCGGCCAAGGGAATCTCCCCAGCCATCACCGTCTTCGAGCCCAGCTCCAAGACACCACCTCCTGAGTGACGCCCTCAGACGATCAACTGCTGGAGCCTAGCTCTCCAACAAGCCAGCCGCGAGCCCAACTCTTCGGCAACAAAGCCCGGAGAAAGGTCCTCCGGCACGAAGAACTGGGAAACCCCCAGGCACCGGTGAGCCCAGCCCCCCAGCACCAAAGCCCAGAGAAGAGTCCTCTGGCACCAAGACCTGGGAAGCCCCCGAGCACCGGCGAGCCCGGCTCCCCGACCTCGAAGACCGGATGACCATCTGGCACCAAAGACCGGACAACCCTCCGGCACCGGCGAGCCCAGCTCCCCAGCGAAGGACCTGGAAAGCCCATGGGCACTCAGCACCTTCGAGCCCAACTCCGAGGTGCCATTTCAAGTTCTCATGTCCCCGAGCCCAGCTCTAGGATGCCTGCTCAAGATCGGAGCTCAGATCTCCGGCCAAGGAAATTCTCTCAACCAATGCGCCTACGAGCCCAACTCCAAGGCGCCATCTCAAGTTCTCATATCCCCGAGCCCAGCTCCAGGATGCCAGTCCAAAATCGGAGCTCAAATCTCCGGCCAAAAGAATCGCCTCAGCCATCACCATCTTTGAGCCCAGCTCCAAGACGACAATTCCTGAAGCACACCTCATAACATCAAGTCCCGGAGACCAGCCCTTCGGCCACCATGTCCCTGAGCCCAGCACAACGACACCAGCCGAGGCCGGGCACCGTCCTCCGCCAGGTCAGTCCCCACTAGCCCGGGATGCCTAAGTCGGAGCCGAGCGCGAACTCCCAACCAAGGCGGACCCCTCGAGATCGGGCCCCGTGGTTAGGAGTCGAGCTCAGTCTCCTCCGCCACGAGGTGCCCCTTCGAGCTCAGGTCCCTTGGGCCGGGCAGTATCGTCGTCAACCAAAGCCTAGAGAAGAGTCCTCTAGCACAAAGACCTAGGAAGCCCCCAGGCACCGGCGAGCCCAGCTCCCCGACACCAAAGCCCACAGAAGAGTCCTTTGGCACAAAGACCTGGGAAACCCCCAGGCACCGACGAGCCTAGCTACCTAGCATTAATGACCGGATGACCCTCTGGCATTGAAGACCGGATGACCCCCCGGCATCGACGAGCCCAGCTCCCCGGCAAAGGACCTAGGAAGCCCCCAAGCACTTAGTGCCTCCGAACCCAATTCTAGGATGCCAAGGCCTAGAACTTAGATTCCCAGCGCCGCAATTCCCAAGCATCAACATCCTTGGGACTGGCTCCGAGACACTAAGGTTCAAGACTCAAACTTCCAATACCAGGGACCTCAGCCTTCGACGTCTCCGAGCCCAGCTCCAAGACGGCGACCATTGAAGTATGCCCCTCGGTAGCTGAGTCCAAGGTCAACATCCATCATCGTCATGACCTTAAGCTCAATGCCGGGTCCATGCCAGTTGGAGTCCTCGGTTCCTCTCTCGGACCTCCATGCACCAAAAAAGAAGAAAAAGCAAAGAAAGGGAGGAGAAGAGAGAGAAGAGGCATTCCACATTACAAAGAATGGAGACACAGTGACTGCAAAAGTGGATTTCATTACTGGAGAAATTGGTTACACTATCTTCCGAACCCCGACATGCCGGGTGACCTAGTCAAAAAAAAAGAAAAAAAGAAGAAGAAAAAAAGAAAAGAGAGAGAGAAAATAAAAAGGGGTGGTCAAGTCGAACTCACCCGACTCCTGCACCCAACTGACCCCGACCTCGCGAAGGTTTTGCTCTGACAGCAAGACCTCGAGCGGAGGGATCTCAATTGACTTGAGCAGGTCATACAAGTCAAGGTCGGTGGCTTCGACAGAGGAGTCCTTATTCGGAGATCGATCTGGGTCGCTCCAAACCCAGTCAATCCCCTCTACTGAGGCAAAGAACATACTCTTCCATCCTTTGATGGAAGAGGGGAGTACAAACTTGATGCCCCGAGGGCGGGAAGAGAGGGACCACCACTCATCCTCGGTAGGGTGGCGTTTCAGGGTGAAGAAGGCCCTGAACAAGAAAAAACTGGCAACAATCCCGTGGAAGTGGCACAGAATGATGAAACAAAATATCGTTCTGATGGCGTTGGGGACTAACTGGGCAGGAACAAGCCGGTAGTTGGCCAAGAAGGAAAATAAGAAAGGATGTACAAGGAAGCGGAGACCCCCGGTGAAGGTCTCCTCATAGAGGGCGATCCGCCAAGGGCCACTGGAGGTAACCCTCTCCCCGGGACGAGGGACAGAGAGCCGGATGGACTCGGGGATGCCATAAGCTTCCCGGATAGACATGAGGTCCTCAGCGGTGATCACCGAAGTAATCCCTCCGGGACCTGTCGACCGAGAAGGCTCAGGCTCAGGAAGGGGAGCAGGAAGAAAGACTCGAGGAGTAGGAGGAGAAGACCCGGGTTCCCTGATGGTCACCGGGCCCTGGGCGGGCCTCCTACTAAACTCAAACCTTGCCGCCTCCATCTCCTCGTCAGAGGAGGAGGGAGTCCTCGACCGTGAGGGTCCGGCTTTGGCCAGGCAAGAGGGACGGAACTCCGTACCGAAGCGATCCATGGAGAAAAGAAAGAAGAAAAAAGAGAGAAAGGGACAGAAGAAATCCTAAGATGACCCCTAGAGGATGAGAAGAAAGGGGGGCTAACCTGCAAGAACTCTAAAGAGTCGCCGGCGGCCGGAAGGGAGGAAGAAAAGGAAGAATACTCCTGCGGGATGCTGGGCATGCAAAGTTTGAACGAGGGTAAGATTCAAAAAGACTTACCCCTCCTTCCTAAACTGCCTATGCCCGACCGTACCTTTGTGGCCCCCCAGAAGGCACCCGCCACGTGTCAACCACCCATTGAGCCCGCGCGCCCATCCGACCGTGGTTGCTCCGACTTCCGTGCTTGCCTCGATGGCCCCCCTGCATGGCCACGTGCCGTCCTCCCACAAGCACGTAGGATCGCAGAGCGAGGCACCACCGATTTTGGCCATTATTGCACCCGATTTCTCCGCCTTTCCACGTTAGCTTCATAATTACGCCCTTCGCCCCAAGCGCCGTGCATCAATGGGCCTCCGGTGTGGGGGGCAAATGATGTGGCCAGAATGCTGATGTGGCACGAGACAACTGACATGGAGCCCCCATCAGATGCCACAACAAGCTTTCAACATGAGCGCCTTTGCCGGGCTGAGCTTCCCTAAAGCAACACCTCTGCCCACCGAAGGCAAGCTCCGTCCTCCGCCAGGTCCGTTCCCGCCAGCACGGAACACCTAGGCCAGAGCCGAGTCCGAATGCCCACCCAAGGTGGACTCCTCGAGATTGGGCCCTATGGTCAGGTGTCGATCTCAGCCTCCTCCACCACGAGGCGCCCCTCCGAGCTCAGGTCCCCTGGGCTCGACGGCACTCCGGCACCGAGCTCGCCTGAAGTCGGGCCCCGTGGTCAGGAGTCGAGCTCAGCCTCCTCCACCACGAGGCGCCCCTCCGCGGTCGAGCTCAGTCCACCTTCGTTATGCTGAGCAGCACTTAGACGAGTCTATCGAAGACAGGCCCTGCCCCTCCAGTTTGGCCGTCAGTTCAATTTAACGCGCCAGCCGCCAGGAGAGCCATGTCTCTCCTCCGAGGACAGTGACGATACTCCCGAGGGCCATGCGACAACACCAACCATGTCGCAATTAATGCCCACGGTTGCTACTCACTCCAGAAAGAAAGGAAAGCTCACGTCAAGGTGCCATGCCCTCCACCAATCTACTGTACAATCAAAGAAAGGACCCTACCGGAGAGCACGAGTCCCAGGACCGGTGGCCCGCTGATCGAGGCCCTGTCAGGTTCCCAGGAGAGGATGGGCAGAAAGAGTGTCAAAGATTTACGGAGGCTTCCTCAACTGTCAAAACAGGAGAGACATCCCATCTACATCACGAAACCTCGCCATACACGACAGCAAGGGGAGATCCCAAAGCAAACCAAGGTAGAAGTCCCACTAGGGTAAGCAAAAGAGGTATCGGTATCTGACCTAGAACGACATCCATAGCATATTTTTCTCAATTCAAGAGGAGAACCAGAGCAACACAAGGGAGGAAGGCCAGAGAGGAGGGCAAGACCACCTCGGCCAACACCACTCCCAGCTTGTCCTAATCTTTTACTCACACAATATTCACTCCTCCTAGCATGGAGCTCATCTAGAAGGGCTCGACCAGGAGGATCTGTTCCCCTGGATCGTCACTGACTAGATCGTCAGAGTGCCCCTGTTGGAATTCCCGACCCGGGTCACTGACATTACTTCCTTGCATGTCCCGAAGCCCCGGAGGCGTTCCCAGGCGGGCGGATGCGCGACACACGACCACGTAAAGAGCTGCAGGCCACGGCGATATGGGCGGCAACACTACTAAATTAAAACATAAATCAGTGCTCCATTAATGTTGTGCAATGTCCATATCCACAGTAAGCCATTGGATTGCACTAATATTTTATTAGGTTTTACGATATTTTTTATCATAATTTTACTTAAAAATACAAGTACAATTATTAGTGATGTGGTGAGACCGCTGACATGGGTAGCTGACGGGCGCCACATTGAGGGAGGCCACCATAGAAGATGCCACGTCGACTCTCCAGCTCGAATCCCACTACCAAGCTGGGCTAAGCTCCCTCAGGACAGCAAGTCGGGCTCAATCCTCCACCGGGTAGAGTTCATGAGCTCGACGCCAAGGTCGGAGCCGCCCTCTACCCTCCAGAGCAAGACCCTCGGAGGTTAGTGCCCTGCGATCGAGGTCGAGCCAAGAGCTCGCCCGTCGATGTGGAGCCTCTCCGAGCACACACTCTCTGGACCGGGTCCGTCCTCCACCCTCCAGAGCGAGACCGTTGGAGGTTAGTGCCCTGCGGTCTAGGTCGAGCCAAGAGCTCACTCGCCGATGTAGAGCCTCTCCGAGCGCGCGCCCTCTGGACTGGGTCCATCCTCCGCCCTCCAGAGCGAGACCCTCGGAGGCTAGTGCCCTGCAGTCGAGATCGAGCTAAGTGCTCGCCCGCCGATGTGGAGCCTCTCCGAGTGCGCACCCTCTGGACCGGGTCCGTCCTCCGCCTTATAGAGTGAGACCCTCTGAAGCTAGAGCCCTGCGGTCAAGGTCGAGCCAAGAGCTCGCCTGCCGATGTGGAGCCTCTCCGAGCGCGCGCCCTTTGGACCGAGCCCGCACTCTTCCCTTCTCCACCAAGGTGACCGCACGAGCTCGGAGCTCCCAGACTGGAGTAGACCCTACCATCCCAGGATGCCAGCGAGCTGCCCGAGGACCACGGAACAGCGCCCCCCATGCTGCCATAACTACCTGTCCGACCGTACTTCCAGGGGGTGGGATAGCCAGAGAGCACGCACTCCTAGGGCGGCGGCCCATAGATCGAGGCTCTGCCGGGCTCCCGGAATGGAGCGACCAGAGAGGATGTCAGAAGGAATGGAAGCTTTCCCTACCACCTGTCAAGAAAGGTATCCCGTCCATGGCACGGGGTCCTACCGCACGTGCCTGCCAACCCAGCGAGGATCCCGAGACAGGCTCCAACGGCTAATTTCCAACTACAAAGAACAATCGGCACCCCCAAAAGAGGGAAGGTAACACACCAGTAACACAGGAACAACAATCCACCGCAAAGACAAAGCGCAAGCTTGACCAAGAGGGTGGAGCGCCACCACCAACACCACGGTTGAGGAAAAACCACCGGGAAACAAGGAGAAGCGGAGGGACAGGGAACCCCTCTATCCCCGCTATCACTCTCCCCCTGTTGCGTTTCTCCTTCACCGACACATCTCCACTCCTCCTAGTGCAGAGTCCATCAAGAGAGGCCCGACCAGGAGGATCTGTTCCCTTGGATCGCCACAGACTTGATTGTCGGAGTACCCACGCCGGAAACCCCAGCCCGGGACACTAACCCCTGTTTCGCAGGTCCAGGAGCAGAGAACCGGCAGGCAGCGATAGGAGCGCACTCCGACACCGGCAGTAGCTACGGGCCACGACGGTCTTGACGGCAACAGATTGGCGCGCCAGGTAGGGGGTGGGCATATAAACTCTTCATCTTTTCACATACAAGCCAGGCAGGAGGATGGTGACGACAAGGGCAAGGGAGGCCTCCACCAGTCATGCGGGGGACTCCCCCTCCCGGGGAAACCCGCACCGCCAAGAAGCGGAGCCGCCCACTCCAGTCCAGCCACCTCCACCAGAAGCCCAGCTAGCCGCACTTGCCTAGCAGATGCAAGTCATCGCCATGGCAGTGCGCCAGCTTTAGCACTAGCATCGGTTTATGGCTACCCACCAGCAGCCAGGGACCCCGGCGGCCCATGCCGCAGCTTTCCGCGATAGCCTGCGCTCCTTCCAAGGAAGGCCGTCGCAGCTGTGGGCCATCACTGACAACCGGGGCAGCCACCAAGCTCTGGTAAAAAGATAACGAGTCGGCTTTGCTAATAGAGAGAGCCGCTCGCCAAACCTCAGGCGGGAGGTGCCCATACCCCACCGAGGCAAGAAAAGCAAGACCCCACGCCACGGGTGCCATGCATCCATGTCACCTTCTCCGTCTCCTTCAACAGAGGGGTCTACTGATGAAGCCGTCCGGTGCGCGACGGAAACGGGACCACCTCGGTCGAAGCTGAGCATCCTTCTGCCGCTCCGCCAGGTGTCCACCCGGGAGGGGTCCACCTCGGCTGGCGCGGGCCAGCCTGTGCAAAGAAGGCCCCGAAGAATGGAGGCGCGGTCTCTGAGGCTGCCCCTCGAGCCATGCGCACCGCATCTCGAGAAAGGTGCCCCGTACAGATGGCGGTGACATGCAATACATCACTTACGTCGGCCCGACATGTTCCGCAGTCGAGAGACGAGGCTCTGACAAAACAGGGCCCGATAACGGACAACGTCGGCGCCTGGGAAGGAGAGCGCTCATGCTCGGCCCAAGGTCTAGTCGGCGGTCTGACCAGCGCCCCCCTCCCCTGCTCTTTCCCCGCTAGGCTCGGCGAACGAGGCCGGAAAATCTGCCCGGCCATCTGATCCAGAAGGGGAAAGAGAAAGGGACGGAGGGGAAGGGATGAAAGCGACAAGGGAGCCTCCCAGGAGGAAAAAACGAGGGGACAGCAAGAGGAGATAAAAGAAAGGAGAGAGTGGACGACAAGGTAAGCAAGCAAGAAACAAAGGCTGGAGACTCCGCTTCATGAGCAAGATCCAAGGTCCTAAGAGGGAGCCCCTTGGCGTGAGCTCGGCAAAGGAACCCAGCCGGGTTTCTGGTCTTTTGGACACCTTTTCTTGCTAACGCATTCTCTGAGTCTGGGACTCCTTCGGGGGCCCGTCCCAGAGAATCTGTTCCCTCTCGCAGTCTACTAACTTGACCGTCGGAGCTCCCTCGTCGGAATCCCCGGCCAGGGTTTCTGACCTTGCCTTGCAGGTCTGATCCAGCCAGGAGGCCCCAGGAGCGAGATGGTCTAGTCGGATCAGTGGTTCCAAAGTCACAGGCACTGCGGCGGGATCGGCAACAGATTGGCGTGCCAGATAGGGGGGCAGGACAACACCCCTACTGGGAGCTAGCTTTCTGCAACCAAAACGCGCTCCAACAATGGTGGTCACTCGTGGACGCGAAGCGTCCTCCAGCCGAGTAGGGGAGGTCCCCTCCCCTTAGGGGGCCCATAGCCCGGAAAGGGAGCTCCCAGCTCCCCCTACTCTTCCTCCACCGCCGACCTCGGCGGACGGACCTCTCGCGGCCATCATCCAGCAGCTGCAGACCTTGACCACGGCGGTCCAGCAGCTACAACATCAGCAACGCTCCCTGGCCACGCAGCCTCAGCCAGGGACCCCGCAGCTCGGGCCACGGGGCCGCGTGAGAGCCTGTGCTCCATTAAAGGCAGGCCATCCCAGCCGCGGGCAGTCTCCAACCCCCGCGGGAGCCGTCAAACTCCCGCGAAAAGAAACTACTCCGGTTCGGCAGATCACGAGAGTCGATCCCCGGCCGATGAAGCTGAGACGGTGCATCGTAGCAAGCGACGCCGAGACGTGACCCTGCACCGAGACCGATCGGCGCCCCCTTCACCAGTGGTCTCGGTGGAAGATTCCACCGACGAAGCCATCAGGTGCCAGGCCGAGAGGCACCTGGAGGAGCACAAGCGCAAGTTGGCAGAGTTCGCCCATCGATTTGCCGACCTGCAGAACTCATCGGCGGACCCGGCGGGCTACGACTCCCGTCCCCCCTTCTTTGAAGAAATCCAGGTGGAGCCGATTCCGAGCCGGTTCCGCATGCCGCAGGTGGATCCCTACGATGGGACCACCGACCCTCTGGACCATCTGGAGAGCTACAAGACTCTCATGAGGGTCCAGGGGGCCACGGACGCTCTTTTGTGCATCGCCTTCCCCACTACCCTCTGGAAGGTCGCTCGAGTTTGGTTCACCCGCCTCGAGCCCGGATCTATTTGCTCCTTCCATCAGTTGGAGGGAAAGTTTGTGGCCCACTTCGACGCTTGTTGGAAGGTGCCGAGAGAGGTGGATAGCCTCTTCTCCATCCGCCAGCAGGACCAGGAGCTGCTCCGGGACTACATCACCCGGTTCAAGACCGCAGCCCTGGAGGTCTACAGCCTAGACGAGCCCATTGCCATGTTGGCTTTGAAGCGCGGGCTTAAGACGTCCCGCCTGACCAATTCCCTGGATAAAAAGCCCCCCAGGACGTACTCTGAGCACCTCCTCCGCGCCCACAAGTACATCCGAGCGGAGGAGGCCGACCGCACCTGTCGAGAGCTAGACGGGAAGACTTTGAAGAAGCCGGCCCCAAGGGACGTTCCAGGAGCTCGGAGGCCCGGGCCATCTGCCGACCCTCGCCCGACTCCGAGGTCAAAGGGCGAGGCCACCCCGGAGCGAAGGTTCACCCCCCTCCTAGCTCCCCGAATGAAGATCCTTATGAAAATTGAGGGCGAGAACTACCTCCGCCGACCTCCTCCTCAGAACCCGAGAGGTACCCGAGACAAGTCAAAGTACTGCCAGTTCCACCACGAGCATGGCCATGACACGGAGTGTCGCAACCTGAAACGGAAAATCGAGGAGCTGATAAAAAGAGGCTACCTCAGGAAGTTTGTCAGGAACGAGGTCCCGGCGGAGGGATAGCCGCTTGCAACCTTATCCCCGGTTCCTGCAATCGACAACCGCCTGCCGGAGAAGCCGGTGGGCATGATCTCACGTGGGATCAGGCGGGCGGCGAAGAGAGCCCGGGAGGTCGGGAACCCAGAGAATGTACCCCCTTCTGAAAAGGGGAATGAAAATGAGAATGTAAACAATGATGCCGTGGTGGTCGAGATGACCATCGCGAAGCATCCTGTACACCGAATTATGGTAGATAGTGTGAGCTCAGTTGACGTGCTTTTTTATGATGCTTTCTCCCGAATGAATTTGTCCCATGATTAGCTGAGGCCGGTGCATACCCCCCTGGTAGGCTTTACTGGGGACTCGGTGGGGGACGAAGGGGAGATCACTCTCCCGGTCACCGCTGGATCCCCACCTCGGCAAACGACCGTCTTGATGACGTTTACCGTTGTCAGGCTTCCTTCGCCTTACAACGCGATTGTCGGGCGTCCCGGGCTCAACCAACTAGATGCCATGATTTCCACGAAGCGGTTGTTGGTGCAATTCCCCACAGCTTTCGGATTCGGGATGATGAAGGGAACGATCCAGCCAGTCCCGCATTACCTCCAGATGGTCCCGGGCGCCAGGGGCGCTGGGCTCGCCCCTGACGTCGATGACCTTGACCTAAGGGAGAAGGAACCCAGGGAAGGACCCGTAGAGCGCCTGTTGACTTATCCCCTCGGTTCGAACCCGCTAAAGACGGTGCAGGTGGGGGCAAAGCTCCCAGAAGTGGAACGGGCCCGCCTGCTGGAATTTCTCCGCATGAACGCAGACATGTTCGCCTGGTCAGCAGCCGACATGCCGGGCATTCCTCCTGAGGTCATTACGCATAGGCTGAACGTGGACCCGAGGTGCCGCCCAGTCTGCCAGAAGAAGAGGAGCTTCGCTGTGGAGAGGCAGAGGGCCATCAACGAAGAGGTGGAGAAACTCCTCGCCGCCGGCGTCATGCGGGAAGTCCAGTATCCCAGCTGGCTGGCGAATGTGGTCGTGGTTAGGAAGAGCAGTGGCAAGTGGAGGATCTGTGCAGACTACACTGACCTCAACCGAGCTTGCCCAAAGGACAGCTTCTCTCTTCCAAAGATTGACCAGTTGGTCGACACCACCTCGGGGCATCGCCTCCTATCCTTCTTGGACACCTTCTCCGGCTACAACCAGATCCGAATGAACCCGGAGGTTGAAGAGCACACTGCCTTCGTCACCGACCGTGGAACTTTCTGTTATAGGATGATGCCGTTTGGCCTCAAGAACGCCGGGGCCATGTACCAGCGTTTGGTCAACAGAGTTTTTAAAGATCAGATTGGCCGCAACATGCAGGTGTACGTGGATGATATGCTGGTGATGAGCAAGCCCCACTCGGATCACGTGACCGACCTGGCGGAGACTTTTGGCAGCCTCCGACTTCATCAGATGAAGCTGAACCCGGCGAAGTGCACCTTCGGCATCTCCGCCGGAAAGTTCCTAGGGTTCATGGTAACCCAAAGAGGGATCGAAGCCAACCCGGAGAAGGTCCAGGCCATCTTGGATAGGAGCAGCCCACCTCCAAGAAGCAAGTGCAGCAACTCACCGGCCGGATAGCCGTCCTGAGCCGGTTCATCTCTAGGTCGGCCGACCGCTGCCGGCCCTTCTTCAAAGGGTTGAGGAAGATGAACGACTTCGCATGGACCGAGGAGTGCCAGGAGGCGTTTGAAGAGCTGAAGAAGATGCTCGCATCATCCCCACTGCTTTCCAGGCCCGAGGAAGGAGAGGAGCTCATCCTCTACCTGGCAGTCACCCCGGAGGCCGTCAGCTCGGTCCTAGTTCGGACCGACGACCAGGGAGTCCAGCGGCAGGTGTACTACACTAGCAAGCTTCTCCGCGATGCAGAGCTCAGGTACTCCCGGCCTGAAAAGCTCGTTTTTGCGTTAATAGTGTATGCTCAGCGTCTCAGGCCCTATTTCCATGCGCATCCCATTGCCGTCCTGATGGATCAGTCGCTGAAAGCGGTACTCAGCTGACCCGACACATCAGGGCGATTGGCGAAGTGGGCGCTCAAGCTCAGCGAGTTCAACATCGCTTACAGGCCGAGGTCGGCCATGAAAGCGTAAGTGCTGGCCGACTTTTTGGTCGAGTGCGCGGGCCTGGGCAAGGAGTCCGAGGAGGACTCCTCGCACCAGCAGCTAAAACCGGGCCCCAGTGAGCCCGGAGAGGACGCGTGGATCCTTCATGTAGATGGAGCCTCGAACTCCGGCAGGAGCGGAGCCGGACTCATTCTCGCCAACGACGGGGGGGTCGTCGTCGAATGCGCACTCCATTTCCAGTTCGCCACAACCAACAATCAGGCAGAATACGAGGCGCTCCTCGCCGAGCTGAGGGTCTCCCGCGAGCTGGGCATGACTAACCTCAAAGCCTTCACCGACTCCCAGCTGGTGGCGGGGCAGGTCTCCGGAGAATACGCCGTGCACGACCCTCAAATGGCGAAGTATTTGGAGCTTGTCAAATCGGGCACAGCCGGGTTTCGGCACTTCAGCATCTTCCACATCCCCCGTGGGGAAAATGCCCGTGCGGATACTCTTTATTGACTGGCGACCCTGCCGGACTCGATGCTGGGTCGCGCTCATGTAGAGCGCCTAAAGACCCCAAGCTACGAGACCCCAGTGGAGGTCCAACAGGTCACCCGTGAGCCCAACTGGATGGATAAGTACGTCGAGTACATAACTGACGGTACCCTGCAAGAGGGCCGCGCAGCGGCCCACCTTATCAAAAAGAAGGCTGCGCGCTTCGTCCTGATGGATGGTCAGCTGTATCAAAGGTCGTACTCCTACCCCCTCCTCAAGTGCCTAGGACCCACGGAGGCCACACTCGTGCTCTAGGAAATTCATGAGGGCATCTGCGGGAACCACGTGGGGGGCAGAACGCTAGCCTACAAGACCCTCTGTCAAGGCTATTTTTGGGAGACGATGAAGGAGGACGCCACCGATTTCATGAAGAAGTGTGATCGGTGCCAACGGCATGCCGTGGTGCAGCGGCAGCCCTCCACCCCTATCTCCCAGCTCTCCGCTCCGTGGCCATTCGCCCAATGGGGAATGGACCTCCAAGGACCATTTCCACCAACGACCGGACAGCGGAAGTTCATGATTGTGGCCATCGATTATTTCACGAAGTGGGTTGAGGCCAAACCCATGGCACGGATCACCGAAGCAAACATCGCCAGGTTTTTCTGGAAGTCGATCATCTACCATTTCGGCCTCCCCCACACCGTGATCACCGACAACGGGCATCAGTTTGACTGCTGGGAGTTTGAAGAATTCTGCAGCGACCTCGGCATCCACCATCGCTTCACCTCCGTGGCTCACCCGCAGACGAATGGAGAAGTCGAGGTCACAAATAGGACCATTCTGCAAGGCCTCCGAACGAGGCTGGACCACGCCAAGGGCAGGTGGACAGAAGAACTCCCGAGCATCCTATGGGCGTACCACACCACCCCGAGAACGGCCACCGACGAGATCCCCTTCAATCTTGTCTTCGGAGCCGAAGCGGTCATCCCGATTGAGCTCAGTTTACCTACCCTACGGGTGGAGCAGTACGACGAAGCTGAGAACCCTGCCAGGATGATGCTCAACCTGGACCTCCTTGAAGAGACAAGGGACAGGGCCCGAGTTCGGATGGCAGCCTACAGGCAGCGAGTGGCCAGGTACTACAACTCTCGGATACGGCCAAAGTCCTTCCGCCCCGGAGACCTGGTGCTCTGGCGCACCGAAGCTTCTCAGCCTCGAGAGTGCGGGAAGCTCTCCACGAACTGGGAAGGCCCTTCCAGGGTAGCGGAAGCCCTCCCTCACGGGGCCTACTACTTGGAGGAGTTGGGAGGATCCAGATTCTCCCGGACGTGGAACGTCTCGAACCTAAGGATGTATTATCAATAATGTAAGGATCCCGCAACTCCTGCAATAAAGTTTCTTTGCTCCAAACGCTTTGCTCACCTCGTAGGGAAACGGGCGCATGGCTCTAAGTTCAGCAAACACGGCTGTGGCCGGAGACCCGAGAAAGCAAGAAGTCCCAGACTTCGGTCTGGGAGGTGGGGCAGAGCCCAGCTCGCCCATGCGATCACGAAGAACAGCTCGGCAAGCTGCGCAAGGGTTGAACAAAGCCTGCAGCCCCGGGGTTTAGTCCGGAAGTCCCGGACTTCGGTCTGGAAGGCGGGGCAGAGCCCAGCTCGCCCACGCGATCATGGAGAACAGCTCGGCAAGCCGCGCAAGGCTTGAACAAAGCCTACGGTCCCGGGGTTCAGTCCGGAAGTCCCGGACTTCGGTCTGGAAGGCGGGGCAGAGCCCAGCTCGCCCACGCGATCATGGAGAACAGCTCGGCAAGCTGCGTAAGGCTTGAACAAAGCCTGCGGCCCCAGGGTTCAGTCTTGAAGTCCCGGACTTCAGTCTGAAAGGCGGGGCAGAGCCCAGCTCGCCCACGCGATCACGGAGAACAGCTCGGCAAGCCACGTAGGCTTGAACAAAGCCTGTGGCCCCGGGGTTTAGTTCGGAAGTCCCGGACTTCGGTCTGGAAGGTGGGGCAGATCCCAGCTCGCCCACGCGATCATGGAGAACAGCTCGGCAAGCCGCGCAAGGCTTGAACAAATCCTGCGACCCCGGGGTTCAGTCCGTAAGTCCCGGACTTCGGTCTGGAAGGCGGGGCCGAACCCAGTTCGCCCACGCGATCACGAAGGCAAGCCCAAAGAAGGGCCCGTGCAAGGCCTACTCTATTGCCACACATTCTGGAATGCTCCGAACTTTGATCTAAACGCTGGATGGGACCAGGTCCACCCGCGGACTCAGTCCGGAGCAGGTCCACCCTCGTCTCGGCACTCCACACCAACACCTAAAAATAAAAAGGGGGTAAAAGAGGAAGGTGAGGTCGAGACTTAGCAAAATTGAATCTTCATTGATTCGAAAGCAAGGATTACAACAAGGGGGTCCCGATAGGCCGGGAGTCACCAAAAAACAAAAGGGAAAAGAAAGGGATACATCCGCAACTTAGTTCGGCGTGGTGGCAGGGTCCTCAGTCCGGGTCGTGCGCTCCCCGTCCTCGCCGTTGGCGGCTGCTGGCTCGGAGGATCGCTCTGGAGCTACGGTCGTGTCACCCGCTGGGGCCACAGCTGTGTCGCCAGCCACACCAGAAGCCCCGCTGGCGGGTCCTTGCCTTCTGCCCCCGAGCACCACCCCACTGAGGTCGAGCTCGGGGTAGAAGGACCGCACCTTCTCCCAGCACACTTGGAACCCCTTCAGGAAGGAGTCCACAGCGGCCTCCCGGACCTCCGAGACGTACTTATCGGAGGCCCGGAACCTCGGGACAGCTTCCTGCGCCTCCCACTTCGCGGCTTCCAGGAGCCCGTTGATGTAGGCACTCCGCTCCTTTCCGCACTCGCCTCCCACCGCGCCTCCTCCAGCTGACACTCCAACCACTGAGAATGGGCTTGGAGACGAGCCCTCTCCGCCGCATCCTTCTCCGTGCACCGCTGGTGGGAGATCCTCTCCTCGGACAGAGAGGACTCCAGGTCCTTGACGCGCTCCTCGACGCGTCCCAGGTCCGCCTGAAGGGCCTGGTTGCTCCCCCGCAGCTCGACCCCCTTCTCCATGAGGTCTTTCACATCGGCCGCGAGCTTGCCGAGCTTCTCCTCCTTCTCGGCATCCTTCTTTGCGTACCCTGCGAGGAAGTTCCTCAGCAGGAGCACATCGGTCCCAATCTGCATAGCAAGTAGAACGGGTTAGTAGAAAAGCCAACCAAAGTAGCAAAGAAAAGGGCTCTGAGTTCGGACTCACAATGAAAAGCTGTGGGAGGATCCCGAGCAAAGCATCGGCATAGTCCCGGCCGCCTCGGGACCGGCGGTCCTGAGAGGTGGAGGCGAACTCCATCACCTTCTCCGCGAGCCCCTTGTCACGGATCACAGAGCACCGGTTGGTGATCACCGGCGGCGGAGCCGTCAGGTCGGCTGCAGGGGCGACCAACCCCCCGGGATGAACCGCCATCGCCAGAACGGCTGGAGTCACGGGCAGCGCCGTCGGCTCTGCGGTGATGATGGGGCCAGCACGGGGTGGAACTGCTACCGGTGGACCTCCCTCGTCGGCAGCACCACCAGGTCGGACGACTGGAGCATCAATGGCCCAGGCTCGAGGCGGCCTGGGTGGGGGAGCAGCGACTACCGGACTAGGCACGGGCGCCGGTGCGACCTCCTGGCTCACCTCGGTGCGAGCACTCTTCGACGCAGACTCGTCCACCTCGGCGGCGTCCCTCTGGGCCACGCCCTCCAGAAGGTCCTCCAGTGAAAACTTCATACCTGCAATAGAAAAAGAGTCGGTCAGCTCGGCTAAAAGAAAAAGAACGGAAGGGCGGAATAAGAGAAGAGCTGAGCCTCACCCGGCTCGCGGATGGGGCTGATCCCCGCCTCGAACAAGTTATGCTCCAAGAGTAGAACCTCGAGCGCTGGGACCACGTCACTCAGAAGCTGGGAGTAGGCCTCTTGGTCCGCCGGCTCGACTTGGGAGTTCCAGTTCGGGGACCGATCCGACTGGCTCCAGGCTCAGTCGACGTCCTCGACCGAGACAAAAAAGAATCGGTTCTTCCAACCCTTGATGGAAGAAGGGAGGTCGAACAGGAGGTACCTGGGTCGGGGTGAGATGTACCGCCAGCCATCATCGGTGGAGTACCGCTTCAGGGTAAACAGAGCCCTGAAGAGGGAGAAACGGGCAACGAACCCATAAAAGTGACAGAAGACGATGAAAGAAAAGATGACCCGGATGGCATTGGGAGCCAACTGGGCTGGGACTAGACAGAAATGGCTGAGGAAAGAAAGGAAGAAGTGGTGCAGAGGGAACCGAAGACCCCCGAGAAGGAAGTCCTCGTAGAAAGCTATGCGGCCGGGGCCACTCATGGTGGCACGATCCTCGGGCCGCGGAACAAAGAGACGGATTGACCCCGGGATGCCATAGACCTCCCGGAGCAAGGAAAGGTCACCTTCGGTCATCGTGGAAATATGACCGGAGGGACCGACAGAAGGAAGGACCGGAGGAGGAAGAGAAGAAATAGGAAGGGCAGATAGAACGGGAGGAGACCTGACACCCCTGAGGATGCCTATGGTGATGCCCCCAGGCTGGAGTCGCCTGCGGGTCTCCTCCGGGATTACTTCCTCTTCTGAGGTGGAAGACGATGGAGTCCTCGGCCGGGACGAACCAGCGTCGTCCGGGTTAGAGGAAACATGGCGACGGCGCGCCATGGCAAAGAAAGTAGTGAGAAAGAGACACTAGAGGAAAGGGGAGGAACGAAGAAGAGAATGGAGGCGCTCACCGAAGTGCACTGTGCGACGCGGGAGAGTGGGAGATAGCCTACAGCAAACCGCCGACGGAGCAAGAGAAAGGGCCTCATTCTGGAAAGTCCCCTCCTTTTTAAACTCAATCGACAGCAACCGTACCCGTCATTCCGCTCCGGGCCATCGGATGATTGCCGCGTGGATGCATGCCCGACACCGACGCCTAGTTCACAGGGAAATGGCCTCTGTTTCGAAGCGACACATTAATTACGGGCAAGTAAGCGACGCGTGGCGATCTCCTGTAGGGCTTCGGGCGTACCGAGAAACGGCGACGAGGATCATGGCAATTATGATGCAAGATCTTCGCCCCCCCATGTCATCTCCGCATTTAATCCCCACGTCCCGTTCCACGATGCCCCAATGGAATAGGGGGTTGGGGAGCAACTATTACGGCTGTAACAATGACGTGGCATGTCTCAGATTTCGTTGGGCATGATTCGAGCCACGTGGAGTTTTTTTTTGGCTGAGTCAGATGCAGCCCCGCCCCGGCCGAGGTTGAGCTCGGCCAAGGCCAATCATCCTTCTGTCGTCCCGCCAGGTGTCCACCCAGGAGGGGTCCACCTCGGCCGAGTTCGGTGGCTTCCCCGCTCCCTCGCCAGGTGGCACCCAGAGTCGGTCCCACCTCGACCGAGGTCGAGCTGGGCCCCTTCGCTCCTTTGCCAGGTGGCGCCCGGAGACGGGACCACCTCGACCGAAGCTGAGCATCCTTCTGCCGCCCCACCAGGTGTCCACCCAGGAGGGGTCCACCTCGGTCGGGTTCAGCGGCTCCCCCGCTCCCTCGCCAGGTGGCACCTAGAGTCGGTCCCATCTCGGCCGAGGTCGAGCCGGGCCCCTTCGCTCCTTCGCCAGGTGGCGCCCGGAGACGGGACAACCTCGGCTGAAGCAGAGCATCCTTCTGCTGCCCCGCCAGGTGTCCACCCAGGAGGGGTACACCTCGGCCGGGTTTGGCGGCTTCCCCGCTTCCTTGCCAGGTGGCACCTAGAGACGGTCCCACCTCGGCCGAGGTCGAGCCGGGCCCCTTCGCTCCTTCGCCAGGTGGCACCCAGAGACGGGACCACCTCGGCCGAAGCCGAGCATCCTTCTGTCGCCCCGCTAGGTGTCCACCCAGGAGGGGTCCACCTCGGCCGAGTTCGGCGGCTTCCCCGCTCCCTCGCCAGGTGGCACCCAAATTCAGTCCCACCTCGGCCGAGGTCGAGCCGGGCCCCTTCGCTCCTTCGCCAGGTGGTGCCCGGAGACGGGACCACCTCGGCCGAAGCTGAGCATCCTTCTGCCGCTCTGCTAGGTGTCCACCCAGGAGGGGTCCACCTCGGCCGGTGCGGGCCAGCCTGTACAAAGAAGGCCACGAAGAATGGAGGCACGGGCTCCAAGGCTGTCCCTCGAGCCGTGCGCGCCACATCTCGAGAAAGGCACCCCGTACGGATGGCGGCGACATGCAAGACATCACTTACGTCGGCCCAACATGTTTCGCAGTCGAGAGACGAGGCCCTGACAAAACAGGACCCGATAATGGACAACGTCGGTGCCTGGGAAGGAGAGCGCTCACGCTCGGCCCAAGGTCTGGTCGGCGGTCTGACCAGTGACCCCCTCCGCTGCTCTTTCCCTGCTAGGCTCGGCGAACGAGGCTGGAAAGCCGCCCGGCCGTCTGATCCAGAAGGGGAAAGAGAAATGGGTGGAGGGGAAGGGATGAAAGCGACAAGGGAGCCTCCCAGGAGCAAAAAACGAGGGAACAGCAAGAGGAGATAAAAGAAAGGAGAGAGTGGACGACAAGGTAAGCAAGCAAGAAACAAAGGCTGGAGACTCCGCTTCAAGAGCAAGATCCAAGGTCCCGAGAGGGGGCCCCTTGGCATGAGCTCGGCAAAGGAATCCAGCCGGGTTTCTGGTCTTTTGGACACCATTTCTTGCTAACGCATTCTCTGAGTCTGGGACTCCTTCGGGGGCCGTCCTAGAGAATATGTTCCCTCTCGCCGTCTACTAACTTAACCGTCGGAGCTCCCTCGCCAGAATCCCAGGCCAGGGTTTCTGACCTTGCCTTGCAGGTTCGATCCAGCCAGGAGGCCCCAGGAGAGAGACGGTCTAGTCGGATCGGTGGTTCCGAAGTCACAGGTGCTGCGACGGGATCGACAATAGTGGACAACATGCTCGTCATGAGCAAGCCGGGTTCGAGCCACGTAGCCGACCTCGCTGAGTCCTTCCATAACTTCTGGCAGCATCAGATGAAGCTGAACCCGGTGAAGTGTGCCTTCGGGGTGGCCACGGAAAAATTCCTCGGCTTCATGGTCACCCAAAGGGGTATTGAAGCGAACCCGAAGAAGGTGCAGGCCATCATCGACATGGAACACCTGACCTCCAAGAAGCATGTCCAGTGCCTGACGGGACGTGTCGCCGCCCTCAGTAGATTCATCTCGAGGTCAGCAGACCGTTGCTAGCCATTTTTCAAGGTGCTACGCAAGATGCACGACTTCACCTGGACCGAGGAGTGCAGGACAGCCTTCGATGAGCTGAAGAATTTCCTCGCCTCCCCTCCGCTACTCTCTTGGCTGGAGGAGGTGGAGGAGCTCTTGCTGTACCTGGCGATGACACCGGGAGTGGTCAGCTCAGTTCTCGTCCACACAGACGAGGACAAATCTCAGAAGCCGGTGTACTACACTAGCAAAATCCTCCGTGACGTGGAGATTAGGTACACTCGCTCCGAAAAACTCATTTTTGCACTGATAATGTCTGCTAAGCGCCTTAGGCCCCATTTCCAAGCACACCCAATAGTGATGATGACGGACCAGCTGCTGAGGACTATCCTCATCTAAACCGAGACATCCGGGAGGTTGGCTAAGTGGTCCCTGCTGCTCAGCGAATTCGACATAGCGTACCGACCGAGGTCGTCATAAAAGGCCCAAGTCCTGGCCGACTTCATGGTCGAGTGCATCGATTTCGCCAAGGAGCCAGAGCAGACAGCAACGGAGCCTGGGCCAGGAGAAGAGCCGTGGATTCTTCACGTAGATGGAGCATCCAATTCCGGTGAGAGCGGAGCAAGCTTCATCCTGACCAATTGTGATGGGGTTGTGGCGGAATGCACCCTCCGCTTCAAGTTCACTGCAACCAATAACCAGGCGGAGTACGAGGCACTCCTCGCGAGCCAAGAGTCTCCCATGAACTGGGTGTGCAGGACTTGAAAGTCTTCACCGACTCCCAACTGGTCGCCGGATAAGTATCCAGGGAGTATGAAGCAAGGGACGCCTAGATGATGAAGTACCTGGAACAAGTATGCACGAGCACGGTAGGCCTCCAGCGCTTCAGCATTTTTCACATCCCCCGAGGAGAGAATGCATGCGCGGATGCATTGTCCAGACTCGCGACCTTGCCGGACTCGTCACTGGGGCACGCCTGCATCGAGCACCTTGAAGGTCCCAGCTACGAGAACTCGACGGAGGTACATCAAGTCGCCCCCGAGCCGAGCTGGATGGACAAGTATATCCGGTACATCACTGATGGCACCCTGCCAGAAGATCGAACAGAAGCCACCCTCGTTAAGAAGAAAGCCTCTCGGTTCGTCCTGATGGAGGGCCAACTCTACCGTCGATCTTACTCCTACCCACTCCTGAGATGCCTCAGGACCGCCGGGACGGCCTTTGTGCTCCAAGAAACACATGAAAGCCTCTACGGGAACCACATGGGAGGGAGGACACTGGCTTACAAAGCTCTCTGCCAGGGGTACTTTTGGGAGACCATGAGGGAAGATGCAGCAGGCTTCGTCAAAAGGTGTGACAAGTGCTAGCACCATGCCAACATACAGCGTTAGCCGGCAGTGCCGATCTCCCAGCTCTCAGCCCCTTGGCCCTTTGCCCAGTGGGGAATGGACATCTTGGGACCATTCCCCTCAGCATCAGGGCAACGAAAGTTCCTACTAGTGGTGATCGACTACTTCACCAAATGGGTCGAGGCAGAGCCACTAGCTCGAATCACGGAAGCCAATGTCCGCCAGTTCTTTTGGAAGTCAATCATCTGCCGCTTCGGGCTCCCCCGTTGCATCATCACCGACAACGGGTGACAGTTTGACAACCGCGAGTTCGAAGGATTCTGCGCAGCCCACGGCATCCAACACTGGTTCACCTCGGTAGCTCACCCCCAAACAAACGGGGAAGCCGAGGTGACCAACCGGACCATCCTCCAAGGGCTCTGGACCAGACTGGACCAAGCTAAGGGCATGTGGGCAGAAGAGCTCCCGAGCATCTTGTGGGCCTACCACACAACGCCCAGGATGGCGACCAATGAAACGCCCTTCAACCTCGTCTTCGATGCCGAAGCAATCATCCCCGTCGAGCTCGGCATGCCTACGTTGCGAGTGCAGCAGGATGATGAAGCATGGAACTCGGCACACCTCCTGCTCAACCTGGATCTTTTGAAGAAGCAAGGGACAAAGCCCGCCTATGGATGGCGGCCTACCGACAAAGAGTGGCCCGGTACTATAATGCCCGCGTCCGGACAAAAGCTTTCAAGCCCGGAGACCTAGTGCTGCGGTAGGCGGAGGCGTCCCAGCCAAGGGAGTGCGGCAAGCTCTCCCCAAACTGGGAGGGCCCCTACAAAGTAGTTGAAGCTCTCTCGCAAGGGACCTATTACCTCGAGGATCTCGATAGCGTCAGGTTTCCCAGGACATAGAACGCCTGCAACTTGCGGAAATACTATCAATGATGTAAGGTTTCCCAACAATGAATAACAATAATATTTTCCGTGCAAGTATCTATTTGTCTTGCAAGAGAATACCAACGACGCCCTCGAGCCCAGCTCCAGGACATTGAAGAATTATCGAGCCATGTAGCTCTCCAACTCCAAGCATCTCCGAGCCCAACTCCAGGACGTAGAGGGATATTCGAGCCACGTAGCTCTCCAACTCCAAGCGTCCTCGAGCCCAGCTCCAGGACGTAGAGGGGTATTCTAGCCACGTAGCTCTCCAACTCCAAGCGTCCCCGAGCCCAGCTCAAGGACGTAGAGGGATATTCGAGCCACGTAGCTCTCCAACTCTAAGCATCCCTCAAGCCCAGCTCCAAGATGTCGAAGGATCATCGAGCCACGTAGCTCTCCAACTCTAAGCTATTGGGAAATGTGTCCCAAAGCCAATTGTCTACTGTAGACAGTTGTACATTTGATGTAATTGTATATGAATTATATTATTGAATAACATATTTATTTGGCAGTTCATCACTATTTCATCTTTTATAATGAGTTCTTGAGTGATGAAGTCCTTAGGACTATTTGTATATGATATAGAGAGGATATATCATATAGTCCTAAAATTGTTCGCAATCAAATGATACACTTATTTCAGAACGATAATATATCAAGTATAGGTCGTTGTGTGCCATAGTCGTGGTTGTCCTCTTAACCAAGGAGTGTGGAGACAATGGTATGGCATGCAGATGTTGTGTTTGACATTTCATCGAACGTGACCCATATGTACTTTTTCTGCCTAGAATTTTTGATATGGACGTAGTTATCCCTCAGACATGAGATCGTCATGGTAGCTTGCGAGCAACTCACTATACTTTGGTGCTAGACTATCTGGATTTTTAATCCAGGGATGGAAGGTTTCTGGGTGCAGTTAAGTACTCGTGTAGCAAAGATCGGATCAAGATGGGATTGACCCCTCCAAAGTGTTTGGAGCAGATATCTTATTGTGTTTCAATTTAGCAAAACCTTGGCCAGGGTAGTCTCTGTAAAGTGTTACAGGACTTGTGAGGTTGAGGCACATTATTCATGGACTTTATGGGTTGGGCAGTTTAACCCTAAGTCTTCCTGAGCATTGAGGTCAAAGGGATTAATTACAAGGTTTCCGTATCTCCTGGTTCTTGATTATTGCTCTGTAGCTTCGACCTATCCGGACGTCGTGTGTCATTGCTAGATGGCGACTTTGACTGGTACTGGAAATGTTCCAATGCTACCGGCTTAGTGTTCGAACCTATGGGGTCACACACCATAGGGGTTTCTACTTGATCTAGTTATCGGAGAATGATTGGATATCGTTCGTGGACTCACAACAGAAAAGTTTTCCTTATCCTAGTATCGACACTTGATATTCTTGAAAGTGTCGACACTTGTTGATTTCGTAAGTGTAAACACTTGATGTCACAAAAGTTGTGACATAAAATTTTTCACTAAAAGTTGGTGATGCATAGAGGTGCATTAAGTAATGAGATTACTTGATAGCCCAATTTGATTGAGCTATAAAAATCTGGAATGAATCAAATGGGTTTTGGTTAAAAATCGGTTTGGGTCCAATTGGGTTGAACCCAATGTATGCATACTTGACTCAATTGATTTCAGTTATGAACTGAAATTAATTGAGACATTAATTTGAATTTAAATAGTTTAAATTCAATTTTGGGGAGTTATGTAACCTCCCATGACCATAACTTCCCATAACCACCCATAACCCCTCCATAACCATCCATAACCCCTCCATAACCACCCATAACTCCCCACTCTCCCTCTCCCTCTCCACCTATATAATGGGCTGAAATGGGAGGACGAAAATAACTGATAATTCAGCAAAGAAATGCTGGAAAAATCAAAAGGGAGGAAAGGGAAGAAACTAAGAAAGGTTCTAGGTTTTATATGGGTGTGAGGACTTTGGAAAAGAGTGTGCATATTTGTACCTAGTGATCTAGGTCTAGGGATTGAGTGTTTGGGAAGGATTTCAACATCTCATCCTCCACCTCTTGAGTTTCTTCATTCATTCGGAGAGTCCGGCATTGAAAAAAGAAAAGGAGTCCCGATCAAATCGTTCCACAACAAGCTAGCACTTGGAGTGGAAGTGGATCGTGAAAGAGCCCCGATGTGAACCACCTGTAGAGGCCGGACACATTTGCGGCTAAGCAGAGTTCTTCTACCTCCTCCTGGATCTTTTGCAGTAGAGAGCGTCTCCACTTCATTCGAGGTATGGTTTTACATATAGAGCTATGTTGCTTTGAAATGTTCATAGCATGAGTTCTTGATTTCATAGTTTATATTACTAATTCATGCAATATCTTGGGCTAAGTATCATAGAAAAGTTCTAAAAGCATGCTTAGATTAAATATTAATCTTCTTTATTATACTTCCACTATATATTATTTTGAAAAAAATTTTAAAATAGAAAGCATGCTCGCTACGTTTTTCCTTTCACAAGCATCCCCGAGCCCATCTTTAGGATGTAGAAGGATCTTCGAGCCACGTAGCTCTCCAACTCCAACGACGCCCTCAAGCCCAGCTCCAGGACGTCAACCCAAGACCGGAGCTCAGATCTCCGGTCAATGAATCACCGAGCCAAGCACCTCTCCATCTCAAACATCCCCGAGCCCAGCTCCGGGACGCCAAGAGATCATGGGGCCACATAGCTCCCATCAACGCCTCGAGCCTAGCTCCAAGGCGCCAAAGACCTGAGCCAAGATCTCAGACAATCCCTGGGCCCGAGCCTAGCTCCACGTCCAGGAAGGCCTCGAGCCTAGCTCCAAGGCAATCAAGATTGGTAACCCCCCTTCTCTGATCTCCCCATTCGAAAAGAAGACGAGAAGGGAAGGAAAGAAAGAGAACAAAGGGGAAGCCCGGCAGCCCCCCTTCTCTGATCTCCCCACTCGAAAAAAAAGACGATAGGGGAAGAAAAGAAAGAGAACAAAGTGGGGGTACATCTAGCATCCTCTCCTCTGATCTCCCCACTCTAAAAAAAAAATGAAAAAATAAAAATGATGAATGAATGATGAAAAGATGAATGAAAAATAAATGGGAGAATGGTGGGGAAGGAAAGAAAGAGAGAACAAGAGGAAGAGACAACATCGTCGAAGTTACGACCATCCACGTCCCCGAGCCCAGCTCCAGGATGCCAGCTCAAGACCGGAGATCAGACCTCCGGCCAAGAGACCTTCGAGCCATGCAGCTTTCAACCATCCACGTCCCCAAGCCCAGCTCCAGGACGCCAGCTCAAGATCGGAGCTCAGACCTCCGGTCAAGAGACCTTCGAGCCATGCAGCTCTCAACCATCCATGTCCCCGAGCCCAGCTCCAGGATGCCAGCTCAAGACCGGAGCTCAAACCTCCGGCCTAGAGACCGTCAAGCTCAGCAGCTCTCAGGTACCCTCTCTGATCTCCCCATATATTAAAAGGAAAGACAAAAGAAGAAGGGGAGTGAAGGAGAGGAGGAGCCAGACAAGAAAAACAATTGCAATAAAGTTTGCATTTCATTAATTGGGTGTCGATTACAAGTATCCTGTGGGCCCCCGACATGCCGAGTGGCCCTGCTAAATACAGAAGAAGAAGCAAAGAGCGACTATCTGCTAGACGGGTCGCTGGGCCGAGAGTCTCCATCAGCAGGGGCTTCTGGCCACACGGTTTCAGGCTCAGCTAGCACGGCCCCCTCAACGCCCGCCTCTTGGTCTGAAGTATCGGGATAGTCAAGGTAGCTGCGGCCTTCGGCCAAGACGAACTCCTCGACCAGGCGATGCAGGTGCACGAAGCCTTTGAAGGAGTCCGACATTGTTTGCTGGATCTCGACGAGGAACTCCTCCGAGGCCTTGTACCTTTCTATCGCCTCCGCAGTTTCCTTCCTTGCTACGACCACCTCTTGCCTGGCATCCGTGACCGACTTGGCTACCTCATATGCTGCCCTCTGAGCCACGACAGACTTCTCCTCCTCTGCCGTCAGTCGAGCTTGGAGGGACTGGGCGGTCCTCTTCTGCCGGGCCGCCTCGGCGATGACCACGTCCAACTCCACTCGAAGTTGGCAAGCTCCTCGGTCTTCTTCCTCGACTCCTCCTTTTCGCGGTCGAGATTCTCTTGGAGCTCCTTCGCTCGCCCCTCAAAATCGGTGAGTTGCTTCTTGAGGTCCTTGACCCGCTGGCCAAGTGCCCCTTCGGAGTTATTCCTCCTCTCCAGATCGGCCTTCAATGACACGATCTCGGTCGTCCGCTGCTGCTCAGCTTTCTCCCAGTTGCGGCAGCAACTCCTAATGAAGAGGGCCTCGACACCCATCTGCATTGCATGGGAAGTCAAAAAAAAAAATAGAGAGAAGAAGAAGAGAAGAGGGAGAAGATGAGGCTGCTTACTATGTAGAGATGGGAAAAAATACTGTCGATCATAGCTCCGACCAGCAGCCCATCCATCTCCTCCTGATCACATTGCTAGATGGAGAAGTCCATCATGCGATAAGCCAGGGCACGGTTGTTGGCCAAGGAGCTCTCCGGCCCCAGCTTGAACGGAAGGCGGCGCCTCGCCTCATCTCTCCTGCTCTCCCTGGGAGCAGGTGCGCCCGTCCCTCTGGCAGTGGGACCCCTGAGAACCGGTCGAGGATCCAGCGCTGCTGCGGTCGGAGCCCCCGTCGCCAGAGGATCTCTAGGGCGAGCCTCCCCTCCCTCAGCTTTGACCATCTTCGGATCCGGAGGGTGAAGCGGAGCAGTAGCAACGGCATCAGCCTGGACGGCCGCCACCGGCTCCAAGACAGGGAGTTCAGCATCGGTCCAGATGGCCGCCACAGGCTCCGAGACTGGAGGTTCTGCCTGTGGCCTTGCCCATCGCACAGGGGCTCCCACAACCTCCTTTCCTTTTGAGGCAGTCGGCACGGTAGGAGCAGACGTCGGCGTCCCCTCAACTCGAGCCCGCCTCGAGGGAGGCTCGGCAGCCACCCCGGTGGACGGCCTCTTCTTGGGGATCGGTAATGGCTCGCCCTCTGGAAGGATCAACCCTGCACACAGGAGCTTGGAAAGTCAGCCCAAAATGGAGAAAAGAGGAAATGCATATGGAAGAAAGAGTTGAACTCACCTGGCCCAGCCGATGAGTTGACCCTGGCGTCAATAAGATTCTACTCTGATAGCAGGACCTCCAAAGAAGGGATCTGAGCGGTGCGAAGCTGATCGTAGTCGTCCTGATCGGCTGCTTTGACCGCGGAGATTCAGTTTGGGGACCGGTCTGGCTCGCTCCAGGCCCAGTCGACCCCCTTGACATCTGCAAAGAAGAACTTGCTCTTCCATCCCTTGATGGAAGAGGGAAGTTTGAACTTGATCCCCTTCGAGCGAAAAGATAGAGACCACCACCCGTCTTTGGTCGGGTGGCATTTTAGGGTGAAGAACGCCTTGAACAGGGAGAACCGGGCGACGAACCCGTGAACATGATAGAGTATGAGGAAGGAGAAGATGACCCTAATGGCATTTGGGACCAACTGGGCCGGGACCAGATGATAGTTGCTCAGAACATACAAGAAGAAAGGATGGAAGGGGAATCGGAGACCCTCGGAGAAGGTCCCCTCATAGAAGGCGAGATGCCTCGAGCCACTAGAAGTGACCTGCTCCCCGGGTCGGGGGACCATGATTCGAACGGAAGCCAGGATCCCATAGGTATCCCGGATGGCCTCCAGCTCCATGGTGGAAATCGTCGAAGCGACCTTGCCTGGGCCTGTTGACTGGATAGACTCAGGGGCTGGTTCAAGCAGAAGAGGAGGACCGATAGGAAGGGAAGAAATGACTTCTAGCTCCCTGATGGACACAGGGGGCAGGAAGGGCCGGTCTCATGCTAATCCTAAACTGCTCCCTCTCCGACTCCTCGTCAGAGGAGGAGAGCACCACCCTCCGGGCAAAAGACTCCGGACGAGACTTGCTGAAATGAGAAGGAAGAAGCCTACCCCTAGAGGAGAGAAGAACGGATGCAGATCGCGGAGGAAGAAAGGTCTAGACACTGCAACGAGCGCGAAAGATTTGAAAGAAAGGGAATTCTGGATGAGAAATTTTTTCTTTTCACTTCGAAAGGGCCCATCAAATCCATGTTGTTATGACCCCCTTGCCAACGGATCTGCGCCACGTGCTGCCCCTAGTCGAAAAAGGAGTCTTAGCCGCTCAGAAATCTGTGCCAACATTAACTGCCCCTCGGACGTGGCCATGCGACATCCCCGCACTGGCCAGTGGGGCCACCCCTCGAAGCGCCAGCGACCGCGGCCATCATTGCACTGGATTTTCGCCTCTCCACGTCAACATTGCTGTTACTCCCTTCGTCCCGAGCGCCAAGCACTAACGAGCCTCGGGAGTGGGGGGAAAATGATGTGGCGAGACCGCTGACATGGGTAGCTGACGGGCGCCACATTGAGGGAGACCGCCATGGAAGGCGCCATGTCGACTCTCCAGCTCGGATCCCACTACCGAGCTGGGCTAAGCTCCCTCAGGATAGCAAGTCGAGCTCAATCCTCCGCCGGGTCCAGCTCATGAGCTTGACGCCAAGGTCGGAGCTATCCTTCGCCCTCTAGAGCGAGACCCTCGGAGGTTAGTGCCTTGTGGTTGAGGTCGAGCCAAGAGCTTGCCCGCTGATGTGGAGCCTCTCCGAGCACGTGCCCTCTGGACCGGGTCCATCCTCCACCCTCCAGAGCGAGACCCTCGGAGGTTAGTGCCCTGCGGTCGAGGTCGAGCCAAGAGCTCGCCCGCCGATGTGGAGCCTCTTCGAGCGCGTGCCCTTTGGACCGGGTCTGTCCTCCGCCCTCCAGAGCGAGACCCTCGGAGGCTAGAGTCCTGCGATCGAGGTCGAGCCAAGAGCTTGCCCGCTGATGTGGAGCCTCTCCGAGCGTGCGCCCTCTGGACCGGGCCCGCACTCTTCCCTTCTCCACCAAGGTGATCGCACGAGCTCGGAGCGCCCAGACCGGAGCAGACCCTGCCATCCCAGGACGCCGGTGAGCTGCCCAAGGACCACGAAATGGCACCCCCCATGCCACCATAACTACCTGTCCGGCCGTACTTTCATGGGGTTGGACAGCTAGAGAGCACGCACCCCTAGGGTGGCAGTCCCAAGATCGAGGCTTTGCCAGGCTCCCTGGAATGGAGCGACCGGAGAGGATGTCAGAAGGAATGGAAGCTTCTCCTACCACCTGTTAGGAAAGGCATCCCGTCCAAGGCATGGGATTCTACCGCACGCGCCTGCCAACCTAGCGAGGATCCCGATGCAGGCTCCAACGGCCAATTTCCAACTACAAAGAACGATCGGCACCCCCAAAAGAGGGGAGGTAACACACCAGTAACACAGTAACAACAATCCACCGCAAAGACAAAGCGCAAGCTCGACCAAGAGGGCGAAGCGCCACCACCAACACCATGATTGAGGGAAAACCATCGAAAAACAAGGAGAAGCGGAGGGACAGGGAATCCCTCTGTCCCCGCTATCACTCTTCCCCTATTGCATTTCTCCTTCACCGACACATCTCCACTCCCCCTAGTGCAGAGTCCATCAAGAGAGGCCCGACCAGGAGGATCTGTTCCCCGGATCATCACTGACTTGATCGTCAGAGTGCTCCCGCCGGAAATCCCGGCCCGTGTCACTAACCCCTGTTTCGCAGGTCCAGGAGCAGAGAACCGGCAGGCAGTGATAGGAGCGCACTCCGGCGCCGGCAGCAGCTACGGGCCACGACGATCTTGGCGGCAATAATTAGTGATACAACTATACTACAATTAAATATCCTTTAGATACTTAATTTTTTATTATACATAAGTTGTATCGTGTTCTTACTAATTTATAATAATAAATTATTTTTATCATATATATATATATATATATATATATATATATATATGTATGATAATAATATATCATAATACTAATGTCAATTTTTTTAATAAAAATTAAGCTTTCATATCTATTGGATTATGTCCTATTTTTACTATCATTATATGTTTTCTATATTATTTTTCTATAACACCTATACTGTTTTATCAAAATTCAAGTCTGTGACCTTCTCCTGAAAGCAAATAAAGAGTCTATTTCTAGGCTTAAAGGTCTTGCTCAGAAACAAGATACTTTTTAAAATAAGGCAATTATTTCGGTATTCCAAGGATAAACACCAGGAGCAAAACCATCAATGTTCAACAATTCATTCAAACCCTTGATAATCAGGAATGGATAGCTCCTTGGTACCTAGGCACCTACCTTTCCACTACTTTCGTCCTGCTTAATGTAAGAAAATGGTCCAATTCCAGTCATTGACGAAAAGCAAACTCAAAGGAGTAGCATTTTCGGTCTTTGAGTAAACCAATAACCATCACTTAAAAAAAAATTGTACCCTGGTGCTGGGTGATTACAAGATTAGTATAAAAAATATCCAAAAGAGGACTTGTCTCACTTTATGTCGGTACCGTCGATATTCCTCAAGAATAACCTAAAGATATCCTAACATTGCTTATCCGATTTTCAAACTAGATCTAACTTATTTTGCAATGTTTGCGTAGCCAAACCCAAGACAATATTTTTTTTAAAATTATTTTAATTTATTTTTTATGGCACCAATTTTAAATTTAAAATCTGTGAATGAAGGAAAAAAAAAAAAGAAAACCGGAAAAACCTGGACGAAGGACGGGCGGCCAGACCAATGAGGCGAGGCTCACGCCCTTGGGGTGTTAGGAAACCTCTGGCCTGGGTGTCTCCTCTTCCTCCTCACGAGTTATAGATAGCCCTCCTCCGATCGCCAACCCCTTCCACTCACCATTCCTCCCCTCTCCTCCCGGCCTCCTCCCACTCTCCTCCATTCCTCCCAATTTCCCCTCTTCCGCTCGGTTTCTAGGGTTTGAATGGCGAGTGAGAGGGGGACGGCCATGGCGGAGCAGAAGAAACGGTGGACGTGGGAGTTGCCGGGCTTCGAACCCAGAAAGTCCTCCGAGCGCGACGATCCGGAGCTCCACCCCGTGGTCCGGAGGCTCTCCGTCTCGCCGTCGTCCCCGGTGCAGCGCTCTGACGTCCCGAAGCAGCCCCTCGCTGCCAAGTTCCAGAAGCTGAAGGACAAACTCCAGGTTTCGCCTTTCTTCTTCTTTCATTCATTCTCGGTCTCTGAATCTTTCCTTTTCTTCTTGACTTCGGTGGTAAAATTGTGGATTGGACGCTAACCTATTCTGCAAATTGTCCACTTTTCAGCTGGAATGAGATCTATGATTCGGTAAATATAAGAAAATGACCAATTTTTTTTTGGCCTTTAAGATCATCTGAGCTTGTTTGGTGGACTCTACTTTGGCAACAGCTCTGTGTGTACACTTCGGTGCACTTTGATATACTTTGACATATAAAGCCTGTCATTCTGCTAAGAGCTCCTTATTGCACTACGAGTTGAAGATTCGTACCCATTCATAAAGTTGGTCATTTATGCTGAGATATATATATCGTGCTATGAGTTCAAGGTTCCTTGCAAACATGTGTTGTGGCTCTATGGTGGAAGTGGAGAATGGTAACAAATTGTTGAATGGTACAAGAAGACAGGAAGAAGAGAGGCATGACTAGATGGGGATCTAGAACGGTACTTTATGGGGTTGTTAAATTGGAGGGCTTCTAAATTTCCAAATCAGTGTTGTATGATGGTTAGTGAATTGGTATACCTGAGAAGTGCATGACAGAGAGGAGAGGTAATGGTTGCGGTCTTAGATGGTGGTATACGTTTGATTTTATAACTGTCCCATGCACTTCCTCTCTGCATTATATTCTTGGGTTTCTTGAAGTTCATGATTTAGTAGCCATGTTATGTTGCAGAAGGTTTGATAGTTAAAGAACTAACTGGAGGCTTTTCATGGAACTCAAGAAATTTAGGCTGCTTATTTAGCTCATCTCTTAATGTATTAGCAAAATTTAACATTTATTAGATTGGAACAGACTTGTACGTGGTTACTGCTGTATAAGATGTCATGATAATGGATTGCAGAAATGGGAGCGAGAATAAGTAATCTGAAAAGATAGGTGAATGTCACTAATCATGAAAATAAATAATCTTCGGTGAAAGTTGTTCAAGCGAGGTGGTCAAAGCCTACACAGTAACTCAATGATATTGCTCACTCAGGGGAAGAACAGGAAAACAAGTGGCTTGCTTGATATTTTTCTTTTCTTGGTAAGAAAACCCCTCATATTGACACAAGGTGTGCATGGATGTTGTAGGGTAATTTTGCTGTATTCTTCAATCTTTTGGAAATGGAACTAGATGACATAATCTATCCCAGTGTTGAAGAAATTCCTCTGTGCTCTTTGATGCTTCCAGAGTTGCTGGTATAAGAACTTTAGAAACTTTTATTGATAAAAGACACCTTTTCTCAAACTTATGTGGATACTCTGATGGGGAACTGAGTTGTAAGAAGTTTATGCACTACCAGTTCCTTTTCATGAATGATCATTCTGTAGGGATCTTGCTTGTCCATATTTAGTTAAGTTTCTAGATAATATTGTGACTTGTGGTTGAGGAAACTCAGGATATTCTTATTGAGTATGATTTTCTAATGGATGATTGGATCTAAGGTCTCTTCTCGCTATAGCTAAACTAGGCACCTTATGTTGGTTGCTGTAGAGCACCATAAAAGCTATCCATTCTAGTTCGTTCTAGGGTTCGAGTTTGTTTCTCCGTTTCCCTTTGTTCGTGTGTGAATGGGAGAGTTATGGGGAAACTCTAATAAGGTTTGTAGATTGATGACATGTATGCATCGCAAAGTTTGTAGTTTATTGGGTGGCTCTTTCTCATCAATATTTCTTTCTAGTTTTTTCAATGAACATCTATTGCTCTATTCAAAAAGTTTGTTAATGTTTTATATTAGCTGCTGAATTGATTTCTCAATATTTACAAAATGTTGCACTTCAAATATGTGGATGGTGGTGTTCTTATAAGGCATATTACTAAAGGATAAAAAGATTGAATAAGTTTCTGAGTAAATTTTTATGCAGTTGAGCCCTGTGAAATTGAACTACATTTTTGGGAGTTGATGTAGCTAGGTGAATACAAGGGTTAAATCTTGGCAGTATAAATGTGACAAGTCTTAGAATGAGAAAATGCGGGTGACCAAGCCTATGGATATGCACCCTGATAGCAAGCTTACAATAGATCAATTTGAACTTCTTGATGATCCACAGGTCCCTTTTCTATCTCGACAGGTGGTAAACATGGGGGGATATGTCGAATTGGGCAAATGGCAAGTCACATGACCCTGATTTTCTATTTTGTTTGAAATAACATAGACAAGATGAGGAGAAATGGGGTCAATATCAAATGGTATGAAGATTGGTTGGTAGATTGATTTATCTCATTGTCATGTGTCTAGTAATTGTTTCCCTTGTCGGTATGTTATTAAATACCTAAAAAGTGGTGGGACTGCTTTATCATGGTTACTTAATTTGCATTTTTTGATATCTAAATTGTGCTTCTAATCAATTGTTCAAAGATCATTAATGAATAGAAGAATTTTCTTATGTTAATGGGGAAAGTGCTCTAATTGAGAAGACTTAACTACGTTCATTGAAAGAAATGCAATAAATTATAGAGTATGGAAAAATATCCAACAACAAGATAGATGTAGATTATTGAGTTATGTCGCATCCATCATGTGAACTTATGTGTGGATGTGTCCATTTGCATAGTTAATTGCTATTAGAAGGTGTTTTGGAAGTTATATTATTGCAGTCAGTTAGTGTAACATTTTGGTTACTAATCCAGTGTTTTTCAAAGAACAAATGCATTAGGGTGGATAACTAATTTGTTAGGAACTAGTATTTGGCAAGTGTGATATGTTGGTGATATACAAAGGGAGCATGTGATAGTTGCTATGATCTCATTCATCAAGATTGGTTGGAGTAGATTTGATATTACACATCCTGTTTAATCTTATAAACTTTTATGTATATGTTTAAAAAAGATACACATAAAAGTTAAGAAATGTACATGCATGTGGTGTTAACCGGAGAGGTGTCCATGGAGACCAGATACGCATGTGCCTGTGTGTGTTTTGTTGGGGGTGGGGGTTGTTGGAGATCAAAGAGTTGGGGTGAAGATGCAGAGACCATGGAGCTTGCCTATAAAATTAGAGATCAAGTGGGGTGGAAAATTAGTCACTCGTCGATCAGACTGCTCATCAAATAGCCAATAATTTCATGAAGGCCATTTGGAATGAGACAACTTGTTGACTGTTACTGCTATAATGTATTGAGAGCTTCAATTTTTTATGCTCCAACTTGAATGCAGTATTGAAGGTCTACTAGTTAAGTTTATATGAATGCTGAGTTTAAGATGACAGTGTGCTTTTCAATTCATTTTCACACATATGGGCTTCAATTTTTGCATTTGTTCTACTTTTATAGCTTAAAACATGTTACAGATCAATTAGTGCTTCTGCTGCTTAGGGCAATTTGGGCATTCAATAATAATTTTAATAGTAGGAGGAAGTTCTGCACCCTATAATTCTTCCTCCCCATCTCTTTATCACTTTTCCCATTTTTCCTTCCTCTACTTTCTAGTCCCCTATAAATGTTTGCCCTTTGATCCGTGTATATGAATCTCCATTCTCATCTTCTTTCTTAATTTTCTTGTAAGGGATTGCAGTTTTTCCAATTTCTGCAGAATCATAAGCATAGGTTGGATTGAGTGCTTACTTTGATACAGAGTTAACATAATGCTTTTTATATGGGACCTTGTTTCTCTGCAAAGTACATGTAAGATAGAGTTCCTTGGGTTAGGGGCAAGAAAATTGGCTGGAGAGTTTAAATTAACAATATCTACATAATTTTATAGATGGCACCTGTTGTGAAGAATGATTGTACAATTGCATGTGTGGATATATTATTAGGTAATATTTTTTACCAAGAGAACTTGCAAATCAAGAGTCCATCTGTAAATTATATGACGCCAGCCATTCAATTTTCTTGATGGAGAAATATTGTTGACAAGCTCCCAATTGTTGTTAGGTTACAACCTAAAAGTGGTGTTTAGCTAGTGCCAGATGTAACGTAGGGCTCATGATATATCCTTCATCAAATTTTATTCACTTCTTCATATTCATAATTTGTATAAAATTCCTAACTGGATATGTTCTCTTGCTGGAGATCTTGATATCTGATTGTAATGGCTGCCATGTTTGGTGATTCTGGCAGCTTTTGGAACTACGCAACTGAGAAGACTTTGGTGGATGGAACACAATTGTATGCATAGAACCTATCTATTCTGCTATATTCTTGAAGATGCTAGGAAAGCTGATAAGAGGGAGGCTAAATTTTTGATGTATTTACTGCTAATAGAGGTCTGTATTTGTTGAAATCTTTCAAAGTTGGAATAGTGGCTTGGTGGCTAGGGAAAATAGCAAATCTATTTTATTGGTTCAATATGGCAGAGGCTGATTAGATTTAACTTAGATGGATCTGTTACCATTTGCAGCCCTTTTGTGAGGGATTCTTAAAATATTCTGAAGTGTTCATTTTAATGTCTTCTGGGGTCTCAATAATTTAAGACATGGTCACATCAAGGTGTTTATGGACATGCATATAGGCTAAAAGGATGTAAAAATTCATGGGAGGCATACATGACTGGTTCAAATGTCCAATTTCTGCATTGAATTTGTGAAAATTTCAAAGTTTCTTGAATTCCAATTTCTTCTAAGCAAGCTTTGGAGTTCTTCTGAATTTAAGGAATGATGTTTTGAGTCCCCTAAATCTCGAAGAGAATAGAACTAGGGGCCAAAATGATGTGTATGTACGCATATGTATACGTATATGTATGCAAGGTTTTAAATCCTGTGGGACAGGGCTGTCCCAGTTTTTTCCTGGAACGGGATGCATCGGCGTCCGGCCCCGTCCCGACACTTGGGACAAGGGATGTCCCAAGATGTCTCGATTGGGACACTGGGATGCTAGTGGGATGTCCTGTCCCGACACATAAGATAATATCTCGTCCTATTGTCCCGTGGGATGTCCCGCCGGGACTTGAATCCTTGTATGTATGTATGTATATGTATATATATATATATGTATGTATCCATTCAAGTGTAGCCAATATATATATATATATATATATGTATGTATCCATTCAAGTGTAGCCAATATATATATATATATATATATATATATATATATATGTGTGAGTGTATAGAGGTTGACTAGGCTCTATTCAATCATATTTTGAGCCAAATTCAATCAAGTTCCCCACCATCTGATTTATGTGGATTTCCATATAGCAAATCAAAAAGTTAACAGCCACTTTTTCATTTGTTTGGATTTATGTTTATTCTGGAGTATTTATATTTATTCTTAACTCGTTTGTATTTATTCTGGAAATGCTTATATTTATTCTATCCAAAGTTTGTATTATCCTGGAACATTTGTGTTTATTTGTAGAAAAATGAAAATTGGCTGTCCCATCTGTTGGATTAGGTGATTATAGCATGCAGAATTTTCAGATTATACTAATCTGGCAGTGGAAGTAGATTAAAACGGTTTTAATCTATAATACATGCATTATCTAATCATATAATCACCAAATGGATGTAGTAAACATGCTAAAAATAAATTCTATTAGATCCGAAATCAGAAAATAAAGAAACCATGGTGTTCGAATCACCTACTTGATCGCTATTCATTCTTTGATTCATATCGGATTTGGCAAATGCCCCGAGTTTTTGTCAGAGCTGCGCAAGCGCCTGGTCTCTGTAGATATCCACATGAAGAAGTGGCTGATCGAAGCACCGAGATCACCGGAGTGCTAGCATATTGCAGATCTTGCTTCCTCGCTTGGATCGAATCCCCTTCTTCAAGAAGAAAGATGAAGAGGATATAGAAAAGCCTTGTACGAACTCTTTCGTGTTGAATCAAGGGAGAAGGATAGGAGGCCAAGAGAAGAAGATTTACTTTTGTTCTCCTCTTCTTTCTCTTTAAGCTCTCTTTGTATTCTCTCTTAGGTGTGTGGAAGCGGAGAAGAAGGAAGGAGGGTGCTAATCTAGAATTGGCATGAGGAAAAATTTGTGAGAAATAATTTATGTGCCAACCCTCCTTAAAACTCCATGCAAAAACCAAGATTCTATTGTCCAAAAATCCTATATAAATTCAAATTCTAATTTGATTTGAATCTAATTCAATTTAGATAAGAGTTTAATTTAACCTACAAGAGTCCTTGAAAAATTGGGGAGGTGCTTCTCTTTTCATGTGTGCAAGAAAGAGGGGTGCCCTCTTCTCTTTACGACAAAAAGTCCTAGACTCCCAGTAGACTAGGATTCTAGCTCTCTTTTTATTTGGCTTTGATTTAGATCTCTTTCGAAATCCGATTTGAACTTGATTCGAACCAATTTCAAAATCATGTCAATTCTAATCTGATTAGGACTAAAATCCAAGTCCTACTTGGATCATAAAATCCAATTAGCCTCAAATTAGGTCAAGTCTAATTAAATTAAATATGATTTAATTCAATTAGGACTTGATCCATATTTTAATTAAGCCAAATTATATTGCAATACTTGCAATTAAATCCCTTAGCTAACAATTAGTAGTTTCTAAATATTTAACCCTTATATATTGATCCAAATTATTAATTCAATTGATAATTTGATCATGGTCCAAGTTATTGATCAGGTCAAGCTCTTTTTGTGTATAACCCTACAGGTTCTATTCTATCTGGCAGTGAGAAATATCATGATCTCTATTACAATATTATCGATATTCTTTTCGATGGGTTGAAACGATTCCAACTCACTCCAACAAGGATCGTTGATCCAAAAATGATTTTAGTGAGTTCTCACAATCCACCAATAATGCCTAGCGGCATATAGTGGTAATTCAACAGAAAAGAAAAACTAGAACCTTAGGTATAGTTATTGTGTGATTGAGTTCTTCTATCAAGTCCCAACAAGATATAGATCATGAAAACTCGTCAAACCCTAAGTATTTGTCATGTGCAAGACTTAATTAGCTTGCATCTAATTATGAATCACATGGAAACTCTTCCATCTATCATGTTGCTGTAGCCATAGTCTCAAGAACGTAGCCTTTTAAATTGCATAAAACTATTCAACTACTAAGATCGATAGATCACTTATAAGTACATACTCTACTCCTACAACCTACCTACTGTAGCCAACGAACACTGCAAGGACTTGAATGGCTAGGGATCATGTTTATATGTTATCAAACCATAGCAACTTCATTGTGAGTAGTCTAGGCACGGTAAGTTTAAGAACTACTCATAAAAGTACAACATCAAGAATGTCATTAATAAGTGAGTAGACATCCAAGTGACTTCTCATTTTGGTCATGCTCCATACCGTTATTCTTTAACAATTACTTGTACTCTCGCTCTAGTATTCTTATATTATAAATTTGAGACTTGTCTACATAAAACGAAAGTAATCTATGTACTGATCTTGATGGATCAATCATCATCTCTATGATGATCTAACGATCGAGAATAATTTAGAAATTAATCTATAATGACACATGTCTCAAATTCTCAATTATTGAGAATATGTGTCATTGTCCATTAATTTCTTGGATGATTCATAAATACATTAAACTATGATGATCCAACGATCGAGAGTAATTTAGAATTTAATCTATAATGACACACGTTTCAAATTCTCAATTATTGAGAATGCGTCATTGTCCATTAATTCCTTGGACGATTTATAGATACATTAAATAAAAATAGATAAGAAAATTATTTATTTTATTAATTTGAATAAATCAAGTATAAAAATATGTTCTAGAGTGATTATAATGTGTCTTGTCAAATTGGCTTCTAGGACATATATCTTACACCATCCATATTAATAATCTAGTAATAAACACAAACATTTTAGGAGAAATACAAACTTTGGATGGAATAAACACAAAGTCTTTCAAAATAAATTCAAAATTTTTCAAAATAAACACAACCGAGTTTAGAATAAACACAAACATAATAAATAGAAATGCTCTAGAATGAATATGAACTTTTTCACCCGTATTAATGGTAACTGGAACTATGACCCTCTATTTGGTATGGAGGATGGATAGAAAAGGAAGGATAGATGAGGAAGACGATGGATATCCTCTATCCATCCTTTAATATGTTTGGTGGAATATGAAAGGATGGATGTGAATGATTTTTCACTCTGTTTAGTATAGATATAATGAAAGGAATGACGAATGATATTTGCATGATATTTTTACTAAACTACCATTTAATAAAAAATATTATTTTTATCAATTTATAGTGCTTATTTATACTAAAGAAGTAAGCAAACTTATAATCATTATAATTTATAATTATATTAAAAATATATAATTTATAATTATTTAAAATTTATATAATTAATTAAATTAAATTAAATTTTACAAATAAATAATTTTATAATTAATTATTAATAAATTAATTTATTTTATATATTAATCATATAAATAATTAATTAATTTATAACTTAATTTAAATTGTTAATTAATTGTGTATAATTAATTACAAATAGTAGATGTAAATTAAAAATGGAAGACAATTCTAATTATTTAATTATAATTATGAAAATTATGTACAAAAATTAAAGTAATTAATAGTAAAACTTAATAATATAGTATCAATAATATATATAAAATAAAAAAATATATAAATAATACTAATGAAAAAGTGAAGAAGTGTTATAGTTTTTTTGTTAAAAAAATTAATGAGGGATAATTTTGCTCAAGGTTCCCGGTACCGGTACCGGGAGCTGTACCGGTAGCGGCCGGTATCGGTACGGTATCGTACCGTGCCAACACATGGTACGTCATGGCGTACCGGTTCAAATCGGTACGAACCGGTACGTCCAAATTTTTTTGATGTTTTTATGATTTTAAGGTTTTAATTTTATTTTTTAAGGATTTAGGGTTTAGGGAGAATTTAGTGTTTAAGAGTTTTAAACGCTTGAAATTTAAAATTTAAGATATGTCCGATTTAAAGATTTAGGACTAAATACTAATATTTAGGATTATTTTCAATTGAAATGAAATAAAAATAATAATTATTCTAAGATTATCAGCAATTAATGAAAGTGAAATGTAGCATAAACATATAATTATATACCAATATCTAGAATCGGGTAGAGTGATGATGTCCATAAATATAGGGATCATGTATGTACTCTGTAGAAAATTCGGCATGTCCCTCCTGCCAGGTAGCACGATACTCCTTAAGCTCATCCCAGGAGGTATGCGTGATGGATTATAACTAATCGCAGATCCTCTCTGATGTCCCGACTCTGAGAGCTGTCCAGACTGATGATATGGCAGTGCAGGGGTCCATCCAAATATACCAGCAGTAAAATCAGATCCATAAGATGCTCCGGGCTGCGTGGGATAATAATCACTGGATGATGATGTCTTAGATGCACCATATGTATCATATGGACTAGAAGCTGCCGGTAGCTGCGGATAAGAGGATCCTGAATATGAGGATGATCCAGATACATCCATAGATCCTACTCCACGTGCAAGAGCTGCAGTTGTAACGTATCCCGAACGACCCAGCGGAGCCCGTCGCTTATATGAAATTGTATCGCCACGGGATCTATCAGATGGTAATCCATGATCTGTATCCTACGTAGCATGGCTAAACTGCAACTCCCCAGTGAATCGAATATGAATAGATTGCTGCGACTCCTGTCCTCCTGCCTCTCCCCGATCACTAGATCCTTTACTATCTGAAGTACTATAATCACTGTCTCTGGTATCTGAATTTGAGTGGACAGAGTGCTCCGATAGAGGTGCAGTTGCCTTTCCTTTTTCTCTGTCTCCGGGTCTACTAGATGGTGGGGAGGGATGATGTGCTGTATCTGCTGGAGCCCTGTGAGGAATATGACTTGTTGTCCATTGTCCATCATCCACCCCAGTCTCACTAGCTACAAAACTGGCTGGTCGAGGAGGCGATCCTGGCTTGTCGAGCTCTGGCTACTGCTGCTACTGATCTATGACCTATCCAATTATTGGATTTTCATCCTCATCAACATATGAACTTGCAGTGGGATTGGGATATTTCAATTCTACTTCTTCCTAAATATATTTTAGCCTCAACCTTAAATTATAGCGTACATACACAAGATCGTTGAGGTGTTTCTATTTCAGACGGTTCTTCTGCTTGAAGTGGATAAGATCAAATGTAGACCAGTTGTGCTCACATCCATCGGATGACACCGTCTGAGAAAGGATCTTCACTGCAAGAACCTTCAAATTTTTAGCAGATCCACCAAAATGCACCCACCATTCAGTTGCAAAAGACATTACATCATTTAGAATTTAGATTTGGCAAAATAAAAAATTTAATCCTGATATAATATTATACTTACTCTTTAGTAGTACTACCAGGATTCATCTTTGATTTACTTCTGACCGCTACAGTGGATCTAAATGAATCTGTGCCCTCCCTAAAAAATTTCGTCTGCCAGAAAAAAAATGTTAGCTTGTTGAAATTAATGCTCTTAAAAATCATTCAATAATTCAACCTAATTTACTTCTTCAAGGCACATAGTAGCGATATCTGGATCGGGCTCCATCTTAATATAACATTGCGTAGGGCAGATATAAGATCCTCATCCATGTAATGTCCGATATGGAGTACTAAACTCTCGGATTTGGATAGTAAGCTGCACATATATTTTAAGAATTAGTCAAGTATACTTGTATGAATCTAATTGAAACTTAATTTTTAGGGACTTCATAATTACTACGTACTTGCTAGATGCAAATCCAAACTCATTTGATAACTCCACCCATCAATGATCCGGATATACTCAGATGTATCTGATGATCTGCCTCCTAGATCTTTTCCTTTGCCCTTTGCATCATAAATATAAGAAGTCTATCTGAGCATATCTCTCGGAGTCCACGGTACGAAGTACCTCATATAGAGGCTTGATAGCCTCCACTACCCTCTCAGCCCGCTGCCAAAATGTCTGTCTCGTCACTAAATTTTTCACATTGCTTTCCTCAGTATTTGTCCTGGTATATCTGCTCTGTTGTCACTCTTGACCGACAAACATCTGATGCAGCTCTACTTTCTTGCCAAGAAGACTATCAGTGCGATATAATTAGTAGCAAATCGTGTGACCTCCGGTATTAATATTTCCTTCCTGTAAAGCTCCTCATCAATGATAAGATCCATGTATGGTTATGTATAAATCTGGTGATAGACTGTGCTAGCTCAACAATCTTTTGCACCATGCGGATTTTTCCAATATCCATCAACATGAGGTCTATACAATGTGCAGCACAAGGGATCCAGAAAATATGCGGTCGCTGCTCCATCAAGATCTGTCCTGCGGTCTTGTACTGTGGTCCATTATCAGTGATGACTTGCACGACATTATGCTCTCCCACCTGATCAATCACCTCCATCAATCTGAGGATATAACTGGCATCGTGCACCTGATCTGAAGCATCAATAGACTTCTGAAAAAAGTCTTCCCATCACAATAAATCAAGAAATTGATGATGCTCCGTGTAGTAGGACCAGTCCAACCATCACACATCACCGTCAATCTATACATGGGCCACTTGCTGTGATATGAGGATATCCATCCTTCTAGCTCCTCCTTATTGCTGTCCAGAAGCTGACCATAGATATCCCTCGATGCTGGAGGATCTACACCTGCACTAGCAGCTTGTATAGATGAAATAGCAGAGCAATAATATGGATTGTTTGCTGCATGGACTGGGATATGACTGAAATGAAACCAGGAGGAGATGGCCTGCCACATATCCTTCTTCTTATCCTTTTTCAGCATTGTGTCAATCCTCTGTTGCTTGGAATATCTACTGGAAAATGCATGTAGATCGACATCATGGATAGTGGCTCCCTTTGGAATGTCCCTGGAATACTTCCTTCTACTGCCAAATGCTCCCAATATGGATGCAATACGGCCGGTGCCTCTTCTGACGGGCTCTCTGACTGAGGAGGTCCTCCTAAACTATGTCTCAGACTCTCCTGGAGCAGAAGCGGATCCCGATCCTAACTCAAACTGATGGCCCGAATCGCTGTCTATGCCTGGCTGCCTCCTGTTGCCTTTGCTCATACAAGCTCGCCTGAATAGCAGCCTCCATCTGTGCCTCCTCATCAAAAGGAATAGATGCTTCCTCTGACTCCCTGGAGTAATAAGAAGGTGGTTCTCCCGTTCTGCGATCCATCTTTGCCTTCTTCTTTGCTGCTCTTTCCTTCCCAGCTTTAAAATCAGCAAAGTGTTTCTTCATCAATTGATAGATCTCCTGTGGACACTGTCGGCATACAGATACATTAGGATAGCTGCTAGCTAAGTGCTGCTTTAACTTTGTTACCCTCCACCTTTGAATTCGGTATTGCACCATTTACACCTCCGTGATGTTGACCCGGGAGCATCTCTCCATTTAACCAGCCAATGTCCCGTTTTGGATCCTTCTTCCTCCTTGATGGATCCATACCTGAATATTTAAATTATATATAACATTAATAATAATGTTTATTAATTAACACTTTATTAATCCTTTTTTCTTCTAGATGGATTCATACCTGAATATTTAATTATATATAAGGTTAATAATAATGTTTATTAATTAACACTTTATTAACCTAATTTTTGAAATTTATTTATTTTTTTTATTTTTTGTTTAAAAAATCAAAAATTAAAGAAAATAAAAAAATTAAATTTTAGATTCATGTAGGATTCTATCATATATGCTAGACATATTTTTTTAAGATTTTAGAATATATATTAAAAGTCAATTTTTTTTCAATTTAAGATCTACGGCACTATTCATAAGATGCATCAAAACTTAAATAAATCAACATGAAATTTATAGTGAGAGTAGCTCATGGATCCTAAATTAAATTTATAATTATATATTTTTTAATTATTTTTTTAAATTAATTTATTAATTTGAAATTAATTTTTAATTTTAAAAAAATTATATACTTAACAAAAAAATCAAGATTTTAGTATCGTTGTGTAGATCTATCCTAGATCTATCACATACTCTAAAATCATAGCCAACAAAGAAATTTTGACAATATTTCTTTTTAATTTTCTATTTTGCACGGATTTTAATAAAAAATGATACGAAGAGGAAAATACGGAAAAAGAAAGGTATACGTATCTTGATTCTACCTTCCTCTTCGACTTTTGCAGGTTTGATTGTGTTTGAAAATGATCAAGAAATTTTTTTTTTCGTTGTTT